>CM031384.1:1904495-4304495 GCA_018350135.1 Citrus trifoliata | reverse complement strand
ATTTGCCCATCAAGAGCCCAACACAAGGTCAAGAGTGCTAGCTTGGCCCGATTCCGGAAAATTCTAGGCAACTCTAGCACATGAGCTTGTAAATACTCTAGAATTCTTTATACAATTCCAGCACATGTAAATAGTTAGGAAATTGTAGAATTCTCTAAAATCTCTAGAACTTAGCAAGCTTCCCCTATAAATATGGGATGACATTAGACATTTGCATTCAACAAACACAACAACAAGTATTGTAATCTCTCTTTGTGCAATACAAGTTTTCTTATTTGGCTTCATTGCTCTCTTCTCTAATTCAAGAAGCTCTAGGCTTATTTAGCAACATTTGGCGAAGTTTTCTAAGTGCCGCACGGGTTTGCTGTGCAAAATACTCATCCCGTGACAAGTGGTATCAGAGCTAAGGTTTGCACGCACGCAAGTAGCTCACGAAGCAATGGCCAACCCTTCGAACGTAGCACAAGAGGGTATTATTGGTGTGGATGTTCCATCGGAACTAAGCCGCAGCCGAAAGGGAGAACGCACCCAAGGCAAGACTCGTGGCAAGTCCAAAGTCCCATCCGTGGATGCGTTGGAGCCTCGTGTGACTTCTCTCGAAATCGCATTGTTCGCCGCTCAAGACAGCCTCGAGGGATTGGAGGAAAGAGTGGACGGTCTTGAAGGAGAATACGCTGAGTTCACGGTGGCAACAAAAGCTCTCATCCAAGAGCAAGCGAACACTCTCCGAGGTGAGTTTCGATCTTTCCATGATGAGTTGCTAAAACTTCGTAGTTTTGTTTAGAACGAACTACGCGCTGTCCGTGCGGAAGTGGATGAAGTCCGCTCGGATTGGGCATGGCACAAGCGCACACTCTCTGCAAGTCCAGCTTCCGCAAACTCGAGTGATGCGCGCCGCATTGACGTGCCAAAGCCTGACACATACGATGGCACACGCAACACCACAATCGTGGACAATTTCCTATTTGGGCTTGATCAATACTTCGATGCCATGGGTGTCCGAGATGAGGCATCGAAAGTGGGCACTGCACCCACCTATCTTAGAGGCGCTGCACAACTATGGTGGCGTCGCAAGCATGGCGAGATGGGTAAGGGCATTTGCACCATCGACACTTGGGCCGACTTCAAGCAAGAACTCCGAAAGCAGTTCGGCCCAAGTAATGAGGAGAAGGAAGCGCGAGAGCGCTTACGTCGCCTCAAGCAATCGGGTAGCATGCGGGACTACATCAACGAGTTCACTACCCTCATGTTGGAGATAAGCGACATATCCGACAAGGATTCGCTCTTCTACTTTCAAGATGGCCTTAAGGATTAGGCCAAGACCGAGCTTGATAGGCGTGGTGTTCAAACGCTCGACGACTCTATCGTCGTGGCGGAATCGCTTATCGAATACTCTACCCAATCCAAGGACAAAAACGCCAACCAAGGCAAAGGTGGGGGAGAGAATCGCAAGAACAAGGGCAACAACCGCAAAGATTGGGGGAGAGAGTTGCAAGGACAAGGGCAACAACCACGAAGCCCATGCTTTATATGCAACGGTCCTCATTGGGTACGCGACTGTCCGGAGAAGAGGTCGCTTAATACTCTCGCAGCCCAACTCAAGAGCAACCCCACAATGTCCACGGAGGAACCCCAACTCAGCATGGGTTCTCTCTAACAACTCGGCGCACTTAATCGCCAACAGCCCGCACTCGTCAAGAAAGGGCTCATGTATGTAAGCGCAAAGGTAAATGGTCAGTCCGTTTGCGCGCTGCTAGACACGGGAGCGACGCACAACTTCGTGTCCGTAGATGAGGCCAAGAGCTTAGGCCTCAAGGCCACCAAGGAAGGAGGCACGATGAAAGCGGTGAACTCACCCGCTAAGCCAATTGTGGGAATTGCACAAGGCGTAAACATAACACTCGGTACGTGGAGCGGAAAGCTTGATTTCTCTATCGTGCCCATGGATGACTTCAAGATGGTCCTCGGCATGGAATTCTTCGACCAAGTCCATGCCTTCCCGTTGCCCGCTACAAACTCCCTAAGTATCCTCGACGGGAGTAAAGCATGCATGGTTCCTATAGAACGATGCAAGTTCGGAAGAAGACACTCTCCGCCATGCAATTCAAGAGGGCTTTCAAGAAGGACTCAAACTTCTTGGTCTCCATCTGGGAATTAAACGAGGAAGGAAATAGCGGAACGTCGCCAAGCCAAGTTCCTCCGCGAATTCAAGTCGTCCTCAATGAGTACAAGGACGTGATGCCTCCAGAACTTCCTAAGAAGCTCCCACCTCGACGAGAGGTAGATCATGCGATCGAGCTGGAACAAGGCGCGAATCCACCAGCCTTGGCGCCCTACCGTATGGCACCACCCAAATTAGATGAGTTGCGGAGACTACTCAAAGACTTGCTGGACGCAGGCTACATTCGCCCCTCAAAGACCTCATTCGGTGCACCGGTCCTCTTCTAAAAGAAAAAGTATGGATCGCTGCTGATGTGCATCGACTATAGAGCGCTTAACAAGATCACCATCAAGAACAAGTATCTGATTCCCTTAATCGCAGACTTGTTCGACCAGCTTGGCAAAGCGCAGTACTTCGCCAAACTTGACTTGCGCTCCGGGTACTATCAAGTGCGCATCGCCAAGAGAGACGAACTGAAGACGGCGTGCACAATAAGGTACGGGTCTTTCGAATTCCTTGTGATGCCTTTTGACCTTACTAATGCACCCGCCACATTTTGCACGCTCATGAACAAGGTGCTCCAACCATTTCTCGACCGCTTCGTGGTTGTGTACTTGGACGACATAGTGGTGTATAGCACCACACTCGAGGATCATTCCCAACACTTGCGACAAGTCCTCCAAGTACTCCGAGACAACGAGCTCTTCCTCAAGTTGGAGAAGTGCTCGTTTGCACAACAAGAAGTGGAGTTCCTTGGCTACAAGATTGCGGACGGGAAACTCATGATGGAGAATGCCAAGGTGAAGGTCATCCTCGAATGGGAACCTCCCTCGAAAGTGTCCGAACTTCGCTCATTCCTTAGGTTGGTGAACTACTACCGCCGCTTCATCAAGGGCTATTCGGCCAAGGCGGCACCCTTGACGGATATTTTCAAGAAAAACATAACGTGGCATTGGTCCGAAGAGTGCCAACGTGCATTCGAGGAGCTGAAAAGAGCAATTTCGAAGGAACCCGTCCTCGCTCTTCCAGACCACACAAAGCCCTTCGAAGTCCAAACAGATGCCTCAGATTTCGCCATAGAGGAGTCCTCATGCAAGAAAGCCACCCTATAGCGTTCGAGAGTCGAAAGCTAAACGATTCGGAACGCCGCTACACGGTGCAAGAAAAGGAAATGACAGCCATCATCCATTGTCTAAGAGTGTGGCGACATTACTTGCTTAGCTCATACTTCACGATTATGACGGACAACGTGGCGACAAGTTACTTCCAAACTCAGAAGAAGTTGAGTCCGAAACAAGTACGATGGCAAGATTTTCTAGCGTAATTCGACTATCAGCTCGAGTACAAACCGAGGAAAGCCAATGTCGTTGCGGATGCTCTAAGCCGCAAGACGGAATTGGCGACACTTAGCATGAGCCAACCAAAGTTCGACCTTGTCTCACGCATCAATGAAGGTCTCTAACAAGATCCGCTAGCAAAGGATTTGCTGGAGAAGGTGCTCGAGGGAAAGACAAGGCGATTTTGGCAAGAGAAAGGCATCCTCCTCACCAAGGGAGATCGGTTGTTCGTGCCAAGGTGGGGAAACTTGCGGAAGAAAGTAATCAAGGAGTGCCACGACTCCAAGTGGGCTAGTCACCTAGGAATCGAGCGCACCACCGCACTAGTCCAAGCCTCGTATTTTTTGCCGCACATGAGGGACGACATCGAGGCATATGTGCGAACTTATCTTGTATGCCAACAAGACAAGGTGGATCATCAACTTCCAGCGGGACTATTGGAGCCGCTACCACTAGCAATAAGGCCATGAGAAAGTGTCTCCATGGACTTCATTACATCACTGCCCAAGTCCGAAGGTTCCGAAAGTATTATGGTTGTTTTCGACCGATATAGCAAGTACGCCACATTCATTGCCGCACCAATCGATTGCAAAGCGGACGAGTCAGCCCGCCTATTCGTCAAGCACATTGTGAAGCTATGGGGAGTTCCAAGGAGCATTGTGAGCGACCGAGACCCTCGGTTCACTGGGCGTTTTTGGACGAGCTCTTCAAGATGTTGGGAACCGATCTCAAGTTCTCGACAAGCTTCCACCCACAAACAGATGGGCAGACCGAGCGCATTAATGGCCTCCTCAAGATGTACTTGAGGCATTAAGTAAGCGCTCATCAGCGGGATTTGGCGAAGCTACTCGACATCGCCCAATTTTCTTATAACTTGCAGCGAAGTGAGGCTACGGGCAAGAGTCAATTCGAGATCATCATGGGATTCCAGCCCATGACCCCCAACGTCATAGCCTCAACTTACGGAGGGAAAAGCCCCGCGGCACACAAACTCGCCCGCGAATAGCATGAGGAAGCGGGCATCACGCGAGCCTACCTCGACAAAGCCGCAAGGAAAAAGAAGAAGTGAGCGAATATAAGGAGACGGCATGTTGAGTACAAGGAAGGTGATCAAGTCATGATCAAGCTCCTACCCCAACAATTCAAAACTTTGCGGAAAGTTCACAAGGGTTTAGTGAGGCGCTACGAGAGACCCTTTCGAGTTGTTCGACGTGTGGGCAACGTCTCGTATCATCTCCAACTTCCGCCAAGACTTAAGATCCATCTGGTCTTCCATGTGAGTCTTCTCAAGCCATATCACGAAGACATGTGAGACCCAAGTCGCGGAGAATCGAGGTGCGCGCCAACTGCCGTTGTCACCGCATTCGACAAAGATGTGGATTACATCATTGCGGACCGTACGGTTTTGAGGAGGGGCGTGCCAGCACATAGCGAGTACTTAGTGAAGTGGAAAAACCTCCCCGAGAGCGAAGCCACTTGGGAACGTGAAGACGATTTGTGGCAATACGCTGAGCACATCTAGAGGTTCAAGCATGAGAGCGCGACGAGGACGCCGCGAGCTTAGGTGGAGGAGGATGTTGCGAACCGCCCAAATTCGTAGCCCAATTTGCTCACCAAGAGCCCAACACAAGGCCAAGAGTGCTAGCTTGAGTTTGGCCCGATTTTGGAAAATTCTAGGCAACTCTAGCACATGGGCTTGTAAATACTCAAGAATTCTTTATATAATTCCAGCACATGTAAATAACTAGAAAATTGTAGAATTCTCTAGAATCTCTAAAACTTGACAAGTCTCCCCTATAAATATGGGATGGCATTAGACATTTGCATCCAACAAACACAACAATAAGCATTGTAAGCAACTCAAGCATTGTAAGCAACTCAAGCATTGTAATCTCTCTTTGTGCAATACAAGTTTTCTTATTTGGCTCTATTGCTCTCTTCTCTAGTTCGAGAAGTTCTAGGCTTACTTAACAACAGTCGGCGAAGTTGTCTAAGTGTCGCACGGGTTTGCTGCGCAAAATACTCATCCCGTGACACTAAGGTATATTGGTAATTCTGGACAGTTGGCATGCTCTAATTGGTTTGTTCTCCTCAAGTGTGGTTATTTTCGTCTTTTTCTTTTACTAACTTGATAGTGATCCCTTCTCAAAAAAAAGAAAAAGAAAGAAGAACAAACAAACTCGATAGTGATCCAAATAAGCTTGGTGAACAAATAACCACTATGGCCCTCATGTACTCCATATTTTTTGCCATGTGGTAGATGCCGGTGCAAAGGTCCTAAAGAGGATAGTTGAGAAGTATTGAGTGTCATTTTTTCATTACTATTTGCTTTTAGCCCAAAGGACAAAAATATTTATCTCTTTTTTTAAGGTGGTTATTTGAACCCATTAAACTACTCATTAAATAATTTTTAATTAGTAAAATACCCCTAGATCAAATTACAATTATAAACACTAAAATAAAATTAAAAAATAAAAGTTTTACTATTACACCCATCTTTATATCTAATGTTGTATTTTATATTCTTTATTTTTTAGGGTTCCTCTACGATGCTGTAAATTTTTTTACAACATCAATAATGTATTAATTGTGAGCCATTAGATCTAATCAATGGTATACAATATTTGTACTAAAAAATAATTTAAAAATAATGGTAACCGTTCAAGTGGGTGGATAATTTTTGTAAAATAATTGTGACCACCCTTAGAGTTTGAAACAATTTCACTTAAATAATATATTTTATTTAAAATTATTTTCAGCCCTCCTTTAAATTTTTAATATGATAATCTCTTTTAAATAAATCTTCCAAAATCAGTTATCATTAAGTATAAAATATAATATCAAGTAGGTTATTTAATACAAAGTCTTGTAATAATTTGTATTGTATGAATTTAATTACAAATCATTAATACCTAACAATAATGATAATAGAAAGCATTGCAATAAACTATTTTATATGTGTTTTATTAATAATATTATATGAGTCACAACAAATGAGAAATATTTTATTCACCAATTATTATTGAAAAATATATATGTCTATATAACTATAGAGTGAGAAATATTTTGATTTAAATTTTTATCAAAAAATTAAACTATTTATTTCATACAATTCAATGGTGGAGGATATAACATTATGAAATGTTGTTTTAACTTTCAATATCAACTATTAGATTATGAGATATTAGTAGCTCAAATATTGTGCCAAAATTTTAAGTTAAAGTATCTCAAACCATATCTTTATAATGGAAATATAAAAACATACAATGATTTTTTTTCCTCATTTTGTCCATTAAATATTATTTGACGTAATATTTTATTTATTGTCACTATTAATTATCATAATAAAAGTAATGATTTTTCGTAGCATAAAAATTTTATAATTACTATCAAAGAATAACAATAAAATAATCTTTCATGATTCATAAACTAAAGTTAATTAGGAATATGTGTTAGATTTAACTTTTATGAAATTAACAAAGTGACATTTGAAAATAAAATGAAAACAAGCTTGTGAAAATTACATTTTATAAGGCTGAGATAATTTCCTACCATGTCAATAAAAATCTAAAAATATAAATGATTTTCTTTCACTTTTTTTCCCACGTAAATATTATTGGAGGCAATATTTTATTTATTATCACTATTAATTATCATAACAAAAGTAATGACTCTTAATAACATAAAATTTTATAATTACAATCAAAAGATATCAATAAAATAATCTTTCACGATTCATAAACTAAAGCTCATTAGGAATATATATTAGATTTAACTTTTATGAAATTAACAAAGTGATATTTGAAAATAAAATGAAAATATATAGGCTTATAAAACTTAAAATTCCTATCATGTAAGGATATTAATTGTAAGATAAATATAAAGTGCAGAGAATAAGTATGTTAAATGGGTGTTAAACATAATACACACTTCATGATCAATTATACAATGGCCCTTAATATTATATAAAATAATGAGTATTTTAATATACGATATTAAATTTTATTAAAACATGTGTGATCAAGTAATTTTTATGTTACAAGCAATCTCAACAATGAGTTTATTGATGTAAATATGACATTTACTTAATTATATATACTTAGTTGTGTTATTATCATAAATACATTTTGTAATTGCAACTTATTTATTTGATTTATGTTAAATAACCTACCATTATATTTTATACTTAATGATAATAGATTTTAGAAGATTTATTTAAAAAATATTATCACATTTCAAATTTAAAGGAAGATTGAAAAATAATTTTAAATAAAATATGCTATTTAAGTGAAATTGTTTCAAACTTTAAGGATGGTCATAGTTATTTTACAATATTCTCCACCCCTTACACATTTGTTAACCATTTACCATTATTTTTTTTACTACAAATAATGTGTACCATTGATTAAATCTAATGGTACACAATTAAAAACATTATTGATACTGTAAAAAAATTACAGCATCATAGAGAAACCCTATTTTTTTATTAATCTTGAAACATATATATAAGTATCTATGTCAGCAAGCCACCAGTGAATTGGCTCCCATAATCTGGTTTTATCGTGTAGCTGCATCTCGTGATTAAATGCATAGTCTTATATTTTAAGCAACTAATGCTTTAATATAATCAGTCTTAGTAATAAAAAGAGTTGCAATTTGTTTTACTTTTTTTATAATTAAATAAAACTAATTTTCTTCCTGACAAGAAATAGTAATGTATTTAAATAATTTTATCTTATTTTTTACACAATTGGTTCTTTTACGTTCTTTTCTAGTAAAATTCGAGCATTTCATTTTTAAAACTATAAAAAAATTAATAATTTATCGAATTATTTTTTTAATGAATCAAAAAAATCATAGACAACTACAAAAAATTTAGTTTTTTTTATGGATTGGATTATATTAACAAAATATTTGAATTCATTATTTTGAGCACATATAAATTTATAGTGAAAACATTATTGTTATACAAATTGAGTTTAGTAATGATATATTAGGTATTTAGGTGGGTTTGTTGAGTAAATTTTAAAATTTTAAAATTTAATAATAGGTTTATTTAGTAATTGGGTTTAGTGAGTAGTTTTATGGGTTTAAATAGCCTCACCCCTTTTTTTATGACACATACTCTATACATGTGAGGGCTCCAACTGTCATATTTGAATTATAATTTGACCTTCAAAGTAGAAGATTTTTATTAGAGTTGTCCTTCCCTTCGAAGGTGCACCTCTAACTTGGATGATGATCATTTCCTGATATGATCTTTATCTGAGTAAATTCTGTTAATATGATTGGTGGTTAATAAATTAAAAAGAAAAAATAATTAATTCCTAATAATTCATTAACACTAAAACACAGGTGGCATAAAATCTGTAAAAGATCAAAAGTGCTCAGATCAGAAGAGGATTCTTATCCCTCTAACTTGTCCTAAGCTATCTTCCCCTCTAGATATACTGGTAACTTTTTTTTCCCTTGTATTCTCTACTATCACATGTCACTTATCCATTAGTCCTAATCAATATCCCAAATTAACACCCAAAATTGTACATATTTTATTATTTGGCCCACCTACAACCCAATTCACTCTCTATCCATGTGTGCAGAGTTTAAACTACAAACTTCTTATTTTCATATAAAAGATTTTACTATCTCAATTAGAGATTCAGATTAAGTGCTGAATTAACCTTTTAGATGTATACAATTGTTAATTGTTGGAAAAAAATATAAAAGTAATTAAATCTTAACTGTATATTGCTACACATGCACAAGTGGTGGAAGATTATGAAAAGTTAAGCATAGATTAGCTTAACAGTAAATCCAAATCACTCAACTAGATGACATCCACATTAATATAAATATATGTAATGTTCTTTTTGAAAAAACATAAATACATGTAATGTAACAAAATTTAAATTAGTTATAGAATATTTTAAACTGTTTATGTATAATAATAAATTAGTGACTATTATATCATTGAATTAAATATTAATTTAAGTTAATTAATATTCATTTATTTAAATTAAAAAGTTAATAATTTTTATGTTATCAATTAAATATAAATATTATTATTTAGTACCTACATTATTAGCTAAATAATAAAAATAACTAATATCCAAATTTTAATTTGAATAATACCATAATTTTCTTTTATAAATCTAAAAATATGCTAAACCTAATAAAAGAAGAGGTACAAGAGAAATAATATTGTAATTATAATATGTCATTCAGTAAATGATTAATAATTTTTTTTTATTTCATTACAGTGTATAATTACATTATCTCATCATTCATTTGATGAATGCTCTAGCACTACTCTTTTGATTAATCGAAAATTTAATAAAAGTTATTTTAAAGAAAAGGGTTTCTGTGAATTAATATTTTTTCTTCTCTATCTTATTAAGGTCTGGGTTTAGGGTAATCCAATCCCAAGGCCAAAATCAGCTGTGTAAATTATTGGAGACCAACAAACCGGCATCCCGTTGTTTTCATGATGAACCGATCGATTAGTTTCAGGTTTTGCTGAATATTTTAAAAAATAAACTAAAACTGACAAACAAAAAACAAGGAGTTGGACGAGTCACTCAGAACATAGTTAAGGACCTGCTTACCTCAGCTAAATGGATAAATTTGTTGTTTATTTGTTTTATGGAATTTTGCAGTCCTTCCTCAGCCTACCAGGACAATTTGACCTTTTCAAACAATCTTAAAAAATTCAGAAAGGCCTCAAAAGTCCCGGCGATCACTCCAAGAAGGTCTCAATAAGGTTGTCATCGACAAGTAACTTAAATAAACACTTCTCAATCCACGATGAAGGTAGCTGGGAAAACTTGTTTCATAACTGTGTATAAATATTATAAAACATAGAAAATTGTAAATAGACGCTCATCATATACTGTATTTCTGTCCTTACCCTGCATGGTTGAACTGCATGCTATACATGTAAAAAGAAAATGCAAGAACAAAAACATTACAAGATAAAGAAAATCTTCCAAAAGGGAAGGAATGTACTAATGTGCATCATATGAAGCACCACCCCTTTCAATAGGGTGTGTAGTAATACCCTCCAGGTCCGGGCTGCCCCATGCCAGTGACCTGCGTGATCCCGTAAGGCATCGTTGATTGAGGGTTAGGCCCGTAGTAACCAGAGCCACCAGCAATCTTGGCCAGTGCCACCTGGCCTTGCATCCCATCCCTTCCATACTGCTGCCAAAGCTGCTGTTCCTGCACAAGAAACTGCTGCTTCCTCTCCATTTCTGCCATCTGCACGTACGAAGGAGGTGGCACAGTAAGCGATGCAGCAAATGGGTCATTATTCCCCACCGTCTGGACCGTCCCATCCGGTGCTGGGAGTGCTAGCACCGGCGTAGCACTTTTGCCAGGCCCGGGTAATGTCACACTGCTTGCACTCCCACCACTCAGTTGAGTGGTGCTGACATGCTGCCTTACTGCTCCTTGATCATACATGCCATTTAACACCAACGAATCAAAACCACCCGCATATGCAGCTTTCTGCTTTGATAGATTACCGGCTGTTTCCACTAAAGCTGATTCCCAATCTGCCCTACCACTTTCAGCAGCCGGAGTTTGCCATGCAGAAGTAACCTCAGGCTGTCCATTTGATGGGAATGCTTCCCATGAACCATTTGTATTCGTAGGTGGCCCAGAGAACAAAGCCAATGCCACTTTGTTCCCTTGTTCATCAGCTGATGTAGCATCATCCTTCAAGTTCACCAAATCATCAGTCACCTGCTGAGGTTGTGGCTTAGGTGGTTGTTGAGGCTTAGGTGGTGGTGGTGGTGGTGGAGGAGAGGAATTCTCTGGTGCAGGAAGAGCCTTGACCTCATTCATATCAGGCTCTGGTTCTTGCTTAGGAGGAAGTTTCTCCTCCCTAATTCTTTCAGGATTCTTTGGCCTGTTTGCCATTTCCTTCAAAAAGCCATCAAGTGTCCCCAAAAGCTTATCAGTTATCCTCTGCACTTCAGGGAACTCAGACGATCTTGCAATCCCGATATCCTTACACCAACCATAGAAACCCACAAGCTCATCAATCATCTTTGCTGCACTAACATAAGCATCGAAACCCCTAACACAGTCGGCATACTCCATCTCTGTAAATTTATCCAACAATACCCCCAAAGCCTCACATATGTCAACATATAGCCCAAAACTATCCTTCACAACCAAATAAAGGGCAACAAGAACTAACCTAGAATTCTTAGCTGCACCTGTTGGCCTACAAGCCAAAACCTTATCGAGAATCCTCAACAACTGATTCAACCTCGCTAAAACCCTCTCTGGCCTCATTTCCCTCATGGGAGTCGCCTCTCTTCTCTCCTCCCTCCTCACTGATTCACTCACATCACCATAAGACTGCGATCTCAACTCCATCCCACGATCAAAATCATCCCTAAACCTATCCTCTCTCTCCTCAACTTTCCCCTCCCCACCTCTCATTTTCTTCTCATAAACCACAAACTCCACCTTCTCATCCAAATACATAGCGTAAAACCTCACAAACCCACCATGATCCCACGAATTAGAATGCGCCTCATCTCTAAAATCAGACATATTCAAAAGCCGCATCCCTCTCCTCGTGGAATACACAATCTCCTCCTCAAACAACAAATGCCCGTCCAACAAAAGCTTATGCACAAGCATCAAAGCCTTCACCGCGACAATCCAATCATGGGTTTTGCTCAACCGTTTGGATATGGTAGCAATACATGCACTGACATACCCTCTTGAATAAGACATCAAACTAACTATTTCCCTAACATATTTGTCATCAGCCGGCTCATCATCATGACTGGTCGCCTTAACAACCAATACTTCAAGGTCCGGTGCAATATTACCAGCCACTTTAGCCAAGCTGATACTCGTTTGATCTTTCACAGCACCGATCGCTTTACGGATCGTGCTAGGTGCCATTGTTCTATCTCACAAATGACTATAATTAAAGAGTTTCAATTAAAAAATGAAGGATAATTAATACAAAATTGTTACCTTATTTCTTTTTTCTTTATCCTGTTCTTTCGCGGGAAGGTTTAGTGGGTGGTGGTAGATCCGATTGAGAAATGGAAGCTCTTTTTGACTTGGGTCAGTGGAGTGGACGGCGGAGATTCGAAGAGTTCACCGATCGTGAGTAACGGATCTAAGACTACATGCACTGTAGCAAATTAGCAGATGCTGCCTTTCTTTACTTTCTGTTTGGAATGTGCTTCCTATGTGTTTGTTTCTACATGTAAGGAGCGTGGGAGAGCGGGGAAAAAGAGGATTTTTGCTGACAACTAAAAGCCGCGTAACAGGCGGAGGGGGAGTCCATTTTGGCAACGAAACGTTGTCGTTTTCATGCGTGGTTGGAAGGCACGCGCAAGGCGTAATCGTGGAGAATCATTATTAGCATCTCGAAGTGGGTATTTTTGATATTTTCCCCACCCTTTGTATCATGGCACCCTATTTGTAAACGTACCCGTGGAAACTTTAAAATTTATGTTATTTAGTAAAAGATCCCATTTTAATACCAAACATACCACTGACTGTACTTCTAATTTTAATATTACGTTAAATAATATATAATGTAAACATAATTCAATATATGTCAATCTCAAAGATGAGACAAGGAATTCCCACACCAAGTTAACCATCGAGTTGTGAGCATTTATATATATTATTTTAGAATATGAATGAAAATTATCTTTTAATTTTGATTCTTTTGTCTATAGGTACATATTAAATTTTATAATTTAGATATCAATAAAAGTATACGTTTAAAAATAAATTAGTATTATCTTTGTTATGGTAATGATCGTATAATTTCTAAATTATTGTTGAATGAATCAATTTCAATTTAAGAATAAACTTGTAGCTTTAACTAAAAAAAAAACATAAATTATTTGTGCCATTAGAGAATGGTTAAATATTACCACCATATTTTAAAATATCCTCAAGAGTCAGAAAATGATATTCTTTTACTTTCATGGAAAACATCCCTTTAATTGACACCTTCAATTAATACTTAATATATTTGTGTGGCTCTTTAATTTGTTTTCTCATACTTTACTTTTTTTTATATTTTCTTCCAAAAAAAATTATTTCTATGAAATTCGCAATACAGCTTTTGCTGTAACTTTTAAATTGTATTTCTCAAATAAACTTTGAATTATCTCAAATTATATTTATCTATGGACCCTTTTATAGTCATAATATATGGATGGTAAAATAACAAATTAAATTATTGAATAAAATTATCATTCATTCAATAAAAATATCACATCAAATGACACGTCATTCAAGAGAATTTTGTTTTTGTTTTTCATAAATTGTGGGATTGTTACAGTCAAATAGGTGGTGCATAAAAATAATACACAATTTTTTTTAAAAAAAAAAAGAATTATAGACAAAATTGACGTCTCTAAATTATGATAATTGAGAGTCGTGATCAGGTTTAGGGACGCAGGTAAATTGGTAAATATGTAATGGAATTGAGTTGGGAGGTAAATTTTCGGATCAATCCATAACACGTAAATGTCAATTTTCTTCGGGAAATTGACAATAAAGAAACTAAAAGTTTTGGGTACTTTCACAAATAGCCACGTTAATTTTTTTTCTCATTAGGCTAATTAATTTTTTTTTTTTACCAAATATCCTTGCTTTTGAAACTAATAATTTATTCTCTCTTCTCCTTCAAAACAGTCGATGGCTTGACCATCCCCTTTCGTCAATGCTTTTTTTTTGGCAAGATCGATGGAGAAATGGGCTTTTGATAGCAGCATCACTTTTGATAAGATAGGGCTGCATTTCCGATGATTGGACGATGATTTTTTTTTTCAGTGATTGGGTGACAACTGCATCTCAAGACATTGAATCATCAATTAAATGTAGTTCAGTGTATATTTTATGATAGATGAGCATTTGGTGAATATCATTTTGTGTTAAGCTTTTATATTACAAATGGCACGTCAGGTGTTTGATAAAAACGTCTGTAATAATTTATTTGTCTCATTTTTCATAGATTAAGATGTTATGGATTGATGGTGGCTTGGGGAGATTGTTGCCCAGCAAGTGTTTTCGGTTGACAGGCTCTTGTCACACGAAAACACTGACTCGAGCAATACGACAGCAAGCGACTTTTGCAATAGGTGTTTGTTGCACATTTTCTGAATTCATATCCTGATTTGTTTTTACTTAAAATACCCGCATAAATTTAAAATAATCTAAAAATAAAAATACAAATTGTGTAAAAACAAATACTGGCCTTAACTTCTTACGTTCCAATTGATGTTTTGTGAGTAAAAGATGGTTAGTTTTGGTGAGTAGAGGGTGGTGAGATTTAGTGAGATTTGGCTGAGAATGTGATTTGTTAGACATTTTGTTGATAGGTCTGAGGGTATTTAGGTTTGTAAATTACATTTGTGGGCAGATATAATAGAAAATCTTAGGGCGTCTAATTTTAAAAATTACCAAAACTTTTGCGGTAATTTTGTAAACTTACCATTTTCTTTCTTTTCAACGGCATTTTCTCGGACAACTTCCCGCGAACATTTTACAATTTCCCTTAACCGTGTCGACTCACCGATTCCAGGCGCCAGAGTGAAAAGACAATGTTCGTTCTCCGAGTCCACTCAGTGGACGACAACCACCCTATCACGATTGAAGAAGCCGGCTTCTCCACCGTCTCCAGTACTGCCACCCGATCAAGCGCTAACCCTAACCCTAAATTCAGCGAGCGAAGAGGATTGGTGCACTTGTTTCGAGGAACGTCGCAGAGTTATCAACAGAACCCTAACTCGCGATCCACGTGTATCTTTGTGGTTGCTGTCCCCAACTACCTCTCCTCCGATGAATTCGTCCGTTTCTGTGGGTTTCACATCGACCACGTGGAGGAGATCATTTTCATCAGGTAACTATTATGTTCATCGCTGATTCAATTCCAAATAAGACGAGAATGAATTGAACCTAGGGTTTTGGCACTAATTGCTAGAAAATTGAAGGAAGTTATAATTGAAATTGTAATTTTTACTTTTGCAATAAGAAAATATTTGATTTGCAACTAAGATAGGCGCTTCAATTAGGTCAAGGTCCTGTCAAGGTTTCTGGATTTTAGATATTATTGAATTTATTTTTTATTCACTTTCTATTCCCTGAACAGTGTCAAAGTTAATGTCTTCTAATACTGTTAGGAATGATGCTATGGAAGATCGATACAGTGTTTTGATCAAGCTTGTTGATCAGTTGACTGCTGATGAATTTTATAGCAACCTCAATGGTAAAAGGTTTTCTCCTGCTGAGGTCAGTTTTCTTCACTTTTGCTGGTTTATTTGCATCTTCAACTGATTTAATCTGGTATATGATTAAATTGGGAACATAATTCTGGGTATGGTTTCAATAGGCTGAGGTATGCCACATGCTATTTATGCTTTCTGTGGAGTACACAGAATTAGCTGAGATTGCTAGCACACCGCCAGCAGGATTTACCGAGCTTCCTACTTGTCCGATTTGTCTTGGTGAGTCACACATTTTCCTTCCTTTTGTAGATCACTTGGATTAAGTGGTTTTTCATACGAAGTTCTGATTTTTGTTTAGGGAGATTAGTGAGCCTAATTCCCCCCCCCCCCCCCCTCCCTCTCTCTTGAGGGGTGTTCATATTATTTATTTTGATACTTCAGAAAGGTTGGACCCAGACACTAGTGGAATTCTCAGTACAATCTGTGACCATTCATTTCAATGTTCGTGTACTGCAAAATGGACTGTTTTATCTTGTCAGGTGAACTAGTTCTCTCTCACCCATCCCTCATTTCTCTTTATTCTGGAATGCATATGTTCCAGTTCAAAGATTTTGGTTTATCGAATGATTTTATGATGACAATTTTCCATTTATTCGCAATATAATTTGATAGTAGGAAAAATAATTCGAACATTCTGACATGTAGCATACTATCAAATATTGAATCCATCTATTCTATTCTTATCTACTTTCTATGCCCTCAGGTTTGTCGATTTTGTCACCAGCAGGATGAGAGACCAACTTGTTCTGTTTGTGGAACAGTGGAGAATCTTTGGGTCTGTTTGATATGTGGTTTTGTGGGATGTGGAAGGTAGTGCATTTATTGTAGCATTCTTCTTATGCTGATTGTTTTCAGTTTGAAGACTTTATTACTCAAAGTTTGTTGCCTACTTGTGAATTATGCTTTTTCCCATGTTTGGACTTTTATCAATTATTGTTGCTCTTGTTTATGGACTCAGATATAAGGAAGGGCATGCTGTTAGGCACTGGAAAGATACGCAGCACTGGTACTCTCTTGATTTAAGAACTCAACAAATTTGGGATTATGTTGGTGACAATTATGTTCATCGGCTAAACCAGTCAAAAGTTGATGGAAAGTTAGTCGAAATGAACTCTCCTTGCATGTCACATGAAGCGCATTGTGGTACTTGTGAATGTAGTGAGGATTCTGGAATTAGTGGGGCTCTTTTCAACAGCAAAGTTGAAGCAGTATGTTCCGCTATTGCAAATTCTTTTGGAAATTGTGAATATATTATCTTTATAACTGAAAGAGACTTGATATGATTATTTAGTGTTGTTGATAATTATTGGTCTTGCTAAGCTATCCATTGATATCTGGTTCCCATTCTTGATAATAGATTGTAGATGAGTACAACCGCCTTCTTGCCACTCAACTAGAGACCCAAAGACAAGTAAGTACATCATTCCCGGCTGTAAAAACCGCTACTTGATTAGACCTTTTCTCTCTATTTTATTTCTTACTTTGATTTTTCCATCCCTCTCTCAGCCCTCTTGCTTCTTTGTTGATCTCTGATATCTACTTATATGCGGGAATATCATGAAATCGGTATGCTCTTAAGGGCATTTCTGTGTTCCTGCATATTCTGAATTGTAGTCTGATTGAATACTTATGAAAGGATTATTCAATTATTTAGGTATATGGAATCCACCATTTGACAAATTTGCAGGAATTCCCAAATGAAAATTTTCTTGTTTGATTGAAATTTTTAATCCCTGCATTAGTTCATATCATTCGGATAGCTATACACTTGCATTATTATTATTCTTTTCTAAATTCTTTTTTTTCCCCCCAGTACTATGAATCTCTACTTGCAGAGGCCAAAAGTAAAAGGAGAGTTTGATCCCAGAAACTGTGGAGAAAGCTGTGGCTTCCAAGATGCAGGATATTCAAAACGAGCTGGAAATTTGTGAAGAGGCTAAAAAGGCAGTTGCAGATGTAAATCCTTTAACCACCCATTTCAGATCTGTTATCCTTTTTTTTTTGTTGGGGGGGGGGGGGGGGGTTATTTAATGCTTTTGATTGAAGCTTTTTAATTGTTATCGTATTTCATAGCAAGTAATGTCATTTTTATTTTTTGGCTTGTAGGTCAACAGTAAACTCATTAAGAACCAAGAAATTATGCGGAAAAAGTTTAAGGAAATTGAAGAGAGGTAAATTGTCTTTTGCTTATAAATGCAATACAACCAAAATTCTGTGCTTAAAGCAATATTTTGGGTGGGTTTGTAAGATTGGAATGAGCAATTATATGCTCTTATACCTTCGCAGATAGGCCATACAATAACACTTGCTCAGAAAAAATGAAATAACAAGTACCCTCAACTTATTGGGGGCATTGAGTTTGTGATATGTGTCTACAGTAAGATAAGGGAATCATAAATATTTGCTTTTTGCAGGGAAATAACATCACTAAGATTGAGAGATGCGACATTACTTGATCTGGAAGAACAGGTACATCATTACCAAAAGTTTCTTGTATGTGGTTGATTGAATTTACTGGTTTTTTAACAAATTATCTGATGAATGCAGATTAGAGATTTGACGGTTTACATTGAAGCCCAGAAAACACTTACTAACATGACAGATTCCGATGGCATCAAAGGAGGAACTGTCTTGCCAGTATCCTATCAGCAATCGTCTCCAACCAACACCCGAAGGCACAAGAAATCAAGTCGAAGAAAGAACTAGTTGGATTGTTTCTCCCATGATAACTGAGACCTCTACAATGGGGGGGATAGTTCTCATCATTAGTATAGTACAAGCTTGTAAACCAGAAATATATATGTTTTGTAGTGATATTCAAAGGTTTATCTTCTTTCTTGTAAATGCAGATATCTAGTTTTAGGACAGTGTAGGAGAGTTCAAAACTCACTTTACACACACACACTTAAAGGGACTTGAGATTGGGATTTTTTGTTCTTTTAATTCAGATTGGTGCGCTGGTGCTAGTGGCACCTCTTTAATATCCTCATGAAACCCTTTTCTGAAGTTACAATTTAAATTCATATGTAAAATTACATGAAAGGCAACACATACGAGAGAACGAGGGTAATTTGAAATAATTTACATGTCACAAACAATTTTAAGTTTAGCAAATAAAGATTGTGATGTGAAACTGTAGCAAAGAATTTGGATCATGAGTTCGAAGTTGTTTTCAAACCGTGATGAATAATTGCACGACCCGTATGAACGCAAAGTTTCAGTTATAGAAGCCCACCACCCACTTTTTATTTGATAGACATCATCTCTTTCTTTTGAAAATTACACCAACATTAGCACCATCTTTGGACACCGTATTTTGAATAAGGGAGGAAAAAAAAGATTGTGAAGGCATCTTTTTAGTTATTATTATTATTAATTTTGTTACAGGCACTTAATCATTATTAAGCTAGTATAGAAAGTTAAGTCTTTTGGCAAATTGCCAGTTGTAAGTATAAATTAGAGTCAGTTTACGATATAAACTTCAATTGTATATATCTCTCTCAATCTCCAGAGAAAGAGACTTTCCAAAAAAGCAACACTTTGTATTCATAAACAAAAGCAATAAAATTTCTCTTTCATACAAATATTTTAGACATCAATTGGATAGCGATTAATAAGTAAATTCAATTTCTTTCATCTTATTTATTTATCTTTCATGTTAAGAGGTCTCGCTTGACAAACGAAAGTATAATTTATATTGAAGTGAAAAGAGTTTGAGAAAAGGTTTTTGAAAAGAGGTTTTTTTTTCAACGAAAATAATAAGAACTTAGTGGAAGTTTCTATTGATTATCTAAAAATTTCTTTTAAAACACGATCTCCAGTGGTCCTATTTTGAAGAAAATATATTGTTAAAAAAAATGCTTTAAGCGTGAGTTAGGAATTTAAAAGTGTTTCAATAAGCATGTTTTCGAAGCAGTTTTATAAACTTTGAAAGATTAATTTTTGCCGAGACTTCTTTCTCTTTTCAACCATACCAATTTACTCTCCATAACTAAATTTAGTTGTCTTTTAATTTTATTTTTTTTTTTTTTTACCCTAATGACAATTCAATGCCACCCGTATGAACAAAATTGAACTCTACACCCCTTGTTTTCAACACAATAAATTTTACCATCTCACCTCGACTTTGGTTATACCTTTAGTTATTCTTAAATTATAAAAGACTAATCAACCTTAATTTATGTTCACTCAAATATATAGAACATTACTCTCAACCCACACTACTTTACCTTGATATAGACATTTGTTTCTAATTAAAAAGTAGGATACACATTTATCTTATAATTAAATTTTATATTAAAAAATAATAGAAGTATACTGATAACTCCAAATAGAATAAATTTCTTTAAAAAGTCAACATTCATACAACCTAAATTTCTTTTATAAGACTTTCTACTATTTTGCCTGTAAGGTTGTTTATAGGGTTGCTTATATCGTTTCTTATACTCTGTGTTTTTGTCGTTAGAATAGCTAGATAATTACATCCAAAGACTCTACTTCATGCACATCTACACACATTTTCTAAATTGGTGTTTTATTTGACTTTCATATTTTTTTCTTCACAGTATTCTCTAATTCGTCCTCTAATATATTCTATTACTAATAATAAAGTATTGTGCATTCAAGTTGTCTTATCTTCTTTTTTTTTTTTAATATCAGGGTAATATTCCCCTTGGTAGGGTTATTTACGGAAAACGATAGGTAATATTCACATGAAAATAAAAAAAAAATAAAAAAGGTAGATCCTCTAACATAGTTTCATTAGAGTTCATTAATCTTTCCAAAGTGCGCTGAGCACCAAATTTACCGTTAAAGGGGAAAAACGAAAAAGGGCCAAAGAAAAAAGGAATTCTTATTAAAAATCAACCATTAAAAAGGTCATTCTATATGAGTAGAAAATTTGGAGAGACTTAATAAAACTAAGATTGTAAGTAAATAGCCCAATAATGCATTCATCCACTAGAAAACTGACACTATCCTTTCCAAACTTGTAAACACTAAAATAGCCAGGACAGCCATAAAATTCTTCCTCGGATCATTTTTTCATTAACTTTTAAATTTACACCATACTTTAATCCTGAAGGGGTACCCAATGATGCCTTGGCCAGAAGACAGTCTTGATCTCAGTTTAAATACAACTAACAGAATGAGCTGGATATCCTAAAACTGTGATGCCTAAATTCGGCAGCTTTCCCTCGAAAATCACATTGTGGTGGGACCAGGAACGGGGACTGCTAGGAAGAAATGCTTACATTCTTGAGGACTTTGGCGAAAGACAATGACATCAACTTGTCACCTTTGGGATTGTTCTGGACCAGCTACACCAGCAGTTGTGCTAGGCCCAGCACCATTTTCATTTGGGGGAGAGGTGCCCCATCGCCCCTCAGCCTCTAATGGCTCTATTATATAAACTCCGCCATCTGTCAATCCTAATGCAAACTGATTTGGGTCGGTTGGATTTCCGGCAATGACAAGAGGATACACTCTTAAGCTGTTATATATTAAACTGTTAGTCCAAAAATTGGATGGTAAACATTGAAAAACAAGATATAAATCTATTAGCTGAATAAGAAATTAAAAAATGCATAAAAACAAACCTTGGATTGGGAGGTAGATAAGCAGTAGGATTTATGACATTGAAAAACAATGTTTAAATCTATTAGCTGAATGAGAAATTAAAACATGCATAAAATCAAACCTTGGATTGGTAGGTAGATAAGCAGTAGGATTTATGCGACATCTCAATCTAAGTGTTGAAGCGGTGAGAACACCAACACTTCCCTCTTCAAAAGCCACATATATTGACTGGCTATCACAGGAATATGTAGCATGCGTGATTGGACCACTTGCTTCTCTAGGGACAAACTGTTCCAAAAATATATTTGATATCACCAAGTGTCATCATTTCTAATTATAAACAAATCCAAATCATGTAGATGGCAGGAAAAGTGAAAAACTAGACTAAGAAAAATGGCACCATCAACTTGTGCAAACTAACTAGCCCACCTGCTTAAGGCATTCCAATTTAGGTGCTTCGTATATAGCTATCTGAGTTTCATGGACTGCCAACAGATGTGTCTGATCTAGATGAAACTGAACACGGGTATCAGCAAGAGCAGATGCAGCTCGTCCATTTGGAATTGTCAAGAATTTGCTAGCCTGCTTCTCCCACCCATCTGTGCTCCAAACACAAAGCTGCATCGGGAGAAAAAGGGAAAATGAGCAATAATGAATTTATGATACCACAAAGCAACTATTAGGACAGAATTGTAACATCCAATTTAGAGAATTATTCTCCAGTCAAGGCAACCTTCTATTCCATAACCTAGAAACCTCAACATCAATTAATAGCTTAAGTAGGCTAACCAAAAGAATAAAGCGAGTCCTTTTGGCTTCCTAATCAGAGATTACTTTATTTTTAGAAATTCCTTTGTCAGACACGCATATTGCCATGCATGCAAGCCCAGTTAATTATTTCTCACCTGAGAATCAGCTCCAGAAGACACCAGCACATTTAGCGTGTTAGAGAACGCAAGGCCCGTTATTCTTTTCTGGTGACCCTTTAACTTTGTTTTAACCTGAGAAAATGAAACATCCAGCTTTTTCAAAAATCCCATTACTATTTATGTATAAACAGTAGATAAAGGTTCGATTAAGTCAGATTACAACCTCGTCGACCCGAACATTATAGATTTGGATAGATGAATCTTCCATGCCTATGGCAATGATGTTATTGTCCTGAGGATGAAATGCCAGAAATGTTGCTGCTGGTGGTGGGGGCATGAACGTTGTCATTGTCTAAAGTCATTAAATCAAGAGTGTGAATGAATATAAAACAAAAATATTTAAGAAAATGTGCAAAAACAATGAAGAAAACTTATCAAAATAATCTTATGAAATAGTCACTTTTCCTAGATCTCACATCAATATGCCAAAATATACGACTTAACATTGTTACTTAACAAGAACTACTTTGCATTAATCTTAGAAAACTAGCCCAACTAGTCAAAATTTTCTACAAGATGCATTGAAAATAACTAATGAAGTAGACATGGTGAAACTAAAAGAAGATAAAGACCTTAAATGTCATCATATTGAATAGAGAGATTTTCCCTCCTGAAGCAGACATAACATAAGAGTCATTCTTCGAGAGCGCAAAACATGGAACGGCATCTTCAGGGTTTGTATCACTAATATCATTAGTCATCAATATTCCACTGGGAGGTTGCCATAATGGCGGTGCTTGATTAGTTGTGGCCTATAGGAGACAAAAGCTTCGTTAATGATATGCTTAAAGATGCTAATACATCAAATTTAAAATTGACGACAGGCATGAATTCCTAAAAACTAAAATGCAATACCTTTCCAGTCGAGTTTCGCTCATTTCTTGGCCATTTCCAGAGCTTGTGTACAGCATTGGATGCTAAGGCCAATATGGCTAGTCCTGAATTTGTGTAAATTAATCTAGAAACCTGAAGTAATTATTACCATTCAAAACCATAAGTAGAAAGCAATAAAACACAGTAAAAATAATAATAGCTTTTGCTTGAAATGTTTTAGCAAAATGCAAACCTTCCAAGTTATTGAATTTACCAGTGAATCAAGCGAGTAATTCCCATATTTAATATGATTTAGCATATTGTCCCAACTAACAACAACTCTCTTTCAATGTGCAATTTCTCTCATTATTAAACTTTCAAACTATCCAGAAGTTCTGCTCATATAAACAGAACATATGATGGTAAAGAACATTTTTTCATGAAAATACATATAATTTCACAAGCATGCCTGCATATGTCTGAGTTTATATCAGCGTGAAAGATGATGATACAAAGACCACAATAATCATGAAAAAGATTGTCATAATTTTAGCTTTTTCAAAAGAAAGTATAACAGTGTATAGTTCTGAAAATCCCACATCCTAAATAAATTTACTTTTTTTGGAGCAAATTTGAGGTAAAAGCTCGCAATTTAACACCATCATAACCTCAACTAAAAAAAATTAATTACAGGACGTAAATTGGTATCAGGATACACACATGTACCGTAAAAATGAACAAAAACTTGCAATTTTGAAATTCATGCACATGCATAAATTCGATGGAACTAAAACAAGCAAAAGATAAAAATTATGGAAGAAGGGAAATCTGTCAACAAAAAATTTTGTATCAGAAATACTCAGGAGCCAATCACTATTTACACAGTCCAAGAGATTGTAAAGTGCCACAAGAAATAATAATAACATTTAAGGAACCTAGAAAGATTACAAAGTAAAGCATACCCTCATTGCTGTTAAATTATCTGGAAGTCTAAGGGATCGACATTGTGATGGTTCAGTGATTTCGGTCAGTTTCCAGATCCTTGACTTTTCAACTGCTTCATCGGCAATTTTTGGTTTCACATCAGTGAAATTTCTACTATCATTGCTCTACAGAAACTCAAAATTGAAAAGGTTAGATCACTGAACGTATTCTTTTTTATGCATATCTACAATTAAATAGAATATAAATTTGCACTACTATCAGATGGGGTGGGGAAGGTAAAAGTTATTAATACTAAAACAGAGAGATGTTCCCTTCCAAAAAAAAAAAAACCAGAGAGATGAAGCCTGCCTAGAGAATCTCGAAAAACCCATGGCCAAGATATGCACTCACCATTCCAACCATTGCAGCAGCTGGAGCAGTTCGCTCCCCAAGGCTAGTTCCAACATTTGCATTTGCAGAACCAAATGTGCCTATTGCAGGGGCCTGCATTCAACATTGCATTTAGAAAACATATTTGCACAAAACTGTCTGTTCAAAATAGTTTAGCCAACCTTCACTATAGCAGCAGAAGCAACTCTAGAAGCATCAAATGTACGACTTTCCACTGTTCGTAGCAGCCTAATCCCATCTGCATTTGCTAGAATTTTAATACCATTATCATTTGTTGAGACAGCTAACAGAATTCCTTCTTTGTTAAATCTTATACAAGGTGAAGCCTGCAAGCAAATTTTTCCAGGTAAGGAAAGTTAGTCTGAAGAAAGTATTGCATCAACTAGATTAGGATGGGGTTGGGGAAATCCAATTATTACCTGTAATCCACCATCCGCATCAATACTTGCCAACAGATTAACATTGTCCATGTCCCAGAATTTTATCATAAACTCATCACCAGCAGCCAAAAACCTATTTTTAGTCGTATCAAATTGCACAACCCCCACAGAACGCTTCCCAAGACCATGATATGTGCGCTTGACTGCTCCTTCACTTTCATTCCATTCAACCAAGTATGATTCTCCTTCTTTATTTGTACCACATGAGAACAACCTATGAATAGCATTGGAAATTTGAGTTGCAAATTTGTAGGAGAGCAGAAAGCAACCTCCCATAACCCAAAAGAAAGTCTGAACTGTAAAATGCACAAAACATATACAAACCTAGCTCCATCAGCACTGTATGCCATCATTGTAGATGAATGACCCGGTGCATCATAGTCTACTCTTGAGCCCAGGTTATCATACAACCATGCCTTTATTTTCCCATCAGTTGCTGTTGAGAAGATAAACTGAGCAATAGAAGCGAGGAAGAAAATGGAAAATTTAAGCAATATTACAATTGCAATAGCATAAAATCTTAAATTGCAAAAATCAAGGAAAATCATAAAATATTTATGATAACAGCAGAGGAAAAACAGAAAAGAATGCAATTAATATGAGGGTAAGGACAAAAAAGAATTATGTCCCAAAACAATTGTTCCTTAATATGCAATCCAAAGAAAAAAAAGGATTTAATGTCTATAAAATAAAAATCTTAATATTATATTGTAACGTGTTACAATTTCTTTGTTTCTAAAGCCTACAATGTCTCAGTAAGAAGGGGTCATTTAGACAAGACTTGAACAGCAGAGCAAAAGACTGGCAGCAGGACTTCTAAATTTACCTATATTTATTGACCCAAATCAAATGTAATTCAAGAAGTCAAATTGGCCATCAGTATTATCGTTATGCAAACTACCACATAATCTGCTTCATCAACAATCAGATTTCAACTGTAACTTAAACCAAAAATCAGAATATGATATGAAAGATTTAGAAGAAACAAGAACACAGCCAACCGTGAACATTGCTAATCACAATTACAAAATCCTACTCTTCTTCTGCTAAGAAAAAGAGCTGATCTAACAGAAGAATAACCAGTGCCAGTCGCATCCTGTAGTCCTATAGTCCATTACCTGAATATTCTCCTTGTGATGAGGACATATTGAATATACAGGTGATTCATGGCCCTCAAAAATGTACTGCTTAGTCCCTGTAACTGCATCCCACACCTGCAATCATGTGAAAATATATAAATTCTTTCATTTGAGCAGACTCATAAAAAATTAATGAGCTAATGAAGCAAAGCAAACCTTAATGACTCTGTCCTCGCCACAAGTGACAACACTCAATTGTTTGTTTGGATATGAGAAGGCAAGATCATTAACACTGCCGACATGAGCCTCAATCTAACATCAAAAAGGATATTCATCACAAACATTTAGCATATTATGAATCGTTCAATATATTAAAAAAAGTATAACATTCATTGAATTCATAAAGAGGCTACTTAGGAAAATGGGCTTCAACCCCCCCAAAAAAAAGAGAGAACTGTGACACAAACCTCTAGGTGGTTTCTTAATTCATCCCCACCATGGTAGGTGTATAAATGCACAATATGCTTTGAGTATGCAACACCTGCAATAAGGACAAAATAAATCCATTCAAGAATCATTCTTCTTTATTATTGATTGAAAAAGTTTTCATGTAAACAATCAGATAATCACATGTTTAATTGAAACATACCAAAAAGAGTTCCATCAGGACTCCACATCACACGGTTCACTGATGCTGTATAATCACTTGACAGAGATGCCTGTAAGAGGAACAGACGATTATGGTCAACCCTATAAGATACAATTTCAACAAGTTAGATAGATCCTGTCCGGAAATGAAGGCCCCACCTGAAGAGGCATTGAACATGCTCCAAGCTCCCAGACCTTAAAACTTTTTACAGCAATCCTCTCACGGCTACCAACCTCATACAACATAACATCACCCATATTTGTCCCAACTGAAATGATTGAACCATGAGAAAGGGGAGAGTATGGTCAACCCCACCATCCAAAAGCTGATTGATGTAAACAAGAGAACTAAAAGCAGAAACTGAGAAAAAAGTGTCCACCATGCCAGTGGAGTCTTACCAACGAGTAATATTTGCTGTACTGGATGAAAATCCATGCTCTTGACAGCTGAACCCTGATTCAGAGTCATAACAACAGTCTTGGGCAAGTCATCAGTAGAGTAAGAACTCTGACCATGACTTTGGGGAGTGTATGCAACAGGCAGGATATTTACCGACAGATTATTGACCTGAAAAAAGTATCATGTAAACAGACAGATTATAGACAATGTTAAAACATCTGTAAGATGTCCATTCAAGTAAAGGCTTCTAGGTGGCCACGGCATCAAAGTTTTAATCAATGTATTAGCTGCATTAAATACTTAAGCTGACAGAAAATAAGCAAACATTCTGCAACTATACAAACACCAAATATAGAATCTAGAATCTTCACCCTCTATCTTACTCATGGTGTAAGTGATATTTCTAAAGATTTCAGGTAATCTTCACGCTCAATAGCATAATGTACCATATCTAAACACCGCTAAGTACTCATTGTGCAAGTGATATTTCTAAAAGCCATTGGATTTAGTAATGAGAAGACCACCTAATTTTCCCTAATCATGACACAACTTATAGACACCTGAACAATTGTACAAAGAAATAAATGGTCATGAAACACTTTCCATCACTTGAACAATGATAAAATACAAAAGAATGCTAAAATTGACCAGTACTACCTCATCGGATATTCCAAAGGGCCTTGATCTCTTCAATACATGTTCAGAATCTGCTGTTTGATAGTCCATAGCTGAGTTATTTGTAGGCGGGGTCCTAGGGCGTTTTAAGATGGCAGCTATCATAAACAAGGAATAAAAGTAAATAAATTGAATAATAAGGGACCAAGAACTTGTACCAAGAATGCCTCATAAAAAGATACTACGAGAAGAGAAAATAAAGATTCAGAAAACACTTATGATCCTATTATTAAAACGATCACGCCTTGACTTTCTTCCCCCTTTTTCCGTTTAGAAGATTTAGAAGATCATTCCCTTTTTTTCTTGGGGATAAGAATACTGGCATATATCTCCATCTTTTAAATCTCTGTAATTTGACCACTGTGAAATATGTAATACTTAGCATAAAATAATTACCTGCATTGTTAGCTGCAGTTAGAGCTATGGGCCCTGCAGAAGGTGAGGGGTGGGGGACAGGAGAGGGATTAGCCATCCATCCAGCAAGAGAAGTTGGGAGAGCAGCTGGGGTGGGCTGAAATGGCTGTACATACAAGCAAAATTAAAGTACAGAAAAGTCAGAATTCAGATCATTGTAATTTCCTGAAATCCTTAGAAAGATCACTTACACCATGAGCACTTAGCGGTGGGAAAGCCCCAGCCTTTGGAACAGCACCCATTAAGGGATTAGTAACAGGAGATGGAGCCCGAGCACCATTTGGCTGTCCACAGGTATGGTCCACAAATAGGGTCTTTATGTCAGGATTGGCCCTCGGGTTCTTACACAGTTGATGCTGCCAATTTAAACTGCATTTCAAATGTTGAGAAATGTGAATATCTTGGTCTGAAAGCAATAACTAAAGTATAGGGGTCCGGACATAAGAAAGGAAAGAAATTATAAGGCACCTCTGATTAATAAGAGTCCGAAGCCTCGAGTTCTTCAAGGAAGGAAATTGAAGCTTATCACGGAAAAGAGGGTTAGCCTCTATCAATTTTTTCAATTCAGCAAGCATTATACCCCTAGCTGACTTAGTATCTCCATATTTTGAAAGCTGTTCATTATCTCTGCAAAGTAATATTGACCCATACAATTCGATAATACCATATAATCACCGATATAAAAGATACAGTAGGCCACAAAAAACAACAATTCTGCAAGACATATCATCCGTACCTAAAGTTTTCCAGCGTTAGTAGCTGTGTGATCTCCTTGAAAAGGTCCTCATTAAAGGCTGAAAACACTTTCAAGTCCTTAACTAAAATCTCCACTGCTTTTGCACGATCCCGCCTACATTATTATTATTTTTGTAATCAAGTAAGCAAGGTAGCAACGAACTTCAAAAGGCACTTTCAGGTTGTAACAGAACAAAACAGTAAAGTTGACATAAATGAACTTGAAGAAACCTACTTGTCTAAAGCTTCAAGGTACTTCTGCTTTCTAATCTCGAAGAAAATCTTCATCGAATATCTATTATCATCAACCTTTGTGAACCCAGATAAATACTTCTCTACTTCATCCCACTCGCCGTTTGTCACCATATCCTCAAAGTACCTCATGTTGAAGAAAAAACCCGAGTCTTGCTCCAACCTAAATAAAATAATCACCATTATATAATTAAACCCTTAACCTGAATAGAGCGTCAGCAAATTACAACATATTCACAGAAACACAAAATTATAACATTTAAAAAAAATGATTAAAAACAGTATAACTTGTAGCGTACTTGTGAACAGTCTCTTTGAATTTCTCTTCATCGAGAAATTGAAGTATGAGAAACACGAGTTCTCTGCTAAGCGAAGACATAATTCTATACCTGCAACAAAATTAAACATTACACAGATCCAATGTAATACTTCACAAACAACGATCTCTAAATTGCGAGCAATAATCATATTCCAGTTCAGCAGCCAAAAAATAATAATAATAATAATAAAATAAAATAACGAAATTGAGAAAATAGTAGTCAAAAACCTAAAAAGAGAACAAAAATGAGAGAGTAAAGGCGAAGAGTTGTTACCTGGATGAAATTGATAGATCGGGGAATTTTGAAGAAAATAGAGAGATACACGATGTCGTTTCAGTGGATTTGTGCTTGTGTTTCTCTCTCCCAGCTTTTCTATTGTTGTTGTTATTATTACTATTTTTTTTTTCTTCTCTCTCTTTCTTTCTCTCTTCTCTGTCTTAGCTCTTCTGGCAAGTATTTATAGAGAAAATTGGCTAGGGATTTGAAGAGGAGAGAGATGCAAGCGAAGAAACAAAGGTTTCACAGACCTATTTAATACCGTGAGCGAGAGATGAGATGAGATGAATCGGTATGATAAGTGCGTTGATAAGTAATTCTATTTATCAATGTGATAGGTACGTCCAAAAGCGGTGATAAGCCATTGTCCTTATGAGAGTTATTATTATTATTATTATTATTTTTTGAGCATAGGAGAGTTATTATTAAATACGCTTGATTAAGCTCTCTTTAATGTTTATGAGTTGCCCTCAGCGTTCAAAGCTTTGGTTTGGGGCCCACTTAGTTTGAACAAAAGAAGACATCTTTCTAGCAATTTAGTCCCGTTCTAATCCGCTTCGACGCAATTAATTCTCTTTATATTAGCGGATTTTAAGTTGTAACAAAATATTCAGTAACGAAGAAAAATTTATAATTTCTCCACACATCGTCAAATTTCATTAAAATTTTATCAATAAAATCAATGATTGGATTATTATAATTTTAAAATTAACAACGATTTATTTAAAATTTTATTTATAAACATGGAAACTTACGTATTGTTAAATCGTAAGTTAGTGAAAAATATATTATTTCCGCAAATACTGTTTACCAAACTACTAAATTTTGACTAGTAATATCTATTGATAAACCCAATTTTAGCATTTACTTAATTCAAATTATTAATCATAAATGGAAGAATCTATTTTTAGGTGGTGGTATAATAAATATAGACAGATATACATTTTAAATTTGGTGCGCCAAAAACAGACCGATGCTATATTTAATAGGAAATTAGCCAACGAATATTTATTTTTTTATAATTTCAGATGTTGTAGACTGAAATCACGTGATAATTACTTCATCAGCAAGTTAACCGAAAAAAACTTGAAAAAAAATAAAAAAGGAAAAAACAATTTAAAGAAAAATCAAAATTGGAAGTAATTAAAGGTTGGCTAGCTACTAAGGCGACGTGGACCCGTCATTCATTTAAGGAAAGAGATGAATTAAACCACTAGTTTATGCCCGAATTTTACAAACATGCTTACATGTGATTTAAGACTACGTTGAAGCGGTGTCGCGTCGTGGCCAATCTCCACTCGGCACATGTTTCTCACCACTTGTCATCTGTGCACACGTCCCATCAACAAAAATGTTGCTGGTTTGAAAAAATGAGTTTTCTTTTTTTAAAAATTGATAAATGAAAAAAAAGTAATAAAACGGCTATAAATTATTTTATTCAAGTTGATGTGATTCAATAAGAGTTGTTGAATGAAAATATCACTAGACTTATATGATCACATCATACATGTTTTTATTAATTTATATAAATAATAACACAATAAATTATGTTATAATATTATTATATTAATTTGTACGAAAGAAATTTAGATAAATTTTATATCACTATTTTAAATAAAAATAATTTTTTTCACATAAAATAATTTTGACTCAAATTAATTAATGTAGAATTAATTATCACTGTCAACACTGGGTACAAAATTTTTACCTTCAAATTTACATTGTCATTTACTTGTTGTCTTAGTGGATTTTTGAATTGGAATTCTAGTATGTCAAAGACTTCATTATTTCTTTCTACACATCATTATCAACCCATTTTTGTGGTTTCAACCAAAAATATATATATATTTAAATTCCACTGGTGATATTTTTTTTCTTTTTTTTTTCTATTTTCACCATACAACGTGAGTAGAATTCATGTTCATGTCATTATCCAGAAACTATATCACCAAATATAATACAATTTATCCATAAATATTTTTCAACGAGTGTCCATTCCATGGCCACGACTACCTTAATTTAGTTTGTTTACGCTAATTTTCCCTTCTTAACTAGCAGCCGTCCGATTGCATACCTTTACATATATAGTAGTTAATTTATATATACATATATATACATGGACAAAGTTTGGAGTTTGCTACCCCTGAAGTATCATATTTTAATATCGGACCCTGTTGCATGCATAATCAACAAAACCTAATTATGAAAACAGCACTTAGAAAGAATGAGATGATATCATGAGACATTTGTAATGATACATTAAAAAAAAAGGTTCAATCAACTAAGTATTAATATTTTTATTGGCAAATAAACAGTTCAGATTAATGCTATCGTCTTTGAAACTGATCATTTAACAACTTACTATATTCGTATATACAACATCCCGTTAGTAATAGCAGCATGTCAAATGTGTGTTCTAAGGATACGTTTTATATATAAAAAAAAAAGATTAAAAGGAAATTATTAGTAATACTATTTGATTTGAATTACTTTCTATTTTTTGAATAAAAATAAGCATTCAGAATTTTACTAGTAACAATAAAAAGATGAACATAAACAACCCAATTACATGCAGGGTTTATAAAGATAAAATGGCATTTGAGAATAACTTAAGGGTGCGTTTGAAATTGAGGTATTGTAGCTTACTACTGTGGAAAAAAAATTGTGATTATAAAACAAAAGTTAGGAATATATAGTAAATATAAATTTTAAAAAATAATTTTGATGAGATTATTAAAGGTATAATCTTGCCCAACTTTAATTCCAAACGCACCATAAATGTCTTTATGTGAATTTCTTTTAATATCATTAAGCGGTTCACTCCACCATGTTAGATCCCAAAAAAACTCAAACCACAATTTAGTGAATCATTTTGGTATTGAATTTTCTTCATGATAGGTATGCGAGTAAATAAAATTAAGATTTTTAATTAAATTGCAGACAATTCATCCTGCTAGTACGTCGACACCATTGGTGGCTAATCAACAAATAGTCAATGCCAACCAAATCAAGCTTGTTTATAATTATTTTTTTAATCTTTGAACAAATATTAATATTGATTGTTAAGTATTTTGACTATTGTTATAGGAGTCTAAGTATTTTAATTATTATTATAAAAAGTCATTTTCTAATAAGAATATTCTTACTTACTGAAATATTTAAAAGAATATAAAATTTTAATGCGTTTGGTATTTATTTCTATACAGATCAACGTAATAAATTTTTTATTTATTTTAAATATCCTCACTTACAAAGAGATTATCATTATCCTGTATTTTAGTCAAACACCTGTGTCAAAATTGCCCAACTTACACGCGCCCAGGGGAGCAGCGAGTACAAAAGCGTAAGATACTCGAGCGCGTGCAAACAAAACGGTTTTATCTGTTAATTTATTTTTTTGGTAGGCGTGTGACAGACGTCTAATTAAAGGATAAAGCAGAGCACACACATGTTAAATCAGAGAGAAAGAAAAGGGTTGATCGTTTTCTTATCATCATCTCGTAACTTATCGTCTTACGATATTATTATGTTATTCTCAAAAATCCGTTTTCTCGTTTCACGTACAACCGGCACGTCAATTCACTCTGACGTACGACATTTTATTTTAAACGGTTGTAATCAGACCATGTTTTGTATTTATCTATAATAAGAAAAGGCGATAATCACATGCGCGAGTCCTCTCGGTAAAATCAATGCACATCACTTAAATATTTTTTAAAACTCCCTTTTTGTCAATTAAACTTTTTCCAGTTTTGACTTTTCAAATTTGAGACTTCGTGGGGTTCAGATGACGCCACGTGGGGATTTTTTTTTTTTCATATATATATAGTAATATTCCATTTTGGAACGTTATAGAGAACATGCATCAACTACATTTTTTACGTGCTTTCCTATTTGAAACGCTTGTCGAAAAGCAAAAGGCTTTGTTGGGGTAATTTTATATTTTCCTTTGGAAGGAATATTTTCCTGAAGTTTCTTTCAAAGATTTGAGTAAATTTAAAATCTCAAAATTAGATCATTGAATCTCAAATGGCAACTAAATCACTTTTATTTTGGTCTACATAAGTGGGTAGAGGTACAGTTCCTCGTACATACATATTTATATATAAAGGTTGGTTGAAATATTATTTAATTTATCTTAAACTTAAATAATCAATTTTTTCTTATTACCCCAGTTGATTTAAGACATTTAAAAGTTCACGGTGAATTTGTAATTAAAAAAAAAACTCATATTTTAAAAATAAGTTGTGATACAGTCAGCAACACTTTTATATAAACAATATTATATAGATTGATATGACAAATTTTTATTGGATGAATTAAAACACGGTTGGACCTATGTTACTTATTTTTATTTTGATCAATTAATTATGTCTTATCGCATCAATTTGTATAAGATTATTAGTATAAGTATTTGTGATCATATCCGTACTGAAAAGAAAGCTCACATATTACCATGATCTATACGTGGTGAAAACTAAAATCACGTAAAGCAATTGTGTTTAACTTTCATATGCTTTGTAATGTAAGTCAAAAATATACTTCTTTGATTTGAAAGGAATATCAATGAGACGGTGCAATATAGATACCGCGCCGCGGTATCACATTTCTTCTTCTTTTCCTTTTTATTTATTTGTTAATAAATGGATCTATTATAAGTCTTTGAAGTTTATTTTGACTAGCTAACATGAAGCATGATACATTTGTTTATTTTCTTGTCAAATTGTCTGCCACGATATCAACATTTGACAACAGTTTTTTGTCATTTGAATGTTTTTCCAAGTCACATATATTTTCTATGCTAAATCTTTTTTTTTTTTTTCTTTTGATTTTTCTTCAAAAAGATATTGGACGAATGATTGTTCTTATCAATACGTGAAGATTAATACAGATGGAAAAGGCAAAAGGGAATATGATCAGAGCCTCCATCGTTGTTTACGGGTTGTGTTTGTTATGCTTTTGGGTATATATAAAAATTAAAAGAGCATCATTTTTTATGCTAGCTTTATAGTTTATGCTATTATTACTGCTGCTTTGGAAGTGGCTGTTGATAAAGCATGTGAGTGCCAAAACGTCAACAACTGTTGCTGCCTATTATGTTTAGTTCCAAAATTTCAGCCACCCACATGGTCCTTAATTACGAGTCTCGTTGGAGGAATTGGTCAAGTCATCAAATCGAGTATTCTTGCTTTTTGGATGCTCTCCTATTTTCTTAAAGGTAGTTGTTCAATTGCAGATTATTTTCTTGAATATGAGCTTGAGTTGTGATTGTTACGCTTAACACTCGGTGGCGAAGCTCACAACATTTTTCTTTTTTTCTTTTTAATTGTTGTTTGTGGGCTGGATTTTTTTTTTTATATTTTTTAGTCAATGTTTTCTACTATACAAGATAACTTTATTAATAAGTTAACTAAAGATACATCGAATAAGGGGAGATATAATGGAGATGAAAAAGTTAATTAATATCAAAATTCCTTCCTAATAAAATTTTTGAATTTACCCAAAAAAAAAAAAGGTTATCCATATTTTTTTTTTAACTTTTCTTAAAATTGCTACGTGAAATGAGAATATTAGCCCAAGCAAAAGAGTTAATGTAATATATATATATATATATATATATAAATGGACAAATTAACATGAATGGAAGTGAGAAAGTGAAATCGCTTTCAAAAGGAAACAGCCAGCGGAATTTAAAAAAAAAAAAAAAAAGACGCAAAAATATGTCGGCTTCTGCGGGAGTTCTCTGGGATGCTTCCTCGCACCTGCAACTGCACCTGCGCCACGTTTCTGATTAATTATTTATGATTCAGTTTAAAGTTTTATTATTCTCTTCAGCACTCGCACTTCTTTTCTTCAATCCGTCAAAGACGCGGACTCCATTGTCCCTATTCTCCATATTGTCTCCCTATTTTTTAATTGTTTAATTGGATACTCCAAGAAGAAAATATTGTGAGTCTTCCTTCTTTTAATATTCCATTAAAATAGTCTACCATTCTGATACAGTAGTGTACTCAATAAATGTTAAAAAAAGAAAAAAAAACTCAATATAAATCTGCTCCAACGAAGGATGATAACAAAGAGATGTATAAGAATTATAGATAAGGTAGAAATTTATTTACTCATATAAGGTCATGATATGCATAGAGCTCAAACTCTCAGTCCCAAAAGCGTGTGATGACTACTAATCAAAGTGGGGTTATCGAGAAAAAATTATTTAAATATGTAAAATTGGATATAAAAGTATCCCGTAAAATAATTTTACTCTCCTCGTATTATGGGAATGAACAATGGAATAAGATCATCTTCTAATATGAGTTATACTGAATTTTTAAAGATTTTTTATCATTTATCTTTTAATAGTAGTGTATTTATAAGATTTAATTTTTTTTATTAATAACTAATTAGTAATTGAATTATTTACTCAGATAGATCAGAAGAAAATCTTATCCATGAACAATTTCTCTGATCCATGAACAATAATCACTAACGTTTTGATTAGGTAAGCACAAAGTTGGAATGAGAAATTGGAAGGGACACCCCACCAAATTTTGGTTGGCCACTAAAGTCAATCGTCATTTATTCATTTGGGTTGCGTCAGCATTGATCGACTAATTTTGAAGGATCCGAAAAATACAAGCGAGCACTTAAGTTGACTTTATTGCTCCAATTCAAAGTTGTATTTATTTTAGTGGGAAGTGGGAACCTGCCCTCGTTAATGTATAAATTTTAATGTGTTGGCCTTGGCCACTCATTCCTCAAACTACTTAGTAACGGGCCATTAGTTTTATGCATGGGCCATTAATTTTATGCGTGTATTAAAAGTGCCTACTTTTTGACAACGTCCGACGAACTCTGATCGAATAAAATCTAAATATCCCCTCTTTTTAGTATTTACTACACAATTAAAACTACAAAAGTGCTTCCAAGAATTGCTCTAAAAAGCAAAAGCACCCATGCACCGCACAACTATGCAAGCTTCCACATTGCACAATACATCATTATAGCTTTTTGCAATACTTGCAATGAAAAATCCATCTCAACTTTTCACATTAAAGGCAGAGTGGAGCGAAAAAGCACCTTGTTCTTGCTGTCTGTATTTGTAAAGCATTTCGAATAGTGATATTCTACAACAGTAGCTCAGAAAAGTGATTCCCATAATAAAGTTTGGACTAATAGGATCATTGAGGTTCGCAACAAAGAAACCCGCTGGTTCACTGTATCAAAACCCTTTTTTTTTTTTTTTTATTTGAACATTTATATTTGACCTGAAACGGGATCATATAGAGCAGCTATACTCAGATTGCATGTACAAGTTGCTGTTTCCTCGGTGAACTGAAAACTCCATTGTTGACTGTTTTAGATAACAAACCAGTAACACCTTAATGGTGTGAAGGGTACATGTAAGAAAATTACCGAACAAAGATGAAGGATACATACAGTTCTGTAACAACACCTCCATGCTTTTCACTCTCTATAGAGCTTTTGCCAAAATACCATCATTCTCGTAAACAGCCGCCAGGAAGGAGAAACTTGAATCTATCAGCATTCTCAATCAAATAGGCAGGGAGGTGGACTGCTGAAGCCGATCGCGGTATTGAACCCATCTTCTTAATCAACTCTTTGAAGGTGTACTCTTCCGGGAGCATATCAAAAAGATCATCTCCCCTACAAATGAGTTTCTGTATTCTAGAAGGATTTAAAAACTCCATGCGTTTCACTCTATCTGCATGGCTATAAGCAGTCATCTTAAATACAATTTCGTGAAGGTGACGAAAACAGAAGCTGCAGTGCCATCCTGCATCAGAAAGAATGAAGTTCGTTTGGCGTGAATGCCGATACAGGGTCCCAGGGCCGTAAATGTGAACACTCGCCCGCCAGCTGCTGTAATCCACAGGGAATTCAAATGAGTACATGTAGTTCTTCAACTCAAGATGTAGAATAGGGGGCACCCCATCGCACCATTGCAATAGTCTCATGGTGTGTCGGCTTGGGATCTCATCAGCATCTGACATAATGAGTAGATCGTCGTTTGATATCCCAGCATAACAAAGCAATCCATTTATAGCCTTGCGCTGCTCTGATTCACGAACAAATGGGTCTTTATCTAAACCAACTGAAGAAGATCGACCAGAATATACACCATGGACAATCTTCCCCTCTGCAAAGGCATATCGAGCTCGGTTTAAGGAGAAGAAGAGAGGTTTTGGAATGCCTGTGAAAGTGGTGTTAGACTCAAGGATTACAAATTTTGTAACATATGGATTCAGCTCCTGCCACCTGATCTCCAGAAGGTCTACCTCATTGTTGAAGATGATGCCATCAAATAAACGCCGTGGTTGTGAACGTATGGACCAACCATGGAGTTTGCAAAGATGTTCAATTGAAACATTCTCTGCATAATAGTGAGGCAGGTATTGGAAAGGCGGAGGCGGCTTGTCCCAAAGTGGGCGGAAAAAGTAGGATATTTTCTCACGATAGGTAAACAGCGCAATCATGCAAATGGGCCCAATCATAAGGAGCACGATAAATAGCAACTTCGGCACAGACCCTCTTGAGGTGAGGCGAAGAGGCCGTTTGCCCATGCTTTGGTGTAGGAGAGGGGCAGCTACAACCATGTTTGTTCAAATTCAATCACTAGAAAAAACACCGTTCAGATTGTCTCATCACCTGCGAAACATTCATACTTTCATTAAAAAATACCACAAGTGGTAAGTTCAGTTTTGAAGGAATTGTCATCCAACAAATTTAACAAAAAGTGTGACTGTTAAGTAGGAGATACAGAGAATTTATAGTCCTCAATTAAGAACTCCGAAGAACAGAACAGAAACAGAAAAGAAAAAAAATCAAGTAGAACCTGACTTCAACTGTAATAAATTGATTTATCATGAATGGTTTTGACTCTTCATGATAAAACATACAATTTGGATTGGAAGAATTGAATAATACAAGTCCAAGTATACCTAGCAGAACTAAAATTTTATATCCTTAGAGAAGTACAAAACTCATGGTTTCAATGTGACCATGGACAAAGTGTCAAGACTCAATATATATAACCAAATTCTTAGCATCAAGGCCCTAGAGACATTTTTGCTGAATGTTCATGATGGCATCATTTTTGCCACAGGCATAGAGCAAAGTTATGCACCCAAACAATCAGCACATTCACAAGCATAAAGTTTTCACTGCCAATACAAATCAATTTGTAGCTTACAAATCAGTTCCCGGTGACTACTGCAATTGCAAGTTTACAGATGAAAACAACATCCCAATTTCCATTATGATTGTTCCACGCTGCACATTTAAGTTTCGAATATGATATAAAAACTAATTCTCATCTATTTCATACTAGGATAGTATGGTACTGCAATGAATCCATTGCGGAATATACTAGGTGTTTCGAATTTGCGGTGAATGACAGAATGTCAATTGAACCAAAACTGTATGAGACAAGAAAACAGGAATAAAGTGTTAAGCTCATACAAGGATGAATATGCAACATACAGCAAACCAAAAAAAAATGTTCACAAATGTTCCAATGATTCAAGACATAACATCAATATAGATTTCAATGCAAGACATATTTACTTCCATGCAGCCTAATCTCCATCTGATAAACAAGCTAAGTAAGTATAACCTTTATTATGATTTAGAGAGGCTAAATCATGATCCAGAAGAGCCAGCAAATAGAATCTACGCACAGAATTCCAAGAAGACAGCCACAGTGTTGTCATCAGAGTTTTTTTGACAGTTCAAGTAAGCATAGAACACCTTTTACTTGTTCGAGTTATAACACAAACAAGTTATAAGTACGGGTCAGGTTTGAATTCAACTAGCCCAAATAGATTTGAGTAGCTTCTGGGATTGAATTATACCCCGTCGATACCAACTGGAGAAAATGAGTTGCAATTAAATAAATCATAAGACAACAACAAAGTGAAATTGCACGGTAATAAGAACACATGGAAAGAATAAGAAACCTGGATCTAAAATAACCGATTCCTCATTGGATCTATAGCTTCCTTAACAAAACAAAGCTACATATAATCAACCAGATAAAATTAAAAAGCCAAAAAAAGGGCAAAAAGAAACCTTCTTCATTCACATCAAACAAAGGTTGTGCAAATGCGCAATGTAATCACACAGCTGTGCTTATAATAAAAGCTTTAATCGATTCAAAAATGCCATCAATAACTTTACCAAATAAAGAGAAATTTAAAACAAAACAAAACAAACAAAAACCCTAAAACTAATCGCTGAACAATAATGTCTAAAGAGCAACGTAATAGACAAGATTTCGATGATATTAACCCGATTTGTGAAAAATGCAATGTGAAGTATAAAAAAATAATATTTAGAAAACAAACATGCCTCTGCACTTTGTAGTGTGGTTCAGAGACTGAAGGCATTCCCGCCAGCTTATGCGAATTTACGACTCAATCCCTGCACCATTTTCAGTTGCTGAACTGAGAGAGTGAAACTGATTGTTTAATTTTTTTTTCTTTGGAAAATTAAACAAAAAATAATAATAATATTGTTCACTCTCAGTCACTAGGATCCCAGGAGTGAACCATGCTAAAAGGAGTTTGGGTTGTTGAATAGATATAATTTTGTACGCTCGAGTAGACGTTTTATTTTACATTAAGCGGTCGCAGGAGGACACGTGTAATAATCGACGGGAATAAGGACATTTGATAGCAACGTGGCGGGTGATTTCCGAGGTTGGCTTGCAGGGGATTTCCAGCAGGCGAACGTTATGCTGGCGGGCTGTTTTTAAGTTTAACAATGACGTGTCACTCACTCACAAGATTCTCTTGGACGAAGAATCGGACAGTTTTCATACAATTACGGATTTGCCCATTTCCGAACCGCCGCTTGTGGCTTTGCCCGCACCCGGCTTATCGATGATTTTTATTTTTTTTTAAAAAAAGAATTTATTAATATAAAATCCAACCTATCCAAAAAAATGACCGCAATTAGAAACTTATATATATATATAACTTTATCAATTCTGAAATAATTTTAAAATTTTTTTATTAAGTTACCGACCATTATTATAAATACAGAACTAGATAAATTAATCGTATTTGAAAAAAATATTAATTAAATGAATGTTATTTATTTAAATTATAATTTAACACGTTGGTAAAATATATTATTTAATCAAAAGCTTAATTTATCCGGTATTAATTTATTTTTGCATAACAAAAGCAACAAGGTGATTAGACAGTGGATATAAAATCTTCATACCTGATTTTCGGAGGAAGAAAATACTTTCACAGAATGTTTTTTAGTTTTAAATTGGACTATCTTTTTGCCAAAAAAATATAGGAAGGCTCATTAATTTTGCAGAGGGATTTAGAGGAATGACAAGTCCAGATACGCTTAGTATTTTCCAAGAATTAGTTAAGAAGTTGAGCAGAACAGAGTTTGAGCTCATGGTTAGGGATATAATGTGTTTTAGAATAATGTTATGGATATAAATGTTTGAGCCTCTCAACTTAAGTTTCAATGTCATGTATTACTCATTTATTTAATGATATATTTCATAGCTTGTAAAATTATGTAATCACCATCCAATAGATGAATAGTATATTATTTGTGATTCAATTGAAACTTAAGTGTTGAGATGCCCATTACTCCGTCATTTAATATTTTAGTTTTGAATTCAAATCATATTTTCAAATGACTCATTATTAATATGATAAGATTTTTTGTCCCAAAAAAGAAGAAGATAATATTTGAATTTTAGATCTTAAGAAAATATCGTTTTGAATGATGTGACATGTAATTTGTCATTCATTAAATAGTTGATAATTCTTTACAAAATATAAATGACTTAATTATATAACTTACTATCCAATTGATGAATGTTGCATAATTTAGGATGAAATTAAGATAACAATGTAGGATATGGAAGCTACTCCTTAAGTGAAATCAAAGTACTTTGTGTGTGTGTGTCTATAAGAGAGTCTTCTTTAGTGAAATGATCATTACTTTATCACTGAAATATAAAAAAAATAGAGTCAATTTTAATGTATTATAATACGTCCTCACTTTAAGTGAGGATGTTATTAAAATAAGTTGTATTTTTTTGTCTATTAGTACATTTAAATTTTTGTTTTTTATTTTTATTTTTATTAGCATCGTCTCACTAAAAAATGATTATATATAGATATATGTATACACACACAGAGTCCTTCTCGAGTGTAGGGGTTTTTATTTTTTTTATGTGAACACGCTTTTAAGTCACATGGTTTAATAGAATCAGTTTTTAATACTATTAAATGACACGACTTAATAGGATATCAACAATAAAAAAAAAAAGGTGTTTACAACTGAAAATTATTTTAAATATAATGTGTGTGTGTGTGTGTGTGCGCAAACGTGCGTGTGTTTAAATAATTTGCCCAATTCGGATAATGGGCATCAAGTTCTCTGTATTGAAATTCCCTGTTATCAAATTAGTTGAAAAAAATGTATTTTATCTTTATTAATTATTGTTTTTACAGAGATTGAATCAGAAATTAAAGTTAAAGAAATAAACATATACGGTAAATGATTTTTTTTTTAACTTTGAGAATAAGCATTTGTCTAAGAATATTTTGCTCCTTCTAATACTATTTTTTGTTTTCATTTTTCAGTATTATTATTTAAAAAAAGTTTATTTGCTTTGAAATAATTATTAAAAATTTTATTTTAAAACTAAAATTTTATAAGAGAAATTAATATAATAATATAATTTTAGTGATGGATCGGGGAGGACATTAGAAGATCTCCTTTGTCCATGAGTTATATAAACCGAGGCCCAAAAGAAAAAGCAAAAATGACAGGCCGGTCAAGATTCACGGAGCAAGTCTGACAATAGAAAAGCGGAGTGGTGGTGGGTCTATTGACACCGCCACTAAATTCCTCTTAAAATTATTTTTTTAATTGTAATTAATAAATTACTTAAATTTATAAAAAATTTAATAAATTTTTTGCATCTATTCAATTTCATAATTTATATTTATTAAAAATAATCTTTTTAACTTATAAATATTTAGAGTTATAGAGATAAAAATTATGTAATCTGAAGAAAATAATTTAACAATTAGTAGGTTAGAGACAGAGTCATCATACACCCCAATAAATGAGGAAGGATTGTTTATTTTTATGCTTGAAGTCTTAATTTGACTTAATTTAAGATGTTTCGATATTAAGTGGGGCTATTTACACACCAAAAATTACTTTAAACACTCTAATTTTAATAAAAAAATTATTACAAAAATACCCATAATATGAACTACTATTAAGGACAATTTATTATAAGTTAATACTATATAATTACTTTAAATACCTATATAGCACACTCATTATTCAATGTATACTTCTCATGCCTTCAATCTAAAACTTTTGTTTCTATCATCTTGAATTGTTAATCAATACTTAGATAAACAATGATGAAATCAATATTTTTTGAAAATATTTTAACTACAAAACATGTGTAATGCTTTTTATTTTTAAAAATGAAATAAAACAAAATTACCCTAAATCAAAATTATAAAAATTTGATAACACTACTTCAAGCGAGAACTCTCGACTCTTAACCAAGTTGGTGGTGGTCGAAAAGCTTTAGCATAGCCTGGAAATTGTGGCAGTCTCCACCATTAGAAATATTCTTTTGAAATATCAGGTCACCACCAAAATAAAAATAATTCTTTTTGAGTCCCAAAAACTCATTAATTGAGACAAAGAATGAAATCATTGCAAAAGAAACACACTTCATCCTCCTCCTCAAAATTGTGCACCATATGAGCAATTATCCAACAATCGTAATCATCATAATCCTTCTCGTCAAGGTCCTTCCCAATATCCAATTATTGAACATAAATAAATAAAAAATTAACAACTAAAATAGTCTTTAAAAAATTCGATTACAACTTGACTTGAATATATTGTTATAAATATATATTAGACCTTCTAAAATTAGGTTTAGCGAGTAATTTTGCTGATATTTTTAAGTAATAATGTTAAACAATTTAAATAGTTTGAATAAGGATTTTTTTAAAATTTTAAAGAGTGTACAAAGTAAAATTTAATTTTTTAAATTACTATATGAGTGTACAAAGTAATAAAGCGTTCAAAGTAATTTTTAGAGTGCAAATAACCCCACTCTTTGATATTTTAGCTTGTTTGTTCTTGTATCTAAATTCTTAATTAGTGTAAGACATTTGTATTTATATGGAAAAAAAATTCCTTTTTTATTTTTGAATTTGAATGATAAAATGTGTGATGGAGAATCATTTTTTCCTCCTAGATACCCTTAATAAATGTACTTATTCCCCACCTACCTAATAGATGTCTATTATAAATTTCTTAATCTCAAATTTTACTTGATATTAAATACTCAACGTACATTCAGTTTGAATTTTAAATAAATTATTTTATTATTAGATATCATCTCTTTTTTTTTGTATAAATTTTATATTAAATTATAAAAAAAGTTACCTAAATTATTGTTATAAATTATATATCAAATGTCTGCCTTATAAATGCTTATAACATATAAAATTGTTGTACTAAGTAACACTATAAATATACACCTATTTAAACTTCAAGAATATATAACACTATCAAGGTCCTAGGTGTAAAATTATTAGACTTAAAATGTTTTGATTTTATAAAGACAAACAACTTATCACTTATCACTTAGACGTCAAAAGAAAAAAAAAATATATATATATATATATAATTTTAATATAGTCATTCAGACCATTCACTCTTCAATAATATTCAAATTCATTCAGATTTGAGATTAAAAGAAAAAAAAAAAAAAAGGACCAAAGTCGGCATTTCTGAAACTGAAACCTTTCGGCGCTTTTCAGTAACTCAGAAAGCGTCATACATATGGACATAGCAAGTTTCACCCATGAAACAGATTGAAACCTGAAGTGATAATATAATAATAATAATTATTATAATATCAAAGGACGAAAGCAAATTATAATATAATAAGTTGAAGTCATGCTTTCTACATCAAGGTGAAAGATAATTCAAATATTGTTACAGAGCTAATTAATACTTGTAGAGTTGCTACTACACATTACGTACAGTCATCCAAGACTAAGCCGATTGAAAAAAAGAAAAAAAAAAACAGAAGGATGGGGTGGACTTTGAAGGATTCAAATTAAGTATGCTGATAGGTGGCAGCGCATTTTCCATGTAATTAATGATCATCAATTAATGAATCAACCGCTGCTCCTGGACAACTTGAGGCGTTGCACTGTTCGAATGAAAGTTCTGCAATGCCAACATAACAAGAGTCCATGAATATTCTTGTTCGAAACTGCAATTAATTTTTGGAAAAAGAGAAATGAAAATGGCTCATCTATCTTCATATTTCATATTCAAACATGCAAATGTTTGAAATTTTTAATTAAACACACCTCCAGGGGACATCTTTAGCAATAAGCCAATCTCCTTCTCTATCTTGATATGTGAGTTGATAATCGTAGGAATCTTGGAGCCCTGTTGTTACCAAACAGACAGCACACAAAATTACACGAACTTGTTAATTCATTGTTTCACAACAAATTAATTACAAAAAAAAAAATATCATAGAAGAAGCGTAATCAGAGGGAGGCAGAGCTATAACAATGGATTACATAAGCCAAACATGCTGATCAAGGTGTTTGTGAGCGTCTCAAAAGAATTGTAAAGGGTCAAGTCAATTTTCCTGGCAATGGCTACGCCCTCCATTTTCACCTTCACGTACATGGAATTCGACTGCCTCCCGCCACAAGCAGAGCCATTGTTTGCCACCGCCGCCTGATTGTTCTTGACTCGGCCGCCATGAATATGATGTTGTTGGTGACAAAGCTTCTTCCTCCAGTTCTTAATAGGCGGCCACCCAACCACACCATCTTCATCAACCGTCCTGAGAAATTAATCAAATAACTCAAAACCATCAATTTCCCAGAAGTAGCTAGACATAACATAACATAAATGAGAAAATTGCAGAGAGAGTGAGTAGCAAGTACTTGTTACTGCCGAAGGAAGAGTTGTTGTCGAGGTCTCTGGGATCATCTTCATCATCAGGATACCTACTGTTCCAGTTGAAAAGAGACAGGGTTCGAGGAGGCACCGCTTTGACTTCCTCATAGTCGAAGGCATCATCGCAGCTGCGTTTCTTGTTGCGTTACCACTATTAGTAGTACTACATTTGACAGGTACAAAAGCTGAGGAGCCAAAGTCACTGTTGATGTTCCATGAAGATGGGTCCGAGTCCTTGGGCTCGTACACGTAGCTATTATTGAGGTCGAATTCGAAGCCTCTGACATGATGAGTAGTAGAAATGCTTGGAAGAGCGAGACCCAATTGAAGCTCCATCATCATGTGAATCATATCTATAAAATCCAACAAACAACAAACAAAGATACGTCTTTGAGGTGAGAGCGAGAGTTTTGGGGTTCAAGTGATCTGGGGGTTATTTGTTAAAATAAGTAAGATGATGAATGATGAATGATGAATGCTATATATGTGCAACGTGTGGGCTAGTTTAATTAGCTAATTGAATGAGAGAGGAGCTGGACACAATGGAGACGGAGTGGAAAAAGAGGAAGGCGAGGTGGGCGGGTAAGCAGACAAGGTGCAGGCAACAGGTAACAAATTGCTAAAGTGCGTCCGTCTCGATGTTTCTCTTTTAGCCGACCCCGTTGCCCTCCTTGTTTCCTTCCCTCTTGCCATTGTTTTCTGTTCCCAAACACACACTGTCAGTTTTACATGTGGTTGGTGTCCACGCGCACCGACGCAAGAGCTTCATGGATTTTAGGTTTTAACCCAGCCAAATTTCCAATAAACATTCATGTGCTCACCTTTTTAATATAAAATACCTTGGTCTTTCATTTTCTCTTTTTTTTTTCTTTTCAGTTATTATTACATGGATAGGTCTGAGTTTAAATTCATGCAATTATGAGATGTTTCGAAATTATAATTGAATTGAATTAATTCTTAGAATTAACACTTGAATAACAAGTATTTGACTATTTTTAATTTTATTAAATTATATACAAGTTGAAACTAATTTATATAAATATTAGCTTGTTCTTGAGTTGATAAGATCTCTTAAAAAATATAAAAAATTACGGATTAACATTTTACCCACAATGAGTTAAAGGAAGATAAAAGAATAATATATATTAAGCAAGCATTATATATATATATATATATGTGTGTGTGTGTATTTTTCTGTTACAGTTAGCTTTAATTTAGGGTGATAATTTTACTATTAAATTGTTGAATTGATTAAAAAAAAAAGTGATTTTTATCTTCGGTCAAAAAAATCCCAAGGCGCAACTACGGTCTACCACACGCTCCGAAGGGGAGCGTGAATGTATTCAACATATTGGTCGCTGTCTCCCGTGGTGCCATAAAGATTGATATTTGAGAGCACGTCCTAAAGCCAAAGTTGCCATTTGCATTAGGGAGAGATTTGATACTCCACAGTCAAAATCGTGGCCAAATGGGTGGGTCCGCCGCATTACCTCCCAGCTCATCTCTCCTTCGCATTTGAATTCCTAAACACGCCTTGGTTCGTGCCTTTCAATTTCACATCATTTGCTCAACCGGTACGCTTTCTTCATCGATCTCTCTCTATGACTCATCAAATGCAACGAACCTTCCCCCCCTTGCCGAAGCGAGAGATCCTTAATTAGAATTTAGAATCATAATACTTGTTTAATTTTTCCACTTTAATCCAATAACACGTGTTAGTTTACTTGTCACATTCGGAAATTCGTGAACGTGGCTACTGTATATGCACATTTGTAATTTATTATTATTCTAATCGAAGTACTTAAATGGAGATCATTTCCTCGGCTATTTTTTTTTTTTTTTATGTAGTTCTTTTTGTCTTGTTTTAGCTTTTCAGACAGGAAGAAGAAAGATCAGCCTGGACAATGAAACCAAAAAAGCAAAATATGTCCCTATGTCTTATCCAAAACCTTAATATACTCAACAATATCATAAAACAAATGAAAGAACAAAAAACCCATGTCCCTATGTGCTTTGTTTTGTTTATGTTTGGTTTTAAAATAAACAGAAATCATAAGATGCAAATGAAATTGTATGATTTTTGCTTCCATTTGAAGGAAATAAAAATAAAGCAAAAGCAGCCACCTAGACCCGGAAACACACTTCACTGTTCAGCCTATGTCAGTGGTACGCTCAACACGATTGAAAGTGAACCACTCGGATGTCACGTGATCAAGAGCCCCACGCAACTGCCAGCAATCCCACGAGACGAATAGGACGGGCCAAGATGCACGTGGGCGGTACATGGTGCCACCCATATTCGAACATCGGAGTCGATAGGTCCCGTGCTATCAAGCTGGTTCCAGCCCACGTGTATAATTGGTCCAGTACCCAATTACTTCCCATGAATTGTTTGTAGCTAGGCTGTTGAGGACAACACAGCAGAGTGGCCCAAATATTTAGCTGCCTTTCGTTAATGCACAGTTTGGCGTATTATTTGAAAATAGACTCGACTTATTTAAGATTAAAATATTAAGGTTTTGTTATTTTTATTAAAAAAAAAACCGCCCAATATAGCTCTTGAGTGCAGGTGAACTAATTGTGAGTTCGAATAATAATAATAAAGAGCATGAATTGATGTTTTAATAGGTAAAATTTGTTGAGACGTACAAACTTTGTTCTTCAATTTTGCATTATAGCCTTGTTGTTGTTCCATTGATATTTGAATCTGTACATTGGATTCTCCGAATAGAAGATGCCATTATTTGTAATTGAATTGCAGCACACGAGGGGTAGTGTGGGGTCAAAGCGAAGACTATTTCGATCATGGTAGGGCCATCTGACGGCTCGTGATAGTTGAATTTCGGCTGCCAAAATGTGTGTGTGTGTGTGTATCATGTGGATTGTTTTAGTTTCTGGTACTCGGAGTCATTTGCTGACGACAGAGGCTTGTTTGAATGTTGGTCAATTTTACGGAAATTGGTTTACACGATTATTTAGAGCTGAAAATTGCTAACAATCAGCCAGCACTTGGTTTGTTGTCGTGTTTCTTTACAATGAAGATTTTGGCCTTTTTATGGTGACAAGTTTTGGAGCACCTTTGACAATTTTGTTAAATCTGAAATGTGGAGTGGATACGCAACTGGACTACAGCTGCAACCAAAATTCAAGCATGGTGTAGTTGGTTAATTTTGGAAGCCAATAAAGTGTTGTCACGTGTCTTAAGAAATAAGAACAGCGTCTGGAATTCTTGAAGTATTAGGAATGAGAGGCTTTCAAACGTTACTTAAATTATAAGAACTCCTTTAATCATAAAATTATCTAAGTCATAGCTGGGAAATTGAAGGAAAATTTGCCTCTTAGTATTGATGTGACAGGGTCTTTACTGTATTTTCGCCAACTCATGCTATGGATCACCTAACAATAATAAAAATATCAACTCACGTGATAATCCTAAGGAGACCATTAGATCTGACTAGCCCATAAAAATAAAGGAGTAATTAACTTTTTTGAACTCTTTAAATGACCAATGTACGAGGCACCACCTATAAAAGAGCCCTAGAGCCCATTTGCCAAAAGAAGCTACTAATTGAGGAGCCACACGTGTTGTTCAAGGAAAAATAATTTAAATGACCTAATATTTGATCCAAAGACACAAGTAACATATCGCCACTACTTGAGGAGGGAGTGGGCTAGTGGGTCTCCTCTATGTGTCCATATGGACTCTAAGATGCTCTCAGGAAACTCCATATGAAAGTTCAAGCATATGACTAACTATAAGAACTATCATTTTTAAGAAGATCCTTTGGATCCTTATGAGATGATTTTTTTGGGGTATACCCATAGCGATTATCCTTCTTGAGAGATCCTTTTAACATATATTGATAGTCATTATCCTTTTTAAGAGGTTTCTTAAATTTTTATGAAGAGAATTCTTTTAGAGAATCTTTATGGCGAATACCCTTCTCGAGGAGCTCTTTACAGCATTCAAATGAGGTCTTTCAAGAAAAGAAACTTAAAATTATTGGACCTATATTTTCTTAGTTTATTATTTTTTATTTAACACGTGTCTCCTTCGTATTGTTTGATCAAATTTATCCACCAACAGTATCAAAGGTCAACCTTACTAGTTCCGTTGTGTGTGTGAAAAAAAGTATTTAAAGACCTTTTTTGGTATTCATCACAAAAAATGAGTGCATAATCAGCAGACGGACCGACATTGTCAGGGGTCGCAATAGGACACCGGCATCCTTTGAAACAGGCAAATCATTTCATATTTGCCTATCCCAAAGTAATCTATTTTAACCGGACATCGAAGTCAGTATATATATCAACACTCAAAAGTACAGTGATTCGAAAGAGTTTTTGACTAAAAGAATCCGGAACACATTTCTGACTCACAACGCAAACAAATGAAATGTTATGAATACCACCGATGACAGATTAAGGACCGCTTTCGTCACACTTAAACACCTCAGGGGACAGTCACTCGAAATTAGTGCCGCAATAAAATAGTTCAGATATTCAACGGACAAGATACACTTGATTCTCTCTTATCCAAATCTGACGACCCTGTCGAGACACTCCTTTTAGACAATTAACCACACTCCATCAGACGCGGCACAAATAGAGCAACAGAAAGAGAAGAGCTAGTGGACACCTAGGAAACGGTCCGTTATGCTCCATCTGAGATACTGGAGCGCTTCCAGGTGGGTCTCTAGGAATTTTCTGGAAGATAAAACATTAAAACTCAGTGATTTGAGTTTGTTAATGAATGAATCTAATTTTCACTGAAACTCATTAGATCGAGGAGCTGATTTTTGATTGGTTACGGCTGTGTACTCTTCTTGGATCCTTGGAAGTTCATGGGTTCGTAAGAGACTTACAGGTTATAACATCTGTACTCCGGCTTTAATATCTTCTCGTAATCCGGAAAGAAAACAATGATGAAGAAAGTTTGGCAAATTACTTGTCCTGTTGAATTGCCTACTGATATTCAAGAACAGTTCCACGTTTGTCGTAATTTGGTAATGGACCCAACTACATCACCCTCTTCGAATTCTCCAAATCGAGTAACTAGATCTCGTTCGAATTGTGCCCAAGTCATCTCTTCCAGAGTTTACTTTAGCCAATGATAGCAACGTACAACATCGCCATCAGCCAATGATATATAACAGATCTGCCTCAGACGAGCGGCCAATTGTCGATACTACTCGCATAAAAAAAAATCCATCCCGTTGGGTTTTCTGATGCCAGATGATAAGCTGCTACTAACAATCAAACCATGCACATCATTCAGAAACAAATGGTAAAACTAGTTAACGAAAATTGTCCGACTTTGGTCAAATCATTTAAAAGTCTAATTTATTTTCGCCGGCCCGAAAATTTTTGAAGCATTTTGGGTGCCCATAGTGAGTCTACGGCAATTTTTGTCGTTTCTAATCTCGAGCCTGTATGGCAGTGGCCCCAAGAGTCTCCACTGTCGGCCTGCTAGACAACGCTGTTGGGCAAATTATGATTTTCAATGTGCAGCATTAAATGACAGAAAAACAACGAACAAAAGAGAAATTTGTGGGCAGAATTATATAATCTTTTTGGAAATTGAAAAACAAAAAATGTGTCATCATATGCGGTTCGACCGGAGCAACCACCAGAACATGCAATGCCAATTTGAAACCCTTTATCATCCTTCCAAAGAAAAAAGTTAAACCATGCCCCGGGGGCCCCGCCGGGGGGGGGGGGGGGAGGACAAAAAGCCTTTCATACCACAATAAACAAAGAATTATCAGCCACCAAGGCCCGAATTTTGTACGGACGAGTTGTTTGGGCCCGGGTTCGCGTTTTCAGCACTCTGTACAAAATCACTTAATAGACACTGGAGCACTACTGACATCATCATCAAGCTGCTGGTGTTATTGGGCCTGCTGCTGTTGCTAGTTGTAAGAACCCAATCACGGCCTGCTGCTGCTTTCGCCGTTGCTCAAGTCCAATGGCGACCTATCGTTGTAACCGTAGCAAAATCTCAGTCAGATCTTGTGGCTGTTGTTGGGCCTCCTGCTGCTGCTGCTGTTGTTGCGGTTGTGAAAATCGTATTTAAATCTCATAAATGACCGCTGCGGTAATGACCCCTAATCATGGCCTGCTGCTGCTGTTGGATTTGATGTTGTAGCTGCTGTGCCAATCCCATCACGGCCTGCTGCCATTGCTGATGTAAAACTTGAACACAGCCTCATGTCGCCGTGCTAACAACTGGACCTCGGCAAAAAAAGGCGAGGAACTCATTCTATAAGTAATTTGCTAATTGGGTAATCTCTACTGCAAAGTTAGCTATGCCGCGGTTCATGCTGAATTTCAAGTTACTCTACTCAAAACTTAGCCATTTTTGCCTCCTAAAAAAGATTAAATTACCATAATTACTCTTTTTCTAATAAAATTAAGAAATTCTGCCACTAATAGATTGATTTGTCTGTGCAAGAAGCGATGGTGTCTGAATATTAATCACTACCTCTTATAAAAATTCCGCCACTAATTCAATTTTCTAATCAAACGGATAGGTAATTTGCTAAGTTATATAGGTAGGGGCGATGCTTAATTTTAAAAATTTTGAACGTCTTTTAATTTTAAGGTTATCAGTTATTACAATGCCCTGTAAGCAAATTAATGCTACACAAGTTTGAATCATTATCAAAATCATCCTCTTTTTCAAGTTATAGCTACTTACCTAAGTCCCGTTAATTTTTAGTTATGATAAAATTTTAGAACCCAATTTACATCCCATCCCAAGTTCATCATCTCTATTTTTCGCTTTTTTTAAATACTGATATATTATAATCAGAACTCTACTTATATTTACAGTTAAATACTGATTGAAATTCTTCTTCGTAATTCTAGTATGATATAGTCTGAACAACGACCCTCAGTTAATATTGGAGGGAAATCTATTATATCCTTAAACCGGAGAGCCAAATAAAGTTTAATTAGAAGGAAAAACAAGTTCTAATCATTGTTGGGATTTAAACTCATGCGCCTAAGTTTATTGGGTGCATGAGTTATCAATGGGCTACGAGCTCATTGGCTTTCACTTTCTTTCTTTCATGTACACTGATTGGTGAAAGCAATGACTTTAGCATTCATTTTAATTTTTTTATATTTTATAATAATAATAATAATAATTTATTTAGTGAGCTGGATTCACAAGATATGTTTCAAAAGTAACCCTCAAATATTAGTTTAATATTTAATGCATTTACTTTTATTTTTTATTATTTATTATTGCGTTCATAATTCCCAAATCTTTAAGTATTGTGTTAGGCACAACTTTAGTAGTGTTTAATTATATCGGTATTCTTTTTTTTTTTTTTACTTTTTTTTAATAAAAAAACTTGCTAATGAATACTGTATTCTCCATTGACTAAGTTTATATATATATATTCTTACATATTGATGAAATATTATTTGAAAGTTTTGCAGCAAATTTTTTTTATGAGATAAATAGTATACAGTAAGTGCTTATAAGTGCGGGAATCCATTTAAGACTATTGGATGAATTTGCATTCCCTATTTGGTTTTTCCTTTAGAACAATGATAGAGATTCTAATAATTGAGTTTTAAATTTATAATCATATATTACATGTATTAAATAAGTACAAGAGTTCATATCTATATGATATAATATGGATGATCCATCCTAAATTATCAAGTGTCAAATGAGTTTCTTAACGTGTACCATTTGTTGTTTGACTTTTTTGAAGAATACATGTTTGACCTACCAATGGGGATATGAAATTTGCAGGTATAGCACTCGAATGTATATGTGGGTTAAACAACTCTACATCAATGTTGATGTTGATGTATAGGGATGGCAAAACCCCGGGGCGGGATCTGAGTATTGCAATGACCGGACCCTGGGTTCGAGCCAGGTTTTAATTCGGGTACCCAAATTTTATATTTTTTAATATTATATATGTATATATTTTTTATTTTTTACTAATTTTATAAGTTTTAAATTTATTTCAATAAAATTTGACATGAAAATATAGACTTTAAGTGTTTAAAACTTTATATATGTATAATAAATGAGTCAAATAAATATAAATATTTAAAATAATATATATTTTTTATATTTTTTAATAAAATCCGGGTACCCGAATTATATATTTTTTAATATTATATGTGTATATATTTTTTATTTTTTACTAATTTTATAAGTTTTAAATTTATTTCAATAAAATTTGACATGAAAATATAAACTTTAAGTGTTTAAAACTTTATATATGTATAATAAATGAGTCAAATAAATATACATATTTAAAATAATATATATTTTATAATATTTTTTAATAAAATCCAGGTTCCGAGTTTATCAAGTGATGCGCAAGACCGACCCGGCTTCATATCCGGACCGGATAATACCCTGCCCACAACGCCCGGGTATGGTCCGGATCCAGACAGGGCGGATATTTTTGCCACCTCTATTGATGTATGATGTAATGTGAAAAAATTGTTGCATCGGCGCTCATTTTCCCTATCCCGACCAGACCCTTGTGTTGCTGTTTTAGAAACTCATACAACATATTTATTTGGATTCGGACCAAGAGAAGCATAGTTGGCAGATAAATAATTCCTCCAGAACAAATGTTGTGATGTGCGGAAGCTTTGAAGAATACTACATGGAGAAGGAGCGACTTTACTATATAGGGGTGGGCAAAAAAACCATAGTCTTAAAAAAACCGAACCGAACCGACGGTTTTTTTTTTTTAATTCGGTACGGTTTTTATTTTTTTAAAAAACCGAATATACCGTTTGTAAAAAAAACCGAAATGTCGGTTCGGTATTCGGTTCACTTAGTTGAACTGAAAAACCGAACCGAAAAACCGAATTATTTTTTGATTTTATTCAAATCAAACATGTGATATTTCTCTTTATAACATTATGATTATGTTTATATAGATGGAGTATTAGAGTTTGGTTAAGTATTTTGAAATTTAATATTTCATATTTTGGGAGTATCTTATTAATAGTTAGTAAGATCTTAGTGATAAAATGTGTTTTGAATACTTTGTATTTATTGTTAATATTTGTAATAAAATTAGGATAAATTAATTGTTGAAAAAATTATTACATTCATGAGACCCAATGGGCTAAAAATTTAAAATTTCAAAATAGGCCCAATAGGCCCAGTTGCGAAAAAACCGAACCGATCCGAAAAGAACCGTTTGAGTTCGGTTCTTATTGAGTTCGGTTCTTATTCGGTTCTTTTTATAAAATAACCGATTTAAATCGGTTCTACTTAATTTCGAACCGAACCTAACCGAACCGAACCGTGCCCACCCCTATTACTATATCTTCCAGAAGCCTACTAATATAATTCATCGGACGTTTGTTCTCAACATGCCTAGACCAGTAGCAGAGATGATAGAAGTTGAGTTCAAAGCTAATGCAGTTACAGATTTGACAAACTATAGCTTGGACTAGTAGCAGAGATGATCGAGACATCTAAAGAAGAAATTTTCATTGTGGTCGGCAGAAGCGATGTCAAATGCGGTAAAAGAACTAAAGTAAAAGTGCCAGTCACTTCCACCATTAAAGATACCTGACAATGGACACCTCATCTTGCAAACATATGCTAGTAATTATTATTGGGGTGTTATACTAATTGAAGAATCCAATGAAAATATGAGAGTCTGTAACTATAAATTAAGACAGTTCAATGAAGTTCAGCATTACTACCTATCATCAAAAAAAGAAACGCTAACAGTAATCAAAGGAATCGAGAAGTTTCAATTATTGTAATTGACGTTAACACAAGGGGGGAATCCTTGTACGTGACTTTGCCTTGAGTTTGGGTTATTGTACGTGACTTTGCCTTGAGTTTGGGTTAGTGGGAAATATGAAAAGCCATATTTATCCAATATAAAAGTTTTGTATCAAGAATGTTCACCACTCTTTCATTTTTTCAAAAGATAAATCTTCAAACTCTGGCCATAGCACCTTCTAGCCTTGTGCATGATACGCCCCTGCATATAGAGTCCAATGGAGACGGGTTTAAAGATGTGCCCGAAAGCTACAATACATAACCACAACTCTTTGTTTCTTGAATCACTTATCTCCTCGATCTAGAAAAATAAGTTGTCACGTTAGAAAATGTATACTGCCTATCAATATTATAAAGAATTAATTAGTGTTTTACAACTTTTAAATTTGGAAATCTACCGGGCCCGATAATCATAGAGCTCTTTTTGATTATTTTCTAATTAACTTCTGATTACTTTTTTATTTAATTAATAGCTTGACGCCACGCAATTTCCTTCTCAATCAAATGACCAAGAGATGAACGAATCCCATAATTAATCGGAAAATGAAGGTGAGAATGATTGGATTAATGATGACAGTTGATAGAGGCTTCAGCTTTCACTTTCCAGTGTGGGTTCGTGTGATTTCCAACCCTCCCACAAACAAACAAACCAAAAAAAAAAGGAAGGTAAAGCCAAGAATCACAATCACGAGTACTCTCCATTATGCCAACTTTATTAAAGTGAACCACGTACGGTTGTGATTGCTGAATAAATTTCCGCAACATCAGTCCGTTCCCCCCGTTAAAAAAATTTTGTTCTTAACCTCGAATTTTCCTCTCTCCCTGTAGTTATGATATAAATGATATGATATGCTTTACTAGGTATTTTCAAGAAAAATCTTTCCCACATATGCCAGTGACTCGATGCCCTTCGAAATCGAAGGTGGTGATTCAAATGTTGTGTCCATATTTGTAGAATTTGTTAATTGAAAAAGTATGGTGAAACCTTCACATATATAATTGCAGTATACACATGCATGCATGACTGACATGAAGAAATGGGCTCTAAATCCGAAGAAGAGAGATATGAAAGCAGCTTTATTCTTCTGTAAAAGGAAAATATATGCATACGTATTTCCCACTACATCGAGGAGTTAACCCAGCTATGAACTGCATCGTCCACAAAGACTTGTCATTTTCTACCAAGCCCTCAGAACCGTGCTGGACTTAAGGACACGACAGGTTGTTTTAGACAACTTTACAATGTGATAACGGCTGATATTGATAAAGCAACAATAATGCAACCACAAGTCCTGCCAAAATCTAAGGATCAAGTTGGAACATTTTTTTTGTTTGAATAATAATGAATTAATTATCATCTTTGTCGGCCAAGTGACAACTTTTTTTATCGTTCAAAACTGTTCAAGCTCAATGATTCAATTAATCATTTGGTTTTTTTAATCTAAATATCTTTAACATTTCACATAATTTCTTTTCAGTTTAATTTACTTTCATCATCTCAGCTTATTTTGATCGAAACCATCCATTAAGAGATCCTTATACTTCTATGTGGGAGTGAGTTCAAGTCTTCCGTATGTACTGATATGAAAAATTTTTATTTCTCAATATTTAAAAGTAAATTCAGCCTCTTCTAAACTCGAGTATCTAAACCGAGCCACATTCGAAAAAAACAAAAACAAAAAGAATTAATAAATAAAGTTAAAGAGTTGCACTGATCAGACCCCATCTATTCGAGACATGATCCATGCGATTGACAATGTTAAAGAAAAATGCACGGCAGTTGGCAAAATTAAAACTTAAAAGGAGCCTTTGGCATCCACAAAGATGGAAGTGGTAGCTACTGTAGAAATTTTACAGCACTTACGAGATAGTGCAGGTGACAAGAACGATGCATGTAACTCGAAAATAAATGTCTTTATATAATTCAAATATGTTCTTAATATTTTTAAATTCTAGTCGAACTTCGACGGAGCGAAAATTTTCATTAATCAAATTAGAAGACATAGTAGGACATAATAAATTTTATATCTGTTAAAAGAATCATGCAATAAAAGAAAAAACAACAAACGCCATTGAAAACAAATACAGCTAATACAAATGCTTGTTCTCCTTCAGAATCTTTAATACTGAGGGAGCATGATGATGAAAGCCTTTTGTGAGGGCATGTACTTGTGGTAGAATGTTCAGGAAAAGTATGAGCTTGTGTATAAGAGATTTATAATCCCACTCTGCATGAGACATAATCCCACCAAGAGTGAAGGACTCAAAATCAAAAATACATCACGCGCCACAAGTAATAATCCTATGAGAGAGGGATTCGTCACACCCATAATATTCCATCATAAGATTTTCAATATAAATTGCTTGATTGCTCACCTCATCCTCGATTGATTATCAACATTTGAAAATAATTTCTTTATTATTATGTTAGTGACTTAGTGTTATATATTTTGGTGGGTACAATTTCGACGTGTCACGTGCATTTAAAACTACCAGTCAAATGACAAGGATATATGACTGTTTTTATTTGGCCATGAGACTGAGACAACAAACCTGATGGTGAATCCATTAAAGCTGAAGGAGCTGATGAAAAAGGAGAAATAATACCCCGAAAAGCAAAATTATATGACAGGGGATGTCAAGAGAGAAAATTAATTTGAAATGCAAAAAATAGCTCTCTTCAGTCTTCCCTTTCCTGTTCAAATGCAAATATTCCACCTGAAAAAGTCTTGCTCACCTGAGCAATTGGTACGTACCTGTAGAAAGTGGATAAATTTTATACAACTCAAGATATGCATGGCATATATTTTTATATACTTTAAAAGGCTGCATTTTCTCAATTGGACAGGTATTGATGCGTTCTCCAATATATCATGATCTGTTCAACCAACCGAATATATTATGAGTGACTCTTGTTAATTTATCGCTTCAATTGCCACTGTTGAAACTCGAAAGATTTCAATTATTGAGCTGTTAATATTTAATACCCCGAAATTTTGATCGTTACGCACTTACAGTACTCATGCAAAAGCTTAAACTCATCATCAGTGTCGGTACTGCCCACAACTGATCCCAAGAGGCTACACGTGCGTGTCGAAACTTAAGCTTCAATAACACAACATGAATTATTTAACAATAGAAAGGAGAATTATGTATTCACAATTCACACAGTAGCTAGCCATTTGCGACTGTTGAAATGGGTCCTTAATTTTTCTTGCTCCTTCATTTCATAAAATGTAGGGTCGTGGGGAACAGAGAGAGTGAGAAGTGGAAGCCAGATTTGCTTTGCTTTGCTTTTACTTTTAAACTGGAGAGCAATCTCAATCTATATCTCTGGGAAAGCTAAAGTGACATTAATAAGCCAGGGCGGCCCCCCACGTCAATCCTTTAACATAAGCACAAGTAGTGACATATCCTCATCATCTCATGCACGATCAATGTAATGTTGTGTTACTTGACGAAAATTTTGGATTAGCCATTTTTCACAATTCCACATTCACACACTTGTATATGCTATATAAATACAAATGTTAAATTAATGCTCTTTCATACACTAAACTGTACTACATATATAACCCACTTACCCTACCTATATATATATATGTATATAACTTCCTGCTTTCACCACAAAAATCTTAGTGAAAGAGTAAGAAGCTAGGCAGATGGGAGTCAATTTTAATTAAATGGGAAATAACAAACAAGTGAAAGTGAAACGACAGGAGGGCAAGGCTAAGAGAGGTTTGTGGAAACCAGAAGAGGACTTGATTCTGAAAAATTATGTAGAGACTCATGGTGAGGGCAATTGGGCAGCTGTGTCCAAGAAGTTAGGTATGATTTATAATCAATTTACGGCAACGCGTATACATAATTTCCCCACGTTCAGGTACACTAATCACTGAATATTTAATTAACATTTCTTTCTGTATCAATTAATTTGTCTCTCTGCAGGTTTGAAGAGGGGAGGGAAGAGTTGCAGGCTCAGATGGAAGAATTACCTGAGACCAAACATCAAGCGCGGTGCCATCTCTCAACAAGAAGAAGACCTTATCATCCGAATGCATAAACTTCTTGGCAACCGGTGATTAATGTTCTTAATTACTTAATTAGTACACTTTAATTACTTTTTTTTATTAATTTTTTTTCTTTGTTTTGGCTTTTTATTTTTATTTTCATTTCAAGATTATTATTGTTGATCTCGTGACATGCATGTAGATGGTCATTGATAGCGGGTCGACTTCCTGGTCGAACCGACAATGAAGTGAAGAACTACTGGAATACCCATTTGAACAAGAAATGCCGTTTTGGCAAAAGAAAAGCGACTGCCGTTGACATGGGCACCCACAACATTAATGGTGGTGACTGCAGTGAGAATAATGACGACGGCGGCAGCAACAGCAAACTCCCTGCCCCTCCAATGTGTCACAATTCTCTAAACGCTTCTCAAGGATTCGAAGAAGAGAGAAATGACTACGATGCTAATACGTGGACTGAAGGTGATTGTGGAGGGAGCTTCGACAATTACTTCGAATGTGCGCTGATTCCTCCCAATAATTCTACATTTGTATTTGATGATGAGCCTTTCATTGCCTATTTGGATTCCTTCCTTGTATTCGAGACCTTTGAGTGCAACCAGTAATCGCATTCTCTAATGTCTCGAGTCGTGCATCTCCTCATGCTTTAAAATAAAAATGTCTGCTTGGTACGTACTAGTGACTAGTGACCTAGCTAGGATTTTGCATCAGGTTAATACATTATTGTGTTTCTTCCTTAACCACTGATGCGTGGTTGCACTCTAATGAAATGTACGTAACGATGATTATGTAATGTAAAACAAGCACTGTCTATTCATCCCATGAAATCAGTCTCTTTCTCTCTGAATTGTGAACCATGTATCGGACTCGACAAAAGAGAGAGGAAAAAAAAAAAAAAACTTGAAGAAACTAATGCATGTCCTTTTACCCTGCTGGGAAGGTGAAACTTAATGAAACCCTTTTATTTGATTGCACTCCACGCGCGCTGCAGTTTACAAATAAACAACTCGGCTAACACGAATAAATTTAAGAGCCAATTTTCAGAACTCGGAAAAACCCGTTAGAATCTAGCGCCATTTGACCATTTCCAATTTAAAATATAGCGCTTTCGGCACATGAGCCAAAATAAAATGCAGTCAGGAACAAACTGTTGGATACATTAAGGAATTTAGGCTAACGGAAGTTAATTAGGGCCCTGCATTTAATGGCAAAACATGGTTATTTTATCTGATATCTGTATTTTATAATGCTAAAGCTGTCGAGAAAAATTAGCTAATTACATGATGCACTTAATATTTCCACATCCACAGACCCGAAAGGAATTTTATTCACAATACTTCATCTTCTTGTTGAGAATATAACAAACCATTGTCAATAGGCAATGAAGGCGGAGTTCCAGGAGGAATGCTTGCAGCACCAGTTTTCGCCAGCACATATACACAAAGCCTCAGCATCTCTAAGAATTGCATCAAGGTCAATCCGACCACTCAGCTCATTAATGAATTTCAAGAGCGTGTCAAAGTCCATTTGCTCCCCCATTATCTTGTTGCGATACCGCTTCAAAATTGCAACACATACATACAGGTGCAGATGCTCAGACAGATAATGAGTCCATAATACCTCCCACAATCGCATTGTTTTCTCATATTCAAATTCCCTGAAAAACATGAAATCATAAATCAGGAAAACTCTGGACATCATACTATCACATACAATTATCCATGCAATAAGAAAAATTAAGAATTCAGATGATTATGACGAGGTTAAGTGAGGGCAAAAGCTCATATAGATATTTTAGCCCCCCTCCTCCCCTAAGATTTGAACTCGAATGGCCAACCAAAGAAAGTTACTTGAAATCCACTTGAGCCAAGCCCCTGGGAGCCAAAACAGTTAAAAAGCAAAGGGAAGTGACACTTTGGCAATAAAATTACAACTAAACTTGTTACCCAAGTTTCAAGGCACAATCAAATGCTCAATGACCATATTAGAACCAAGAAGCTCAAAACTCTTTTCTCTCTGTTGGTATCTACTCGGCAATCCATACACACAGAAAAGTCATTAAGATAATTCCACTCAGGTAGCATGCTCTTTTCTATCCCCTCCTCACACAAGCAAATACACTAACTTGTACAAAAATGCACACAATCATATACAGATAGCCACACAGCCAAAGAAAAGTCTGATATGGGATATCCTATTTCCACTCCCTCCTCTACAAGGATACTGAAATCATGGAAATTCCTTTCACTGGTCAAGGACTTCTCTTTTTCCCTTTCCAATTACCTTGCAACCCAACCCCTCCCCACTCTCAAATTAAACATATCCCTTCAGACTTGAAAACTTGACCTCTTGCTTCCACTAGAAGAGGCTTATCAACTGGGCTATATTCCTCAACCTAGGACCTGTTCAGAATATTATTCTATATTTGATGAAATAAAAAAGCTATCAGATATTACTTGAATGACATGTTCAAAGAACATATACATTATCAAACTGAACAATTTAATTCAGGCATCTGACCTTTTAAATTGTATTAGAACCCAGCGAAAGCAGAAGAAATAATTCAAGCAATCATTCTGCTTGAAATAGTTATGCAACGGATTGTCCAGCAACTCCACCAACTGCAACAAAAGTGATGATTAAAACTCGAAACTCATTCTGTTTGCCTAGCTAAAAAGTTAGTCAAGGAAAAGCTAAGACGCCTAATCTCAATCTTATAAAGCTGGTCACTAACAAATTATAGAATAATTGTCATCATTTGGAAAGGGAATCCAAGCGGAAAGTAGAGAATGTAAAATCTGATTTCAAATATTAAATGACAGATTATGCATATTCTTCTGTAGGTGAAACAAGAAGCTAAAAGATGAAGAGAGAGACCTTAGATAGTGCAAAAAGTTGGCTGTGCATGCCATTTTGGTCACGATTAAAATTAGGACCAAGGCGCTCCATCAATGCCACAAAACACCAAAATGATTGCGACTCATCCTCCATTACAAACAGTATTGGGGACAGCAGATCACTCATACCCTGTAAGACAGATAGAAATAATATAAATGAAAAATCATGAGAGTACCAAACTGCATACACGAACTGGTCATAGCCTATCTGATGCAGGATAGACAGTACCACAAAATAAAAATGATAAGGAATAATAGACAAGGGAGAAACAATAATATTCCATTCAATAATCATAAAAGTTTGATTAAAAATGAAAAACGATGCCCTATTTATGATGGAAAACCCCTAACTAAAACAAGAACTCAAAATCACAAGAAATCCACTTCTCATTATGTAATATAAAACCTACTCAAACAAAAAACTACTCTATAATACCAAAAACAATTGACTTTGAAGAAATAATTGCATACAGAATAGTTAATTTGGAAGATAATTCAAACAATCGAAAAGAAGGATTGATTATGCCAGTAATGCAGCTATAACTGCACTGGGAATTTCAGATAAAAGCCAGCCTTTGTTTCATATTTAACATGGATTTCAAAGCAAGACATAAAAATAAGGATGCTACACTTGATCAATTTTCTTGTTTTACTTCAATACTTCAATATTTTCTTTTTTTTCCTTCTCAAAAAAAAAAATAATAATAACCATGAAATTTTTCATGCTTATTCAATAGTTTTTGTGCATATGACACCAACAGACTCAAAAGATTATCTGTCCAGCCTTCACTTCTGTTGCATTCCTAAATGCTTTTCAATCATTCTTTGACTTATGCAAAGCAAATGACAATCACAGCTTGATGACTATACACAAGTGTAAAATCATACATTTTCATGCGACCACCAGCAAGGCTAAGAAAGATCACTCTATGTTAGAAGTAATTACCTGACAATAACCAAGATCAAAGTTATAGAAAGAGTATGTCAACAGAATATCACGTAGAAGATGCACATTTGGATTATCATCCCCATCGAAGAAAGTGACCGATCTATCAGTCCTCACCTAGAAAACAGAGAAAAAAACCCAATTTAGAATCACCATTTCATTTTTAAACTTCCTCCATAAAATAATTTACAAAGGTGGTGAATACTGGTTCTAGTTTCATACATACCACATCTTTATCTATAAGTCCTTTCCTCTCCCTGAATTTTGTAAACCTTCTTGCCTGTTCAGGTGAGATACTCTGCAGAAGAAATTATATCTGCATATTAAGCCTTCGAAAAACCTCTCTCTGCAGAAAATCATAAATTCTAAACATACAAGAAACCATGAGAAGTGAAAGATAAGGTTGCTATCTAAAAACAGGTCCATGAAACCACAAACACAACATTGAACAACACAACGTACTTACATTATATTTTCATCAAAAGGCTCAAAAAGCCATGGCACAAAGCAACGTGTTTACCTTAAAAGCAATGCATTAATTTCTCTCTCTCCCCCTCGGACAGTATATTAGCATTTTTCTTTATGAAAACGAAAGGAAAAGGAAACAACAAAGAGAAAAAGCAGAGCTAACTATAAAGATAGAGCACTAAAGCTGCAGACATAATGAAATGGAGAAATTTGAAGAGAGAAATAAAAATAATTATGACAAAGGAAAATATGACAACAAAAGAAAACCATCCAAAATTTGAGCTAATACAAGGGAGGGTTCTACAAAACATGACAGCACAAACACACAGATATACAAAACGAGAGAACAGCATTGAACAGGATGGAATGATTCAAAACAAAAGAATAAATGAATATTAACCGCAAACCTGCCACTGCCTCTTTATGTTCTCATACTCTGACTTCCTAATGCACCTAAGATACTCCCTCTCAGCATATGTTGAATCATATGCATAGTATCCCAACAAGAACGCCCATACCTACAAACATAATCAAGGGCTTCATGAACAAGATACAAAATTAATGAAAACCAAATACTCAGCAGAATGTCCCCTACTAAGGATTCAAACCTCTCTCCGTAATTTGTGATCAACTCCCCCATAGAATATTCTTTTCCTTAAAGCATTTGAATCCATAACTCGCCCCTCATTGTCCAAAAAAGTTGTCCACTGAACATATAAAAGATATCAGCACAGCAACAATGATGCATATAAATACAACATCTGGCAAATATTTCAGGGATTCCAAAATTTTAAATCAAACATGTATTGACAATTTGGTGCAATTGCCTTAAAATATTTAGGTGTCATGGTTGACATGTTCAAAGAATTAAAATAAATAAATAAATAAATAAAAGACCCACTTATCTAATGAGCAATACCTAATTACAAAGCAAACACTCAAAACAAAAGGGTCATATGCAAACCTGATACCTACAATGTGTGCTACATACCACTTATCACATTCATTTTCACAAAAAGTAAACTTTCATGTTTTTTATACAATTTTGATCAAGTAACTCTGATTCTCCAAGAATATAGAAGTCATATTTTTTATTTGAAAAATAAATCCTCATATGATATCAAGCAGTGAAAATAAGAGACTTTTGTGCCAGATGTAATTTGATTTTTGTCTCATATATAAACAGGAGGAGAATTGGATGTCATACACATCGCCGTGCACAAAAAACAAAAGAATATGCATGTGCGTGTGTGCATTTGTGTGCGCGTGCTCTGCTGGACCTGCTTCAGGAAACAGATGAAATAAATTCCTTTAAGGAGACAAAAGTATGACTGCCATTAAGGAGACAAAAGTATGACTGATAGAAACTTCATGCTTACAGGGTCTATCCTCAAGAATTAAAGCTAGACAGAGAACTTAAAGAAGGCAGCCCTTACCTCTTCAGATCCCAAGGGAGGCTGTCGGGGTTTTCCCCAAACTAGTGTTAGTTTATCGAACTGCCAAAATGAAACATAAACAAAAGCACATGTCACTCTTCTAACATGAAAAACCACAGATTTAAAGCAATCAAAACATATCAAGCCATCTAACAAACGAAAACCAATTGGCACCATTGTCTATAGTCCCACAGTCAACAGTTACCAAACTACCAATGGGATTACTTTATACGCCTAACATCCCATAGAAATCAATTTTGTTTTCTCATAGTTGAGTAGAAATCAGGTTACTTCATTCTAAGCTGATGCAGAGGAACATTTTAGGTTCAAAATTATCCAAGATCATCACCATTTTGTCATTCAAACAATGGGATGTTGCACTTGAGCTTCTGTACAATATTTGAGTCATGTTGAGGAACATAGTAATCTTTGGTCAGTCACTTTGCATTAACACGGACAGATTAAAAAGAGATTTGGCCTAAAAAAGAAAAAAGAAAAGGCCCACATGTATCCAAGACAGATAAGTAACTACAAGCATGCATGACTGTATATGCACCATGAACCAATCATGATTCTTAAAAATGGGTGGAAATACTGAAAGGAAGAAAAAAAATCCAGAAACTAATAAGACATAAAGCTCCTTTCTATACCTCCTTACAATCAATTAGCTCAAAAGTTCCCACATTGGTGACAGCTTCTTCATCATGAATGTGTTTCCTAGATGAAATTTTCTGTTTAAAAAGGATAAATGTCTGCATCAGATGGCCTTGGAAAAGAAGTCTGTATTCTTTTTCCAACTACAATATGCAAGTGGCCTCAGACCTGAGTTGCATAAAGTGCAAAAGCTCTGAACCAAATTTCAACTATACTAATAAAAATAATGAATAATCCTATACTGATATGGCAAAAAGTAGAGGCATGTAGTGTAGTCCCAACCCAATAAAAGCTTTCAAAAATGATCTGGACCCCAGAAAGTACATCTTAGCATCGCATCATGCGTCCTTTTTGCTGTCGTCCATTGCATGCAACTTGCATTCACTGTTGCTAAGGGACACTAAGCATTCTACCTATGCACAAAATGCCTCACAGATAACATGAATAATAATAATTTATCAAGCAGTGAACCTTTAAAAGTTGACCCACACTAAAAAGCTGGGTTTGAGATTTTATTGTGGATTCTCATTCTATAAGAAAGCTATTCGCCCAAAGGCCAAACCTAGCAGCTAAATGGACAGCCAACATCCAATTAACACGAAAATAAACAAAAGAAGAAATAACCTCATATCATGATAGTGGTAAGTCAGTTGATGCACACAATGGACATGATAACTTACTGTGGACAATATAATCAGCACCAGTAGAATAAATGAAGATGATGCAACAACCAATATAAAAATTTACCAGTGAAAAGTATTGAATCATTGAGGAATTACAGAAAGAGGAAGTCACAACTTAACCTGAAATAACTAAGAAGTTGCAAAAATCAAAGAATTACCTCCACAGGATCTGGGGCTACCGGGATTTCATTAACAATTGTCTCTGTATCATAGGATGCCTTGTGATCGAAATCTAGGGCAGACTGGCTATCAAATTTCTTCTCAAAAGCACCAAAGCCATTGCTATGATTTTCACGAAATAGTTGAGAAGTTTCGCGGGCAAATTTCGTTACAAGAGAGAATTTTTCCAGTACTTGAATTGAAATATCCCGAGCAGGATCTTGAGCCTTTTGCTTCTGTCTCCCATGGAATTGAGAAATACTGTGACTATCATGGCCAAGGCCTAGGGTTCACATTTGTAGGAGAGTCGCCAATTGAAACAGGTGTTGATGACCCACTTGCAATAGAAACTGCCCTCGGCAGCTCCAAAGAAGATAAAGTTCTCTGTTGCAAGCAATGAGAACATCCAGTGTTAATCATACCAAAACAAGAAATAACGTTGATCGATCAAAGAGCGAAAATTTGAATAGCTAGGTAAACTTGACTAAATGAATTGTGTCGCTAATGAAAATCCAAAATAAGGAAAAAAAGATATTTTTTCTAAAGACAAAACAACATAGATAATGGATATGTGCAGCTGAGCAGGTGCAAGTTTGCACATTCCTTTAGTTGGGAGAAAATTAAATTCAAAATCACAAGATTTTCACTGTTAAAAGAACCCATAATTCCCCATGTAAGAAATGTTTAACACCATATGTATGAAAATTGCAAGAGAAAGATGCATTGTACCAATGGATGAATATCTATTTATCTGAGCGATTAAACCAAGTAAATTAGTTTGTTACATACCTGTAGACGGTTATCAAAATCATTAACAAGAAAGACATTTGCATCTTCTACTGACCTGGAAACATGATGTAAAGCAAGGGACATCAATGAACGGCATCATAGGCTTAAGATGAAAGTAATAGCCTTATAAAAAATAAATAAATAAATAAATAACCTAGATGGATTTATCTTCTGGCATTATACTCCATAATGAGTTATGAGTTGGCCATACAGATTGTTAGTATAAGATATTCATATCCCACAGACACTCATATGATGCAACATTTCTGAACACGCAATCTAAACTGAACCAAAATTAACAGAAACTCTAGTCTGATGTCTACGTTTCACTTGAACAGTCATAGATGGATTTCAGATGCACAAGAACATATATGCATGTCAGCACATACTTGATTCGTTTAGAATCTAGTTCATAGACTAATATAATACAGATAAACTATGCACATAAACATATACGAGAAATTAAAGAAAATGGGAATATGATAATAAATCACCAACCTCACAAGTAAGACGTGTTGCTTTATGGTAGCGAGGAACTCCCTAACTCCTCCAGTGTAGAAGTAAAGAGGAGGAAAAGCAAGTCCTGGAAAAAGACACCCCCATTCACTCCACTTATAGAGACAAAAAATAGTTCATATAGGCTTGTAAAGTGAAACAAAGAAATTAATTAGAGCTAAAATAATTTGACAACCTGATGATAAAACAACAATTATGTACTGCCACGCAAAAGCCGGAGTGTGTCGGCGAATGGACCGCACTTCTGTAAATGGCACTGCCCTTATGGTATACAAATTCCTATCTACACACACAAAGCAATAAAACAATAACAGTCAGCACTTATAAACATTTATACCTGAATTACATACTTGATTAATTAATTTAATTATAACAAGTCCAAAGCTAAACATACCTTTCTCGGATAGCCTAGTGTTGGAGTTTTGGCCTTTGTCCGGAATCCAAGTCTATTGTAACACACAAAAACAAAAATTATAAGGATATCAGAGATAAACAAGAAGTTAGTAATTTTATAGTTAATTGTAAAATTGTTACCATGAAGAGAGAGGATCCTTGTTTAATTAGCTTTAATCTTCCGCTAATTCGTTCAGATGCAAACTGAGTAGGATGAATAGTTACGTTATCTTTCAAATAAACCAGTTCAGCGCCTTCCGATTCGCTCGACGAGCTTCTCTTGCTGCTATCGCTCCTCATCACGCTTGATGATCCCTATTTATAAACAAAAAACCAAAAAAATAAAAATTAAATGTTCATCGAATCTCCGATTCATAGCAAAGTAAAATACCTGTTTTGATTAAACGCGATCGGGTCGAAACTAGCAAAAATCGAGAAAGCGATTGCCGTGTGTGAATGTGAATTAAAAGAAATTGCTTACTTGTTGCATAGACGCGGCGTAATCGGCGTCGTCTGATAAATCGTGTAGCTCCATTTCTTGCATGAGTTTGCTGATTAATCAACTATATAGTGTAGGGATGAGAATGAGAGCGAGGGTACAGAGAGCAGTGATTTGATTTTGCTTCGTGATTAAGAATTGGGACCGTGGCCGATGCGAGAGGAGGGAGGAATAGCGAGGGAAGGTGTGGTGGGTCCCTGCTCCACAGTCATTTTCGGAATCTTCTCTTCCTCTTTTTTTCTTTTTTTTCCTGAAAAATTACTATCCACTTATAATTAATTAAGAATTTCATAAGTCTTAACTCTTACGTAAACTCAAACCGAAAGCTTGGTGACGTTCGTAAACTGAAGTATACAACGGGTTATTGATTTAGGTGGAGTTTTTTTTTTTTTTTTGTCTGAAATTTGAATATATCTTAATTAGTTTAGATTTTAAATAAGTTTAAATGTCTGAATTTAAATAATATGTTTATTTTTTTGTCTGAATCTTGAAAAATAAGTATTAAGTTGTTTATTTTTTCAACTGAAAATATATACTTTTATATTTATATTCTTATTAAATTTAAATATCAAATAAATAATATATTAAATATAACAATATTTAACATTGATAAGTAAAACTATATTTAAGTGAATATATAATTATTTTAAAATTTTAATATATAAAATACCATAAATTTTAAATTTTATCGTATATAATATAAAAGAGAAAAAACATGAATATTTTTATGTGGGGTAAATGTTTATGGGTGAGTTTTGGGATAGACATAAAAAATAAATTATAAAACATGGATATTTTAGACAAATTTCTCCATTAAGTAAAAAGCTAAAAAAATTAGTTTATTTTATTAAATCAAAATTATCTAAAAAGTCTCATTAAATTATAAAAACAAACACTTCTAATTAACTTAATTAATTAAGTTAAGTCACTTTAAGTTATTAAGTTAAAAAACAAACGCCACCTTACTGTTTACATACTATGAAATTCTTGCTAACTGAGGTAACAATTATATTATAATTTAATACTTATATAAGTTTAAAATAATAATATAATTTAATTTGAATATGAATTACAATATTTATAGTATTAATTAAATTAAAAATCGGATAGAGATAGATATAATAAATAATAACAACAATTAACTAAGGTTATTTTACTAGTTAATAACATATTTTGATTCTAAGACAAACTAAACAAATTAATAATAATAAAGTTTATTTCAATTTTGATTTCTTTAGTTAAAGTGAACAATTTATTTAAATTATTCTTTACCGTTCCAATTCCAACTCATTTTAATTTCGGTGCATTTTTATTTCAACCGATTCTAATTACCAATTAATAAATGCACTAGCATTATTTTCAAATTTCAAAATTTCAGAGTGTCCATTAAACACTTACCAAAGATACTTGGACACTCAAGTAAGCAATTCCTTTTAGTTAATAATAAAAAGATAAGGATTATAAAGAAGAAATGTAATTGAGCTCCTCTACAGGAGTATTAGAATCAATTTAGCAGCTCTCTTCAGCTGATGTGTTGGTCACAGAGAATTTGGGACGAGTCTAATGTGAGTCTTCAATAGACAGCATCCCTTTTTCATGATATATTGGCTCTTTATATAATGTGATATGCGAAGGGAAGTCACTCAAAATTTCCTTTGAATTATCTAAGGCACTACCTATTATTAAGGTGTTATATTTTTTTAAGTATAATTATTATGGGGAAAAAATTGTAACCATAAAATAAAAAGTTAATAGAGCATATAATTACGAGAAAAATAGTAAAGATATTTTAGATTTTTCGTCATATAAATGGTGGATCAAAGTAACTTAGCTTATAAATTATAGTAATTAGTATTTACTAAATACTATAATGTTGTAGTTTAAAATTACGATAATTCAACCTCAATATCATAAAGAACTTGAGTGTAATGAGTTTTGTACTTACGGACACATGGTAAAATAGGAAGGCTGAAGGTTTTTTTCTTTTTTAAACCATTGGTGATGTAATGCAAAAGGTCTTGTGTTTTTTGTATTATGTTACAAAAATTTTACAACAAAGTCTATTAATAAAAGGATGGGGCTATTTAAACTCACTAATTTTTTTAACACTCACTTTTTGAATTAAAATAATTATTAAATTGTAACTTATTATTTTAATTCACTTTTCTTAAAAATCATTAAATTACCTTTGATTAACCACTTTTTTCTATACTATAACTATGATAAAATTTTGAACTTTTTTTTTCTTTTCAATTGTTTCTATCTTTTTCCGTTTTTCTTTTTTCTATTTTTTATTGCTGAATCAACTTTATCTTTTTCTCACTTTTTAGTGTAACATTATCAATTCTTACCTATTATTAACATTTAAAGTTTGTGCTTTTGAGATTTAACCAAAAAATTTCTAATAGATTTAAAATGGTACAAAAAAATTTATTTTTAATTTTTAATTTTTACATGATGGGTATTGTTATTTCCATTTTGTTTTAGATTATAATAGGGCCCAATTTGTTAACTTTTTTAACAATTTCGTTGTTAAATTCAAAATTTGCTTCATGTATCACAATAAATTTTTGACGAGGGAAAGAGATGAAGGGATAGAACAAGGTCAAATAAGTTATTGATCAAATTATATTTTCACAATATAAACTTTAACTTATGCAGTGATGGTATAGGACTTTATTTTAGAATTTTGTTATTTTGGTATTTTAAAATTTTATATTCTTAATTAAATTCCATTATAGTATATGTATTAGTATTTTCTTTTTAGTTTCTTTTTTAATTTAATTTACCATATTATATATATGGAAGTCTTGTTATTGTTTTTACAACTTCAATTATTCAATAAAATCCATCTTTTACAATTGCCCTTAGGAATAGATAAAAATCTATATTGTAAGTCTATATTGTAAAGTGCTTTGAATTAGAGGATCATTTAATTTTTATCTACATGTTAATTACTTCCCACTCCGTCGAGAGGAAAAATTTAGTAGGTTTAGATAATCCCATCTTTTATAAAATCAAGAGACATTCCACTCACAAAAACACAATCAATACATATAAGAACATCTCTAAAAAGGTCTTTAAATTTTACTCTTCAAATTTTAATTTGCTTACTGATGTGGCAAATAAGTGTATAGAAAAATATAATTCTCTTCAAAAGACTCACCAAATAATAATAAATTAATATTATTTTAATCAAATCTTTCCTATTATCAAATTGAATTGTTATTATATTTTTTAAAAGAAACATAAATAATAATTATTGTAGTCTTATCTTTTCAATAAATAATAATAAAATATTAATAGAAGATGGAGAAACTCACTCGGTAATATTAAAGAGTGAGAAACAAATCTTATTTGAAGAATCTAAATTAACGTATTTTTTAGAATGTTTAATATTGATATGATTTTTCAAATAATAAATAGAATCTTATTTGAAATTTTTTTTAGAGATGTTCTAAGAAAACCAATTACTGATTATTTTCATTGACAATTAAAAATTTTAATTAATATTTGGATTCTTCTTCATTCTTCAAACGAAATCCCCATGTTTATTATAGTATGTGTAGTACTATTTTACCGATAAGTCACATATAAAATCTAATGGTTGGAACAATCCAACCAAGATTGAAATTCAATGTTTATTTATATAGCAGGCACAACGCGCAACAACTACACTTTGACAACAATTCTAATTAATGGACCTGTCTATGTTACAGATTCTGTAACAAACATCTCCCGTCATCCCACCATCCGATTTTCTTTTGTTTAGTTTCTCACTCCACATCCAACCACATCCAACGGCTGATGCTGCAGTCTGTACCTTACAGAATCTGTAACGTAGTTTTGTCCCTAATTAATGCTGGACTTCATAATAAAGACGTAATCTCGTATGGATAAGTCAAGAGCTCACCAACTATTAAATCCGCAATTTGCGGATACACACATCACGTGCGTTTTTTTTTTTTTTTTAAAAGAGAGAAATTATCTTGTATATTACTGTTTGTTTTGTTTGATGTACTTCGAATTATTTAAAATTTTAATTTATTTTATACATTATTTATATTTTTAAACTTGTATCAATCAATTATTTTGCCACTAATATTGTTAAAAAATCTAAATAAAAATAATTATTTAATTTGAATTCTTTTACTCTTAAATGTATTAAAAAGACATTTTATCTTTTAAAACTTCATAAAATTATAAAATTTATAAATTTAATTAAAAGACCATTATTTAAAAAAATAAAAAATAAAGATGGCTGTGTTTATAGTCATATTTCTTGTGTAATTATAAATTTTGTTATTTTTCAAAATTCCAAAGGGTAAAATAGTTTTTCAATGCATTCAATGATGAAATGGTAATTTTGCTTAGATTTTTTAATTAATTTTTATGGTGTTAATGGGAAAGAAGTTGGCTGATAATATAAGTGGTGTATAGAATATGTCTAAAGATTTTTATGGTTAGATGTATATATATGATAAAATAGAGAAAATGGAGAGATAATTTAAAAAAATTAATTTATTTTATAACTTCATTATTAAAATAATGGTTAATTACGTCTTGCCCCTAAATGTTTCAACATCGTTCCCCTAAATGTTTCAACAATTTCTACCTTGCACCTAAATTTGTTAATTTGACCGTTTATTCTAATGGTTAAAGGGTAAATTTAGAAGTTAATGCCCTAAATATTATTTGATGATGATAAATTAAACTTATTTGATAAATTAATTGATGAGATTATTGTTTAATTACCTTTAATTAATAAATTTTTAATGTAAATATCAATTATTAGATTAACGTTTTACGTCATTTAATTTTTCTCCAATTCAAGATAAGGGGCATTTCTGATATTTTAATTAAATTTCAAATAGCTCCGTTAAAAAGTAACAGTCAAATTAACGGAAATGAGGGTGCGGTGGAAATTATCAAAATATTTGAATGCACAGTAAATAATATCAAAACATTTGGGGGCTCGGTGAAAATAACCCATAAAATAATCACGCGACTTCATTGGAGCTCAAGTCATCAAAATTCACATGTGCCATGTGAGTTTTAATGTTGACAAGAAGTAGTCTATTTTCAAACTAGAGCCCGTGACATGACACTCAATATAAAAAGGCCTTCGAAGGAATCAAAGCAGTAGCCGATTCCAAACGCGATTCGAAGAGTAAGGGAGAGAGTTCATAGGGACCCTCCTCCTATTTGCCGTCTCAAAAGGAGAAGGAGAACGGCAATATAAAACATAGATTATAAATTCAAATAAAATAACCCCGTCTCCTTTAGACGCAAATCAATTCACTTGATTTTCCGGTAGGTTCCGAAGCTCTCTCTGTGATCTGGATTCTGTTTGTGTGATTATTGATTAATTGTCTTAGCTGTGAATCTATTTGTGGGTATTGGATCTCGATAATTTTGTGATTGTGATATCATCATTTATGGAGGAAGAGTTTTGATTATTGAATCACTGGCGTTCAGTTTGTTGATGTATCTTCTTGTTATAGAAGAGAACTACCGGCTTGTGAACGTGCCCGAATTACTATTTCTGGGAGTTCTCAGGCCATTGGATTTTTCATTTGAAAGAAACGCTTATTGCTTTTGTGTCCCAAGAGATAGATGGGATAAGGAATATTTTAAGCTGCAAAGTGGGTGATAAAAATTTAAATAATTTGTCCAATCACAGAGGGTTAAGGTTTCGTTTTAATTGGTTGAATTGGTTTGAGTCGGATTCATGGGTTCTCAGCAAGGCTCTACATTGTCAACGAATGTGGCTGGACTAGTTGATGGCTCGTCAGCTTGTAGAGAGGTTTCCTATGATGATAGTTTGCCTGTGTATGTTAAGGAGCTAATTGCTGGAGGTGCTGCAGGCGCATTTGCTAAGACGGCTGTTGCACCTTTTGAACGGACTAAAATACTCTTGCAGGTGAATACTGGTTTTTCAGTTTCATTCACTCAATTTTTATGTTCCAGGCAGTGTAAATGTTTCTAAAGGATTGTATGAATGAGGGTAATTTTATCTGCATGGTATGTGGACATATTATATTGTAGATTTTTTCTTTGGTTACATTGCATTTATTTGTGCTGATGGTTTGTTTATGTGTGGTTTTGATACTAATAGTTCTGGGGTCAATGTGTAAACATCAATTAAATGATCAAAATGTGTATTTAGCTTGGGATGAAAAAGTTTTATCTGTTAATGTAGTTGTGTAAGTTTATTACATTATGCTTTCCTATCTTTTGAGCGAGCTGGGCCTATTGCATGTTAGCTCATTCTCATGTTGCTGAGTTATTTGTTTGAAGCTTATCATATATGATCTCTAAATAGTTCTAACTCTCTCATTATCACTTGCATTGACTGATTCTGCAGACAAGAACTGAAGGGTTCCAGTCTCTTGGAGTGTATCAATCCTTGAAGAAGTTATTGAAGCAAGAGGGCATTCTTGGATTTTATAAGTAAGATTGCAATTTTTGTCCTTCTTTTTGCAACTTTTTGCTTCCTTTTGAATATATATCCTTCCCACAGGAAAGTTAATATAATTTCTTATGTCTTAATTGCAGGGGAAATGGAGCTAGTGTTCTTCGGATTGTTCCTTATGCAGCCTTACATTTCATGACATATGAGGAGTATCGTGTTTGGATCATAAATAACTATCCGTCCATGGGATCAGGTCCTGTTATAGATCTATTAGCTGGTTCGCTAGCTGGAGGAACAGCAGTTTTATGCACGTATCCTTTAGATCTGGCTCGTACAAAACTTGCTTATCAGGTGAGTGGTTTGCATAAGCGTTGTTGAATCTTCTTACTCTTAGTTGAGCACGTTGGAGGAAATCATTGGATTTTGTGTTAATTGGTAATTGCAGATTATGATTTACGATTAATGCTTAGATGTATACCTTCCTTTGTTAATGATATTGTCATGTTGATATGTCGATACTTTAGGTGTAGTGTGCTAGCAAAGTCTTTTAACTGATATGCACCATAAATTATTGAAATATTCTACTGAAGGTTCAATATAGTTTTAATATTTCATAATCCTATACGTCACTTTCTGGGGTAAGTTTACACATCATTTATTTATCTTTCCACAATAATCGGTTGAAGGTAACAATTTTGTAGTTCAAGACAATAGTGGAGGCAGGAGCTCTAATTTTGGTGTTCCATGTTTTAGAACTTTGCTTAATACATATTGGTATGATGTGCATAATAACAGTATTTAATTAATTTGATTTATCGTATACAGTTTGAACCTGTGAGAAGGGTACGGGGTAGACTATTGACCCAGCATAAATGTAGGACAAATTCACATTCATTTCTTTTTCTTTTCTGGTATTTATGCTTTGTCAACTTTTGATCCTGTTAATCATTGTATGATGAGGCGTATATATAGGGTGAATGCATAATTAAATTTGTCGCTATATTTTAAAACCCTAGTGCTTCTAGATAACTTCAGCCCTATTTGATATTGAGGTTGGGCAGTTGTGGCTTTTACAGCCCTAAGGTGTTTAGTAAACACTAATTACTGTAGTATCAAAGCTAAGTTAATTTGATCCACCACTTGTATGATAAAAACTTAAAATATCTTTATTATTTTTTGACAAAATTATTATTTAAAGTCTTATTTACTACACACTATTAACTTTTATTCCATAGTTAGTAACTTATTTTTTCACCTCAATACCAAACAGGGTCTTAAGTTTTCATAAATCAGTCAGCTGTGCAAACGCAGCTTAGGTCGAACTAAGTTATGTCAGTAGTTCCCATTCTTTTTCTTCTGAAACTTGAAAGAAATGTTTATTTTTGTGTTATTTCTTTTGCTCTTTATAGAATAATTTATTTTTGAAATCATAAACACATTTCAAGTAATACTTTGAAAGCAGAAACTTTTTGCTGATCAGCCAATTTTGTAAACAATATCCTCTTAATAGCAGAACATTTTATCTGTCCTTTGCTTGTAATCACTTTTAAATGGATATATAGGTTGCGGACACAAGAGGAAGTTTGAGGAGTGGTATGAGAAGTATCTGTGCGCAACCTGCATATAGTGGCGTAAAAGATGTACTTACAAGCGTCTATAAGGAAGGGGGGATACGTGCTCTATATCGAGGCATAGGTGTGTATGTCCTGTCCTGTTATGCTTTTTCTTTAAGATGGTTGGTTTTGCCACCAATACATGTAATCTTCAAATTTGGTAGGCTATATAGTTCTCTTGAACATTTGATTTTCCTTGTCTGTTCACGATTACTGCTTCGGTGAAAATTATCATCTTGTTTAAACTGTGCCTTTTCTTCCACGTGATGCCATTGATATATTGCTAATTCACCCAAAAAAAGAATAAAATAAAAAAATTATTTAAAAAAAAAACTCAAGTTGTCTTTGTCTGAGCAGGTCCAACATTAGCTGGAATCCTCCCTTATGCTGGTCTGAAGTTCTATATATATGAGGAACTTAAGAGGCATGTCCCTGAAGAGCACCAGAAGTCCATTGTGATGCGCCTTTCTTGTGGAGCTATGGCTGGGTTATTCGGGCAGACATTCACATACCCCTTAGATGTTGTTAGGAGACAGATGCAGGTATCATATATATAGTTGTTAGTAGGTGTTAGGGGTTGGTAATTCTATCTTCTCTAGTTATGAATATTATTGTTAAATGTAAATGATCAGATACCTTGCGGTAAGAAAGTTGAGGGTCCTGCCCAAAGACCATGTCAAATGGAATTATCAAGCAATAATTATGGGTGTGGATGTATCAAAGTGGTATTGTAATTCTACATTATTTTGTGAAATGTTGTTTTGCAGGTGGAATACATGAAACCTTTAAGCAAAGGTGGTGATGTCAGATACAGGAACACATTTGAAGGCCTCGCCGCTATTGTCAGGAATCAAGGATGGAAACAGTTGTTTGCGGGCCTCAGCATTAATTATATCAAGGTAGTCATTTGACATTATTCAGAGTTTGCTGTCACCTTAATCATGTAATCGTGCTTAGATTTGAAATGGCCTGTTTACCGACAGAGTTTCATGATTTTATTGTAGATTGTTCCTTCTGTGGCAATTGGTTTCACCGCATACGACATGATGAAGTCTTGGCTTTGCATACCACCTCGGCAGAAATCAAAATCAATCTCCGCCTCATAGATCCCTGTCTAAAACTAAGACACACGCTGTAGCTAAAATTCATACCGACTAAAGAAGGCCCTCTACATAGGCATTAACGTAATTTACATTGGCTCATTGAATGTTAAGAAATGAAATCTTTGATCTAATTTTTTCTCCTTGTTATCCCTCCACGTTTTGAATGAAACTTATAGTTTTGGAGTTGGGCGAAAATTTTGTTTGTAAAAGCACAACAGTCTCGAACATACTACGTTACATGCCCTTGAAAAAAAAAAAAATTAAGTCGGCAATGGCACCAGCATTCAACATTCGAATCAGTTATTTGAGCGGTGCAATTTGCAAGAACTAGTTGTCTCGTATGCCAGCGGTATCGATCGATGCTACATCCGTATAATTATTAATGAACCGATTTAACAACTTCAACTAGTGTACACAGGATGGCTGGCCGTCAGGGCGGATGGCATTTATAAAACATTAATACCTCACCTATTGCCAGAACGTGGATAGACAGATCATCTGTTAGGGTAGATGGGCATTTATAAAACATTAATGCCTCACCCAAGTCTAGGTGCTCTGATATACACAGAATGGAGAGGTGCTTTTATACGAAAGAAGTGGAAAGATGAAACGGAACGGCTAGGTTAGAGTATGTCGACTGTCGGTAACAAAAGACAAAATAAAAAAAATATTTTTACAGTTTTTTTCTTATCATGTACTGAGTAAAGAAAGGTTATTTGTAAAAATACGTGACTTTAACTATTTTAATTTTTGTTTAATACTAATTGTCTATTGCTGACTAACTGTCCATTATGTTTTCTATGTTGTATGCTTCTTCACTTCCCAAATCATCTCACCATTCAGTTTTTCGTTGAGCCAATTCGAGCTGTTCTTTTTTAGCTTGAATTTTTGCTTTGAATTCTTTAGCTTAGTCCTTCAATCAATTTTGTCTATTTTGGTTTTGGTGGAGAATGGTACTTCGGAATGGATGCTTTGAGTAGATTTTTTAGGTTGCATCTTCAGTGATTAGGATTAGTTCTTCAAATTCAAAGTGACTCCAATAGAACTGTTTACCTATTACTTTACTAGTCCAAGGTTTAAGTTGTTGTTCTATACTAAATTATTTACAGGACCAAAGAAATTTTGTTCTATAACTATAAAGTGAATGTCTAAATTTATGAAACATGATTATTATTTTATGTTGGACTGGTATAATTCTAGGTTCATCCCACTCCGGTGATTTATTATTTATGATTAATTCTACAAATGGGTCATTTGTATTGGCAAAAGTGTTTTAAGTCAACGGTTGTTATTTTTCTACCACTTAGAAGATGAGGAAAGAAAATATTTATAAAATCTAACTACGACTATAGGGATAGAGTCCGCAGCCGTACGTAAGGGGGTGCTGTCGTTGCGTCATTGATGATGAGATCTGCTCCTAAGTCAACATATACAACGACACGAGTTGTGATTACAGCTTCGCGGTAACATACTATAAGAGGTAGTCAGTAAGTTGACTTTGAAGTTTGAACGATTCAATTAATTCAAACCCCCCATTTGCAAGATTATTATTAATTAAATTGTTTTTTTTCTTTCTTAAGTTCACTCAAATTATTAAACAGCCATTCTTTATTCCATTGATAGCTGTCATCTCTTTGATTTTTCTAGTGCTTTGTGCGAGAAAAATTTTCTCCTTTATCCTCTTCAGAGACAAGCTTTTACCAAACAATATGATATGATACGTTGGTAGTTTATTGAGAGCATAAGTAACACCAAATCTTTGAATAAAAAGTCTCAAAAAAAAGATACGAACGTATTTTATATTATTTATTATTTTAATTGTGTAGTTATAAAAAAATATTTCAATACAGAATACAGAATAATTTCAATATAGCCATGACCAACAAGTATGCATTTAAGAGGGGGTAAAGTCAAACGATTATGCGAGTCGTCAGAATTGAAATAACTCATGCAGGGAGAAAGAAATGAACAGGACAGCAACCGCAATTGTATTTGTTCGTACAGTCGCATGCTAGACTCTTGAAAGGCCCACCTTGTCGCGACTTTGTTTTGTTTTGCCCATACAATGCATGCTTGGCTTATTGGTGCTTCCTCTATCTTTCTCTTTAACTTCCTTGAAGCTACCCCGTTTGGCTAATCTGTTCACTTTTTTAGCCAAAAGATTACTTTCATTTGATTATTCAAGCTGCTGCAGAGCCCACCCCATATATATATATGTATACGTAAGTCGATCAACTTTGCCACTTCCACGTGCTTACTACTGTCTCTGCCCTCTTACCCTTTTTTTGTAACTTGAGATAGAACTTGACACAGAGAGAGAGAGGTTTTTGGGAGCTCCTGGTGTCAAATTCTAGGTGAGAGGTCTCCACTCTTTTTCAATCCTCAATTTACATTGTAATGTTTATATGATATGTTCATTTCAACTGATTTGCATGTCCAGTAATCCGTTTGGGTATGTATTTATTTGGTCCATTGTTTCGTTAATTATTCTTGATAGGTTCAACTGTTCATCTTGTGTCATTTAATTATTCATGGATCAAGTGGATTATTGAAATGTCTCTTTAAATGATCTTACTTTTGAATATAAAGCACAAAATAATTGAGCCATGAGAACGAACGATATTTGACTTTTTCAAAGTTGGTTTTTTTTCTTGCGTGTTTGAAAGGTTAGAAATTGTGCTGTAGTTGTACCTAAGCGTTGTCACTGTCTGGTCCTGTATCTGTCATTAAAGAAGATGAATGAGCATCAAATTTGTTTTTTTATATAAATTTACTTATCACTTAATTTATTGTGATGAGCAGGGTGGGTTCGATACTCAATGGGTCTTTCTCTGTCATTACTAGTTTCCACATGGAGTGAAATCTTGCAAAACTACTTTGGTTTCACGAACAGAGTTGAAAAAGTCATTAGAAGGTCCGCAAGCTTTGGAACCAAAAGCTTCAAGAAAGAAGATTTACAGACCCTTAACAAGTTTAAAGGGTCAGATATAATGATCATGGAGAGGTCCCTAAGCTTCAAGAATTGGGATTCACATGTTCCTGAAAAAGAGAAGTCCAATTCAATTTCTTTCAAGGATAAAATAAATAAACCAACAATTTTGCTACCTGAGCCTGTCGTATTTCACTCTCCACGACCAGTTAGCGAGCTTGATGCTGCTGCTACTAAGCTTCAAAAAGTCTACAAGAGTTACCGTACAAGAAGGAACCTTGCAGATTGTGCTGTTGTGATTGAGGAGCTATGGTATGCCTGTTGATAAAACTGAATTTCTTGGTGCTTGATTGAGTCTTTTTGTTATATTTTAATTGTTGCTTACATTGATTCGCATGCTGTAGGTGGAAAGCATTGGATTTTGCAGCTCTAAAACGAAGCTCAGTATCATTCTTTAACATTGAGAAGCCAGAAACTGCACTCTCACGTTGGGCACGGGCTAGAACAAGAGCGGCTAAGGTAATTTATTGGGTTTCCATAGCTAACAAGTTGCTGAAGCTAACGTGCTTCTGTTGGTGATTTATGGAATTAATGATCCGGTCCTTCTCTGTTTGCAGGTAGGGAAAGGTCTATCCAAGGATGAGAACGCTCAGAAACTAGCCCTGCAACACTGGCTTGAAGCTGTAAGCCCACACGCTTCCATCAAAATTCTTATCAATTGCTCTGTCCTATTATTGTACAATTATTTGTCTCAAACTGTCTTATTCTTTTTTTTGAGTTGCCTTAGGAATAGTCCACTGGCGTAATTCAATTGAAAAGTCCTTCAAAAAATCTTCAGAATTTGTTGCCCCAAACCTGTGAAGTGGACTTCTAATATTTCATGAAACATAATGCTCTGAATTGTTTGAAACTCTATTCATTAAATCAATTGGAAATTGGCTGCTATAAACAAGTTTATCATTGGAATTTGATAATTTGATCTTTATTTTAAATTTTCATAACTTTTATAGGCTTTTTGGAGGCTGGTAACTGATGTCTTTGCTAAATCCAAAACATTTTATGCAATTGGCTGGATTTGCAGTCATGCCCTAGATTGTTATGCCTCAAGATTACGAATCACTAAAATTATGAGGCTTAATTGATTCTTTTTCATTATGCAGATTGATCCACGCCATCGTTATGGGCACAATTTACATTTCTATTATGATATCTGGTCTGACAGCAAGAGCACCCAACCTTTCTTCTATTGGTAAATATTCACATTCTAATAAACTTATTTAGCTATATGCAAGCAAAGCTTTCCCTTCTCTAACTATTCCATTCTGAACTTGATTGCCTTTAAACTGAAGGTTGGATGTCGGTGACGGTAAAGAAGTGAACCTTGAGAAGTGCCCAAGGAATGTTCTACAACGGCAATGCATTAAATATCTTGGACCTGTAAGTTTTGCCCCTATACATCTTATCATGCATCTTATATTTTGACATGGATCCTCTTGCTCATAATCCAAACCCACCTACATGCATTCAAGTTCTAAAACCTTTTGTGAGTTCCATTAACCTGTATTTTGCACTTGCAGAAAGAAAGGGAAGAATTTGAAGTGGTTGTGGAAAGCGGAAAGCTTGTTTACCGACAAACTGGGATTTTTGTAAATACCAATGAGGATTCTAAGTGGATTTTTGTACTCAGCACTTCCAGAGCCTTGTATGTGGGGCAGAAGAAGAAAGGTGTCTTTCAGCACTCAAGTTTTCTGTCTGGAGGAGCTATTACCGCTGCTGGAAGGCTGGTAGCCCATGATGGGATTCTTGAGGTATGTTAGCTTACCTATCAACACTAATTTACTTCAGTTTTATTTGTTTTTTTGAGCTAATTTCTCTTGCCCTCTTCAGGCTATTTGGCCATATAGCGGTCACTATCTCCCAACTGAAGAAAACTTCAAAGAATTTGTTAGTTTCCTTGAGGAGCACAGTGTGGACTTGACCAACGTGAAGGTACTTCAATATCCAGGCCTAAAAACATCTCTTTTCTTGTTTGGCATGTGTATGCCCATGTTTAAATTTTTTATAAGGCGTGTTTAATCATATTTTTGTTGATTACTTCAGAAAGTAACTTTGTGCTTATCATTATTTTTCCTCTTGCAGAGATGTGCAATAGATGAAGACAGCTTCTCATTTAAAGCTACTTCTTCAGAGTCTATGCCAAAAGAAGCAGACGTTCTTCCCACAATGTCAAAATCAACAATTGCTGATACTGTGGATCTTATCCGAGCATGCACCACAGCTGATCGCCAACAAGTTAGTATCAGCACCAGTGCAGCCAACAAGGAAGCACCGGTGTATGACTTGTCCAAGCGTTTGTCTTGCAAGTGGACAAGTGGAGTTGGACCTCGCATTGGTTGTGTGAGAGACTATCCAACAAACCTTCAATGCCAGGCACTTGAGCAAGTCAATCTATCACCTAGAGTCACCCCGGGTGGCTCAAGGATCTCCGCCCCAATTCCTTCACCGCGGCCTAGCCCAAAAATCCGTGTCTCGCCTAGGCTTGCATACATGGGACTTCCTAGCCCAAGGGTAGTCGTTAGTAACGCTAATTAGACTTGTTGCGTTCAGAAAACAGCAAGTGGCCTTGGTTGGTTTTTGAGGATTTCGGCTGCTAAGTGGTTGAGCCTAAAAGGTTTAAGGCCTAAGACAAATTTAAGGCACTGCTCGTGCCAAATAGGTTGCTCACATTCTTTGTTTCTATTGTTTGTAGTTAACATGACCATGAGTCCATTACCTTCATTCATTTTTTTAATTTTATTTTTTCCTTTTTTGTTCGTTTACTTAATTCTTTCTGCAATAAGTTGTGAATACGCTGTTGTAACAAGCATTGGCGTTGATAAAGCAAAGATATTTCGCTTCATGTTCCCTTGTCGCTTTCTTGACTCTTTAATAATTTTTTTTATTTTTATTTTTCTTTTCAATCTTTCTTTCAAGTTGGCTAACTCGTGTTTTTCTAGAATCTCGGTGGCCGTTCAACAAAGAAATCAAAAAATAAAAAGGAAAACAGAATTTGGCACGTGAGAGAAAGACCGATCGTGTGGACCCCACACGTGGACTTTCAATAGCACCCTGTGTGTGTGGCTATGACTAATTGACTCAAAAACAATGACCAATGCCCGGTTGATTTCTTTTGGGCCTTAAAGCTCCGGTCAACCTGGTCTAGGCCCAAACTCGTCTTTTTATTGTTTCTTTCAAGTTGACTGACTCGTGGTTTTCTAGAATCTAGGTGGCCGTTCAACAAAAGAAATCAAGAAATAAAAAAGGAAAACATAATTTGGCACGTGAGAGAAAGACGGATCGTGTGGACCCCACATGTGGATTTTCAATAGCACACTGTGTGAGTGGCTACGAGTAATTGACTCAAAAACATTGACCAACGGCGTGTTGAATTCTTTTGGGCCTTAAAGTCCCTGTCAACCTGGTCCAGGCCCATATCAATAGCAGTCATAAACAAGTTCGATTGACATACAAAGAGTAAGCCAGATTTGGGCCATGTCAATTTTGAGTCCTTTCGTTAGGAGTATACTTTTACGAGCTTCAAAAGATTTTGTGCCACCCGTCTTAAGAAGATCATTTCATAAGAGAATTTTGATCTTGTTTGTTAATGGGTGGTAGTACTTCACTCCTGCCCTCACGGTTCCACCCGTACAAAGATTTCAAATTTCTATTTTCACTTGAGATCAAAGCTTAAATAAGGAAATAAATTGAGAAGAGTTAAAGGAAAACGACACTCTGATCCTGTTTGTCTCAATACACAAAGGAGATTTCCACAATTTAAATAATGGATATTTTAAGATTTTAAGATGCAGCCGACGACGGACTTTTATGACATGTTTGGTTTGAAAAAAAATAATTAGAGAAAATGAGAAGAGAGAAAAGAAATAAAGGAAAAAAAATGTGAATTCCATATTCAATTAAATAATAAAAATGAAAGTAACCTTTTTTCACTCATTTTCTCTCTTCTTTTTTTTTTTTTCTATTTCTCTCCTCTTCTACTATTTCTTCCAAGACTTAGGTGGCATTTATTTTTTAACTTAATGACTTAAAGTAACTTAACTTAATTAATTAAGTTAATTAGAGGTGTTTGTTTTTATAACTTAATGAGACTTTTTAGATAATTTTGACTTAATAAAATAAGCCCATTTTTTTTAGTTTTTTACTTAATAAAATAAGCCAATATCTATCCCAAAACTCACCCATAGACATTTACCCCACATAAAAATATTCCTATTTTTTCTTTCTTATATTATATATGATAAAATTTAAAATTTATGATATTTTATATATTAAAATTCTAAAATAATTATGTATTCACTTGAATATAGTTTTACTTATAAATGTTAAAATATTGTGGTATTTAATTTATTATTTATTTGACATTTAAATTTGATAAGGATACAAATGTAAAAATACATATTTTCAGTTTTTTAAGTTAAAAAAAATAAACAACTTAATACTTATTTTTCGAGATTCAGACAAAAAAACAAACATATTATTTATATTTAGACGTTCAGACCTATTTAGAATTCAGATTAATTCAAATCTATTCAGATTTCAGACAAAAAAATAAATGCCACCTTAGTCTCTTTATTTAGTTAAACATTTAAGTTTCCCTTTGTTTGGTTAATCACCTAATTTCGAATTTGAAAAAAGAAAAAGAAAAAGACAGGAGTTAAAAGTTATATTCAAGTTAGAATGTTCGTTTAAAGTATTTAAAAAAATGACTATTTTACCCCCAAAACGAAAATTACAATTTCACCTTAAAAATTATAAAAAATAATCAGATTAAATCTAATAATTTTCCCCATCGGTCAATAAAGAAATTAATTTTACAACCATCAAATGCAAGTTTTTTTTAAAAATATGTCGGTAATTAGAATGCTAAATTATAACAGTAGTATTAAAAATAGTCCAATCTCACAAACCATCAATTGAATTTAAGATAAGTAAAGTTTTATTATTTATTGAGTTATAATCTCTAGTAGTTAAGATTTTTTTGTACTTCATTAACGTACCAATAATGATATTCATTATTAAATCTTATTATTTTTGGCATTTTTAGGGTGAAAGTATAATTTTCGTTTTGGAGGTAAAATAGTTATTTTTTTAAGTTTCTGTTAGTTTTCTTAACGGATTCCAAACAGAAGTGGAAAAGTGAAAAAAAATATAACTTTAGGTGGATTCCAGTCAAAAAATAAAAGAATTATGTATTTTTAATATAATAAGGTGCGTAGTTTATTTATTTATTTATTTTTTCAAAATGGAGGAGATTAAGCACAAACCATGAGAGGTGGGTATCTTTTTTCCCAAAATCTAAATTGGACAATCTCGTTGTCAACGCCTCAAATGAAGTAAAGAACACAAAGCCCACCCCCTCAGCACTCGGCAGCACAGTCTCTGTTTCTTTAAAATTAAAATTAAAATTCAATGCATCTTTCTCTTTTGTAATTCTCGAAGCCCATTCATTCATTACGCTGAACAGCGTTGTCGACACTGACTCCAGCCGATTCGTTGGTTTGGTTCGTGTAGAATCTTTTTTCCGCGAGGACTTGCATTGAAAGGCTAAAACATTATCAAATCAACTGCGACCTGCCCACCAGCTTTCATGCAACTTTTTTGTACTCTAGCTTTTAAATTTAAAGCAGCATTTATTACATTCAATTTCAAGGGGCAGCCAAAATATTCACACATTTTTCTTTGACAAGAAATACTCGCACATTTTATCCATTTCAAAAACTTTATACAGCATCCACCATCTAAATTTTTTTGAAAACACCAAGTTTTCTAACGGAAAGTGGGAATTGGTCTTAGTTTAGTGAATAACAAAACCCATGTGCTATAATTTTTGCTAGGGGAAGTGTGAATGGAATTGTTATTTTTTAAACAAGATTTTTTCAAGAAAATTTCAAATTGCCAGCGATAAAATGGTATTTTTCGAACATGCGACTCACGAATTCCTTCATTATTTAACTGTCAGGACACCAATTGTTTTAAGTTCAAATTTTGTTTTGTCTCGTATTAGAATTTAGAACGGAAGATGTCAGCGACGATTTGAATTTCCAACCAATGAAGACATGTGAACCATCGGATTAAACGTGTCCAATCGAGCAGATCCAAAGTGGTCCCAGTAAAAATCAAAAGCTCTACGAAGTAAATGTAAAATTGTATCATACTGCTGCAAAACACCGGATCTTTCACGCTGACTTGCGCAGATCCTTTGTCGGCTGGCATGTTGTCTTCATTTTGTATCTTTCCATGCACTGAGTGACTAAGAGGGAAAGTGATCGTGCCTTTTCATGGTTTCTTGCAAAGTTAGAGGGTCTAGTTTCGTAATTTTGCACAGAACACAGGGACAAAATGTCAAAAAAAAAATAATAATAAAAGGAACCAACAGTTTTCCCAAGGAATCGAGCGGGATGAGAGTACCATATCTCTCATCTCTGTGTTGTTTTTTTTCAATGTTTGAATTTCAAATATCAAACGGTTCAATATTTTTGGTCCATGTACTGTGCAAGCGTAATCCACTAAACCCACAAACATAACATGACAAACCCACTTCCTCTGTCTTGTCCTCTCTGGTTTTAGCGGTTTTTGAGAACAACCGGTTTTTCAACTTTCAACAATAATATTAATTTTTAAGCATTTCCCATTTTGTCTTTCTTTGTTTTGGTTTCAAAGTTTTAACCTTTCATCATAGCTACTTGAAAGTTGTAATCTTTCAGCTCTTTCGTTAATGGGTGCTTCAGGAGGAAAATGGGTTAAAGCTCTTATAGGTCTCAAAAAGCCTGAAAGAGATGACCAAGTGAGCTACACTTTCTTACATCCATTGCAAGTAAGCTCCAATATGTTCATGTACTTAGTGTTTAGTGCTTTATTTTGTACGTACAGGAGAAGGTGGGGAGCAAGGGCAAGAAATGGAGGCTGTGGAGGAGCTCTTCAGGGGAAATGGGGTCTTCATGGAAGAGTTTCAAAGGTATTAACCATAAAGCAGCAGCAGTATCAGAAGGGTCAGATTCACCAAGAACTGATGCATTCTCAGCTGCAATGGCCACTGTGGTTCGGGCTCCTCCTAAGGATTTCAGAGCTGTTAGGCAAGAATGGGCAGCTATTCGCATCCAAACTGCTTTTCGTGGCTTCTTGGTAATTGGTTTTCTCTCTGAGTGACTGTTAAGCAATCAAAGATAAGAAAGCTTCAGATTTGTCTAAAGTGAGACTTTATGTACGGTGGAATATAATAAGTTTAGATAGATCTGCACAAACACAACACTGCTGTAGATTTAATGGAAATAGAGTGGATCTTATCATTGTAATTGAGGTTGTAATTGCGTTTTATGGGATATGCTGTTGTAAAACTATTTTATTCATACTCCATGGTTAAGGAATTAAAACTTCTAAAGACATATTAGCTCCTATTGTTCCATTTTATCATGGTGGGAGAGTTCAAAAATTAGGAGTAGGTATGAGTTGTGACTCAATGTGTCCACTGTTAAGCAATGTTGTTTCAATTGTGAGTATTGTCCAATATTTGTAGGCAAGAAGGGCTTTGAGAGCCCTGAAAGGTGTGGTGAGACTTCAAGCTCTTGTTCGTGGTAGACAAGTGAGAAAGCAGGCAGCTGTGACACTAAGATGCATGCAGGCTCTTGTTCGGGTTCAGGCCCGAGTTAGGGCACGTCGTGTCAGAATGTCCATAGAGGGGCAAGCTGTGCAGGACATGATTGATAAAAGACGCAGCCAAGCTGATATCTTAAAAGAAGCTGAGGTACCGTGGGCCTTGACTTTATTTCATAGTTCATATATTTGATGATGAATTTCGCAAGTTTTTAAGTTTTGGTCTTGTAAATTTTCAGGAAGGGTGGTGTGATAGTAAAGGAACATTGGAAGATGTTAAGACAAAGATTCAAATGAGGCAAGAAGGTGCATTCAAGAGAGAGAGAGCAATTGCATACTCTCTGGCTCAAAAGGTATAAACATCAAAACATGAGTGTATATCCTTGAATTTTAAGTGCTATTCTTTTTCACCGGATTAAAAAAAATCTAATTCTTTGTTTTCAGCAATGGACTTCAAACCAAAATGCAAACAGCCGAACAAATGGCTCCATTTCATCTCTAAAGAATCAAGAATTTGACAAGAATAGCTGGGGATGGAGTTGGCTGGAACGTTGGATGGCTGCCAGGCCATGGGAGACTCGATTGATGGAACAATCGCAGGCTGACCCTTCCGACAGTATTCCACCCTTGAAGAGTTGTGCTGACTCACTTGTAGGTACACGTTCTAGATCTTCTGAACCATGCCCTGTGAAGATCAGAAAGAACAATGTCACCACCAGGATTTCTGCAAAACCTCCCCATATAGGACAAGCTACTCGTTCTTCTTCGAGCCCAAGTTCTGAGTTTCGATATGATGAGAGCTCAGCTTCATCTTCAATATGCACTTCTACAACTCCCATATCTGGAAACACTGGCTTAGCTTCTGAAAGAACAGAGGAGAGTGGTAATAGTAGACCAAACTACATGAACCTTACTGAGTCAACAAAGGCGAAGCAGAGAATCAATCAGCTATCCCACAGAGTTCAAAGGCAGTCCATGGATGAGTTTCAGTTCCTGAAAAGATCAGCTGCATTCTCTAATGCAGATTCAAAAAGTAGTGCTGGTTCTGAACCTTATTCTACCAATTTTTCTAGGCCATTATATCTGCCTACCCGATTGGATAAGAGTTCAGTGAGACAAAGGGAGCAGGGAAGTTGCTTGTATGATTAGATGGATTGATATGGTTTCTGATGTTCAACAGCTTGTTGTTCTCTGCTTTTGAGAATGTGCATCAATGTTAGTGGCAGTTGTTCTATGATTAAGTTGTGTACTAAAACAGCCCAACAAGTTCTTTGGAAAAATATTTGAGAGCAGTTAGATTGTAAAATATTTCATTTATGGTGCTTGATTTAAATTTTTTTCCTCAACTTCTGCAATATAATTTGGATGAGCTTTTAAAATTTGGTTGCCCAGTACTCAATCCATCAAAATGATCTATAGCTCCATCCCTGGTTTTATTTTAACATGACACAATTCCATGAAAGTTGCCTTGGATAGGGTTTGCATGCCATATCTATGATTCACAAAATTAAACTAGTTCTAAACAGCTTACGGCATGCAAGAGCTTGACAGAAAAGTTAATGTCATATAATATCTTCATGTTCGATTTTTGACTGTTAGCTTTATCCCATGCTTGAAGTTGAGAACTATGCCGTATTCAAGTTCCAGAGGCTTTTCCATGTTGGGAGAATGTCGAAAAACATATTTCCTGTACAAGTGTATCAGCGAGAGCTTTATTTCTTGTAAGGAAAATTTCTGACCAATGCATGCTCGGGGTCCAATTCCAAAGGGTATGAAGGCATAAGGATGCCTCCGTTTCTCTTCTTCACAATTTGGATCAAATCGCTCTGGCTTAAACTTGCATGGCTCTGGGAAGTTCTTAGGATCTTTTGCTAGAACTCCAAGCGCTAACCAGACCCAAGTGCCCTGTGCATCCAAAAATGTAAATTTAACATTAACTAGTACATCAATTTTGACTGAAGTCTAATGCTGCTAATTGCTTAATGTGTTTGACAATACCTTGGGGAGATGGTAACCTCCTATCTTCACTTCCTTTGATGTTTCTCTAGCAACTAGTGGGGATACTAAGTAGACCCTCATTGCTTCTTTGATCACCTGCAATTTGAAACATTCGAGAATTTATGGCTTTCCATAACTGTACATTAGTATATTCTAATTCAAAATTCAATAATAAGACTTACCTGATTAAGATAGGGAAATTTGTGTTGAAGATCATGAGCTGTTGGCATCTGATCATGTGGACCAAATGCATCAATCTCTGCAAGCACCTTTTTCTCGACTTCAGGATGTCCAGCTACTAAGTATACGACTGAAGACAATGTAAAAGCTGTTGTTGCTGATCCAGCAAGCAGATGCTCATAGGTAACTGCACTAATGTAGTCCGGAGTAAAAATATTCTTTGACGCTGTCTCCGATTCCCTTGCCTTCAGTATTAGTGATAGGAAGTCCTTTGAACTGATGTTGGTCTCTTCCATTCTCTTCGATACAATTTCCTCAAGCCGGCCGCTCAAATTCTTATTGGTCCTTGAAAATTTCCAGTCCATGGTGCCAGGTATTCTCTTAAGTATCTGTCTAAATGGCTCTTGAATTATGGGAACTAGTAGGCCTAATATGATCGAGAGAGAACCTGATAAATCCATCTTAAGCTGGGTTGTGGAGTAGATGTGCTGATTGATGAAGTCTGAAACTTCACTTGCATTGGCTGGAGTATCAACACTGGTAACTGAATCGCTGATAGGTTGTGGTTTTGACAGCCCAAAGTTGACTCCAAAGGCAGCTTGTCCTATCACATCCGTGGCCATTTTGAGAGACAGGTCGGAGAAAGTGATGTCCTCTGTAGAGTCAAGATTCTGAGTTGCAGATTCAATGAATGATTGCATGGTGGGCACCAAACTGGCCAAGTGAGATGGCTGGTAGACTGATAATATTGTGTTTCGCATGGTCGACCATCTCTCATTCCTGCAAGCTCAATAAGATTGCAATTAAAAAAACCCATCTAGTAGTATGAATTCGTACACAATTGTATCGCCTATGATAAAATGTGTTTTAAAGGCAGAATTTAGTACTTGGTGAAAAAAAGCCCCTTCTGATGGAGAGGAGAAGCTGCAATGGGCGAGGGAATGCTTCTGTTTGGAATGTCTTTGAATTTCTTTATTCCAACTTCTCTACAAAGTTCTGCATCCGCTACAATTATCAGCGGTTGCCTACCCATATGAAACCTGTTTCATAGAAATAACAAGACCAATCTTTAGTTCCTTTTTATCAAAATATTACTGTGTTACCTGAAAACAGAATCCCTCTTATCTTAAGATAGTCTTAAACTCATCAAATCTACATTCATGGTCTTTCACATTCCAATAAGAATTACACAGTTGTACTAATCTGAAGAGCATTATTAGGGGTTGTCTTGATCATAAGATGACATAGTGTACATCATTGTTGACAGAGAACATCCTGCAAACACTCGTAGGAAATCAGAATGCGTTCTGATCATCAATTTGATGCACCGTGTTACATAAACAATCAACATTGCTGCCCAAAAGGCGACCTTGTGATGACTAGTTTAGCAATTTTGTAAGACGCAGACAAGTGGTAGAGGACAGACAAATTGCTCAATATACTTGGGCAAATCTAAGCAACCATGGAACATGGCAATGATATTAATGTCGAAGGACATTCCTTCGACATTAATATGAATGTTCGAAAGTCGACATGATTTTATCGTGATTCTCTTACTCCTGTTTAATATTGAGGTTCGCAGTTGTAATTATTAATTCACAATTTGTATGGTAGAAAATCTATTACATCTTTATTTTTTTATCAAAATTATTATTTAAAAATATATTTACTATATAATTAATTTTTATTTTATTGTTATAATTTTTTTTTACAATTGCTGTACCTCTTAAATTAGAACACATCAATAGCAAATAGAGCCTCTTCTTAGTGCATATGTATATATGTTCCCTTTCAATGTCAAGTTCCAATTATGTAAATTCCCATCCAGTTTTAGCAAGCAAAGAGGATGGAGAAATTCGACTAATAATATCGCCCTATAATATCAAATTAAACATAAAAAATGAAGCAAAAGTTTTAAAATAGAGAATTCTTTGCAGTACTCCCCTATGAACTTGCTAGAAATGAAACAGTAATGGTCAACGAAAAAGTTATCATTAATCAACAAAGACTAGTCGCATGTATCACAAAAAATGCATCACCAAAATAATAAAAGGCAAAGAACAATGGAGTACTCCACTGAAACATTGACAACGACAATACCATCTTCCATCTGTTGCACAGAATTTTATGTCCTGAAGAAAAGCTGCAAACTGACCTGAAAATAGGACCATAACGTTTGGCAAGAATTGAAAACACGTCAGGGCCGTACTTTGCCATCAGGGGAATGTGTCCGACGAGAGGGATTGCTGGTGGGCCGGGAACCCTCCTAACTTTCCAATAGGGTCCATACAGGTATCCCAAAACTCCAGCCAGAATTGCCAACACTGTGAAGATCATTGATCCTCCAAGATTACTCGTGAAGAAACACTCTCTGTTCATCAAAAATCTTTCAAGTATTTCACTCACCAAGGCCATGGTTTCTCCGCGCGTCTCTGGATGTTTTGAGGGAGATAAATGACAGGGTGTGTTTGTTTATATATTCATTAAGGTTGAGATGGAAGCAGGGGAATTTTCACCAAGCATCTTTTTGAGCAATTGGCGTTTGTCACTTTGTCAGTTTATGATGATGACATTGGTGAGGTAGATACCCATTAGTTTAATTTTTTTAAAGTTCGTACTTCACTTTCTGACAAAGATATACATGTACATAAATATATATATTTATAGGTAAGTGTTAAGGTTATAATTAACGTAACATGTTATACACAGTAATAATAATGAGTCTCATCATAAATATTGTTATTGTGTGTGAACGTATCATAAATATTGTTATTGTGTGTGAACGTATAACGTTACAATTACCGTAACGTTATGAGACTCTATATTTATATATTATATTAAAAAATATAATAATTAAGAAGTAATCTTTTGAATCGTTAAATATGATATTAAAAGATTGATGTCCACTGAATTCTTTAAAGAAATCAATCAAGTGCTTTATAAATCCTTTAATTTAAGAATTGAGACACATGCAGTAAAAATCCACTCAGACAAGTTGAATGTCAATGTCAATAGATCTTGGGGTGTCCTGCACGCAAATGAGAATATGAGATGCCTTCTATTGCTCTGTTGGTGGAATTTTGCTCTCTTTCCTTCCATGCAGTAGCAAATGTCAAACCAACTGATGGCAATCACTGTTATGATCTTCATTTTTTTTATTCCTACAGTACATCCCTACTTTAAATGGAAGAGAGAGAGAGAGAGAGAGAGATCATTGGCATGATTTTTAACTTCTCTACGTATACAAAGCAAAGACCAACGGCTATCATTGCGCGAGGACCCCTTTTTCTAGACCGATAATATATTCTCGTGCTGACAGCAAGATCGATAAGAGTGGATGACCGTAGGCTTCTGCTAATTAAGCCACCTTCGATGAAGCTACCTATCCGGTGGGGACAAATTTTGTGTAATCTTATCTTTTTCTTTCTTCGACTTGCAGAGATGGGCATCCATGAGACTTCCTTCAGGCTTCAATTAATTTGTCTTTTTCGATAAGAATAAATAATCGTAGAGTAGCTAAAGCTTCGGTTTGTTTTTGTCTGAAATTACGTTTGCTATGCGGTATGGCTTTTGGGATAAAAAGTTTTTAACTAAAGTTTTTGATTGAATTATAACCCCTCATCAATGGATTGGGGGCCTTGAGTGTTCCATCTTCAACATGATTGTGTCTGAAGCCTCAATCTGTGGGTCAAATGGTCAGTGAAACAGCAAAGAAAACTTTATATTTTGAGAAGACAACGAAACAAGTAGAAAGTCCAGAGCAAGGAAGAGAACTGCAGCCGCCAAAGCCATAGAAACTGTTTGGGATTGACGTTCAACGGATTATAATTTAAAAATTACAATAATAAAATACTTAATAAATTATAACTTAAAAATTACGTTACATATAATTTTTTATTTATATGATAAAAAAATTATTATATTTTTAATAATTTTATTAAAATTATTATTTAAAAAATAAACTTATTATATATTATTAATTTTTATTTCATAACTATAATTTTTTTCTTTTCACCACCTCAACCTCAATTATCAAATAGAACCATAATACCTCAATCTCAATTCTCAAACAGAACCATAGATTGATGTTATAAATATTAGTTCACACAAGAAGACGGCCCCTTTTTTTTAAAAAAAAATACTAGTCCTTTTAAAAATATATATATATATGTCAGATTCGAAGGATAGCAATTATATAAAGAAATCAATCGAATTTTTATTGAACGCTATAAAATTGTCGAATTTCTCATTAATCCCAAAAGAAGTATTCAACTATAGTAAAATATAATTAGTCTGCATAAGCCGTTTGGTATTTACATATCTGTAATCTGACAGCTGATATAAACACAAGAACAAATATAATGGACAAGAAACTGCAAAAGTCCAGAGTGCAAGCAGATTAGGCAGCTGAACTTTGAGCATCATCTCTGAAATCAATCACGGGTTGAAACCCCTCCTTTCTTTTGGAGTACGCCTGCAACATGTGGCAAGAAAATATAAAACATTAAAGTGGTACAAAGGATCGAAAAGGGAAACACTAGACATTACAAACAAAAAATCGAGACTCTATTATCACTTAAGGATACAGTAGAACAGGAACAAATATCGTTGGCCTCTTTGCAACTTCGCGACTTCCAGCTGCATGGAAAACCATGCACTTCTATCAGTCACAAAAAAATGAACACTTGAGGCAACATTAATCACCAAACAAAAATTATAAAGACATACCACTACAGAAACAGGAAATGAAGTTGCAGAGACCAACTCAGCCTAGGGAAGTCCTTCAACAATTCTGTGCAGCAATATGTTTGTCACCTGAGATAACCCATCTGATCTACTAGGTCTTGCAATTCCTCACCCCAGTCCGTAGGTGTTGCAACCAAATCCTCCAATTCCACCTCAGCCTCTGACTGATCGTTCACCACCACTTCTTCTGGATCCCCGGCAATCAGATCGTCAGCCATAAAATCCTCCCATATTGTCTCATTAACGCTACTGAAATTGCCACCACTTGGGGCAGGTGCTGAACCGGTATTTGGGTTGCCGATATCACTGCTTGATTCGTTGTCCACCGGGGAAGGAAGAAACGTCTCTATCTCAGTTTCCATGGAGGCCAATTCATTTTGATCTTGGACTGTGTAATCTACAACCGGACCACAATCCAGACCCACAGGTGCCACGGAAATTGTTTCTTGTAAGTTCTCCATGCTTGGTGTGGCTGTTAGTCTCCGCTTTCTCCCAGTTTGAACACCTCCCAGTTCTCTTCTGTGTGCATTACTCTGAGCTAATTGCTGGAAAAACGATGGGTTTTTGAGTGCTTTTGCAAGGAATGTCATCATCTGCTGCTGCTTCCTTTCTGTGCTTAATAACCTATCCTCCATTGCATTGAGTTGATCTCTTGATTGCTGCTGATGTTGCCTCAGCCTAACAATTTCCGCCATCAACACATTTCGGTCCCTCTTTAATCTTTCAAGCTCACCATCCAGTCCATATTGTCCCACCTCGAGACAAGCTTCTCCTCCTCGCTGTTGCATACTCTGTGAGACGTGTCGCCTTCTCTTGATTGTCTTCAGTAGATGCTTCTGCCCTCCCAAAAATCCTTCATTGGCAAATTCCCATCTATCAGGATCAACCTTTCTAAAACCCTGCATTCCAACATTATATGAATTAGAAACTTTTCAAAATCGACAAACAGAACAAGATTCTCAATAAAATCACCCCTGCCACTTCCAAGTAATCAGCCCCAAAGAAGAGGAGACAAATTACTTACGCTCTGACTAGCATTTGTAATGTTTCAATTGTTAGATACTATGAGTATGTCTCAAACAGAATATAGGTGAACATAACAAACTCAGGAAAACTTCACATCAAACTTAAACCAACCCACTAAATATCAATCATTTAACTAAAGGAGACCATAAATCATTGGACCACTCATTAGCAGAACAAAATAGAGCACCGCACACTATCAAACCAGGAGACAAAAAAAAATAATGTACTCAAGAGGTGACCAAGTCATTTCGCGAACCCACGAAACAAGAGACAAACTTAAAACATAATACTGCATTGATTAGTTAGAATTAATTAACAACGTCTAAAAATTTCGCCATTCTCGTAAGAGAGAACAAAAATCAAACATGTAGTAGGCAACCCGTGCCAAATTCAGCAGAATCGAAAAAGCACAAAAATTAAAGATGATTTGCATGCTTTTTTTTTGACTGATGATTCGCATACTTACATAAGTGTTGAGCTGGCGAATGAAGCTAGAAAAATTACTGTGCTTGAAATATCTCGGAAGCAAAGTAGTAGAGAACTGATGAGAGTCCCACACAATGAAGCTATTGCGAGTTCTGCTCCAGGAAACGATCGCATCCGTTGATGGATCCTCGACCATTTCGTAGGTTTTCGTCAGAAACGGAGGCGGGCCTGCATCGTGCAAACCCTCCAACGGCTGCGGCATAAAGTTGGAAGACGACGAAGACGACGACGCTGGTGCAGCAGCAGCTGTCGTCGCTGCGTACGTCACCGTCTCTTCTTCCTTCACTCTCACTCCCTCCATAGCTAATGCTAATATAGGTTTTAAACAGAGAGTTATTAATTAAGCGAGCTTTCAGTAGGCTTTAGTACGAATTTTGAGTTGTTTACGGACTTGATTGTAATTTTGCAGTAAGATCTCCAAGGGAGATTTGAGTGTCGAGTCTAAGTGTGGCAGCGAATTTAGAATTATAAGAGGGTGGAAGAGAAGGTTCCAGATAAAGAGATCATTTGTTATGTGGCAGGTTCTTCCCAAATTCGTCGAAGCTTTCCGCCATTTGTCAGATGTGGGTCAGGAAATGCAGACTAAACAAGTTCTAGAAAGTTCCCGATGGTTCGCATTTGTGACGAGATGAGAGGGCCAGGGAAGGGCTGTTGAGAGCTGATTTGAGCCGTTGATTGTGGGTGATTTGACTGTTTGATGCCGTAATCTTATCTTCATCTCCTGTTAAAATGCGCCACGTCACGTTATCGGATAACGAGAGAGCGCGATCGAGGTTTCTAATTTGTGATGAAGCTTATGGGCTGGGCTGGGCTGGGCTGGGCTATTAGGTTAAAGTTTGGATAGCGATATTTATATAAACCTCTAAATTTATCCAACTGTAATCAGCCTTACGTACTCTAATAATTAGAGATAAAAAATATTGTTGTATTTTTTATTTTTTAAGAATTCAACATGACTTCCTTCTATGTGCGCACTGCGCTTCTTTCAATGGAGTCATCAAGTCCAGTGTTGCACTTGCCCTAATTATTCTAAATAGTTGCCTGCCTAAAGCTTCTTCTTATCTGGTTTTTTATTGTTTGGTCGCCTGCTTTGACGATTATTGATCACTTGCAGATTAAATTTTATATGATCACCTCATGAATTGACTATCTTTAAATCACTCTCTTACATTTGAAAATATTAAATTACCTCAATTTTTGTCAAAAGATAAGGAAAAAAATGAAGGTGAGTTGATTTTTTATTTTCCTAACAAAAATGAGGGTAAATTGAAGGTTTTTTAAAAAATAAGAGGTGTGAGTTGAAGATAATCAACTCATAAGAGGAGTAGTCTAAAATTAACTCCTTTACATTTTTAGTATTGTGTTGAGTTGGTTGCTACTGTCAACAACGAAAGGATATTGATTGTTCAAATTTACACTTTTATTCTTTGAATGTTTGTATCTGAATATGATTCAAATAGTTTGGATATTATGTCATAAGTGGATGAATTTGTTAAGTACTTGATTGAGGGAATTTGCAAGTAAACTTTTGAATTTTATTACATTTAACTGCTTTTTTTTGTGGGAGGGGGGGGGGATAAAAGCTGATTAAAAGAAAATAATAAATAAGGATTAGAAATAATTGAAATTAATTAAAAAGTAGATTCTGATGAGAGAATTTTGAAGGAGTGGAACATTACATTTCAAATTTTAACATAAATATTTTATGTTGGACTATTGGCACTGCTCAAAAAATCTTTTAAAACACCTTTTCTTAGTACACCTTATTTATTTGAGATGGCTTGTAATATGGATAATCAAGTATTTTTTAGGTTACAAGCCATCTCACCCGTGACTTTATTGATGATGAAATTATAACATTCACTTAAATATATGTACTGGTGTTATGTGTGTGTGTGTGTGTATTTTTTTTTTACAATTGCAACTTATTTTATTTAATTTGTGTTAAATAACCTACTAGATATTATATCTTGTACTTAGTAATAATAGATTTCGAAACATTTACTTTAAAAAAATTATCACATTACAAACTTAAAGGGGAGTTAAAAAGTTATTTTTAAATTAAATATGCAAACTTAAGTGAAATTGTTTCAAACTTTAAGATTGGTCACAATTGTTTTATAAGTATTTTTCATAATTATTAACAAACTGGTTATAATTGTTTTTTCTTTAATATAAATATTGTATGTCGCTTATTAAATCTAATTGTAAATAATTAAATTATTGATGCTATAAAATTACGGCATCATGGCATCATGGAGGTACTTCAAAGAAATAAGAAGTTGCTAAAGTAAAAGGTACTTCAATTGAAAACAGAGTTAGCACTTAGCAACATGGGGTGTCTGTAAAGAGCTTTAAATAAATAAAACTATGCGTCTCATTATGTAATTTTAAAGTAAGTTCAAAATTGCAAATATGAGAGATGGGTTTTATGAGGAACTTGGGGGGGTGCCAATAGCGCCACTTTTGTTTCTTCAGTGGATATGTTCGGTTAAAATCTTCAACTCAGCCCAAGTTCCAGCTACGAAATGGAAAAATCTAATTTGTCTACATGGATGGCCCAACGCTAGCGGCCACACTAAGTCCAATTAAACTAAAGGATTTTAGCTCATATTAACTATGATGACTGTGACTCGTGATTTATTTATTTATTTTTTAATTTAGCGTCCACTAAAAATTGAAAAAAAAAAAATGAAACAAAAGGTGAGCTGGGTATAATTAATTTCTTTTCTTGCATAGATTTTAAAGGCGGGTTATAGTAATATTAGTTTGTTTTTTTTTTTTTTTCTTGCATAAATTAAATGATTCCAAAGTAGAAATTGGGGGGAGAGTATCTTGCTTACACTAACCAAGGATCGAAAAAGCACCAGATTCACTCCACTTCGACTCCTTAAACTCAATAGTCAATAGCCAGAAAATGTCAAAAAAAGGGGCTGCTGCGTAGCATGCATGACAATGAGTTAAAAAGAGTGACAGACAGATGGATCCATTAATTTTATAGAAATGAGATCAATCCAAACGAATGAAACAAGGCTAATAAGATTAGATCACTAAAGCTTCACACATTAAAAATAGCACATGCGCATGTACAACCCCGAATTATTATTATTATTATTATTATTGTTGTTGTTGTTCCACACATGAATTGAATCAGTCTCTTTCGCTTCAAATCAAAGCTGACATACGAAACTTCCACTCTCAATGAAATCAACAAACGATCGTCATTCTTTAATATTACTATATTTATACAGGGGCAGAGCTGAGAAATTGATTCACGAAGGGCAACATAATAATGAAATAAATTATTTTGATAGAGATAAGCATCACATATATGATTATCTGGAGGAATTATGTGATGTGATTTCTGATTTCACAGAGAATTAATAGAACATCTATGCGTATTTAAGGGAAAATTAATTTTAGTAGGGTCGGAATCAATTGCAAATATGTGTGTGTTTATATATATATATATATATATATATATATGGGAGCTGATTAGATGTGTGCAATCTTTTATATATGAAAGGAATTTAGATTTATTACAAATAGATGTTGGCAATTAAAAATAAAAAATTAACAACTTCATTAATTTTCGAAAATATTGTTCATGATTACTGTTCATATGTATAAAAAATATTAATTTTCTAAAAATATAATAAATTACAGAAAATAAATGACAGAGATTTTTACATGGTTCGGATTAATTAATCCTACATCAATGAGGCCGAGGCCACGCCCATATGAAAAACAATTTACTAAGTTGAAATGTTACAACTTATGAATTTACCAAACTTAAGACTCTCACTTACAATTTATCACTATACAATTTACTCAACCTTAGATTGAATCTACTTCTCTTGAATAATTGCTACCCCTCTTGATCCACGATTCTCGAGGCATTTCGCAAAGTGATCAATAGCAATTCTTCAATTCCTCAACGTTTAGTGATCTAAGATTCACATAAACTCTCCACATAGATGAAAAAAGATAAATAAAAAAATCAACATAACATTATGCGCCAAATCTGGATTACTTGGGGAGTGAAATATAAGTGTGCAACCTAAGAGGGGGGTGAATTGGAAATTTAAAAATTATCCTAGCAAATCCACACAACAAGCAATCTAATGTCTTAATAAAAATTGAAAGCAATAAGTTTAATAAAGGCACAATAATTAAAGAGTAAGGGAGAAGAGAAACAAACACACGGATTTTTACGTGGTTCGGCAATCCCTGCCTACGTCCACGCCTCCAAGCAATCCAAGCTTGAGGATTTCATTATCCAAACCTTTCCAAGGCTTCAACCGATTGCAATTGATTTCGAGGTGTCAATAAACCTTTACAATAAAGAGATTATCTCACAATCTCTTCACTCAAGTGTTTCACACACTCAAACTCTTACAAATGAAATGAAGAAATGAAAATCACAATGAAACTCACTTAATGAGTAGATATTCAAAGATGAAGAATAATGAATGATTCAATGTTTTGTGTTTTGCAAGTTGAAGGCTCAAGATATCACGTGTGCTTTTTGTTTTTGCTTGTTGGAGAGCTTCAAAATGAGTTGGATTTGAGTTCTTATAGTTTGAGCTTGAAAACTAACCGTTACTCACATTCTGAGCGTATCCGGCTCGCCGTTTAGCTATCCGGTAAGCCGCTTACATGTTACCGTTAAGGCAAAATTTTGAATTTCAAATTATCCACCTTGCCGCTTACGAATCCGGTAAGCCGTTTATGCTCCAGAAGCTCACTGATCGATATCCGGTCTGCCGTTTACGCTATCCGGTAAGTTGCTTTCGATTTGGAAACATTTTGTCCCGTAATCGGCTTGCCGGTTATCAGTATCCGGTAAGCAGCTTGCTACAGTAACTGTTACAGTGAAATATTTTTCAAAATTTATAGTTTGACCCCAAAACTTTATAAAATTATAGTATAACCCAAAACGTTATGAAAGTTTACAAAAATGTCCAATTTCAGAATTTTAGAATAATGCTTTGTGAATCCCATAACTTTTTGAAATTATGATTTCACCCAAACTTTGTGAAATTATAGAATGACCCAAAAATATTTAAAAAGTTTTAAATAAGTCCAAATTCGAAATTTTAAAAACATTATCAAAGCTTTTAAAATACTTTCATTTTAGTTCAAAATACTTTATTTTCATAACATCATTTTCTTATTATAAAAGCACAATTCATAAATCTTTACTTAATAAATACATGTGATTTGTTATCATAAAAATCAATATTTATAGCAAGTCTTAGATTCTTTTCAAATAAGAGTTTCTTTCTTCTTATAATTCTCATGAATCTGAATATGAATAAATATGATCTTTTTACCTTACTTGTCTCCCAAGAAACATCTTAAGCATTTAATAAACTTTCTCTTTGAACCAATTTATTGCTCTAAATAGATCTCATGAGCCAATTAGACATCTAATTAAATTAGGAAATAAATATTCCTAATAAATTAGAATCTCACTAAATTAGGGAATTAATAAATTTATCCGTATTACAAGACATGCAATAAATAAAATTTCAATTTAACTAGACTTGCCATAAAATGCAAACTTTATAAAAAATAGACTTAACAATATGTATATATAGTTCTTCTTTATTGAGGGTATTCTCATTTTAATAAAGTAAGGGTGCACACAAAAATTTTTAAAAATACAAATTCTAATACATTAAAGACTGTGTTTTTTTGTCTGTTAGTGTTATTTTCATTTTGTTAAAATAAGGATGTCCTTATTAGAGAATTGTTATTGTTCTTCTTCTTCTTCTTATTGTTATATAGCTAATATCTCTTTCAGTGGAGAAGTTTTTATTTTAATAAAATGAGAAACAATTCGAAATTATAAGAAAAAAACCCACGACTTTAATCTCCTAAAAAAATAAAAAAATGTATGAAATTATATTTTTCTTACCATAAAATTTGGTTCTTGTTATTATAATAAAATGAGTGCGTCCATAGTTTTAAACAGTGGCAAAGGACTTGATGCCGCTGACAGTGTTTGTATCATCATTGTGATTTTATGCTCATCATTTCTTGATTTGGAAAAGTCTCTCTATTTAATTACAATTAGGGTCCAATTCGTCTTCATAATTACACTATTAAAGTTATAATATAATTTTTTTTATATTTATCACTCTGTATATATAATTATGATTTATTCTCTATCTTAGAGCAGTTTTGAGATAACCATTGCCTTACAATTAACAAATCAAATCACACCTTTGAAGTTTAATCTCAGCAATCTATTTCCTTTAGTTATTAATTAAACAATGGCAATGAATTTGATGCCGCTAAGAGTGTTTGGGTCATCATTGTAATTTTTTGGAAAGGAAAAGTCTTTTCAAAAAGGAAATTATTGGAGACTCCTTTTGCCGGTTGTCAAGTACATTAGGGAGCTTTATTTAAAGTTCGTAGCTATGCATGCCTAGTCCCATATGAATTTTCTCCGAATGCAGCCCACCAAGATGACGTATATTTGTTGTCCATTATGTATTTGACATTATTTTGGGTCCCTTCCATTGCATGCCAAAAAAAATTCCTCTTTCTTTCTCTTTTGTACTAGAGGAATTCAATAATAATGGGATATTAAGTTGTGCGCGTGAGAACTTTTTAAAGGAGATTTTACTTTTGATTTGGAGAGCTACACCAATAATAAATATATTAAAAAGTATTTCGAAATTATCTTCTTTATGTGTTATATATATTGAAAAGTAATTTCTCTTTTTTCAAATATTATTATGTTAATTTTTATATCGTTGTTATTAAAGAGAGAGAAGTGTTATGACTATATTATTGAAAAAAATATTATTTTTTTAGAGTGGTGCTACACGTCTTAAATTTTAAATTATTCCAAATGATGTAGCATTCATCAATTAGTTGGTGAAGTAATACAATTAATTTACTTCGATCTTGTAATTCAATTGATTGATGAGACATCCCGAACTTTTTTTATTCCAAATAATGTGTTGTTAATTGAGTGGTTAGTAATCTTTTATAAGATTCGATTAAATTAATTTTATTATCTCACCAACCAAGTGATAAAAGACACATCATTTGATATTTAAAAAAATAGGATGTGCTCTTTTTTTTATTAAAGAGGACATTTAATTATTGTGAGAGAATAATTTGATTAACATACTATAATTTTTTTAATTTTATTTTAAGAGTCTTTTAGGATAGTGTTTATTTTTTTTAGTCTTTCATTTATAAGTAAAGAAATAAAGAAGTATTTGAAAAATAAAATTAGACGGCTTTGTTAATACTTTAACAACCAGCACAATCTTCAAGATATGATCAAATCCAAAAGATTGTCACCTATCTATATCCTCAACTACATTTATACTTTATAATTATTCGAACTCAATTCATTGCAAGCACGCAACGTATTCATGCACATTGCGCCTTATAAAGCTTTAACATTAGTATAATACAGTCTATAAAAAAGGTCATAAATAATTTTGAAATCTAATCAGTTTAATGATCAAGATTTTGTTATGTTACATTTAATGTACCATACACAACTCATAAGAACCACACAATTATATGAGTTTTACAATTTATGTGGCTCTTATGAGTTATGTATGGTACATTAAATATAACATAGAGACTCCCCAATTATCGATATCAAAATTCAATCTTCAAGAAGTATATACAATTTTCTCCAGAACAATTAATAAAAAAAACTTAGATTTATTTTTTTTCCATGCTTGGAGAAGAAAACTCGTCTCCACACGCAATCAATGCACCAGCCAGTAATCACTTCTCAATATCTCTTACAACTACTTGTCTCATTTTGTATGGCTTAAATTTCACCCAGACACACTATTTGATTGTCGCATCGAATCTCCCATACCATACAGAGCCATCACTGCTTGCACAAGCAACACATCATCACGCTGCCACATGTACGGTCCGTAAGCAATTTAATTATGATGACCGTTGGATTCTACGTACGTTGATGATGCAGGAAAGAGGATTCCCCTCCACTTCGAAAGCCAAGGATACTGCATCACATTTACGAGCCGACAGAGATTCAGATCATGACATCAGTAGGCCCCAATTATGTCATCTGGCTGTCACGCCAGGTTACGTCACCCATGTGTCATTAACTTATTGTCAACGAGGTTGATTAATAAAATAAAAGCCAGCGGCGCCGACAACGGGTTGAGTGGAAACTTGCATAAAAACATGGGGCTGTATCCTAACGTGCGCCCATAGAGGATCGAGCCATCAAACCGTGCGGTGCCTAATAATAAAGAGTAAGCAATAAGGATAGGATCCATTTAAGACAGAAGTGAATCCGGATACGGAAACGGGTACGGGTACACCAGGTAAGGACAACTAATAGAGTAATAGACAACTGATATCTAGTTTCTGGAAGGTACGGACATGTGGTTCCTCACGTGCGGATGATTGTTTCTTAACGAATCGCGTGAGGAGAGCAAGAATCAGTAATCACTCTGAAGCCACGCTCGAATGGAGCGCGTGGACCGAAGCATGATTTCTACTTATCCCTTGAGAGATTTTGCTTAGTTAAATCAAGAGGAGCAAAATTTTATTAATCATGCGAGGCAGCAAGATAATCTACGTCCCACGCGCGTCAGAAGATGTAATTTTTATATTTGGGTGATGCACTGCTAGCTGATTTAGTCAACTTTAGTGTTGTTTCGAAGTGTGTTTAAAATTCTTGTAGTCAAAGTTAGTGGCAGCTGCAATCAGGTACGAAGGGCCCGTGAAGAGTATCATAAGCTCAACTTTCCGGTCCACCATAACCATGGAAACGGAGCTAGCTCCTCAAATGTGATAACTGATCAGTTCCAGAAATTATTCCGAAGGGACCAAAATGGGAAAAATAACAAAAGATGCAGACTCGACTCTGGATTAGACGATAATTGAAGCTGGAGAAATAATAAATTCATCTGTAATCCTTGACAGAATCGCAGTCCTTTATGGTTCTTGTTCTATTAAGTATTCGAAAGCTTTTGTCTGTGGCCATGCAATAATTGTGTGCAGGCTCTGAGAATACAATAAAAGACTACAAAACAAATATGTACTACAAGTGATGCTCAGTCATCTGCCATTGCTGTTTTTCTGCCGGTTCTTTGTACGGCATCTTCTGATTCAGCCCTTTATTTTGATTTTCCCTTGAACAGACAGCATAAAGTAGGTGTTGCAGAGGTGTAGGGATAGCCGCAGTGGCAATTAACCTTTGGCGTTAAGAACAGCTCGGCTAATGGCTGATGGCTGATGCTAAGCGTGACGACAATTTTCGATTTGATTTGGAGAATTGACCTTGTGCATGGTGACCACGAGTACCACTTCCACAAGCCATACATGAAGATCTCTGGTCCACGCTTCCATTTACTTCGTGATCATCAATCATATATATATATATATATATATATATATGCACACACACGCGCAAACACACACGCGCATAGATTATATATCACACACCACTCCCTTTGTTTTTGAATCTGTTCATCCAATCATTTATAGCTTTCGGTTACGAAGATAAAGTTAAAAGGAGGCGACCTTTGTCATTTCACACTAACGTTTCCTGTAGTTTTTAGTTGACACACGGATCTAAGTAAAGGTAATATAGAAGTTCCTTTCTTAAAAAAAAAAAATTAAAGTAAACACATAAAAAGACATAGAAAAGAGTTTTTTTTTTTAAAGTTTTATAATGTAATGAATAAAGTTCAAATTATTTTTTATCCTAAGAACAACCACTTAAAAAAAATTGAATATGAATGATCATTAAAATAAAAATATTTAAAAATTATTCGGCCAAACCCATAGGACACTTAATTTAAAATATATTGAAGCTCTTATTTCGAGTAAACTTTATCATCAATAAGCTAGAAGATTATACAATCAAGTCATTATAGACCAATGATGAAATGGTGTCTTAAACAGTTAAGGGAATCAGTTTGAGCCTCCATTTTATTCCGTAACTCAATTTTCAACCAATTATTACGGGGACTAAGTATATCTCCCTTTGTATAAGTATACAAGTCTCACCTCCTATCGATGCATGTTTTTTTAAAATATACTTTATAGATTTTTGGACTGTACTCTGAATGTATTCATACTTCTAATAGATTATGGATTGTAATATATTTGTAAAATGTAACAGCTTAAAACAAAAGGAACTAAATTAAAATGTTTGAAACGTATAAACATTCATTCATGTATGATTTACAAATAATAATATATAACTAAGCAAGAATGATTACAATTCTATATTGCAATACAACAATTATATATATTTGCAGCTTTTTTTTTGGAAAACATATACTTTTTTCGAAGTTTTCATACGGAATTTCAAATTTTATTTAGATCCCTTAATGCATGACATATATAATACACTACTCTAAATTTTTAAGGTATCAAGAACGAAAAATTAGAAATTTTCATTCAAGAGTTCGGGGCGTTGTATTAAGTAATAATGGCACTTCTATTGATAAACCGTTCATGATGCCAATTTTGCAAAAAATGGAAGTGGGGGGTCAAGCGGACGGGAGAATGACTAAAAATGGGCATGAGCAGGACATTGGAATTTAGTGGGACCAGAACAATGGTGATGATGCAATCCCTCCTTATCACACAACGCAAAGCATTACACATGGCAGACACCATATTTACCACCATCAACGGTGCTCCTTTAAGGACTCTCCAAACCCCAAATTTATGATCGTAGGGACCACCTCCGAACAAAGCCCCCCACATATCACCATCACAAACTTACTGTTCTCACACGTGGTCGACTACGATTGGGTACCCTCATCAGACTCCAAAAGCCTGTAGGGGCCCAGTCATTTATCTCCCCAACCCCACTACCTCCATGCCTGAAGGAAAGTAAAGGAAACGGCCACGTGTCCGCTAGGAACGTCATGGTGACGAGGAAAGTGTAATATCATTACGATGATTATGTCATGGACCTGGGGCCCGCGTACCTATGGCTTACTGTTCCACGTCGTCGGAAGACTTTCTTTTTTTACTGCATTTTGCTTTAGTATTTTGGATACGTCACGGTTCAATATTACGGTTCCACGTCGAATCAATATGACGTCACCACCATTTACTAATTTCACCCCCCCATGTGACAGCCCCACCCCCATTTTCTTCGCCAAATATCCAGTATTTCGGAACTACCGTATTATGTGACAACAATATTTGACGCTTACAGCAGCGCTAGCTGCACGTATACTCCACTCTCCAATCATTCGCTCTCTTGTTTTCATTTTTATCCCTTTGTTTTGTAAGATCAAGGTAAAGATCAATTTTTTTTTACCTTTAACCTTATCTCTTGACAATTGAAAAAATTTTTATTCTTAATTAGAAATGAGACAAGATAGAACAGAATTTGTCAATCTCATTTCCGTCCCACATATATAATTGAGATAAAAAAAATATCTCACTCCCGTCCCTAAATTTTTTATGGGACATAAATATGTTCTAATTCTGTCCTAATTAAGATGGGATCCCACAAGATCTCATCCCATCGGAAAAAATTATCATCCCTAACGCATTGATATTATTATGCTTTAAATATATTAAAACACAGATTTGATTGCATCAACTGTGATTTTGCTTAATTTTTAAACTACAGTAACAAATCACTTAGCAAATGTTCGCTTTATTGGTTTATACATTTGAGAGTTACCAATTTTATTTTTATGTATATTTGAAATGCTAATGACAATAATAAGTAAATATTGTCACATTTACATAAATTTTTTTAGTGTGATTAAAACATATATTATTATTTTCAATCTATATAGTAAAAATCAATCGTGGAATGTATTGTTATCGATTAGTATTCGCACAAGAACGATCATAATTATATAAGAATAATAATATATTTTCCTCAATTTTGTTCATTCACCCTTTAATAGTGAAATGGACTAATAAATAATTATTTTAAGTTACAAGAAAGTTATGCAAACTTGTCTATTAAACATGAGAAATTAGTTGATAGTAGAAGTTTATGATCCTGTTTGGGAGTGAGGTACTATACCTTTTAAGATAAAGTTATTGTAGAAAAAAATATATAACTATGACACAAAATTAATTATATGTAATTAAAATTATTAAAAATATAATAAATTTTTTATCTTACAAGTAAAAAATTATATCAACATATTTTACTTGTAAGATATAATAATTAATATTTATTAAATATTTTAATATTGTAACTTTTGATATATAATCTCAAGTCCAATCACACTGTATATGATGAATATCAAAGAAGAAAAAATATATTATATATAGAGTGAGAGAGAGTTAAAAGAAAAGAAAAAGGGCTGCAAAGAATATTCTGTCATGTCAAAAGCAGCACGTAAGAAACAGTCGAGTGAAAGGCGAGTGTGCTTCCAGAATTCCCCCAGAGAGCGATGATGTGAAAAAATGTAACACTGTACTTTGTGATGTAAGCAACCACACCACCACTCCTCAACCTTGCTCTCTTTGTATAAAACTCCCACAAAAATAAAACACCCAAAAAACTCAACTTTGCTTCCGTTGACATCACAGCTTCCCCCAAGAATCTGTTTCTACTTTTCTATAGAGAGGAGATGCAAGGCCTAAGGCGTTACCCAAACGACGTCGTCCGCCTCGACCTCACCCCTCCCTCGTCAACCACTAACTTGTCCATCGACGGTGAAGAATCCTCGGAGGCAAGAATCCAACGCCTGATATCCGAGCACCCGGTGATAATATTCAGCCGGTCGTCTTGCTGCATGTGCCACGTCATGAAAACGCTCTTCGCCACCATCGGGGTGCACCCTACCGTCATCGAGCTCGATGATCACGAGATCTCAGCCCTCCCTCTTGTTGACCATGATGAGAGCGCTCACGCCGACTCCCCTCGTAATCCGGCGCCGGCGCCCGCAGTCTTCATCGGCGGCACGTGCGTCGGTGGCCTCGAGTCCCTCGTCGCCCTCCACATCGGCGGCCACCTCGTGCCCAAGCTTGTAGAAATTGGCGCTCTCTGGGTATGATAATTATTAGTTACTTTATTATTATTATATAATATATCAAAATAATAATAATAATAATAATAAATCTATTATTACTACTATTATTATTAGTAGAATTAGAAAGGCACCCAATTCTGATTCTTATATATGTTATGTTAATTACTTAGTTTGGGTTCTTAATTACTCAAGTGTCAATTTAAGTCTCTCTTTTCTTATTGTAAGTGAACATAAACTTAGGAGATCAAAGGCAAAAAAAAAAAAAAAAAAAAAAAAGTAATCTTCTTTCTCTTTGTATGATTGAGTATTGTGCGTATATAAAGTGATGAGTTTGGATTTTAAAAAATAGTTAATACCAGCAGTAGTTTTGATGTTAAAATTCCCCTTCTCTGGGTTTGATCTATGTTGTTAGTTCAATCAATAATGGGGTGGGGACCTACGGGTGGGGGACAATGATTGAGCAATCAGAGCCGTTGAAATTATTCTAGATAAAGAATGGTTAAGAATGTGATCTAAGTACCGGGGTTTAAGGAGGAGATCACTTTGCTGCTGAAAATGACGAGGCAAAGTGGCACTATCAGATGTATTGTTCTGGCAAAATTCTTCCAATTATTATTGAATCAAAATCTTCTTTTGGTACACCCCCTTCACCTTTTTTTTTTTTTCATTTTTATTTTCTGCATATTGTGAAAAGCAAGTAATTGAATTTACCATCTGATTTTTTTTTACAAGAATTTTCAGACAATTTATCAGTATTTTTGTGGTATTTCGTGGTTTGATTAGGCTAGCAATACCATATACTTGATTTGGTGTTGCGTGGCCATGGGTTTGCCTTCAAATTTTCGTTGTGAAAACCACATATTTTTTTTTTGCTTTTTTATAGGGTCAGTGAGAATAAGAAGCCATTATTTTTAAAAATTTAACGTTAAAATCTTTGAACGTTTGTTCTTAAAAGAATAATAAATTTGTTTATTTTTATAAGATTCATTTCAAAAAACTACTTTAGATCCCAGTTCAAAGGCTGCAACAAGAACAAGGATGATTGAATTTAGCTTTAAAATACAATTATTAATAATTAAATTAAATTTATTTTGTATACTTTTGCACAAATTGATGTGGAGATCTACGTGGAAATCTCTCAGCCAAAAATTCTGAAAAAAAATAAAATGGTTCTCACCCAAATGATACATAATTAATTAAACTAAGCATTAAAATCACAAAATTCTTATTATAAGCGAAGCCGACGAAGAAAATGGGCTGAAATTGCCATTTGTCATCATGCAAATCAGACAATATTTAGAGCTGCGTCACGCCTCGCCTCGCCTCATCCTTGTAATATATTTAATTTGTTCCTCTCAAGTAATGTGCAGCTGCATCACAATTATCATGTGAATCCTATTAAACAATTGAATAATATCATCACCGTCTTATATATATATATATATATATATAGATAGATAGATATGACGGTGCCGTTAAACGACCCCAACTGAGGAAAACAAGGTGGGGGGGATGATCAAGTTTAGGGAGATCAAAAGAAGATTATTAGGATTTACGAGGCCGCTTCAAATTTGGGTGGGACCCCAGTTCCTTTGGGTTTGGAGATATTGGTGGTGTGATGGCGGTAACATCAACAAGCCACAGCCACAGCCACAGCCACAGCGAGTGCGTCCTCACTTTCAACTCTTTCTTTTAATATTGAATCACGCGTGGCAAGCATGCATTGGTCTTGATTTATGATATTTAATCAACACCACTGACGGACCCCCCATTTGGAATCTTTTACAAGCAGAATCTGCCTGTTGATTCTCTCCATTAACACACTAAGTTGGAAGAAAATTACAAGGGGGGGGGGAATTGAATAAATTTTTTAGGGTATTTAATTATGAAAAAAAAAGGAAGAAATAGGACTGATGGGAGCAGGGATTTGAGATGCACTTTTTTTAATTTTTTGGTATTTTATAAAACTGATGAAGCAGTCTAAAGTTCCAAAACCATACTCCTCAACTAACTTTTATTGGTCTTATTTATTTTTCTTTCTTTCTCTTGTTTCTTTTTCTTATGAGGTGGGTGAAGTCACGGTTTTCACTTTTCATTGTTTGCTTTAAGCATTTTTATGCCACAGGGGGATCCCACCCCAACTTTGATTGTGTGTACGTATGTGTTTGTATTTTTGTTGCCCCAACATATACCTAATTTTATCACAATAATTTTATTAACTTTGGGTTGAATTGAAAGTTGAAAACCCACAGATTTTGGCTTTCCCCAGAATCCTGAACAGGTCATCATTTTGCTGACTAGATTATATGTTTTGCCATTTCAGTCCATTACATCATGGCGTTAAGCTTACATCACTTTCTAAAAAAAAAAAAAAGAGAAGAATTGAATTATTATTAAAGTGTACATTACAGCTGCTTCAAAATTCTTTTGTTTTTTCTTTTTTAAGGAAACAAAATAAAATAAAATAAAATAAAATAAAATATGATATGTTGCTTTGCCCGCACTGGGCTGCAGCACGGACAATGGGAGTGGGAACTTCACGAGTTCAAGAGCCCACTACCCTCCTGACCTGACTCCACCACTTCCTTTCTATTAATTCAACTCATGTTTTCCCACTAATAATTTGTTTTTGTTATTATATTATATAAGATTTTGTCATCAATCATGTTTAGCACACCGCACTGAAATCCAACAAGAATAAAGGCAAAATTTTACAGACATAATCATTGTATTAAAGTAACTACCAGAATTAATCCACAATAATTTTTTTTTTTAAAAAAAAACGGGGGTATGGTTTTGACAAAAAGGGATTTTTTTTTTTTTTTTTTCATAAGATGGCAAGTAAATTTTTTTCAAATAACATTCCCACTCTTTTATTTGTTGGCCAAAAAAATCATCTAGTTTTGCATGTTACGTGTTAAGTGTATCGGTCTCATTTGCACTTTACAAAATTTTCCACCTGTAATTCTCGAACTCTAAATCTATCTAATCCTTCTGTTGAAGTGTTGCGATAATAAAACTGCCAAAAAAATTCGATCCTTCTACAATCTACCCCAATTCATGAACTTCTTCACCTCATCATACAAAACCAAAATTGCAGCCGCACCAGTACTCCGAAACATGTTTGAAACTGCTCCACGGTAAAACGAAGTCACCCCCTCTTTCCTATAGATGGTCCGCCAGCAATCCAGTGTGTTACGGTACATTGGTTGTTCCAAGCCAGATTGCATCATCATCCTCCTACGAACTGTATCCAATGGATACGACAACAACCCAGCAGATGTCGTGACTGCCTGAGCCACTACCCAACGTTTCCACAATGCCAATTCAGGTTTAGACTCTTCCGACAGTACCTCCTTCATTGTATCAAAGCCCCCAAAATATAGGCCACGGTGAACAACCATCCCCTGTAGAGAGGCAGGAAGTCCTCTATAAACTCCTCGAATACCATCTTTCTTGAATATGGTTGTCAGAAAATGGCAGAAGCCTCGGAATTGACGAGCATCAGTTCTTCCAACATCCGCAGCAAGACGGGTGTGGGCGATATCAAGTGGGTAGATTAAGATCAATGTCGTACAACCAGCTGCAGCCCCAGCAACAAAGTTGGCAGATGTACCAGACATGAAACTAGTACCATCTTGATAGTTGCCATTCCTTAAGATGTTTCGATAAAGATCCTGCAAATGGAACATTGACCATGAATATACATTATCCAGACTTAAAAGAAAACGATAACACATGACATTCCTTGATTACTTGGAACCTTCCTTCAATTTGAAATACGGTCAGCATGACAAAATCAGTTTCCTAAGTCATGTCTTGCAGTTGAATACCATATGGGTACCAGGTTACCTACTAGGTAGAATAACACTAACTCATCTTTCCATTATAGGATATATATAATCTCAGATAATAACTTAAATGTTACAAAATTAAAGGTCATACTCTGATTACTGGAAGTTGATAACGATTCTTCCAATTAATATAATGTCACCAATTTACTACAACTCCACTACTATTTACCTGGAAACTGAAATCCACGATTTAATTCGTTGAAAATCTTGACTGTAGGATTAGAAAAGAACTAAGAACCTGCTACTCATGAAAATATTAAATAAACATGTAGACAAAGTCGAGCAAGAGCCCAAAACATAAAAATTCAGTATTACATTTGTATGCATCCTCTGTTACTGATTTTACAATGAGAGTAACTCTCTAATCCTGTCATCATCCTCTGGTACTGATTTTACAATAAGAGTAACTCTCAAATCCTGCCATCATCCTCATGACAATAATCAGTTTCCTATCATCCTCCGTTGAAGTTGTAATTGCAAGTAATAGTATTGCTTCATCTAAACCTTTCTTGTTAATATTTTACAATAAGAGTAACACTCTAATCCTGCCATCATCCCCAATATCTTCAAGAATATCGTACCTTACTTCCAGCAGAAATATCAGAGTATCCTAATTCCTGCCACAAACTTTCATTTGCTAAGTAATTATTCATTAACCCCGCACAACTATCTTTCTCTGTCTCTCGGACAATACCATTCAGCACAACCCAAAAAAAGTGAAAAAAAAAAAACTCCTATGTATCCCAAATATATTTATGATGGATGATTAATGTCGTTACATTTAAGATAGCCACCAACAAACTAGTAAAAAAAATTATAAGCCAGTATGTTTGGGAGTGAGGGTGAAGAAGTATGGAATAATTTAGAAAACCAATTGAGGCCAAAGAAACTCCTGTCCACATCCAAAGATTGCTAAGAAATATTTCTAAAAAATGTAGGTTTTAAACTATATTTCTGTTGAAATAAGCAGAAACTATCATAATCCGTGTCAAAGCAAAACTTATCTATTTCTCAATAGCCAAAGCAGCAAATAAGCCTGGCCATGGAAGCAGGACCTCCATTTTAACTCAAGAAGTAGATATATGTATGTATCATATTATTGAATGATCCTATGTAATAAGGCGCCTTTAGATAAGCAAGAGTTCAGCAAAGATAACAGATTCAATATGAATGAATACACATTGAGTAAGAATAAATCTTTGTCACATGAAAACTAATAACAACTGCATATATATGCTACTAAGAATCTTTCCAAAACTCAAGAATAAGTGACTCATCATCTATATATCTTTATGACATGAAATGCTCAAAACTTGCCAACCAAACATTTCATCAATCAGTTCATATGCAAAACATAAATTTCCCAAGAATCCAATTTCTTAACAAACCCATCTCCAAGGATCTACACAAATGAAAAGAACCGCTGAAGCAAATCAATTTAACTTAAAAAAAAAAGAACGTAAAAATGTGAAATCTTGATACCTTAAGAGAGAAGTTAAGCGCAACAGAAGGGTAATAACGAAGAACACTACTGCCATTGCCCCGCCAAAGAGATAAAATCCCTTCTTCTCTAACAGTACGGGCAATACAATCAAGCATGCCCTTGAATCTTCTCCGTCCACTCCCAACAATAGCCAAATTGCTCTCTTGGGTCTGCAACAGAAGCTTCGCCCTCTCGATTGGCGCCACAATCGTGTGCACAAAACCCCCCATCACAGCTCCCGCCATCAGATCACGCTGAAAGTTGGTGACCCATTTGTACGACCTCGACCCGCTTGTTAATCTTGCTGGCCCATCGTCATCTTTGCTCATTCTCTGAATAAAAAATATTTTCTCTCGTTGTGCCTGTTAAGAACAAAAACAGCAATTGGGTTCTGCTTTATAGTTATTAATTAGACTACCGCACTAATTAATATTTGGGAACACATACTGTTGGTTATTGGTGCACCAAAAATGGAAAAAAACTGAATTTAATAATAATATAATAAAAAATATGTGTGTTTGGTTTTTGACTCTTCTCTTGCGAATTGGAAATTTCATTCAGTTTCTTTTTCTGGTATCACAATGGTCTGTTTGAAGAAAAATAACGGAGTTCGATAAACGCCGTTCCCTTCCAGAATTGTTCATGATCCAATCCAATACTTAGCTTACGTGTATTTTGCTTTTACTTTTAATATCCATCTTTCTTCTATCCTTTGGTTTTATGCCACGTGTGATCTTGGGGAATTAGAATTTATTTATTTATTTTACTGTTATAATTTGTAAAAGACGAGCTTCGACTGGTTCCCTGGGCTTTTTAATGGCCTAAGCTAAAGGCTGTCAATTAATTTTTGAATGGTCCAATCTGCGAAGGAACAAAGGACAAAATCTGAGAAACAGAGTATATGTGCTTGCTTTTGTTGCAATAATCCAATTACTTGCAATTACGACTTCACGTACACCATTCATTTACATTGTGAGCTATTGGTATGAACACATAAATGGATTCAACCCAATTTTAGATATCTTCATAACAGAACCTTTTATCGCTTTCAAGCAGTTTTTAAGTAAATATTCTTTGCAGAAACAAATACAAGTGCGTTGACGGAATTACAAGTTCCGAGATTGCCTTACAAGCTTCATCAAAGTAGAGGCTAATAAAAAAAATAAGTGCTTCCCAGTTTGGTGCGCATTCAAAATACAACTTTAGTCCTAATAAACCAAGGAATCATAGCAAAAATAGAGCTTTGTTAGTTGGATTAGTACCCTGGCAGCACAAAGCATATATCCTTATGCCAGATGTCTCCATTAGGTGTTTAATTTCTGGTTAATAGCTCTATGTTAATTAAATACTCATAACCAGCGCCCTTCCAAAAGTTATCAAGTGTCTTAAGGTAATTGAAATTGAAACCACCTCTTGATCATCTTGCTTCCTCAGGGTGTATGAAGTGCATTAACAAACAATTATCAAATCATTTATTTATCTGTTTACTCTGAGAAAGCAACACCAATGACATCCAACAAAGAATCACTGAAGACTCTGCCAATTTCTCTGGCTACAAGTGTGAATTTGATTTGCAACAATGCCGAAAGTTGTCCACTTACTAATGGACATATATATGTGCTATAATTTAAAACTTTCTTCTTCACTGAGGCGGGCTTGATTCATGTTCCAGGCATTCAAACTTGATATAACAACACTCTGAGTGCCATTATTAAATGCAAAAAGGTGGGCTTCATTTTTAACAGCTAGCTTTGGATAAACCCTAGTTGTGATACAAGTTTTTCCTCTTGCTGCAAAACTCTCAACAATGGAGTGGTCTACCTGCAATAGTTAAAAAGCCAATTACATTAGAGCCAGAGAGAAGAAGAACCGGGAGAACATGCTATCAATTTAGTAAACATACCAAACTCCTTAATGAAACTTTTCCATGGTGAGGATCAATATCTACAAAAGCTCCATATGTGGTTTTATCAAGATCTGCCTTTAGAGAAGACCTGTCAGCAGTATGTGTAAAGTTTTGAACATCAAGCTCAAATTACATAAAAACGATATAAAACAATGGCTTGTCGCATTTAAGATAAGAAATGGACCTGCTATGATCACTGCACATGAGTACTACATATTTGTTTTGGCCCTTGAAAATTCGGAAGAAAATTGCCGTTTTTTCAGTCAAGTCCTCTGTGGCCAAAATTAGCAAACCGAAAGGTCCGAATCTGCCTTGGATTGATGCATTTTTATCATTGCATAGTTGTTGGGGATCAACCCAAGCAGGGTCAAAGAACTCAGCCTCTTCCAATTCAGGCAATTCAAAATCAATTTCGACATCAACCTTTACAGATTAAAAATGTCATGAAAATGCTAAAACACTTTTGGTTGGTTAAGCAATCACAGAAGAGTAAATAGGAGATATGTATAAGAAAATGCACTGGAAGCTGTTTACCTGAGAAGCAGTGATGCCTGAAACTTCAACTATGGACCCACTTCCAAGTTCCTTATCACGTATACTGACTTGCTTGCCTCTTAGTCTTTCAATTTCTTCAACAGGCCACTGGACTAATTGTTTTCCACTTTTATCAAGCCAAATAGTCCTAGGAACCGTCTGCACAGCAGAGTACAGACACCATTAATGTTCATCAAGCTTTGAACTAGTAGCCTAATAGCTCTTATAAATTTTGGAGTCACCTAGCTATAAAAAACTGTAAATTATATGTCAAGTTTAACTTAAATTACCTGGACGCCAGACCATCCTTTGTCAATATCATCTTGTGTGCTATCAGACTCATTTGCCCAAGCCCACAATACCCTCCTGTTCTTGGCACTGTCAAAGAATGTTTTCGAAGCATAAAACTTCCCATAATCATACCTCAAATCGTTACTGTTTCCGTGAAAGTCAGTGTCAGGAGAAAAAATTTCCATTTGAGGATCATAAGTTCCGAGGACATAGTAATCATGTTTATCGGAAAATAAACTTGTCTTTAACACATGCTTTACACCCGCATTCAGAACCGAAGTGTCAACCCCAATTGTGCCATTAATAGACACACGAAAAAAATCCGGACACTCCCACATCCCAGTCTCTTGGACCGAATAAAGGGGGTGGTCCGATTTGGTCCAGCGAATGAAATCCCAACTCCAATAGACAAATGCCATTCCTTCATTATCAATCTGGCCTCCAACAACTACTCTCCATCTTCCATCAGGGCCTTGCCATGCAGTTGTAGGGTCTCTAAACATGTCATCCTTAACCCCATTTGGTGGAGTCATCACGGGATTCCCAGAAAATTTGACCCAATCTTTGAGTAATGGATCAGATAGATTCTCGGGCATTGCTAAGTTCTGAACTTGTTGACCACTAGCATCAATTCCAGTGTAGAGTATGAAAGGTTTATCCCCTGGAAGGATTGTAACAGAACCAGACCAGCAGCTGTTGATGTCGTATGGGCCCGATGGACAAAGAGCATGACTGAGATGAATCCAATTGATGAGATCATATGATACAGAATGCGCCCATATCATTTTATCACCAAACAGGGGTCCCAGTGGATTGTACTGATAGAACAAATGATAAACTCCCTTGTAATACATTGGCCCTGAATTTGATCCAACAAAAGCATGAGCTTATTGGATGTATGGAATAAAAGGGTCACGTGTAGGAGTAAATGTAATGCATAAACTTACCATTAGGATCTGCATGGTCAAGGCACCAATTTGCACATTCCACCACGACCATCATAAATAAAAATTGGATTAGTAACGAAGACAGAACAAGAAAATGAGGATGATTAAGAGGGAAATAAAATAAAGTACTAAAGATTCATTACCATTGATCCAATTTTGGGGTGGCCGGAAGTGATAATAAGTTAAGTAAGGCTGGTTTGCTGGAGCCGAAACCTGGAGAGACTGCAACTTCTGATTTGTCCCGTAACAAGCTTCGGATTGTTGTGCTCCGTTGGTAATTAGCAGAAAACAACATAACAAAACCATTAAAGCTGGAGATGTCATCGTGTTGCTTACAAGGAATGCCATGAGAAACCGAAGTGGGCCTCTGTGGAGCGATCATTGACCAGTATACAACTCTTGGTCAGTAGCTTATACAAGTAAAAAAGAATCTTGTCATTTTGGAGGATCTGTATAGGTGCCAACTACCGCAAAATTGTACTGATTAGCCAACTGATCGATGCTCCAACTCAAGTCAACTGAAGAAGCAGCTGAGTTATCAAATTTTATATTAATTTGTTTGGTTAAAAATGAATCGTATTGGCAGTAGATTTGCACTAAAATACTGTCAAGTGGCAGGTGGCAAGCGGCAAGTGGGTGCCTCGTGATATGCCAAGCGTCGTTTCTAAGGCCCCATTTGTCGTTGTTTAACATGGGCTTAACCCTCTCTTGCCAAGTAAAGAAACCTCCCAATTGCCAACCAGTGAAGAATTCATTTTTTTTTTTATGGGTCCTGCTATGGTGGAGTTCCTCCACCGTGCTTAATATCCACACAATCGGTTTTTATTATTTATCATTTTGATCCTATAATAATATAGTTATTAAGCAGTGCTCTATGGTGAAGTAACTTTATCATAACCACTACCTTTATATATATATATATATATATTTCCTGGCACACCATGTCCTAGAAATCAAACTTGTAAACATACATTCTTACCATTAATAGCTTTTTTTTATTTACATAATTCCCAAAAGGAAATTGAATTTCCGGTTCACCGTCGGAAATTTTGTAACTTGTGAAGTAAAAAGCAACGTTAGGTACACAGTTTTAGTTGCAAGGCTAGTTTTACTGAAACATAAAATTTTCTCAAGTTTAGTTACTAATTTTACAAAGATTTAACAGAAAACATACGAGGCCATACAATTTCTATTCGATGGATTCAGTAACCGAGTTGCTTCTTGACATATAGAGACTTAAAAATTTGATGAGTCTTCTGTGAAAGGAAAACAAAAAATTGAGAACAAAATTATCTCATTATTATTCATTGTAAATAAAGTAACTCGTATTTCAACTACGGATGGCCCAACGGAAATGGGCCCTAAAGAATTTCTCTCATTTTAAAAGGGTATAAGGAAATTTTTATACTTAATTTTTTATTCAGAAAGGGTAAAGATAATTTAATATCCAGTATCTCAAATTAGAAGGAGATTTGATAAAACCCCCATTTTTATTTTTAATTTGTAATTTTTATTTATTTCTTCTAAAATTTTTAATAAACATATTTATAACAATGTAGATGTAAATAACAAGTACCATAATATTTATAAAAGAAAAGTTATAAATAAAAGCCAATACAAATACTAAATGATTGACAATGATAATTTTGTTGATGATTCATATACCATATGACTTTTATAGATGTGTTCAACCTTGAAACTGTACTTTTGCTTAATTTCATACACTATCTTGTAATTTTGATAACATTGATTTAGTTCGATGGAAATGATTTTAATTACTTTAATTTATTTTGATGTTTTTGTGTTGGGAATATGATTTTATATTTTTACTTAATATGATAATGTCAAGTTTCAAAAATTAAAAGTATCAATTATGTGGAAATTGGGTATCCTGAGGAACCTTTAATTATTCAAGAATTCTCATTCTCTCTCCTCAAGCAATTTTGAAGTGGATGGAGAAGGTATGAAGATATAAACAAGGTATTCCCCTCCCCTTCTCCATTGTAATCCAAAATTTCAACTGTTCAATTCTTCTCATAAAAGCAAGCCCTTGTTGACTAGCTCAATTACAACTAAAAAAAAAAAGTTGTGCATGCATATAAAGTGTTTATCATTTTCATTAAAAAAAAAAAAAAAGGTATTTTTGACCATAAGATATGATATAACAGTAAGATATGAGATAGATATGAAAAAAAATTATAATCTCAACATTGCCACTAATGATTATTGGGTCCACAAACTAATAAAATATATGAGTGATGATATTTAACTGTTTGGATTTATTATCTTTTATTTCCCAATTCACATTGAACCCTTAGTTAACCCCACTTGAGGAACCTTAACCCATAAGGGAATACCTTGTTAAAATATTTTTGAGAAAATATTTTCAAAATTCTTTCAAAAAAATTTCCAAATTCATTTCAAGAAACTTTTCCTAAAACTGTTTCCAAACATATTTTCATATTCATTTTTCCTAATTTTACCTTTATCACTATAACAATCCTTGAAAATTAATATTAAACTATTGATTCTCCATTATTCATTAGTATATTCCGCTCCCACATCACAATTCACAATAAGCATCATTATTGTTAGTCAAAATCTGTTACTTAACAAAACAATAGCCATAATCAAAGTTGTAGCATGAGTTTATTTAGGCTATATTTAGGGGTCATATTAATGTCTGAATATGCTTTTGGACCTTACTCTCCAAATCTCATAATAGAATCAGACAGATCGCAGACTACTAAGTCCAAAATTACAATCAACCACAACTTTATTTCAATCAAGAAAAAACATATTCTTGCGACAGTGGCCTAGTGAAATTTCTGCTCCAAACACAAGAAAGTTTTCAACATTTAAGAGAATTTTGAGATATTGTTCGTTATAGTGAGTACAGCACAACCTGAGCTGGGAAGCGTAGTGAAATTTCTATTATAAAATGAAGACAAAGCAATAAGATTAAAATCTCAATAAGATTAAAATTTAAACGAATAGATTGATTGATGTCAATATGATTTTTATGATGACTATTTAAAAAATTATGGTAAGGAGCTATAGGATATAATTGTACAGATAATTAAAAGTTTAAAAATGCATGCATAACAAAAGATTATTAAAAGAATGGGAGTATTCACGTGAGTACTCATACTTTTATAAAATTATATATTACATAAACACTCGCAATAGCAATTACCATTAACTACATTTTAATATAAATAAATAAGTGTAATTACTCTTGACACTCATTCAATTAAACGTAACTATACTACTTATAGCAATTTGAAAACTGTAGTTGCAGGGGCTGAGTGTATTCAGTAAAAAATAAAGATAAATTTTACTCTAAACAACAATGTATAAGCATTATAAAAGGATAAAATAATTCAAAGATCAACAAATATCTATTTTAATATTTTCGATAAAAGTAAATGTGTAGAAATTTAAAGGTACAATATTGTAAGTGACTAGACGATTTACCATAATAATTAGTATATATTATTACAATATAGTAAATACTAATTAGTTTAGGGACATTTTTCAACTTCTATGGTAAAATATACTGGTTGAATTGAATTAAATTTTTTTAACTCAACCTAATCCGCAAACAACCCGTATATTTTATGGAATTTTCAATTAGTTTAGGGACGTTCTAGATTGAGACTTCAACAACCTAACCTAACCCATATATTTTACCAACTCAATCCAAACTGTAAAAAATCATATGAGTTAGATCAGTTTTACGGGTTGGGCGGACCGGTGCCCACCCCTACTTATAATAATATGATATTGAATGTGCCCATATCATTTTATCATAAAAAAAATGGTCCCAGTGGCTTGTAATAATACATTGGCCCTTAATCTGATCCAGCTGAAAGCATGAGGTTATTGAATGCATGGAACAAAAGGGTAATGCATAAACTTATCATTAGGATCTGGATTGTCATGGCACAAATTTGCACAATCCGTGTAATGGATTGCTAACTTATAATTGGCTAATCTGGGCATTAACAGCTATGTCACAAAATCTAGGAAATGTATCTAACGTTGAATTGTGACGTTGTCATGTAGCCGTGAAAATAAATTTGGTTACTGTGTGATCTAGTGCATGTTTGGGAATTGGGATTGCGGTAGGTTCTTAAATAAATGATTATTTTTATAAAAAAAATAGTTGGTTAATTGTTCTTTTAGATCCAAATTCACTGTGAAAAATAAGTGATTGTCAATCATAATCTGGGGACCCCATAATCCTGAATAAGCATTTAATCATCACCCATTTGGAATCTATCTGATTCAACGATTAAAATGAAGCAATATTCTAAAATCTCGAATATAATTAACTTGTGCATCAGATCTTATGGCTTCAGTTTGAGAAAATTAATTCGACATCCATGAGTGGCTTCACCATTGGAGTTGTGATTACGAATACCCAGACCTGCCAATTTCCTAGATTTTGTGACATAACTAATAACAAAACCATAAAACAGAGTCCAAATCCAACTGCTCTACAAAAACATAAAAATATTCCAAAAAAAAAAAAAGGAAATTTAAGCCCCTAGATAAGAGAATTTGACAAAATTAGATGAACAACATATTAATTACTCTCGTCGAAAGTTAGGAAACAAGTTATTGCTTGCCCAAATTTCCAACACACGATGACTTAATTAATTTCTTAAGTGATAAAATATTAACTTGTTAAAAAGACCAGTCTTTTAAACTAAAAATATAAACTTACCTTAACTCTCAAATCATCAATTAATTTGACACATAATCATCCCTGCATAAAATAGTCATCTGTGTTGGTTTTAAACAATGTCTACGGCCACAGCCCACGGGCCCATGGACATGTATCTTTAAAATAGTGTTCGGTGTTCCAGGCACCTACCGAAGCTCAAGCAAACAATAATGAAAATGTGACACATGATGATCTCAATTATTTTGTTAATCAAATCCACAGGAAAAATCATGGAGCAAATCTTTGGCAACAGCAACCATAATAATTTAGCCCTTTTTCATTGATTATTTAATTTGTTCTAAGCTGATAAAAACACATGGACTCTTGTCCTTCATAATAATAAAATAATTAAAAGTAAGGGAATGATGAGCTGTGAGCATATAATGGGTACAAACAAAACTCTGCTAGTTAAGATATAGAAATGTATAATATCAAGGGACATAGTAATTGAAATTTGAACATGACATTTATCATTACATCCCTTTTGGTAGAATGAAGACAAAACCTACTGAAAACATTGAACAAGCATAAAGACAGTGTATCTCCAAAACAAGTCTCATTATTTGTAGCTTTAGCTTAGTATTACTCAGTAAGTTTACTCAGGTTCTATTTAGTATTGAGGTGTGCTGTAGTTTAAAACTACAACTGTTATTGAAAAATTTTGTAATAATAAAATAAAATTTAATTATATGTAGTAAATCAAATTTTAAATAATAATTTTGATAAAATTAGTAAAGATATAATATATTTTATCAAATCAACTTGGCTTTTAAAGTACAACACTTAGTGGTTACTAAATATTTTTAGTACTATCACTTTTAAGTTATAGTTACCCAATCTCATTTCCAAACAGAGCTTTATGTGTGCGGTGGAGGTCAACTTATTTTCCAAATTTAGTCTGACCATCTTAAGATCAAGATTAGTTTTCTAACTAGTTGAAAAATAATTTGCCATATCACTATATATTAAGATGCTTTATCAAAGATAAACAAATAGTCCTAACTCTTGAAATAGTTTAAATGACATGCTTCTTAATCTCCTGCAGATAATCGGAAAAACTGGATTACTAATTAATCACAGTTATTTCTGTTTTCTTTTTAATAAATTTATAAGCTAATTAACTAGCTGATTTTATTAATAAAAGAAAAGAAGTGATTTAAATGTCCAGAATTACGAAAAGATCCCAACTACTGTTAAGGAAAAAAGAAAAAAGAAAAAAAGGAACCCCCATATTTCACTTCCAATGCTCACAGAGAGTTAATTAAATAACTTTCAACATTCTTTCTTCTTTCGGGCTCAAAAATAGCACCCTGACAAATTATTGACTGGTGACGAGTTTATTAAAAGTGACGATAAGAAGATGGCTAGATTTCTTAACTCCAAATTTAATTTCGTGCTTCCTGAAAGAATTACCTAAATTCTAAAAAATTCAAGCAGTCAATGATTGTACGTTCATTTCTCTTCTTCAACAGTAAAAGTTAACATAAAATTAATATCATTTACTTTGAACTGATCGTCAAGAAATTATTCAACTACTCGTTGATCGAATGATATAGCTTTGACGAATTTCTCTCTCTCTCTCTCTCTCTCTCTTTCTGTCTCAGTATGCATATAAAACAAGTGATGATGGGTTGGGCAGCACCGGGGACCGACCTACCACCTATATATATGTATATATACCTTTTCTATATGCTTCACTTTTTTAATTAATTTTGAAAATCATAAAAAGAAAGAAAGGTGATGATTTAGATTTCTCTAATGAAGTAAGTTGATTGTTCTCTGTGTGTGTGTGTGTATATAACGATACTTTAATGAATTAAACAACTGTAAAAAGAAAAGAATAATAGAGAACTGTTTTCGATGAGCATGTCTGCTGGAATTCAATCACTGAACCAATCATGCTCGTGTGGTGTAAGTGCACAGAGAGCAAAGAGATTTTGCTTTTTTAACTCTGTTAAAAAGTCTGTAATTACTCGGCCTCTTTACATCTATAATTATTTTTATTATTATTATTTTTTAATGAGGTTGGTGTGTAATGTTCTAAAACATGAATTTATTTACCAGCAGAGAGCGTTAAAAAACTGTAGAAAAATAATTTGAAAAAGCAAATTAAGTACAGAAAATTATTTTTTTTAATAAAAGACGTACTGGGAAGAGAACAAAGGAAAAGACAGAAAGTGCAACGTCAGAACAAGAAGCCCTGTTACCCTTTTGGTTTTGTTTTGTTTTTAGATGAGTGGATGACTTCAAAGGAATCTCTCTTCTCATATCCTCATCCCTCTCTCTCTCTCTCTCTCTCTCTCTTTCTCTTTCTGCTTCTCTCTCATTTTCTTTCCTTTTTTTTTATTTTTTGATTCATTTTCTGATTAATTAATATGGGAATTGGGTTTGTTTAATCTTCTTGGTGTCATGTCAGCAAAGAATTTTGTTGAAATAAAGAGGAGATGAGATGATGACTAGTGAGTTTAAGTTTTGCTTTGAATGTTATTAATTTGTTCCTTTTGTAACATTTATTTCTTATGGTTTTTGTCTGCTTGAAATCATCTTTCTTATTTACTTTCCAAATTAGGGTTTTCTTTTAGATCGTAGGACGACCTGTCAGAGATTTAAAAAAGTTGATCCATTTTACCATCTCATCATCAGTGAATCTTGTGATTCTGTGTCACCTCAAACACCAAATCCTCATTTAAATTAGTTGATGAAGATGATGAAAGGTCTTCTAGTAGAAGAGAATATGTCAAATTTGACTTCAGCTTCTGGTGAAGTAACTGCTTCTTCAGGTTCAAGAGTTGAAACTGGCACCAACTTTTACGCACAACATTCTCTTTCTTCAACAAACGAAGCAACACCACCATCAAAGAAAAAGAGAAGCCTTCCAGGCAACCCAGGTATAAATTTCTCATTGTTTAATTTTTTTTTTTTCAAGTCTGGGGATTAATTGATTTTGCACTGTTCGAATCAGACCCAGATGCAGAAGTCATAGCCTTGTCTCCCAAAAGTTTGATGGCCACAAACAGATTCTTATGTGAGATCTGTAACAAGGGATTTCAAAGAGACCAGAATCTTCAGCTTCATAGAAGAGGACATAACCTGCCGTGGAAGTTAAAGCAAAGAACAAACAAAGTGGAGAGGAAGAAGGTTTATGTCTGTCCGGAGCCCACATGTGTTCATCATGATCCATCAAGGGCTCTTGGGGACCTCACTGGGATTAAGAAGCACTTTAGCAGAAAGCATGGAGAAAAAAAGTGGAAATGTGAAAAGTGCTCTAAGAAATATGCAGTTCAATCAGATTGGAAAGCTCACTCCAAGATTTGTGGCACAAGAGAGTATAAATGTGACTGCGGAAAACTTTTCTCTAGGTAAGGCACAACATGATAATAAAGAATAAATGATATATGTTGACATTTTAAGAACAAATTTAAGATTTTTTTCCCCCTAATATTTACGTGATCCTTGAGTGAGAAGAAGAAGAGAGACAGATGAAACTTTTTGATGAATTTTAATATATGTCTAATGGATCGATCATACCGCAAGGGGCTTTGATTATTAGGAAAACGTTTAATGGCTGCATCTACTATCTGTCTTTTGTGCTTGGAGAAGAAAATTAAAAGAATGAAAATACAAAAAGTTGACATGTGAGAGAGAGAAAGAGAGAGTATACTTTCGGTTTGGGACACTGTTAATTTATTCTGTATTTTGATGTGGTTCTCTTTTTGTTCTTTTGTGGTATGGTTTTCTTTTGGGTTACAGAAGGGACAGTTTCATCACCCACAGAGCCTTCTGTGACGTTTTAGCTGAAGAGAGTGCAAGGGCAATAACAGTAAACCCACTTTTCTCTCCATCGCAACAACAACCAAATTCCTCGGCAACCCACATGTTCAATTTCCCTTCCCATCATCATCATCAACTCCAAAGCCAAGGCCTCCAAGCCCTACAACTACAAGCCGTGAAAATAGAAGACAACAATCAGCAGCACCATATTCCACCTTGGTTAGCTTGCCCTTCTTCAATTGATCTCTCTTCACAGTTATTTTCAGGAAACAGTTTTTCACGGTCTTTGCTTCACAACGAAAACCAAAGCACTAGCCCTAGCCCTAACCCTAATTCTACTTCGTTCGCACCATTTGAGCCACCCGGCACCACAGGTTCACAACACACGTCTGCAACAGCACTTCTGCAAAAAGCAGCACAAATGGGGGCGACTATGAGCACACAGCCATCTGCATTACCTGCACCCGTGCTTAGAGTACCAGTACCCCACCAAACTCATCACATGCCTGCTGGTTCCGCATCTACAGCTGGAGCTGCTGGTTCTTCTTCTGGTCTGGGTTTGTCATCACGTGAAGACTTGGCAAGTGGGTTTGTTCATAATAACTTGTCATCTTTTGGGAATAAAGCTGCTGCTGCTGCTGCTACCCCTGCTTACATGGAACAGTTTGCTGCAAGTACTACAACTACTACAACAGGCCCTGGGACAGCTCCATCTCTTCTGCATGATATGATGATGAGTTCTTTTTCTTGTGCAAATGGGTTTGATGGGTCATCGTCATCTTTTGATGATGCATTGAATGGGATACTGAATCCAAAAGGATACAGCGATTTTCACCATGCCCAACTTAGCAGAAATAATCATGAAACTAGAGACAATAATGGTGGCCGTGCTGGCGGTAGCAACGCTGGAGGGAGCGATGGTTTGACAAGAGATTTTTTGGGACTAAAAACATTTCCTCATAGTCATAGAGATTTTGTCAATATAGCAGGCCTTGATCAAATTAATCCTTCTTCTTCTTCAACGTTTGGACCGCAGAATCAGAACCCAAGAACTTGGCAAGGTTAGCTTATGGGTTAGCTGATTAATTAAATTTCCCTATAAAGAGAGCTACAGAGAAAGAAAAGAAAAATCCTGCTGTGGCATTTTACATATGTGCGGATACTTAATGGTGCTTTCCAGTTTCCACCGTGTTTCCTTGGGTTAAATTCGTATAATTGTTCAGTTTCTGTCATTTTGCTTCACATATAGTTAATTTTGTTGTAATTCATCATCAATTGTTCATCTTCGATTGAAAAAATTAATCAGCAAGTATAATGGAACCAAAATATGCTATTCTGTTTATTTTGATTAATGCATTTTGAGTTGGACTTTATTATAATAGATAGTAATTGAACATCAGATGGGGATGGCAAATGGGCACCACTTAGTGCGGATTTGATATTACCAAACCCCCATATGTAAAAAATTTAAATTATTAAGACTGCTCGCAACCCACAGTAAATTTTTATTTTTTTAAAAATCCACAGATTTTAACAATTATCAAACCCATCTGTCACTTGCAGTAAATTTTTTTGCGGGCCTTGTCATTTAAAATCACGAATATTAAAAAATACTTTAATAATATATAAAAATAAAATTATATTATTCAAACTATAAATTTATAATAATAGCTTAAAAAATCTACATATAATACTCAATTTTAGATTTTATCAATGGGAATAAGAAATTAAATTTTCAACATTAAAACAAATACACAAAATACATTAATTTGACACAAAATATTTCTGTTATAAGCAAATTATCATCACTAATATCAATGCCTTGCTACATATTTTGATCAATATACAAGTATTATTAACAATACTAACAAGTAAATTTTGTACAACTATTGTTAACAATTAATTAAACAAATAAATAACCCAACTTTAGTAACCAATCATTTGATTCCAGTCATTAAAGTAAAACAAAAAAATCAATCAATTAAAATAAAATATCAGTAATATTAGGCTTGAAAATTATAAAATTTATAGTTATTACAACTTGTGTGTGTGTGGGCTTAAAAACTTTAAATTACACATATTTATGATTAAATTTTTAAAATATATATTTTATGATTAAAATTAAAAATGTATATAATTAAAATAAAGAATGCGGGTAGACTGATACCTACTTGAGTATCCGATGAATTTTTTCTCAATACCAAACTCATCTACAACCTGCAAAATTACCCGCAACGGGCAGGTTTGGAGGTTGACAGGTAATTTTGCCATCCCTAAACATTGGAGAGTTTATTAATTGAAAGGATCAAGCATTGTGATCTTAAAACTATAATTTATCTATACTTATTTGATGAAAAAAATTGATGGTGGATGCATAGCATGATATACCATTTGCATTAGACCCTATTTTAAGGGACACTGTCAATCTTCCCTTTATAGAAATCAATATATACCACTTGTTTCTTTAATGTTTTTATAATACCTAATAACTTCCTTGATACCACAATTTTATAGTATTACCCTTGATTTCAAATGCAATTTTATTCATATTTATTTATGAATTGAATAAACCATATGAATTAAATTAAAAATAAAAAATTTAAATACTAAAAATAAAAATATTGGTCCTCGATTGAATAAAAAATTGATAATAATATATATATATTTTTATTTCTAAACTTTTTTTGTCTATAATCAACATATATTTTATATTCACAAGATGATATATCAAGTAAATAGCCCATTTATCCGTCTTTTCCTTAATTTTTTTTTTTTTTGTATGATGTTATGAAAATAATAGAAGAATAACTGGTATATTTTGATTTAAGCAGAGGAAAACTTACAAACTACCCGATTTTAATTGTCATTAGACAACAAACCGAAACACCTATACATTATCTTACATTTCACAGGAATTATGACTTCAAAACTGTGAAACCAATTAATAACAAATGAGGGGCTATTAAGAGACAAAATTAGGTCGGTCTAAATTAACAATTCTTGATTCAATGGTAACTTTCATGGCATGACTACTTAAATGGTCGTCGAGCCCTAGCTCGAAGTTGATAATTACAGAACTGAAGATCTCAATGAAATTAATAACCCGGAGAGCACACTTCGACGCCCGTACGTGTACTCATACATATATAATTACATCTCTAATCATTGTGCGCGATAGGTGTCTCACTGAATTTTCTATTCCAAAGTCCAGCAAGCACTAGTCTGTAACACTAACACAATATCTCGAACATTTTTATTTTTTTCACATTTAAAGTTTGATGTGATGCATGATTCTTGATGGATTGGGGGGGTTTGGTTCCTTTGGACATACGCTGCCGACTAATTGAGACAGATTCGGGGACCGGTGCTGCAGTGCACGTACGTAACTGTTTCGTGGTTTCGGATGCTGTTTAGTAGTCGTAATAAAAAGTAGATGCTTTTTGACACCTTAATTGCTGCTAATGTTCTAAATCCCGAGGAGGAGGATCAAGCCTATTCCATTTATTATTCTTTCAAGTTGAAACTCGGTCAATCTTCTTTCTTAATTAGCTAATTTGCCTTGGACTTTTCCTTCTAAAATATATAGATAAATCAATTTCAATTCGGTGAAAGAGGTCAAAGGTAACGGGTACATGATTCCAAAAATAAAAAATAAAAAATCAATTTCTATTGACGTGGTCTGTGATTTTGTGATAAGATATCAATCAAAGAGGCCAATATAAAAATGCGATTAGTTGAGTTAACTTTGTTGACCTTTTCTGAAATTCCGAATTTTTTTTTTTTTTGGAAAATTAGAACATAGCTTGGGATCTATTGAGCATGCATGTCTCAGGGGTATATTATTATAAAAGGTGAGATCTACCCTACGTTCACATAATATAGTCGTAGAATTTGCATGAAGTTGAGCATAAACCTACATCGAATGAATACAAAATCTGTTTCCATAATTATAAACACTTATAAGTGATACTATAAATTGTTTTAATTTAATTACCTCCCGCTTGCTTGTATTGCGAAGTTGGTATAGAGTTCGTAATAGTGAAATGCTTACCTTTGAATTGTTATATGACTAAAATGAGCTTGTTTAAAGTTTTGAATGGTGCTATTGGCACCCTCAATAATTCTCTCATAAGTCATAACCCCTTCTATAAATATACCCAATATAATAATTTCAAAACTGACTTTGCTTCTTAAAACGTCACCTTCGATCCCCTTAATACCCTTGGTCACTATTTAAAAAAAAAGAAAAGAAAAAGAAAAAAAGTCTATATAAATCTGATAATATATTTTAAAGCCTGAATTTACCTCAACAAGAGGTGGGGTTTGATAAATTAGAAGACAATATAAAGAATTTTAGCAAAATAATCCATTTGTATATGTAGGAAATTGTATTTTCCAATACAAGGAGGAGTGGAGAAACTTTAGCAAAATAAGGAACCTCACCCTAAAAGCAAAAATGATGATATCTTTGTCATGAGCAGATTTCTTTTTCGAACAAATTTATTATTTTTAGAATACCTGAAACAGAAAAGTTCCATGGATGCTCCAAATTGCATGCGTCAATGAAGCATCAAATAAATAAATAAAAAAGAAAAGAAATAATATACGACATAGTGATTTATAGAGTTTCGAAAGAGATAGATGTATATGTGAATATTCAAAAAAAATTAACTCATCAAATTTGACTAAACAATTTACAATCTTGAGGTAGACTAGAAAATAATAGTAAGAATTTTTAAACATATATAATCAATTGTTTATTAATTCAAGCTTTTTCTCTATTATTTTCAATGGTTACTGAGAAGAGAAGTTTTTTCATCTAAATTCCAACGCGAAATTGTGCAGGATCCATGCACGAGTTTCATTAGATTTTTATTTGTAACTTCCAGTATGGTTAAAATTGTAAAAGCCGAAAAGGGGTTTCTACGAGATTATTGAGGAGTGCCAATAGTGCTAATCAAAAAGATTTCCCCCGGCCCCGTTTGTGGACTGAGCCTCATTTGTAAGTCCATGTAGGCTTACAACAGTTGTTGGGCTCATAAAATTTGGGCCTAACGAATGTATCAAAAGTCAAACATTTTTCCCAAAGATAGACCCGCAGTATCTGTCGAAGATATAAAGACTCAGATTATTATTATTATTATTATTATGTTAAGTGAAGTCTCCGTTAACTGGTGTCGCCGCGTCGGTTTTTAATTTTAATTTTAATTTTTTTGGTTTCCTTAAAAATAAGTTGATTCTTCAAACAGATTGGACCATACGAGCCCATACATATTAGTACCGAGGGCAGTATCGACATTTAAATACCACGTGTTCCTGTATTTTTAACACGCTCTCCCCATCCGAACCCCTGTGTACACCTCTCTCCCTCTCACGTATTTTCCTGCGTTTTCTCGCTAACCAAACGCGCCTCAAAAGAGACCATACATCACAATATATTATTGTATTTTGTAGAGGATAAACAGAGATTAAGAGAGAGTGTTTTTGGATTAAAAAAAAATCAGACTTTTTTTTTTTTTTATTTTGTGGGTCTCTGAAGAGGATATGGCTTGGAGGCGCCTAATCACAGTGGTCAGTTGCATTTCTTCATACGATTTATTGATTAATAATTTTTTTTTTACATATGCTGTGTTCCTTCATATTCTCGACATATATAGAAAGTTAGCTTGTTTTGGGCCTGCAATAACCCTAGTTTTAATTTTAGCGAGGCTTTAGTTTAGGTTGGCTACCGAAAACCCAATTTACAATTTCAGCTTTGGTTAATGTTGATTCTGATAATTTTCATTAGTTAGTCAAAACTATAGCTGTACTCAAAATTATAGTTGTGTTAAGGTAGGGAATGAAGCTAAAGCTGTGTTTTGAACCATCGATTCATTGCATTTTAGACACCAGGAGAGAGGGAATGAGAGACACATCATTGGATCTTCTTTACAAGAATTTATTATGTGTATGTTTTGAATTAGCCTGTTCATGGGCAAATATTGTCGTGAACTGAATCTTCATTCAATAACCACATTGTGAAGCTGGTATCTTGAAAGTTATCCCTGTTCCTAGTTTTGCTGCAAAGCCAGTTTTTGCAGTATTGTTTTTTATCCTTATATTCATTGATTATTTTGGGAGTGTAGAAGATTTGAAAGGAGTAAACCCCTCGTTTTGCAGATCATGAAGAAAATTTAGAAACTATTGCTTAATTCTTATTATTTGTTTTCTTTGTATTATGTGTTCATCACATTTGAAATGTCCCTGCCTTTAGTTGCTGTACTGGTAGTATCACTATAAGTTCTTTAGCTCTTGTTTCTACATAATGCATGCTTATATTAGTACATGTTCTCACATGAGTATAAAGGAAGAATCTTTTGGCATCAAAGTCTTCGTGGTTGGTTTTGGGTGTACCAACTTCTTTTATTATCAGTTTAAATTGTCGAATCTCATTCTTTTGTATGGCATAGGATTTATCCTTTCTCAATTCTCCTTTTACTCTTTATTACTAAAACTCTGTGTTTTGCTTCAATAGGTTTCAAGGCACCGAACAGAGTTGGTGCCAGTCAAAAATTTGTTTGTTAGGACTTATTTTCAAGTGAACAAACTTGGAGGTACCGGAGGTATGCATTCTGTGCACTCTGAAGTTGCGCATTTATATCTACGTCCTTTTGTTTTAGAACTACTAATAATATTTATCTTGAAGGAGCTGCTGATAGTCTCTTAAGAGTTAAAGAGCATGTAACTTTATTTCAGGTCAAGTGAAATGATTTAGGAATTTTCAAACAACAACTTTGCATTACTATGCTTTCACTGCATAATAAAAAGTACTTGCTTAGCCTTTATGAGTTGAGCTAGTTTTCCATCTGAATAACTTTTTGCCCTTTTGGGAGGATGTATAACAAAAGAGAGAGCTTTCTTCTCTGTTTATCACTGTCATGTGCTAATGTTTTCCTTTTTCTTTTCTTTAGGGAATGGGTTTTCCAACACACAAAGGAGGTTTCAGTCAAACTACGTTGGTAGTTTGGCTCGCAGAGTACGTGATGCTGATGAAGCCAGCGAGGTTGCCCATCTCCGAGAACTTTACCGCCGAAATGATCCTGAGGCAGTGATTAGACTTTTTGAAAGCCAACCATCATTACATTCTAACCAGTCAGCACTCTCTGAATACGTTAAAGCATTAGTGAAAGTTGACCGGCTAGATGATAGTGAGCTGCTCAAGACATTACAAAAAGGTGGGTGTACATAATTCTAAAAGTGTTGCAAATTGTGGTCTTGGAATTCAAAGATGGTCATACTGAAACTGGAAAATCAGCAAATAAGGCAGAGATTTATAATCTAAATCCATTGCGGAATTTATTTGTTTGGATTTTGGAGCACATATACTTTGTCAGAAATGTCTGTCAAGCATAATTTTTGATATACTAAGCAACAGTCTTCTATGAAACTTACAGGTATCGCCAACTCGGTTAGGGACGACGAAAGCATAGGAGGCATTTCAGCTTTTAAGAATGTCGGCAAACCAACAAAAGATGGCGTGCTTGGAACTGCCAGTGCACCTATCCACATGGTGGCAGCCGAAGGAGGGCACTTTAAAGAGCAACTGTGGCGTACAATTCGCACTATTGCACTGGGCTTTCTGTTGATTTCTGGTGTAGGAGCACTTATTGAGGATAGGGGAATCAGCAAAGGTATAATTATATCCTAATGCTTTTTAAGTGTGTCCTTAATTTCCTCCTGATACAAATTTTATTGTGGTGAAACCCTCTACATATATATTTTTTTATTTTTCAGGACTTGGTTTGCATGAAGAGGTGCAACCTAGCTTGGAATCTAACACAAAATTCAGTGATGTGAAAGGTGTTGATGAGGCAAAACAAGAGCTTGAAGAGATTGTCCACTACCTTCGAGATCCAAAAGTAAATGCTTGATAATGACCTGTGCATGTGCACTTCTATCTCTCTTTATCTTCTTGTTAGCTTTCTGTGTGCATTTTTGTCATATGGATACTGGGTGTAAATGTGTGTGCCACCTGTGGAATCTCCTGTTCTGGGTTATACACCCAAAAGATGCATCAAATATAGGAGAGATATGTAATCTTTCCTTTCTATGAAGTATATAATTTTCTCTATTCATCGCCTGAATATCTCCTCCACAAATATTTACATTTCATTCTGAATTGGGGAATAAAGAACCAATTTTGAAAGCTTCATTGCTTTGGCTTTCACCTAATAGCTTCTGTCATGAGATACTCTTAGACTAATATGACCCGTAGTTATGTTCCTGCTCTCTGCTTTTCAGTACCAAACTATGTGTAACTAAGCTCTTGTGTGCATGTAGTTACTAGATATCTATATCTTGAGACATCAATGATGAGTTTATTTGGTTTGCTTGATGGTTTTCCATCTGACCAGGTGATTATGTAATTATTGCTCTGCTATTTTGTCTTTTCATTTCAATTTGTAAGCAATGAGCGAACTGATGTCTGAAAAATTGTGAATCAATTTATTTTTTTAATTTGCATTTATTGTTAGTTTCAATTGAACATTGACGCTGTTTCTATGTGCTAAGTTGGGCATGTTCCTCATTTTTGGTGGTTTTAGTAATTCTAAATTAACACCCTTACCTTGGAAGGTGGAAATTTTGTTTAGGGAAGTAAAGTCATTCCTTTTTTACATACCAGCTGTCTTTTTAAAAAAAAGAGAATTTCTGTTTGTTGAGAACACATTAGTTCTCTTTGTAAGAGGCTGGATAAGGACAATATCTTCTTGATCACATTGTCCAACCTGGAATGTTCCTTCTTGGCAGATGATGGCATAAAATCCTGTTCACAAACACCTGTGTATAATAGCAGTTTCAATGCACAGAGTGGTTTAAGATCATGCACTAAGATTCAAGTCTGTAAAAGGTTGTGATTTGAGAGTGGAATGTTCTTTGATATCAGGGATCAAGAATTGTTGGCAGCCATAGATCTTCATTAATGCTGATACTAGTTGAATGGCCTGTTACTTATGGCTTTTTCTTTCCTTTGAATTTATGTTCCTTAACCATCTAATGGAATATTAATTTTGATTCCTGGGTATTTGGCTTTTCTTGTTACAGCGCTTCACTCGTTTAGGTGGGAAGCTTCCAAAAGGTGTTTTGCTTGTTGGCCCACCTGGCACTGGCAAAACTATGTTGGCAAGAGCTATTGCTGGAGAAGCTGGTGTTCCTTTCTTCTCTTGCAGCGGCAGTGAGTTTGAAGAGATGTTTGTTGGAGTTGGAGCCCGGAGAGTAAGAGATCTTTTTTCTGCTGCAAAGAAGCGATCTCCGTGTATAATATTTATTGATGAGATAGATGCCATTGGAGGAAGCCGAAACCCTAAAGACCAACAATACATGAAGATGACTTTGAATCAGCTGTTAGTCGAGCTGGATGGTTTCAAGCAAAATGAAGGAATAATTGTGATTGCTGCTACTAATTTCCCAGAGTCATTAGACAAGGCACTGGTGCGACCTGGACGATTTGACCGCCACATTGTTGTTCCAAATCCAGATGTAGAAGGGCGGCGGCAGATCATGGAATCCCACATGTCAAAGGTATTGCTTACTCCTTGTTTAGAACCGAAGTCTGAGGTTGAATTGGCAAAGGCTAAACAATCGCTGTCGTGGTCTTTTGTTATTCTTTAGTGGGAAATGTCTGCTTGATGAGCCTGACTTAAGCCTGTCTAATTCATATCTCTTTGTTCTTATATTTCTTGTCGGTATACAATTAAACCATTACCATCATCATCATAACCTAGTCCTTTAGTTGATGCACTATGTATGTCAACATTGGCTTTTGTAAGATTTTTATATTAGATTTATGTGACACAATAGGAATAATCATATACCAATACCCATGCATTACCATTGATTGTGGTGCAATTACAGGTGTTGAAGGCAGATGATGTTGATCTGATGATCATTGCCAGAGGGACTCCCGGGTTCTCTGGTGCGGATCTTGCAAACCTAGTCAACATCGCTGCACTCAAGGCAGCAATGGACGGTGCCAAAGCTGTGACAATGGCTGATCTGGAGTATGCAAAGGACAAGATTATGATGGGAAGTGAACGCAAGTCAGCTGTGATTTCTGATGAGTCAAGAAAGCTGACGGCTTTCCATGAGGGTGGGCATGCCCTTGTGGCTGTCCATACTGATGGGGCTCTTCCAGTTCACAAAGCAACAATTGTTCCCCGTGGGATGTCTTTAGGCATGGTTGCTCAATTGCCAGACAAGGATGAAACGAGCATCTCACGGAAGCAGATGCTTGCCAGGCTTGATGTTTGCATGGGTGGAAGGGTCGCAGAAGAGCTTATCTTTGGAGAAAATGAGGTTACTTCTGGTGCATCCTCTGATCTTCAACAAGCCACTAAGCTAGCTAGAGCAATGGTTACAAAGTATGGCATGAGCAAAGAGGTTGGGGTTGTCACTCACAATTATGATGACAATGGGAAGAGCATGAGCACTGAGACTAGGCTGCTTATTGAGAAAGAAGTTAGGAACTTTCTGGATAGGGCTTACAACAATGCAAAAACTATTCTCACTATGCATAGCAAGGAGCTCCATGCACTTGCTAATGCTTTGCTTGAGCATGAGACTCTTTCAGGAAGTCAGATCAAGGCTCTACTCGCCCAAGTCAACTCTCAGCAGCAGCAGCAACATCAGCAGATAGTTCAATCACAAAACAATTCACAATCAAACCCGGTGCCTCCACCATCAACACCCAATCCAGCTGCATCTGCTGCTGCTGCAGCGGCTGCTGCTGCCGCAGCTGCAAAGGCTGCAGCTCAAGCCAAAGGAATTGCTCCTGTGGGATCATAACCTTAGAGAGGTTGGTAAGACCTCCTGCATGGTTATAAATTGAATTGATTGTGCATAATTTAGTTAATCACAGGCCTGTTTTCCGAGAACTGTAGTATGATTGCTGCTAGACTGTTTATGTATCACAAATTTGAACAGAAGTTATAGAAGAATTTACCGGCAGTAGAATCGCGCTGTCAATTGTAGCTGCAATTTTAAGCGCACTGGGATGTGTATGCTCTCCCTCCCTCTTTCTCTCTCTCTTTCCTTTTTAAAATCATTCCATCACCTTCAATTGTTTTATACAGTGGAGAATAATGTTCAACTTAAATTTTGCTGCTCCTGGATAATGTTGAGATCAAATTTTGCTTCTCCGAAATTAAGATGGAAGGTTCTTGTTTTCATTTGATTAATTTGTGAGCCTTGCTTTTCGACTTAAGCTTTTGTAATTTTGTACTAGAAGCAAATTCAAATACCCGTCAATTGGAAGAATTTAGGTAAATTTGAACATGGAGATGTCACCAAGTCACAGTACATTCTTGGTTAATTTTCATCTTCAGTGTGTGCTAATACCGAGGGTTTCTATGGTTAATTAGAAGGGAATCTTAGGCTTTTCCTTTGGCATTAAAGTGTTGTGTTTTAAAAATAAAAATTAAGAGTTATGGTTATGGTATTGTAAATATTACTTTTAAACAAAATTATGAAATGAATTATTAAGATATTATAGATTTTTTATTATATAAATATTAGATTAAGTTAATCTAACTTTTAAATGGTAGGATTGTTATATATTAAATATATAACAATCATGGATCTAGATCTAGACCATCCTTTCAAGTTTTTACACTAAATCCTAAAAAAATCGCCGACCAACATTTCAAGTAGTTGATCGGCTGTTAACTTCATCTTGCTGCTTCACACCGGTGACATGACGTCACAAGCTAGCGTTTGCTGCCATCAGAGTTCACTGTCACCACCACCGCTCTAGTTGTGACCGGTCCTTTGTCACCAGACCACCAAACCATAGCTCACAGCTGCCAACAAAAAGGATGTTTCTCTAGGTGGAGAGGGATTTTCTCTCTCTTGCCAATCTTTTAATTTTATTTTATTTTATTTTATTTTATTTTCAGACTCCTATTTACTTTTATGTTTTAATTTTTCTAGTTTTTCTATTTTATTTTATTTTCTTTATGGTGGTTGGTGTTCTTGTTGTTTTTTGGATGTTGTTTATATGCTCATCTTGAGATGTGGCATGGTCCTAGATGGTGTCAACTTAGAGTTCGGATTGAAATCATGTCAATGTTTGAATTAGGAGGATATGCCTTTATTGGAGTTGAGGAATGCCTCTAATAGTGATGCATCAATATTATGATGACTTGGTGCATGTTTAATGGCATGGTGCATGTTTAATGGCATGAATTGAGAGCTCATCAAGATTTGTTGGGGATTCTGTTGGGATTAAGATTCTCTCATGATCTGATTTCTTCCTAAGTAAAAATACACGTAGGTAATTGGTAGTTAATAAATAAAGAAAATAAAAAAGTTTAATCATATTCATACACCATCACTTGAAGACACACGATATAAGATTTTTAAAAGCTCATGGAGCTTAGATTAATCGAGAATTTTTATCCATTCTGTTGATTGGGTGGTTATGTTGTTGAGATTTGTGGTTTTTTGTTGCGTTTTTAATTAGTATCGTATTATGGCGTATTGTGTTATTATTTTCCTTCTCCGATTGGAAAGAGGTTTCATTTGCATTAGTTGAGGTTGGCAGCAATCTATAAATTCCTGCTGATAGTAATTAATTTTAATAGGTGAAATTCTTATTCTCTTTTTGGTTTGTAATTATAGTTGTTGTTAGGAATTGTCCTAGCCTAGGCTTGAGTCTTTTATCTTATATATTATACTTAAGTTTAGTTATCATGTATTTATGCTTTAGTGACATAATATTATGTATTTGTGCCCCTGTAGCTCATTATTGGTCTTTAATGAAAGATATACTTTCTTTCAAAAAATAATCATAATAATAGATGGTAAGTGTTTACTAAATACTTCTAATATATAATTTTTAAGTTATAATTATTCAACAACACAACCAAGTAAGGCTTTAATTTATCTTTTTTTTTAAAAAAAAAAAATAACTCATGTATCATCGTATGATCGTAATGTCACATTGGACTACAATTTTTATTTTTTCATTATAATAATAATAATATCCATAAAAAAAAAACCAATACATGTGTTAGCTTTACTCCCCAAACTGTCTATCACTGACTCGAATCTCGAAGCTAATTAAATTTTGGGAAAATATCCACCGTCCACCTATTTTTTACACCTTTTTCAAAAATACACAATTCCTTCATTTTTTTGTTAGAATCCACCTAAAGTTACATTTTTTTTCACTTTTCCACTTCCGTTTGGAATCCGTTAAGAAAACTAACGGAAACTTAAAAAAATGACCATTTTACCCCCAAAACGAAAATTACAATTTCACCTTAAAATTTATAAAAAATAATCAGATTAAATCTAATAATTTTCCCCATCGGTTAATAAAGAAATTAATTCCACAACCATCAAATGCATATTTTTTTTTTAAAATATGTCGGTAATTAGAATGCTAAATTATAACAGTAATATTAAAAATAGCCCAATTTCACAAACCATCAATTGAATTTAAGATAAGTAAAATTTTATTATTCATTGATTTATAATCTCTAATAGTTAAGATTTTTTTGTACTTCATTAACGTACCAATAATGATATTCATCATTAAATTTTATTATTTTTGGTATTTTTTAGGGTGAAATTATAATTTTCGTTTTGGGGGTAAAATGGTCATTTTTTAAAGTTTCCGTTAGTTTTCTTAACGGATTCTAAACGGAAGTGGAAAAGTGAAAAAAAATGTAACTTTAGGTGGATTCCAACCAAAAAATAAAAGAATTGTGTATTTTTGAAAAAAGGTATTAAAAATAGGTGGACGGTGGATATTTTCCCTTAAATTTTTAACGCTATCGACTTAACAGTACGATTAGTTTCGTAGTTAACTAACTGACTTTTGGTCCATATCTCATCAATAAATCTCACTTGAGGCTCGTGGTCGTGGGTGCATACGTGTGTGTGTGTGTGTGTATTCAAGTGAATTTATGTGAGATTCATTAGTGAAATGTGTACCATTTTTCAACTGAATTAAGGATACAATTTAATAGCCACATGAAGGCAAAACGATAATGTAAACTTGAAAAAAAAAAAAAATTTAGGAGGTGTGGTGAAATCAACCCAAAATATTTTGCAAAAGAAAGATTTTATTTTGAAAAAAATTGTACTTGAAAGGTTAAAAAAAAAAAATTGCTGACAAATAATAATAATATGACGGGAACTTTTAACCGAACATAACTGAATGACGGACGTGTCTGTGTTTCACTCTTTGTCGTATGATCGCATGTATTGGGCCATCAATCTTCAACGTTTCTCCTTTAATCAGGCGAAGGCATCACAGGCAATTCGTCATTTCACACCATGCCCGTGACTCGGCCGACTCAGAGTTATCGGCAAGGTGTCCAGCAGGACCCAGGTGAGTGACGCGGCCTCTTCGTTCATATAAAAAACAAACAGTCTGGTTAAAGAAAAGATTACGTTGCCGAAAATTTAAAATTGTTTCTAAATTTTAAGGTTTTTGCATAGACGCAGTGCATGTGTGTGTCTGTGTGTCAATTATAATAAAATCTCTAAAAAATATTCAATCTTTCCTATAGTGGTTCAGCGGCGCAGAGTTGTAATTCCCAATAGCCACGGTGAGAAGCTTGTGGGGATATTACATGAAACTGGTTCAAAGCAGCTTGTTATCGTGTGCCATGGATTTCAATCCACAAAGGTTGGTCGTTCCGAAAAGTCATATGTTTCATATTATTCTACGATTATTTGAATATATTTATTACTCTTCCAATTTGGTGAATTCTGAGTTTGTATTCCAAAATGTGAGTTTGCTTCTGAAGTGTTCACGCATCTTAGGACAAATTGTGGGTTTCAATTTATTAACATAGTTAGAAGTGTTATCTATCAGTTCTGAAATTGAGGTTGGTTTTCTAAATGTGATGTTTTGTCTGTAGGATCGAATCCCCATGGTAAACCTTGCTGCTGCTTTAGAAAGAGAAGGAATCAGTGCCTTCCGCTTCGACTTTTCTGGGAATGGGTAGGATGATTACAGTAAAAGCAATTAAACATCAACTGGGTGAACTTCGTCTTGGTAGAAAACAATTTTCAGTTGCAACCCTCTAGGCCTTTAATTTCTAAGGGTTTGCTTGTGGATATCTTAAACCTTGCTTCCCTCGTAATTTCATCAGCCTTTTCTTTTTAAATTCCATTTTTTTTATAGTCTATTGAGTTTCCATTGAGAAATTTTCAACGTTGGGCATCATCAGCATACAATGCCAAAATTGCTCAAGAGCATGTGAAGCTGCGAGACCTTTGTTACTTTATCATTAGTTTCTTGAAGTACTTAGTTCATACTGCTCTTATTGCTGTTGAATCTAATGCTGCATTTTCTGTTAACTTTGGAGGCTCAACAAGTTTGTATCGTCGCTAGCAGTGTTCCAAGTCCGGTGTTTTATGGCCAGTGTTATGTTTTTCTTGATTAGATTTATAGCGCTGATGCATATTAAGGGTGTGTTTTAACTGGCCATTTAAGGGGCTTTAATGGCCTCTTCTTATTGTCTTCATTTCAGGGATTTAAAGTTGAGGTAAACAAACACAGTAACTTCAAATGAATTACTTTACACCAACCTCAAATCACACATGTCCAGTATCTCCTTCTGCCACCAGCAAATTGGGATTCACCTAAAAGCATGTAACTCATGCAAGATTTCTTAGCTAATATAATTTGGACTTATGAAGTAACAAATGTTAAACTTTGATGTAATTTCTTTCTAACCACGTTCTTCTAATAATGATGAGCAGTTGCTTGTAATTTGTTTTGTAGAGAAAGTGAAGGGTCATTTCTGTATGGTAACTACCGCAGAGAAGCTGAGGATTTGTATGCCATAGTCCAAGACTTCCGTGCAAAGGGGCGTGTAATAAGTGCAATTATTGGACACAGCAAAGGTCTTTAAATTTGCTTGTTAGGCTCAATTCAGAAATCACACCCATAAATATTGTGATTTCATCTTGATACACCTGACAACATATCTAGGCCCATGTTTGAATAATAATAGATTGAATAAACTGGTAAATGGAACATTGTTATCATGCTAATGATCCACAAATTTCAAATTCTATTTGCTGATGCCACTAGAAATTTCTGCTTAAAGTTTGTTTCTACTACATAGTTGCAAAAACAGTTTTCTCAGTCCATATATGCTTGACAGTGATGCACTCATATATGCTTGACAGTGATGCACTCATAAAATCTGCTTCAAGCGATGCCTTTGGAACTTATGTTTCCTTAATCAGACCTACTTGGCTTAGAAGAGTATAAATATTTGTTTCATTTTTGCTTTTTCGAAAGTGCCATATTGCTGAAAAGGCTCCTGCAGGAGGAAATGCGGTGCTTTTGTATGCTTCAAAGTATAACGACATAAGTATAGTCATCAATATTTCTGGGCGGTTCAATCTCAAGAGAGGCATTGAAGGTCGCTTGGGACTAGGATATTTACAGAGAATCAAGCAGAATGGATTCATTGATGTTAGGAATAAAAAGGGTAAGCTATCAATTGTTATTATAGCACTAACTTGTCATTAGTTATATGATATGCTTGTTTCATATGACTACAGGTATGGTTCTCGTTTGAAATATTTTATTTTCTATACTTTCTGGAGTATAGTCAAGCAACATTAGAGTTTAAAGTTTACAACTTAAATAGCCTTGTTTATGGAATACCGGGGATCATAGAATCTTGAGATTACAATGATTGTGCATTTACCAAGCAATTCTTATGATTACTTTTATTGTACATTGACCTGATAGTTTTCCTTCTTCTTGTCAGGAAAGCTTGAGTTTCGCGTGACTGAAGAAAGTTTGATGGACCGCTTATCCACTGATATTCATGCAGCATGCCGTATGATTTTCCAAGACTGCAGGTACTAGGGTACAATTCATTTAACAGATTGCATCTTTCATGATTGTAAATCCTTGCTTATGTTTCTTGTAAAAAATGCCAGCCAAAATTTCTGTCTGATATGGTGAAATTTCTGCTTTGACATACACCTGGTTTATTTACATTCTCATTCTTCTTCTCACAATTTGTGTGAAGGCAGAGGGACTGTTGTTAAACCTACTGTTCTCTCTTTTTAATTTAAATAGAGTGAGGAAAGTAACTTAGATATGGAAGGCAATAATCAAGCATGCCAATTTGGGATTTGCTGGCGAACATTCCTTTTTTTGGGGGGAAGTTTATTATCCAAAATGATGAAAATTAACATTTAAGAGGAAGTTCAGGATAGTATTCTGAATCTTATATGACGTACAGTTTCTATGAAGCTGCACGAGAGGAGCCTGAGTCAATTTTTTCTGCACTGATGTTTAGAATGAAGAAGATTTCTTGGATCTGCCCCTTTGCAATATAGTGGATTTATAATGTATGCTTTCCTTTATGCCAGCTTGTGGAATCACTTTAAGTAGTCTTAATCTGCTAGTTTGATCCAACCACAGCCTAGACGGTTTGAAATTAAGATAGTTAATCTCTCATCAAGTTATATAACTGTTAAGTGTCTAGAATCAAGAAAAGATATTAATATTACCTGCCAGTCGCATTTTTTGCATTTGTTTCCTTATTATTCTACCATCAAAATTAAATAATATTCAAGTACCTAAAATGAAGGCGAAATTTTATGTTATAGGATATCTAAAACTATTTGATCCACAGATGCATATTTTCCTCTGAGATAAAGCATTAATTTGGACCTCCATGTAATTAATGTCAACGAACATTTGGGAAGAGCATTTAAAGTAAAAAATACGACTAAGGGTCTATTGAAGTATTCATTTTCCTATTTATTGGAGATTGTAATTTCGACTCTTATTACACCAATGTGTCCCAATGTCCTTGCTATCATTTACAGGGTGTTGACAATTCATGGAACCAAGGATAAAATGGTACCGGCAGAAGATGCTTTGGAGTTCGATAAGTTCATACCTAACCATGAGCTGCACGTCATAGAGGGAGCCGACCATGAATTCACTTCACATCAGGATGAATTAGCTTCACTTGTGATTCAGTTTATAAAGGCAAACTATCAGAAAGACGGACCAACAAGTAAAAGAGCTGATGGTACAATTGATTCGCGAATGTGACAACACTCGGTTGCAGCAATAACAGATTCCAAGTCTTAACTTTCAAGTCTTTTTGCCTTGGGACTACTTGTTATGAAACGATATAAGATATCAAATTCAGCTGTTCGGTGGGAGTTGGAGTCAATTTTTTAGACTTGCCTAGACTAAAATCAATAATACGATTAATCTATTCACAGTTATTTCCCTTATCATTTCTACTAGAATACGGCTGACGCATCTCTTTTATTTCCCTTATTATTTTTTTAACCCCTCTTTGGCAGCGTATCTCGGCAGAACAACTTGTTTCAAACCTTTTAGAAGGTACTAGCAAAATTGAATTACAACAATAAGATCAAAGCTGGAACTGACAACTTGACCAATGTTCTTCAATTTCATATTTTCATTTGCGGTTCGATAGGGATCAATCACAAAATCCGTTGTAATGCAATCCATTTTGAAATCCATCTCTATGCTTGCATCCATTATACAAAGTTAATCACTCCATATGATAAAAATAAATAAACAGACGGCACCTCCATAAATCTCAAAATCTTACAAGTTCGGAGACTGGGATTTGATACAGCTATTCGACCTTGACCATATGACAGATGCTATAGGGGCAGGGAATTGCATATGCCCATAAACCCCTAGATTACAACTCCTCTCTATGGGTGTAGTTCTGAAAAGTGCTCTGGTGCCTAGCAAGAGAAGAACTCAATAGAGACGACGATGAGATTAAAACACTCATTATCATTCCAAAATCTCTCAACCATGTTTATTTGATTAGGCCGCAACAGTCTTTGGCTTGGTTCCAATTTTTCTCCAAGAAACACTGGGCATAATCTGTTTTGAGTCAACACGATCCTTGAACTGAATGGCAAAGTTGAGCAACGAGTCAAGAAGTGAGTCTGAAAGAACATGTGGTTGGAGTCCCAGCTCAATGAGTTTTGTGTGCTTTGCATTGTAATAATGTTCCTCTGCTTCTACTCTTGGGTTGGGAACAGATATGGTTTTTACGTCAAGCCCAAGCTTCTCTCCTGCTTTTGTAACTAGGGCAGCAAGTTGATTGACAGAAAACTGCTCCGTGAACTGATTAAAGACCCGAAATTCACCGGGCTGTGCTGGGTTTGCAATTGCAAGTTCAACACACTGAACTGTATCTCTTATGTCAAGGTAACCTCTAGTCTGAAACGTAAAAAATATATACAGTTAGTAAAAGCACTTACTTATGTAGTAGCAGAACAAAAGAAAAACCATGTGCAACAAGGAGGGGGGGGGGGGGGGGGTAAGAAACAAATGAATATGATGATCAATCTCTCTCAAGGAAAATCATGTTCTTTCATGGAAAACATGATTTAAGTATCATATCTACTTATGGAAATGATGTATATGCAAGGCAGTGAACTATAAGATAAGGCCATACCTGGCCTCCTTTTCCATACACTGTAAGCGGATGACCGACAGCAGCTTGAACACAAAACCGATTCAATGCAGTCCCAAACACCCCATCATAATCTAACCTGTTACAGAGTTCTTCATGCATGGCAGTCTCATCTGTTCTCACTCCATAAACCACTCCTTGATTCAGATCAGTTGCTCTGATTCCCCAGGCCTTGCAAGTAAAGGCTATATTATGCGAGTCATGAACCTTACTCAGATGGTAGAAAGAGCTGGCTTGCTTGGGATAAGGTAAAGTATCTGTTCTTCCGTTGTGATTAATCGTTATATAACCCTCCTCAATATCAATATTTGGGGTTCCATATTCTCCCATTGTCCCAAGTTTCACCAAATGACACTCCTGTCTGAATTCCTTCATAGCGAAGAGGACATTTAGTGTTCCAATTACATTATTATGCTGAGTGAACACAGCTCTTGACCGATCAATCATTGAATAAGGGGCAGAGCGCTGCTCCCCAAAATGGACAACAGCATCAGGTTCAAATGACTTGAAGCTTTCTGATAAGAATTCAAAGTCACAAATATCACCAATGTAGAGTTCAATATTTTTTCCAGTAAGAGATTTCCAACAGCGGAGTCTATCATGGATGGAGGCAATAGGGGTCAAGGAATCAAGACCGAGTTGGTGGTCAAAGAGACGACGGATAAGACTGTCAACAATAGCTACCTCATAGCCTTTGTTGGATAGGTGGAGCGCAGTAGCCCAACCACAATAGCCATCTCCACCAATGATCATGACCCGCTTTGCCTTGGACGGATCATTAGAGGACTGATGCAAACCATAGCGTGACTGAGTCGGGGTAAAGGGGGTGGCGGTTGCATAAACAGCGTGACATCTCTGAGACCTTTGTGCTGGCAAGATAACCGTCCGAACTGGAGATTTGGATGTTTTCACAGTAAAAGAGGCAGGCAAGCCAATTAAGCCTTGGTTCAATTGCTGGAAAGAAGGTTTGCGGCAAGAAGGAATGTTCAAAGAGCATGAAGTCGAAAGCAAATGTGCCATGTTAATCTGAATCTCTGGTTCAACTCAACAATATGCACATACACCTGCAGATATCAACACATCTAAGTAAATTCAGATTCCAGCTAGTGACTAAGAGCATATAACAACAGGATTCCACCAAGTACGAGACGGCAGATACGGAGACAGGGAGAAAGAGTGTAAATGCGAAATCTTTGAGCACAAGAATGCGATAAAGACAATTACTACTGCCATAGCCTAAACTGATCAATGTGCAGTGCAATGATAGTACACTTGTACTGAGTAAGCACAACATGAATATTTCCAGAATAAAATTAAAATTTAAAAGAATTAAATTGGCCAAACGGACAATTCTCGGATATTCCGACAACTCACACCGAGAGTTACCGGAGAGTTCAAGGTCAAAGGCGGCGGCTTCGTCAACACAATATCAGTCCTAACTCGTAAGAGATAATAAAATCAGAAGAAAAGTAGCCAAAAAGAAAATAAAAGTAAGACAAGAGCGTTCACTATTACCTGTAGAGAAGCAAACTTGAAACTTGAGAATATTGGAGACTGGGAAAGAGTGAGAGTGAAGGAGTTTCGGTTTTTCTGAACTCCGTTGAAATTTGAGGAATCACAAGAGACAAGAGCCAAAGTATATTCGCTTTATCTATATAGCGGCCATTAGCTCGGGAAATTTGTCCGTAAGTTTGTGGCCGTGTTGAGACACGTGTGATTTCTTTTTCCTTATTTTTTGTAATCAATTTTTGATGTCTTGGTGAGCACTATAACTATAGCTGCCCTGTGATGTAATAGAAATTGAAAATTGAAATGAAATTTTGACACAAGCGTTGGAAAACTTTTTCAGGTAAAAAAAAAAATTTAATAAATAAAAAATGCTCTCAATACTATCTGTATCATACACAAAATGATGTTTACAGATTTCTGGTCAGATAATTTTCATACGCTTTGACCAATTTTGACATTCAAAATCTCCAGACCATTATGTATTTCTCTCCGGCCAGAAAAGGTAAACAAGGAGGCTTGCTCACAAAAGAAACAAGATATACTAAAAGAGGAAATTCATTAAAAAAACAACAACATAATTAGAGGTCCACTGATAGTTTTAAGCTTCACTGATACACAATTTCTCATCTCAGCTGCAAGGGACTTCTTTCCTCGGTACATTTGTACAAAATCCAGCCAAGAAAAAAATGAGCAGTTTATAGGCTCCTTTTTGTCAAATTGAAACTGGCACCCTTTTGAAAAAGCTCCTAACATTATGCGGCTGCAACCTTTTTCCCGTCTTCAATGAAATATATAGCAGTTTCGGGCACCTGAAATGGCACAGAAGATGCACAAAATTCAGCCCGGGGAATGAACAAATGGATTGGGAACTGCCTAGCTTACATGATATGGAGCATAATTGTTGTTGGTAATGAGATGACTTATTGCATGCAAACAAAATCAGTAATTAAAGCACTTGATAAAGAAACACTGGTCAAATTTAAGCAACTTAGGTCTCAGAAACTTTAAAACTGCATCAACTTCTGCAACACCAAAGTGAAATTTTCTAAAATATGTCCCAAATATGGTTATTACATATTCAGAGAAGAAATTAACTACAAACCTAGAGTTAATTACACAGTAACATCTTCTAACATGTCAGTATTATCACCGAAAACATGATATATTCATAACACTCATAACAATCCCCAATGGCCTTTTCCTTAAGAACTCAAGTCTAAAGGGTAAAACTTCACACCATCCAAGAAATTGGGGTAAAATTGTTTCAGTTTCATAGCCCTTGAGCTAAAGTATCTAGGATTTGTAGTGTTTTCATCTTTCTGATGTCTAGCAGAAGAAAGATACATTAAAAGAGTGGGACAAAATCTTTCTTTTAGTGTTTTCCAAATGCACCATTTATGTAAGACACTAGAGAAGGAAAAAAATGCTTAAAGAAATTACAGCAGGCCAGGTGTCTGTAATGAATTCCACAATGTCATAGGATATGTCCCCTTGAACATCAATTTGCTCTTTCTCAGTTGGGCCCTAAAAGTATCAAGTCATTAGAAGATTGTAAGAAAAATATGAATATGAGGATGAAAAAAGCTGGTAGGTACTTGTAATATTTACACACCTTAACAACAGATGCTCCAGTGGCAAACTTTTTCCCAAGCTTTTTAGAAGCATCACTAAGTTTAACACCTGACACAAGTGCCGATCCCCAGAAACTAAATTGTAACTTCAACAATAACAAAAATCGGAGCTATTAAACATTAGTATACAAAGAGATGAATTAAATATGGCTTACCAAACAGGTCCAGGCCCTTCACAATGGTTATACATTTGCGCTTGTTGCGTACAACTTTTTCAATAACAACTTCTTGTCTTTCCTATTAGTGAATAAAAAATTTTGAATTGTCATCACATCATAAGATTTGAGCTATGCAACAGAACATTGAAAACCAATTACAAAGATAAAGGGTCTACAGGAAATAATCTGTATCAAGAATGGCAACAAGACTACTCCAATGTGACCAAACATGTGGCCTCTTATAACTTCTTCATGCTCACGTCCATATTGTCATTAAAAATAAAATAAAAATCCTAACTCTGGTCCAACTCACTTCACAACCTCAATGAGATCTAGCAATCATATGTGGGCCTTTGTATAAGTTTGATCACAAATTCACACTTTCAACAAAGTGATTCCCACTCATGAGTCTACAAGCTTTCAATTAATTTGAAGGTCTGAGTGATTGTTTGAGCATCTAAGCTGCAGGCAAACGTCATTTACATTGCAAGTAGCAAACATACTAAAAGCAAAGCTATACTCGATTCAACATTAGTGATTTGCACCTGCATGCAGGATTAACATCTTTTTCGCTTAATAGTTTCCCTTGCGTAGCATGAGGGCAGGATAGGAAAAAAGCTCGTAGTGTGAAAAAAGAAAACAGATTCCACCTCTTAAATCATTCAACAGGTGAAGTTCCAGTCAGAAACTTTGAAAATGAATCCAACTTTCACAGGTAGTAACATTAAGGCTAGATCTTTGTAAGCTTGAATAGCTGGCTTAAGATGAGACATGGTATTCCAATCCCATAAAATAGAGACTAACCAACAGTACCAAACAATGACATTTGATGATTCATACAACACTGATCCCCTACCAGTAAGATTGTAGAAATAAGAAAACAAGAATGATATTTCAAGTCTTAAACAGCAATTTACATCTATAAATCCATCAAAACTTTAAAAAATCATGTTCAGAGTTAGACATTCATTTGAAACTTTAAATACTGGTAATGGGCAAGCTCTTCAAGGATATCCGCTGAAACAAGAGATTTACTAATAAAAAAAACAAGTATTACTTTCTTCTTTATTTTTCCACCAGGAAGACGTTTAACTTCTTCTTGCTTAGACGATGACGTTTGCCCTGAAATTGTTAATCAATCAATTACCGTGACAAACAATAAAACACTCATCACACAACATTCAGTTGTCCGAAAATTAAAAGTATAACAAAAGAAGTCTTACCAGAAGTAGCTCCATCAGCACCGCCTGAAGAGAGACCAAATAATTGAAGCTGCCCAGAGACCTTCTCAGCCTCCTTTTCATTTGCTTCTGAAAACATTAATCACATAATTAAAAAAAAAAAAAGCATATGGGATTTAAAAAAAAAAAAAAAAAAAAGGCGTACGTAATTTAAGTACCTTTAAGGAGATCTGGGTATAATTCAGGAGCGTTTTTTATCAACCAAGGTTTGCATTTCTCAAAGTCAGGACCGAATTCACAGTACTCCGCAGGAAGAGAACATATTGGACAATACAGAACACGCACTGGTTGAGGTTTCTCTGCCATCCAGTAAATTATATTATTGTAACTCCTGTTCTGTCCGATCAATTTGCTCTTCTCTTTTGTTTCCGGGGCTTATGAAAAAAAGGGTATTAAATTGAATTCTCGAAACTGTTCCGTGTTTTTGCAGTTTCGCTTTGAGAGACGGAATCCGATTATTCTGCTGGGAAAGGAGTGATCTTTCCGTTTGGGAACTTTCTGCAAGGCCCAGTGACTTGACTGGATCAATGCACCCCATGCCGAAGCTAGTTTGGGCGCCCAAGATTTGTTCCAATTTGAAAAGCCCAAAACTAATTCACGCTGGATTATTATTTTAAAAATGATAATATATATTATTTCTGAATTGGATAATATATTAATAACTTAAATTTAAAAAAAATTAAATTGCATGGAGGTAAATATTTTGGGTTGTGGGGATCAAACAATAGCATCTGCATGCGGCATATTCGTAAAATGAACCAACTTCTTTGTATCGTTGCCTATCGCTAGACGCCAATACATACACTCGAGGAAGGACCCAAAACCAACGTCTCTTTATCAATAATGCCAAAAGGCAAAAGCTTTTGTATCTTTTATTGCTTCCTGCAGTTTCCTATGCTTTTGGTTTAGCTAACAGTCTCCTCCTACTACTCGAAAAGATGTCGTTGTTGTTGATTTCCACTCTCCAGTCTGCCCCTCCTTTTCGAAAGCAAAAGATTCCTTCGACAAGAAATGTAAAAAAAAATTTACTCGTCGCCAGGTGGTGAACACTGAACCCTTTCATTACCATTTACCCCGAACTAATTTGTAAATTTATTATAAATATCTGTGTAAATATTAGTTTATATAAAGAAGTAAAAATAACATACAAATATAAATAGAAATGTTTCAATAAGAGATTCTTAATCATATTAAAGGTAAATTTAAAATAAAATTATGTAGTGTATTTTGTTATGTTATGTATTGAAATCTATATTTTTTTTTATCTTTTTTACTTATTGAAAACTAATACAATTTTTAATGTATTAAAATCCGTGCTTTTTGTATTTTACCGACATACTAGAGAATGACTATCTATATATATATATATATATATGTATCATATATCTCAAGTAATGCGACATAAAAAAATTTAATACATATATTTAATGAAAGGATGACAAAAATGCAACAAAAAACTTATAATATAAATCAATAAAATTGTACATTAAAAAAATTATTTATGAAATTCATTTTTATTTTAGTGATAGAAAATGTGAAAAAAAACAATGAAATTATGAAAATGTTATTAATTCTTACTATGTCATTTTGTCACTTCATAAGATTAATAATATATTAACATTGAAGTAATAATAATAATTTATCCCCCTAATGATTTTATTTTATTCAATTAATTTATAATTTAATTACTTTATAAAATAAGTCTCTAATTCTAATTGAAAAAAAATAGAGTTTTATTAGGGACATACATTAAAATAAAATAAAAACTTTATGATTGTATGAAGAATTATAAAATTAAAGGGATAAAAAGGAAAATTTTCCTGGATTAGGTCGTAGTTGCTCGGGCTATACTGAACCAGTGGTAAAAATTATTTTTATTAGAATTTTAGCCCGTTTGGGAGTATGGTAGGCTAGTTGGGCTGTCAAATCCCAACTACTAAAGTGTTTGGTGACACTTGTAGTTGTATTTTGATAGTTTAAGAAATTTTTTTTCTCAAACTTTTTTCTCCACAACTGTAGTTTTTATTTCACAACAGCTGCAGCTTAAAAAATATAATACCTTACTCCTAAACAAACTATTTGAGTCCCAAAATTTAGGACTAATCTTTATCTTAGTCTTTATGTATAGGAATAAGAAAGACAAATACGTTATAAGAAGAGAACGTAGGTTTGTTTATGATATGATTATTGTAAATTCAATTTACTCCCTCAATTTTATTATTTTTACAGTGAGATCCCAATCCATTTTCGTTTTTGTCATTGAAACCAGCCACTCCTTGTCGTCGTTTCTCTCTCTTCCCCTCATTATCATCTTTGTTTCTTACCAAGTTGGGCTGGATGCTAGGGATGACAATGGATTGGATCTGATCGAAGATCCACGTTATCCAAATCCAATTGGATCGGATTTGGATCGGTTTAAAATGGATTTGGATCGGATTTTGATATCGATGTGCGGATCTAAGACGGATCTGGAGCAGATCTGGATCTATCTTAATATCTAAATCCATATCCATATCCACTCATTTTTTAATTTTATTTTATTTTAAAAGTTTCTTAACAATTGTGGAATTATAATGATAATAAATTTTATTCATAGCATATTAGTAGTATTTACCATGCATTTAAACTCTTAAAACTTAAAGGTTGATTTTGTAAATTTAAAGGTTAGCCAACCCCAAAGTATGTATATGCAATATTCAAATTGCAAGCCAAGTAATATAACCTGGCAATTTATTTTATTATATTGGCCAAATAATTTTTAAGGAATATAGTTATTCATATATTTAGTCAAATATGGTTATAATAAAAATAATAAAGGACTGAATATAAATCATATTTAATTTATATGTCATTATCTAATGTTGTAGGAATGATGATAGGTGTATCGTAAATATTAGAATGATGAAGGAGACAATAAAATATTATATTGATCTTACTCCTGCAATTACTTCTGAATGATATTTTATTATCTTTTTTATTTGTTGTTTTGGTGTAAAAGTATAAGCTACAATATTTATTATATTTATAAAAAAAATTATATAATTTATTTGTTATCAATACATTTTAGCTTTCAATTTTCAATCTAAAAAAGTATTACTTTTTTATTATTGAATTTTAGAATTCATGACGGATCTACAACAGATTTGAATTTTAATTTTTTTTTAGATTTGGAGCAGATATAGATATTTATTTCTTTTTTGAATCTGGATATGGAGCGAAAAATATGGATTCATGACGGATCTGGAGCAGATACAAATTTTGATTTTTATTATGAATTTAGATCTGGAACAGAGTAGATCCAACCCATATCTGTACCAATTGCCATCCTACTAGATGCAGTGTTCTGAGTAATACAATAGTGTTCTGTGGTGTCTCTTCAAAATGCATCGCTGTCTGACCCCACCCACCGTTTCTCTTGTGTCGCATTTGTATATTCCTAAATCCAACAAATAACATCGGAAGGCGAACCAATCAGCAAAGACCCAGGCCAAAAGCAGCAAACACTCGGACATCACCCAATAGCCAATACACAGCAAACGCAAAAGATAACAGTACGATACACCAACATACCGGCAGAAAGAGAGTAAGAGATATAGAGGGAGAAGCCTTCTGCTCTGTTCTCAGATCTCTCTTTCTTTTTCTTGATCCAATGGTTGATTCTAAGAAGCACATTTCACAGCAAGACCTCAAGGGTCACAACAAGCCTGGAGATCTATGGATCTCTGTACAAGGCAAGGTCTACAATGTCACTGATTGGACCAAACACCACCCAGGTGGTGACCTTCCGTTGCTCAGTCTTGCTGGTCAAGATGTCACTGACGCTTTTGTTGCTTATCATCCCGGCGCTGCCTGGCAGTATCTTGATAAGTTCTTTACTGGGTACTATCTCGAAGACTACACTGTCTCTGAAGCATCAAAAGATTATAGAAAGCTTGTGGCTGAGTTTTCAAAGATGGGTTTGTTTGAAAAGAAAGGACACTGTGCGTTGTATACTTTTGTCTTCATGGCAATGCTGTTTGCTGTTAGTATTTATGGTGTTTTTTGCTATGATAGCACATGGGTTCATCTCTGTTCTGGTGGATTAATGGGGTTATTTTGGATCCAAAGTGGTTGGATAGGGCATGACTCTGGTCACTATCAGGTCATGTCTAGTCGAGGAATTAATCGTATAGTGCAGATTTTGACTGGGAATTGTCTTGCAGGGATCAGTATTGCGTGGTGGAAACGGAACCACAATGCCCATCACATTGCTTGTAATAGTCTTGACTTCGATCCGGATCTTCAGCACATGCCTTTCTTTGTGGTATCTTCCAAATTCTTCAATTCAATAACTTCGTGTTATTATGAGAGGAAACTGCATTTTGATTCTGTTGCTAGATTCTTAGTTAGTTACCAGCATTGGACTTTTTACCCTGTCATGTGTTTGGCTAGAATTAATCTGTTTGCACAATCATTTCTATTGTTGCTCTCAAAGAAGAATGTGCCCAATAGAGTTCAGGAAATTTTTGGAATTCTTGTGTTTTGGATTTGGTACCCATTGCTTATTTCCTGCTTACCCAATTGGGGGGAAAGAGTGATGTTTATTGTGGCTAGTTTTTCGGTTACTGGAATCCAACATGTTCAGTTCTGTTTGAACCATTTCTCGTCAAATGTATATGTTGGTCCACCTTGTTCAAATGATTGGTTTCGGAAGCAAACTCAGGGGACACTTAATATAAAGTGCTCTTCTTGGATGGATTGGTTTCATGGTGGATTGCAGTTTCAAGTTGAGCACCATTTGTTTCCTCGATTGCCTCGATGCAATCTCAGGAAAGTTTCACCCTTTGTTGTGGAGCTCTGTAAGAAGCATAATTTGCCGTACAACATTGTCTCATTTTGGAAGTCCAATGCAATGACAATGGGGACTCTTCGGGCTGCTGCCTTACAGGCTCGAGATCTCTCCCGTCCAGTTCCAAGGAATCTGGTGTGGGAGGCTGTTAACACTCATGGATGATGGACCTCTTCTGAAGCTTTCTAAGTTTTTGCCGCTGCAGTTATTTGCACCTGTTTGACGTTTTGATGCAGAATGGCTCTAATAACTTCATTTTGATTGATATCCAAGGGTGGCCATTCTTGTTGTTGATGGAAGAATAAGTTTGTTATTGCTTGGAGGCTTCAAATGATCATTTATCTGAGCCGCATTCTACTGTATCAGCTCTTGCTTTTCATGGATTAGGCTGCAGCTTGTTTGTACCGACTACCTGCTAGTTTTCCTCTTGTTTGTGCTCAAGAATTTGGCTGCTCAGGTATTAGCGTCATTGGTAGTATTGTGTTTGCTTTTGATAGCTTAATGTGTCATTATAAGACATTGATTCTTTTTCTGTAGATTCAATCGTGAATGTTTATTATTTCATTGCTGTCGGAAGACTCAAAACCAGTGGAAGTAGCATTTTATGGTTATTTAATGTCAAAAATCAACTTTAGCTTATTAGTTGACGCCATCTTCCACAGGTGTCGTTATTAAATATTAATCACTTAATGGCAACGAAGTCTAGTCAAAGTATTCAAATAATTCTTTTCTCACAAACACATACTGCAAGGCAATTTAGTTCAAAGAAGACAACGAGGCTGCTTGTTCATTGTCGGTAGGAGGTTTCTATCAAGTTCAAACCGTTTGTTTTTTAATCTAGCTTGTAATGTTAAATTGAAAGACGAAATCCTCTCCAACAAAAACACCAAAATGTCATCAGAAATAAAACTGCAATGATTTGTTTCTATAATTCTGTCATTCTGTTTGATATTTTGAGTCAATTCTTTACGTCAACTGTGACCCATTTAATTACAGGAAAATTTGGAGAATTATTTCGCTGGTATGTTGCTATCCAGGCCGATGATAGTACAGCATAAACATAAAGTAGTAATTAATTAATTTAATTATACATGAAATAGAGCATGATGATTCGCGCTTTGCTTTGTTCATGGCAGCTTAATACAAGAAGCCGGCTATTTGGAGTTCTCGTGTTCGCCAAGTGTTTTGGGACTCTGAATGGCTTATTTGAAAGCTCTGACCCATAAAACAATAATTAATATGAGGCATCCGATTATTATATAAGTACACTAAAAATGATATTCAATTGATATTAAAGAAATGAATTTAATTATACAAGAGATAGAGCTTTAATATCTGTAACACATCCATACTTGTACACTCAGATGATTACAAAGAATTACCCTAGCTATAACAGTAAACTTGTTGCCATTTTTTTTATTTTTTCTGGTTATAGAACAATCCATCATCCAGGAACGCTTCATTTCATTTATCGATCAACTGTTACTGAAGTTATAAGTGTTTTCGGACTGAGAAGGCGAAGAATCAGAAGAAATATTATTCATGATTGAGTTTGCGCAGCCATCGATTGAACCCTTGGTCCTGATATCTTCAATCATCCTATGCACGATGCTCATATTTGGACGATCTTTTGGCAATGGAGCCAAACAAAGCAAAGCCACTTGCAAAAGGGCCCTCATCTCTTCCTCCATCTCTTTGTCCATTATCAACTCAAAATCAAACACCTCCCAAGCGCTCTCGTCTTGCCCCATCATTTGAACCCACTTCACAATGCCCAATTCTCCGTCCCCCGTTGCCATCTTCCCAGTCAAAATCTCCAGCAATACCACGCCGAAACTGTAAACATCGCACCTTTGCCAAAATTTTCTTTGACTATAATTGTTGTTGTTGTTAAATTTTAGTTCTGGTGCATTGTAGGCATCATTCATGAAAAAGGGTGTATGGAAAAGTTGGTGGACACCAATGTCAGAAATGCAAGCATTGCCCGATTGATCAACTACAATGTTAGACGATGACAGATGCCCATGAAAGAGATGAACTTTGTTGTACCCATGAAGAAATGCTAGGCCTTTTGCGGAATCAGAAGCCAGCTTTAACCTTTTATTCCAGTCCACCGGCATCCTCCCTGGTCCTCTAGAACCTGCAGTCAATGTAAATATGTACATCAAAACAATGTTGAAAGAAGAGGAATTTCATTAAGAACATTAATCGAGCACATACCATGCAATAGTGAATGCAGGCTTCCATGTGGCAAATAATCATAGACCAAAAACAACTCATCCTTGCCGTTACAGTATGCTCTGATGCTCACTATATTACTGTGTCTTAACCCGCCAATCACTCCAAGCCACTCATCAACTTCTCTCTTCTTCTTCCTTTCTCTGATCCTCTTCACAACGACCACGCCGCCGCCGTCCAACACGACCTTGTAAGTGGACCCCACACACCCTTTTCCCAACAATTCAGCGGAAGATTTTAGCAAATCACCAACATTCCTAAAACCCTTGTTACACCCCTCAAACATTACCATCTCCTCCACATCGCCCCCATCTCTGGCCCCACCGCAATCACCCTTGCGGTTCCCACGTTTCGTTACAACTTCTTTGTGGACCCCACCACCACCATTCCTCAGGCTCCTTCTTTTTCTCTTATAACAGCACCACGTGACTGTCACGACCGCCACTAATATCGCCACCGCGTCGAATATAACGATCACTATCACCGTTACTACTCTGGAGCTCCTAGTTCTTGAACGCGGTGGCTGCCCAGGCTCGACCGTCCGATTGGAGCAATCCGACGGCAACGGTCGACCGCAGAGATTTTTGTTTCCCGCGAACGAACTCCCTCCAAAACGTGACATCCACGCGGGAATCTGGCCAGAGAGTTGGTTATTCGAAACGTTAAAATCCAAAATAGACTGAGAAGACGAGTTGAGTGAGTAGAGGGTTCCAGTAAAGCGGTTGTCCTCGAGCCGCAGAGTCAACAAATTCGGCAGACGAGTCAACTCAGTCATCGGAATCACACCTTCGAAAGCATTGTGGGACAAGTCGACTCGCCGGAGGTGGCGGAGACTGTATACCCCAGAAGGGAATGGTCCGGTGAACCTGTTGTGAGAGAGGTAGAGGTGCTTCAAATGGGGCCATGAAGAGAGGTTCAAGTTTGAGGACGAAAGTAGGTTGTTCTTGAGACTGAGGAGTCTGAGTTGGGTAAGTCGACTCAGAACTTCAGCTGGACCAGTGAGGCCCAAATCCTCCAGAACGAGTTTAATGACTCGGTGAATTGAAGGATTGCAGGTAACACCCAGCCATGAGTCAAAACATGGGTCGGTGGAGTTGACCCAGCTAGAAAGAGAGTCACTAGAGCCCGTTACAGAAGCTTTGAAGGACAGTAAGGTGCTGATATCAGAGTATGGGGAGTTCGACAAAGAAAGAGAGAAGAAGCAAAAGAAGGAGAAAAAGAAAATTCGACTTGCCAACATTTTTGCTTTGGAAATTTTCTCACACGACACACAGACTCACGAGAAGCAAGCAAGTGAAAGTGAGAAGGAGGCGGTGGCTTACCGGCTAAGTAGCCGTTGTGCTTTGTGCAACTGAACTGAGGGTAAAAGGGTACGTTTGTTACACGTGGCAATTTATCATAGCGTGTTAGGGGATCGTGTGTGTACACGCCGTATATTCATTAATTAGTAATTAAAATGACTTAGAATGAAAATGAATTAAAACGAAAACGATTTTTGTAATTTTTTTATTATATTTTCGTGAACTAAGGAGGACAAAGTAGAATTTAAAAATTTAGATGGGAGTATTTTTGTCAATCTATAAGAGTAGGATTTTGAGAATAAGCACCCCAATAATACTTTTTAAATTTTATAAAACCCGTATAAATTTCTTTCTGATTCAAAACTTTAAATTTATATAAACGCATTATTAATTTCGATTCTAGAATTCTTAACTCCAATTACTTGTAAGTGGACACCATAATAGTAGGATTGCGGGCTATATAAAGTAAGACAAGCTTTTTTAACACATCACACGCAGCAGTCGGTTTCAACTGTCAACCGTGTTTGGGTGAATGACAGACATGACTACATGAGTGGTTTGAGGATTGAGCTTTCAAAGCACAACTAAGAAGAAGAGATTTCCAGTTAGAACTGAATGAGACAACATTGTCTTTACCTGTCAAATTGAATGTTACGCTATCTGAATGGTCCCACAAGCTAAGCATTAGCAAAATACCAAATGGGACCTGTCTATGTTACAGATTCTGTAACAAACATCTCCCGTCATCCCACCATCCGATTTTCTTTTGTTTAGTTTCCTCACTCCACATCCAACGGCTGATGCTGCAGTCTGTACCTTACAGAATCTGTAACGTAGTTTTGTCCTACCAAATGACGTTCCAAAAAAGAAATGGACTCCAGGCAGGCTGGCAGGCAGAGATATATACTTCGACTGCGTTGTTCATTTTTTTTTTTTTTTTAATTTTCTTTCTTCATTTCATCGTTATCCTCAAAGTAGGACTTTCGTAAAAAGGACAAATTTATTACTACAGTAAATCTTACATTCTATTTGTCCACCTCCACCCCTTACCTTTTATAAAACAAAATAGATTTGGAAAAAAAAAAAAAAAAACTTGTTAGCAGTTTAATAGATGGGTATAAACTTACAACCTGTCATGGAAATATATATGAGCACAGAACAGAAGTTATAACTAATATTTTCCGGCAACTGGCTGATACAGAACTATCTTTTCCTTATTTTCAGATTTCTTTTGCAAGATTCACCTTAGAATTTATACTGTTTCACCGAATGAAAGATAAGAAAATGAAGCATTGCAGATCCGGATAGCTTAATATACATTTTTATTTATTTTCAGCTATATTAATTTGCAAAAAAAAAGATGTTTAATCAAACCTTGTGTAAAATAATGTATCTGTTTAATGATGTATTAATAAAAATGTACAAACATACAACAAAAGGTTTTTTTTTTAAAAAAAATTTTAGCATAAAATAGTAATTTATTTAGTTGAATATTAACAAATATTTTTCTTTGTTTTTTATCCTACAATAAATGTGATTTTAAATTCACAATAACACCGCAATACTAAATAGAGTCTTCGGTGATGTCAAGAACTATCATGCCCTAATCTTTGTTATGTTTAGTTATTTTCTACTGTTGACGTTGAATAAGTGGATTTTTTTTTTCCTATATAGCTCGCAGGATAAAATTGAAAGAAAAAAAAAAAATTCACTTCTACAAGACATTAATATGTTGTTAGTTACCACTGCTATTGTAACGGAGAAAATAATATTACCACTTGGGTTGGGTGATGTCTCTTTCAAACAAGTGTAAAAAGTATACGTCGGCGTATATATTGGATGACTCGTCGCTTATAATTTATATATAACCGACACGACATTTGTTTCTTTAATATGATTCCGACACGTCATCTAGATCAACTTCGGAACTTGGCAGATCCGCTAAATGATGCGTCATTTATAGTTTTAGTCTTAACGACATGCCACACATTTTTGTTAAAACTGTAGACGACGTGCCATCCGGCATCCAGTTGCTTTGCTTGATAAACAAGAAGTAGAATTATGGAGCCCATAATTCATAATTGATTGTTTCAATCAACTTCCAACAACCTTAAAAAGTGACACTAGTATATTATTGAGAACAAAGTCTCTAAACCATTCTTCGCCTTGTATTTGGGATTTTCACTAATCAGATTCTTAACTAAAGTGTTTTATACTTAATTGCCCACTTAGTGATAAATTAAATGTTGACAGCTTCTAAACTCTAGTAACTGATGTTGGTTTGTCAATCCAATTGAATAGCCTACGCGAACCCCAATCTTTTTCATCTTCCTTTAAACTACGATAATTATTTAAGCTTATAAAGATTGAAAGCATAATTATTCTCTTTATATTGAAACTTTTTTTTTTTTTTTGTGTGTGTATGTGTTAGAACATTTTCTTTTTTTTCAAGGATCACTTGATTTTTTAGGAGATTGTTTAAACTTAATTTTACTTTTAATTAAGTTTTTTTTTAATCTTTATGGATGTTATGTCCATTTTATCATTTTAATTAATTGTACTTATTTATCATCAAAATTAGGGATGGCAATTGTACCCGCAAACCCGCTAAAATCCACCCGCCAAAACCCGTCCGTTGCGGGTAATTTTATCCGTTGCGGGCGGGTTTAGTATTATAAATTAAAACCCGCACATGGATGCGGGTGGGTTTGGTATTAACCTTATACCCGGTGGATACCTGCATGGATATCCACCAAACCCGCAATAATTTTTTTCAAATATTTTTAATTTAATTTAAATATAAAAATATATAAAAATAATAATGTAATTAATAAAATTACCAAATAGCCAAAGACTCAAAGTTGTGTATGTGTGTATATGGCTCATCTCTTATTCTAAAGTCATAATTTAAAGAAAACTAAAAGCATTTCCCTTCGAATTAGTATTTGAAAATATTAATCTTAATTATTATTATAGGCATTGTGTTGGATGGGTGCTTATGGTGGTGAATCAAATGAATATCTTCTCTTGGATCTTGTTTTAAATGATAATATGAAATGTAATTATTATTTTTAGATATTAGTTTGTGTTTTTTAAATAGATTTGTGTAATTATACTTAAATTTGAGAATTTGTGTTAAATTGATGTGGAAATTTTAATTTTTCATTTACATTATTTAAATATAAAATTGAATATGTTATATGGAATTTGAGGTTATTATTATAAATTTATCTATTAAACATTTGTGATTTTAAATACGGAAACCCGCAAAAAATCCGCCGGATACCATTACGGGTTTGGTAATTGTTAAAACCCGCTGCGGGTGTGTTTTTTAAAAAAATTAAAACCCGCTGTGGGTTGCAGGTGGGTTTGATAATTTAAATTTTATACGGGTTTGGATTTGGTAATGACAAACCCGCTGCGGGCGGTGCCTATTGCCATCCCTAATCAAAATTTAAGCTTTCTTTTTCAACTCTTATAAAAGTTTTACTCCTATATTTTCTTTTCAAAATAATGTCCCTAACGCCGTCACTCTAATAAAAAATTTATGTTGTTGTTGTTGTTATTATTATTATGGAAACTGTTATTTATTTGTACTATTACTATAAAATGGTATTAAGAAAATTAATTTACAGGACTAACTAAAAAATTACCAAACAAATAATTTTTTTGGACGATTATGTCCACATGAATAGACTTGGGTCAGTAGTCAAAAGGCATATATAGTTGTCCGTCCACAAAGAGATACACATGATCACTAATGAAAATAAAAATGGATTTTTGTTATGGTTTCGCCAAATTACAGGCGTACTATTATCTTTTCTTATAATATTTACAATACAGAGGGAATAAGAGTTATAATGATAACTAAAAAAAAAGTTACTCACATGCTGTTATCATGATTGCAACTATCGCATCCCGTTAAAAACTTGAACCTCATATATATTCCCTCACTGGTGACTATATATTATGCTGGCAGGCATTTTGATATCAAGTTTTAACATTAAATTAAAGTTTTAATTGCATGTTTGTTAGGGTGATGTTATGTTACACGTGTTTAGTATTGCATCAAAGAAAATGTGGTATGTGATCACGTTTGCATTTGATATGGTTGACATAACATTACCATAAATGAAGAAAAAGGCTAGGAGAAGATCATTAAAGACTTTTATATGGAAGAGAATAGAGGCACTGATTACAGTAGATCGAAGCTCGCACGAAGAGATCGTGTGGGAGGGATTATAAGTGTTTTTAGTTTGACAACTTTTAATTGCCTAAATACAGCTTTTAACACGTCAACAGCAGCGGCAGCTTGAGCTCGTGCACAAGAGGTAAACGATTAATCATGCGTAAGCGTACAAGATTGCCTTAATTAATTATTTCGGAAGGCAAATGCAACGACCGACAATGGATCCTCTTCCCCAGCAGCCGCCAGTTCTACGGATGTAGACATTAGACGTCTGGTGTGAAAGGGTTATAATTTTTTGGCGGCAGGAATTGGTTGTATCTGTTTGACGGTTTGATGTGAAGCGGGTCTAATAACACTACATTTTGATTGGTATCCAAGTTTGGTCAGGGTACGTGGTGGTGTTGATGATAGAATAAGATGTAGCCTAAGCCTATCATTGCTTGGATTGGAGGCTTCAGGTTATCATTTGTCGTGAACAATTGCAGTAATGTGTCGGTGCCTCGGTGGTGATGCAGAAAAAGAGAATTGCGTATGAAGTACTTAGAGAGTATGGGTTGGAGAGTTGTGCAGGCGGTGCTCAAGTTACATTTCATGTAACGGTCAGCATGTAAAATGCCAATGAGCCCCATATACTCTATGTTATTTATATTTTATTCGTAAATATTATAAAACTTTCTAAATTATAAAATTTCATTTAATCTCATACACTCAATTTTATTTTATTGAAACTCTAAAGTACGAATTCGTCCCCTATAATTTTAAATTTTTAAAATGACCTCTATTTAATTAATAACTATTATTTTATTATAATCATAAATATAATTATATTCTTTAAATATATTATTATTTTTATTATTAATAACAAGAATAAAAGTATTATAATTAATTAATCTATCAACAATAATTAATAATAATTTTTCATTAAATTTTTAATAATAATAATAATAATTAACGATAATTATTATTAATAATTAATTTTTGAATAATAATAACAATAACAATAATTAAAATATAAAATAATAATTGTGATAAAAATTAATTAATAATTTTATAGCAGTGTTACAATTTAACTCATTATAATTTTCATTCTAAGACAAAATAAACAAATAAATGGTAATACAGCTCATTCTAATTACGATTTCTACAGTTCAAGTAAATAAATTATTTTGATTCTAATTCTTTATTTTAATTCTAGCTATTCTAATTGTAATTCATTATGGTTCCAACTAAATTTGATTTCTATTTAGTGAATGCACTATAAAATTCATAATACTTATGAATAACTTGTAAATAATATAGAATGATCTAATTGAATAATTTATTTGCTTGAACTGCAAGAATTGTAATTAAAATGAGTTTTATTACCATTTATGTATTTGCTTTGTTTTATAATCAAAATCTGAACGAGTTAAATTATAACCAATTGCTATAAAATCATTCATTAATTTTAGAATTATAAAATTGAGCATAAAATTAAATTGAACATGAGGGGCTAAATGAAATTTCAGAATTCAAAAGTTTTATAATACTTACGAATAAAGTATAAATAACATAAAATATGAGAGGTTAGATAAAGTTTTACATGATGGCGAACCCATATTAATAACTCTTCAATCTCAATTTTAAACTCAACTTAGTGAGAAAGTAAATCTCAATCAATTAACGTGTCTGTAGAATTCACTCCCTCCCGAGTACAAAATTGAAACGTGTAAGTTATAAAATTCACCTCTGTGTCCATTTTTCACATTTTATTAATATTTTTTTTTCATCGTTTAATCAAAGAGAAATTAAAAAAGGAAGAGGCTCCTCTTGTCCGTCTTCTTTGATTCTTTATCTATCTCCTCAATAAAAATAAAAATAAAAGTCGGTGCAAAGAAAAGGAACCAGATGGGCAGTGGGGAGTGGGCACTGACAAAAATTCTAACTGCCCCTGTCCGAGCAGACCACGTACGCACACAAAGCACGTGCATCCGAATTTAACTCCACTTTAACCTTTCGGCTTTTCTCCACATCGTCACACGAGAGACGACAACCAATGTTCATGTTCATGTTCATGTACTTCGCTCCCTATTTATCATGATCTCGGGAGGTTCACTTTTGAATGCAATGCTCTCCTTTATGGCTTTATGATCCATTGCTTGGCAATTAGTTTATTTTCTATTTTTTTTGGGCATTTCTTCTTTCTCAATCAATCTATCTTCCAAAGCGTAGTAGTATCATGCAGTAAATTAAGCGGAGTAAAAGATGATTAATTTGTAGCATATGGTTGGTGGAACGGAAGTCAGATCAGATTCAGATGCACGCGAGGGAAGAAGAAGATCACTTTAATGGATGTGGACGGGACGACCCCCCCATTAATCAACTTACAGGAAAAACCAAAGCTTTTCGTATAATTTATAAAGTCAAGATTTCATTCTTATAACTATTATTTTCTATCGTTCCCTGGTCACCACTAAACTCAAATGTGATAGGCACAGAAATAAATTAAGATTCAACTCTCACCCTCATTTTTCAATAAATCCAATGCCCCTTCTCCCCATCAGATCTACTGCTACTACTACTACTACTACTACTACTACAATGTGATAGCTGAACAGGCCTACAAATTTCATATCTTAAATGCAATCGTGCGTACCATGAGCTGGAAGGTAGGCAGCCACCCACGGGGTCTTGCTCTAATTGGTTCCCATGACCAACAATGAGACTCAACCAAATTAAATTGTTGGTCCATCTCTTCTTCAAAACTTTTAACTCCATATCCAAATTATTTACTAACTAAAATTCTCAATTTTATTACTTTTTATTACTAACAAGACTTGAAAAATGCAACTCAAAACTTGCAAAACGGACCCTTCAGGTTTACCCACTCTCTAAATTCATCAACAATCCTGAGAAGTCATCATATCATCTCTCCTGAATGATTAACAACCCCATAAAAAGTATAAATGCCCGCCGCTTTCACAAGCACAGCACTTCGTCAAATGCGTCAGTACAATTAACATCGAATTCGTTGAATTATGCTTTTGCATAATTATGCTACAGACCATGTAATTAACAAAAGTAATACTCTCATAATTCAATTCTCAATGAACCAATTTATATATATTTATATATATCAACCAAATTCACTTACAACACTTAAAAAAAAAAAAAAAACAGATTTTTGGGATAACATTCTAATTTAACACCTTTCTCCTCTCTCACTCTCTCTACTCACATTATCAATTTCCAATTTCTCAACTCCATAATTCACCTTTCATATTCATCTTCATCAGAATAAACAGTTAACAAACTCTCAAAAATATAACCCAAAAAAAAATAGGGAAAGAAGAAGGGGGGGTGGGGGTTTGTGTGTGGGGGAACAAACAGCTGAATAAAATTTAAAAAAAAAAAAGAAAAAGAAAAGAAAGAAAGAAAGAAGAAAGACTAAAAAGTAAATTTCCAGATCTTGATCCGAAGATCGACCTTACACTTAGACTTATCAACGGTAGCCACCGACGGTGACTTACCTTTTGGTAACGCCGCTCTAAAACCTTCACACGTAACCCTAATGCCCACCTTCTTGCTGCTGAGCTTCCCCACTTTCACCTTCACCTTCGTGTCCAGCTTTATTTTTAAGGAAACCCCACTCTTTTTCTTCAGATCCGACTTCAATGACTTCACCGAATCCGTGTCAAGATCAATCGATCCCGAGACGACCACGTTTTTGAGAAAGGTCTGGTTCTTTTTGTCCGAAAAGAAACCAGGCACAGTCCCATTTCCGAGGAATACGTCACTCGAGGACAAGGCAGAAATAACGAACGGGTCGTAGTAGAAAGTGATGTGGGAGTTTGGGTTCTTCGAAGTGACGGTGAAGTTCAAGAGAGTGGCGACGTGGTTGGTCGATGAGTCGGCGGACGGAAGTGAGGTTGAGGCGGTGAAGCCGGAGGGAGGGGACAGAGAATTCGGGGCGATGGGGCCGGTAGAGGACGTAAAGAGCGGTGGCGGTGATGGCGGCGAGTAGAGCGAGGATGAGAATTACGAGAATGGTCCAGAAGCAGCAGCAGCAGCAGTAGCTGCGGCGGGGCCGGTGGTGGCGGCGTGCGTGGGGCTGGGGACGGTACGGCGGGCGGAGTGGAGGCTTTACGGGGGGCGGCGCGGGGGCAGAGACGGTGCCGTTGCCGTTCGCGGCGGGTTTTGAAGACGGGAAGACTCTGTCGGACATTTTTTTTTTTTTTTTTTTACTTGGTGAATTAGATTTGGAGAGGAATGAAGAATGTGTTTGTGATATGTAAAGTGAGAAAGGGAGTGGGAAGTGGGGAAGAGGCAATCGTCGCCACCCAAAAGGGATGCGTACACCTCACCAACTTTGGAATCTGGCTTTGCTTTCTCTGTCTCAGTCTTGACTCAAAGCTTACTCTTCTTATATTGTTGCTGTAATTTCCTTTTCGTTGATAACTTTTATGCCAAGTTTTCAATGCGATTTGTGATCTCACTCCCTACTTCTCACACAACCACACGTAGACGTAGTTTTGTTCTTTTTTTTTTTTTTTTTTTAACTTCATTATAAGATTTGGGTCCCCCTGTTTTCTGTGATTGTTCGTCCAAGGACGTTAGTTTGTTCTCTTCTGTCAATTAGGTCCCTTAAAATAACTTAAATACACTTCAGTATGTCATCAGTTATACATCGGTAATTTGAATATTCAACTACCATGTGTTGTAAAAAAATTAATTTTCTTCCATATATTTAGAAGTATATCAACTTATTTTTTTGTCTACAAGTGGTGCTATTGACACCCCTCTAATATCCTTTTAAAACCCCTATTATAAGTACACCCCATTGAACAATGATAGAAAATTTATTGTTATTATTAGCACCCACTTTAATTTCAAAATTGCCCTCCTTCTAAATTTGATTTTCTCTACAATACCCAACAATAAATAATGAAAATATTTCTGCCACCTATTTCATGTCATGCTTTTGGTCTCGTCATTCATACATTTTTCTGTCCATCTCTTGAAATCTTTTTCTCTTGCAATTTTGTCATTTTATAAATTCTCTTAGTCCCACTCCTTAATTTATGCTAAGTCATTGGATGGTCATGAGATTTTTCAAACAAAAGATTGTTAGGTCTATAACACAATTTTTTTTTTTAGTTTTTTGGATGCTTGAGATTCAAACAATTCATTGATATTTGGCATGAAATTGATGATGAATGCCAAGAAATTGTAAAGAGTGAAAAATTGTACTTATGCGAGGCATTGGCGTATGGGCATGTTTGTATTTTAGAGAGAGAAAATATGATAGATTTACATTTGTCCTTGAATGTAATTGCAGAAAATAGGGGTTTTAAAAGTTTAATAAGGGGTGCCAATAGCTCAACTCTTTATCTATATTTTATGATTGTATTATAATATAATTTGAATAAGAGTAGTACAAGATATCCCAAATTATATTAAAATTTAAAAAAATAATGGAGTTTTAATTATAAATATTAGTAGATTGTTTGTTGTACTTCGATTTTTACCTAATGACAAAAGTGGACATGTCCTAAACTAAATAAGATAAAATAGCATAGATCTTAATCCTTGTCAAACTCAAAATTTACAAGATAGGAAATAATTATTGCTAACTTAATTATACTTCTAATTATTCCTCTTATATAAAGAGGGCAGTACCCAAAGATAGGACAAAAAAAAAGATAATGGAGGATAAAACACAATATCATCCAAGTCTCTTTTTTTTTATCTATTTTATTATTTATTATCATGCTACTCCCAACCCTCGACTTAAACATCAGAGGGTCTCTGCGGATAACACCCCTAATGATCCTTGCAGTATTTCATTTACCAATTTGTCTAATGATAGCAATCCTAAAGATACCGAGCTCTCTCAAAAGTCATTCCTACCATAAACTAACTATTATTGTATGTCCAAATTTTTTGTATCGTATTATTTTATAATTAAAAAATTTTAAAATATATCTAGAACCACTTATTTATTAACATATCTTTCTTTTTGTGCATATGATGATATGAACATATTTAAATTTAATATTTTTTTAAAAAAGGTTTAATTTATTTATTATGTATATTAATAGAAGAAATTTTTCTTCGAATATTTAAAATTAAATTCACTCATTCCAAAGCCTCACATTTAGGATATGCTATAATAAAGCTGATGTGGTCATGTCTCTATTGACTTTTAAGTGTTATATATATTTATAAAGACTAGGGGTCCATTTGATTAAATGCACGAACTAAAGTCATTCGTTGTGAATGAGAATCGGTAGGGGTTCCAATGTTATCCCCTATGTTTTTGCTGCTGTTTTAAAACCGTCCCAAAAAAAAAAATAATAAAAAGGGTCTTGGCTAGCTTCTGGGCATGTGAAAGAGTGTAGTGTCAGAGAACGTGGGGTCCATGTCTTATGGCGATTGGCTAGGCCCTTGTAGTTGTAGATCAGATGGTTGGGAGGTGTTTTGATTAATGATCTTCTTGTGATTTTGACAGAGAATCTTGATTAAATATTGGGAAATTATCATTAGTATAATTTATTATAAAAAAATATTATAATATTTTAAAAGTATATTAATTATTTATTTTAAATTAATAAAATATATCTACCGCCCACTAAATCGCTACTTATCGTTTAAATAAAATAACGCTAGAGGGGTTATTTATTCTTTTCATATCATACAAGTGATAATAAAAGAATTTAAGGATATAAAAGTAATACTTTTCAAGGGTAAAATCATTAATTTATTATAATTCCGTTAATTTTTAAACGGCAACTAATGATTTAGTGGTCGGTAGATAATTTTTGTCAATTTAGAGTGGACGATTGATACACATTCAAAATATTGTAGTATTTTTTAATAACAGAGCATCTATAAAGTATATAAATGATAATATCCCTTAAATATATAATTATGTGCAGACTGATACTTATTTCTAAATAATTCTAATAAAATAATGCTATTTTCCTTTTTTTTGAAGTTATTAATTTAAATATTTTAACTATTTTAACAAAATCCGAAAATATTAATCATCAGCAACTAATGGGAAAAAAAAAACACGTTAGTGAGTATATTTAATAGAAATTTGATAGCAACTTAAAAATAGTGGTAGAATTACTATTAATTAATACAACTTGTCACTTATTTGGCCCTTTTTGGGGATTTTGGAAGCAAACACAGTACGGTAGATAGAGATTCACCAAATCACAGCCCATGAAGAAGAGCAATGTGAGGAGGAAACCCCACCGACGATTCTTGTGGCTCTTGCCGTTCTGTAGACTTTAGGTTTGGTGATGGTCAACATAATTAGTTAAGTAATCCAAGTCGCCAGGTAGCAAACTTAAGCTTAAATCACAAGTCAAAATGTGGAGTTTTCTGGGTAATAATTAATGCTGCGTTCGAGGTTTGATTTGAGGATCTTTACGTTAATTAAAGTACCATCACAACTGCAATGACTTCAGTCGTATCAATTTAGGGTTAGACACCCAACGAGAGAAAAGACAAGAGGTGGTTTGGTTTAATAATTTTTTCTAATTAGATCACTCAATTAATGATAATTTATAAATAAATAAATAAAGTCGAAACAATAATGTATCCTTGCTTCCCGAAGGTGAAACTTGCAATAATTTGAAAGAGTCCAATTCCTTGATAAACATATGATAATTAGCAATAATGACATTATGCTGAGCGGCACAAGGAATGAAGCTCGCACCGACACTTGCCAAGGAAAAAAGGTGCAACGGAAGTCATTTTATATTTTCCTTCTCTCAATTTTAAAAGGAAACTGTATCAATCTTGAGCATTTTGAAATTTTCGGGAAAAAAAAAAAAAAAACTTGCACTTGACTGTATCACCAAGCGTAAAAATGGAGCCCCGCTTTTAGCCAAGACACCCAAAAAAAAAAAAATGCAGAAAATGAAACCAAAGACAGGGCAGGCCTCTGCTGACAGGGGATTCATTCCAATTTCCATTACTGGGTACTAGGATTGAAGGTATAAACGACATAGCAAGAACATAGCAGGGCACAAAAGTCACTTGCATATAAACACTAATCAGAGAAGCAGTGCCAGCTAATTGAGATAATTTGGGGGGCGTTTATTCAAAGCAAATGATGGGAACAGGTAACCAATCCTTAATCTCACCAAATAATTTAATTCAGCAGCTGTTGGTATTAAAGAAAATTCATTTGTCTTTATCAGTTAGTTTTAAAGTCAAATTCTTGCATTCACACTGTTCAAATTTTTTTTTTTTTTTTTTTTGGGTGGCAACATATCATATGTATTAGTCATGACATTATGCCTTCGTTCGTTCAATTGGCACATGTTCCTGCATGTGAGTATGGCATGCCCTTTATGTTGGAGAGGATTATGAGCCAAATAATACAATTGTCCAGAGAACATTAAGCATGTGAAACCCATATTGTGATTGTGTGCCATACATGTGGCATTGGAATTGTTAATTTGTGATCTCATTGTCATCTCACGGTCGCAGATGCTCAATTACCAAAAGGAAATCTAGGGTCTGGAATGTCATAGTCACTGTAACTTTACAATTCAAGCAATCTACTTTGCAAGGAATGTTGGAACATTGCATGCTATGAACAAGGATCACAGACAATACATGTGCAATGGTTCCATCTTCTATGCATCAATGTCATTGTCCATTATTTCACATATAGTTCAATCACAATCCTTAAAAGGTCGATGGCGAACAAGATTTAAGGTAGCAGAATTTTATGGCCCATGCTTTGCTCAAAAAGCAAGCTCTACAGGACGAGCGCATTTCCCAGCAGAAACTAATTGAAATCACAACATGAAAAGGCTATCATTCCCAGAATAACTGGGGAAACAATAGCAACAAATAATACAATTACCTAGGGATGGGCAAATCGGGTTTCGGTTCGGGTTGTTCGGGTTTCGGTTTGGGTTTCAACCCGTTCGGGTTGGAGAATTGAACCCAATCGGGTTGAAAACGCCAACCCAAACCGAACCGAACCGAATTAAATTCGGTTCGGTTCGGTTTGGGTTGACAATTCAGATCGGATTGACTTGATAATTCGGGTTACAATTTCAATTTGGATTAATTCGGGTTAGTTCGGGTTAGAATGGATTGAAACAATTTAATCTAAAAAACAGCAAAAATTAATCAATTAATCAATCAATTAATTAACAATCTCCAATTTAATTAATAATAATAGCAGCAGCAAACCCGCTCCAATTTAATCAATAACCGTCTCCACTCTCCAATTCTTCAATTATCAATAAACCCACTCCAATTTAACTAATAACAATCTCCATTTGTTCAATTATCAATCAACAACAACAAACCCACTTCAAATAATTGAATAATTTTCAATCAATTAATTACAAATTTACAATTTAATTAATAGCATCGATCTTGTTGGGTTTAGCTCTTCGTTTTGGAGTGAGTTTGGGGTTTCTGTTTATGTTTATGTGAAGATGTGGTGAGAATGAAAAAAAGCTTCAGCAAGTTACAGCGTCGTCGTCAGCAAGGTAAGACAAACCTTGATCTCGGAGGTCCGAGCAGCTACAGCGTCGGCAGATCGACACTATGCTGGGCTGAGTGGGACGCGAGGTGAACGCACAACGCAGTTGCGGGCGAGGCGTGCTGGCTGACTGACGGCGAGTGGGCTGCGGTGAACGGCTGGTGTCTATTGGAGCTGGACGGGGCTGCTGGCTGCTGCTGTGAGTGCTGTCGTCGTGGGCTGCTGTGGCTGTTGCCTGTTGAAACTGAAGTGCTGAACGGGGCTGCTGTGGCTGCTGCTGAAGTGCTGATGTCGTCGGCCACAGTTCTCAAAAAGTGAGGACTGAGAAGAGGGAGCAAGGAGGGGGAGGCCGGGAGGGAGATGAAGTGAGAGATTTTTGTTTAGGGATTTTTTTGTTTAATTAATGTATATATATTTTTAATTTAAAAATTAAATCTTAAAAAAAAGCTTCAACCCGAACGGGTTGAAACTTTGAATCCATTCGGGTTTCACCGGTTAAGGTTCGGTTCAGTTCGAATTAACCCGAATCGAATGCCCACCCACTAATTATTACCGGCCAAACCAAATATACTCATATAGGATACAAGAGCAAATAACCAACAAATTTTTATCTCCATGTTCAGCTAAAAGTCTTGAGAATTCGATACAAGGAGGAAAGTACAGGAGAATCATCAAGTTCTTCTTGGGCTACAAATGGGTTGTGTAATACAAATCACAAAATGCTATCATGGTTTCACTACAAATTCTCAAGCACCTGATAACTACTGCACTACGAAAACATTACATTTCATCTTTTCATTTGTCACGGACGCCCTCTTTACAGTCACCTAATCTGTTGTTAGTCCGGCAAACATGTAAGAGTAAACAAGACCAGTCAGCTTTTCTCTAAGGTCGAAGCAAGTGAGCAAATGCCAACAGGTATACACACTAGATAAAATAAATAAATAATAAAACCATGAATTGTGTACTAGAAACCATAAACACAAACATCATTTTGCCCCACCTAACTTCTCAGACATGACAGAGAAATATAACATACCTTTGAAATTTTGTATCTCTATACATGAGCATAACTGAAAGCAGAACAGGGACGATTGCGGAGCACAAGTGCTCCAAGGAGTGCCCACTGATTATGTAATGAGTTTTACTATAAATTTTCCTGTCCGCAGCAGCTTCAAATTTTGCTAGAAGGTAAAACCCTGTGGCAAAGAGTTTTCAGACCTCTTGAGGGTTAAACATGGCTAGTACATTAATGAAAGGAAAGTAAAATCTTCACAATGTTGACTACTGTGCTAATAACTTCAAACTGTGCATGTGCCAGAACCAATGGACTGATTTAAACACAGTTTTGAAAGTAAAACAACGAAATAAACTATTATGCCGTACTAATAAAACCATTTTCAGCACTTTGTGAAGTAAGGCATACTTGCATATTGTTTTCATGGTTTAGTTTTATCAACATATAGACATCAGGTTTTACGAACATATAGACATCAGTGAACTTGGTGAAGTAAGGATACTGATAAATCATTGGAACAGATAAAAGATACTCGAACAAAAATGATACATTTCTAGTAACTTTCAAGAACCTAATCATGTCTAACACTCCAAAGACCCGTTTGAGTCTGATTTCCAGCAGCTGGACTGCCAAAGCCCAGCTGCTGAGGTGTTTGGTAAAACCCGCTGGCTGTGGCACTGCATCCCATCCACACCTGCAGAGGTCTCTCTGCTCTGTCTTTATTACCAGGCAAGTAACACAAACCCTAGAATCAAAATCAAATTTTTATCACATGGATTTTTTTCTCCCTATTTCAACAAATATTTCGCAATTTTTACAATAGAATGCTTACAACACCCATCATATGAGCTTATATATAAAGTCAGAATAAATCTGAGGGGAAAAAGGACATTGAGTACCGGTAGCATAAAGCCAACATCTTGAGTGAGTATACTTGGGTGGGAACAAAAATGTGACGACTGGAATGGCTATTGTTGGAATCAACTGGAACGTCATGCACAACCGAAAATCATTAAATGTTCTGCAACAAACTAGCAGGCTACATTCAGTCAAACACTTGTAAATGTTTCAAGTCTGAGTTTGAAGCAGTAGTTGAAAAACTGATAAGTGACATACAGGTGTCTATAAGCTAACCTGGCATAAATCATACTAAGAAATGAGACTGATATGAGTGCAATCAAACAACTTAATCCAATCTTTGCACCCACTCTCTCAGCAAGCAAACTAGAGAAAAGTGAGGCATATGCGATCATCATCTGCAATCAGAAATGCACATTAAGACAGTATAAGGTAGTAGCACCTACATCATCAAGGTAGAGAAATTTAAAAGGAAGCAAAATTCCTCCATTGCTTAAACATGAATCTGGAGAAGAAAAAAAAAACATAATAAACATTTTGAGTTCCATAATCAAAATCATTTGGCTTTTATAAAATTCAAAACGTAAGTCAAGCTAAGTAATGTAGTCATAGTATGCATAATTGTGACTAGTTAGCTCAGCATGGCAATTCAACTTTCAGAAACAGCAGACGCTATCAATGCAGGAAAAACAGTATTTCAGCTTATGCTGCAATTCATAACCAATATATTGAATGGAATTGAGATTCTAACCGGTAAGGTGTCCCACATAACTCTATCTTCATCAGGCTTAAGATGATAGTAAGCAGAACCAAACGCCACACCCGTTATTCCAGCATAGAATAGCGCCCAACCCCACACCTCGCCGCGAAAACTGCAGCCACTCCATGTCCAAGTCCAAATACCACCCAACAAACCAAAATAATACCCATCACCAAATTTTACTCATAAAAAAAGAAAAAAAAAAACACTAGCACAATAATTATAAAAAAAACAATAAAAATCAAAATCAACCGACCTTATGTTAAAAAAAACTCCTTGAAGAGTGAGCACAAACCCCATAACGCCCGCAATCAAAAATGGGAAATTTGAGAGTACGTTCAAAGTGTTAGGCACTCCTGTCCCACACCCAGATACCAAAATCACATCAACAGCGAAAAAAAATCACATAGAAGATAAATAAAGACACATTTAGAGTTAGAGATACCGAAAAAATTGCGCATGTCAGCAAAAAGGTGGCTTTCACGAGACGAAGGGAATTTGGGAGTGGCCAGCATGAAGAAGAGCAAACAGAGGAATGCTCCAGCCCATATACGAGTTCTCTTCACTCTTCCAATCTGTTGATTTGGTAGCCACACCATTCTTTGCTCTCAGCTTTCTCTGTGCAACTGAAAGTGTAATGCTCTACTTAAAGTCTTGCTTTATTGCTTTCCCCTCTGCCTCAGTGGCTGTATCGCATGTGTGAATGAGAGGAGTATCTTTTGTTCTTACTGTGTTTTTGCGCTTCTGAGATTCCAATGATGTGTATATCTTGCGACAACTTTACTAAAGTATATTTTGTTGTACGATCTACGTAGAATTTGTCAAGCGACCGGTCGTTTTTGTTACGGCTTCGAAACGACGTTGCTTTGATCTTGGGGGGGTTTGGCAAACGTCGTTTCGGACCAAATATGTGCTTATTTGTACAAATTCTTACACGGGTTGGCTTGCCATGTCATCACTACAGTCACTGCATATCCATTCAACAAAATCTTACGCCAACACATTTACTTTACTCATTTCGTAATTAAAAGAAAGAATTAAGATGAAAACTATTTATCTAGGTCACATTTGCAAGTATTAATTATCTTAATTATCTAACCCATCTATCATGAGGAGAAAAATTTGTGTGCGATTATGCCATCAGTTGGGACAAATCCATTAGATTTTTGTCATGTAGCAGAATAGTAGATCTTACATTTTGTTTCTTTCAATTTTATTTTTTAAAGATTAGTGAATTTTATGTTCAAACGCAGTGCACTACCACATGACAAGAGTCTTAATGGATTGTCTCATTATTTCAACATGCAAGACGGTGGGACAATCTCACACAAATTTTTCTCCTATCATGAGATGACGAAGAAGAAAGATAACGTTAAATAAAATTGTCCAATCAATTTATATCATAAGTCTTTAAAAAAAAAAATTTGAGTTTATGTTACCATAATTTTATTGTACAGATGCATAAAAGATGTAGTATATTAGTCTCATATAATTATACATTGTATACCCCTTCTCTCATGCTCACTTTTTGCGAGAAAAATATTATTATTTTTTGTAAGTTAAAATATTATTATTTTTAAGGAAGTTATAAACCATACACTTTAAAGGGTCCAGCTACAATACATTTGTGGTTTCATACCCATTTTTTTTTTGTCTTTACCCAAGAGTTGCAAAGGGTATTCCAACGGCTTAGATGTTGTTATTTGGTTATTAACAATATGGTCCCTTATGTTTACTAAAAGAATAAGAAAATGTTAAGTTTTAAAATTTTGACACATTGGTCCGTTAAAATATTTTATTATCAAAGTAATTTAGTAAATGAACATATTTATATATTAAGAATATGGATGGATTATTTTAACTTGTTAAAATACTCTCAACTTCCATTACTTAAAATAAAATTAGATTTTAATAACTACTATTTTGCATTTAGTGTAAAACAAAATTAGGCAATGTTTTATATAAATTTTGATAATATTAAAATGAAAAATAAATAAATATTAAATAAATGCATGGATAGTCATTTAATTTCATTAGAGAGTTTATAAATAATATTTTCAAAATAATAAATTTCTATATGTAAATTTGAAATTATATAAAATTACTTATACTTTATCACACGTATGAAGTTGATCAATTATTTATTTGATATGAAAATAAATAAATTGTATGATATTTATTCTATTACTTAACTTTAAAATTTGTTGAGAATGAGATAGAGAGAATTATTTTTTTAGCATTTTAAAATTATTATATTTTAATTGGGGCTTATTGTATAAAATTATTAAAATTTATAATTTTTATTATTTACATAAAACAATAAGAATTGTTGAAGAAAATGCCAAAGTGGTGTTTGGTACTAGGGGGTAATATAGTTTTGCCCCACTTTAAATTTACTTTATTATAAAAAAATACTACAAAAATTTGAATTTATTCAAATTTTTACTTAACTTTGAAATTGATATCAACGGTCCAACCAAACCAAACGTTATTTGCCATCCATAATTGATGATGTCACATAGTGGCAGATGCAGCACGCTAGCCCCAAAAAAAATCTAAGAATAAAAGAAAAAATTGTTTTGATTTTCTAAGTAGGTTCTGATAAATCTATTAAAAAGTAGCCCCTATAAACCCATAAATTTTAAACATTAACTTTTAAAAAAATATGAAATTCTACACTTTAATTAATAATAATAATCCACCATCTAAAATATTTTTCTATTCCTAAAAGTATGACTAATTATTTCAATTTCCATAACAATAATAGAGAGAACGTTTTCGGTAATAAAATTCATGAAGCATCGTCTCTGAAATTAGATGGAATGAATGATAATTTGGTTGTTTGTGAAGAAAATAATAAATTTAATAGTATTGATAATGAATCTGTTACATAACTCAAATGGGAACGAATCGGATGTTGTGGGGAGATGCCAATACTCGTACCCGTACCCATTTGATAGAGAACATCCCATCAAGGACCAAACCAAACTCAAAATGTCCACGTTTAAGTGGATGAAATATAATGTATACAATATCTGTTTATTTCCCAAAGATGTTTGTATTAGTGCGTAGATACTCCATGTGTAGTTTGGATGGTCGATATTAAAACTAAAATAATTTATCTGTCAATTATAGACTGGACCACAAAAATGAGGCATCCAGGGCAATAGGGCATCAGCCTAGCAAACAAGTTAAGCATATCTCCTTGCATTTTAGAAAGGCTTAAGACTCAAGCTGACACACTGGCCTGGCCCATTGCTTCCACCACAATTAGGGCATCATCCCCTTTTGTTGTCAAAGCCACCAATATCTAAATCAACGACAGCATATTCGGTGTTTTTATTACACAAAGTTGCTTATTCAATGAAACAGAAAAAATAATGACTCCTGGGGACATGTAATACTAATTTGACAACTTCACATGACTAGCGGAAAAATAATTAACAAAACCCTGCTCCCAGCGACTTAAAAATAGGAACAAAATGTGGTCCTGGCTCGGACAATTAAATTTAAAAGTTTGGTTGAGATGACAAATCGGGATTGCCTCACAAATTTGAACTCCTCTTTTGGTGCCCACGATGTTAATGGTTAGAGGGCTATGTTTGTTTAAAGTGACAAGCATCAATTACAACGAGATCTTAAGCAGTCACCACCACTCGAAAGTCTTGAATAATGAATTCAGCTGTCCTTCTAATTTAAAAGACCATATTCCCTATCTATTACCACCTAATATTATTATCTGGGTCCGCTTAAGTTACATTTAACGTAACTTACGGCTGACCCGTAAAATAACAATTTACTTTCTATACTCTATATTATTTATAATTTATTCATAAATTTTATAAAAAAATTTATATTGTAAAATTTAGTTGAGCTCTTTGTACTATATTTTATTTTATTGAAACCCTTAGAGTACCAATTCGCCCCTTAATAATTTTAAAATACCCTCCATTGAATTAAAAAAATATAATAATTGTTAAATAGATTATAATAATTATTTTATTATAAATATAATTATATTTTTTAATGGATTATTATTATTATTAACAACAACAAGAATAAAAAGTATTATAATTAATTAATCTATTAACAACAATCAATAATAATTTTTAGTTAAAATGTCAATAATAATTAACAATAATTACTATTAATAATTAATTTTTGAATAATAATAACAATAACAATAATTATAATATAAAATAATAATTATAATAAAATTAATTAAAAATTTTATAATAATTTATTACAATTTAATTCATTTTGATATTTATTGTAAGATAAAGTAAACATATAAATGATAATACAGTTCATTCTCATTAAGATTCATGCAATTTAAGTAAATAAATTATTCTGATCTAATTCTTCATTTTAATTCTAGCTATTCCAATTCATTTTTATTGAATGTACTATAAAATTATAAATCACTTTATATTTAATTAGATCACTCTATATTATTTATAATTTTTTTATAAGTATTATGAATTTTATAGTGCATTCACTAAACATAAATTAAAATTAACTGAAAATATAATGAGTTAGAATTGAAATATCTAAAATTTAAATGAGGAATTATAAATAATATAAATATAGAGGGCTGAATAATATTTTGTGGGTCAGCCGTAACTTATGTTAAATGTAACTTTTTAAGTGCAACTTAGGCGGACCCTTATCAGATCAGATGGAATTTTTGACCCATTTCACTCCAGACATATAATAAATAGTGCCCACCAAAAAAAAAAAAAAAAAAAATCAAAAGTAAAAGTGTAATGAGCATTTATAAATGGACCCAGTTACATAAAGGCAGCTAATTCGAACTCCAATTTATGACCAAAATTAAAAGCTAAAGAACTGGTGAACAGTAATAAATCTGCAACTCAAACTGTTGCTGCTGCTTTACTGGTAATTTTGTATGCACGTTACAATTGGTATTAATGTGTAGTACCTAAACGAAATCACCCACGTGCTTCACAACCAAGCGCATGCATTGTACAGATAAAGCAGGGAGAGGAAGCAAAGCAACCAAAGTGCCCACGTATCTAGGGTAATATCCATGGGCATTTCTGTAACTACACAAACTCCATACAGCCAATCGTCCAGTTCACCTCTGCAACAAAGAGCGGCACACCCAGCCAGCCAACTTCCCTATTTCCATGGGAGGCACATAGCATGGATATATAATTTGTGAAATGACTGACCAAAATCACACCCCCCAAGAAGACAAAAGAGAAGAAGCACATACAGAATGAGACTGAAAATAGTAGTGGCATACTTTGAACAAAAAATGTTCTTAAATCTTCAAGCATAATTAAAGATCCTAAGCAGTAGATCTGCAGTTACATTCTAACAAATAGACAGCCCCTTAGAATTTAACCACAAGTTATTAAAAGTCTTTTAATTAATTTATCTTCCAGATCCTCTATTGATCATCTCATTGTACCTGACAATGGAATCCATCCTCTGCAACTTCAGCTGCTGCTTGAACTTGTGGATAAAGTCATCAGCTTTGGCATCAACACCCTCATCATCAACCTGGGCCACCTTAGCATTTCCCAATTCTTTCACAGTAGCTGGCCTGCGAGCCTCAACTTCCACAATATCTTCCTCTCTGAAATGGTTAAAAGCAGATTTAGAGCTAGCAGATTTCTTCATTTTCTTTGGAAGCTTCTTGAGAATCTCTCCTGATGCTGGCTTGGTGTCAGATTTGGTCCTGGCCACGCTCTTTCTTCCCTTAAGCTGGCTGTAAATCTCATCAAATGTCTGTTCTTGATCTTGGAAATGATCTTCTTCTTCTCCTTTTGGCCCTCCTCCTTCTTCTTCTTCTTCTCCTTTTGGCCCTCCTCCTTCTTCTTCTTCTTCTCCTTTTGGTCCTTCTTCTTCATATTCTTGTTCAGGTTCCAGGTGGCGATGCCCTTGGTCTTGTTCTTGTTGATGGGCTTGATTTGGTGGGTAATGAGTATGTGCTGCTTCTTGGCTTTTGTCCAAAGTAGTGGATTCTTGTGACAAATAGTTGTAAAGATTGATGGACTTCAATTTTTGCAACATTGAAGGAGATCTACCCCATTGAGGCGGCTGGTGCTGATACTGAGGCTCTTCTTGTTGTTGTTGTTGTTCCTGTTCCTGGTTGAAATGATGAGAAGTGAAATGTGTGTTTTGAGCAAAGTTGGTGTTGGGTTCATGGGATCTGTAGTTGTAAAAGTTGATAGATTTGAGCCTCTGCAACACAGATGGAGATCTAACAAGCTGCGGGTGACGGTAATGCTCTTGATGCTGCTGCTGCTGCTGCTGCTGCTGTTGTTGGTCGCTGCCCTTTTGTGTGGCTAAGCTTGAAGTGATGGCAATGGTTCCAATCATGATATTAAGGAAAACAAAAAGAACAGTGGGAGTGAACCAGCTGTTCATTGAAGCCCAGATTGAAGGTATAAATGATACAGATTCTTCAAACATTATGTGATTTTCGTTTTTTTTTCGTTTTCTTTTTCTTTTTTTGGCTGATGAGAGAAAAGAGCGGAGAGATTGGGGGATGTGAAATTGCTCTATGAGGAGGGCTCAGAAGAAGGAGGGTTTGGGTGGATATTTTGGCTGGTCAATTATGTGAAATTTTTCGTTTTTCAGAATCTCGAGGACACGTGTCCTCACATGACGGGCCAGTGGGAAATGGACAAAACCCAAGTGGTGAGTGTGCGTTAATGTGAGGTTGTGGTTGCAAGCAGCAGCGGCGAAATTTTAAAATATATTGAAGGTAATACATTAGTGATATAATAAAGTAAAATAATATTACATTATATTATTCATTTATTTTTAAAAAATTAACATATAAATAATAATTATTTAATTAATTGCATTATCTTCCAGCTTTTATAAATAAATAAATAATTTTGAGCCTATAAAGTATATGATTGGGAGTTTGGGACACATTACGAACTACCCTGCTCACTGTCAACGACACCGTTTCCATGCTTTCTTTAATTTGCCTTGTTTTTTAAATTATTTATTAATTTCCTTCAGATTCTGAGTACCGTTGTCGGTTACCAAGGGCATCCTTGCTTTAGGCGTTTTGCTGATGACTCGATGATGTATATAATATCTACAACGTATTAAATTATTAATAATAGCTGCCATACCAGTCAGGTTTTTTGGTTTCGTTTTTTTTTTTAAAAAAATTTATTTAAAAGATACTAATAAATTTATATATTCATCTTAATAAACATCTTTCACGATGGATAGGTTCCGCTTCTCATGAGATAATAAATACATTGAAAAATGAATTGTAACTTTCACAACCAGTGGCAGAAAAATGTGCTGAATCTATTGCGAGACGAGGCCTCCATTCTCCAGACAGACTTATCATTAAGGTCTGAGCTATAAAGATTGCTAGGGCCCAAGCCATATGACAACGTTTATCATTATTATTGGCCGATTATTTGTCAAAGGGTTTTCACAAATTACTTGATTTTTCTAGCGTTTTCATTACTCAATACTAATTTCTATCACGAACCAACATTGAAGATATTTTGAGTAGACTTTGACGAATTTAAACTTAAGGCTCGTTTGAGATTGAAGTTAGACAATTATAGTTTAAAAATTACCATACTAAAATATTCAGAAAGCACTAACTATTGTATCTTAGAAGTTAAGTTGATTTGATTTTACACTTATATGATAAAAAGTCTATTATATGTTTATTAATTTTGTCAAAATTATTATTTAATAATTATGTTTACCATATAATATTAACTTTATCTCATAGTTATAGTCTTTTTTTTCCAAAATAACCATAACTTAAAAGTTATAATATCTTAATTCTAAAATTGTGCCTTAGATGATCATTATTAGATCACATCATTTGACAAATACCATACGGACATGTTTGGTTGATATATTATAACTCCTCATTGTATTAAATTTATACACGCCCATGTTTAGTAAGCTAAACGCTACAAAAACACTGTATAATCAGCCAATCTAATGCGGCAAACTGACGCTTGCTTTTTCCTTTTTTTTTTTCCTTTCCGTTTCCAACTTTGCATTTGCTTTTGCTTTGACTTTTGCTTTGACTTTAACTTCTTAATAATAATAATAATAATAATAATATTATTATTATTATTATTATTATTTTAAAATTTTAATATAATACTATATATTATTTTTACATTATAATTATTAATATAATTAATAAATATGTAATTTATTATTCAATATTTTTATATTATATTTTTTATTTTTCATTATAATTTATTATAACTAATAATAAATATTTAAATTTGAATAAATTTCAATAATATTAATTTAAAATTAATAATAGTATAAATAATATTATAAAATATTATTACAATTTAAATATATTAATGTAATATAAAATATTAATATAATATAATATTTAAATTAAATTAATCATAAAAAATTAATATAATACAGTGTAGTACCAAACATTGTATAATATTATTATAATACAATACTAAAATAATATAATATAATACAATACATCAGCATTAAAGTAATACAATACAACATAATATAATAAAGTGTGTCAAACGCACCCTAAAAATTAGTTAAACAATATAATATCAATTGTATTACACAGTATTACAAATGTAGTAAATACAATACGTTTTTAAAAGCTCATCTAAATTCGAGACTTTAAATGGGCCTCTGTGGTTGAAGTCATTTAAAGATCCATAAATGGGCCTGCTGTGAGTTCATTTGTGCAGAGGCGGGCCTGATGTTATTGGAGTCACGCAGTGGTTGTGAATGTGCATCTGAGAAAAACCAGAGAAGCAAACAGAAAGAAAACCATGGGATTTTCCTCCTAAACCGTGACAATTAAAAAAGGAATATAATTTATAAATGTGGACATTCGCACCATGTGAACGGCATACGGCATTGACGTATATAGAAAATGACAAGATCCATTTTGGGTTTTAATTCAAGAAGCTCTGTGTAATAATGTCATCATCCAATCGATGACGATTAGCAAAATTTGATGGGGGCGTATGTGGTTGTCGTACACATATGTGGTTGTACGTCGTCGATGTATCTATCTAATTGGTTTGAGGCAATCTTTCATTGTCGTTTTAGTCTTAGAATAAAATTTTGAGGGGGGCAAAAAAAAAAAATAAAAAAAAAAACACTATCCTTTTTGTGATTATGAAAATTTTGAAAATGGCATTGCCCTCGCAATTGGTGGTCTCAAAATCAAAAGTCAAAAGCTGTGATGGATATCAGAATCCATCTCTTTTGAAAAAAAATTCAGGTAAAGTAATTTTCTACGTAACTCGTAAGACTTGCGCGCAGCATTCCTGTTTTTTGACGATGATTCTTTGACAATAACTTATCACCAGTAATTCAAGCGTCGGCACCTGGCTGTAACACAAATTAGGGCAATTACGTAATGGCGCAGAAAAAATTATAGATATAATTCTTCAAGTCCGGATTATTGCAAAGATAATTTTGTAAATCAACTGTTCAAAACCGATATTTACTCTCTCTCTCTCTCTCTCTCTCTTTTTTCTAACAAATTTCACGTATTCTGACATAATAATGATGCAACATTATCAAGTATGTATGTGTGTGTCTATATATACGATGATATAGATATATCATGGCTCTTTCACGGTATCCTTCTTTCGAAAAATTTGGTCCTCCCAATTGATGAATATCGTGATGGATTTTCTATATAAATCCATCCACATAATATACTATGAAGTTCTCCACATCTCATAGTACCCAAAAACAAACCAAAACAAGCATAATCAACACGTGTTAAAGGATTTGAGTGAAGTAACAAACACTCCAGATCAGAGGATATGAATGAAGAAAATAAACAAACATCAGGGCAAAAAAAAAAAAAAAATGAAAAAGAAAGAAAAGAAACAAAGTAACAAGTTTGACAAAATTTACGGTAAGAGCTCTTGCATACGTAATTAACTTTACTTACACACGAAACTTAATACGATCATCCATTGGCTCGTGCATTATCATTAAAATATACGATGATATTAGTCCATCATGTGCCCATCGACGCGAGCATGAACACAAATTATAATAATAATAATAATAATAATAAAGAAATACAATGTTAAAATGAGTTTTGCCCAAAAAAGTGTCGACACTCTCGCGTTCATTCTGTAGCAAAAAGCCGCAGCGAAATTTCTCAAACTGCGTCCCCCGCGCCTTCTTTCGTCAAACTATGTCGACACTCTTTGCTCTTGTCATTGCCTTTTTATGTTTCTTCGCCCGGCTTCGGAATCCGCATCAGCCATTTTCATTTTCATTTCATTTTCGGACGCCAATACCATTGCGTTTGTCTACGACGGGGCCCGATTCCTTCTTGTGCTTGCTGATTAAACCCCATCACCATCTTCCATACTAATTATTAAAAAAAAAAAAACAACAACCTTTTCGGAATCTCGTTTCTCTTGACATGTCATTCATCGAGGTGAGTTCGATTCGCTCTTCGGGATCCTAACCGCTGGTTCTGTTTTTTTTTTTTTTCTAAATTTAAATATCATTTGTTCGTAATACGCCGTCGTTTTTTCTTTGGTTTGTCAGGATCTTTGGGGATTTCGTTTTTTCGATCATTTTAGATCAAATACGAAAGCTTTTCCCGGTAATTTTGTCAACTCTTCGACTGCAATTGCGTTTTAATGTTACAATCCCTAAGAATCTTATGTATCTATTTGTTTTTTCTTCGAAAGGTTCCTTTTTGCATGCGGTTTCCGATTCCATGATGAAGTCGAGCTGCGAGTCCTCGGACCGCGAAGACTGCCGCGACGACGCGGCGGCCTTTAATCTCAAATTCGTCGCCATAGCCTCCATCCTCATTGCCGGAATCGTCGGCGTCGCCATTCCGTTAATTGGGAAGCACCGCCGGTTCTTAAAAACCGACGGCAGTCTGTTCGTCGCTACTAAAGCGTTTGCGGCCGGTGTCATTTTGGCTACGGGTTTTGTTCACATGTTATCTGGAGGATCCGAGGCGTTGGATAACCCGTGTTTGCCCGAATTCCCGTGGTCCAAGTTCCCGTTCCCTGGGTTTTTCGCCATGGTAGCTTCGCTTCTGACGCTGCTTCTGGACTTCGCGGGGACACAATATTACGAGAGGAAACAGGGCCTGACCCGGGAGACCGAGGAGCAGGGTCGGGTCCGGTCTGTGGATGAGGACTCGGATTCGGGTATTGTCCCGGTTCTGGAAATTAAGGACCGGAACGTGAAGGTCTTCGGTGAGGAGGAAGGTGGAGGCATGCACATTGTGGGGATGCATGCACACGCGGCTCACCATAGACATAATCATCCTCATGGGCAGCACGCATGTGAGGGGCACTTGAAGGATGCTGGCCATGGACACGGGCAGGGGCTCGGGCATGGGCATTCTCACGGGTTTAATGATGGGGATGAGGAAAGCGGGGTTCGGCACGTCGTCGTTTCCCAGGTACTTTAGACGTACTTTATTTTCCACTAGTTTAACTTTTGTTTGTCTTGATGCGTTTTAACTCGTTGCTTATAGCGTCTAATTGGTGTTGCTTTGGAGTCTGTAACTCTATTTAAAGAGTCTGATTATGACACGTAGGTACGAAGGGAGACCTATTATCTTTTTATTTATCTATCTTTTCTTTTCTCGTTGGGTATTGAAGTGCTATGGGTGGGGCGGGTCTGTCCATGTCTCCATGACTTTGCTTTGGTAGTTTGGCTGTGATTTGTGGAAACAATAATACTAGACTTGGCAAGTAAATTTTTAACAATTTTATTCAAGTGAAATTTCATTCATAAAATGATGGTAAAGTTTTGTTCAATTATAACGGGTATATACAACTAATTGATATTTGTTTCCCATTAGCTTTAAGTGTTTGCTTTTGTTTGAAATTCTATTGCTAAGAAAGTGAGCAGCGAAAATGTGAGATGCGCGACTTAAATGTGGTTAAAGATGAGATGGAAATCTGTTGTTATGTTTGCAGGTTTTGGAACTTGGAATTGTTTCACACTCGATTATCATTGGGATATCGCTTGGAGTTTCACATAGTCCATGTACAATAAGACCCTTGATAGCAGCGTTATCCTTCCATCAATTCTTTGAAGGATTTGCACTTGGAGGTTGCATCTCGCAAGCTCAATTCAAGACCCAATCAGCCACGTTAATGGCATGTTTTTTCGCCTTAACAACTCCAGTAGGGATCAGCATCGGTACTGCAGCTGCTTCAGTTTACAACCCAAACAGCCCAGGTGCTCTGATTGTTGAAGGAATCTTAGATTCAATGTCAGCCGGCATTCTGGTGTACATGGCTTTAGTGGATCTAATTGCAGCGGATTTTCTCAGTAAAAGGATGAGCTGCAATTTTAGGCTTCAAGTGGTGTCTTATTTGATGCTGTTTCTTGGAGCTGGATTGATGTCTTTACTTGCAATCTGGGCTTGACAAACTATTAGACTATGTCTTTTGGTTATTTATCTCCTCCCTCACCTTTAATTTTTTCTATTGTTTTCAGAGCAACATGAAGAGAAATTTGTTCAATTCTTTCATAAAATTGCTTTAGTAGGGGAAGCATAGGTGCAAGGAGAAAAGCAAGAAATTGTATCCTTAGATTGTGATAATGTATCATTAGGTATGAAAATTTACTCTCTTAATACAGATTGTAGCTGATGAGCAAATTAATAAAGTCAAAAAGTTCTTTAGTGAATCAAATATCTCTATTCTCTATATAAATTCATGCTAATGAAAGTTGTTATGACTTAACTCTGACGTGTCGATATATTGTTCGTTTTGGATCCTAACAAGGTTCGCATGTTTTTCTCCTGCTAAGTGAGGTAACAAGAAGCAAAAAATCCATATTCTCATAGCTTTTTGTTGGTCTACGAAAGCAGTAGGAAGATACACATTTTGTTGGTGAAAAATAAGTTAAGCTCTGCTATTCTGGATTAGGAACTAGGAAGAGGTTACCTTCATACGCATAGTATTTGCAATTTGAGTGCAATTACTACACAATGATCAGACAAACAGAAAATTCGTTGCTTGGCATGTGATTTGCACGTGGTTCACCAAATCCCAAGCGCAAGAGCCAAGCGTTATTATGTGTCCAGGGTTGGGGTTTTGTGTTGCAACATTTTGTGTTAGTGTGGAATAGGAATGGCAATCCATCGGGTCACAAAAGCTTTATCATTTGTGCTTCGGTCCGACGCGATTATAAATTTGTTTTTATACTATTTTGTCAATATCTTCTAATTTTATAACTACATCTTAATTTCATTTATGTTACTTTACAATTTTTGTTCTCTTTTTAATTACAATACCATGAATATAAAATAAAAGAAACGATTTTCTAACTTAAAATAATTCACAACACAACATGCTAAATATACAATATAATTAATTATAAAATAATTCACAAAACAACCAAATTAATAGGAATGGTTTTTTACAATTTAATTCTAAAATCTAATATTAAAAACACACAATGCAATTAAATTTAAAACACATGATTCAATTCTACAATCATTTATTCCACACACAATTCAATTTCACAAGAATCACAACTATTTTATTTTTTCTTTAATATAGGGTTGAGTCGGGTTGGATCGACTTAAGTCCAATCCTGACAAAAAATTTAATTGGACTTAAAAATTTTGACCCGAGACCTACTTAAAATTCAAAAAATTAAGATCGAATTAATCAAACTAAAAATTATGGTCTGATCAAATTGTCATCCATAGTGTGGAAGAAATATTGCAAAAAAATTGTGAACATCAAAAAATCCGTAAGATGGTTGGTGGCATTTATTAAAAAAAAAAAAAAAAAGACAATCAGATGAGAACCCATTTTTTAATTTTTATTTTTCATTTATTCTCATCATTTTCAATGCCTTGCTTTTGCGCCGAATTGATCAATTCGAAGTAAAGTTGTTCATAGACAGTAGGGCCCGTTCGGTACTGATGCATGGTTCCTATTTTTATTTTTACTTCTATAATTTAAGTGCATGTTCGGTGGAATAAATTTTAAAAATAAATTGTAAAAACACGCAAAACAAACTCCAGTTGATAGTAATACTAATAACAAGCAAAACACTTTGGTATACAGATTTTCGCCGTTCTTCCAAACCAATTATGAAATACATGAAGAAACAATATATATATATATATATACACACACACACACCTAAAGACGGGTTTCAGAATTCCTGCAAGAGCTTTCAGGAAAGGAGGTTGAAGCTCCATCGAAGAAAGCTCCGAGCCCTCCAGCCGTCAAGGCCTTTCTTAATGATAGGGTCGAGAAGGTGGAGTACGTGTTGTCGGCCCAGGGATGATAGCAGTTGGTGGAGGATGGACCCTCTCCTCTGTTGGTGGATGTAATGGACCCTCTGGAATCTCATGCGTGCGGAATAGCACTTTTTTCTGTACACTAATTTGTTTTTTTTCCTGGTCATCTACTCTTTCTTCTCTCTCCCTCACCTGAAAATCTTATCTCAAGCTCTCAACTCTTCTCTCTCCCTTTCCAGGTTATACATACACGATATTGCTTCCTCTTATTATTTTTATTATTTTTATTTTTTTTAATAAATTGAACTTGTTCTTTTCTTCAAGTTAATTATCGGAGCGGATAAATTATTAGTGGCAATAGAATTAAAAATTGAAGGTGTTTGATTTTTTTACCTTCACACGTATTTATGGTTTATGGAGAACTTGTCACTATCATTGATCTCGAATCCGGAGGGGTGAAATAATAACAAATTTTCCTTAAGTGTCGTTAGACCAAATTATGAAAGGTTCAAAACTCACGAAAAATATAAATGCAATAAAAAGCAATCAAAGCCCATTCTTTATAAAGAATGAATTGACCTAGGTCCATTCTAAGTAAATGCCCAAGGGGTGGTTCTCAGGCAAAACGTAAATGAGTGTATTTACGAAGAGAGACCTAGATTCATTCTTTATGAAGAATGACCTAAGTCTATTTTCTATAAAAATGATTTAGATCCATTCTAAGCAAATGCTCAAACAATGGTTCTTTGAAAAAATGTAAATGAGTGTTTCTACAAAGAGAGAATTAAGTCCACTATTTATGAAGAAGGACTTAGGTCTATTATAAGTAAAACGCCCAAAGGGCAACTTTTCGACAAAGAGGCAAATACATTTTTCTATAGAGAGCGACTTAAGTCTACTCTTTATAAAGAATGACCTAGTTTATTTTAAATAAAATACCCAAATGGTGAGTTTTTGACAAATCACCAAAGACATGTTTTTACAAAAAGCAACGTAAGTCCATTCTTTATAACGAATGACCTAGGTCCATTTTTTTTACAAATAATGGCTTAGATATTCAGCCACTACTTGAAATACCACAAAACCAATCCTCTTTATAGGGAGCCAACATAAGAGTTGAAGTGCTCGACGCTGATGAAGGCTAAGAGCTCGAAATCAAGACAAGTGTTCAAAGAAAACTTGTCATAAACAAGTTTGACACATAATGTCAGATGTCTTTATGCATGAGTTTTGCAGACACTTGTCATTAAGACAATGGCACGTGTCATGATAGCACCTCCACCTCATGGATCAAATTGCCTATATAAAGACTAAGACTCCCCATTTGAAGATAAGAGAAAAAAAAAAGGGTAAGGAAATGTTGTCATTCTCTCTCTACAATTAAATTTAACAAGCTGACTTGAGCATCGGAATATTATTGTCGGCAACCCCAGCACCCTTTGATAATTTTTTTTTTTTTTGCAGAACAATTAACAATAAGGAGATACGTAATTTGAGACACTCGGCTCAAGGAAAAAAAAAAGCCACAGAACTCGATTTAGAAGAAAGTTTGAAACACAAATCAATCGATGTACATTGAACAAAAATTTACATCAATAAGTGTTATTCTCTTGAAATACCTTGAGTGTTATTTTCTTATAATAGTTTTTATTATTTAATGGGATGGATACGTGACATGATTAGGTACCTTTTAAAACATGACACTTACAAAAATTAACGATGATTATAAGTAGTGGAATTGGAAATGTTTGTGCTTGAATGAAATATAATTGTCATTGTGAAAATGATTGTGGAAGAAATACGTTGCGTTTTAGTTTTTGGTGCTTGTTTTAGCCACCGATTGGAGAGAAATGATTGAGTTGAAGGGTTAGGAAAACGAGCAAGAAAGAAATGTCAATTCTCTGGTGACAGTTGGGAGTCAGGTTCTATTGACTCCCGACATCCTTTGATAATTGTTTCTTTTTACAGAACAATTAACAATAAGGAGATATGTAATTTGAGACACTCGGCTCAAGGAAAAAAAATAAGCCACATAACTTGATTTAGAAGAAAGGTCGAAACACAAATCAATCGATATACATTGAGCAAAAATTTACATCAATAAGTGTTATTCTCTTGAAATAGCTTGGGTGTTATTTCCCTATAATAGTTTTTATTATTTAATAGGATGGACACGTGATATGATTAGATACCTTTTAGAACATGACACCTACAAAAATTAACGGTGATTATAAATAGTGGAATTGGAAATGGTTGTGCTTGAATGAAATATACTTGTCATTGTGAAAATGATTGTGGAAGAAATACGTTGCGTTTTAGTTTTTGGTGCTTGTTTTACCCATCAATTGGAGAGAAATGATTGAGTTGAAGGGTTAGGAAAACGGGCGAGAAAGAAATTTCATTTCTCTGGTGACAGTTGGGAGTCAGGTTCTATTGATACTGCTGTTGCCCGAATTGGTTGGTTTGCTATTGGACTTGAAGGAGAAGCAGAATTAGGCGTTTGGACCTTCATAATGCTTTTTACTTCCTTGATCTCCAAGTGTCTCAAAATATCATTTTTGTTATATTTTAAGAAAATGCGAATTGAAATACAACATCAAACACACCTTTAATTTGTTGAATACAGCTGGTTTCTTTCTATTGTGGCTTCGAGTATGGCGACACTTTGCATGCCTTGGTTCTTTGCAAGCATGCTAGAAAGGCATGGAAGTTATCTCAAGCCCCCTTCAGTTTCGGCTATACGAATTTTCTTATACTTTTCCAGTCTCCCCAATTTTAGAGCATCAGTTGTGATATAAGAATCCAGACACTGTATGTAATTTTTTTTTAATAAATGAATATTAATTATTAAAAATATATATATATGGTCTGATAAGTGGTGCATAAAATTGTAACTAATGAAGTTGGCCTGGGTGGACTCTAATTTCTCATTGGATTTGGATTATAAAATTGTAACTGATGAAATTGGCCTGGGTGGACTCTAATTTCTCATTGGATTTGGATTATAGAATAACTTCAATAAGTTAATAATGTTTGACCATATAAAATCTATTAACTAAAGGTGACACTAATTGATAATCTATTCATTTATACTGTTGTATTACAATTCAATGAACATGAATAGAATTTAAAATTTATTGTATTTTGTTTATCTAAACAATTGAATATAAATTAATACACAAGATATACTTTTAATTGATAAAAAAATAATTTGATTGTACTTATTTTTGTTGCAATTCGATAATTCAACCTCTGAGTTTCTATATACGATAAGAAAAATTATAAATGAGATATTAGATTGAAATTTCAAGAAAAAAACAAGTAACAATCGAGTCATATTTTATTTAATAAAATATCATAATCACGAAAATTTTACAAGGATTTTACAAAAATATTATCTTATTAATTTATTAAAATTATTAATTTAGCGTATTAGCCTAAGTCGTGATTGTAAAAAATTATTATATAATTGAAATTATTAATTTATTCAATATTAATTATATATGTGCACTTGATTTTTTTCCTCTTTCAAATAGAAGGAAATGACTTGAAGCGTGAAGTTTAGGTTTGAATGAAAAAAATATTTTGACTTTTATCTAAATAGCAAAACATTTAAATGAATTTCTAATATTCTCTATCATTAATACTCCTATTAAATATATTTATTCATATTATATAAATTATCATTTTCTTATTTTTTTTATGTATCAGCTTCCATTTTCTTTGTTCAGTTCATACTCAACTATCAATTTTATTTTTTATTTTTTTAACATGAATGAGAATGTTAAACATAATAAGACTTTAGGTGAGTATTTTTTATAATAGGTCAATATCTTTGTTTTTATAACTACTATTTTTATAATAGATTTTGAATACTATTTATTCAGATAATTAAACAATTCTTGGTCAACTTACATAATTAACAAGTAAAAAAATCAAATTTTATACTAAAAATCACATTATATGTATTATATATTAATGTAAAAAATAGATATGTTGAATATATTTTTTATTTTTTGTATTTTGTTAATGTACACATTATCAGTTTTTTAAAAATAAATATAAGTATTCACAATATCTATAAAGGTATATATGTCAAAATATTAGGGGTGGCAACCTAAGTCAGAATTTATTTATTTGATTCAATTCGATGTGAATTAACTTAGTTTGGTTTGAAAAGTTTGAACCATTTAATAAATGGATGAATTTGATTAGATTCGTTAATTAAACGAATCGTGAGGGTATTGATTCGTTTATTCGTTTAATAAATTAGTCATAAATTAATCGAACACAATCGATTCATTTAATTAAATTACTTATGTATCATTAATATGTATGAAATTTTTTTAAATTTGAAGGTTAATATAGTGATTATGAATGATAATAAATTATTTTTTGTAGGATGCCAAATTTATTTATGGTCTTTTTACATTTTATTTTATTTTTCTTTATTAATTATATTTTTGTAAATGAGTTCATATTTAGTTCGATTTGTTATGGGTTCATTATATATGATAAACAAATAGTAAACTAATCCAAATCCAAATTCAATTCAATTCGTTTATTAATTTCACTAAATTTATTTGAATCCATATATTTCAATTCATTTAATAAACGAATTGAATTGAATCCACAAAATTATGACCAATTGGTCCACTATTTGATTCAAATTTGATTTGTTTATTCGTTTGATCCCTTACAAAATCATCTTTTATTTTTTTAAAAAAAATTACACTTATATTAAAAAATTTTAAAAATATGTCATTCACTTATCTATTTGAATATATTCAAATTTTAGAAAAAAAAAACTACTTTAATAATTAAGAAAAAGGGACAACATCCAATACTCAAAATCGACTTGAGGCTGTCTGAATATGATATGTATTGTTTTAATTTAAAACAACATGAATTGTCTTTTTTTTATTACATGAGATTATTACTCAGATTACAATTTATATTACATAAGATTATAACTGATATTTACAAATCAGACTATTACTGACACTAACTTACATTAATACTAATAAAAAACTTTACCCAAATTTTTAACCCTTATAAATATTTAAAAGATTTCTACTCTCACGCATAAAAAAAAAAAAAAACTTTTATTCAATTAATTTAAAAACAAAATTCCCCCACAGGAATTCGAACTGCTGCCCTCAAGGCCACTCGGCAACATGAATTGTCTTTAAGAACTGAAAACGGTATTAAAAGAGGGAGCTTCAGCCTCGCGGTGTCACTATTCACCCAGGAGCGTCCCTTTCAAGAAACTCTACTTCCCATTTCCGAACCAGTGGTATAGAGCTAGAAGAAGCAACGACAGATCCTTTCGCCAATCCCATTTCCCCAACATTTTCCCTGTCTCAACTCACAATTCTTCGCAATGCCACTCTTCTCCCACCGCCACAACTCCTCAGCCCTTCCCACCTCCACCACCACAAACTCATCATACTCAGCCAAAGATCAAAAGCTTCATAAGCTTAATTCTAAAATATCCCTGCCCATTCTCCTCTTTTCACTCCTCTCCATCTTCTTCGGCCTCGCTGGCATAATCTTTGCCGTCAACGCCGTCCGCCGCCCCAGTCCCCTACCCGTCTACCGTTGCGGTAGATCCGAAGACACTTTCCGTGCATTCTACTCTCTATCCGACTCTCGAAAACTCCGCGATAATGGAGCTCTCCTTGATCGCCCCAAGCTTCTCGGGTTTGTCGGAATTCAAACCGGCTTCGGTTCAGCTGATCGCCGGGCCGCTCTTCGCAGCACGTGGTTCCCTTCTGACCCGGATGGACTCTTAAGGTATAAATGCTTCATTTATTTTATCAAAGATTTTTTGGGGGGGGGGGGGGGGTTGGTTTAATAACTGAAAGAATATGCTGGTTTAATTTGTCGTATATTTTATAGATTAGAGCAAGCTACCGGGATAGCATTTCGGTTTGTAATTGGGAAATCCAAAGATGCAAAGAAGATGGCACAGCTCGAGAAAGAGATTGATAAGTACAGAGATTTTATGCTCATAGATGTTCAGGAAGAATATTTAAAGCTTCCTTATAAAACGTAAGAGGTGAAGTTCTCTTTGTTATTTTGATCCAAAAAAAAAAAAAAACGGTGGCTTGTTTGGTAATTTGGTTTCTTCATTTTTGCTATTGTTAGGTTGGCTTATTATAAAGCAGCTTTCCTGCATTTTGAAGCAGATTATTACGTACAAAGCTGATGATGACATTTATTTGCGCCCTGGTATCTGAAATAATGAAGATAGGCATCATGCATTCTGTGACTCTTATAAATGCGTTGTGACATTATAAATTTATTTTCTTTCAACTTCTTCAGATCGTCTTGCAACTCTTCTTGCCAAGGAACGTAGCAATCCGCTGACTTACATTGATTGTATGAAGAAAGGACCTGTGATCACTGACCCTAAAATGAAGTGGTATATGGGTTTTGCATATTAAAACTGTTATCTTTCGGATATCTCATATTTTTTCACATGTTTCTTTATTTTTTAAAATTATTTTATTAGTTGATTTATAATTTGGAAAATTCAGGTATGAAAAATCAGGGCACCTTATTGGAAATGAATACTTCTTGCATGCTTATGGTCCTATATATGTTCTGTCTGCAAATGTGGTGGCTTCACTAGCTGCTGCAAGAAATAACAGGTGCATTTGGATAAAGTTTTCATTGGTCTTCTTACCTTCACATTTGCTTATCTTCTTTTACCTATTAGTTTAAGATTGTACTGGAAAATGACTGAAAATATCCATTAGAACCAACGAAAAGTTAAAATTTCATGTGTCCAGATGAAATTTATTTTATATTTTTTCCCTGTTTATGATGCTGGGATCAAAAGTTCTCATTGCATACATTTTGAGATTTTTTCCCCTTGAAAATGTTAATTTGACTTGCTCTGCTATTTATATAACAATGCCTTGTCTGTTCTCTGTTCTCTTTCAGTTTTATTTTGTAATCTTTCTTCCTTCTATGCTTTTGTTAATAGATCTGTTCTGCTTTTCAGTTTGAGAATGTTCAGCAATGAGGATGTAACTATCGGGTCATGGATGCTTGCTATGAACGTCCACCACGAAGATAACAGAGCAATATGTGATCCTAGATGTACTTCCACATCTATAGCAGTGTGGGATATTCCAAAGTGCTCAGGTAACACAATTTTTGTAACTTGCCCTGCGGTAACTATGTTTCTTATTATCACATGCCCTGCTGTAATTGTATTTCTTACTTTCTCAAAGAACTATCTTGATATGTGATTTTGATACATAAAAAATTAAGATTTGAAAATCCCGCTTTCTGTTTAAGTTCTGATGATCATGTATTCGTTACACATGAAATATGAAGGTTCCTCTTAAAAGTAGTGAGATTGATGGACCGCCAATTGTTAGGGTTCTGTAGTTTGTTATGATTTTGTATTACATTGAGTTGATGAGATGGTGCGAAGTAAGGTTGAGCTTGAGGGGAAATGCACAATTATCAAAATTTTGAGCAGAGTTAATTACAGATATTAGCAAGAGGAAAAGGAAATCTGAACCCATTGAATACAGGATTTTAGCACATAACAAGTCATGATAATGTTATAAATTTTACATGTACCTTAGGAATTTGACGAGGTAGGATGGCTGTCCCAAGGATTTCAAGGTCGACAACCACACTACCTATAACACTCTCTGTACAAGACCCTCTATCCTATTTAGATCTTTCTCCTTATTTGACTGCCATTATAGTAAGGATGATGATTATGAGGAAGGAGCCCATTCGATAGAGCGAGGGATCCTCTAGATGCTAGAAAGGTTGCTTGCATCCATGGGGAGCGCTTCTCCATGATTGATTGTTGTTCAATTCCACCAAAATCTTGACCCCGCTGTATGGAGCCACAGCCCTGGCTCTTGAAATCTAGCATCCAATAATCCAAATGCCTTAGAATGCTCTGGGGACATGGGGACATGTGGACCCATCAATATGCTGCATATGTTAGTCTAAACTTTTTAGTGGTCAGTTGCTGGGTCCACTACTGGACATCAAATCTTCAGATGCTGATGACAACTTCGCTGCAAGATTCCCAAACATTTGTTGTGGGCTGGAATACAATGAAACACATCTTCAGCAATAAGAGATTTCATTTACTTTTTAACAACTTTTGTCTGGCATTTTTATCTCGTATAGCCGGGATAGCTTTTTCGGTAAGCTGTTCCTTCTTCATTATTTTTATCTTTCTTTTTAAGTTGATGGATTAGAGGAGCTTGAGATTCATGGGGCCTAAAAACAGATTTGATGCCTGTTGATTATGCATATTTTCACATTTTCTATTATATTACGTTTTTAGCTGATGGTTTAGAAGGAGCTTGAAGCACACTGGACAATGCATTATGCTACAGTGATGATCCCTGAAATCTTGCATATTCATCTTAATTGCAAGTCCTCTGCCACTTTATTTTTTCTCTCTCTCATCTCCAAAACATTCATTGATGCTCCTAGTGCTTCTGCTGATTAACCTTGCTTCCATTGAACGTTCTTTCTGAGTAAGCAATGCTACGGGGAATAGTAAAAGAGTTACTTTCTTGCTTTAATCAAAACTTCCCAAGCCCAATTTCTGGTGGCACAGCCTCCACACATGCACCGACGAAGGCCACAAGCCTAGAACCTTCTTTGATCCTTCTGAATCCTCTATGATGACTGAATTGGATTTAAAATTCTGTAATTAAGAGTTTAAGAAGAGAGTGTACAGGAATTTAATTATTCCGCAAAGTTAACTTTTGAATCCTCCCTAATGACTGAAGGATCATTATATTTCAGGTTTATGCAATCCAGCCTTCAGAATGAAGGAGCTTCACAACATCAGTATGTGTTCCAAGAGTCCTACATTGCCACCAGATGATAGATAATTTTTAACTGAAACCTTGCATGCCACTTGCTAAGCCAGATGAGATGAATTTCTTAGTTGATTTTTCTGCCTTACTTGATACTTGTTGTAGAAGCAATTTCCTCCACTAAAAGCATTCCATTCCAATACTTTACTGCTGCACCTGTTGCTATCTTAAAGAATGACTCTTGCTTGAATAGTGTCAGATTACATTTTTATGGTACAGAAGCTATCAACGCATTTGCAGAAGGTACTGCTGATGCTGGCCAATGTAAGTGTACAGAAAATGCATTTGGAGAGGTTTATAGGGGTTACTGCTCATTTGTAGTAGTCTGATATATAATAAATTTAATTGTATTGAAAATGAGTCTATTGCATAACATTTTCAAAATGTAAAAACGCATTGAGAATAATTATAAATGTATTAGCAAGTTTTTTAGATATTCAAGGTTTTAGTTTTTATATTTTACTATTATCTAATATAGCTCCCTGTAAATTATTTCTCTGGATGCACTATTGATGCTAGATGTTGGAAAACTATCAGTCACTCACTTTAAGTTTACCATGTTAGCAAAAATAACATCAAATTTTGAATGTATTCAATTTTCTACTCTAAGCTTGCAATTTCTATCAATCGTCCACCAAAATCATTGGTCGATTTTGTTTTGAAACAAAAACGTTTGTTGGGTTTTGATAGTTTTACTTTTTACTATTCTTTTTATTTGATTTTATTATTTATGATGCAAAATAAAAATCCCTTGAATTCAAGAGTGAAATAGTAATTGTACTCAGATTTTATTAAATATTCTAATGGTATTAATATTTTGAGGGGCACGTGAAGGAGGCTGGCCATGGACACGGACAGGGGCTTGGGCATTCTCATGGGTTTAGTGATGGGGATGAGGAAAGTGGGGTTCGGCACGTTGTCGTTTCCCAAGTACTTTAGACATACTTTATTTTCCACAATTTTAACTTTTGTTTGTCTTGATGCATTTTAACTCTTTGCTTATAGCGTCGAATTGTGTTGCTTTGGAGTCTGTAACTACACAAAGAGTCTGAATATGACACGTAGGTACGAAGGGAGACCTATAATCTTTTTATTTGTCTATCTTTTCTTTTCTCGTTAGATATTGAAGTGCTATGGGTGGGGCCGGTCAGTCCATGTCTCCATGACTTTGCTTTGGTAGTTTGGCTGTGTTTTGTGGAAACAATAATACTAGACTTGGCATAAATTTTTAACAATTTTATTCAAGTGAAATTTCATTCATAAAATGATGGTAAAGTTTTGTTCAATTATAACGGGTATATACAACTAATTGATATTTGTTTCCCATTAGCATTAAGTGTTTGCTTTTGTTTGAAATTCTATTGCTAAGAAAGTGGGCAGCGAAAATGTGAGATGCTCGTGACTTAAATGTGGTTAAAGATGAGATGGAATTTGTCCTAGTTGGAAATCTGTTGTTATGTTTGCAGGTTTTGGAACTTGGAATTGTTTCACACTCGATTATCATTGGGATATCGCTTGGAGTTTCACATAGTCCATGTACAATAAGACCCTTGATAGCAGCGTTATCCTTCCATCAATTCTTTGAAGGATTTGCGCTTGGAGGATGCATCTGGCAAGCTTAATTCAAGACCCAATCAGCCACGTTAATGGCATGTTTTTTTCGCCTTAACAACTCCAGTAGGGATCAGCATCGGTACTGCAGCTGCTTCAGTTTACAACCCAAACAGCCCAGGTGCTCTGATTGTTGAAGGAATCTTAGATTCAATGTCAGCCGGCATTCTGGTGTACATGGCTTTAGTGGATCTAATTGCGGCAGATTTTCTCAGTAAAAGGATGAGCTGCAATTTTAGGCTTCAAGTAGTGTCTTATTTGATGCTGTTTCTTGGAGCTGGATTGATGTCTTTGCATGCAATCTGGGCTTGACAAACTATTAGACTATTGTCTTTTGGTTATTCATCTCCTCTCCCCACCTCTAATTTTTTTCTGTAGTTTTCAGAGCAACATGAAGAGAAATTTGTTCAATTCTTTCATAAAATTGCTTTAGTAGGGGAAGCATAGGTGCATGGAGAGAAGCAAGAAATTGTATCCTTAGATCATGATAATTGTATAATTAGGTATGAAAATTTACTCTCTTAATACAGATTGTTGCTGATGAGCAAAGTATCAAAGTTAAAAAGTTCTTTAGTGAATCAAATATCTATATATAAATTCATGTTAATGAAAGCAGCTTTACTTCTCTTACCAAGTGGAGGTGGACTAGCAAGAAGCAAAACATCCACATTCTCACAGCTTTTTGTTCATCAGCGAAAGCAGTAGGAAGATACACATTTTGTTGGTGAAAAATAAGTTAAGCTCTGCTATTCTGGATTAGAACTAAGAAGAGGTTACTTTCATATGTGCTGGTGTGGAAGAAATATTGCAAAAAAATTGTGAACATCAAACAATCCGTAAAATGGTTGGTGGCATTTATACGAAAAAAAAAAAAAGACAACCAAATGAGAACCAATTTTTTTAATTTTTATTTTTCATTTATTCGCTTCATTTTCAATGCCTTGCTTATTGCGCCGAAATTGATCAATTCGAAGTAAAGTTGTTCATATACAGTAGGGTCCGTTCGGTATTGATGCATGGTTCCTATTTTTTTTTTTTTTACTTTTATAATTTAAGTGCATGTTCGGTGGAATAAATTCTAAAAATAAATTATAAAAACACGCAAAACAAACTTCGGTTGATGGTAATAACAAGCAAAACACTTTGGCATACACGTTTTCGCTGTTCTTCAAAACAAATTATGAAATAAATTAAGAAACAATTTTTGACGCATTACTCAAAACATAATAAATAGACTGCATAACATCAAATTAATCATCGGAGCAGATATATTATCAGTGGCAATAGAATTGAAAATTGAAGGTGTTGGATTTATTTTTTTTTTACCTTCACGTGTATTTGTAGTTTGTAGAGAACTTATCGTGATTGTTGGCCTCGAATATGGAGGGGTGAGTATTTGAAAAAGACACTCCGATATTCAAGTTAGTGTTTAATCAAGATTAAAGAAAGAAGAAAGATAAAGAAAATGATCTTTTCTCTCTAAGTATGAACAGTACTTTTGGAGGCTAAAGATCTCTTTTCTCTTAGAGTTTGGTCTTTATTTATAAATGATGAGTGATATAGATTTAAAGTTTTGTTTTGAACCCATAATCTAAAAACATGTATCACTCATCATTTATGCACACGTGGAGGTGAATTTGATTTAAGGAATTATTCCTTCACTATGTGTTTCCTTACTCATATGACCTTTAGGCGTGACTTCCTTAAACTAATAGATTGCAGAACTAATTCCCCCTCTTGCCATTTTTATAAGTTTCGGGAGAAATTTTTCCTTACATGTTATTCTCCTGAAATAACTTAGGTGATATTTCACTTGAATAACTTCTGCTATATGATAGGATAGACACGTGATATGATTAAGTACCTTTTAGAATATGACACCTATACAAATTATCGATGATTATAACTAGTGAATTTGAAATGTTTGTGCTTGAATGAAATATACTTTTCATTGTGAAAATGATTGTGGAATAAACACGTTGCGTTCTAGTTTTTGGTTCTTGTTTTAGCCACCAATTGGAGAGAAATGATTGAATTGAAGAGTTAGGAAAACGAGCGAGAAAGAAATTTCATTTCTCTGGCGACAGTTGGGATTCAAGTATGGCGACTGTTGCCCGAATTGGTTGGTTTGCTATTGGAGTTGAAGGAGAAGCAGCATTAGGCGTTTGGACCTTCGTAATGCTTTTTACTTCCTTTTTTTATTTCAAGGAAATGCGAATTGAAAAACAACATCAAACACGCCTTTAATTTGTTGAATACCGCTTGTTTCTATTGCGGCTTCGAGTATGGCGACACTTTGCATGCCTTGGTTTTTTGTAAGCATGCTATAAAGGTATGGAAGTTATCTCAAGCCCCCTTCAGTTTTGGCAATATGACTTTCTTATACTTTTCCAGCCTCTCCAATTTTATAGCATCAGTAATTATATAAGAATCCAGACATTCTATGTAAATGTTTTATTTTTAAATGAATGAATGTTAATTATTAAAAAAAATGGTCTGATAAGTGGTGCATAAAATTGTAAGTAGTGATGCTGGTTTGGGTTGACTCTAATTTCTCATTGGATTTGGATTATTGAATCCCTTCAATAAATTAATAATGTTGGACAATATAAAATCTATTAAATAAAGGTGATAGTAATTAATATATAAATTAAAAATCTATTAATAATCTCTCTTATCCTTCTTACGAAATCCCTCCTTAGAACAAACAAATATCCTCGAGGTCATTTTACATGTTTTCTTATTATTAGAAAATGTCTCTTTGTTAATACTAAATCTCATTTTCAGTGCATACTTATTGTAGAAATTATATGTTAATTACTCATATTCAAATTCCATTTCAAACTTACGCTTTCCATCCAAATCAGTCAAGCATTCTAAAACCATAATAATAAGTCTGTAACGATACATAAGATAAATAAAGAAGATAATTGTTTTAATTAACTGTAGAAATCTGGATTCATAAAGAAGCCAAACATCAAGAAAAAAAATAAATAAATGAACAAATTGAAGGTAAGATGCAAATTTTATTGTCAATTTCTTTTCTCCAATGTGTGCTTTTTTTTTTTCCCAGTTTTCTAGAGATGAGGGGGAAAAAAATTTATGGGAAAGAATTTGGCAACAATCACGTGAGTTTGAATTTCTCAATAAATAAAAATTACTTAAAATAAAATCTCAACCGTTTAATTTCATTAATAACAGTTTCTTGAAAATATAGGAGGACTAGGAGAGAAAGAGCCTAAAAAAGGATCTAGATCCTTTCTTTTTTGATCCAGTAATCTCAATTTAACGTGCTAAAAAATTGTTTATTTTGTTTAGGTTGAACTAAAAAATTATGTTTCTGGCTTCCACTTACCATAAACTATGTTTTTGAATTTGACTACTTCAATACCTCATTTCACTTTAAAGTTCCCTCAAACCCAATTTCACGAATTTTAGTTTGAATTTTTATTCTCTCAAATTCCCAAAACATCGTTCTTAGCTAGGTGCTTGTTAAACAAGATGAGAAAAAAAAATTCATCTGGGTTCAAATTCTTTTCCTTTAAGTTGATGATTTGGTAACAAATGTGATCGAAATTTTTGCAAATATACAGTAACTCAATCGAATTGTTTATTCTTGGTACAGACATACGGACTCTTGTGGCCCTGTAGTGTTTCAATTTTCATAGTTAATATAATTATCGAGAATTGGAGGTAAGAAAGAAAAAAAAGGAAAAACATCAATTGGAGAATGATGGTGCTGATCAGTTCAAGGAAAATGATGATAGGGCTGATAATTTAAGGGTTTGGGTTAGGCTTTTTCAAGATCAGGCCTACCTTTAAGTTATTGACAGCAAACCTATAGCTTTTCAAAAGTTTGTCCATACTTAGACGAGTTAGGCTTGGGCCAAAAGCCTATGAGTTCAGGTTAGGTTTGGGCCAAGCCTAGACTTAGATAAAAAATTTTAAAATGAATTTATAATAAAGTTTAAAATAAGAAAAAATTAAAAAAACTTAAATTAAAAATAATTTATTGATTATACAATATATAATAGATTAATAATTAAATACACAAAATTTAAAATATAAAGTACAGGACTTTTTCCATTAGCTCATATTTAAATTCATCTACTGTTTCAGGCCATAATTAGACCCATTTAGATTATGAACAACTTCACATGAAAGTTATCCATGACTTTTAAAATAGATTTCATAATAATAGCTTTTAACATTCGAACTATTATATTTTTTCAGTAGTAATGATGTTTATTACAGCAAGTTTAATGTGAATGTATGTGTATTATTATTTTTATTATTTAGATTATATATTAGTATGAATTTTTAATCATATTTTACATAACAAATTAAAAATTTATTAGATTTTTTATTTAATTGTTTTTTTTTACTTTATGTAGTTTTATGTGTTCAAGAAAAAGTTATGTCTAAACATTATTAAATATACTCTAAGAGAATAAAAATTAATTTAAACATATGTTTATTTTGGTTTTCATATAATAAAAGGAGTTTCAAATGTATAAATACAATTTATCAAATATTAAACTACTTTTTTAATTAGTAACTTAATGCATTTGCATAACAAAAATAACTTATTTAATAAGTTATCTGTAATCCCAAATTGACCGTAATTCAGATTCGCTTAAAAGTTATCAATTTTATTGCAGAAAATGTTTAAATTCACATTAGATCATATTTAAATTCATCTACTGTTTCAAGCCTAACTCGTCTAAGTATGGACAAACTTAATACTGTAATAAAGTAGCTGGTCCCCAAATCTCCATTATACAATTGGATTGATATGTAATAAAGAGACAATTCGCTCACGAGGTTGCTGATCTTCACTTTATAAATTATAGTTCATACGCTCCACAAAATTAAATTATCCTATGAATATATGAAACTGAAATTTAGTAGCCTCAGAAAACAAAATATTTAAGATAAGGCTATGATTATGTTGGAGTAAATTTATAGTGGAGTATGAATCTCAATCATACACGTAAAGTAATAAATAATAAAAAATTCATTATAATTTTGATCGTATGGTTATAAAGAAGTGTTCTACTTTAGAACAACTCGATCATAGTCAAACACTTGAGATAATCACAATGTTCCTTGCTTTGGCACCATTTCAGAGATGAGATAACTAACAATTTCTAAGGTGAAGAAATATGGTACGTGTGAGGGATAGAGTTACTCCTACTTTCAAGATAGGATCTGAATTCGTGTCTTCATAAAGAAATTGTCATTTTTTAATGATTTGCTTACTTTGGCCAAGGTCCCCTCATATATCATCTCTCAGGATCTCAAACACGACCTTAGCTAATTGATTGGTATCGGAAAATTAGAAAACGTCTACAATGTGTTTGGTCTTTTGTTTTTTAGTTAGTATTTTCTGTAATTGTTTTAGAGAAGAAAAATGATATTTTTAATGTAATATTTTTACAAGTGAAAGGGTATTTGCTAAATTGTTTCCAGATGTAGACAACATACCGACACACCACTTTTTTTTTTTTTTAATTAAGAGAATGTGGAACACGACTGCCTTTCATCAGCGATTACGTATCTCCCATTTTTGCCTTTTACTAACTTGACATAGGATATGATCTAATGGCTTAGTAACGTAGGACGGCTGCTTAGCTTCCGGTGAGCATAATTTAGGCCATAGACGTCCGTTTGGGACGTAATATTTTTTGTACTGAAATTTAGGATGAGACGAATTAAAATTAGAATTGCTTATATTGTTTTGGACTATACTCGAGCCCAAAATTTTGTTTTTTTTTTTATCATTTTTAAATATTAATTTTTTTTAAATTTTTTGATTTTTTAAAGATTTTTATGTTTTTTTAAGATACTAAATTTGGATATAGTTTATTTGAGATTTCTTATTTGATTAGGAGAATTTAATTATCATATCATATTTCAAATTTAATTATTTTAATAAATTCACGATATTTGGGCTTGTTATAAAAGGGGTTCAAAATTTTAGTTTTATTTATTTATATTACTCTCAATAAAATTTATTATTAGAAACCTAGTTCTATTATCTATATATCTAACATTCAAACATTTTTGAATCGTCACTTAGAATGATACATGTAAAAAGTTTAAGTAACCTAAGAAGTAGTTTAGAATTCGGTCACCAAAAGTCTTACAACTGTTTAATACCTTCATAGATATTAATCTGTCGATTACAATTACTTACTAAAATTAATCGATTTTTTATGATTCCAAAACTATTAATTTATCCAAGTTTTTCTATAGATTAATAGAGAAATAAAACTCTCTGTGGAGCCGCGAATGAGTATATATGACTTAATTATATGAAGGATTATGATTTCGGTTCATGTATGTGGAAGTGGAAGAAATGTTGTGAAAGTAACTCAATTTTTTTGTTCGTCAAAATAACATTGTTGTGTGAAATTAATGTTAAAATCTATTAATATAAAGATATAAAAACTTACAAAAATTTAGATAATGAGAATTTCCTAATTCATTATTTAGAGTTGTAAGCTAAGGAAAATCAAGACCTTGGTTCAATGGAAGCTATAATATGAAAATATAGATTTAAGCTTCAAGAATGAGTCTATATGATTGTATTGGGGTGTGATACCCTCGTTCGGTCTTGCGTTATTTTCGGCTAGGCACGTTTATGTACCCAAAAAAAAAAAAATGAAGTTTCAAGAATTTTCCTACGTCGCAACAAATGTACATAACCCATTGTTGATTCGTTAAGGGTCTCAGACTCATATGATATTTCTGTAGCTCACAAGAGTTTATTTCATATCTAATAGCCAGTTGCTAGTCGAAGAGCTTGCAATTTCCCAAATGCAGACGCCCTCTCACCCAAATATATATATATATATATATAGGAGGCTGAGCATTCGGGAAGAAATTTGTGGCCGTTCGGCCCCAAATTTCTTCTTTTAATATTTTTTGGTTTGGCTGCACATGTTGGCACAGGCCACCAGCCTCCCTCCCGGACATTGTTCTAATCCGGGATCCCGGATATATACATATATGCCAATTTAATTTTTATTACTATCCACGTTCATATTACATTTTCTTTTACTGCAATCGCATAATAAATACTTTACGAGTGATGATAAGATCACAAAATATTTTACAAATTGATATGACATGAATTTATTAATTAGATGAAAATATAAAATAATAAAATTAAATCATATAGGACAAAAGATATTTAATCTAACCAATTGAATCATACCATATCAATTTATACAAAAATAATTTATTAAGAGATTATAGATATGTATTTACTTACATTTCATACACTAGTCTCATAATGACTATACATTTGTTGTGGGTGGGTACGTTAGATTGTATTTCTTAATTGAGCAAAGATATTAAGATAAAAAAAAAAGAATAATGTTATTTGCATAAAAAATTGTACATGGCAAATAAAATAAAGATTTTGTATAAAAAGACAAATTTTATAAAGTGAATGAATTTTATTGTTTTAATAATTTTTTTTGTCTTTAATTATACAAATTTTCATGCACATGACATTACCTTTTTTGTATATTATTTTTTCACAATTATATTCATGTGCTACACAAGGTTTTCGAAGGAGAGTGACCTTTAAAAAAAATATCACCGTAACACACACAAGAAAATAATAATAATAATAAAAGTATTAAGTCCCCTATATAATAAGTGCATGTGAAGCTGAGCGATGCCATTCGAGAAGTAGCCCTCGCAGAACAAAAAATGATTTTCCTACTACTCCTCTCAGTTTTTCTTCGCGGAGCTTCTTCATCAATCCTTTCCGATACACCTATTAGCTTCTCATTTCCCTCAGTCAACGCAATACGTTGTGACAATCGGACCCTCATTTGCTACGGAGCGGTTGAAAGTTCCGGCGCCTTAAACATCACACCAGACTCTCCACCAGGATCATCAAAGCCGCCGCTCAATAAGGTCGGACGGGTTTTATACGGCGAGCCTCTGAGTTTATGGGGAAGTTATTTTGAGACCACCTTCACCATTAAGATCTCACGCTACCCGATTACACTGATCGTGCCGGAGATGGCATGACGTTCATATTTGCAAGCGATAATAACGGTTCATCAGCAAAGGGCGTCGGCGAATATATTGGACTACTGTCTTCATCAGGTATGATTATCAATGTGAAGAATTAAGAATTTATGCAGAAAACATTGAAAGTACTGACAAATGCATGGTGGGCGCATTTGATACATAATGGCAGTCAAATGATAAACAATATGATGATATATCATATGTTCTATATATATATATATAATATTTATACATATATATTCATGATCATGCATGCAAATTATGCAGGCGAAAAATTTCCCCCATTAGCCGTGGAGCTGGACACATGCATGAACAAGAACCAGAATGATCCAGATGATAACCATATTGGCATCGACATAGAAAGCACCGAATCAGATCCGGCTGAGAGTCTCTCTAACCTTGGCATTGATCTCAAAAGTGGAAGAGAAATCCAGGTTCAAATTTATTACGATGCACTGATTAATGTACTCTCTGTTTCTGCGGCATATTTGGGGGAACCACTTCGGAAGTTGATTGAACGACGCATTGTCCTGTCAGAAATAATTCCAAGCTCAGTCTATATTGGCTTCACAGCAGCTACGGGGGACTTTGCAGAAAGCCATCAGTTGCTTAAATGGACCTTCAGTTCATTCCCATTGGTTGCTTCTTATCTCAAGAAGGAAAACCTGAAGATGCCATTATAATTCTAAATTGTCCTTGACAAACCATGTCACATAAATTATAATCAATAATAATTAATATCACCAATAAAGTGACATGGCTCTTGTATTAAAATATTGAATAAAATGATAGCAGCGACTAGGATTAATACTGTTTGCTTGCTGTCTGAGATGTACTGTATGTACTTATGTAGAAATGCTCATATTCAGCTTCTATTGATTACGTTGCAGCTTTGAGCTTCTGATGTTTTCTTTCTCTTTTTCCTCGTTCTCTTCTTTAAGTTTATCGGACCAAAATTCTCTTCTCACGGTGGATATCATAGCATAAAATTTAACCATAGGAAACAATGCATGCATCGCTATAGATATTAATTACACGTGGAGTCCTTTACTCCTGCGAACGTCTGTACGAATTTTTGTGCGATCGAACTCAGATTTTTAGAACGTCGTGAACTTCCAAGTTCGCATGAAATTAATTTAGTGTGGACGTCCAAAATTTGCCTCTAGGTGTATATAACAATATAAACTCTATTAGAAATTTGAATTCATACATTTATTGCGTAGTCCATGGTTCTATCGATAATAAATATGAAATATGTGAAAAGAATCCATATCAAAGAATTTTTCTAAATGCATATACATTTGGAAGATGAATCCCTAATTTACGATTATTGATTACTTACTTTTATGTTATTAAAGTGCGCCGAAAAATTAAAATAAAGGTTTAGAAAAAAAATGTCAAAAGGTAGTAAGAACATTAAATCGGTGAAAAATAAAAAAAAGATTGGAACAATAAAAACGACAACGCTGAAAAGAAAATGTTGAAAAATACGGAGAAAGACAGCCAAATAAAAAACTAGCGATGATAAATTTTGGAACACGAGATGGTAAAAACAAATGACTAGAAATTATTAAAAGCAGGTTTAATAAGTAATAAATATCGTAACTAATACATTAGGAAATATGCATATGTATCATGTTACCTTCTTCCATGGACGGTCCTTCGGAAATTAACTGCATCTAATATTCACTATTTTCTTAAAAATACTTTTGTGGTTCGGGGCAACATCAAAATCTCGCATCGAAATTACTAAATGGTACCTCATATTTTTGCACTTTATGAGATCTCGAGAGACACAAGTTAAACTACCCAAACAAATACATTAAACGTTTTAAAACGACAAATTAATGCACATGCAATTGCTGAGATGCAAGTAACAATACTCGCATATTTATACATAGCTACAAGCCTGCTGCTGTAGTTATTCAGTTACATCTAAAAAGAAAATTTGGAAGAGCAGAAGGTTTTTAAAAATAAAAAATAAAAAAGGACAGACGATTAATCATGGTCTCCGAAGACAGCTTTTCCTAATCTGGGGTTTATATTGGATATAAGCCAAAAATTAACATTTATGATACCCTTTATCGGAGAATGCCTTGAGGCAGTTTCAATTTTAACATTATTTTTTTTATAATGACTTTTATGCGTATCAAATTTAGTTTTCTTTGATTTCTTTATTTTTAAATAGGTGTACGTTTCTTAGGTATTACTAAAAAACTCTTCAAATAAGATTTTATTATTTATTTAAAGAGCCACACCAACATTTAAATATTCAAAAGATAATTCAATTAAAAATTTTCAAATAAAAGATGATTCTTTCTCTTTAAATTTGGAGAGTTAGTTTCTTTCTCTTCAATTTATATTTTATTTTATTTTTACTAGAGAAAGAGAGAGAAGTGATTTAATTGTTATTGACTTTTCTTTTAATAAAATAATTATTTAATTAAAATAATATTAACTTATTTATATTTAAAAAATCTTTTAGATAATATCATATTTTTCACTTTTTTATTTGCCATATAAGTAAGCAAATAGATATTTGAAGAGTGAAATTCATAGAGGGCTTTGGAAATGCTCTTATATTCAAGTTTTTCAAATGAAACTTATGTTGTGGATAAGGGTAATTGGGGGCAGGGCATTCAGTTTGGTTTTTTTCGAATCAAACTAAAGTGAAATGACTCAACTTTGTTCAATTCATTTCTAAGAAAAAAATAAATTAAATAGTTCAGGTTCTCAAGAACCGATTGGTTCTCATTTGATTCAATTTATAATCGAACTGAATCGGAGAATCAATTGGTTCTCATTCGATTTGGTTGAAAACCGAATCAAATCAAAGAACCGATTGCTTTGCTGTTAAAATTTTTTTAAAAAAATATTTGTTTATAAATAATAATAATAATTATTTATTATAATTATTTGACATTAATATTTTTGTATAAATCATGAATTTGTAGTGATCACAATTGAATAGAATTAAGAAAAATATTTAAATTTAAGTGAAAAGTCTAAAATTTTAACTAATAAAAAAGAAAAATTATTAAAATTCTTAAACTAAATAATATTAAACCAAACTGAATTATAGAATCGAACTCAATTTGGTTCATTTATTCATGAACCAATCAGTTTTAGTTCGACTGCGTTCAAGGGCAAAACTGAACCAAATCGGCAAAATTTACGTGAAAAGTCGACTACGCCGCTCTCTCTTCCGAAGATGTTGTACCCATTTGCTTCTTTCTCTCCGCTGGAGGCAGGTCATCTCTCTTTGGCAAAATACTTTCTTACTTTTATTTTCTAGAGTTTTTGTCCTTTCTCTTTATAAGAGGGTTTTATATCCAGCTAGATCAAGAACACACATATATATATATATATATATATATATTTTATTCGTTTTGATGCCCAAACAAAATTATTTTTAATTTTTTTAAAAATTAAACAACTTAACATTTGTATTTAAAAATTTTAAAAATATGTCATTCATATATATTTTTTAATATATTCAAAAATTTAAAAAAAAAACTATTTTAATAATTAGAAAAAAAGGAGACAAACATCCAATACTCAAAATCAACCTGAGGCTGTCTGAATAGTGAATATGATATCTATTTTTTAATTTAAAAAAAAAATTGTCTTTTTAAGAAAAATGCAACGAGAACTGAAAATGGTATTAAGGAAGGGAGCTTCAGCCTCGCGGTGTCACTATTCACTCAGGAGCGTCACTTCCAAGACACTCTACTTCGAAACCAGAGGTATAACGCTAGAAGAAACAATGACAGATCCTTTCACCAATCGCGTTCCCCAACATTTTCCCTGTCTCAACTCACAATTCGCCGAAATGCCACTCTTCTCCCATCGCCACAACTCCTCAGCTCTTCCCACCTCCACCACCACAAACTCATCCTACTCAGCCAAAGATCAAAAGCTCCATAAGCTTAATTCTAAAATATCCCTGCCCATTCTCTTCTTTTCACTCCTCTCCATCTTCTTCGGCCTCGCTGGCACAATCTTTGCCGTCAACGCCATCCGCAGCCCCAGTCCCGTACCCGTCTACCGTTGCGGTAGATCCGAAGACACATTCTGTGCATTCTACTCTCTATCCGACTCCCGAAAACTCCACGATAATGGAGCTCTCCTTGATCGCCCCAAGCTTCTCGGGTTTGTCGGAATTCAAACCGGCTTCGGTTCAGCTAATCGTCAGGCCGCTCTTCGCAGCACGTGGTTCCCTTCTGACCCGGATGGACTCTTAAGGTATAAACGCTTCATTTATTTTATCAAAGAATTTTTTTTGGGGGGGGGGGGGTTGGTTTAATAACTGAGAGAATATGCTGGTTTAATTTGTCGTATATTTTATAGATTAGAGCAAGCTACCGGGATAGCATTTCGGTTTGTAATTGGGAAATCCAAAGATGCAAAGAAGATGGCACAGCTTGAGAAAGAGATTGATAAGTACAGAGATTTTATGCTCATAGATGTTCAGGAAGAATATTTAAAGCTTCCTTATAAAACGTAAAAGGTGAAGTTATCTTTGTTATTTTGATCCAAAAAAAAAAAAAAACGGTGGCTTCTTTGGTAATTTGGTTTCTTCATTTTTGCTATTGTTAGGTTGGCTTATTTTAAAGCAGTTTTCCTGCTTTTTGAAGCAGCTTATTATGTCAAAGCTGATGATGAAATTTATTTGCGCCCTGGTATCTGAAATAATGAAGATATGCATCATGCAGTCTGTGACTCTTATAAATGCTTTGTGACATTATAAATTTTTTTTCTTTCAACTTCTTCAGATCGTCTTGTAACTCTTCTTGCCAAGGAACGTAGCAATCCGCTGACTTACATTGGTTGTATGAAGAAAGGACTTGTGATCACTGACCCTAAAATGAAGTGGTATCTGGGTTTTGCTTATTAAAACTGTTATCTTTCGGATATCTAATATTTTTTCATATGTTTCTTCATTTTTTTAAATTATTTTATTAGTTTATTTATAATTTTGAAAATTTCACGTATGAAAAATCAGGGCACCTTATTGGAAATGAATACTTCTTTCATGCTTATGGTCCTATATATGCTCTGTCTGCAAATGTGGTGGCTTCATTAGCTTGCTGCAAGAAATAACAGGTGTGCTTTTGGATAAAGTTTTCATTGGTCTTCACACATTCACATTTGCTTATCTTCTTTTACCTATTAGTTTAAGACTGTACTGACAAATGACTGAAAATATCCATTAGAACCAACGAAAAGCTAAAATTTCATGTGTCCAGATGAAATTTATTTTATATATTTTCCCTATTATGATGTTGGGATAAAAAGTTCTCATTGCATACATTTTGAGATTTTTTCTCGTTCAAAATGTTAATTTGACTTGCTCTACTGTTTATGTAATAATGCCTTCTCTGTTCTCTGTTCTCTTTCAGTTTTATTTTGCAATCTTTCTTCCTTTTATGCTTTTGTTAATTGATATGTTCTGCTTTTCAGTTTGAGAATGTTTAGTAATGAGGATGTAACTATCGGGTCATGGATGCTTGCTATGAACGTCCACCACGAAGATAACAGAGCAATATGTGATCCTAGATGTACTTCCACATCTATAGCACTATGGGATATTCCAAAGTGCTTAGGTAACGCAATTTTTATCACTTGCCCTGCTGTAACTATGTTTCTTATTATCACATGCCCTGCTGTAATTAGATTTCTTACTTTCTCAAAGAACTATCTTGATATGTGATTTCGATACATATAAAATTAAGATTTGAAAATCTGGCTTTCTGTTTAAGTTCTGATGATCATGTATTCTTTACACATGAAATATGAAGGGTTCTCTTAAAAGTAGTGAGATTGATGAACCACCAATTGTTAGGGTTCTGTAGGTTTGTGATGATTTTGTATTACATTGAGTTGATGAGATTATGCGAAGTAAGGTTGAACTTGAGGGGAAATGCACAATTTTCCAATTTCCGAGCAGAGTTAATTACAGATATTAGCAAGAGGAAAAAGGAAATCTAAACCCATCGAATACATGTTTTTTTAGCCCATAACCAGTCATGATAATGTTAAAAATTTTACATGTACCTTAGGAATATGACGAGGTGGGATGGCTGTCCCAAGGATATCAAGGTCGACAGCCACTCTACCTATAACACTCTCTGTACAAGACCCTCTGCCCATTCCAACTTGCAAGCACAGATCCTATTTAGAATTTTTCTCCTAATTTGATTGCTATTATAATAAGTATGATGATTATGAGGAAGGAGCCCATTCGGGGAAGGATCTTCTAGATGCTAGAAAGGTTGCTTGCATCCTGGGGTAGCGCTTCTCCATGATTGATTGTTGTTCAATTCCACCAAAATCTTGACCCCGCTGTATGGAGCCACATCCCTGGCTCTTGAAATCTAGCATCCTATAATCCAAGTGCCTTAGAATGCTGGGGACATGTGGACCCATCAATATGTTGCATATGTTGTCTAAACTTTGAAGTGGTCAGTTGCTGGGTCCACTACTGGACATTGAATCTTCAGATGCTGATGACCAGTTCACTGCAAGATTCCCAAACATTTGTTGTGGGCTAGAATACAATGAAACACATCTTCAACAGTAAGAGATTTTGTTTACTTTTTAACAACTTTTGTCTGGCATTTTTATCCCGTATAGCCGGTATAGCTTTTTCAGTAAGTTGTTCCTTCTTAATTATTTTTATCTTTCTTTCTAAGTTGATGGATTAGAGGAGCTTGAGACTCATGGGGCCTAAAACCCGATTTGATGCCTGGTGATTATGCATGTTTTCACATTTTCTATTATATTACATTTTTAACTGATGGTTTAGAGGGAGTTTGAAGCACACTGGACAATGCATTATGCTGCAGTAATGATCCCTGAAATCTTGCATATTCATCTTAATTGCAAGTCCTCTGCCAATTTATTTTTTCTCCCTCTCATCTCCAAAACAATTCATTGATGCTCATAGTGCTTCTGCTGATTAACCTTGCTTCCATTGAAAGTTCTTTCTGAGTAAGCAATGCTATGGAGAATAGTAAAAGAGTTACTTTTTTGCTTTAATCAAAACTTCTCAAGCCCAATTTCTGGTGGCACAGCCTCCACACATGCACCGACGAAGGCCACAAGCCTAGAACCTTCTCTGATCCTTCTGAATCCTCTATGATGACTGAATTGGATTTAAAATTCTTTAATTAAGAGTTTAAGAAGAGAGTGTACAGGAATTTAATTATTCTGCAAAGTTAACTTTTGAATCCTCCCTGATGACTGAAGTATCATTATATTCAGGTTTATGCAATCCAGCAATCAGAATGAAGGAGCTTCACAACATCAGTATGTGTTCCAAGAGTCCTACATTGCCACCAGATGATAGATAATTTTTAACTGAAACCTTGTGTGCCACTTGCTAGGCTAGATGAGATGAATTACTTAAGGCTACATCCAGAATGGTCCCTCTTGATTTTTCTGCCTTACTTGATGCTTTTTGTAGTAGAAGCAATGTCTTCCACTAAAAGCATTCAATTCCAATACTTAACTGCTGCACCTATTGCTATCTTAAAACATTTTTATAGTACAGAAGCTATCAACGCATTTGCAGGAAAACATTTTTATGGTATAGAAGCTATCAAAGCATTTGCAGAAGGTGCTGCTGGCGCTGGCCAATGTAAGTGTACAGAAAATGCATTTGGAGAGGTTTATAGGGGTTATTGCTCATTTGTAGTAGTCTGATGTATAATGCAGGTTCTTTCACTGTAAATTTTGATAGGACTGGTTCCAGGTGTTGTGATGTACATTAATTGTTCTAGAGGGGCTTTTGGATGTCCCTTCAAATGAAAATATTGAAAAGGTTATGAGAGTTATCCATAAGTAGAGAAAGTGACGAGGAAATAGAATGTGGTAAAAAGTGCTGAACAAGTGATGGAAAATGCTGATAAAAAATCTGAAGAATGTGAAAAAAGTGATGAGAAAATAGAATGTGATGATAAAAAGTTGAAAAGGTATATGATATGTTAGAGAAAATAATACGAAATTGATGATGGAAAAGTAATGAGAATGTCTTGAAAATATGATTAAAAAAGAATAGATCTTCGAACGAGGATGATTGTAAAGTCAAGAGAAATATTGAGGAAATAATTAAAAAAAGTGATAAGAAGGCACAAATGATGAGAACTATTGAAAATGAAAAAGTATAACAAAAAAATAATGAGAAATATTAAATTAGAGTTAGAATGTTAAGGGCGTGTTAGAACGTTAAGGGCGCCCCCGAGTCAAATCCCGAAAGCAATAAATAACGTCGTTTCAATCTTTTTGTATTTTTTTTTTTTTTTTCATGTAAGCTAAAACGATGTCGTTTGATCTTGGTTAAGGTAAAATGGTTATAGTCCCAAATTGCTTTCTCTTTCTCTTTCTCTTGGTCTCTCTTCCGCGTTTCACAACCACTATCACACATATCCAACCATCGGCACCCACCACACCGACAGTCATCAGCCTGCCAGCCACCATCACGTAGGGCTCCATCACATATGCCCAGCCATCAGCACCACCAAAAGACAACAGAAAGTTTGAACAAGGATGAGTGTTGACATTGTTTTTGAAGGATGAGTTTTCGGCATTTACGGTAGCTGCGAAATTTTTTTGACAGAATATTGAGTTTCAACATCTACCCTTGAAAGTTGAGTTTCGATTCTACGTTGCTTTCCCAGTAGCTAAGGTCCTCTCTTCTTTGGCAGCAACTTATTATCGAAACTTGAACTTTACTTGAATTTGGCAAAATTAGTTTTTCTTATATATATTAGGGAAACTAGTTAGCTTTCAACAGTGAATAAAATAATGTCGTGCAATTTGTTGGTGAATTATATGCTCACGTGCCATTGTTAATTTTGGCTATTGTGTAATTTGTTGGACTAACTGCTAATTACATCTCTAGATGCCTTGTATTGTGCATGTATGCCAAGATTTCCTTATTAAAACTGTTTGTATTTGTCAAGTTTATGAGAAAGTCGTTTGCAAAGAATTTGTTGTTTTATTTTGGTGGTGGGTGCCGATGGTTGGGTATGCGTGATGGTGGTTGTGAAACAAATGGGAAGAGAAACAAAGAAATAGAAGGAGAAAGTAATTTGGAGCTGTTGTGAGACGAAGAGAAAGAGAGCAATTTGGGGTTATTGTTGATCTTGCTTTAACCAAGCTAAAACGACGCCGTTTTAAGAAGAATAAAAGGAAAAAAAAAAAGAATTGAAACGGCGTCGTTTATTGCTTTTGGGGTTTGACTCGGGGTAACTAGTATTTTCCAAAAATTAAAAGAAAGGTTTAGAAAAAAAAAAAAAGGGGTCAAAAAGTAATAAAAAGCATTAAAGTGGTGAAAAATGTAGAAAATAACAATAGCATGATTGGAACAATAAAAACGACAATGCTGAAAAAAATGTTGAAAAATACGGAGAAAGACAGCCAAATTAAAAAACTAGCGATGATAAATTTTGGAACACGAGATGGTAAAAACAAATGACTAGAGATTATTAAAAGCAGGTTTAATAAGTAATAAATATCGTAACTAATACATTAGGAAATATGCATATGTATCATGTTACCTTCTTCCATGGACGGTCCTTCGGAAATTAACTGCATCTAATATTCACTATTTTCTTAAAAATACTTTTGTGGTTCGGGGCAACATCAAATCTCGCATCGAATTTACTAATTGGTAACTCATATCTTCGCAGAGGATCCATTATTGTAGTGTTTGGAAGAACTAAATATGCTGATAGAGAGAAACTGGCAAGAGCTGGAGAGGCATATCTCATGCAGCTCTAAGCTAAGTTATCGTGCACATGTTCCTATATAGATATCTCTTGTTCACTTAATTCCTCTTATTTTTCATTGGCGGGTAAACGCTTCACCGATTATGTACTGTAATGGTGTTTCTGTGAAGTGATAACTGGATCGGTAAACTGACATGCTGCCGCTGTAACTTGTGTTTGTGTTTCAACCAGGAACAAAAAAAAAAAAAAAAAAAACCTAAAGTTGTTGCTTGATGTATTATTATTCTATCGATTTCACCAATTAAGTAATTACTTTATTATTTTAAATATAATTTTTTTACACGTGGAGCGGCTTCAAAGTACAAGACTTAAAGATTACAAGACAAATCTACGCCGGTTCAGTAGTAGTACGTAAAGATGTGTGAGGCATCTTGTCTTCCTATCCAAGAAATATTAAACTACGGTCAAGCTGTAGATACACGTGTTTTTTTAACCTTACGCTGCCCCGCATCGATCCAATTTCTAACAGAAGCTGTTGAACACATCAGCGGCACAAGTTAAATTCCCATTTACCATCAATGGCCAATGCTGTCAAAAAGTCAATGCTGGATTGCCGTGCTGCTACTACATCGTCATCTGATGCGTGACAGTTACTTACACAATTAAAGACAAACAAAATAAATTAGCCACGTCATTGTCATGCACCAGCCATCCTACGTGGCAGAACATTGTGCCAGCGTGTCAGCTTTCGGCGCTCTTACTCCCTCTATATACGTTACTCAAACCACACTTTTCCTCTCCATCGTATCATATCAACGCTCACACTCTCAGACTCTCAGTACGCGTCTCTCTTGCTCTGCCCTCGACATGAAAAAAGAAGACTCGAAGTCCCCCGATGAGAGCGGCATCTCCGGCGACCTTGTCGGAACTTTGACCATGTTGCTGACCGAAGTCGACAATGAAGCCGAGCTCTCTCCTGAGCTGTTCATCAAAGAAGAGAAGATAGAGGAGGTAATGCGAGAGTTATACAAAGAGATAGCGACCTCCCCGTCATGCACCAACGTTAACCCCACCTCTCCGCCGTCAAATGTTCCGTCACCGCCACCGTCTCTGCCGTTTGATGTAAAGAGTGAGAGCTGTGGGGCGTCTATTTCGGTCTCGGGGTCCACTGTGATGGCGGGAATTGAATACGTGGGGCCAACCGGGAATATCGCGAGGACGGAGAATGGGGTTTGGATGGTTGGGAGAGGGGATGGTAATAGTAATAATAATCATAATGCTGTAGGGGAGGAAATGGACGGATGTGATTTATTGGATGCTGGTGATGAGTGGCTGGCAAGAGTTCTTAGATGGGGTCCACCACTTGAGCTTGAAGAATGCAAATGAATTTGACGATCACGATCTTCTAAGACAACAAGCAACTAATCCGTACAAATAATGGTGGAGTTGCATGTGTATGAGAGAGTAGGTTCTTAGGAGCTGTTTGTTTGGCTCTATGTTTTTAGCATTAAGTGTTTTTTTTTTAAATGTTTCTTTTTGTTTCTCTGTCATCGTAGTTACTCTGCATCCTCTTCTCTGATGAAAATACAAACACATATGTAGTTAATCTTATTTTTATTTTGCGCTAAATAAGCCTCAAGCAATAAGCAGTAAGCACTGGCCCTGGAATTTACGGACAGTTCATGCATGTGAAGTTCATGATGCCATGAATTGTTGTTGGTAAAATTGCCTTCAGTTTCAAAGTGAAACACAATTATATTAAAGATGAGAAAATGATGAAACACCCAAACATTTCAAAAAAAAAAAATTACAGTAAATTGACATTAATCAATAAGAGAAAGGTGGCAGTGGGAGAACTGGTGGATAGTATAACAGAGTACAGATTTTGGCTCCTGTTTCAAGGGCTCTGAATCTTAATCTGGTTCTCATTCTTTGAAATCAAACAAAACCTTAATGCTGAAAATGGAAAAGCATGCAGTACAGTAGTGAGTTCCAACGAAGACATGAGCGTCGTCTAGCTAGCGAGTAATTAAATGGCCGGACCTGAAAATGCGAGTCTAAATTTCTAAATTAAGGTAAGCTAAGCACTATTATTGCAAGGTGTCAGATCAATTTACTTGATAAAACAAGAAAAAAACCGATGACATGCCAGCTATATTGTTGGTTTAATTATATCCAATTTTTGACCCACTCCTCCTCACAAAGTTGTATTCTCAACTTCAGTAGGGTTTGGTCTTCTTTTTAAAGTCCATTATTCACCCAACAAAGAAACAAGATGAATTTTTTTTCAAAAAAGAAAAAGAAAAAAAAATACCCCTTTGTAGTTGATTGATCTAAACAGCTTGTAAATAAACAGTTATCTTACAAGAGATTTTGATTGAGCGCTAGCTCATTTAATTTTTGTGCTAATCTTTGAGAAAGTAATCAAATTTTAATCATATATAGTTATAAATGTATGGGTGCCAAAAGATTATTAAAAGATGAACACTAAATCCAATTCAAGGCATTGAATCTAAATTCCTTAAATATGAATCTAGTGGTGAGTTGAGTTATATTGATTTTTTTTTTTATGATCTTTTGTTTATGCATGTATTTATAGTAGTGTATGATTAAGATTTAATATTGTATATAATTGTTTATCCAATAATTATCAATCATTATATTAAAACAACTCGTCATGAAGCTTCACTTAGTGCTGAATCTAAATCTAAGTTCCTTGTAATAATTTGTTTCCTCTATTTGAAATGGTATAATTAAAATTAAAATATTACAAATTATGAAGTGGTAAAAAAAAAGATTATATTGAAGACCGTATTTTATTGTTTTTTTTAACTCTTTTTATAAGATAACTACTGCATAGAGGGCGCTAGATAATTTAGTTTGTAAAACATCTTGTAATGACTTTCTAAATAAAAATATTTCTAAATAAAATTAACAACTTCCACATAAATACATATTTTGCAATTTGTTTATTTGATAAAGGGAGATGATCAATTTCTCCTGTACTATATATCAACTATCTTCTTATTATTTTTATAATATCTAAAAATCTCCATAACACCAAAAAATTTAAAGGAAAAGAGGAGTAAATGAGTAATTGACTTAATAATTTATCCAAGGAATATTAAATATATACTTACTATAAAAAATGTTTAAAAAACAAAAAAAGTACTAAAAAGTATATTATCATTAATTTTTTATTCATGCCAAAATATATATTTCTTATATTTAGTATTAAATTTTTTATTTTAATTTCTATTTATATGATCTATTTAATTTTTAATAAATATGAATAAAAGTGTATTTTAAAGTATTTTAAAATTATATAGTCAATATAATTATTAACTATTATAAAAAAAAAAGAAATAAATATTATATCTTGATTTTGATAGATAGAAAACTGACAATTTCATTTGACTAAAGATATAGGGTATAAATCAAAAGATATGCTTGAAATTACAGCAAGAGAAACATATAATTGAAATAAAGTTTAGGCCGCAGCTAATATGTTTACTTTTCTAAGAGATTTTTTTCCCTTCTAATGAGGTAATTGATAATATTGGTTTACTATAGCACCTACCCCACGGCTACTCAATACTGCTCACTGTATGCCCATCCACCTAATTTGTACCTAAGAAGCTATGAGAGACGTGACCACATCACCAAGTAAACACACTCACCTACCTGACAGATGCAGCCAGTGGGCTCTTGGCTTCTGCCTCGTGAAATTTATGGGGCTACAGGACCAGACGCAAGAGCCACGTTCAGTCTTCCAAAAACCAACAAAAGAAAAATGATAGTAATAGTAAATTAGTACTTGCTGCCCGATCTCAATTATTGATGTCAACAAGAGGCTCGTATAGCTAGGCCTGTGTTGGATAGATATGGGTACTACAATGTGAAGCGTCTGCTACCTAGGAGGTTGATGGAAGCTTGTGTTATTGGACCAATAAATGATGCATAATTGTAATATTAAATGCCCAGTTTTCTGATGAGAAGTGAAGACTATAAATAAGCTATTTATTGGGTATGCTGTGTTAATTAAACTGTGAATGAGCCACAAACCATGTTTCTTCTTCTTTTTTCAAATTCTTAATTAATGTTTAAACTGCTAAGGATTAAAGTCGTTTTCCGCCGTTGGGTTTGTAGTAATATTAACTGGTGCTTTCAACAGTATTAAAAATACCAATTCTTCTTATAAAAATATTAAAAATAGAAGTGTGTGTATATACATTATTTTTAAATAGTAAAATTTAATAAACTTATTTATAAATAACTATAAAACCGTATAATTTAAAAAAGTTAAAATCTTAACTCTATGTATACCCACACTGGAGAAGGAGCGCGTGCACACACACACAAATTCTTATACTAATTTACATTTGATAAAGAACAATGCATACATCAAAAGGAAAAGTGCCCCTGCAACCTCCAGTATGAATTTTTACTTAAATTGCTGAATTTGGAGATTAATTTGATCCACTCTATTATGTCTTCGGTGACATTACTAATAGGATTTTTATTGTCCTGGAATTAGGGCTTCTAAGATAAAATAAAAAAGTCTCTACATTTTATGCATTCACCATAAATAAATTATAACTAAAAGAAAACGCTACATTATAATTCTTATTCAATCTTAAAATATAATTATGCTTTCTTTTCTCTCATGGTATTGCTCTCTTCAAACATATTTTGGTTTTAATATATTATTTGAAGATATTGTTTCAACCTCTTAGAGATTTTTTTAAAAATAATTTAAATACTTTTATAATATGGTAATGATTTTACTTAAGTCTTTAATTTTTAATTTATTAAAATCATTTATCTATATCTATTACAAAATAAGTACATGGGAAATGGGGTGGGGATGGGGAAATCATTCTCCACATGAGATTCTTCATTCCCACTCCACTAAGGTAGTGCTTACTTTCTGAAGTGGGAGTGTGGAGTGTGGATTACTCCACTCCAGTGTTTATTTACCTTAAAAAAGGGGGGAGTGGGAGTGGGAATCCGTGGATTCCACCCAATTTTGGAGTGGAGAGTGGGATTACCACTCCTATGGGGGGAGGTGGGAGTGGGAATCCACTCCCCCCTCTTCCCATTTTATCCCTATAATTAAAATAAATAAATAATATTTAATAAAATAAATAATATCATATTTATTAAAAATAATAATTATATCATATTTATTTTATTAAATTTAATAAAATAAAAATAAATAAATATTATATTTAAATTAATAATATTAAACATTAATTTTAATAAACATTAATTAATTAATTAATTAATAATAAATATTTTATTCTAAAAAATATTAATTTTGTACTATATTATCAATAATAATATTTCATTTGTGTTGCTATTATTAATAATTTTTATTCACATAAGTTAAATAAAATTAATAAAAAAATTATGATTTACATAATTAAGAATATTAGTAATTATTATTAATTTAGAAATATAATAAAATATTTATTTTATTTTCCAAATATGTTTTATTAATTTTTTAATTACAAATTATAATTCTGTACATAAGGATAAAATTGTAATTTAAAACAATTTACTCCCAATCTAAGACAAAATAAACAAATAATTGGAATTCTGATTGACAATTCATATTTTCATTTAGTCTAAGTAAACACCCTACTTGCACTAGAATGGAAGCATGAAATAGGGATCATAATCTAATTTATGTGTTTACTTTGTCTTGAATTGAAAGTAAATAGGTTTAAATTACAATTTTATCCTTATTTAAAGAATTATAGTTTTTAATTAAAAGTTAATAAAAAATATATTTAGTGAATAAACATTTATTTTATTATATTTGTAAATCTATAATAATTATTAATATTCTCAATTATGAACATCACAATTTTTTATTAATTTTAATTTTAATTATATAAATTAAAAATTGTTGATAAGGGCAATATAAATGAAATATTTTTACTATTAACATAGTATGAAATTAATATTTTCTTAGAATAAACTATTTATTAGTATTAATTATTAATATTAAATAAATATAATACTATTATTTTAAAATAAATATAATAATATTATATTTTCAAATAAAGATGGTATATAGTAATATTATTAATTCTCTATTAATATAATAATATTATTTTAAAGTAAATTAAACTTAGAATCAAACCCAATTATTATTTAGTAAATATAATTATAGTAAATTTAATAAAAAGAAGAGTAAATATAAAATCAAACATTATTTTATTTAATATAATTATAGTACGTTATTATTTATTAATATACTATTATTCAAATTAGTATTTTCTTAGAATAAACTATTTATTATTAATAATAAACAAATATAGTACTATTATTTTAAAAATAAATATAATATAATATTATTAAATAAAGATAGCATATAGTAATTTTTATTAATTCTCTATTAATATAATAGTATTATTTTTAAGTAATTTTAACTTAGTATCAATGTAAATTATTATTTAATTAATATAATAATATTATTTATTTTATTTTATTAAATATAAAATGTTAAATTAAATTAAATTAAAAAATGATAGAAAAGGAAAAGAGTGGGAATATTCCCACTCCCACCTCTCCCCATGGGAGTCTCACTCCCACTCCCCACTCCAAAAATGAGTGGGGCCCATGGAGTGGGATTCCCAATCATTCCCCAATTTGTTGAAGTAAACACTGGAGTGGGAGGGATTCACACTCCTCACTCCCACTTCAGAAAGTAAACTACAATCTAAATTTATTGAGGGCTATGATGAGGAATGGAAGGGAAATTTTTAATGGAGTGGGGAATGGTGTAGGTCTCCCCACACCCACCCCACCCCATTGCCATCCCTAATCCATTTGCATTTTTCTATTTTTCGATTGAATAAAAATTTAGTTATCGACTAATGTCCTATGTGTAATTTTTTTGAATAAAACTCTATGACATAACTAATATCTAAATATTTTATATCTCAAGTGCAGTTGTGACGTTTATCTACTGAATAATCTATTTCATAACTTATAACATTACTTATTCATCACTTGGATTTAATAGTTATGTTGCTAAGCATAAAGTTACTTTTTGTTAATTGTTCATTATCCGATTAAATTTAGTTGAAATTTGTTGTTGTGCTTCAAATTTATTCACTTGATTTTATAAAACAAAATATTGCTCTACTATAATTGCATTCAACAACTTTAAATCTACTAATGTTTATCACAAGACAAATGAAATAAAATTTTATTATTAATCATTATTATAATATTTTTCTATTATTATCGTTGTTGTGTTTTCTTTTTAATTCTATTTTGTTTCATAAAAGTTGTTAATATATGAAAAATATTATTATTTTTTCAATTATGTATAATTATTTTCACCAAATTCTTATTAGATTTATTGGTTTAATGGTAAAAGTGGTGGTCCTTGAAAGGCTAATTTAGAGTTGTGATATTTGACCAATTCGTTACATACACCAACCCTCACTAATCACTTTATGCTAATACTTATTTTATTTTTATATGAAATGACTTAAAAGGATAAAAAGCTTTTGAGTGTATTCACATGATGATTTCTATTAATATTTTCTAATTCTTTTAACATTTTAAATTATTATCTCTTCTCAAATATTGCATACTCTACTTTTGTAATTATGGAAGAAATTAATTTATAATACTCAATAGAGGATGATGAAAAAGTATCCAATCTTTTTTTTTTTGTTATAACAACAATAGACAAAACTTTTAAAAAGAAAGAAAGAGATTACACTGATTATGGGAGTTTTTTTTTCAAAATAGATTTTATAAAATTTATATGGTGGTGCTTGGAAAAAAGATAAAAGCTATAATAAGAGTAAATCTGGGATTTGATGGGATGTGTTGAAATATAAAAATTAGTTTAAAATTTTTAATGGGTTAATTGAAAATAGGGACTAGTGAGATATATTACAGAGTCAAATATCACTACTCCAAATTTAAAATTATTGTGTTTTCTTTTTACTTGAGAAGCCCACAAGGGTTGGCCATGGGCCAGGAACCGGGCCTATGGCCGTGTTCGGTCGTGTCTTGGTCAGTTGTGCTGGGCAAGGTAAGGCACACTCGCGAAGTAGGTCGTGCCATGTTGGGCCACCAGTACATATGGGCCTTGAATTCAGCAGCTGGGCCATGCCATCCTAGCTCATTATCAATCTCTACTTTGAGCGTGTATATATATATAAAGAAAGTAGAGAAAAATCATGTTTTTTTCCCCTTTTTGGGTCATTTATAGTATTTGTTGATTTGATCTTATTGACAGCTAAGGTTGTCTTAAAATAAATTTAATTTAACTAATTTAACCTTATAACATAAAATAACCAAATTACTCACAAAAATGTGTATTATTGTATCATAATCATTTAATTATTTAATTATGACAAATAATAAGTATATATTTTTTAAATGAAACTGAAAAGCTTTCAACAATATATTATATTTCATGAGATATGATTATCAAAAATATGTATTTTTTAGGTTAATTGGTGTGTAATAATTATATAGATATAACGTGATACAATTAAGCGTTTTAGAAGTTTAAAATTTTTCATAAAATCACAAATATTTTATGGGTAATTCAATCCTTATACATTACATTGGTAAACTAGTTCACTTAATTTTCTATTAAGGAAACCTTAGTACTGAAGAAGGTCAAGAGACGTCATTGATAAAATTAGAATTAAAATTGACAGAATTGATCGATTGTGTAGATTATTAATTTATTTGATTTTTTAAATGGAGTTCAATTTATTCCCTACTTAAAATTGTAATCTTCAATTTACTCTAAAAGATGTAAAAATATTAATTTATTCTCTATGTACTGATGAGAAGACAAATAAAACATTCATCAATGCACCCTTTATTTGTAGAGAATAAATTGAAGATTATCATTTTATTTGAAGGATGAATCGAAGTTTAACCTTTCTAAATTATAACCAAAACTTTGATGTACCGGGCCATTTGTTTCTGCTACTGGGGATGTTTGGAAGGAGCTCAACTGGGCTACAACTATTTTTTATTTATTTATTTTTCAATACGTTGGTATAGATTAAGCTTTACATAATGCTATTTACTAAATACTCACAAATTTTACCTTAATTGATTTTATTTCATATATACAAATCTCTAAATCACGGCGTGTGATTACACATGTAGAGGGAACCCATTATACTTGATATTTGCTTTTATTATAAGGCTGTATCCGGATTTTGACAGCACCCACTCACTCCTTTGCATTTAAAAAATAATTTACCTTGTTCCGCTATCTCAGATTATGTTTAAGGTTTTTGTTATCTTACATGATCATGTAAGATACATGAACTTTTCACAGCCATTAGATGAAAATCTAACTGGAAATAATATAATTTTATTATCTTATATTTTTACAACCGTTGGATTTTTATCAAATTGCTGTGGAAGAATCATGTATATTACATGATTATGTAAGATAATAATCCCCTATGTTTAAATATAATTAAATTAGGAGGGGATCTTTGTCGCGTAAAGAGATAGTACAGTCAATTTGGGGTGCGCGCATGAGATCCAGCGAGAGACAGCATATTATGATGGAGACTTTGGCCAAACAAAGACAGTACCGTCTAGCTCAATCGCATGGCCTTCTTAATTAAGCAAGCAAATCATAGACAAATGACAATGTCTCTATCAAGAAATGCGTCATAATCTAATCTTAGCTCAAATAGCATCACTAGGAATGACTCTTAGATCTTACACGTTGCATGTTTCTTCATCTTAGAAATTGTTGATCGTCCTAGCCGTTCTGAAAAAATATGTACATTTATCTTGTCAATATAAATATTAGTGAATTTGGTATCAGTGCGATCATGGCACACGAAGCATTCTCGTAGGTTGGTGCCAATGCAAGGAGTACTAGTACTATTGTGATTCACTTATTAATTATTTAGCATTCTGAGGTTAAGGATTTCAAATATTTGACCTTTTCAATTATTTGGCATAACTTTCATTCTAAAGAGCACATCTATACATATTAGGATTATATATATATATATATATGATTGATGGTGGATGTGGGGGAGAGGAAGCGGCCAAAACCTTTAAGATTTGCTTGAAATTGCTTAAATGTATTTATATATGTAAATAATTTAGTTTTAGAAATGATTGCGCAAAGCCTAAGAATGTTTGTCAAAAAAAAAAAATCTCACCCAAAAAGAGATTTGTTTAACCATTTTGAAGCCAATATAAGTATAAATTTAATCAAACCTCGGAGGTCTCAATGTTTTTTAATCTGATTGTGAGCTATTTTGGTGCGACCAAAAAAAATCTATTTATTCGGTGGTGTTATTATTATTTTGGAGTATATAATAAGAAGAAATAACAAAAACAGGCAGTAATGGTGCAGTCTTGTGAGCAAACTACTAAAAGAATACAGCAAATCATCATCTATTTTCTGCATATCAAGTAATCATTGCTTCGCCATGTGAGCTAGGCAGTAAACTGAGTTTGAAAAACATAGGGGACAAGGTTACATAAACTTGAAATTAAAATATTGATCAAGCCGCTAGCTAGCTTGTGTAGGAACCAGTTCCACATATATGAAGCGAAAGCATGACCATAATTATGTCATTTATACACAAATATATACGTGGCTCCATGGAGACCTTTTATTTTCTGTTGTTAGTTTGTCACTTGATCTTATCTCTGGGCAAAACAAAGGGGAATAAATCAAAATGACAGATCATAGAAATGAAAGTGACATATGGCTTACTGTTTATTTTGCGATCGAGGGTAATCGGTAAAAGGGAACTCAAGGGGTTGATTCAAAAGTTGTGGGGACTAATCTGTCACTGCCCCTATCCTGCGCTCAAGCAATCGATGTGTTTTGGAAAAGACTATAATAAGCAAACCATGATCCCCTGCATGCAAATGATCTACACCCATCTCTCCTCTGAAGATTGAAACTCCTCTCCATTTTTCTAAACATCTTTCATGCATGGTATATGAATTATCTTATTTATGCCAGTGAACAAGCAAGAAGCGTAGCTCTCTTACTATCTTAACTACATGCCGTACTATATTTAATTCTGGGAAAACTTTCGTACTCACGAACGTGCCTTCAGCCAATAGAATATATATCAAATTATATACACAAAACTAAGAAATATACACAGATTATGATTCTATTGATCAGTTGTATGTGCAACATACAGAAGAATTGCTCACTAATATTTTGAGGTAAAACTTTGGAGCGCATTTAATGGGCTTTTGATCTGTAACTCAAAGGACAAATAGAGGCATGTGATGCGTAGGGCACAACAACTTAAATGCATCAAGAAACAAAAGAATTGATATGTGATGAAATTACTCGGAAACCGGTGTAATATGAGAGGTAAAAATAATATAGGGCACTGCAGATAGGGGTGCTTTTGTCATACGGAGGTTGAGTAGTTGCATTCTGCACCTCCTTTTAGTTTGTCTTGTCTTACTTGTTTTATTTGGGCTATTACATGAAGTCACGTGAATGTCTTTCAGACCTCTTTCTTACCCTTTTTCCCCTTTATAAGAGACCTTTACTGCTACCATTTAGCTTCTCTTTTGCCCTATCCCTAGCTCCCATATTGCCCCATCTTCGCTGGACAAACAACAACGGCCATCTCTCTCTCGCCATTCATGACTCCAGTGCATTTGAACCCACCACATGACTCTGATCCTTATCAACTTGCGGAGGAGCAAAAAGATGATCAACATTTGCACCTATTACACTCTTCATCACATAATCGAGCTGCTTCTTCTTCTGTATCTTGGACTAATTTTCAAGACCAGAGAATGGTTATAATGGAAGAATCACAACAACACGATCAAAAGGCAAGAGTACGTGATTTATTAATTTACTCAAAAGTATATTATTTCAGTTTTCTGGTTAAATTCTTTTGTATGTGCTTTTATATAATATCTTAATTTTGATCTTGTGCCTTCATCTTTAGTTGATCCGTTAATCATTGAAAATCCAAGAATTGTTAGTATATATTAACAATTATCCAGCTCTTTGATTCCTCGATATCCATTATGCCATGATCATAGCTGGTATATATTGCACATGATCGGTCTGTGTGTGTGTGTGTGTGTTAAATGATTATATATCGTCATAACATACCTGTTTATGATCTCTGATCAGCCTTTATTAATCTGATCGTTCATTGCAAATTCATAAGTATAATTAGCTTTTGATTTTGTTTCCATATTTCCATGATCATGAAGTGATTATTTCTTTTATATGTTCTTTTATGAGTGGCGTGTGTTAATAAGTTGTTTTTTCAGTCTAATTAATACACGATCTCTTAATAACTTGATCTCAGGTTGATCATAGTGGATCCAGCAATCTTCAAGTATTTTCATCTTCTTCAATTCAAACAAAGATGATGAATAATATAACAAATAACAAACTTCCCATTCGTAAAAGGGAAGTGGGAGAAGGAACTACAAGCGAAAACGGTTCATCATCATCGGGCAAATGGATGTCCTCCAAGATAAGGCTAATGTATAAAATGATCAACTCATCATCGAATAGCACAGCAACCCATGAATTATCGGTAAAAGTAACTCAAAAACTTCAATATCATCAGCTGCATGACAATAGCGAAGTCAATTCTTTTAATAGCAGCAACAGCAACAACACTATGAGAGCCTGCTCAGATTGTAACACAACCACAACACCTCTTTGGAGAAGCGGTCCTCGTGGTCCCAAGGTTCATTCATTATTACTGTTTAATCGATTCTCCCCATTCTCCCAGTACTGTCTTTTTTCTTGCTTTGGACATTGTTATTGAGATTCTAGAACGTCCTTTTGACCCTTCAATAATCTGTTTGGCCACTTCATTGGCCTTACTCTACATACTCTTCATGTCTGTATATCAATAATATGATAGTGCATGAACGTAAAATCAATATATACTATATACATCTTGGTGCAGTCGCTATGCAACGCGTGTGGTATTCGGCAGAGGAAGGCAAGAAGGGCTATGCAAGCAGCTGCAGCAGTTGAAGCTGGCACGATTGCGGCTACCGGCGGTTCTCCATTTGCAAAGATTAAGTTGCAGATCAAGGATAAGAAACCGCGTACAAGTCATGTGTCTCAGAACAAGAAACAGTACAGGACTCTTGATCCTGATCCTACTCATCAGTACCAGAGCCAAAGAAAGCTTTGTTTCAAAGATTTTGCAATAGCTTTGAGCAAAAATTCGGCTCTTAAACAAGTGTTTCCGCAAGACGTGGAAGAGGCTGCTATCCTGCTAATGGAACTATCTTGTGGTTTTATCCACAGTTAGAATTTCACGATTTCCATTTCTTGACATATCAATTAGGAATTTTTGCCTTTTCAATTATATGCATGTGAGCGTGTCTAGAGAGATAAGAAAGAGGAATATTTTCTTTGATCAGAATGTTGCAAACCAAAATGCGGGTTTGCTTTACCAGAGTTTCATCTCCCGATAATCCAATTAATAATAATTATGTCTCTTCTATTATTTCTCCGCTGTCTTGCGCTTACTATAATATTTCAAAGGATCCGTTTGGTATTAGTGTCAGCGGATGTGCTTCCATAGCCAAACTAAAGTGTTTAAACACTTTTAAAATCTTTTGATTCAAACCTAATCTAGGGGTTCAAACTTTCAATCGCGAGTTTAATGCTTGTGAGGTACTTTTATTGGTTTTAATTAGTCGATAAGCATCATCGGCTTGAACATCAAACTTCTATAACTGGAAATTGTTTTACAATTTGGTAAAAACTTCGTCTATCTTGTGATGTAGTTTGATTAATGCATGTAAATTACTAATAACATATACACGACATAAAATATTTAAAAATTTAGGACAGTTAAAATTATGAGAGAATTTTAATTTGCTCAAAAAAACCTTTAAGAGCAAACTCAAGTTTGAAACTAATGTATAATGACAAAACTTTGAGGAAGATTATATGATTGAAAATTTGAAATTAGTATTATCGTCTCAATAAGAGTTTCCAGACAATTACTCATCTAAATCTAACATTGGTAGCCAAAGTTATGCCCATTTGAAGTGTACAGTGTTCATGTCCTAAATCAAAATCCAATATTTTTAGCAACTAGACTTAACCACTTTGCAGTTTGCACTATGATTCAAAGGATAAATTAAAATGACATTCGATTTTGCACAAAAGTAATAATAAGGGTAAAATTTCTGAAAACCCTACTGTTATTGCGATGTTGGGGGGGGGGGGGGGGGGGTGGGGGTGTGTCGGGGGGACTTGCTAATATGTTGTTATATTTCACAGTGTTAACATATATGTCAAGCATCATCTTAGAGTGCAGTATAGAGAAATATTCTTTTCTCGATTTGAAATTTTTTTTTTCACCGAAGGTGCATCTATAAGTGTCGAGATAGGATAAACTCAAATATTTATTCGATCATTATATTTTATTGTGTGAAGTTATTTCTTCTTAGTTAAGAGAAATTCGTAATAGACAAAATTATTATTATGATATTAGTTGTGGTTCTAATATTACGTTCATTTTAGGCTTTTCTATAGCCTTATTATATTCAAGCTCGATGTGGATTACAATATAATTTTGGCCAATTTAGTTGTGATTAAAAGCAATTTGCTCATTTTGAAAATAAAATTGTTATCCTTTATGACCACTTTTTGCGATGCACGTGTCTATCTAAATTTAACCTAAACTTTATTAGTTAATTAATCTTAATAAAATACATAATTGAATCTTTATTTAATTATTTTTCTTTCTACATCCTTTATCTCTTTCTCAAATTTTTCATAAGGTATGTTTTACTCCGTAAAAAAATTGCCATTCTCCCCCCCCCCCCCCCCCCAAAAAAAAAAAACTGTCCATCACATAACAGTAGAGCATGTGTACTACTAATGAGTGAAGCTTTTAACCCTCTAAAATTATTATAAAACTTATAAAATGGTAGCCAGATATAAAAATCAATCATCTTACCTAAAATTTTACTCTGAAAAAAATACATTTTAAGTTTTTATGTAAAATGCATAAAAATCTTAAAATCTTAAACTATTTTCTTCTTAATAGTTTCTATTTCCATAATCTTAAACTCTCATAATTTTCTCAAAAATAAATATTTTCTCAAATAAAATTTAAAATATAGATATAAATTATGAACTGGGGTGGGTGAAAAAAATTTTAAAAGAAAATTTCAATTAATTGTTTAATTAAATTTTCATTTAAAATAAGGAGTTAATTAATTAGTTTTTTGTTATGTAAGTAATTTCAATTGAAAATGGGATTTGTAAGGAATGTTGAAGGGTGTCAAAATTCCTACTCTCTCCTAGTATATATTTTATTTTTAAGCCCCCGATTCACTAGAGGATTGTTGATATTTGACCCCCTCAATTTTAATCAGCAACCGCTATATTTTAATTAATTTTATCTATTTTCAAAATTACCCCATTAAAGGTAAGTACTTGTTTTTAATTTTTTCTTTTCTCTCTCATATGCCTTTTCTCTTTCTCTATAAGGAATCGTCGGTTTTCATCATTATCAAATCCATTATCAGATATTGAACAACAAATCGATTAAGCTAGTCAAAAGAAATGAATGACATTATAATGGAAAAATACGCAGATCATGAAGTCTAAGGAACCAAAGGAAAAACATTCTTACGAGAACAAGTGAATTAGCGGAAGCCAATTAGCAAGATATCAAAATAAAACCACTTTTAGCTCAAAAAAGCACAGCTTCAGTCTAAAAAGTCACAGACAGAAGCCCATATTAAGCTAGTTGACTAAAGCAATCATTTGGGTTGGTTAAGAAAAATTAGAAACATGGCAATTCAGAAGATGAGTATAATGGTGATTCAAAGAGATAGAGAGAGAGAGAGAGAGAGAGAGAGAGATTGTAGATAACAGAGAAGGGACAATGTTAAAAAATAAATATTTTTCTAAAATTTTAGTGAGGATAATTTTGAAAGTATTTCATGTTAATTGAAAAATGGTGGCGGCTGAGAGACGTAAATGGAGTCAAATATGTTTTATGTTTTAGGCCTAGATCCGATTTACCAGGTTGCCTGCCTGTATCTCTGTTATATAAGACCCACTTTGAATGGGCCACTCCTAGTGCCCATGCGCATAACCAGCCTATTGTTACCATTTTTGGCACACCGATCCCCTTAAAATGTAAGTGCAAACGCCCTGTCGCTACCTGATGCAAGCACTTTTTGAACCTTAAATTACCTAACACCACCATTCCAAGAATCTTACTAATGGAATTAACTGGTGCACACAAACTGTGTCCGTAACTACAAGAATTAATAACCAGTCCTAGTTAATAAATCAAGAAAAGCAAATGACTGAAATCTAAGTATGAATAAAACCACAAGAAAGTTCCATAAGCATGATGGCAGCTTCTTCAACATCCCGTGGAAACACTTGTTTAAGAGCAGAATTACTGCTCAAACTTAAAGCAAAATCTTTGAAACAAAGCTTTCTTTGACTCCGATACTCATGGTGAGGAGGATCAGGATCAGGAGTGTTGCACTGTACTTTCTTGTACTGAGCCACATGGCTGGTCCGCGGTTTCTTTTCCATATTGTTTTGCAACTTAATCTTCGGAAATGAAGAATTGTCCTTGGCCGTTGTGGTGCCACTTTCAGCTGCTGCTTGCATAGCCCTTCTCGCCTTCCTCTGCCGAATGCCACAAGCGTTGCATAGCGACTGGACCAACATATATAAAATTAATATAGGTTAATGTTACGATCATGGGCGCACCATCGTATATATTATTGATACACAGACATGAAGTGGCCTAACAGATTATTGAAGAGCCAAACTAAAATGAAATTCTGAAATCAAAACAAGAAAAATAATATAAAAGACAAAGAAAGAACAATGAACGAACCTTGGGACCACGAGGACCGCTTCTCCAAAGGGGTGTTGTGGTCGTGTTGCAGTCTGAGCAGATTCTAACGGTGTTGTTGCTGTTACTACTGTTCGTAGTAAAATAATGGACTTCGATATTGTCATGCTCATGCAGAAGCTTTTCTGCAACTTTTACTGATTCATCATGGGTTCCTGTGCTAACCGATGATGAGTTGATTATTTTATTCGCCAGCCTCATTTTGGAGGACATCGATTCGCCTGATGATGATGATGAATTTGAACTGTTGTCGCTTGTGCTTCCTTCTCCCACTTCCCTTCTACGTATGGCCAGTTTATTGGTCATGGTCTTAGGTTGAGACATTGAAGATTGAAGATCGCTTGATCCACCGCCAGCTATGCGCTGATAAATCTGAGATCAAGTTAATTATTTATATTTAAGAGATCACGTATATTAATTACAAGGAAATAAAAACAAGAATCGGTTCGAGATGAAGAAATATATAGTTTCAAAAAATAAAAATAAAATACGTAAATCAAAAGCTAAATGCCTAAGTACACATATGTACGTACTTATTAGAATGAAAGAGATCAAATAAATGAAGGCTGATCAAACAGATTAATATATCAAATTAATAAACATATCATCTAGCATACACATCAATTTCTAAATGTGAATATAGATGCTTCGATTTTGTGCTATATATAAATATATGTAAGCTATGATTGGGGCATGAACGATACCGAGAAAAGCTAATTAAACAGATGGATTATATTTACTAACATTGCTGATGAAGAATCACTATAGATAAAGGCACACGATCATGAAAATTAAGATAATTGTTGAAGTAAACAATTTTTAAAAAAATGAAAGCATAGATAACAAAAGAATTAAACAAGAAAAATAATTTGCTTCGAGTAATTGAATTTATTGTTCTTGCCTTTTGATCATGTTGCTGTGATCCTTCCAATTTGATCATTCCTTGATCTTGAGTTGATGAGTTAAGAAAAATAGGGCGCGAAACAGAAGCAGCAGGTCCATTATGTGATGAAGAGTGTAATAGCTTTTGCTCCTCCGCAAGTCGAAAAGAATCAGAGTGATCTTGTGCAGGGTTCAAATACATTGGAGCCATGGATGGCGAGAGAGAGAGAAAGAAATAGCAGCAGCTGTTTGTCCAGCGAAGAGAGGGCGAAAAAGAAGCTAAATAGAAGCAGTCGTGCAGTCCTATAAAAGGTGAAAAAGGGCAAGCGCTGGCCTGATGAAAGTCATTCACGTGACTTCATGTAGCCGCCCGAATAAAAACAAGACAAACTAAACGGAGTTGTGGAGTGTAACCACAAAACGTATCCCACTATATTATGTCAGCTTGTCTCTCGTATTATATACCAGTTTCCGAGTTACTCGATCACAAATAAAACTCTTGTTTCTCGATGCATCCAAGTTGTTAATTTGCTGTGCCTTACGCATCACATGCCTTTAAATTACTTGTCCTTCGAGTTCCTTGCCAAAATCCCATTAAATTTTAATTCAGAGAAGTGCAATTAAATAAGTCTCTGATTGTTGCAAAAATGTCTCTCATTGTTAACATTAAAAATATTTTCATACTTCCGTATATTTTTTCTCACGCAATTATATATATTCTAAAATTTTGTTTGATCTACTTCATAATAAGATCTTGGATTTGCCCTTGCTGAAATCTTATATAATTCAGTAACGGCCGACGAGGATAATTCTTCCTCACATTAGAGATATATAATATACGCTTCATTGCCATAACATGCACATAATGATTTCTGCCCTGAAAGATATTTAGAAGAATGGAGAGGGGATTTCAGTCTTCTGAGGATTGTGCAGATAACATGTATATGAAAAGAGATGGGTATAAATAATTTTCAAGCATGGGGTGGGAGCATGTTGTGCTCTTTGTCTTGCAGAAAGACATCAATTGCTTGAGCAGGAAGAGACGGTGACAGCCTCTTTAGTCCCCCACAACTTTTACTATCAACTTTTCTTGGGATCTTCTCATTTTCCATTTACCATGGCCTCAGTTAAATTACTTGAGAGAGTACTAGATACTCTAAGCTACAAGTCGATTCATTTTATTTATGATCTCATCTGTCATTTTGTTTGACCAACTATCAAGTATCAACGGATCAGAAATAAAAGGTCTCGGTGGAGCCACGTATGAGCATATCATGTATGACTCAAATTACGTTGTGCTTTCGCTTCATATATGGGGAAGGCAATTCCGTACTCGTCTGCTTAGAATCGTTATACAACAACAAATAGTTTTATGAATAATCTTATATAAATTGGTGTGGCAAGATGTATTAATTTAATTTGGTACCATATGTTTAATTTAATGAATAATAATATATCATATTAGAATGTACAATATTGTTTGTACAAAATTATTCATGGCTGTACGTTTACTTTATCATTTATTAGAGCTATTTTGCAGTTTTTTATCTCCAAACTGAATTGATATGCAGAAAAGAGTATAATTGGCCTATGAGATTGCTTATCTTCATTATCTAAATTATAATTAATACGGTCCACAAAATAATGTTGTCCTAAGATTACGTGAAAGTTAGTAGGCTTTGCCTAATTGTTGAAAGAGAAAAGATTGAAATTGAAATCTGATAAATGACCTCAAAATACCTGAATGTAAAATAAGTGAAGCACAACGTTCCTTGCTTGGCAGCATCCAATGAGAATGCTTTATGCCATCTCGTGATTACATTCACAGGTATTTAATATTATTATTATTATTATGACAAGATAAATGTGCATATTTTTTTTGTTTCTTAAGATGCCCAGGATGAGATATGATGATCAACAATTTCAAAGATGAAGAAACATGCTACGTGTGAGATCTAAGAGTCACTCCTAGTCATGATGCGATTTGTGAATGAACAAAAGAGTCATTAGATTATAGCGTTGTATCTATGTCTTGATAAAGACATTGTCATTTTTCGATGATACGCTTGCTTAATTAACTAAGGGAGCTATCAGCTGCGATTGAGCCACATGATGGTTGTGTTTGTAGGCCAAGAGCCCCATCATAAATCACTTTATATACGGAGAAAAGACAAAGATGGTCGATCTAGTTCAAGTGGATTACAGTTTCTCTAGATCTCAATTTGTTTTTTTTTTTTTTTTCTGAATTGGATTTTCATTTGTTAAATTAAGTTGGTCAATTGGTTCCTGTCATTAAACGCAGCGTTTTAATGGCCAAATTGGTGGGCTTTGGAGGACGCCGAATGCCTTTTTACCTATGGGTTGCATTTGAATTTTGAAGTGTATCAGTCAAGATGATTTTTATCCAATTCTTTACATTATAGGTCTATTTATAAAAATTCAGAGTGAATTTATGTATATTTGTATTTTGATGTTTTTATAGTTTAGGAGACAAATTCATTCACTTTATTAATTTTGTTTATAGAGAACTGATTTAGTGTGCGACAGCATGCACGATAAATCATGATTGAGGGTCTCTGGGGTCTACAACACAGAGCCTCTCCATATGTATAAGGTTCGCACTTAATCAAATTTTTTTGTTTATATGTATAAGGTTCCCATCCTATTTGTGAAGTGTAATTTTAAGTGCATATATATTATAATAAAATCATGTAATCTAGTTGGGTTAGGAAAATTGTGCGTTTACTTCACTAGAATTAGAATGAGCGAAAATCAAAATGGACTGAAATTAAAATGAAGAATGAGAATAAAAATAAGTTATTTACTTGAGTTACAAAAATAGAAAAATCAAAAGTATAAAAATAGACAATTTATGTGTATATACTAGATTGGACTAAACAATTTTCAATGGAAGTAATTATGTATATTGTATTTAAATATTTAACAGGAAGATCAAGCTCACAAATCTTAAAAATGCAAAAAGAACGTTATTTCTGAAAGAGAAGGATAGCAATCCATGCATATAAGCCTTTTGTCAAATTATGCACCATTTTTTTGGCCTGGGCTTCAGATTCAATAATGTTTTTCTAAACTCAAAATTAAAGTAAATAGAATATATATGAATCACCCAAATGGCAGTTCTGTACCATAATCTGTAGCTAGATATGGATAAGGGTGCATGGACCAACTGGGCATTTTTTGTTCCAATGACCCATACCGCTGAACTGCAAAAATGGTGCGAACTAGTTAAGATACCAGAAAAACGTGTTTGGTATCTGAGAAAATGAAAAGAAAAATAACAGAGACTTCAGAGTGAGAGAGAAAACAAAATCTTGGATCAATTGATATGATTAGTTACAAGAGCACTTATACGTGAGCTTAGTTTTGCTAATACATGCCTCAACTAATTACTAACAGATTACAGCTAGTATAACAAATATTTGCCAGCTCATCTGACATGTCAGCAACTATAACTGTCAATAACGAACAATAACAAACTACTCTTAACATCCCCTCTCAAGCTCAAGGTCTGCGATGGACATTGAGCTTGGACCTAAGATAGTTAAACTGATCAAAAGCCAAGGGTTTGGTGAGAACATCTGCCACTTGATCACAACTTGAAACATGACTGATATGAATTTCATTACGAGCTATATGATCACGAATAAAATGCAAGTCCAGCTCAATATGCTTAGTGCGTGAGTGATACTTGGGATTACTAGCCAGTGCTTCAGCACTCTTATTATCACAGTGAAGAACTGGAACTTGCAATGGTGGCATCTTCAACTCTTTGAGCACATATGATATCCAAAGCACTTCTGATACTGCTAATGCCAAAGCTCGATACTCGGATTCAGCTGTGCTTCTTGAAACTATTTGTTGTTTCTTGGAGGACCAAGAAACTAGATTGTCACCTAAGTAAACACAATATCCACTAACAGACTTTCTGTCATCCAAATCTGATCCCCAATCTGCATCTGAAAAGGCTGTAAGTGTAAGTTTCCCAGTACTAAAAAATTGTAAACCAAAGTCTGCTGTGCTTTGCAGATATCGCAAGAGTCTTTTACATGCTTGCCAGTGAATGACAGTTGGGGCAGCAAGGAATTGACTCAATTTATTCACTGTAAATGCAATTTCAGGTCGTGTTAGAGTAATATATTGTAAAGAACCAATCAAACTCCTATACAGTGAAGGATTCTCAAAAGCTGCTCCTCTGTCTCTGACTAGTTTATCACTGGAACTCATGGGAGTTGGACATCCTTTGCTATCAATCATATGAGCCTTCTTAAGCAAATCACCTATATATTTGGTCTGGGAAAGATGCAATCCAACAGCTGAAGGTGTCACTTCAAGGCCAAGGAAATAATTGAAATCTCCTAGATCTTTTAAAGCAAACTCAGATCCCAATCTATCAATAACTTCCTCAACAAGCTTATTATTTGAGCCAGTGATTAGTATGTCATCCACATAAATGAGCACCACCACAATATCTCCTGCCTTATGCTGAAAAAATAGTGAGGTGTCTGACCTGGAAGTGTGAAAGCCCCAGTGTTGCAGAGATGATTTCAGCCTGTCATACCAGGCTCTTGGAGCCTGCTTAAGCCCATAAAGAGCCTTGGTCAGCTTGCATACATGTGAAGGGTATTGAGGAGGCAAGAATCCTTCAGGCTGGTGCATGAAAACTTCTTCAGTGAGGATGCCATTGAGAAAGGCATTGTTGACATCAAGCTGCCTGATTGACCAATGGTTCATGACAGCAATGCTCAAAATAATTCTGATAGTGCAGGGCTTAACCACTGGACTGAAAGTCTCAAAGAAGTCCACCCCTTGGGTTTGATGAAAGCCTTTTGCAACCAATCTTGCTTTGTATTTGCTAATGCTGCCATCAGGATTATATTTCACTCTAAACACCCATTTATTCCCACGATCTTGCCAGCCTGTTCTCTGGGAACTAGAGTCCAGGTTTTGTTGTTCTGTAAGGCATCAAACTCTGATTGCATTGCTTCTCTCCACTTAGTATCTGTTAAGGCTGCTTTGACAGATTGTGGTTCAAGGTTTGAGTGACTGCCAGATAGGTTTTAGGTTTGAATATCCCAGCTTTAGACCTGGTTATCATAGGGTGACCAGTTTGAGCTGGTAAAGGCTGTTCTGGAGGTGATGTTGGGTGCTGTACTGGTGAGGATAGATGAGAAACTGAAAAGAATTGATTTAAGGTTGAAGCACTAGATTCAGGTCCTGCATCTGGAGCCAGTGAGCTAAAAGAAGATTGTGCACTGTTGCCATCTCGAATGATTGTTGTGAAAGGAACAAATGTAAAAGGTGTGGAATGCTGCTGAGTGACTGACATGATAAAAAATGATAAAAAATTAGAATCGGTATGTCATTGCTTATTATTCTTTCGTTTCTTTTTAACGAAGGGGCTACCTATAAGTCGCTGGCTTATTCTTCAACAGGCATGCGGTTGGAGCACCGAGCTCCTCACACTGCTTGGGTGCTTAAGCTCTCATGTTCTATTTCACTCCTCGATGGGGTTTCTTTTCGCCCTTCCCTCACAATGCTTACTTCGCTATCGGTCACTCATGATTATTTAGCTTTGCAATATCGAATTGTTTGATCATAGCTCAGAAGCATAACTAATTTCGTATTAAAATGATATACGAAAATAACTACTATATATTCTTGATCGGAACGAGTTGTATTCTATTAATGTATTTATTTTATATTGTAATCAGAATGCCCTTAATTACAATTATATACTTGTTCACAAACAAAATTTAGAATAAATGTTTCTACTATAAATATTATTACCATAATAATAGTAATAATGATAATATTATTATTAATAATAATTGAAAGGAAAAAGAATCGCAACGTGAGATTGAGACTCGAGACCATGCACCATATTTGTGCGCACGTGTTAGCCAATCAGTGGGCTTGAAAGCCCACTAGCTTTTTAATTAATGGCGGAGTTAATATAATTTTTTAAGTGAAAATGCGTGTTAGGCAGTTGTTCTATATTAATTAACACTGGTCATCAAACATTTTGAGGGCATTAGTGATTGGTGAATAATATTAAAGTTTTTGTGCAAAAGACAAAAGATTCCGTGTGTATGCGACAAAAGATTCTCAATAAATGTTTCCATTATAATATTTAATTTCAAAGATAGTCTACAGTCTTCATATGGCTTGATTGGCTTCTATATTTAATTTCCAAATTAGCTAGAGCTTTGACATTTAATTCATGTGTTAGGTGAGTATCGCAAGATCCGGTTCAGCCTTCCCAACATACCTTCGCCTTACCTATCAATTTTGAAATTTTCAATTTTCTTTATAAGATTGCTGTAGGAATTAGGATATATTAAACTTGTACATCAAAGGTTATGTTTCTAAATATTATTATTTCCCCTCCCTTTTTAAACATCTGAAAATTTTCCACACAATGTTTATATCCATTCCATAACACAGTCAAAATGTTCATTCCATAACGCAGTTATTTGCCTCACCAACCTCATGCTAAAGCAAGAAAACCATTAAACTTATGTCATGTCGTGCGGGGATTAGGGACCAATATTCTCTTTGACGTGAATTTTTTAGTAGAATTCAATGTAGATAATTGGTTATTATTAAATAGGGGACATAAAGAGTAAAATTCTAATCTCATACTGCGTTTACTAAATTAGAATTGGAATCAGTTGGAATCGCAATAATTAATATATTATTGTTAATAATATATTAATTAGTAGTAATAATTATATTATTTATTTATTTAATAATATTAATTAATTAATAATAATATATGAATGAATTATAATAATTATTGTTAATAACAATTATAATAATATATTAATTAATTACAGTAATAATATATTAATTATTGTGATTATTTATTCAAAAGTATAATTATAATAATATTGTTAATAATATATTAATTAGTAGTAATAATTATATTATATTATATATTTATTTAATAATATTTATTTAAATAATTAATTAATAACAATATATGAATTAATTATAATTATTATTATAATAGTATATTAATTAATTAATTACAAGAATAATATATTAATTATTGTGATTATTTATTCAAGAACTATAATTTTTAATAATTATAGTTCGTGATATATTTATTAATAAATTAATCATAATATATTTATTAATTAATTATAAAAAAGAACAAAGTAGACATTTTTAATTTTGGGGAGGGTAAAATGGTCAATCTCAAGAATATGAGACTTATTCCCACCTCCCCATGGAATCACTCTCTAATTCCCCATTTCAAATAGTGGTGGGCCCCACCATTCTGATTTCAATTCATAGCTCCATATTTATGAAGTAAACACCATCAATTATTCAAATTCCGAATTTCAATTCCCAAATCCAGCACTATCATATTATTATTAATGGACACCAAACTTAGCAGATCTTTGAAAGCTGTAAAAACTTAGATATTACACAATTCAGGGTTGTAGATCCAACAAAATTCAGATTTTAGTTTAATTGGAGCTATAATATAAAAATATCTAATTTAAGTCCGAGGCCGCCATGTTTACCATCATCATGCGTTTATTTTCTACTTTCGTTATTATTATTATTATTATTATTTTGCCTTTTTCCTTTTCGTATAATAGATGAGAATTTCGAGGGGGGAAAGCCATCTCCCGTAGCAGCCAATTGCCTTTGCTAACCTCGTGCTAAAATAAGACAAACAAAAAACCAGCGCCCACAGGCTAAGACTAGAAGAGATTGGCGGCTTGGTGCGAAGTTTCAAAACGTAAAATATGAAACTTGTGAACTAACTAATTAAGATTATTATCAAAACTCAAAAATTATATAATTTTCCCTTTATATCATTCATTTCGTCTATCAAATTTTTTTTTTCTCTTTATATCTATATGCAAAGGTTTAAGTCCTCTTTTGAACATATAATGAAAGATAAGACTTTTGTGAATTAGAAAATTTATTAGTATTTTAAAATACTAATATCCCTCGTTAGAGGAAAATACAAGCAATTTTCTTTGTGTTTGATTTAATTAAAAATTAGAGTTGAATAAATCAATTACTTCAAAATTGAATTAGTAAAAATATGAGGTTTCTTTACATAAGAAAGATATACAAAACCTTTAATGGCCTATTACAACTATAATAAGAAGTGAAGAGGTAGCCCAATTATTATATCTAATGTTCTCTACTTCTATTTCATACTTTTCTTCTTTAACTTTCCATTTGTTGTTTTAAACTATCGTGTCGAGTGCAACCTCATAACAATGTCGTTGTATCATAGAGATCAAACTATTTTATTTGTCCCTTTTATAGTGAAAAATCTTCCTTTAAACAAATTTGAGTTTGTTGATTGGTGTTGCTGTTTTGATTAATTTTATAGTTCAAAAAAGTGATATTAACTCGTATTTCTTAATATCTTATACTAATGTATAACAACATTCGACCTAAGTTTGGTTTAAACGTTCGTTTTTTATAATAAAAAAATTAAAAACTATTATTTTTTCGTAGGTTTCTAACGGTAAATATTTGTAAATTATATTATAATACAGAAAAAAAAATCATTTATTACCACACAACTCTACTTGAATTATTGGTTAAAACATCTCGTCCGGATTATTGGTCAAATCATTTGTAATTAGACACCCACTCACAAGTACTGCACTAACAAGTTTAAGTGTTATTCGGTTGTGAAATTTATTTTGAATTGTTGGTGTTATTTTTATTTTTGATGAAATGTGACATAATGCCCTCCGCAGCTACTTTTTCTTCACCCCCCCCCCCCCCCCCCCCTTTTTTTGTTTTTTCCCTCAGAAGACACAAGTCAAGTACTTATGAAAGAGTCCAGAGTCCAGTTCTTGGATGCTACGAAATGATCATCAAGATTCCAATTTCTCACGACGGTAACTACTGTGGTCAAATCTCAGCCGTTGCTTCTCAAACTTAAAAGGCTGTGTGATACACCACACAACAGTATAAATGGCCAGAGAAATCGGACTCTGTCGAGTTGTTTTAGGTAACCACTTATGACGTAAATTGTCAGCCACAGGCCGCATTAGATTTCCGATGATCCAGCAATTTCCCAATTTTAGCCTCCACCCAATTTTCAGGACCCACCAAACCAACAAACCAAAAAATCCCAACCAAACCAAAAAAGAAAAAAAAATTCTCATTGAAAGTTCCCATGAACTGAAAAATGAGTGAGATTTATCACTTATCTGCAGTAAACCCTAACCCAATGAAAGACTTTTGTTTTTATAAACATGAGGTGAGGCAAAGTGATAACTTGATTGTGAAAGAGATTCAGCCACCAAAGAATCCCATATTTTCCACCCCCAAAAAAATAAAAAATTCAGTTATTTAATTTTTTTCTCGGATATCATCATATTCATATCACCATAAAAATCGAACGGCATTGTGATCCATTGAATTCCAATCTCTTTGCATTCAATTTCTTCCATACATTTGTAAGAAAGTTGTAACTTCCTGCAGATTGTGATATGATAACTTCCTAAGTGTCTTTTTCTACGTAGGTGGCTGCTCAGTCATCACCCACCAAATTCACCAGATCTTGAAGTCATAAAAGAATTAATCTTTTTTATTAATATATACACGCACAAATATACGTGTGTGTGTGTGTGCAGTTAGATAGTATTGTCCTCTCTCCTCTCTCTCTCTCTACATATATATATTGTTTATATAGACAAAATTATCAGCACATGGAATCATCAGTTTATTTATCACCAACCCCCTACCCCCACTGACTCTTATGTAACAAAAATATTTACTTTATTGAAAAACTACTCTTTTTATCTTCTCAACAACCCCATTTGCCTTGCTTTGCCTTGCTTCTCGTGAAGTTATTTCCTTTTTTGAAGTTTGCAAGAGGCAAGACTCAAGAGCCCGTTTTAGCTCTATCTCACTTCATTCATGGAGCGTGCAAGGCGGCTGCCCAGCCGGGCATTTCTCAAACGCCTGGTTAATGAGTCCAAGCAGCTGTCCCGCAATCACCGTGAATCAAAATCATCAGCTGCCGCTGCTGCTACGTACACATCTTCAAGGTATCTCTCTTCATTGTCATGTGCACCATTTGTTTGCTCCAACAATTCAAGATCAGATTTGTTGCAATCTAGGAACATGTCTCATCATAATGTCAATGGTTATGGTCTCGGGTCACAGACTCGAGGCATTTCTGTTGAGGCATTAAAACCAAGTGACACTTTTGCTCGTCGCCATAACTCTGCAACCCCAGAGGATCAAGCCAAAATGTCTGAGTTAGTTGGTTTTGATAATCTCGATTCACTTATTGATGCTACTGTGCCTAAATCTATCCGTATTGATTCAATGAAATTCTCTAAGTTTGATGAAGGGTTAACCGAGAGCCAAATGATTGAACATATGCAGAAACTTGCATCAATGAATAAGGTTCATAAGTCATTTATTGGCATGGGATACTATAACACTCATGTTCCCCCTGTGATATTGAGGAACATTATGGAGAATCCAGCTTGGTACACTCAGTACACTCCATACCAGGCTGAGATTGCTCAAGGGAGACTTGAGTCTTTGCTTAATTTCCAGACTATGATTGCAGATCTTACTGGATTGCCTATGTCAAATGCCTCATTGCTTGATGAGGGAACTGCTGCTGCTGAGGCAATGGCTATGTGCAATAACATACAGAAGGGAAAGAAGAAGACTTTTATTATTGCTAGCAACTGCCACCCTCAGACAATTGATATTTGTATTACTAGAGCTGATGGTTTTGATATTAAAGTTGTTGTTTCGGATCTTAAGGATATTGATTACAAGTCAGGTGATGTTTGTGGGGTTTTGGTTCAGTATCCAGGTACTGAGGGTGAAGTTTTGGATTATGGGGATTTCATTAAGAATGCTCATGCTAATGGAGTTAAGGTTGTTATGGCGACGGATTTGTTGGCATTGACAATTTTGAAGCCTCCGGGTGAACTGGGGGCTGATATTGTTGTGGGCTCTGCTCAGAGGTTTGGTGTGCCAATGGGTTATGGAGGTCCTCATGCAGCATTTTTGGCTACCTCTCAAGAGTACAAGAGGATGATGCCAGGGAGGATTATTGGTGTTAGTATTGATTCTTCAGGGAAGCCTGCTCTGCGTGTGGCAATGCAGACTAGGGAGCAGCATATCCGCAGGGACAAGGCTACCAGCAACATCTGCACCGCTCAAGTAACAGATTATTGTTATTCCTGTTCTGTTTCTGTTTTACTTTGGAGGACTGCCTGTGTAGAGATTGAAAAACTGCTTTTTAATTTTTTTGAAAGTTTGAAGGCTGCAGAACCTATCTAGCTCAAGAATTTTGTCATAAACACATGCATTCATATTTTCTGCACCATAAAACATGCCCAATGAACTGACTTTGCTTTGGTTGAATAAAACTTATCTATGTAGGCATTACTTGCAAACATGGCTGCTATGTATGCTGTTTATCACGGACCTGAAGACCTTAAAACTATCGCTCAAAGAGTCCATGGACTAGCCGGGACTTTCGCTCTTGGGTTGAAAAAGCTGGGGACAGTGGAAGTCCAGGGGCTTCCCTTCTTTGACACTGTGAAGGTGAAGTGTGCGGATGCACATGCCATTGCCAGTGCTGCTTACAAGATTGAAATGAATCTTCGGGTTGTAGATTCCAACACTGTGAGTTAGTCTTTCATATGTTGTGTTGATGGGTTACTGTATGATCTTTTGCTGTCAGATAAAGGGAGTTTTTTTTGTCTCTCAGGTCACTGCTTCCTTTGATGAAACAACCACCTTGGAGGATGTTGATAAGCTTTTCAAAGTTTTTGCCGGGGGCAAATCAGTGCGTTCTACATTTTTTTTTTCCCCAAATGATGTTTGCTGTATTAATTACATTGTTTGATTTCTAAACAGAACCTTCTTTATTAAACCGACAGGTTCCATTCACTGCTGCATCTCTGGCTGAAGAGGTTGAGACTGCAATTCCATCTGGATTAACTAGGGAGAGTCCGTATCTGACACATCCTATTTTTAACAAGTACAACTCTATACTATCACTCAAACTACCTGTACATCATAATTCAGAGGCTTCTCTGACTTATACTGTTTTTTAATATTTTATAGATTCCACACAGAGCATGAATTACTTAGATACATTCATCTGTTACAATCGAAGGAACTCTCACTATGCCACAGTATGATTCCATTGGGATCTTGTACAATGAAATTGAATGCAACAACTGAAATGATGCCAGTGACATGGCCTAGCTTCGCTAACATACACCCTTTTGCCCCTGCTGACCAGGCTCAGGGTTATCAGGTAATTAGCAAGGCATCTTCAGTAGTGCACAGAACTTACAGCTGCATTAGTCTATTAAATGTTTCACAAATATTATTTCCTGATAGATGATTATTTTTTGTTTCTTAAGGAAATGTTTAACAATCTGGGTGAGTGGCTGTGTACCATTACTGGCTTTGACTCTTTCTCTTTGCAACCAAATGCCGGTGCGGCTGGTGAGTATGCTGGGCTCATGGTTATCCGCGCTTATCATAAGGTAAATGGATGGTAACTGTGTTTACAAACTATGCTCTTATCCCTTGTAGCCAAAAAGTTGGAGTAAAACTTGAGACATATCTCCTGGATTCCTTTCCCAGCCCTTTCCTTCCATTTTTAACAATCCTTGGACTGTTATTGGAAACTGTAGGCAAGAGGAGACCACCACCGCAATGTGTGCATTATACCCGTGTCAGCCCATGGGACAAATCCTGCTACTGCTGCTATGTGTGGAATGAAGATTGTTTCTGTTGGAACTGATGCCAAGGGTAACATCAACATTGAAGAGTTAAGGAAGGCTGCAGAATCTAATAGGGACAACCTATCAACTCTTATGGTAAAGAGGCTTTGCAACATGTATTGATAATTCAGTTTGTATTAGTAGAAAACTTAAATATGACTAGGACATTTGGGGAATGCTTGTTTGTGCAATTTCTCTTGATATATGAATTAAATTTAACTTTCAGGTAACGTACCCTTCAACTCATGGAGTTTATGAAGAAGGTATTGATGAGATATGCAAGATAATTCATGATAATGGAGGTCAAGTATATATGGACGGGGCTAACATGAATGCTCAGGTCTGTTACTTCTTTAAATATGTTCCTATGAACTATCATTTTACATTTTGATGACTCAAGCATCTCATATTGTCGAATGATGTAAAATAGTAGGTTGATTCATTTAGATTTATATGCATCTTTCAATGGGTAGCAGTAAGGGATTTTGAGGTCAATGGAGTCAGAATGTAAACCTGTAGATACAAGTAATATGAGCTTGAAAAAGGATTACTTGCCAGGTGAGTTAATCATCAGCAATTCAGCATATGTTTGTTAGGGAAAATATCCCACATCGAATGAGTATTGATGTTGGTTAAGTATATAAGACTTGGGCAACCCTCAACTATTGAGCTGGCTTTTAGGTTCAGATAGGCCCGTAGACTTCTATATGGTATTAGAGCCAAACTCACCACATGAGTAGACCCACACTACCTTAACACGTGACAAGGACTAGTAAAAAGAACTGGCTTGCACATGACGGGGAGTGTTAGGGAAAATACCCCACATCGACTGAGTATTGAACTTGGGTTAAGTATATAAGACTTGGAGCTGGCTTTTGGGTTGAGTTAGGGCCGTAGACTTCTACAATGATCAGCTTGACCAATCTTTTCTTGTAATCAATTAGATGTGTGGAGCTGTAGGATCTTCTCTTGCTTTTCATCACTTAAATGTTCATTATTTTTCATGCATCTCTGCATCTTAACAGTGCTGATCTTCAAACTATGTCTCAACTCTTCAAAAAATTGAACAACCGTACAGGCATTTTTTCACATTGCATACAGCTCACCAATGGAAATTGTCTGAGAAAATTTTTGTTTTATAGGTCGGTCTGACAAGCCCTGGTTACATTGGAGCTGATGTTTGCCATCTCAATCTCCACAAAACATTTTGCATTCCTCATGGAGGTGGTGGTCCTGGTATGGGCCCTATTGGTGTGAAGAAACACTTGGCACCCTTTCTGCCTTCACATCCTGTGGTATGTGCTTGTACATTTAACAAGTGTTCTTTGCATACTTTTTCATCCTACTTTTTTATATATTTACATTTTAGCTTAGATGGAGAATATTGCATCGTTTAATTTGATTTTCCACTAGTTTTATAGGAAATAACAATTTTATGTTTACCTATTATTCATGCATGAATACACATAGTATATATTATTATTATTATTAGACTCTTTGTATTGAGCTTATGGCTGCTGATGACTTTTAGGCCCCCCACCAAAAAAACCCAAAAAAAAAAACTCTGTAATTGTTATGATGGAACCTTCTCTTCAGCACAGATAGGCCCTTGGTATGCAGTTCAAGCTATTTACTACCTTTTATGCATTAGTATCTTTCCGACCATTAATAAATCAAATGCCTATAAATGATTGAATATCTGCTACTAGTAATAGGGCTCAGTAAAGTCTACAAATTGTTCTGATGTATTTGCTGCTCCGATATTTTTCATTCAGTTATTAATTTTTTAATTTTATTTCCATGATGAAGGTATCCACAGGTGGTATTCCTGCCCCTGAAAAGTCTCAACCCCTGGGCACAATTGCAGCTGCACCTTGGGGCTCTGCACTTATCCTGCCAATATCATATACGTACATAGCTATGATGGGTTCTAAAGGACTCACTGAGGCTTCAAAGATAGCTATTCTGAATGCAAACTACATGGCAAAACGTTTGGAGGTTCTTGACTTTTCCTTTAATAGCTTTACTTTAAAATAAGTTTCATTTTGGTGGTTGCATTGCTTTGCGGATGTTCTTATACTTCTATAAAACACTGTCACACTTTTATTGTCTAAGCAAAGCAACTTCCACTTGCTACGCTCACATAACCTTTTGCTCAAACTTTCTTCAGGAAGAAGACTGATTTGTTCACGCATGCTTGGTTTACCTTCTATATTGCTTGCCATTAAAGTTATAAATTCTGGATAATTTGACCTAGTTAAGTTTGTTTTGGTTTTTCAGAAACATTACCCCATCCTTTTCCGTGGTGTCAATGGAACAGTTGCTCATGAATTCATTGTGGACTTAAGAGGCTTGAAGGTTGTTCTTATGACACAGAAGTTTCAATTAGTTTCCTCTTGATCTACTGTTTATTTCCATAACAAATTGTAAACCTTTTTCATCTCAGAATACTGGCGGGATAGAGCCCGAAGATGTTGCCAAACGTCTTATGGATTATGGATTCCATGGACCAACAATGTCATGGCCTGTTCCAGGCACACTTATGATTGAACCAACTGAAAGTGAAAGCAAGGTATGTCATAACAGAGAAGATCTCTTCTTTCAAATTTTACTTTCTCTAACCAAATTCACTACTTTTGCAGGAAGAGTTGGACAGGTATTGTGATGCTCTCATCTCCATCAGAGAAGAAATTGCACAGATTGAAAACGGGAAGGCAGATATCCACAACAATGTCCTGAAGGTGACATGCTTGTTTCTTCACTATGGCTATTTCTTTAGTTACATAGTGAAAGAAATTAACATATGTATATCCAGTTCTCCGTGGAATCAAAGTTTATTTATGAAGCCTTATGTTTATTATCTGAAATTTGGAAATGCAGGGGGCGCCTCATCCACCATCTTTGCTCATGGGAGATACATGGACTAAACCATACTCTCGAGAATATGCAGCCTATCCTGCTTCCTGGCTCCGGTTTGCTAAGTTCTGGCCTGCCACAGGTATGCGTGTCCATCATACCCCTTATGTGCCCTCAACCCTCAACTTCATTGCCAGAATCTGCAATTCGTGAAGTCATTGAATAACTTTTTTGTTCACATTATTGTCATCATTCGTATTTAAGTTCTAGTTGTACTACTAATTTAGCTGCCTTATCCAGTAAGCCAGACTAACACCCTCGAACTCTTTATTAGGCAAAATGAGACTGCACAATTTATTATGTCAGAGCAGGGGTCCTTTGTCTATAATAATGCATCTTATCTTTTATCTCCTTTTAACCTATTTGAAATATAAAATTATGTGCCATAAACTTCACATCAAACCCATGTGTCGCTGTAGGTTATTTAAATTTTGACTTCATAGGCTTATGGTAATTTCCGACTTTTAGCATAGAGTCACTGAAATACAAACATGTCTTTTAATTCCTTGCCTGATTGTACTGACATTGGACTTCTCGGGACTGCTATATCAGGACGCGTTGACAATGTGTATGGTGACCGCAACCTCATCTGCACCCTTCTTCCAGCTGCACAAGTTGCTGAGGAGCAGGCTGCAGCCACTGCTTAGAGTTGCCATCAACATGCCCCCTGGTGCAAGGTTTCTTCAGGAGCATGGAAAAGTTTGGAATCATCAGCACTTCCTGATTAGATTGTATATATGAATACAGAGCCTCATGGCCCAATGCTTCCCTTTGATATACTGATTAATTATATCAGCTTCTTTAATAACAATAGTTGCTGATTGCAACTCAGGTACTGTAAATTATCATCCCCCTTTCTTCTCTTCATTCACTATGTCTTTTAAATTAATTGATTACTAAACACATTCTGAAGTTGGTGAATTTTATAACAAATGGGTGAAGGATAAAAATGAGTGAGAAGAATCTGTGGCCAACGTTTTTCGTACCCAATTGTGTAAAGGATTATTTGCCAGCCGTGCTGTGTCCGGTGTCCCGTGCAAGCTTTCATTTACCCATTCAACATTACAGCTAAATTCTTGTCACTTATGCTTCATCCTGTTTCAATTTTATTCTCAACCCCTTATATAATAAATAATTGTTCAATTTTCCGTACATGTAACTTTACCACACATAATCTGACGCTTTAGGATCTTTCTAGCATAAATATTTAGAATCTCACATCCGAAAACCCATTAAACATGGGGAAATTTTAGAAAATATTAGATGAAGGATACGGTCAATAACTGTGTCAAATAATAATCGAAATATTCTTGACTAGATTATTAGATGCAAATAAAATATCTATGTCGATTCAAATTTGAGGCGAAATATATGACATACAAAGTAAATACTAATCACCGTCTGTCAATTTAAATTATTGCCATAATAAAGGGTTCGTCTGGTATTAAGGTATTGTGACTTAAATTATCTATACATTATAATATTTAATTCAAAGATTGTCCAAAATCCACCCAAGGCTTCTATACTTTGTTCCTTGATGAGCTCTTTAACTTTCAAATTTAATTCATAGAGATTTTCTGTGTTAGCTAAGGTCCGCTTCAACCTCCCCGCCCTGTGTGATTCGCCCTCTCCATCAATTTTCGATTTTCTTTATAAGGCTGTCGTAGGAATTAGGATCTTAAATTTGCACATCAAGGCTGTAGTTTCAAATATGATTAGTTTCCCTCTCTTTTTAAATCTTTTAGACACTTTCTAAGTATCCCTTCCGCAACAGTCAGTTGCTTCACCAACCTCATGCTAAATCAAAGCAAGTCAATAAACTTCGTTGACGATGTATGGTGTATTCCAAACTGAAATTTTTTTGGAACAAATCACATGAATTATTGATTATTAGTAGATAAAGGATATGAGAGTGGTTAAATATTAAGTTTACATGATCATTAATGGACATGTGACTTAGCATTTAGAAAAATTCACGGAAATTAAGGTCACGAGGAGTTCCTAATTTATTATTTAGAATTTTAACTAAGCAAAGTCGAGACCTTTGTTCAATAGAAGCTACAATATAAAAATATAAACTTTTAAGTTTCATGAATTTTTTTATATCGCAACGACTGTACATAACCCATTGTTCATTCATAAGAGTCTTAGACTTATATAATATTTTTGTAGCTCATAAGAGTCTGAAATTTTTATTATTTCATATCTAGTAGCTAGTTGCTAGTTGAAGAGCTTGCAATTTTCAGAGTGCAGTGCAGACGCTCTCTCACCTATTTATGTATATATATAGGGTCCGCTAAGTGTAAAATTACATCCAGCCCCCCTAAGTTAGTTTAACGTAACTTACGGCCCGATTGTAAACTTACATCTAGCCCCCCATATTCAATATTATTTATATTATATTTGTGAATATTATAAAATTTTCTGATTTGAAAAATTTCGTTTAACCCCTTACACTTAATTTTATTTTATTAAAATCCTAAAGTACGAATTTACCTCCTATAATTTTAAATTCTCAAAATAACCTCATTTAATTAAAAAATATAATAATTATTAATTGAATTATAATTATAACTATTATTTTATTATAATTATAAATATATTTATATTTTTTAAATAGATTATTGTTATTATTAATAACAAGAATAAAAAGTATTACAATTAATTAATCTATTAACAATAATTAATAATTTTTTATTAAATTGTTAATAATAATAATTAATGATAATAATTATTAATAATTAAGTTTTGAATAATAATAATAATTAACAATTATCATTAATAAATTGTGACTGACTCTGAATAAGTTATTTGATATTTTATATCATATTATATGCATTCACTTCTGGCTACAAAAAAAATTAAAACAATAGCTTTCTCGTTAACCAAACAAGAGATTTAACAAAATCAGAAACCCACGTTTCTCAAAACTAACAAGGAATTGGATAATTATGGCACTAAATAGTACTGCAATTAATATCAGTGATAAGAGTATGTTGCTACTTTGCTAACTAAGCCTAGGTGGACATTGGTATTCCTAGGACTATGAACAATTATGTTAATTTTTAAAAATTAATTATTAATAATAATTATCGTTAATTACTATTATTATTAATTTAATAAAAACTATTATTAATTATTGTTAATAGATTAATTAATTGTAATACTTTTTATTCTTGTTAATAATAATAATAATATATTTAAAAAATTATAAATATATTTATTATTATAATAAAATAATAATTATAATTATAATTCAATTAATAATAATTAAAATTTTAATTAAATGAGATTATTTTGAGAATTTAAAATTATAGGGGGCGAATTCGTACTCTAAGGTTTTAATAAAATAAAACTAAGTGTAAGGGGTTAAATGAAATTTTCTAAATAAAAAATTTTATAAACGTAATTTGTATGGGGGGCTGGATGTAATTTTACAATCGGGCCGTAAGTTACGTTAAACGTAACTTAGGCGGACCCTAAGTTACGTTTTAATTATTTTTGTAGCCAGAAGTGAATGCATATAATATGATATAAAATATCAAATAACTTATTCAGAGTCAGTCACAATTTATTAATGATAATTGTTAATTATTATTATTATTCAAAACTTAATTATTAATAATTATTATCATTACTTATTATTATTAAAAATTTAATAAAAAAATTATTAATTATTGTTAATAGATTAATTAATTGTAATACTTTTTAATTCTTGTTATTAATAATAACAATAATCTATTTAAAAAATATAAATATATTTATAATTATAATAAAATAATAGTTATAATTATAATTATAATTCAATTAATAATTATTATATTTTTTAATTAAATGAGGTTATTTTGAGAATTTAAAATTATAGGAGGTAAATTCGTACTCTAGAATTTTAATAAAATAAAATTAAGTGTAAGGGGTTAAACGAAATTTTTGAAATCAGAAAATTTTATAATATTCACAAATATAATATAAATAATATTGAATATGGGGGGCTGGATGTAATTTTACAATCGGACCGTAAGTTACGTTAAACTAACTTAGGGGGGCTGGATGTAATTTTACAATCGGGCCGTAAGTTACGTTAAACGCAACTTAGGCGGACCCATATATATATATTACATTTTTTAGTTTTTGATCGCATAACAAATACTTTCATGAGTGATGACAAAGTTACAAATTATAATATAAATTTATTTTGTGTAAAATGATGTGGTATAAATTTATTGAGTGGATGAAAATATAAAATAATAAAGTTAAATTATGTAGGTTAAGTTGTATTTAATCGAATCAGTTATATTGTGCTACATCAATTTATATGAAACAACTTTGTGAAGAGATTGAAGATTTATGTTTACTCACATTTCATACACTAGTCTCATTATGACTAAACATTTGTTGTGGGTGGGTATGTTAGACTGTACTTCTTAATTGAGCAAAGCCATTAGATAAAAATTGAATAATATTATTCGGACACAAAATTACACATGACAAATAAAATGAAGACTTTCGTATAAAAAAAATAAAACTTTATAAAGTGAAAGAGTTTATTTTTTAATAGAAATATTTCTTATATTCAGTGATCATTTGCAAGTTTTTATGCAAATAACAATACCTTCTTTTTATACATACCAATTTATCAATATATTTTTTTACTCATACAATTATATGCATGTGCTACAAATAGTTTTCAGACGAGAGTGACTTTTAAAATATCGCCCTAGCACGCAAAATAGTAGTAATAATAACAACAACAACCACAATAATAATAAAATTAATAAAAAAAGTCCCCCATATAATAAGTGCTTGTGAAGCTGAGCAATGCAATTCAAGAAGTAGCCCTCCCAGAACAAAAAAATGATTTTCCTACTACTCCTCTCAGTTTTTCTTCGCGGTGCTTTTTCATCAGTCCCTGTGGATCAACCTGTTAGCTTCACATTTTCCTCATTCAACCCAAAAAGTTGTAGCGATGGCAGCCTAATTTGTATGGGCGCAGTGACTCCAAGTTATGGCTACTTAAGCCTCACATCAGACCCTTCACCAGAATCACCAGATCAGCTGCCGCTAAATAAGGTTGGACGGGTTTTATACAGCCAGCCTGTGACTGCATGGCCAGCTATGATTAGTACCACCTTCACCATTAGGATCTCACCCTACCCAAATACAACGGATTCGGCAGAAGGCATGACGTTTGTTCTTACACCCGATAGCAGCCCTTCACCACCAAACAGCGGCTTCGGAAATCTTGGACTGACTACATCGGGTATGATGATCGAATGTGAATAATTAAGAATTAACACAGATAAAGTACTGACACATACTTGATGCTTGCATAGGCGAATAATATATACAATAACAGTACTGATAAACAATATGATGATATATATGCGTGGGACAAAACTATGCTACAATAATTGTATGGTACCACAGCTGGATCCAATCATTAGATTTAACCCACAGTTGTCACCAGAATTAAATCTAATGGCTGGATTCAGCTGTGGTACCATACAACTGTGGCACCATAGCTAAACCCATATGCGTGTATATTATTATTATTATTATTATTATTGAATACAACCTCGTTTTAATAAACTATGGATGCTATTAATAGACAAAAAAAAATATATTAATATATTAACAGATAAAAAAACACAGTATCTAATATATTAATTTTTTATATTTTAATAATATTTTCACTTTAACAAAGTAAAGATGTCCTTACTAAAGAAGAACTATATAATGAGAGCTCTACACTTTATTAAAATGAAGAAATGTTGTTTTACCATATGGCGGGTGTTGTAATAGTAGCATATGGTGGGGAACCCTCACCAAATAATGTGCGGAAACCTTCTTGAGATAATATATATACACACACACTCTAAGACTTGATACCTAGACTCAAACCAAGGGTTCCCTTTTATAGGCTTAAGGGAACCACTATTACACACTACTTACATTATTGATCCTTATTTCTAAGGAATCTATTTTACAACTCATTACCTATTTTATATCACACCACACTTTGAGAGATTTATAAATACAAGATTGCACTCTAAGACTCGATACCTGGACTCAAACTAAGGGTTACCTTTTATAGGCTTAAGGGAACCAATATATATAATGCATATGCAAATTATATATGTAGGTAATAATGGTTCGATATTAGCCGTGGAGCTGGACACATTCAAGAACAAAAATAAAAATGATCCAGATAATAACCATATCGGCATCGACATAGCAAGCTTAATATCAGATCCAGCTAAGAGTCTCGACAGCTTTGGCATTGATCTCAAAAGTGGAAGACCTATCCAGGTTCAAGTTTATTACGATGGATGGACGAAAATACTCTATGTTTATGTGGCATATGCGGGGAACCCACTTCAGAAGTTGATTGAAAGACCTATTGTCATGTCAGAGTTAGTTCTAAGCTCAGTCTATGTTGGCTTCACGGCATCTACAGGGCTCGGGAGAGCAGAAAGCCATCAGGTGCTTGATTGGACCTTCACAACAGTCCCGCTGCCGCCTTCTTCTATCAAGAAGCAAAACCTGGCGATCCCAATATAATTCTAAACTAGCCTTGAAGAACCATGTCATATAAAAATTATAATAAATAATAATATCATCAATAAAGTGACATGGCTCTTCTGTATAAATATGGAATAAAATGATAGCAGCGACTAAGACTAATATCTTTGGCTTGCTATCTGAGATTTACCGTGTGTACTTGTGTAGAAATGTTCATGCCAGCTTCTATTGATTACGCTGCAGTTTTGAACTTCTTTCTTTTTCTTTTTCCTCGTTCTCTTCTTTATGGGACGCAAAATTCTCTTCTCACAGTGGAAACCATAAAATAAAAATTTAACCATGGGACACAATGTATGCATTGCCGCAGATATTAATTACATTTAGAGTCATTTTCTACTGCAAACGTTCCCATGAATTTTTCACAATATTATGAACTTCTAAATTCAAATGAAATTAAATTCGTGCAGACGTCCAAAATTTCTCTCTACATCTATATAACAATATAAACTTTATTAGAAATATGAATTCATACATCTATAGCATAGTCTATAGTTCGATCGACAATAAATATAAAATATGTGATAAGAATTCACATAAAGGACTCTTTCCAAATCAAGATATATGTGGCTAATGTCCATAATGACATTTATATATGGCAAAATCATTGCCAATATAACATACATATATATTGGAAGATGAATCCCTAACATACAGCTAGGATGATTGATCACTTACTTTTATGTTATTAATCATTTTGTATAGATTAGGCTTAGAGCTAATGATCTTTTTATTTTGCTTTTACCATATCCTCATTAAATTAATTAAGAAAGAAATTGAACTAAGCCACATGTCACTTCATTTATATGATCTGTCATTTTATTTTGCATTGAAAAAAGACCAACTAAGTACAGTTCGATATTGATAAATTAATCTCGATTAAATAATAATTTTTGTTATTTTCGACTTTAGGCCAATATATTAATAATTTAATAAAATCTGTAAGGTAATATTTTTTAAAAATTCATATTTTTCCATAGGATACCCGTTATACATTAATTAACAATCACCTAATGTAAAACTAAGTCGACATAGTATATGTATATATGGTTTTTGTAAAATACACTCTTAAAATTGCTAGTTTCTTTTTGGAATGAATTTTGACTTAAATCTCATATCTAATTTTCTTAACGTACAAAAAAGTTCAATTGTATTGTTGTTTTGCAACAAAAAATTATTTTATAATAATATTACTTTGAGTTCTTCTTTGTACAACTTGGATTCCATAGTACAACCATCATTCTTAACATGGAAAAATAAAAACTCTATAATAAGCTTATTACTATGAATGTAAGACAATTAACTAATATTTAAGTAAAAGACAATTAACTAATATTTAAATAAAACATAATAAATATAAATCAATGCTATAAATGTGATCGTACCATTTTCTAAAAGAATGAATATCTTCAAAATTAATAATTTATTAATCTATCGATTAACTTTATAATATTAACTAAATTTAATAAATTTTTATTGTCCAAATTATTAATTTATCAAAATTTTACTGCATATTAACAGAGAAATTAACACTCTGTGAAGCCACAAATGAGTATATATGACTTGGGTATATATGGGGTTAAGTTATTGATTCGCTTCATGTATATGGAAGTGGAAGAGCGGTTGTGAATGTAACTCATTTTTTTGTCAAAAGCAACATTGTTGTGTGAAATTAATATTCAAATCCCATATCGTTTATTGGATTTATTTTGGAGTTCCATTATGTTATTCTAACGCAGTAAAATTGAATTGATATGTCAAAAATAGACATATTATCCTAAGAATATACGAAATTGAAATCTGGTAGCCTCAAAAAACGTGAATATTTAAGTGAATCACAATGTTTCCTACTTTTGGCACCATCCAAGATGAGATTATCAACAATTTATAAGATGAAGAAACATGTTGTTTCGTGTCCCCTATATTCATTAGAGTAATGATATAACCATAAACTCTTGTCCAAATTTATTTTGTACAAATTAATGTGGCACGATAAAATTAGTTTAATTAAATATCGTTTGGCCCATGATTTATTTCTATTATTTTATATTTTTATTTAACCAATAAATTAATACAACATCAGTTTGTAAAAGAGTTTATGGTTGTATCATCATTCTATTCATTATGCGATTTGAATGGACTAAATTAAAGTCACGAGATTATCATGTGTATTCATGTCTTCATAAAGACATTGTCATTTTGTCATTTGTCATTTTCCAATGATTTACTTGTCTTTATAGGCCAAAGCTCCATCATATATCATCTCCCTAGAACACATACAATCTTAATTCATTGATCGGTGTTAGATATTGCAAATTACAAAACCTTTAGAGTGTGGTTGGTATTATTATTTTTTTTTGTATTTTTTTAAAATTTTTAGAAGAGAAAAATTATATTTTTGATGTGATGTTCTTAAAAGGGAAAGGCATTTGGTATTTTGTTTTCAAGATAAGATGTCAAATGAAAAAAGAAAAAAATGTAAAAAGTAAGTTTGGTAGTTTGTTTGGAAATATCAAAATAATAGAAATGTGTTTGGTGAAATTTTTTTATAATATATTAATTTCTATTTTTTGCTCTGCAATGCACCTAGTTTTTATTCTTTTTTATATTCCTATTATCATTACAAATCTAATTAAAATAAATTACAATTGAAATTAGTAATAAAAATATTTATTAATTACCATAATACATATAGGTCCAGCTACCTTAACCGTGGTGGTAAGGTACCCCATTTGAAATGATCGTTGGATATTTGAACTTATATAATCCAAAGGATATAGTTTTAAACGCGATACACATAGTAGAAATGTGCTACCATTTGAGTTAGTTCTGTTGGTGAAGATGAAGACGAATTGAAGATGAGGGTGAAAAGGTCAAAAGCCAAAAAATTATCCGTGGTTAAACACGCAAAGTCAAAGACTAATTATCAATCTTTCAAGAATAATTGTTATACTTGAGTGAAGAAGGACTCCTAAAAAAGTCTCAAGATATTGCTGCTTACTGGAAGTAGTTGGAATTAGAAGTACACAAAAAAGTATCGATATAATTACGAGAGGTCAAGACTGCATCGGTTGCAAAATCTAGCACAAGAGAAAGAGCTTCGGATTTTTTATTTTTTATTTTTGGAATGGAAAACCCTCGGGTCTAGATCTTGAAAAAATTTCCGAAAATTTGATGGTCTTCCCGTCAACGTTAGCCATTAATTTGGCTACTTTTTTTCTCCTTCATACATTAACAAGCCAACTTGCCAAACTAATTTGTGAACGTTAGTTTTCCATGATGATCGTCAAGGAAACCAAGTTTTGAGACTTCAAAAATAATTAATCAACAATCCAATCACTCACGATACAAGCAAGCCTTACTTCCCCTTATAAATTATAGTGGCTTAGTTGGGTTATTTTCAGCCTGCTTCCACCGAACAGAGTTATTTATTTTATTTATTGTTGCTCCTAATACGGATGACTTGTTCAGGCACCTTTACATCTGCTCTCACACTACACTTAATTGTTTCGCACTGTTAATTGCATAAACCAAAAATTTGCTCTATTTACTGTAAATATTGTTGCAAGTTGTTTACGGGCTGCGTACACTATTTAGTGATTGTTTTATTCCAAATTCTTTAAACAGATATTTACGGATATTATCAATTGAGATTGACTGTACGTGTCAATTTTATGCCTGTTTTTATATCGTTCACTTCAATCCAACACCATCTTTACTCCCAACACAAAATCAAAATTGATCAAAGTAAATGATTTCTATTGGGCCCAATGGAAACAATAACATACTGACGCAGTGCCTTTTTTTTTTTTTTGCCTCCTAACTTTACCCTTCTACGGTTACGAAACAGCCTGATCAAACATGTTTTCTTGTTTTTTGTTTTTGGAAAAAATAGAACGACATCTGAAAAACAATACCAAACACACGTATTGCATATATAGAAAAGACAAAAATGATCGATCAAGTGGGTTTCCGTTTTTCTTCCATTTTTGTTGGTGGGCTTCGGTGAGGCTGAAAGCCTTTTGAGGAAGACGATTTGCACCCACAAAAAATTCTCATTAGATTCATTTTCTTTTTCTACCTGATGGACGGGTGGGTCGCCCATGATCAGTCGACCCAACCCGACCCTCATATGATTACCATGTATGGTTTATGGAGATTGAGAGGGAAGTTGAGTTTAAATCAACTTCCTCCACTTTGGCTTAACTCTCATAAAAGATAAGAACGTAGACAGAGATACTGATGATTTTATAAACAAATTATGCAATTCATTTTGTTCAACCAAATCCATGTCTTAATGGTTGATGTAGGAATGAATGGTCACGAATTTGCAAGAATAAAGAATATGGAATTGAAATCTAATAGCCTAAAAAAAAACGTGAATATTTAAGTGTATCACAATGTTCCCTTGCTTTGGTGTCATGCAAGATGAGGTAATCAACAATTTTCAAGATGACGAAACATGCCACGTGTGAGCTCCAAGAGTCACTCCTTTATTCCCGATGAGGATTGCATGGACTGAACTAATGTCACAAAATTTATGTCGTATATTCTAAGAGTGTTCAGAATGTAATTCAATCCGCTCAATCCGTAGAAATCTGATCCGTAAAAATTTGATCCGTGAATTGGTGGATTGTATTGAATTGAAAATTTGATAATATGCAATCGGTGGAATGGATATGAATCTACCTCTATAAATCTATAAAAATCCATCAATTCGCAAAACAATAAAAAATATTTATTTAATTAAAAAATAAAACTTATAAATATGACATTTGTACTTATTAGTAAATAAATAAGCTAAAATATAGTTACATTAACACTATATTATATCTTCTCCGATAATAATATAAAATAAACAAATTAAATAAACAAATATAGCTTCCTAAATAGTTAATTTTCATGTACTGATTTAAACAAATGAGTTTTTTTTTTCGTTTTGGTATATTATATTTTGAAACTTTAAATATATTTTTTAATTTTATTTAAATAATTTATTTATTTAAATTTAATCTGTAGTAAAATTATTTTTATATTAAATTTTTTTATTTAGTTAGTATGTAGATTTGACAAAATTAAAAATTTTTAATCCGTAAAATGGTGGATTGGATAAGATTGTGTTAAATCTGCATCTGATCCGCTAATACAAGAATTGAATTAAAAACTTATAATCTATAAAATCATAAACTGAATATAAATTAATGTCAAATTCATAAAATTTGATCCATCAATATCCTAATATATTCACGTCTTCGTCGGGACATTGTTATTTTATAATGATTTGCTAGTCTTTATAGGCAAAAGGCCCCACGATATATCATGTGCCTTAGATCTCACACACACCTGTACACAACCTTAATTAATTGATCGGTGTCGGATACTCGAATACTGCAAATTACAAAATCTTTAGGTTACGTTTGGAATTATCTTTTAGTGAGTGTTTTTATGTTTGATGTGATGCTTTGGAGAAGAATAATAATATTCTTAATGTGATGTTTTTAAAGGTGAAACGGATTTAGTAGTGTGTTTCTAAACAGTATATAAAATGAAAACAGCAAAAAAAAATGTATTTAGTAATTTATCTAAAACATGAAAATAATGAAAACGTTTTGGGTGAAATTTTTTTACTATCTATTGTGTTTTAAATTTCATTGTTCGAAGCAATTAGTATTCTTTTTTTTTTTTAATAATCTTATTATAATTATGAATCTGATTAAAATAGATTACAAACGAAATGACACTTTCAAGAACGGTACGATCCAGATGATAACCATACGGGCATCCACTTAGCAAGCGTAACATCAGATCCAGCTGCGAGTCTCGACAACTTTGGCATTGATCTCAAAAGCCGAAGACCGATCCAGGGTCAAATTTATTACGAAAATATGCGGAAACCCACTTCAGAAGTTGACCGAAAGACCTATTATCATGTCAGAAACCGTTCCAAACTCAGTATATGTCGACTGAAAGACCTATTATCGGACCCTTGATTAATCGGTGTCAGATATTGCAAACTACAAAACCTTCAGGGTGCGTTTTGTACAAGGTAATGGGCTCTCTCTCACTCCTGGACGTATCAGTGTGCCCGTTCCTGTGCCTGAGGGAAGGAGAAAATATGGATGGATAATTGTTTAATTAGTGTTTTTTTTTATGTTTGACGTGATGTTTTAGAGAAAAAAATGATATTTTTATGTGATATTTTTAAAAGTTGAAAAGCATTTAGTAGTTTATTTTTAAGATAGTATATAAAATAAAACAGTAGAAAAAATATATTTGATAATTTATCTAAAGTATGAAAATAATGAAAACGTTTCTGGTGAATTTTTTATAATACATTGTTTTTTAATTTTCGTTGTGCGATGCATTTAGTATTTATTTTTTTAATGTTCTTATTATCATTTTGAATCTGATTAGAATAAATTACAAATGAAATTAGTAATAAAAAATATTTGTCAATTACCATAATACATATGGGTCCAGCTACCTTTACTCCTATGGTAAGGTACCCTTCTTCTGTCCCCATTTGAACTAGCCGTTGGATTTTAACTTATATAATCTAAAGATTACAGTTTTAAACGCAATAAGCATAGTAGAAATATGCTATCATCTGAGCAAGTTCGGTTAATGAAGATGATGATTAATTCATGACAAGGGTGAAAAGGTCAAAAGCCAAAAGAGCAAATATTGGTAGTATAATTCCAAAACCGACCCTTGATGCCTTGACTCCCTCAATTATAAATATCGGTAGTATAATTTATTTATTGTTCAATTATTTATCAATTTTGAACAGAACATAATAATAATAGAAAGTGAGAAAGTAATAAAAGACATAATAATCTAGAAAATAATATATATATATAAAGCTGAGACTACAGGAGATGATTTGTCATCATTATTTCTCATTTTTGTATATTTTCTATTATCTAATAAATAGAGAAATTTTCTTTAAAATTTAGTTTTTCATCTTCTCATAATTAATTTGATTGTTATTACACTAATAATTATGTAAATGTTTTAATGAGGCATAGTCTTTATAATAAACATCCAAGAGGGAGTGTTATGAATTTATTAAAATAAAAAATTGGGACTACAAGAGGTGATGTGGCATCACAATTTCTCATCTTTATATATTTTCTATTATCTAATAAATAGAGAAATTTTCTTTCAAATTTGATTTTTCATCTTCTTATAATTAATTGGATTGTTATTATACTAACAATTATGTAAAGGTTTAATGAGGCATATTCTTTGTAATAAACATCCAAGGAGGAGTGTTATGAATTTATTAAAATAAATGTGGATGTTCATAACATATATCTCTTAGTCTCTTCACTATCTCCCATTAACAACCTTTAACTTCCCTATAACTCCCACTATCTCATAAGGAATTATGATCCATAATTTTTCATTAATTTCATGAAGTGATTATGTAACTATAAAAGGAGAAGTCATCTTTTTGTTTTGTACACACACAATTGGAATGAATAAAATCACTCTATAATATATTCTCTCATTTTATTCTTTATCTTATGTTGCTTCTTTATTTGTGTTGCTGGCTAATAGGTTTTTTTTTTGTTTAAACCATCCGGTTTCCGACGACCACATTGGATACTTCTACTACATTCAACATTTCTAACTTTTATTGGTTGATATACGTGTAAATGATAACACAATCCATTGAGGTATTTTTTTAATTATTAATGTTTGTTAATCTTTAAGTGTATATTAAAAATTATTGATCCTTATGTTTTAGTATGTTTATGTTATTTTTTCATAATATTACAGATATTGTTGGAAGTTTATGTGGTGTGAGTGATATTGAGATCGTTGGAGCTGGTTGGAAAAAAAAGAGATATAAAAGTGATAACATATTAGCAAGTTGAATATAATTTGAAACTTATCAACAACTACAAAAGGTATAAAGTCTGTACATTTAACTATACACATTAATATATATATAAAGTTAACAAATAAATAATTAACTTTCATAAATAAAATTAATTTTATAAGGCTGCCTCATCTTAAAAAAAATCAATTCATATTTGTTATCAGTTTCATCAAGTATAAAATAAGAAAAAAATAGTATTAAATTTATTTTTCAAAGCCGCGTGAAGCGTGGTTTTATTTCTTAGTTAGATATAAGGAGAGTTTATTTTTATAATAATACAATCACAAAATGATAAGTACTAGATCATAAATATAAGTGATAACAATCCCTTAATTAGAGAGATAATAGGAGTTCTAAAAAATTAAAAGTTAATATAAGTGGCTTAGGGTGGGAGAGGTGCGTCGGTCAAGCGAGTATGCCTTTAATCAGTGGGGCGCAGGTTAAGCCACAAGAAGCGATAATTAAGAAGGAGAAGAAAAGGAGAGAGAAACAAAATGGAAATTGCAATTTGTAGGCCAAGGGCCCCATCATATTAATATTCATTATACAGCCTTCATTAATTGACTGGTGTTTGATACTGCAAATTGGAAACGTGTTGAAGGAGTATAATGAAATATAAGGTCCATGATATTTTTATTTTATTTTATATATTTTTAGATTAATATAATTAAATTAAGTTTGAAAACTAAAAAAAAACTCAGTTATTGGGGATTAGAAATTCTCAGGGATCTCCTGTTATTATTCGGGAAGGGAACGAGGATCCCCTCAAATAATTCTGACAAGAACATAAAGGGGATGAAGACATACGCAGAATACCGGGAATGGGTACAGGAATATTGGTCCCCTCCCCTCCTCATTGCTATCCCTACTAGATTGCACATCTACATTGTCTGCCTATTCAGAAAACGTGAATTTGGCACAACTTTTTTTTTTGAAAAAAGGCACAACTGAATAGATAAAGATATTTTAATATATACTTCAAGTTTATATATATATATAATTATTATATTATCCTTTACTAATTATTAATCTTACAAATATATTTACTCAAATAAAATATCAGAGTAAATTAGGAAAAAATTCAAATAAAATATATGCGAACGTGAATTTGGCGCAGCTTTTTTTTTTTGGGAAAAAGGCACAACTTAATAGATAAAGATATTTTTATACATGAATAAGATTTACTTAATTGTTATATTTTCTTTTACCAATTATAAATCATACAAATATATTTACTCAAATAAGAGATGAGATTACGGGAAAACTTTTATCCATAAAGTAAAATAAATGCTATATAAGTACATGTGAATATGTGATGTTGAGCAATGCCATTCGACAAGTAGCCCTCAAATTTTCGTCCCAAACAAAATGATCTTCCTACTACTCCTTTCAATTTTTCTTCCCAGTGCTTCTTCATCATTCCCTGCGGATCAACCTGTTAGCTTCTCATTTTCCTCATTCAACCCAAAAAGTTGTAGCGATGGCAGCCTAATTTGCATGGGCGCAGTGACTCCAAGTTATGGCTACTTAAGCCTCACATCAGACCCTTCACCAGAATCGCCAGATCAGCTGCCGCTAAAAAAGGTTGGACGGTTTTTATACAGCCAGCCTGTGACTGCATGGCCAGCTATGATTAGTACCACCTTCACCATTAGGATCTCACCCTACCCAAATACAACGGATTCTGCAGATGGCATGACGTTTGTTTTTGCAACCGATACCAGCCCTCCAACTGAAAACTCCGCCGGCGGAAATCTTGGACTGAGTACTGACACATGCATGCATGGCGCATGTTATATATAATAGCAGTCAAATAATAAACAAAATGATGAATATATCAAGCAAAATTTTCCAATTGAGACTCATAATTCAGGATTAAATTCTAGGACAAGTTGACAACAGCGGCATTAACGTACTTTTAATTATAAATTCTCTTGTTGTCTCCGACTTTAATAAAATCAAAATCCTAGATCAGATCGCCACTTGATATATCATTTCTTTTATACACACACACACACTAATTATGTTTGCAAATTATGTGTAGGTAACGGTGTTTCGCAATTAGCCGTGGAGCTGGACACTTACAAGAACGACTACTGGTCTGATCCAGATGCTAACCATATGGGCATTGACATAGCAAACTTAACATCGAATCCAGCCAAGAGTCTCGACAGCTCTGGTATTGATCTCAAAAGTGGAAGACCGATCCAGGTTCACATTTATTACGATGGATGGACGAAAATACTCTATGTTTATGTGGCATATGCGGGGAACCCACTTCAGAAGCTTATTGAAAGACCTATCCTCTTGTCAGAAACAATTCCAAGCTCAGTCTATGTTGGCTTCACAGCATCCACAGGGCCCGACTTTTCAGAAAGCCATCAGGTGCTTGATTGGACCTTCACAACATTCCCATTGCCTTCTTCTTCTCTGGAGGAGCAAAACCTGGCGATGCCAATATAATTCTAAACCGTCCTTGAAAAACCATGTCGCATAAATTATAATAAATAAAAATAACTAATATCGTCAATAAAGTGACATGGCTCTAGCATATAAATATTGAATAAAACGACAGCAGCTGACTAAGATTAATATTGTTGGCTTGCTATCTAAGATGTTCTGCATGTACTTGTGTAGAAATGTTCATATTCAGCTTCTATTGATTACGTTGCAGCTTTGAACTTTTGATGTCTTCTTTTTCTTTTTCCTCGTTCTCTTCTTTATCCGACCAAAATTCTCTTCTCACAGTGGAAATCATAAAATGAAAATTTAACCATACATGGAAACAATGTACGCATCACAACAGATATTTACATGGACAGTCCTTCCCTCCTGCAGATATCCGCACGAATTAGTGTGTAAATTTAGTGGTTCACAACATCGTGAACTCTCAAATTCACAAAAAAAATTAACAGTGTCAACTTTAATAAAAATCTGGATTCATACATTTATAGCGTGGTGCACAGTTTCATGGATAATAAATATGAAATATGTGATGAGAATGCACATCAAAGATTCTTTCTTAATCAAGATATATTTGGCTAATATCCATAATGAGACACGTAATATATTTTTAAAAATCCATGCGATTCCACAGGAGACACGTAATATATAAATTAATAATCACCCTAATATAAAATTAAGTCATATAATATATGTATACGTGGTTTTTGTGAGATGTGTTCTTAAAACTATAAGATTCTTTTTGGATTTAATTTTGACTTGAATCTCATCTCTTAACATGAAAAAATAAAAGGTCTATATAATCTTATTACAATCAATGTAAGACAATTAACTAATATTCAAATAAAACATAATAAATATAAAATCAAGACAAATCAATGCTATAAATGTGATCATATATTTTTTGAAAATAAGAAATATCTTCATAAACTAATAAATTATTAATCTTTTAATTAATTATATAATATTTTCCACAAATAATAAATTGTTTAGAGTCTCGAAATTTTAGTATTGATTGAGATTTTACTGCATATTAACAGAGAAAAAAAACTCTTCGTGGAGCCCAAATAGTTTATATGACTTAATTATATATAGGGCTATTGATTGGCTTTCGTGTATGTGGAAGTGGAAGAGGTGTTGTGAAAGTAACTCAATATTTTGTCAAAAGTAAGATTGTTGTGTAAAATTATTCAAACCCGTTTCGTTTATTGGATGTATTTTGGAGTTCTAATCAAATCTCCATTGTGTTATCCTAACGCCATACAATTGAATTGATATGTGAAAAAGAGAAATCGCTCACGATGTACAATTGAATTATCTAAATATCTAAATTATATAGTTCACAAGGTCCAGAAAATCATATTATCCTAAAGAGTATATGAAATTGAAATCTAATCGCCTAAAAAAAAACGTGAATATTTAAGTGAATCACAATGTTCCGTTGCTTTGGCGCCGTCGAAGATAAGATAATCATCAATTTCCAAGATGAAGAAACATGCCACGTGTGAGGTCCAAGAGTCACCCCTTTCTTCACGATGCGGATTGCATGGACTGAATTAAAGTCACGAGATTATAACGCTTATTCATATCTTCGTATGGACATTGTCATTTTATAATGATTTGCTCGTCTTTGTAGGCCAGAGGCCTCATCAGATCTCATGTGCCTAGACCTTTCACACACACACACCTGAACACAACCTGAATTAACTAATCGATGTCGGATAAAGATGGCCAATGGGTCGAGCGGCACCTGGCACGATATGGGTACGACATGTATTTGTACAACACGGCACAACACGAATATATTTTGGTAAGGCACGCGGCACGGCACAGCACGCACGTGGGTCGTGCCGGACCAATAATTTTAGGTACGTGACCCTTAAAAGCATGGCATAATTAGAGATGAGGCAAAATTCGGCACGCGAAAAAGCATATAATAAACATACTTCATTGGTAGGCTAACACACGGCCCGTGGGCCATCAATAACACATGAGTCAAAGTATATAAAAATAAAAATAAAAATTAGTGAAAAATAAATATAAAATGTTATGATTTTACAATTATTTTTAAATTAAAATTTTTAACATTTTTTTAGCACAAGATTTTAAAAATTAATTTAAGTCCTAGTTTGAATAAATATTATAATTTTTTTATGTTTATAATTTATTAAATGAACAAATACATATCATGATTTTAATAAATAAAATTATAAATACCATGATTTTATAAATGATAAATTAAAAATTTTACGACATCAATATTTCATTTATGAAGTCATAAATTAGTCAATAGTTAATGGAGATATGTTTCATTTGTGCTTGAATATTTTTCATATTTATACAAAAAAAAATTATGAATGAAATATTTTTATGATAAATTAAAAAATATAATATTAGTTGTTCAAATAAAATTAGCTGTAATTGTTATTCTATGACTGTAATATTTTTTTCATTAATTATTATTATTATTATTATTATTAAACTGATGGATTTAAAAAAGCACGTTAGACATGTAGGTTTAAATAAAGCACGACATGCACGTGAGCTTGTTTAAGGCACATTGGACATGTGGATTTAAATGGGAAAAAAAGTTGGTAGGCTTTTTTTGGGTACGGCACGAGCGGGCCCGTGTCTTGAGCCATGTTGGGCCCTTAAAAAAAGGTGGGCACGGCACGACCCAACCCACTAAATTACCGACCCATGAGCCCGTGTGGGCCAACATTTGATGGGCCATGTCGTGTCCATCGTTAGTGTCAGATACTCGAATTAATACGGCAAATTACAAAACTTTTAGGATGCATTTGGAATTATAATTATTTTTTAACTAGTGTTTTTATATTTGATGTGATGTTTCGGAGAAGAATAATAATATAAGATTGTTATATTACATAATCATGTATGATGTAACAGTCATTGGATAAAAATCTTATAGAAATATAAGATAATAAAATCATGTTATTTCCACAACCGTTGAATTTTCATCCAACGGCTGCTACATAATCATGTATGTTACATGTTTATGTAACATAATAAAAGCTATAATAATATTTTTAATGTGATGTTTTTAAAGGTGAAGGGGATTTAGTAGTTTGTTTTTAAAATAGTATATAAATGAAAACTGTAAAAAAAAAAACATATTCGGTAATTTATCCAAAATACGAAAATAATGAAAGTGTTTTGGGTGAATTTTTTTTACAATATGTTTTTTATTTTTTCTAGTTGTTGCTCCTGATTAATAACGGATGACTTGTTCCAGGTACCTTTACTTTTGCTCTCACAATACACTTAATTGTTACGCACTATTAATTGCAGAAACCAAAATTTTGCTCTTTTTTATCGTAAATATTGTTACAAGTTGTTTACTAGTTTCGTACACAATTTAATGAATTTTTTTTCCCCAACTTCTCTAACCAGATATTTTATCAATTGGGGTTGACTCGACGTACCAATTTTGTGCCCGTTCTATATATATCCTTTCATTTCAATCTAACACTCCCTTCACTCCGACACAATCTCAAAATTGATCGACGCAAATGATTTATATTGGGCCCAAATAAAGACAATAACACCCTGAGTCGAACCTTGTTAAGTTATATTATAATATAATTTATATCAATTATTAAGTAGTATTTAATAATTTAAAAATAAAATTAATTAAAATATTTTTTAAGTCATTAAATACACATTTGAGGTTAATGTAAGTTACATTATTATGTAACTTAACAACACCCCACACTGACACAGTCCCTTTTTTTTTTCGAACGTTCCCCTTCTATTCTTATTTTCTTTCATAAAATTAAGAGAATGAGAATATATATATATATTCATTTTATGTATTTTCAACAGCCCCACCAAACACACATATATATATATATATATGATCATGCTACAGTGCCACAGTTGCACCAACCGTTAGATCCACTCAAATAAGTGGAGTCCACTTAAATGGGTGGGAATCTAACGGCTGGGTACAACTGTGGCACGGTACCACAGTTTTATTTATATATATATATATTGGTCTACTTGGGAAAACGTAGAACCACAGCTGGAAAACAATACAAAACTTATATAGAAAAGACAAAAATGATTGATCAATTGGGTTTCAGTTTTTCTTCCATTTTTGTTGGCGGCCTTTCGCAAGGCTGAAAACCTTTTGAATAAGACTATTGGCAACCACTACAAATTTCATAAAATTCTTTTTATAAATATCTTATTAAAAAATTTTAGAACAATAAAAAATGGATGGGGCTATTTGAATCCACCAAAATACTCTTCAAAACCATCTTTACATGAAAATATTTATTTTCAAAATATTCGTTAATGAATTTACTATTAAGGATAAAATTATGCAATTAAATGAAATAGTTTACTCTATAAATCCATCTCTAAACTCTTTTTTACTTCATCATCCATTTTTATCCCTTAAATCCTAGACTTATACGGACTTCACCAATTCTTTTTTATGAATGTCTCTACAAATGATTAAACTATACAATGAAATAAATCCAATTCTTGAATTGAGATTTTGAAGTTATCGTAACCTCTTATCTTTGATTTTCTAGTTGGGCAAAAGTCAACTTTTAAGAATAAGGGAAATCAAGTTGTGTGGCTAATTCAAAATAATGGCTTCAAGCCTTCAACAGGTAACTATGGATCTTGATCCCATGTAATTGATCTAAGTTATAGAGATAACTCTGAAAAAGAGGCCTACAGAGAGAAATTTACCTTTCACAATTTTTTATTTGTTTTGTTTAAATTAATTCAATCCCAAATGCTTGATTTCATTAATTAATAATAAATTGCGTATACTTTTTTGGCCGAAAAGCTCTAAAACTTAAATTTTGTTTGATTGATTTAGACTAGACTTTATTTTCATGTTTTTATTAAGTTAAATTGAAAATCCAGGTTAACGATGTTTGTATAGTAATTACATTAGGATAGAATTTGGTTGTTAAAGATATATTTAATATTTAGGGGGGTATATAGAGTAAAATTTTAATTTTTAAATTTCAGTGATTAGTTTAAAGAGTAAACAAGTTTAAAAAGTGTTTTAATATTTTAAAATAGCCTTACCTTTGAAAAATGCTTTTAACACCTTTGTTGCTGACAAAAATAACCTTAATGAAACTTATTTTTCATACACCCTTTCTTTCAATTTTCTTGTGGTGCTATTAACACCTCTCAACAACTTCTTAAAGCACATTTTTCACAAGTAACTTTATGAATTTTGTTTCCCATTGAACCGTTAAAATCCAAAACAAAAGTCTTCCTAATTTCTCTCTTATTTTTCTTACTGCACAAATCCGAAGTCCTTCATCCTGTTGCTCAACCTCCATGCCAATATGATTACTTCCTTTATTCATCGTTCTCTAATCGAGAAAAGTATCTTCTTGTCAGATCTATATTCATCAAGAAATCAACCATAAAAAAAAAACAACACGACAACAAAATAGAATACAAAAATAAGTTGCATATAAAAAAAATTGATTGACGAAAAGAAAATTAATGATTTTGGAATTTAGTTATTTTTTAGTGGTTGTCGGCACAGAAATGGTTAAAGTAATTGCGAGAAAATTTGCAGAAATGAAAATTAATATCCTATAATGGAAAAAAAAAAAAGGTTTGTGAGAGAATTCTTAACAACGTGGGTGTAGTGAAGAGTTCTTTTAAATTATACATTTGGATTTAACTGGATTACACTCGTCTTTTATTGTAATTTAACTAGAGGATAAATTTGTAAATGTGAAAGTGGGGTTTCAAAAGGATAATAGAAGGGTGCTAATAGCTCAACTCAAACCCTTTACCTGTGGGTTGCCTTGAATTATGAAGTGGGTCATTCAAGATGGTCTCTATCCAACGCTGTATTGTGGGTCTATTCATTAAACATTCAGTGTGAATTTAGCACAACATTTTTTTCGGCTTTTTGGGGGATAAAAAACATGACTTAATTGATCAGGTCATTAGATAAAATAAAATTGGATATTTTTATATTACAATTTTGAATGCAAACGACAATCATTGAAAAAAAAGATTCATTTAGTAATTTTTTTTTTTAGTTGTAGTCTTAGAGCAAATCAATTTCTTTCTATCTCTGTGAGAAGGATTCAAATTACAAATCTCTTATTTTTTTATATTAGAGATTTTACCAACTAATAAAAAAGGGAAAAAATTGTGTGTTTAAAATTGTGGCCACCTAGTTCAGTAGGTAAACCCACATTTTTTTCTTAAATGGAGAGGAATTAATAAAAAAAACAATGCGGAGATTGCATATCATTTTTGGAAATAAAAACATAAGTATAGTTAACTAAGAGTTCCCTCTCAACTAGCCACTAGGGTTGGCAGTAAGTCGAGTTTGGGGATCAACATTTTGTTTCCATACCCAATGCTGGATATCTTTTCCACTCTTGACTCAGTTCTTAATTTAGTCTGGTTGAACCGAAATTCCTTGAACGTTAGTTTTAAAAGAAAAAAGTCAATAACAAAAACAAATCAAACACATACTATAATGCGATTAAAATGTATAAGTGAAGCGGTAGGTTTTTAATTTTTTTATTTTTTCAATTAAAATAAAATAAATTATTATTATTTAATAAAATTATGTGTTCCAATTGATACAGATATTTAAGTACAGTCCAATTCCTTGACCTGAATTAAAATCAGGATAGAGACGTAATTCCTTTCTCTTTTCCAAACGGACCAAACTTAACTCTACTTCTTTTAGTTTATTGGGTTGGGTCACTTTTCCTAATGGGAGACTACTGACCCGAATGAGAATTCTGCATTCCTATTGGCCACTTTAGCATTGCTTAAGGGTATATTAAATGACACATGAGATTGACATATTGGAAGGATAAGAATCCTTATGATTTGATTTTGCTTGAGCAAAAATAAAAATAGCTAAATCTTAATTATAAAATAATATTAAAAAATAAGTGGCATAAAATTTTTAAAATTTCAGTAGAGCTCAACTCCTAATCCTTATTTTAAATGTGAAGAAAAAAAATTGGTATAATTGTTGGCTAATTATACATTCTAATAATCCAAGCACATTGGAATTTCATATAAGTTTGAATTGAAAATATCATGGTCTAAAGTAAACCAGATTTTTAAGCACAATAAATCATGGCAAAGTTTTTTTTTTTTTAAATACTGATATGTTATAATTAGAAATCTATTAATATAATTATAGTTAGAGATCTACTAAGACTTTACCTAGATTAGCTCTAGTAAAGTATAACCAAGATTTCTACCCTCACGAACTTGGAACGATGTGTCTACTCTGCCCATTAATTCTTCTACATTTAATTTCCAAATGAGCTATAACTTTTAAATTTAATTCATGTATTAGTTAAGAATCGTAAAATATGGTTCAGCCTCCCCACCCTATTCTTCACCTTATCCATCAGTTTTCAATTTCAAGAATTAATGCATATTTGGTATGACTCATCTAATGGTCAAAAGTATTTATTTAATCTTATAAGTTTCTTTTACAAATTGTAGTATTGTTTGGTCAATGTATATATACTCATGAATATAACAATTAAGCCTAATAAAAATTAATCTTATGTAGGTTTTTTTTTTTTGCTTTATAGTATGATATCTAAGCATACCATATAAATAATATTGAATAATAAACAATTAAAGCTTTCCTAAGCACTCCGTGTAAATAATTTAATGAAAGATACATAATAAAAAATAATCACTTATAAACTTTATGGATCCAAGCATATGTTTAATTAAATATTAATTCCAACAATCAATAATGTATGACAAAATTGGTGAAAAAATTAAGATAGCATTTACTTCTTGGATTGAATTGGGAATCATGAAGAGTCAAAATCCTAGGATTGACAGTGCGGAGTGGCAGTGTGAGTAAATTGTTTACTTACAATGGAATGAAAAGTGTGGAATATAAATTAGAATCTCATTTATATGCTTACTTTATCTTACATTGTGAGTGAATTATTTCAAATAACAATTTTACCCCTTATTTAAAGAATTATAGCCTTTAGGTACAAGGTGAATTAAAAAATATATTTGTAAAATAAATTATTTATTCTTAGAATACACTATTTATTATCATTAGTTATTAGGATTAAATAAATATAATATTATTAAAATTAAATAAAAATATAGTAATATTATTAATTCTCTATAAATATAATCTTATTATATTTAAACAAGTTCAATATTATTATTTTTAATAAATGTAATATTATTAAATAATATTATAATAGTATTACTTAAATATATATAATATTATAAATTTTAAGTAAATGTAACATTATTTTATTTAAATAAATATAATTATATTATATTTAATAAAGGAAGGATAAAAAAGGGTAAAGTAGGAGTGGGCTTTTCTAGGAGTGGGAATGTCAGTGCACACTCCAAAAATAAGTGATACCCACAGAGTGAGACTCCCACTTATTTCTTTAATTAAGCAATAAATATTATAATGAAATAAATTCACACTTTCCACTCTTACTTCAATAGATAAACTCAACATAATACTATTCAACTAAATATGTGAAACAATAACTATAAATGTTGGAAATTAATTGAGTAAAAGGTAATTTTTATCGAACGGGACTCCAGTATAAAAAATTAAATAGACATAAAGAGATTGATGACAGTAGAATTTATTGAACCTATCATGCGGCTGCCGTTCTAATTCTTCTCTCTGTCTTCCGATTCTCCTCCTCCTCTTCTCTTATTGGGCGTGATGATGCTTATACATGATTGTGCTGCCACCTCCTCTTAGAATCAGATTAGGATTTTCATTCCATTTTAGTGCCATGCACGTGCTAACCATAATGGCAGTATTGCTTCAATTCTCAGTGAGTTTGATGGATCCCATTTCAATTCGGATTAATCCTTTGTCCTCTTAATTTTTGGCCCTTAATATCCGAAGCCCACTCGTGCGATAATCTTTTATTTCTCTTCCAATTTAATCCTTTAAGCTTTATTTATTTTTCAATGCCCAGTTAATTTTCCTGTTCAATAAAAATAAATAAATTAATTAAAAATATAATGACAAAAGACTAATTAATATATGATTAGAGGGGAAAGATATCAATAAATTACGCTTATCAGGTTTATAAGTCATTTATTGGTATGGGGTTGGTACACTTAGTATATCATATACCAGGCTGAGATCGCTCAAGGAAGACTTGAGTCTCTGCTAGTCTGCTTAATTTCTAGACCATTATTACGGATCTTACTGGATTGCCTATGTCAAATGCCTCGTTGCTCGATGAGGGAATTGCTACTGCTGAGGCAATGGCTATGAGCAATAACATACAGAAGGGAAGGAAGAAGAATTTTATTATTGCTAGCAATTGCCACCCTCAAACAATTGACATTTGTGTTACTAGAGCTGATGGTTTTGATCATAAATGTTAGGAAATTGAGCTTCCTCCCAAGATCTCTTCAAATAATTTATCAAGTAACAAATTAATAAGAAAATCAAATGGAGAATACACCAACCACACAACATAAGATTTACGTGAAAAACTCTAAATCTAGAAAAAAATCACGGCCGTTGTCAAGAGACAACCAGAGAAAAATATTTACTATGTGAAAAATTATTACAACCACTCTCATAAATAATTTTCTCTCCCCCAAACCCCAAATACATAATCCCGATAAATATTCCTTAACAAAACAACCCCATAATACCCATATTGAGGAGCCAAATACTCATTCAATATAACTACATGCATAAGAATATTTCTAACTCTCAATTCTCACCAAAATTTGGATCGTTTCTCTGGAATTTGGATACAAAAATAAGGAGGAGCACACCTCTATTTATAGCTAAATTATGGCTTCATTTTCTTCCTTTTTTTTCTTCTTTCCATGGGCGTCCCCTACCCATTTTCCTTGTTCAATGGCTAGCCACCCACCATCTTTGAATTCAAAGATGGTTGCTCAACCACCCACCATTTTGACACTTTTTTTAATAAATTTTCAACAATCTCCACTATGATTAAAAAAAAAATTTCATACCCACTGCTACAAAACACTGTCTTCACCAACAGTCATAATTCTCAACATAGAGAATTATCATACTACACCATAAAGAGTATACCACTTAAAATCAATCATTTTAAGATTTTTTTCGGTACATGTCAAAATATCCAGTTGAAATTTATAGTGCAATTCTCATACTTGATTTCCCTGAGAATTATTCAGCCATGACATAACTTTTCCACCACACACCTTGCATTTATACCAAGCTAATGCCTGCGTACAAACTTATGGACCCCGCTGATCATAACATGTTCTCTTTCATGACAACTTGGAGATCTACATGCCAAAAGAATTAACCCAGTCTCCTATCAAAAGGAAACTCACCATTTGCGAGAATATTAGTATCTCTTTTATTGATTCTGGAGTAATTTGCCGAGCTCACTCCACCTTCTTGACAATTTTCTTGAGGTGCCAAAATTGTCCACACCTTCAAATCTTTGTGCATACCAGATTGGATACATATTTGACTTGAACTCTCCACAAGCCAATAAAATCATTCTCCCATTAATTTTCAACAACATCAAACTCTAACCAAGTTTGAAAAATATCAACTGCTGACATATTTGCTTTACATAAACAATACCGTATACCTCAAATACAAACTGTTGGCTCTGATACCACTGTTAGGAAATTGAGCTTCCTCCCAAGATCTCTCCAAACAATTTATCAAGCAACAAATTAATAAGAAAATTAAATAGAGAATACACCAATCACATAACACAAGATTTACGTAAAAAAACTCCAAATTCGGAGAAAAACCACGGCCGTTGTCGAGAGACAACCAGAGAAAAATATTCACAATGTGAAAAATTATTACAACCACTCTCATAAATAATTTTCTCTCCCCCAAACCCCAAATATATAATCCCGATAATTATTCATTAACAAAGCAACCCCATAATACCCATATTGAGGAGCCAAATACTCTTTCAATATAACTACATGCTTAAAAATATTTATATCTCTCAATTCTCACCAAAATTTGGATCGCTTCTCTAGGATTTAGATACAAAAATAAGGAGGAACACACCTCTATTTATAGCCAAATTATAGCTTTATTTTCTTTCTTTCTTTTTTTCTTCTTTCCATGGTCGTCACCTACCCATTTTCCTTATTCAATGGCTACCCACCCACCGTCTTTGAATTCAAAGATGGTTACTCAACCACCCACCATTTTAACACTTTTTTTTAATATAAACTTGTTTTTTCGGATCTTAAGGATATTGATTACAAGTCGGGTGATGTTTGTAGAGTTTTGGTCCAGTATCCGGGTAAGTTTTGGATTATGGGGAGTTCATTAAGAATGCTTGTGCGAATTTGATTAAGGTTGTTATAGCATCGGATTTGTTGGTGTTGGCAATGCTGAAGCCTCCGGACGACGGGGGGGATTACATTTGTGGTGGGCTTTGCTTAGAGGTTTGGTGTGCCAATGGGGTATGGAGTCCTCATGCAGCATTTTCGGCTACCTCTCAAGAGTATAAGAGGATGATGCCAGAGAGGATTATTGATGTTTGACAAGTCAAGGTCCCGAAAGGATCGCTAGTGAAATAACACATCTAGAAGCCCGGTTACTCTGCTATTTAGACAAAAACGGAATTGTGATGCTGGAATCGTGGGTAGAGACGGCTATATTTTAGTAGGTAATTTAACGCCTCTGGCTATTGTATGCTCGGAAGATAGATTATTACCATACTTGGCATTCGGCTATCCACTTCAAAGGAAACTTACCTGAAACTAGTATTGATTCTTCAGGGAAATCTGCTCTGCGAATGGCAATGCAGACTACGGAGAGGCATATCCGCAAGGACAAGGCTACCAGCAACATCTGCACTCCTCGAGTAAGAGATTATTGTTATTCCTGTCGTATTTCTGTTTTACTTTAGAGGACTGCCTGCGTAGAGATTGGAAAACTGTGGAGAGACTGGAAACTGTTCTCTAATTTATGGACAGTTTTGAGACTGCAGAACCTTATCCAGCTCAAGGATTTTGTCACAAACATGTGCATTCATATGTTCTGCGCCACAAAACATGCCCAACGAACTGACTTTGCTTTGCTTGAATAAAACTTTTCTTTGTAGTCATTACTCGGAAACACGGACCTGGAGGCCATAAAACTATTGCTCAATGAATCCATGGACTAGCCGGCACTTGGGTTGAAAAAGCTGAGGGATTCCCTTCATTGACACTGTGAAGGTGAAGTGTGCAGATGCACATGCCATTGCCAACGCTCCTTACAAGAGTGAAATGAATCTTTGGGTTGTAGATATTGTTAGGGAGAAATACTGTTTGGGATAAATACGTCGACGAGACCAGGCATGGTGAGCAGATTCCTGATAGCAGAAGAACAGGAGCAGAAATATCCTGCTCGTCCGCGAGCACGCCATCCGCGATGCCAAATTCCTGCAAGGGGCATATGGCCGTCCCGGCTTGTTGTCGAGAGGCGAGGAGACCCGGCCGACGGCAGTTGACAAGACATGCTCTCCAGCCCAAGAATCTGGGCACAACAACCACGTTTTCCCCTGAATCGTGGCGTAACACGCAAGGTCTCACAGAACCACGACAGCCACGCTTTCCCCTGAACCGTGGCGTGACACGCAAGATCTCACAGAACCGCGACCGCCACGCTTTCCTCAGAACCGTGGCGTAACACGCAAGGTCCCACGTTTGCCCATAACGCAGCAGTCAGAGTCCCATACCGTCAGGGAAAAAGCGGAAAACTGGGAAGCCTATAAAAAGGTAGCCAACGAAGGTAAAAGGGTTAGCATTTTTGAGATTAGGAAAGAAATTAAAAAAGAAGAGAAAACCACGAAAAAGCCATAAGATTTTTGGCAAACGTTCCCCGAACCTTCGTATCTGACTTGAGCGTCGGAGGGTTTGCGCCGGGGAAATAACCGGCGCCCTCTGACTTGTCTGTGTGCGCAGGAATCTCTGGAGAAAAAGCCTCACGAGGAGACCTCCTGGTCGTGACGAAGTTGATCGAGCCGAGATCCTGGCTGTAGAACGAGGAGAACCAGAATCTCGCATCAACATTTTGGCGCCGTCTGTGGGCAATCAGAGCAAAAAGCTTCTGTTGATAGCAGGAAGAGGGGTGAAACAAGTGAAAAGCGATGGAGACAGGAGGAAGTAGTGCTCAAGGGGGCGATATGAGGCTTAACGATTCCGTGACGCTGAGGGAGATAGTCAGTGAAGCACGGGAAAAAGTCATGTTCGACCGGATGGAACGGATGGAAAAGCAGATGGAGACCTTGACAACCATCCTGCATGAGCTGCGGAGCGAGCGAAGGGTAACCCAAGAGGGAAGGGCGAGAGGCGACGGAACGGCACCTGGTCCCGATAGTGCGGGGGGAAGTCAAACCACCGGGAGATTCGGTGGTGAGAGAGGTAACGTACCTCTGCGGGAAGAATTTCATAGGGAAAGAGAGCGGTCCCCGGCAAGACGAACTTGTGACGAGGACGACGGGGTGGTGAATGCAGAGGAGACGGAGTTGAGGCAACACTTGCATTATGTAGAGCGAGAGCGAGATCAAGTTGCAGCATGTGACCCCGGTCGTGCCGGGCAGCTGGAGGGGGAAGTCCGCAGACTAGCGCAGATAATTGACGACATGCAAGGAATGAACAGAGCCCCTGGTTGGAGGATAATGCTGGACGGAGAATCACCACTCGCAGCAGAGATCATGAGGGCAGTTATTCCGAGAGATTTCCGCCTCCCCGACCTCAGATACTCGGGAAGAATTGATCCGCTGGTGCACATAGACCGCTTCAATGACATAACTGGGGTACAAGGATTATCTCAATCCCAAAGGTGTAGGGTGTTCCCACTATCCCTCGAGGGGCGTGCACGAGAATGGTACAGGAAACTTCCTCGGGGCAGCATTAAAACCTTCGAGCAGATGTGCCAGGAATTCGCAGAGCAGTTCAGTGGGGCAATGTCACCGGAAGATGACGTGATGGAGCTGAAAAGCATGAAACAGGGGGAGCAAGAAACCCTTCGGGAATTCATCAAGAGGTTTCATCGGGCTGTCCTCGACTTGGGAGCCTTCAACCACCCTCAGGCGTTAAGGGGACTGAAAGAGGGGGTGAGGATATGAAGGCTGTGGTACAATTTGAGAAGCCCAGCTATTCAAACGTATGCAGCCGCATACGAACAGGCCAAAAGAGACATCGAGATTGAAGAGGAGAAGGCCGCACGGATTAAGACAGACCAGTTAGAAGGGTTGGGGAGGAGAGAGAAGAGAGCATTACCAGGGAATGGGCCGGTCAGGAGGAGGGACCATCAGGCCTCCGGTAGCGGAGCAGGAGTTAGGGTCGCTGCTTACCAGCCTCATCAGAGGCCACCACAGTATCAGCGCAGCAGGGCGCAACCTCCTCGTTCCCCAGTTAGGGAGCCTTGGAGAAGGCATGATTCGGCATCTGGTGGTCATCATCAACATTCCCACGGTAGCGGAACGGGCAGACCGGAAGTATTTCCGCCGCCCCCAGCTCAGAGCGGGGCAAACAGAGAAAGAGCAGTGCACCTGATCGACCAGAACCAGGACTATGGGCGGTACACTCCCTTGAAGATGTCCCTGAATGAGATGTACGAGGCCATAAAGGATCGAGGGCTGCTGCGCCTCCCTACACCAATAACAAAGTTACCCAACATGAGGGACAGAGGACGTTATTGTAAGTTCCATGGCACCCATGGCCATACCACAACAGAGTGTAGAGATCTCAAGACCCAGGTCGAAGACTTGGTGAGAAATCGGTACCTGGACGAGTTTATGGATGGGACTTTCCCGATGGAGGCCACAACAGATGAAGGGGAGTAGAGTGATAGAAACTTGAGGCGCGAGCAGCCCGCAGTAAGGGTGATAGCTGGGGGCCCAACATTGGCCGGAGATTCCAACAGATCGAGAAAAAATTATGCTAGGTACGCCATGACCAGTAAAGAGGTACTCCTCAATACCCCAGCAGCCAAACGAGCGAGGGTCAGGCAAGTGCCCATCATGTGGACGGATGAGGATGATGAAGGAATTCTATACCCCCACGAGGATGCTTTAGTCATCAAGGCTACTGTCGCTAGCAAGAAGTTTGACCGGATACTGGTTGATACAGGGAGCTCAGTCGATGTGTTATTTAAGTCAACCCTGGAAGAGATGGGAATAGCCGACCGGAAGTTGGAATACACCAACACCTCCTTGAAGGGGTTCGGAGGAGGGAAGCTGGTTCCTCTGGGCGTGGTCGAACTGCCTATCACAATTGGGAGCCCCCCGACAGAAAGAACAATGATACTGGACTTTGTCGTAGTGGATGAGGAAGGCCCTTACCAGATGATCCTAGGTCGGCCATTTTTAAGGGTGAGCAAAGCGGTGTTATCCAACCATTATCTGGCTCTGAAGTACCGGGTGAAGAGGGTAGTAGGAGTGGTACGAGGAGACCAGAGGATCGCAAGAAGCTGCTACACCTCGGCAGCAAGGGAGGCAATGCAGATAACACCCTCGATACCCGAGTGGAAAACACGACTGGCAGACAAGAACCTGTAGAGGATCTGGAAACAGTAAGCATGGGACCAGAGAACCCGGGAAAGACGGTCAGAATCGGGTCGAGACTTGAGGGGGAGCAAAAGCAGGAGTTGGTGAAATGCTTACAGGCACATGCTGATGTATTTGCCTGGACACATGAAGACATGCCGGGGATTGACCCTGAGGTAGCATGCCATAAGCTGGCAATTAAGAAAGGTGCTCGGGCAGTAAGGCAGAAGAGGAGGTGCTTCAACCAGGAGAGGTATGAGGCTGTAAATGACGAGGTGGAGAAGCTCCTGAGAGCAGGGTTCATTAGGGAAGTCAGTTACCCAGAATGGATATCAAATGTGGTGTTGGTAAAGAAGGCAAACAGCAAGTGGAGGATGTGTGTGGATTTCACAGACCTCAATAAGGCGTGCCCAAAAGACAGCTTCCCTTTACCAAAGATCGATCAGTTAGTAGATTCAACGGCTGGACATGGTCTGCTTAGCTTCATGGACGCATTCTCGGGATACAACCAGATCCCCATGCACGAGCAGGATGAGGAGAGCACGGCTTTCATCACTAACCAAGGTTTGTTCTGTTACAGGGTGATGCCATTCGGTCTCAAGAATGCTGGGGCCACCTATCAAAGGCTGGTGAACAAAGTCTTTAAGCCCTTGATCGGGAAAACCATGGAGGTGTACGTGGATGACATGATCACCAAGTCCAAAATCCCGAAGGAACATGTCAGACACCTCGAGGAGACATTCGAGCTTTTGAGGAAGTACAAGATGAAGCTCAACCCGGAGAAATGTGCTTTTGGGGTCGAGTCAGGGAAATTCCTGGGATTCATGGTGAGCCATAGGGGGATCGAAGCAAATCCCGAGAAAATCCAGGCGATTGTGTAAATGACATCCCCTCGTAACCTGAAGGAGATGCAGAGCCTCACGGGGAGGTTGGCGGCCTTGAGCAGATTCATATCCAAGGCTACAGATAAGTGTCAGCCATTCTTTCAAGTGATAAGGAGGGGAAAGAAAACGGAATGGACCCCAGAATGCGAAGAAGCCTTCCGGAACTTGAAGCAATACTTGCAGCAAGCTCCGCTGCTATCCACACCGAGGGATGGGGACAAGTTGTATCTGTATTTGGCGGTATCGGATCGGGCCGCCAGTTCTGTTCTGGTGAGAGAGGAAGAAGGAGTTCAGTATCCGATATACTACACCAGTAAGGCCCTGCTCGACGCTGAGACCAGATACCCACCGTTGGAGAAATGGGCACTGGCCCTTGTGGTTGCTGCTCGGAAGTTGAGGCCATATTTTCAAGCATTCCCGGTCTCGGTAATAACCAACCGGCCATTGCGTCAAATTCTACACAAGCCGGATGCCTCTGGTCGGCTCGTCAAATGGGCTGTAGAGCTGAGCGAGTTCGACATAGACTATAAACCCCGCGCAGCGATAAAGGCCCAGGCAATGGCCGATTTCGTAGCTGAGTTCACAGAGCCCGAAGTATGCTCAGATCAACGAGACGCAGTTATAGGCGACGACGAAACTCAAGTATGGCAGATGTCTGTAGATGGGTCATCGGGGGAGAGGGGTTCAGGAGCAGGGATTGTCTTGGAAGGCCCAGAGGGGGAGCAGATCTCTTATGCTGTGAAGTTGGAATTTGCCGCCACAAATAACCAGGCAGAGTATGAAGCCCTGATAGCAGGTCTGGGATTGGCTAAGGCCGTGAAAGCAGACAGAGTTAAGATCAGAACTGATTCCCAGCTGGTTGCGAATCATGTCAATGAAAGGTTCCAACCAAGAGAGGAGAAGATGGAGCAGTACCTGAAGGTAGTCAGGCAGATGATGGGGAAGTTCGAAGCAGTGGAAGTGACACAAATCCCCAGGGAGCAGAATAGTCGAGCAGACATTTTGGCTAGGATGGCAGCAGTAGCCGATCCAAAAATGCCAAAGTCGGTCCCTCTGGAGGTGAAGTCCAGCCCAAGCATCGAGCAGAACTTGGGGGTGTTGCGGATAGAACAAAAATGCTCGTGGAGGGACCCGATAGTTTCATACCTTAGAGACGGGGTATTACCACAAGATAAGTCACGAGCTCGGAAGATTAGAGCCCAGGCCTCGAGATACACGATGATCGATGGGGCACTGTATCGGCGAGGATATACGCTACCGTTCCTTCGGTGTTTGGATGAGGACGACGCGGATTACGTACTGAGAGAAGTACACGAAGGAATTTGCGGAAATCATTCTGGCGGGAGGTCCCTGGCCCACAAGGTTCTAAGGCAGGGATATTTCTGGCCGACAATGCACCAGGACGCGCAAAAGAAGACCAGGAGTTGTGCAAGCTGCCAGAGTTTTGCAAATTTCTCTAACCAACCACCAGAGAAGCTCACCTCCATGGCCTCCCCTTGGCCATTTGCTCAATGGGGAATTGATCTGATCGGCCCATTGCCAAAGGGACGAGGAGCAGCAACGCATGCAATAGTTGCTATAGATTACTTCACGAAGTGGATAGAGGTAGAAGCCCTTAGCAGGATCACAGAGAAGAAAACAACAGATTTCGTGTGGAGAAACCTGGTCTATCGATACGGGATCCCTTATGCCTTGGTAACGGATAATGGCAGGCAGTTCGATAATCACAGCTTCAGGGATTTCTGTCAGAACCTCGGGATAGAGCTGAAGTATTGCTCGCCTGCTCACCCTCAATCGAATGGACAAGTGGAAGCAGCCAACAAGACCATCAAGAGGCTTCTGAAAACCAGGCTCGGAGCAAAAAAGGGTGCTTGGGTTGACGAGCTGTCAGGTGTGCTATGGGCATACAGAACAACCCACAAAACCGCAACTGGGGAGACACCGTTCGCCTTGGCTTTCGGACATGAAGCGGTCGTGCCGGCTGAGATAGGAACGACCACACACCGGACAGATCATTTCAATGAGCAGGAGAACGACGAGCAGATATGTTTGAATCTCGATCTGCTAATGGAAAGGAGGGAGCGAGCAGCCGAACGGTCAGTCACTTACCAACAGAGAGTTGCTCGATACTATAACCAGAAGGTGAATATACGGCAATTCAAGGTCGGAGACTGGGTGCTGAGAAGAGTGAATCAGAGCACCAAAGATTCGACTCAAGGAGTGCTGGGACCGAATTGGGAAGGGCCATATAGAGTCAAGCAGTTAGCGGGACCCGGAGCTTACAAGCTGGTCCGCGCGGACGGGCACGAGGTGAAACGCCCATGGAACGCAGCACACCTCCGGAAATACTTCCAGTAAGACTCGTTCACATTTGGAAGCTATTTTTGCTCATGTTCATTACAGTTTATCTTTCACGTTTTATGTACGAACAATTTCATGTAAGTCAAATCCTGCCATTAACGGAACGTCGAGGAATCTCATTCGCTTGAATTCGAAGAAATTCCTAAGGCACGTAAAGGCTCGACAAAGTCTCAAAGCCAGTCTTATGGCGAGACAGAAGCCAAGCATGCCAGGATCTGCTCGGCCACGAGAAGGCAGCAGAATCCAAAACATTCGAAGAAATTCCTAAGGCACGTAAAGGCTCGACAAAGTCTCAAAGCCAGTCTTATGGCGAGACAGAAGCCAAGCGTGCCAGGATCTGCTCGGCCACGAGAAGGCAGCAGAATCCAAAACATTCGAAGAAATTCCTAAGGCACGTAAAGGCTCGACAAAGTCTCAAAGCCAGTCTTATGGCGAGACAGAAGCCAAGCGTGCCAGGATCTGCTTCGGCCACGAGAAGGCAGCAGAATCCAAAACATTCGAAGAAATTCCTAAGGCACGTAAAGGCTCGACAAAGTCTCAAAGCCAGTCTTATGGCGAGACAGAAGCCAAGCGTGCCAGGATCTGCTCGGCCACGAGAAGGCAGCAGAATCCAAAACATTCGAAGAAATTCCTAAGACACGTAAAGGCTCGACAAATTCTCAAAGCCAGTCTTATGGCGAGACAGAAGCCAAGCATGCCAGGATCTGCTCGGCCACGAGAAGGCAGCAGAATCCAAAACATTCGAAGAAATTCCTAAGGCACGTAAAGGCTCGACAAAGTCTCAAAGCCAGTCTTATGGCGAGACAGAAGCCAAGCGTGCCAGGATCTGCTCGGCCACGAGAAGGCAGCAGAATCCAAAACATTCGAAGAAATTCCTAAGGCACGTAAAGGCTCGACAAAGTCTCAAAGCCAGTCTTATGGCGAGACAGAAGCCAAGCGTGCCAGGATCTGCTCGGCCACGAGAAGGCAGCAGAATCCAAAACATTCGAAGAAATTCCTAAGGCACGTAAAGGCTCGACAAAGTCTCAAAGCCAGTCTTATGGCGAGACAGAAGCCAAGCGTGCCAGGATCTGCTCGGCCACGAGAAGGCAGCAGAATCCAAAACATTCGAAGAAATTCCTAAGGCACGTAAAGGCTCGACAAAGTCTCAAAGCCCGTCTTATGGCGAGACAGAAGCCAAGCGTGCCAGGATCTGCTCGGTCGCACGAACGCAAACCGAATCCCTGGCATTGAAAAAAACCTTCAACGGCATGTGGCAAAACCATGAGCCAAGCCGGAACCTGCTCGTCTAGACAAAGACAAGCATATTCTCAAACGAAAAGTAATTCATAATTACAACACAAGAAAGCAATCAAAAAACGTTTTTATTAATTTGTTAACGATTAACAGAATGGATAATCTTCATGAACATTGTCCATTACAATAAAGGAAAGATGACAAAAAGACGGTGGATCAGTGTGCCGAAGCAGCATCGGTTGGCTGGACCTCCTCAGGTGCAGGGGGGGTATCACCAGTTGCGTCCGGAGGGGTGCTCGCCTCGCCAACATCAGTAGGGACTGCATGAGGAGGAGAGTTTTCCTCCTAAATCACGATCGGCTCCACCCCTTCGGCATCTTCCTTGGCCGCCTCCTCGTCCATATGTTGAGCAACACCGGCTGTAAGGTCATCCATCTTCAGATCAGGGTGTTGCTTCCCGAGGACGGCCATGATGCAACGATAGGAATGCCGAAGTCCCTGGTCGTACTGGTTGTCGGCTTCTCTCTCCAAGTTCTCGACCTGAGTTCGGTGGGAGTCGCGGAGAGATTCGAGCTGAGCCTCATACATAGCCCTCTGCCCCTGCAGATCCTTCTCGACTTTGGTAAGCTCCTCCTCCAGGGTAATGGCTTTTGCTTGGGCTTGTGATTCTTGCTCTATCAGCTTGAGGTTCTCGAGGTTCAGCTCCCCTGCTTTCTTCTCGGCAGCTTCAGCTCTGGTCGTCGCCGATTGAATATCCTCCTTCATCTTTCGGTCGTAGCGGCCAACCTTAGCCTTGTAATAGGTAGTCATGCAGCTGAGGTGGAAAGCGCTATGCTGCATGGCCCCCACCAGCTCACCCAAGGTGCGGCCGTCAAAGTCCTCCAGGTCCTTCTTGCTCACGAGTTTGGTGAACTCGTTGAGGTAAGGGACCAGATGCTCTGCTCGGCTGTCAGGTAAGCGAGATCGAGGCCCGACAGGAGGAGAAGAAGTAACAGGATCTGTGGCTGCTCCACTAGTTTCCCCAACTTTTACAGGGGCAGGAGGTAAAATCTTCAAGGGCGGGGCCTGCTGCACGATGTTGGCCCGCTTTGCAGTAGGGGCATCCTTACTCTGGTCCCTCTTCGCGGTTGGAGGTCGAGAGCGTTTCCGGGTCAGAGCCCCAATCACAGCGTCCTCCATCATATGGCCGGGAAGTATCAAGCGAGACTCGAGCAAGTTGTATGTGCTTAACAGTTCTCGGCTTGAGCAGGAATTGGCCAGTGCCGCCTCGACCCGTTTGAGCTGGTCAGGTGCGAGCGGGAAATGGACACCCCAAGAGACTGCAACACAAACAGACACTTGGTTAGAGACAAACCAATAAAACAAGGACAATTATGGATACAAGACATCTGAAGCGAGCAGGCAACCTGGGACCGTGAAACGGGGTGGGACCCGATAATCCTTCCCGTCCATTTGTGCAACCTGACCCCAAGGACCCCCAGCAAAGAAGAACTTCCTCTTCCAATTCCCACCACCACCAGTAGGGAGATCGGTTATGGGTTTCCTGGTCTTGGTACTTGATTGGAAGTAGTACCAGCCGGCATCTTTTGGGCTACTTTTCAGCTAGTACAGGTGCTTCACCTCGTCGACCGTGGGCTCGCTTTGGCAACACCTGTCCCACAGTATGAACAGACCAGAGAGCACTCTCCAACCGTTGGGGTTCAACTGACCAGGAGATAGATTCAACCCGCTAAGTATCCGGGCAAAGTAGGGTTGCAAGGGACACCTCAGCCCATACTTAAAGCTATCCAGATACAGGGTAACGTATCCCCTGGGAGGTCGGCTAGGGGTATCCTTCTTGCCTGGAACCTTGAGAAGTATTTGACCAGGAATGCTATACCTACGACGGAGGTCATCGAGTTCGTCAAACGTGGTCGTGCACGTCATATAGTCGATGGTATAATCACGCGACAAGACTCTGCCCCCTACTGTACCCCGTCCCTCTGGTCGTGACGCTCCGGATGGGGATACCTCGCCAGAGTCACCCTCGCCACTCTCACTCAAAGTATCCTCGGAGCCAGAAGATCTCTCCTCACCATTACTTCCGCTCGTAGAGGTTGTTTGGGGAGACATCCTCCTAGCACTAGTCCCGACACTAGACCTAGTGGGCTCTAAGGGGATCCCGGGATCAAAAGCAGGATCGGTGAGCAGACTAGGCAGGAAGTCCAACTCGTCGTCATCAACCTCAATGACTGCCTCTTTGCCTTTCGACATTCCCTAAGCCCTAACCACAACACCACCAACTACTACCCAAACAGAAGAGAAGAGAAATTATCTACAACTATCCGAGACCAAGGAGATAGAAAAAATACCTGAAGTAATGGTTCAGCCGGTGAAAGTCTGAGATGGAGGCCTTTTATGCCGGAACTTCTTTGCCGGAGAGACAGAGACGGAGACGAAGTGAATGATGGATATGCCGTTCGAGAGGGTTTGGCTTTTCTAATGAGAACGGACTCTTGGGTTGCCAGCATTCAACAGCGCCGAATCCCGAGGGTCTCGTAACCGTCGGTTTGAAATTCAAATGGAGGGGGGGATTTCTGCCACGTCACCTCGTCCGCAATTAAATGCGACATGACTCTTGGCAGCCTTTTCCAATCCCACGCGAGTGATTATTATCAAGTTTCTACTGCTGGTCCACTACATTACCCAACACCAGAAACTGGGGGACCGGTGTTAGGGAGAAATACTGTTTGGGATAAATACGTCGACGAGACCAGGCATGGTGAGCAGATTCCTGATAGCAGAAGAACAGGAGCAGAAATATCCTGCTCGTCCGCGAGCACGCCATCCGCGAGGCCAAATTCCTGCAAGGGGCATATGGCCGTCCCGGCTTGTTGTCGAGAGGCGAGGAGACCCGGCCGACGGCAGTTGACAAGACATGCTCTCCAGCCCAAGAATCTGGGCACAATAGCCACGTTTTCCCCTGAATCGTGGCGTAACACGCAAGGTCTCACAGAACCACGACAGCCACGCTTTCCCCTGAACCGTGGCGTGACACGCAAGATCTCACAGAACCGCGACCGCCACGCTTTCCTCAGAACCGTGGCGTAACACGCAAGGTCCCACGTTTGCCCATAACGCAGCAGTCAGAGTCCCATACCGTCAGGGAAAAAGCGGAAAACTGGGAAGCCTATAAAAAGGTAGCCAACGAAGGTAAAAGGGTTAGCATTTTTGAGATTAGGAAAGAAATTAAAAAAGAAGAGAAAACCACGAAAAAGCCATAAGATAAGATTTTTGGCAAACGTTCCCCGAACCTTCGTATCTGACTTGAGCGTCGGAGGGTTTGCGTCGGGGAAATAACCGGCGCCCTCTGACTTGTCTGTGTGCGCAGGAATCTCTGGAGAAAAAGCCTCACGAGGAGACCTCCTGGTCGTGACGAAGTTGATCGAGCCGAGATCCTGGCTGTAGAACGAGGAGAACCAGAATCTCGCATCAACAGATATTCCAACACTGTGAGTTTGTCTTCCATATTTTTTGTTGATTGGTTGAGTAATGTATGACTTTCTGCTGTCATCAGATTGAGGGAGTTTTTTGTCTCTTAGGTCTCACTGCTTCCTTTGATGAAACAAAACCACCTTGGCGGATATTGAAAAGCTTTTCAAAGTTTTTGCTGGTGGCAAATCCGTGCTTCTACATTTTTTTTTTTTTTTTGCAATGATCTTCGCTATATTAATTACATTGTTTGAGTTCTAAACAGAACCTTCTATTGTTTTTTAATATTTCATACATATCACACAGAGCATGAATTGCTTAGGCACATACATCTGTTACTATCAAAGGATCTCTCCCTGTGCCGCAGTATGATTCTGTTGGGATCCTGTACAATGAAATTGAATGCAACTACTGAAATGATATGCTGATTAATTATATCAGCTCGTTTAATAACAATACTTGCTGATTGCAGCTCAGGTACTGTAAATTATCTTTCCCCTTTCTTGGCCTCATTGTCCATTTCTTCATATTAATTGATTACCCAACACATTTTAAAGCTGGGGAACTTTTATAACAAATGGGTGAAGAATAAAGGCTATAAAGCCGAGGGAGAAGAATCTGTGGCCAACCTTTTTCGCACCCAATTGTGTAAAGGGTCAAAATCCCAGTTGGCATTTTATAATTTGCCAGCTGTGCTGTGTCCGGAGTCCCATACAAGCTTTCATTTACACAGTCAACATTACAGCTAGATTCTTGTCACTTGTGTGTCTCATCCCGTTTCAATTGATTACCAACCCCACATAAAATAAATACTCGCTAAACTTTCCGTGCAAGCAACTTCACTCTACTCATATTCTGACGTTTTGGGATCGAAATATTCTTTACATAGGGGGCAGTTTTAGAAAATATTTTTAAAACATAATACGTTGGATAATTTGTCTGATCAATAATCAAAATTTTTTTTATACAAATAATAATTTAAAAAAATGTAAAGATAATATGAAATTTTGATCACATAAAAATGAGATAAAATCAACTTCGCTTACAAATCATAACATCGAGTATTTATTAAATATTTTAATATTATAATTATTAAAATTTAGTTTTCCAACTACAATGCTAAGTATATCCTAAATTTAAACATTTTTCATGAGCTCTGATTTTTTTTTTCTTTTTAAACAAAAAGTTTGAAGTGTGAGGTGCCTGCTTGTCAATTCTACTTTGTGTAAATCTTATCCAATATGGAAAACTAACCAAAGCCCAAAAGAATGTAACATCAATTCCGTCGGATTCTAAGACGATCCTGACTAGATCATTCGATTGTTCAAATTCCTTTTTGTCCACTTGCTTCCCATGGCTTAAATTAGAACTCGAAGCCCTCTTTTTTTTTTTTTTTTCATTTTTCATATTATTTTGGGATAACCAAGCTTTTTCTATTAGCTCGATTAAATATTTTTTTAATGCCCGATTAAATATTTTGATAACCTTATAGTACAGGATTTGGCATCTTATAGCATATTCCATCTCTTTGAAACTTGTAATTTGCATGGCCTCTTAAAACCTCACGTAAATGGGACATTGGATTAAGGTATAAAGAGAGTCAATTAAATGTTTGGTAAATTTTATTTTTAAAAGTACTGTGAGTTTTGAAAACAATTATGGACATTTAGTGAATTGTATTGTTAAACTGCTGAGATAAGTAAATGACTAAAATGTATATAATGTAGGATAAAATTTACTTACATATAAAAAAACATTTACATACAATATTTTTAATTGTGTATTATAATAATTTTAACTCAAAACAAAATTTATAATATATTGATTTTATATTTTTTTCGTCTTAAACAATTGATAATTAAATTTATAATATAATGAAACAAATTTAATAATAATTCAACCAACAAATTGATATTAATAAATTTATATTGATGAATTATAATATAAATTAATTAAAATATTGATTTTATTTCCAATTTGAATAAGGATAATTTTGGGCTTAGATAATAATTTTAAGTATACTTATGGAATTGTATTAAAAGATAAAATTGATTATTAAAATAAGAATCTAAAAGCTACTTATTCCCTCCTTTTCAAAATCAGTCTCTCTTCAAAATCAGCTATAAGAGATACTGATTTTGACAAAAGTGATTTTGATTCTTTTTTATTAAACACTAAAATTAATTTTTGGATTTTCAAAATCACTTTTTAATCTTCTAAAAGCAATCTTAAATGGGCTCTTAATGGGAAAATGACTGATACACCCTCAATGTTTAGAGAGAGAATACAAAACTCTTTAATGTTTCAAAAATAACATTTAAACCCCAATTTGATAATGGATTCAGTTTGTTCAAATAATTAAAAGGTTAACATATTACATTCCCTTACTAATAACTAGTGAATTAACCCAAAAAATCCTCCTCCAAAAATCACAAACCTAAAATTACAAAATTCAATCGATTCCTAATTGAAAAACCCTCCTCTTCTATAAAAAAAATCACAAGCCCTTAATAGAATTCCCTAACCTATTGCATGCTTATAAAGTGGATGTTGGAGACATTGAAGGTAGTGAAGAATTGGATTGTGAAAATAGTTAAGAAGAAGATGAAATTCTTTCTTAAATATGATTAAGATGATAGAGAATATGGCTTGCTTTTAGAATGTCAAGATGAGCAATTGGGAAAAATAAGATATTAAATTGAATTTCTATAGCAAAATTTCATTTATTAATAATTTATAGGAAAAATGAGTAAGTCAATATATTAACTTGTATGTTAGAGGGGGATAATAGTAATTATAATTGAAAATAATTTTTTTTGTTAAAATTAACAAAATCTTTTAATAAGTTAGGATTTAAATTTTTTTTTTTCAAAATATTAGGGAGTTTTGTATTCCTCCTTTCCATAAATGTTTTGGGTGTATCAATTATTTTTTCTAAACTTAATTAATAATTACCAAATATATTTTTAACGGTTTAAAGAAAAATATTTTAAAAAATTTATTGACGTCGGCGGCCGCTGTACCATTGTTGCGGTTGCGTAAGAAACGTTGTATGAAATATTATTTATTTATTAAAAAAAAAACTGAAGTCAATTCAGAATAACGGGTCACAAGTCTCTCGCTGCACTGTATAGGCCTATTAGCCAGCCCTCCATAAATTTTTCTCATGAACCACGAGTCCGTGAATGATTCCATACTCCGCAGCTACGTTGTATAACGATGTGCCATCCCTCGTCACCTCCGTACGTTGCGTCTAAAAGAGGCAACTGCGTTTGCTTAATCAACGACATTTAAACACCTGTAATTGAAGAACCCATTATTAAGAGTTAATGCACGTGTACCAAAACAATAGTGTATTATTGTTGCATCATTAATTAAAGCTAATTACTTTTTATCATCTAATCATCGGGGTTATCTTCGTCATTATCTATCAAATGCAACTTATGCCACCAATAATATTAGACTTCATTTACTTCTCGGATTTAGAAATAAGAATTTAGAATCAGAATGAAACCCACCTTATTTGGTAAAATAAGGAAATAAATGCGATTTAGTTTAATGAGCCCCACATTAATTTGAGAATTAGAAATGTAAATCTAATTCCTAAGGAGGCTTTGGGAATTAGACTTTCACTCCTAGAATTTTATATTCTGCCCCATTAATTCTTCATTATTTCGAAAATATCATCACTTCAAATAAAAATATATAAATAGAAAAAAAAGAAAATCCTAAAACCTAAACTCTCTCACACTTGACTCCCAGCCAAACGCCATTGCAGGTGTTTCTATCACTACCACGGCCATAATCATCCACATCTTCGTCGTGGCTGGTCCATCGACTATGGACCGAAGTTGGTTGCCGGTTTCGTATCCGTTGGGCTGTCTTGATTTCGTCTCCGTTTCAGTTTCATCTTCGTCTCTGATGGCCATGGTTCTCGTCCGATGATGATGAGATGCTGGCGATGATGATCTGTTGTTGTCGTTGTAGTTGTAGTTGTCAACAATGATGATTCCGATTTTGACTATTGTTGTTATTTTTTTTTTTGGAAATGGATTATTTTGTTGTTGATGATGAATCCCATTATGATTATTATTATTTTTAAATGGATTATTATTTTGTTGATGATTTATTTTTATTATTATTGATAAATTATAATTAATATATTAACTATTATTATTATTATTAAGAATGACTTTTTAGTAATTTGTTAACATATAATTCATTCCGATTTCGATTTGAAGACAAAGTAAACGTATTAATGGAATTTAACTCATTCCGATTATAATTCTTACAGTTCAAGTAAACAACTTATTCTAATTCATATTTCTTATTATCTATTTCTATTCTTATCCATTTCAATTCTCGTTTAGTAAACGCATCATTAATGTATTGTAATAAACATTTAACAATATAAATACAATTTTGTTCTTTATCATTTTAAATTTACACATAGCAACAACTCCATGATTTGTGTGGATTGTGGAATTAAAGAATGCAACATTTTACAGATTTTTCTTCGATTGTATGTTAATATAATACTCAATTATACCTATGATATTTTGCAATCTCTCTCCTTAATTAGACATGTAACAAAAAAAACAATTTATGTGCTATAAATTTTCATTTACAACACATAAATTATTTTTCATTTATGTAACTCATGTAGCAAAAAAGTAGTTTGTACAAATATTTTCATTTTTGAAAAAAATATCAAAAACACTATTATCATTGACCATCTCTAAATTATTTATTTGATTCGATAGTTAAGATCACAAAAGAATTATTCAAAATTAATACTAAAAATTTCATTGTATGAAGGAAAATCCATTCATGCAATTGTGGACAAAGTCATAAATTCTTATCATTGCATTATAATTTTCAAGTCTATGATCATTCATCATCATATTACACATTTGATTCAAACCATTGATATCACTAAGACCTATGAAAAATAACCGTTGATTATAATATTCAGGTGCATAGTTCAAAAGCAGCCCAATTGCCAAAATCGACAGCATAACGGTTGACCAAACAACAACCATCCGATCACCAACATCACGCAATGAGAAGCATTACCCCCCACTGAACGTTCAAGATCAGCAGACGTCCATGAAAGGCAATACAATGTTTACTCAGCGTAGAATTACAAATCCGATCCTTGACTCCCTCCCACAATTACACATATTAGTAGTACAATTTATATACTTATTAATTAGTTTTTTTGAAAAAGATCTATTAATTAATTAAATTGTTTAAACAAATAAATTAATAATTATTTTATTTTGTAATTTTCAAGTGTCATAAATCACAATTCACATTTCACGTAAGAGAGAGAGAGAGAGAGAGAGAGAGAGAGAGGTGTGCATTGGAGGGAATGGGTGAGCGGTTAATTTAAGTGTCTAAAGTGGGGAGAGGTAGCTTGACGAAGAATGGGTGCGTATGTTAAGCGAATCTGCCTTTAATCAGTGGGCGTAGGTTAAGTCACAAGAGGCGATAAGAAGGAGAAGAAGAAGGGGAAAATAATAAAAAAGAAATTACTAAATAGTTGCCATCATCGTTCTTCGTTGATGAATCATCGATGTCGAAAGTGAAGCATCTACTAAGAAAGCTCCACATCGGCAGCGGATTAAATGAACATCAACGACTCCCCGATGCCCGCCCCGTTATCAATCCGAGCCCCAGCCCTAGTCCCGGTCCCAGTCCCAACGCTACGCCGTCGTCATCATCTCCTAGTTCGGGGACATTGGGGAGAATCGGGGCCGTTGAATCGGCGGCTAGTGATCGGAGGGATGGGGATAGTGGAGTAGATTTTAACTTATTGGAAGAGGAGTTTCAGGTGCAGTTGGCTTTAGCGATTAGCGCGTCGGATCCAGACGCCAGAGAGAAGGTTGAGTCAGCTCAGATCGATGCCGCCAAGCGGATGAGTCTAGGCTGCCGCTCGGCTTCTGTCACTGAAACCGATGCCCTCGTTGAGTTCCTCTCGCTTCGATATTGGGTGTGTAAATGCTTATATTTTGTTCAATTTTGGAATTCAGACTATTTACTTAATCAATTTAAGGATACTAGGCAAGTTTAATTCAGAATTTTTAAGTTTTTCATAGCTATGAATGATTTATCTCGGATCAATATTTAAGATCTTTTATCTATTGTTTGGTTCAGGTTACAAATGATGGTAGTTTGCAACTTTGCATAGATAATTAATTATTAACTTTTTTCTTTCAGTACTTTTTCATCAGTAGCTGTTGATATTGAAATTGAATTATTGCATCTCACTTCCATTTATTACTTTTGTTATGATTCAAGTGCATTTATAGAGGAACGGAGTGAATCGGCTTGTTTTGTGAATCTGATTCTTTTGTCTTGTTTATATTAAGTTTGAACTGAAACATAGTTGGATTTATGTTAATTATAGTGATTGGATATGTTGTCGTTGGTTTTATTAGTTTCTTCCAGATCCCCGTCAATGTAGAAGTTTCTGCCAAGTAGATTGATTGGTGAATTGCGCATTATAGACACTTTCTTTTATATTGACAAACAATTTATACATCTTTATATTTGCATAGCCAGTACTATTAGTTTCTTAATTCACTGCAACAGAAGTTCTAATAATAATTTCTTATTTTCTGATGTTACCATATTTACCTGCTTATTTCCTTGTTTTACTGATTTAAAATTTATTTACATGTAACTCTTGGGAGTGTAATGTTATTTCTCCTGTAAAAATTTGGGTACAATTGTCATTTTTGAAAATATTTAATTTGGTCTATGAAACCGTCTATCAGTTTATCAATCATATTTACTGAATGGTTATGTCGTTCATGGTCGAGAGAAGGGGAGAGAAGGTTTTGATATTCTTTACTGGAATATGGAAAGGTTAGAGTCAAAATCATGATGCAATTTCTTGTTCTTTAATTTCTCAAGTGATCCAGGAGAACTAATAGTTTACCCTTTCAAATGATTTTTAAGTAATTCTTTTTTTAGCTTCGCATCTGCAGTTATATAATCTGGCTAACAAAGGATTTACTAATTTTTGTATCTTTCACATGCAGAGCTATAGTGCTGTAAACTATGATGAAAAAATTGTTGATGGATTTTATGATGTATATGGAATTACCTCAAATTCAGTTTCACAAGGAAAGATGCCGTTGTTGGTAGATCTTCAAGCAATATCCCTATCAAATAATCTTGATTATGAAGTGATTGTGGTAAACCGCTTGGTTGATCCTAACCTTAAAGAGCTTGAGAAAAGAGCATATAATGTATCAGTTGAGTGCTGCTACTCTGATCTTGGTCCAATTTTAAGTGGCTTGATTCAGAAAATTGCTGACCTTGTTGTTGAGAGAATGGGTGGACCAGTTGGCAATGCAGAAGAAATATATGGAAGGTGGACCTTGAGACGTACCCAGTTAAGGAATTCTCTAAATACAAACATTCTTCCACTTGGGTGTCTTGATGTTGGACTTTCACGTCATAGGGCCCTACTGTTCAAGGTTGTAAATTTTCAAATTGTTTTATATCCTTGGGTTAAACGGAATCAAACGATATTTATTCACCCTTTAACTTAGCTTGGGTATCCTGATTACTTTGAATTTTCTATTCCATTGTTGGCTTATTAGTGCTTAATTATTGAAGAAAACGTTTAGAGTTGTCCCCCCTATTATTTCAGCTAATTTAATGACAAAGTATATTTCTGGTCCTTAGGATATATTGATTGAAGTTAATGATTTTTTACTGGTGATGGTAGGTGCTAGCTGATAGAATCAATCTTCCATGTATGTTGGTTAAAGGAAGCTACTACACTGGCACAGATGATGGAGCTGTAAACCTGATCAAACTTGATAATGGAAGGTAGTGATCTCCACATTCAAGTTATGAATGCAGTGCTTTTGATTTATGTTTATTTCTTAATGATGGCCTTTCCCACCACTGTCATCATCAACTGTCCACATTCCTTTCATTTATTTGTATTTGCTGTAATCAGTTTTTTTTTTTTTTTCACTTAATGCACCTGTATGCTTCTTGTCTAATACAAGGTTTAATATGAACAATGTTTGATTGTGAAATTGTTTTGTTCTGATGCAGTGAATATATTATTGATCTAATGGGTGCTCCTGGCACATTAATTCCTGCTGAGGTACCCAGCTGTCTTCTGCAAAATGCTGGATTAGATGTAAGGGAGTTTCCTGATCATACAGAAACCTCAGTAATTTCTCACATGGAGCTTGATGATGGAACTGAAACTCCAACTATCTCACGACCAATGCCGGATAGGATACCTGAAGTTGGCAGCACAGGGTCAGAGGAGGCTTCATTTGTAGGTAAGATCACAAACAAGGATGAGTCAGAACTTGCTGATAAAAATCAAACTGAGAAATTTGAGAAAGATTTTGGGCAGCTTTCCCCAGCACTATCAAACCCTTGTGAAGGCACATCAGGCACTTCTCGAAAACCATCATCTGCTCAAAAGAAGAAAGTTAAAAGTGTTTCCAAGTATGTCATTAGTGCTGCAAAAGACCCTGAATTTGCACGGAAATTACATGCTGTTTTGTTACAAAGTGGTGCATCACCTCCCCCAGATTTGTTCCTGGATATTAATTCGCAGGATCTGGTTGAATGGAAGATGCTTGAACAAGTCCATCTAGCAGATGGGAAAAATGTAGATAATGATGTTCACTGTCTTTCAAATAGGTTCTTATCAAACCATGAACAGTCTCATGCATCCTCTGTTGGAGTGGAATCTTCAAACTATTTAAATTATGAGAGTAGACAGAGGCAGCCGGCAGAGTGGTTTGCTGAACAGCACAAAAAATTGGAACCAAATGTCATTAATTGTGACCTTTCTTTGTCCTCTGATACTGCAGGCGAGAGATTCGTTCTTGTTGGTAATGAACTAAAGCTAAATAATGCTACAAGTGTAAATACTGTTCCTGTTAACCCTCCCGGAGTTGTTGCCGGAGCTTCGTGTGAGAAAGAAATTCCTGGATCTCCCTTTCCCGCTGCAGCTGAGTTTTGCCAAAGACAACCTGAAAATGCCTTGGTCAGTGTCAAAAGACCCGTTTACACTGACTTGGGTAAAGAATCTGCTGCTGACTCGATGCCAATGATCAATAGTGGCCTGCTTATGACTTGCAATGGTCAGAGTGACAGCATTAACCCAATGTTGGGGGAGGTTGCGGAATGGGAAATTCTCTGGGAGGATCTTCAAATTGGTGAACGGATTGGTATTGGTAATGGTCATTTCATTTCATTCATTCACTCATTCATTATTACTGTTTTTTAATAAAGGTATCACGCTATTATTTTTTATAATAAGGATAATTTTCTGTTTTTTAACTTTTTGAATAACTTCGTACATCTTCTTTGGAATGCCATATCATTTTATCATAGGCTCTGGCCTGGAAGCTGTGTGTTTATTGTATTATGAATTAGATATGAAGTAGAAATCTGCAGGGGTATAAAGCGGAAAGGGAATAATTAGATTTGATGTTTTTATCTGCTTTGCTTTCAGTCAGATCATCTGTCTGAACTTGAGCTTGGCCTTATGGCATCAAATAGAAGTCGCCAATACTTTAACTTTCACTTAGGAGTAATATTCATGTCTATCTGGAATGGTTTGAGTGTTCATTCCAATAGTTTTGGACATGCCTCCAAGAATCTTCATACCTTCTTCATATGTTATAGGCAGAAGCTGATACACCTGCTTAACTGCCTCCCAGGGTTTTGGAATCTGTGTTGAACCATTCAATGTATGCATATTAGTTTGCTTGCTAATTTTTCATATTCTTTGCTTCTCTTGATGCACGGGAAGGAGTCAAAAGTCTGACTGTCGTAGTATATTATTGGAGGCTTCTTCCCTATATTTTGTTTAAGCATGGATGTGTTAGACCCATGAAAACTTATGTTAGGCGCAAATATAAAGGGGCAGGGGCTGTTTAGTAATTTTAGGGGCAGGGGCAATTTAGTAACTTTATTATTAATTAGGGTTTAGCTATAAATAAGAGATTATGGAGTCATTTAGGGTTTATGTTGAGTTTTGTCTGGTATTAGGAACCATTAGGAGTTTTGGGAGAGATTGACCTACCTTTCGAATTATAGGTCAGGATTGATTGTTTTTGTTTTCTTTTGATTTAATCAATAAAAGTCAGCCCTAATTTAGCCCTAAGTCCTATCAGGATGTTTGGATGTGTGTGCACAAAAGCACAGTTGTATTTATTGGTCAATTTGGTGCTTGCTTGATTATGTATAGATGGTCAATAATTGTCTCATATGACATTTTATTTCAGGCTCATATGGCGAGGTCTACCGTGCAGATTGGCATGGCACTGTAAGTTATGCTTTCAATACATTAGTCATTTCTCATCCTTCTTTGGTAGTTTTAACATTGTGGAATTTCTAGGAACAACATGCGATATAGTATCACATGTAACTCCTTGATGATATCCCTCATGATGATTTTGCAATTTTTTGGAAAACACTGTACCTTTCTACCATATAACATACTATATTGTCTTTTTTTTTCCCCTTTATTCTTTTTAAATTAAACTTCGTATATAGTAGTTTTTAAATCTTTCATTTCCAAATTTCACCCTCAGCATAATAAATACTACTGCAGTCATTCTAAACTGTGGAAAATATATTAAAATCTTTCAACTGCTTGACTAACACTTTCAGTCTTTAACAATATCTTTGAAATTAATTTTTTTAAATTAATTGGAGATTTTAATATGTATAACTTGTACAGTCTTATAGGAGTTCTGGTATGTTCTGTTTTACTGTTATTTTCAATTTTGCCGTTTGGTTTTCAAAGTTATTAAAAAGTCACGTTGCATGACAGGAAGTTGCTGTGAAGAAGTTTTTGGACCAAGATTTTTCAGGAGATTCACTTTCGCAGTTTAAATGCGAGGTAAGTACCATAAATCAACTTCCTGTATCGCGTTTTCTGTTCTTTTATTACCTAAACAAATGACAATCATAATTTTATGCTTTACACTTCTGCAGGCTGAAATCATGTTGAGGTTGAGACATCCTAATGTGGTTCTTTTTATGGGAGCAGTTACCCGCTCCCCTCATTTCTCAATATTGACGGAGTTTCTCCCTAGGTTATTTTACTTTGACATTTAATCTTTAAATCTCGAGAATTAGTGAATTGAGCTCCATTGGTCTTTGTTTCTTTGTTGTTCACAAGTCTGCCAAAAACTTAATGATTATAAAAGTTGGCTTTCCAATCATCATTTCAATACCATTATACTTAAGTAGTATTCTCCTTCTTTTGCTCCTTTTGATATGAGTAATTCACTGATCGTTATAAATCTTATCTTTGTTCTGGGGTTTTAGTTGATAAATTTCAGAGGGAAATGGAAAAATAAATAAATAAATAAAAGAGCAATCAAAATCTAACTATCACCAGGTTGTAGAGGCATTTTACCACTATGACTGCTATTATGTGCACTTGCATTGTCTTTGCTTTATATGGAAACTTTACATTCTTTTCTGAGATATATTTCTGATCCATTTGTTTGTGGGAAATCCTGTTTCTGCAAGTCATATCAATGTCAGTGTTTCTGCCAAAAAACTTCTGAAACAATGATTGTTATTTATTAAGCAAATTAACGATATATTGTCTTTCTTCTCTTTCTATTGGTGCACAGGGGGAGTTTATATAGGTTACTGCATCGTCCCAATCATCAACTTGATGAGAGAAGGCGAATGCGAATGGCTCTCGATGTGGTATACATTGAAACATCTCCTTTCATTTTAATTCCTCTATATTTTAGGTCTTTTCCCTGCCTCTTCCTTTTCCGCTCAATTTAAACTTCTTTATGCTTTGCAGGCAAAGGGAATGAATTACTTGCACACAAGCCATCCGACCATTGTGCATCGAGATCTAAAGTCTCCAAATCTTCTTGTTGATAAGAACTGGGTTGTAAAGGTGATTTTAAACTCAAATTCTGTCATTCATTTTTTTTTTCCAGACTCTTATTTACATATTAGACTGCAGTGTTTGATCTTTTTGGTGACAGCTTCCAACATCTTTTGTGCTTCTCTCTAGGTCTGTGATTTTGGGTTGTCTCGCATTAAGCATCACACTTATCTGTCTTCAAAATCGACCGCTGGAACAGTAAGTCGTTCAATGCCATTATATGATTCTATTCTTGAAAAGTCATTAAGCCATTTCTTTAGTAATCCAGTGGGAAGCGCTATCCTGTTTACGCACAGTGACAAAAACTTTATTCTGCAGCCTGAATGGATGGCACCAGAAGTTCTCCGGAATGAACCAGCTAATGAAAAGTGAGTCAATTGAATTTATTCTGATCCATTTGAGGGGTTATGGTAGATAAATTGGAACTTCAATTGAGTATGTTGCTTATACAATCAGACTGGCTTGCTTGCAGATGTGATGTATACAGTTTTGGTGTGATTTTGTGGGAGTTGGCTACCTTGAGTGTTCCTTGGAAAGGTTTGAATCCAATGCAGGTTGTTGGAGCTGTTGGATTCCAGAATAGACGTCTTGAAATTCCAGAGGACATTGATCCAGCAGTTGCTCAGATAATATGTGATTGTTGGCAAACGTAAGTTCTAGATTTTGTGAATATCAATATTCTGTAGCTGAGGTTATCAGAGTACAATCATATTTTGCAATAAATAATCAGCTTCATGAATTTTATACTAGATATTGTATTCTATCCTGATAGCATCAGAAAAGAATTGCAAGAATCTGTCCATCGTCTTTTTTCTTCTTCTTCTATTGAAAATGCTAGACATGTGCATTCAATGGAGTCAAAAAATTTTGAAGTGACTTGAAGTTAAAAGAAGATGTGGAAAATGAGTATTCTTTTATGCTGGTGGAGCTTGAATGACAACATAGTTACCAAATATTATTTTGTTTGATATTTTCTCAAGTTAAAGATAACTATTTAGTTTGATATGCTTCATCAACATTGGACAGTACTATCGTGATAATTTCTTAGTTAGGGGACTGGATTTAATTCATTTTTCATAACTATTTTCCTCTCCCTTTCCCTCTCTTGCAGGGAGCCACATTTACGGCCATCTTTTGCACAGTTAATGTCTCGTCTGCGATGTCTTCAACGTCTGCTTGTAGATAGATCAAACTCTACAAATCAATTATCAGAGTTGCCATGACAGTGGCACTGTAATAAATAACTGAAAGACGTTGTTTCTGGGCTCAAAGAGGCAGAGCAACTACCAGGTTTTTTTTAAAAAAAAAAAAAACTTTGACCCCCCTTGAATTTGATATAAAGAAAGTTAGGAGAGTACTGGAATGGGGAAAGTGTTGGTTCATTCAAAGTGGGGGCTCAGCACGATCCATTCAGGAGACGGTGGAATTCCTCCTAATCAACAACTGCATAAGAGCAGTGGAGGATACCGTCAAAACGATGCATTCAGTAGTGTAACTATGTAGTATCAATCTAAATGTACAAGTTTCAAAAGAAGAAAAAAACAGGAAAGGGAAGGAAAAAAAGTGAGAGAGAAAATTAATGATTTTTTTTTTTTTTTGGGTTCCATTATTGTATCTGTGGAGGTCTTGTTTGGGAAGCAAAATCCCAACTCCTGAATTGTAAACATATCTCTACAGGTTGTTGTGGAAACAGAAAAAAGAGAGAAGAAAAAAGAATTTGTCTGCATTTGTTATGTTTCTTTTTATTTGTAGTCTACAAAATTATTTTCTCCACAAGGTTGAATCCGCTATGAGAAGTAGTTTTAGACTCTAGAATTTAGCTAGCTACCTGCTGTAATTACGTCTTCCATATTACAACCTGGAATTAAACCCATGAAAAGATTTAAGGCGTTTGTCTGCATGCAAGAGTTCTAAATATTGTTGAATCTGCATGTGCCTTGTGGATTGTCATTCAATGCGGATCAAATAATTGCCGATCCAGGTTACAGTATTTTTAAATAAAATTTTATTTTTATTTAAAAAATTATATTAATATTAAATATTTTAAAAAATATATTAATTTAAATTTTTAAATAAAATTTATTTTTTATTTTTTAATATTTTCGAGTGAATTTTTTTTATTAATATTTAATTATTATTTATATTTTTAAAAAAATATGTTAACAATATAATTTAATAATGAAAAAAATTTAATTAAAATAATATTAATTTATTTTTATTTAATAAATTTTTAAAAAAAATTATATTTTTTATATATTTATTTATCATATTAATAAATAAATTAAAATTTAAATAGTAAAATTTAAAGATTTTTTTACAGCTGCTCTAAACATCAATGATTTTTTTTTTTATGAGACATCAATGAATTGAAGAAAGGAGAAAATTAAAAAAAAAAAAAAAAAGGAAAACGAAAGGCACAATGAAATAAAAATCCCACGGCAAATTGAAATTAGTGAATTATATATACAAGTAATAGAGAAGTGAGCAACGACAGCTACAACAATGGCGATGGTTTATCAGCCTTCAACAAAACCACCCTTATCAACAAGCTTCCTCTCCTCTTCCACGCACAGCTTGAACTTCCTCAGTCCAAATCTAAGAGTCGGAGTACGTCATCACCAGTACAATTATTTAATCCCAAAAATACCCTCGCCACCATGTTTTAGAATTAGAAGAAACAGCAGCAGCAGCAGCAGCAGCAGCAGCAGCAACACCCCGCCGCTACCAGAAACAGAGTGTCCAGTTCCAGCAGATCAGCAACCAATAAACGAGTACCAGAACCTGTCAAGTTCGTTCCCATTCTCGTGGGCCTCGGGTGACTTCGTAGAGTACTGCTCAAGGTTGTTCGTCACGGGCGCTTCTTTCGCTCTCTTTGTTGGGCTACCCGTGGCCTGGTTTGGCGCTGTGGGCCCGACTCCGAGCCTCTGGAGAGAATTCTTGGAGCTGTTTCAAGTGGGGTAATTGTTGTTACCCTTGCTGTTGTGAGGATGTATCTTGGTTGGGCTTACGTGGGTAATCGCTTGCTCAGTGCCACTGTTGAATACGAAGAGACTGGCTGGTATGATGGTCAGGTATATCCGCGCCATTTGTTTCTTCGCAATTTTATCTATTTATAGTTTTATACTTTCGGATAGTCGGAAGCACAGGCCAATTTGGCTGCATGCTCAATTTCATGCACGCCCAAATAATGATGAAATCTGAAACTAATATCTAAACACTGTCAATCTGTGATTAGCCAAAGTGGAACTGTGAATTTGCAACTAACTTCTACCCTTTATCATGGGTTGGATTTATTATGGGTGAGCGTTCTTGACAGTGATTAGCCAAAGTGGAACTGTGAATTTGCAACTAACTTTTACCCCTTATCATGTGTTGGATTTATTATGGGTCAGCGTTCCTCTTTATAACTTTTTAACCATCATCTGTAGGATTGTGTTTGGCTTTTCAAAGCAGCAAGCCTATCTGATCCCACTCACTTGACATTATTTGAAATTTCGTGATTGAACAATCCGGTGCTGAATGTTAATATGATCTTTGTGTTGAATTTTTTTACGAGGTTGTGATTATTTAATTAAATCCTAATATGATATGTTATAAATTCACATGTGGCACAACATCTTGCATAGATCAGCACCGCTCAGTTTAGCACTTGGATCTAAATTTAGTTGAACAAGATTGGCTGAGAAAGTGGGGGACAAGTTATAGGCTTTTCTTTAATGATCAAGTGAGCCAATGAGGCAAACAGAAATGAAGGAGAATAGAGCCTCTATTGTTATCTTTAAATTACCTAGTATTGCCACTTTTTTTTTTTTTTTGAACAGATGACCTGTAAACTGATTTTGAGTTCTCATGATATGTTGATTTTAGCCTGAATACTTTTCGCATGCTATGTTGCTAGGTTGTACTATTTCTATGAGGCAGTTTCCATCACTTTTGATCTAACTTACAAAGTTCTTTGCCAACTTCACCGTGGCGAGCTTCTATTAATTGCTTTTATGAAATAATTTGCTATATTCAAAGCTTGTAAAGAAATTTCCTTGACAGATATGGGTGAAGACTGCTGAAGTTTTGGCTCGTGACAGGCTGCTCGGTTCATTTTCGGTAAGTAATTTATTGAAAGCATTAGGTGAACTTCGAATAGGTCTTTGATTATGGAAATTCCATGTGAACCATGTACTGAGAAACTCAATGATTATTGATTATGTTTTGTTGCTATGAATTATCATGAAAGGAATCTTTGAGAAATTATGACTTTCTGCTGCTACATCCGGGACCAATTTCCTATGTATTCTTTTGAGACAATGAAATAGAGAAAGAGTATCTATTACTTCATCCTGTTCAACTTCCAAAATTATTAATAAAAACTAGTGGTACTTTTGTATATGATTTGTTGGGATTTACTTGCGTCCCAAACTTTAGCTAAAATTGACAACTTGCTTTATAAGATAGAGGAAACGTCAGTTGACTGGATGCTGTATTTTCTCAAGAATACTTGCTATTTCAATCTTATGAGCATCATGTTATGGCTTTTGAGAATATGTTGCATTAATTGTTGTAGAAAATTTAAGTACAGTGCTCTAAACAAACAGGTTAATCCTCTTAAAGAAGCTTATATTATTTTACACTCAGATAGCTATTACAATTTACACATAAATAAAATTCTTTCATGTCTTAAACTCATGGCTTTTGATACTCACTCTTTTTTGAAAATGCATCCTTGTTCTGCTAGAAGCTTCTTGCCCTAATTCAATTTCAAAGTAGTGCTAGGACTTAAGAAAATTGTTCACATCTGTGTTTTGTTCTTTCGCATTACAGCTCGCTCAAGAGTTTTATCTTGTTTCACTCCTGCAGGTCAAGCCTGTGCTGAACAGATTAAAGTACACTCTAATAACTCTAGGGGCATCACTATTTGTTTGTGCTCTTCTTCTCATCAATTTGGAAGGAGGGCAAAAGGGTTCCTACCTAACACCCACAGAACCTGGGGGCGAAGCCATTCCCGGAGTTTACAACGATGATTCTGCAAAATCGTTCGAGCCAGATGCATTCTGTGGTGAACCCAGTCCTCCTTGATTACTTCTTCCCAGGCACCAATTTGTACATTTTACCGTCAAGTACGAATGTATATTCAACAGTATAGATTATGTACAGGTTGCTATATGATCAATTTTAACAATCAGAAAAAACAAAATTCTTAGGGAACTTGGGTGAGATTTTGCTGGTGTGAAATGGGTTGATTCCCCTGCTCAGACAGTACATCACATATGCTTTATTAATTGCTTGAAACAAATTTAGAAATATAGATTGGAGATGGCCTTATTAATGTTAATGGACATATTTAAATAAATAGCTAATTTAGCTCGCTTTGTGGACCAAATTTCCGTCGCTTTTCACTTGGTCAGTAGCCCATAGCTTTTCTTTTGGTCGGTAGTCGGTACCGAGTCCAATCGCCGTAGGTTTCAACTTATAATGCACTAAATAAATGTCACCAATGTAGCATGACACATTCTGACATTGCTACATGGACGGGCTCATGTAACACATGTCACCACATTAAATTCAATACATTGAATGTTGAATAAGATCCCACCCCAGATTCAAGTACTAAGTTTACTGGAACACGTCATGAATGGATTAGATTTTTTAGGGTAGTTTTTATTTTTAACTTTGGTATGTATATGCTTTGCAATTTAATTTAAAAGGAAGATAATTTCATCTTTCTGGTGTCACTTTTGAGTTAATTAGTTAATTGAAGTTCATTTTAATAAGAGCCAAGAGTTTTTATTTTTGCCAACAATTGCGAAATTATTTTACGTGTCAATTATCATCATATACACCAACAAACCTTGTCAAATTGTCAGTCATATATTCCCGCGAACGTAATATCTTTGATTTGAGATTATCAACTCCGATTTTCAACCCAAAAATCTAAAACTTATTTGATTTCTATATTAATTATTTAATTTTCGACTAAAAAATCTAAAATTTCATTTGATTTCAATATGAATTATTTATTTTATTTCCCAAAAAAAAGTTTGAGTTCACCAGGTGCATTTACAAGGATTAAATAGGAAACAAACTCTCCCATATTCTAACTTAAGTCTTCCGAGTCCCGACCACAAATAAATACATGAAATATCTATTTTTGTAGATATAATTTAGTTCTTCAATTTTTCGTAATAGAATTTGCGAAATCACCATAATTTGATAACATTGACATAAGTCATAACCCTTTATAGTTCTTTATTTTATTCAAAATATTTAATCCACCATCTCATGTAACCTCAGATTTTAATTAGGTTAGGTGTGGGATTAACATAACCCCAACAACTTTATATAGAAACAAAAAATCAATCTTGATCATCAAAGCTTAAGAAGAACACGTGAAGTACACAAAATTTCATAGGAAACAAAAACCCTAAATCTATTTAATTCAAATATTTTAAATAAACCAAATCATTAATCATAGATAAAGTAAAGCAAACAAAACAAAAAGTGACCCTATTACACCATTGAAACTATTCAGTTGGGAAGGTAATTAATTGCTAATAGCAAATTAATTTCATTAATTAAAACTCATTAAATGAAAAGAGAGTGTTAAAGGTATGGTGAGATGGGACCCACCAGTGAACTGAAAATCAGGTCCGGTTCATGAACCTCCCGACTTTTCAATCTTCACCTTCCAAGACAAGAAAAGAATTAGCAAAAAAAATTGTGAAAAAAAATAATTATTAAAAAAAATTTAAAAAAAATTACAATTTTGGTATTTGCCCTCGTCACATATATCAGAGCAGTTTCTGCTCCTCCACCATGACGAACACACAACACTTGCAACAAGAAAGACAAAAACGTCTACTGTTCTCAATCTCTTTCTTATACACTGCAGCACCAACTTTGAAATATTTGTTTCAATTCAACTCTTTGCCTCTCCATCAGCTGCCTGCAATCTTTACAGGTTAGTGAAGGAAAAAGCCATCATTTTAAAATTTTATGAGCACCCTTTTGTTTCTTTCTGGTTTCTAGTCGAATGAATTGCATAAAGGTCAGATCTTTTTGTTCTTGAATGTGTAGTGAAACTGTGGAACTACAGTTATAAGAAGTCATCTGGGGATGTGTTTGCATGGTAAGAAAAACGGTAGAAAATAAATGGGAAAGGGAGAAAACCAAATATCAGGTACCATAGCTCCTGGGATAGGAAATCTTGTCAATCTGAATGCATAAGTATGGAGCTTAACCAATTAACTGTCACTACACTTCATTATTATTATTATTTTTTGTTGGGGGGGGGGGGGTGGTTGGGGGAGGTGGATTTTTAATGTTTTGATTTTTATCTGATAATTTAGCTATCCAATGAAGTTTTTGCAGGGTTAATCTGATTATTAGATGTCTTTAAGATTGCCTCTACTAAAAGCTTTGTGAAAGCTTTTAACAAGAATCAGAAGTATATTGCTTAGACGCGCTTGCTGCTGGTATCCGGTAGATTGAATGTCATCAAGGAAAAAAATTAGGTTGTTCAGGCAAGAAGTACTTGCATGGGGGATTTATATATTTTTTGTGGGTTCAGAGAATCTGTTATTGTCTTTGAATTAATGTTCGCAATGCTTTACTGCTTTCATGGTAAGAAAGTTACTGCCTAAAATAGGAAAATATTTTGCCTTTGAAGCACAAGTGGTAAATTATTTGAACATGAGGCGCTGTCTTCAGTTTGGTTATTAAGAAAGTTGCTTTTAGAAGACAACTGTAGGATTTGCATTTCTTTGTGTCCTTGACTTAAGATTATTTTTCTGTTTTCATACTCTTCGCAATGACACTAAATACCATTAATGGTTTCGGTCTTTGCTGACTCTGAAAGTCTAAAAAGATTTAGTTGTATTCAACACATTTTTAGCTCTATCTTTATTAATCAATCCCTCCACTGATCTATTGTTGGCTTTCAACATAAGTTGGGAGCTTTTTGATGAGCTTTAATTTTCAGTTGGAGGTTGAGGGGACGATGAATGAGCTTAGTTTATGATACAAGGACCTTTTTGATTCTAGTTGAATTTGTCATACATAATAAATGCCTATGGTCCTATATAATGTTAGATGGCAACTAAGGATTCTTGGAGTGAATCCATGTGGTGAGGAGTGGAGTTTGGCACTTTTTCTCTTTCTTCACTCCTTGATGGAAATGCTCTAAGTCTAATATTTTAATATCTTTCGGCCTTATAAATGAATTATATGTATTTTAGTTTTTGGAGCTATGTGGAAAAAAACTTAGGTTTGTGATATTATAGTGTATTTGGACTATTGTTGGCAGTGCGGCTGCACGCGCCCAAATGTGGGATTTGTTTTTTTTTTTTTAAGATAACTTTCTACAATAGGAAAAGTACTGCAATCTGTCATTTGAAGGTTGGTTGAGCTACAAAGAGTCAATACTCCCAAGATTGCAATGCCATTCGGTGAACATGCTTGAAATGCGGCTAAACATTAAATAATGTTAGCAAACTAGATGTTGTTGGTTTCGTGTCTTGATGTTACTTGACATAATTAACTATTCATGTTGAAGAAGAAAGAAAGAATCTTTCAAAGATATTTGGGAGTGAGAACAAATTAATCACTGGATCCATTTTCTCCTATATATGATTGTCTTTCCCTATTAGTAGTCACGAATTCATGATCGTCCCGAAAGGAAAGTACCATTCGAGAGGAACAATGTCTTTTGAGTTGCAATAAATGTCAATGCATACTACAGTGGATTCAGTTTCAATACCTAGATTATTCTGATTATAGTTACATGCGTGATGGAGTAGATTGGATTGGGATTTTGTAAATAATTAGCATGAGCTTACTGAATGTTGTGGAGACTCATGATGGAAACTCTCAATACCAAAGATTTCTTTTGCTTGTCTATTGGCCTTAGTCAGCATTGATGATTTTAACACTTGTTGAGTTTTTTCGCTCTATATGTTTTTCCAGTTTTTATGGGCATTCATTTTGAATCATTTCTAATAAAGGCCTGTCTTCGTGTGTGTATGGCAGAATTATTGGTTTGCTTATCTTATCGGAAATAAGTTAATTATGTCTGAAGGAGTAATTTGACATAGTGATACTACTACACAGAAATTGCATGACACCATTTGTCACAGTGAAAACTTCTTATAATGAATATAAAAGCAGCTTATGACATTGAACATGTGAGCTCTACGTCCAAAATTGACCATGAGCTTTGGCCACTCGACGAAATTAATCCAAAGGCGGCGAGATTCCCATGCTGTTTAGTTTGGACCCCTCTCCCGGTCGTCTCGTGGTTGGCACCTTTCATTGGACATGTTGGTATTTGCAGGGAGGATGGAGTTAGTTTGGATTTTTCCGGATCCAACTTGGTGAATGTTGATGAGTTTGCTGTTGGTGCCGTTGCCAGATATCTTCAGCTTGATAGGAAACAGGTACACATTTTTTGTATAATGTTTGTGCCAAAATTTACCCTGTTATGTTTCATATTTTTGTTCTCTCCCACTCTCGTTTCATTAAAATACACACAAAACTTGTCCTTTCACTATCATTATTATCAATATTTGTTTTTAGCTCGAGACCTTGGTTTCTCATGCTTTTGCCAAATGAATCTATTTCGTTGTTGATTCCAGTAACCAATTTAATCTCTCAATTACTCGAGTGTATTCATAATTAGTTTATGGAAGAGAGTTTAAACTGCATTAAACTGCCAGCAAGTCACCTGACTATTTTATTGTGTGAATCAGTGTTGCTTTCCTCCAAATCTATCTGGGCACACATGCAAGCAGGGCTATCAGCACTCAGAATTTGGAACTGCAATGACATGGGATGATGCCTTACAATTGAGTAACCATCAGTTTGAGCATAGAACTTACAACATATTTACATGCAACAGCCACTCATTTGTAGCAAATTGTCTAAACCGGCTCTGTTATGGTGGATCAATGAGTTGGAACATGACCAATGTAGCAGCTTTGATTCTGTTTAAGGGGCATTGGGTTAATAGCACGTCAATCATTCGATCCTTCCTCCCATTCACTGTGGTGGCTTGCTTAGGTTTATTAATAGTTGGCTGGCCGTTCTTGATCGGGCTGTTCTCACTCTCTTTCCTCCTCTTGGGTTGGTATCTCATGGGTACATACTGTGTTAAAGGCCTACTAGAGTGCTAGCCACCCGTGTTCATGTTCTAAGGTTTTATTCTCTAGAAAAAAGCATGGGTCGGTACAGTCGAGTGAGAGCGATGTTTATAATACATGGTATAAGAGTTGGCATTAATGAACTGAACTAAATCTAAAATCAAAATATAGATCTTTATAAGAAAGGAAACTGTTAAGCGTTTGTCTTAAATTCCTTTGATTTCTCGTTTCTCTTTGTGGTAGCTGTGTCGATCTTGGTTCTAGTTTTCATTGAGACTGTACATGGTGCAGCATTGAGTACTGGGATAAGGTAGCACACCGACGCCACATGATTCATTAATTTGGGTGAAAAGTGTCCATAGTTCATGTCCATTATATCATACATTCAGCTTGTTTACAAAATAAGTTCCATTTAATGCTGGTTGCTTTGCAAATAATAGAGATGTTGTAAGCATCAAGTCAAGATGCCCAAATTTGTATGGGTTTTCCTAAATTAATACCATACATTCAAATATTCAAAAGCAAATCTACAAAATAATTCTTTCTTGAAATTTTTGCATTGCATCGGTATAAACAGTTTCTGTTCTTTACCCAAAATGAGAAAAACACATCAGAAGTTTTGACAATTTGTACCGGGTATGCAATTTGAAGTTAGAACTGCCACACGACTAGCATTAAGTAAGCCCCTTTTCATCGCGGGCAAATGCGAGTGTTAAGCGCGTCTTCTGATCAGGGTATTCATTTAGCAACACAAAATCAAGAACAACATCAACAGAGGCTGATATGTGATTTGAAATTAAAACTGCCACACAACTAGCATTAGTAAGCCCTCAGAACAACATCAACAGAGGCTGATATGCGATTTGAAGTTAAAATTGCCACACGACTAGCATTAGTAAGCCCCTTTTAATTGTGGGGAAATGTGATTATTAAGCACGTCTAATCATCAAGGTATTCATTTGGCAACACAAACTCAAGAACAACATCAACAGATGCTTGAGTATGACATCCAAAAGTGCATGATCCTGGGCTTATCTGTTTACCAATACCCAAAGGCTGAGCAACCATCCCAGAATAGTACACTTTTGAAAGGAATCCATTTTATGCTCCATACTTTGGGGCCTTCCAAAGCTTAAAAGCAACTTCATGCAGAAATCTATCAGCTGGTATTGTGAGATAGCCACCATGCTGCAACGGCAACAAAAATGATGCACAAGTACCTTTATTAGTAAAATCAATAAACCAGAAGCCCATGAATTTATGTCTACCTGGATGATATTCAGATAGAGAACCATTAATTATGACATGTTCTGAAGATAATCATAATGTTCTCATGAAAATAAACAATTTGAAGTAAGATATGATTTGAAACAGGAGCAATCAAACTTCATTTTGTTTTTAGGCAAAGCTCAATATAAGATCCAACAAATCAATATATACCTCTTTAAAATCTTTAAAAGAAAATGTCTCTGCCATATCTTTGCGGGTGACAGCATACTGCCATTGAGAGATAAGCATTGGGCAATGGTGCCTGTTGATTACAAGTTACCAATATTCGTCAGATACTGTAAACAGGATGTAAGAATCAACAAAGTATTTTCCTACCTAACATCAATCCGCGGAGTTTCTCCTTTCATAGTGTAACTTTGATGAGGGAAGAGCGCTGAAAGATCAGAACTTTTCTCATCGATAGAAATCAAAACTGAAAGATTGGAATTATCTGCCTCCAAAACTTGTCCATAGCTCAATACAACAGACAAGTGCAAACGTGAACCAACTTCAGTAGCAGGTTGAGCCATTTGTAATATAACACCGACCAAAGCATTGATATATTCCAAATAATGAGCAACGGCCTTGCCTGTGTCGTCATTCATCTTTTCACCAGCCCCAATGTGCACCAATACTAAATCAAATTGGCTCACTTCTTCCATCTTCCCTCTCTGAAACCCTAACAACTTCAGCAACTCCGAGGCAACAACATCAATTGGTGATCCAGAAAGCGAATCACTTGTTTTGATTAACTCATTTAATTGCAATGTAGCAAAGCCAAGTCTGTCACCAAAAGATTTCAACCTTGAATTAGTTGTGATTAAAGCGGCTTTCAATCCCATGAACCTGAAATGTGAGGAATGAGTGTGTTAGCCAATCTTGACAATGCGCACTTTAACATACAGTTCTCATTCATAGTAAGTCTAAGCAAATGATACCTATCGGATATAGTTTGAAATGGTGACTTCTCCTCGCATTTTAGTTCAGTAGTATGTTCTCCAATCTAATATGAGAACTAACAAATTTTAGACTGGTACAAAATTAAATTTTCCAAATTCTGAAAGTCTGTGAATCTTACTCCACTGAGATAATCTTGATTTGCATCAATCAATACTGCGAACTCTCTAACAATTCGCTCTTCCTCGCTTTCTGCAATCTAAATCTAAGTAAATCCCAACAATCACAGATGTAGCAACATTCATCTGTAAGCTGAGACGATTAAAAATAATGAAAAAAAAAGGCATGAAGATATTAAATTGCAGCTCCGTGCTGCTGGACAAACAAGAACATGCAAACATTCAGAACCTTGAAACTCTATACAAAAATGAGCTAGCTGAAGATAATTGATCAATAATTACACCTAATTTGTGCTGAAACAACATACGATCCTTTTTTTTCTTTTTCTTTTTTTCATTATTCCTCTGATCTTACATGCGATTTTCAATAATCCAAATAAAGCAGTATCAAATTAAAGCAGCAATAGCAAAAAATGAATGAAAAGAAAAAAGAGAAGCAAACCTGAGGGAGGTGAAATAGGAAGGCTCAAAAAGCCACAGGCAGCTTTAGATGCAAGTGAGTGGAGATGGGTGTGCGATGGTTCTACGAAACGGGCCAATCCGTCGCCGTATAACACCAATGCCTTGCTGGGTTTGTCCGCCATTGCTGTTTCCTACTTGTGGAGCCTCTGGGAGAGAAAACAGTGTGAGTATATTTATTCCTTCTTTTTGTTACTTTGGGAGACGGGGCTTGGAGATATTTGTACACGTGTCTTATGCATAGATTCTAACAGCTATAAAAACACCCCTTCCAGCGAGACTGCGAAAGCCTCTTTACTTATTTATTTGTTAAGTCCCAGTCCTCTTGATAGTTGGTACTCCTTGATCTGTTTTTTTTTTTTTTTTAATTATCTTTTATATGCATACTCTAATTAATTATACATATTACTATAAATGAATAAGAAGCCATGCTCTTACAGGTTACAGCACCTACGATTTTTATTTTTTTTTTAAATTAATTGATTACGAAAATAATAAAGATAAATAGGAGATAAAATATGAGGCTGCATCTGAGTTGCTCTGGGTGCACCATGCCCTTAATTTTGTCCTTATCTACAGTAAATACGGTGACACCTCCTTTATATAGAAACAATTTCATCTAATCATTAAAAAATAAGATTGTTATATTATAATAAATTTAAAAAAATTAAATCTCATCTTAATAAATTTAACTTCGCATAATAATAATTATTTGTATATTACTAAAAATATACGATATGTTACATGAAAAGTTTAAAATAAATAAAATATGTTTTAGAACAATAATTTATTTTTAAGAGTTGTTATTAAATTATTATATAATATTTTATAAAATTATATTGAGAGAAAAAATATTAAAAGAATCTATATGTTTAAACTTTTAAAATAGCTTTATATATTTTCAATTGTATTATATTGATGTATATTAGATTGATAGAGTATATACTTTATTCCCATGTCTATAAAATAGGAGAAATGTTCTCATAAAATGTAGATGAGAGGTGGTTGCGCTGACCCTATAGTTCATGTATAACTAAGGATGGGCAAAATATCTAATTTGATTCGAAAATTATCAAGTTCGGATCATATCAGGTTGTTAATCAAACCCGATCAGATGAATTTGTGTCAACCCAATCAGATCATGATCGGATCATGTTTGATCCGAGAATCCAATCAGGTTGACAAAAAAATTAAAAAAATCTTAAACAAGAAAATAAAAAATGAAAACTGAAACATAAACTGTAGTTAAACTCCTAAATCCTAACCCAATAATCCTAAACACTCAACACACACCACTCAGTCCACGCACACAAAGCATTACAAACAAACACAATTCAACGCATTAAACCATTAACAACACTAGAAAACAGCACATGGCAGTGACAGCACAAGGCACAAGCAGCATCCCTCAAACAAACGATAGCTTCCCTCAAATAGCTTCCTTTTAAACGACAACACACAGCATAAGGCACAAGCAGCCTCGCTCGCAACCCATTACCGACAGCCACACGACCCACACGCAGCTCCTCCCTCAAACAAATGAAACACAAACACATAGCACCTCCCTCAAACAAATGACAGCCACACGGCCATCAAACGCAGCAACCACCAAAAGCTGACGCCAATCGAAGCTGCTCTATCAGGATCGTGACCCGATCTATCGATCTGTTGCTACTAAGTATTAGATATGGCGCGCCACCTCCACTCCTCCAATCCTTCAACATTACTCGATTAAGTTCGAGCTCCATTCGAACCCGCAAGCTGTGACTCAAATTTTGGCTGTTGACATTTGAGTTTTGGAAGCTTGAGTTTAAGGCATTGATACTTGGTATATATTCATTATATATTATATCTGATTCGAACCCGATTCGATCTAAACTCAACCCGAATATATAATTCAAATCAAATCAAATCGGGTTATATATTTGGATGGATTTTTATCCAACCCGATCAATCCAAAAACTGATCGGGTTTATCTGAATCAAATTCGAACCCGATTTTTGCCAGCCCTCTGTACAACAATCAAAACGGTTGCATGATTCATCATTTAATAATAATAATCAGTTCTATGCGTAAGAGGGTAATTTTTAAGGATCTATCATGAGATTTTATGTATTTGCAATTAAATGCATAGTATGACAGTATTATCAGTTACCTCCTGCTGTTCGCATTTAGTTTCATATATCGTAAAAATATATGAGCATAAATTCATAAAATTGCAAGCAAAATTCACACAAATTGAAGCAAAAAGGCAAAAAAAAAAAAAAATTCATCAATGAAACCACATAGCCATCCCCAAAATTGAAATGCTCTAATTCCTCTTAAAATTCACCAAATCCAACCTATAAAGCAATTTATTCATCCCAAACAAACACAAAATCTTCTCTTTATGCTTCAAACCTCACCAAATCAAGCTCAAATCCAAAGAATCTGATTTGAAATAATATGAAAGTGGCAACATCGAAAAAGTGTTCTAGTGGATGTTGCATATTGGAAAAACAAAACGATGGATTCGAGTGCTAGAAACAAAAGCTGAACAACAAGTTTGGATCCATGATTAAGAGCATCTCTAAAAGACTATTCAAATTAAATTCTATTTCTTATTTGAAAAGTTATATCAATATTAAACACTTCAAAAGACACATTAATTTAAATTATTCAAATAAGATTTATTTCTCACTTTTCAATATTGTCGAGTGAGTTTCTCTATCTTCTATTAATATTTTATTATTATTTATTGAAAAAATAAGATTGCAATAATTATTATTTATGTTTACTTTAAAAAATATAACAACAATTTAATTTAATAATGGAATGATTTAATTAAAATAATGTTAACTTATTCGTCTTTGGTAAGTAAATTGACATTTGAAAAGTAAAATCTAAAAAGCCTTTTAGATGCTCTAATCAACGTAAATCGAGAACGTTTACCTAATATATGTGTTTACTTGGAAATGCAAAATTAAGGGTATAAAACTCATATTATTTCAGCAATTGGTATCAAAACTCATGATTATGCATTTCCTTGTAAACCATGGTCAATTTTATTGATGAATCTAATTTGGCTCACTCATAGAATTTTTTCTTTAAATTCAGATTTTTTTTATATTGGGCGTATTTGAGCAAATGGTTGTTGAATAATACATGAGTGCTTATTGTGGAGTAAAAATATAAATTTTTTCATTATTTTTAGTGGGCAAAATCGGGATGATATGAACAAAAATTATTGTAGCTTACTATAGCGTTACTGTAGATGGATCCCGAGTTTGGAGATAAGTTAAAGGGATAATATAATTAGGATTCCTAAACTTTATGAAATTTCATTATGGCCTAGTTTTAGAAAATATTTGCAAATGAAAATTTTGTTTTGCCTAGCACGTTTGAATATTTTTCAAAAGGGTCCTTAAAGGCCAATGTGGTAAACTGTCATTTTAGTTCCTAATATTTTAATAAATTCTATTGTGGCCCAATAACTTATGTTATTTTATTTAAATTTATATTAGGGACTAAAATGATATTTTACCACATTGACCCGAGGACCATTTTGAACAATTTTCAAACATGTTGGGCTAAAACAAAATTTTCACTCATACAAAAATTGCATAAAGTTTAGGGATCCAAATGATTTTATCCCTTCAACTTCATCTCGGGATGCATCCACAGCGACATTATAGCAAGCTACAGTAATTTTTGTTCATACTATCTTTATTTTTGCCACAAAAAATTATATTTTTACTCTACAGTCATTACTCATGCATTACTCAACAACCATTTGTTCAAATATACCCAACGACAAAAAATCCAAAATTAAGAAAAAAAATTCCACGAGTGATCTAAGTTTGATTTATCAGTAAAATTAGCCATGGTTTACGAGGAAATGTATAACTATAACCATGAGTTCTGATACCAATTACTGAAATAATTTGAGTTTTATGACTTTAATCTTGCATCTCCAAGTAAACACTTATATTAGGTAAAAGTACTAGATTTACCTTGATTAGCCATATATCCTAGCTTCTTGTTCATTTTTTGTTACTTGAACTCAAATCCAGCGTTGTGTTCTTCCAATATGCAGCAATTTTAGCTTCAATTTCAGCTGCAAAATTTATTTCCTCATGCATTGCACACACACACAAAGACTTGGCAAAATGAGAGAAAAGAGAGAGATGCATTGTACTAATGCCCCAGATTAATAAATAGTGAACTTCCAATGGACTGAAGTCACTTAAATATTATCGTTGAGTTCCAAGTATAAAATTGTATATCTCATTATGAGATAAAATAACACAATTGAAGGTTATAATTATCCATAATATACTACTATATAGGATATGACAAAATTAGACTTATTAACATAATATTTGATTACTTAATAAATGAGTCAGTCAAAATTACTCCTTAATATTTAACATAATCGCGTATTAATCTGGAAAAACATAAAAAATAATTAGAATAATTTATGTCAGTCCACAATACGTGATAAATAAATCCAACGACGGGGTGTCACCGGCCACTGGTGACTAAAGCTACACTGAACGGACCTCATAGAAGCACAAACCCACAAATTTATTTTAGGCATAGAGCCTTTCCATTTCAAAGTCCAAATCTGACTAACCCCTAAATTCGAAGAATGGTGGGGGAAAAATATTGCCATCAGGTGATCACTGCCAGTGACCTGCTTCCAATGGAACTGTCATCGAACTGCTTCGCATGTTCAGAGCTTAGTGATTCTTAGTTGCTTTATGGGAAAATAAAATTACAATCAGGTTGATGCTCTTTCGAAGAAGCTATTGCATGTTCTTGAAGGTGTGATTCGAATATATTAACATGTGATTGACCTTAATGGTTACTTGCATGTTAGAAATTAAAATTAGTTCTAAAAAATAGTTTTTTTCACAGTTTTGAAGATGATGGATGGTGTTGAGATTTTAGATAAGTTTTTTTAAAATTGAAATTGGGTTGATAGATCTCTGTTGAATGTAACTGATAGTTGCCAGTTGTTGAAATCAAATCTTGTAAAATGGTTTTTTTTTTGGGAAAAAAAATTGTAATTGGGTTTTCCATTTGTGATGAAGAAGCATTTTATATAGTTAGAAATCGGATCTTGTAAAATGGTTGGTTTTTTTTGGGAAAAAATTGTAATTGGGTTTTCCACCCGTGGTGAAGAAGCATGTAGTCAGAACTATGACCCTGTTTGGGATTAAAGTTGAAATTCAATAAACTATTTATTTTATATTTTGATAAAAATAGTGTTTGGTAAATTTTGTAAAAGTAACTTATTTCATAATTTTCTTTATTTTGTTAGCAACTTTTAAAAGCAGGTAGAGTTGCTTTTCATAAGCAACTTATTCAATAAGCTACTACGTCTTTTTAAAATACTTATTATAACTGTAGTATTTTGATAAAAAAAACCAATTATATCGTACTTATCCATAAACTCTAATATATAAATAATTAGATATTATATTAATGCCACAATTTTATTGTAAAAAATTTATTGTGAATGTAATACATATTACTTTTTATCATATTTTATATAATAGATTATGAAGTTCTTTACATTTTTCTTAATTGAGCTTTTTTAATTAATTTTACATATTTAAGAAAAAAATATTTCTAAATAATTTATTAAACATAAAATAAAAAATAATTAAAACATATGTCTATTTTGGTCATTATATAATACAACAACACTTTCGTAATAAGATTTACCAAACGTATGCACTCTACTTTTTAAACTCACAGCAACCGCAACAATACAATTTAACAAACATCAAGTTACTTTTTAATCAGCAGCTTATTTTATTTACACAGCACAAGTAGCTTATTTCATTAGGAATCTCAAACTGACCCCATATCTAGGTTGTAGATTAAAAGGAAGTTCACGAGACTTATTAATAAACAATAAATTAGTTTCTTCACAAATTCTTATCGAGCAATAAAATATTATTGAATATAATGAAGTTAGATGACAATTTAGGAAGCAATCTTGTTGGAGATGCATAGTTTATGATCAAGAATTCAGGATATTATTTATCTCGTGCTAATACTAAACAATAAACAGTAAGTATGAAGAATGGAAGAAAGCGAGTACAACTATATTTCTTATATTACTATTTGCTTCATGGAACAAAATGCTTTCTCTCATGGAACCCTTGTATAATTATTATAGCATGAGGAGCAAATGAAAGAAATGGGTTGTGATTGATATTTTTTTCTGCGCTTGGAATTAGAACACTATATAGCTACTGCAATAATAAAATTTTCAATTTTTACTTTTGTTTTTTCTAATGATTTCCAATGTTCGATACGGTCATACTTTACATTTAAGTGTAAATATGTAAAATCTCAGGGGAGGTCCCTGCGTAAAGTGAATATAAACACATTATTAGCAACACAGTTGTTGTCAGAAAGACGGTAACGAGAAGCAAACATAGACTAATAAAAGTTATGAGAGATGAGCAAATGCAAATTATTGGATCGAAGGAATAGGTGATCATCAGGTGCGATATTAAACAAAGGGGCTGCTACCTTACATTTAATCGTAAGGTACAACTCTCTCATATAGTGGTGGACTCTTTTATAATAGTAGATTTTATCTTTTTATTGTGTGAGGAGACTGTACCTGATATAAACGTAAGGTAGGCAAACCCTTAAATAAGGGGGCTGTTATCTTACATTTAACGTAAGGTACAACTCTCTTACACAGTAGTAGGCCCTCTTACTGTAGTAGTTCTATTTTTTTATTGTGTGAGGGTGGCCAAAATAATGATAGGGAGTGAAGCAGAAACAGTAACCTGGCTGCTGGAGGTAGTTTGTACCGGCGGTTTTGGAGCATCTGATATATAAATAAAAACTACAAATCATTGGAGGCGTTATTTTAAGATTTATATCGACCTAATCTACAAAGTCTTTGCACGATTCGTCGGGTTCTTCAATCGTAACTTCTTCAGACATACCATACCCGCCGATTCCGGTTTTACACCACTTCGCCACAAAGATACAACATCGATCAGATAGTCTCCCAATACATTTTACACGCCTTCGACCCTCACTTTACAGCCTTTACAACTGGCCAAACATATGAGAACCAGTCATTTGATTGTGTCGGCAATTATTTAGTCACCACAGTCGACTGTGTCGGAAATTTTTTTTACAATACATCAAAAATACTTTATCAAATATGTGTATTTTTTTCAAAGATCATAATACATGCATCAATGATTATATTACCTTTGATCAATTGTAAAATTTCTGTGTACAGATCAATTTTTTCATAGAGAATATGCGTCTCTCCATCTATCTATGAGAGTTTAATTATTGTGATTTTTGTTAGTGAACTTTATTATGAATCTTTTTTTTTTGGTAGAATTATGTAGTATTTTACATAATATTCTTTAAAAAAATTGAAAGGAATACAAAAAAAATGGTTCTCTAATTTTCACTTATTAAATTCGTCTTTTGAAACTAAACATGAAAAACAAATTTAAAAAAGAAAATACACCATGTTTACGGTAACTAACGGATTAAATCATCAATCAAGCAGTGAATCAACTCTTGAATATTTGAAAATTACAAATAAAATATCCTCCAGAATAAAAATAAAAATAAAAATTATCCTTAACGATCAGCACTACCTGATTACTAGGCAAAACAAACATAAACGAGGCAGGTAACCCAGACAAGGGATCTAAGACAACAGCGCTAGGCATTACATAGTTTTCCCGCTAACTATACAGCAGATGTGCAATCAGAATCTAAACTAACAGCTGATATAATAGGAATAACCCAAAATTATTGTCATCATTCTGGCCTTGCTTGCTCTATACTGACTTGCTAATCCACCCCGTTTGCTGTGGCAGCTGTATTTACTTTTATTTTTTAATTTTTTTCCATTTTTTAAAACAGTCTGCAAGTTTTAAATCACCTTAATAGAAAGGATTTTGAATTTTCAGTCTTCAACCTCGGTGTTAAAAACAAAACTTGGAAATATTGTGGTGATATCCCTGTAGCATGACAACAATTAAAATAACATGATCATCACTTTGGCATGATTTTTAGCATTTATTAGGTCAAAATAGATAGTGTGGATCATAGGTTTAAGTCGCAATTAGGCACCCCAATTTTGAGGAAAGAAAAAGCAGATTAAAACACACACGCTAATTACGTACTTCAAATATGGAACAGTCATGTTCTTTAAGAGGGATGGATTTTGAACTGCAAATTCCTTCCATTCTTCTTTATTGATTCTGCCATCCTTATCTATATCAGCATCTGCAAATGTCTGGACAAATGGATGAGGATGCTATAAGTATCAAAATGCCCCAGAAAATGGCGGAAGCAAGGAAAAAAATTAGAAGACCATACTTTATCAATGATGGCTTCAAGAAGATCATCTGGCAATTTTATTTCAGATTCTAGCAATATGGCTACTACCATTTGCTTCACCTGAAAACATAGAACAACAAATCATCAGTTACCAGTATTTCAGAGCATGAATCACTGATAACAAAATTGGATGAAGTATACTCACTTCCTCTCGCTCAATGTACCCTGTTTGTGTCAGATCATAGAGCCTGAAGGCGACTGCAAGAAATAAAATGAAACATGTCAATGAACATAATTAATATGGTTGCAGATGATTCCAAAGTTTTTTATCTTGAACTCTTACAATCAATTTTATCTTCTATTGGGGCATAAGGATGGAAGACATTGAGTGCGTGTACAAATTCCTCAAAATCAATGACACCGTTTTTCTTTTCATCAAAAAGATCAAAAACCTACAAAACAAATGCCACATTTTCATACAGTGATGTAATATAAAGAGAAACTTTCTGAAATAACAATTAAACTTCTATCATTTGACTTCAAACCATAAAATACATGCAAATGAATTACAGAAACTTTATTTTGTTATCAAACTCACAAAATCTTGTTAATGTTGATTTCGGACTTCCATTTCTAGATGTACACTAAACAAACTCAACAGTGGCCTGGGAGTTATGTGAGTGACACCCTTTACATTTCTCTTGTTCAATAACTGACCCCCAGCTGTCCACCATGTGGGAAGCAATCAAACCAAATAAAAGTCCAATTCATCATAAACACATAGGAGATAGTCCAATAAGATTACCTACCCGGTCGAAAAAGAGATTCTCGCCATATGGAGTTTGGAAGAGTGCCACTTGAAGTTCTTCCTACATGATAACAATCATTTGAATAGTCATCTCAATATGCAAGAAACAAAGCACCATCCTCACTCAAGATGGACTTTAATAAAAAAAGCTGAAAGAGTGACAATAAGACGAGCTTTAGATTGCCTATTCAGTGTGGATATCGTTTTATGCCTTTTTCTTTTTCAACAATACATAGAGCATCAGAGACACCCAAATTTTTGGGATAAATTCCCAATGCAGGCAAGAGATAGTGAACCATGGCCCAAGAACCACATGCAAGAGGCACACTCTTTCATTTGGCATACAGATATATACCCAATGTTATATATTTGATTCAAAAATTTGAGTAAAGAGATAGCACCCATTATAGAAACTGCATCAGTGTCATGCAAAAGCACAAAAGGACAAAATACAATATACCAATGGTTACCTTTTCACAAGATCACATCCGCCTGATCAACTGTTTCATTGGCTTACTGACGATTATGATGCAAGAATTTATCCCAAATCAATCAGAATCAAAAACCAAATAACAATAGTTGTTCACACTAATTTACATGTCGTAGAACAAAAATACAATCAATAACTAGAAACAATCAGAGCTCACTCTGTCAAAACTACATCAAGGGCCAAACTAGGAACTCTTGTAGGAATGGTTTTTGTTGAAGACACATGCAAGGAGATGGTTGCAAAGCTTACCTACCTAAATTGTTGTCCGCCCTTTTTATGCTTGATAAATGCAGGCCCCCAGTCAATTAGAAACAATAAGTTAAGCAGGTTTGAACCATGAGATATAAAACTGAAGAAATTTCTTAGTTGATCCTAAAATAGAATCATAAAACCAAAATGTTTGATGCATTATTCTAACCATCACCATCTTGAATTCACGCTAACCAATGATCTGGACACCATTAAAAAGTTAATATCAGAACTTCTAAGCTGAAAAATAGAAAAAACTGAAATTTTTATATTTACCTTGTGTATCAAGCCGTCTTTGATAATTGAACAACTGAGATTCTTATACAGCTCGGACAAAGCCTCCAATTCATTAACAGAAACTGCACCATGAGCAATTATACAAAAGTTAGAACTCTCAATCACACGTATAAAAAAAAACACAAACACTTGCACATTCACAATGTTCAAATTTTGTCACTCTATTCTTGACGGCATTACACTTTGTTGTTCGGTACAAGTGTCAAAAGAAAACAATTCAAAAAGAAAAATCACTTGCAGCAACTACCAAAAAAATAAGTCAACAAGTAAAAATCTCTTAATTTGCTTTTCACAATAGCAAAACCGCAGCAGAAGCTTATGCAAAGCTTTTTGGCTCAGTAACTTACAACAAAACAGGGAATTCGAAATTTCTCAGCTCCGCAAACAAATTAAAAATCAACTTCTGCAATCAGAAACCACAGTAAAAGAAAAAAAAGAAATTACATCGAGATTCAGCAGCAAGTCGAGCAAGATCTCCGACGTCAAAGCGGCATTTCTGGACTGGAGGCCGATACCGAAAGCAACTCGCGACGGTGATTACGACGGCTTCTATTATAGCAATCAACGGTATACACGCCGCACAGATCCGCTCTCCGAATGTCAAAGAGCTCGATCCCTGCTCAACCACAGATCACCAAAAGAAAAAAAGGAAAAATCAAAATGAAATAATAAAATACCAAATTCATGTTAACGTATGTATTTGTACAGACGACGGAAATACGTCATAATCGAAGGCTCTCAAGAAGGATCGGTTGGCGGAAGAATCCATTGAACCGAAGCCGGCAGAAAAAAACTCATGAGAACCGCGACTGTTTTTCTTTGAATTTATATTAACTTCTGTCCGTCTCTTTGGTTATTTTTCTGTAGGAAAGGAGCACGTTGATGGTGTTTGTGAATGTGAAGCGTGTTCAATTGGAAAATTTCATTTTCATATCAACTCAAGACACATTGCGAAATTTCTCTATACCTACCCACCCATAGGAATTACGTAAAATTTCATCAATCTGTATAACCAGACAGATATCATTCATAGGTTTAGTATTAGGGCGTTGATTAGACTGGCGAAAACGCCGTCCACGTTTCTGGATTTATTGGAAATGATGTTTGAATGAATGTTGATGGTTTCTGTCGGACCTGTCTATGGTACAGCTTCTGTAATAAACATCTCCCGTCATCCCACCGACCCATTTTCTATTGTTCAGTTTCTCACTCCACATCCAGCCACATCCAACGGCTGATGCTGCAGTCTGTAGCTTACGGATTCTGTAAGCTAGTCAAGTCCGGTTTCTCTCCTAGTATGAAAATGAAATTTGACAATTAAATAAAAGGACAGAGCCGGATGATGATATCTTAAATTATTCCATCAGTTTCTTTATATTTTTGCTTCGAGTAGCTATCAACTATGATAACCCCAATTAACTTATAAAATAATACGGAACTAGTTGGATGATTAAAAGTTCAATTTATATAGTACTTACCTTAAAAATTTTGAATTAACTAAGTCACTCGCTTACAAAGAACACACTTTTTTTTTAATAAATTACGGGGAAGAAAAAAGAAAAAGTCGAACACCAAGTGTGTTGATCGCATCGATATGTCTTTTTTTTTTTTTTTAAATATTAATATATTAATAATAAGAATTCTATTAATATTTATAATTAAATAATAATAAAGACTTTCGTTCATGATTTTAACATAATACAGTTTAAAAAATGATCCTCACTTAATATTAAAAGAAATTTATGCTATCTTAAAATAGAGAGTTAAATAAATTATTTTAAAATAACTCAATTCAAACAACGATCCTCACTTAATATTAAAAAAAATCTATATTATTTTTAAAATAAAGAATTAAATAAATAAATTTTATTAAAAAAATCTCAATTATTCCTAAAATTCAAATTCATACACATAAAATTATTAGACGCATGAATTTTCAATGGACTACGCAATAATACGATCATTGTCGTGGCGTATCTGCGTGTGTTTTCACTGTAAATATTATTTATGTCTTTGCTGTCCGTACGCACTGAAAAGTAAAGATTAATTAATCGTTTAACCCATGTTTACGTTTTTTTAACATTAAATTATTCAATAATAATTTAAGTTTTTGTATGATTGTATCCACCATATCGAACGTGGCCGATCTCCTTTTTATCTTTCAACCCCGTGCTTTGCAAATGGTAGAATCTTGGACAATGGACACTGGACAGTACCAACAAGGCAACAATTCTGTGATTAAGGGTGCGTTTAGAATTGAGGTACTATAACCTTTAAGTTATAGTTATTGTAAAAAAAAAAAATTATAATTATGAAATAAAAATTAATAATATATAATAAATATAAATTTTAAATAATAATTTTAATAAATTTATTAAAGATATACTAAATATTGTATTATATAAGTGAAAAATTATATTAACATAACTTAAAAATTACAGCAGTTAGTTTTTATCAAATACTTTAGTTTTAATTTACAACTGCCCAACTTCAATCACAAGCGCACCCTAAACAATTCATTGACGAGGTTTGCGAACACACAAAAAACATTGTTGATTTTGTAGATATGAAATTGGCTATTTTTTTGGAAAAAAAAAATGAATTATTGTGATAATAACTGGCCCATTCGCATGACATGGCATGAGATAAAATCAAATAGAGATTTTAACATTACAAGTTATGGCCACCTCTCCGTGCTAAGATCAGAATTTAGGGTAATTGGGATAATTCTATCATATTCCTACTTTCTGTCGTATCGGTCGGTGGGTGTATATCCTTCACTTTATACTTGTTTCTAGAACGATGTAGAAGTGGATATATGACAACAATAATTTGATTAATTGGTTGGCAAAGATAAGCCATGGATCATTCTAAAAGTTTAATGTCAAAATTTTATTTATTCATTCTCTACCTCTGTATTAACTAAACACTTTTATAAATTGTAGAAATATTTTCACCAGTTAAGTTTCTTTTAAAGTTCTTATTATCTCCTTTACAACGTTGAAATGTTAATGGCACATTTTTAAAAAGTAAATGAGACATTTAGTATACAAATGTACTAATTATAATTTACACACATGTCAAAATCTTAATAAAAAAGAAAATTATGGGTTTTTTTCTTTCTAACCTGGGGATCTCTTATAAATATTAATTGACTTCTCTTATGTGAGTGTAAAGAAAATTATTATTTTTTTAAAAAACAGTAATTTCTTTAAGGATAATTGAGAAATATAATTTTATTAAAATAATAGGTGTAAAAAGTCTTTTTTATAGATTCAAATTAGCTCATCCTAAAAAAAAAAAAAAAAACCTACAAAAGACGTAGAAGTCATATAATTATTCTCCAAGAAAGAAAATTCTAAAATGAGGATGATAGCAAATTAAGACTAATTGATTACTAATTTGAAAACTATAAGCAAGGATGTGAAATTAGTTGATAAGTCGTTGAAACGATTGTAAAATAAATTTCCATTGATTAATGATTACCATTATGACGAATAACAATTGCAGAATTGGGCAACTATCTATGACAATACCAACATAAGCCAAGATCAAAATTCAATTATTGATTAATTTGCATCACATTTAATTATAATTGATTCAACGAGGAATAAAATAACTTATTTCAATTTCGAATTAAATGATTATATTGATTACTATTAGTCGACTTAACAAATATATGAAAGAATTAATTCTGTGGGCAATCAATTGATTATATTGCGATAAAAATTGATATGTGGAAGATAATAAAGCAATAGCAACGTACCAAACTTTATTTATTTATTTTTGGGTCACGCTTGCATCATTTGTACGCACGTATCTGATAAATGGAGGATATGGTACAAAGAAACGTGCCAAAATTTTTCCCCAACTTTATCACCACGATCATTTGTTAATTTGTACTCAAATCGATTACTCTATATCATGATAATCCAAAATCTTAAGGGCGAGTAGAATTTTATTCCAGATTATTCGTATACCAGTAACAAGATCATGTTGGTTAAATCAATTATTGACGTACATGATCTATTTGTAGTTACTTCATCATTAACAATGAAATGTACCTCCATTGGCTTATCATAGTTACATAATACCTATATTATATTTACCCAACTACTGTTACTACTATTTTCTTCAGATCTTTTCATATACTTTCGTTTACCAGACTTCATCAAATAAAATAAGTCCAACTCTTACTACAAAATTTCTTCCCCACCTTTGATTTTGGATCCACTGCACCATACATATTTTATTACGAATAAATCTCTTCTCTAATAATAACAATATATGGTGTACTTAAGGATGAAACATTGATACAAGTAAATGTATGAATGCTTAAAGCATTTAATAGATCAATTGATGCAAATATTTTAATTCATGGGAAGTTGAAGTGAAATAATTTGATGCTTATAAAGAGACCATGTTTGCATGTATGCCAAAATATTTGATTTATATTAAATTATTAAATGTAATGCCCATTATGTCGTTGGAGAAGCATAATCTACCAACTACAAAATGAATTTTAAATACCCTTAAAGAGATAGATGGTGAGAGACAGACATTTAAATTGCCTTATAAAATAAATATGTGCAATTTAAGAAAGAATGATCTTTAGCTCTTGCAGAGACGTATGTATTAAGCTTCGAAAAATCTCATCAGCACATATATTAAAAAATAACAAACTTTTGATTAATTATATGTTGGTACTTTGTGCAAGAGAAAAATAGAAATTGACAAAAGATTGTTGTCAATAAAAGTTTAGTTATGATGATAAAATTTTTAGGATCTCATATTACAAAATGTGAAGATCACCAAATTATTTGATTCGCCAAAATTGTAAAATATTTGGACCTGCAGTCCATACCCTCCAGAGGATATAAAATTGATTGGTAAATTTTGAAGAGCTTTGGTCTTCTAGTCCATACACCTGTAGTTTGTATAATTTATTAATAAAATGTAAATTTGAACTATAGTGCATCAAAATTAAATTGAAGAATCTTGTACTTATCCTTTAATGATAAAATGCTTAAAACAATCATTTTAAGTATAAAATCAAAAAGTTTGCATTTCATATATTATTGATAAAGCTATTATCATATTTGTGTCTATTGTAAGAATCTGGACTTGTAAAATAAAATTAAAGATGAAAGATTTTGAAATGAAATAATTTTTTTCAATTTATGGATTGAAGTTTATCAAGTGGAATGTTAATATTTTAGAAATAATAAAATATTTCATGTTAAAAAATTGTTTAATTTTAAAGTATAATGTACATGTTGATATTAAAAAGCTTATGAATTCAAATTTTTTTTAAGAACAAAATTCATGATGAAAGATCTCAAAATGAAAGAATTTCTTTCAATTTATGGATTGAAATTTATTAAGTAGAATATTGATATTATAGAAATAACTAAAATATTTTATATTAAAAAATTATTCTATTTTAAAAATAATGTATATTTCTTGATCCTGAAGCATCATATTTTATTCCAACTTGTGTGCACAAAAGCAATAGATAAATTGCATCATTACAAATTAAAACATGTTCATCATAAGCTTAAAAAACGCCAAAATAGTGTAAAAAGTATATTACACTTTTTCCTTGATATGGATGCTAAAACTTGGTTTTATTGAAGAAGATCAACAAAATTATAAAGATATATGCATGACAATATTCTTAAATCACGATGATAGTATCTTCAATTTGTTATATGTTTTTAAGCTTTTAAAGATGGTGTTAATCCTATATATTGTTTCACCAAAGTATTATTAGTTACAATAAAATATGATCATTGAAGCACCCATATCACTTTGAGCGGGAGTGCACTTATTAAAGGGAGTTATTGATATGGAGGGCTATGTGCAATGAATTCTCTTTCTTTCATTAGGTTGTTATCCCATCGGGTTTTCCTAATAATGTTGTAATGAGATAGTTTGTACCTCCTTAAGATACAAATAGATAGTATAATATTTTCGCTTTACTATTCTTTTTTCCATAGGTTTTTACCACTAAAGATTTTAATAAGGCATATTCTTAAGTTTTTACTACTAAATGTTTTAATAGTGTATATGCTTAGTAGGTTGAACATCCAAGTGGGAGTGTAATAAAATAATTATTATTTACATAGATGTTCATCAAAGCAATCTTTTATTTCCCAGAAGTAAACGTTAACCTCCTTATAACTCTCATTTTCTCCATAATTTGGAGATTATTATCTCTTATAATTATGATATATTACATATCACTTTATAGTTATGTAACCGTAATATGAGGTATTTACTCATTATTTGAATATTGAATAAAATTTCTCTTTATACATTATCTCTCTTATTTATTTTCTCTTTTTCTACTAATATTTCATTATGCTCTTAATTGATAAATAATTTAACAGATAAGATTTTATTTATTTTGTTATTATTATTATTTCATAATAAATTCATATTAAGAGTCGCTCAATAGCTCTTTATTATAACCGACTTTAATTTTGAAGCAGTTATTTCACCATGGGGATTACGTGTAAGGATGACAATTTGGTCTATTCAAATTGGATATCCATATATCCAATCCAATTAGATTGAATAATATCCATCCAAAATCTTCTTGAATATGGATATGAATATTTTTTAAAATATCCAATTAGATATTGGATGGGTATGGATATTTAATGGATATCTAAAATCCAATTAATTTATCTATTTAAAGTTAAAAAAAATTATATTGTTAAACTAAAATGAAAAAAACAAAAACAAATGTCCTAGATTCTAGATTTAGCAAACCCTAAGATTATCAACAGCCGCTTATCTCTTCTCTTCTCTTTTCTCTCAAGTCACTTTTCATGACACAACCCAGACCTGGCAAGATATTGTCCGCTTTGGGCCTTAATAAGACCCGCACGGATTTGTTTCTAGGGCGCCCATACACCCCAAAACGCGTTTTGCCAATTAAGGTGTGGATCACCCCTTATAAACTTAGCATCTCTCCCGTGCTTTGCCGATGTGGGATTCGGCTAGGGTGTTACATACACCCCCCTTAGAGACTTAGTGTCCTCGCTGAGGTTTGCCCCACTATTGCTCAAGAGGACACGCAGAGCCGCTCTGATACCACAATTTCATGACCCAACCCAGACCTGGCAAGATATTGTCTGTTTTGGGCCTTAACAAGGCCAGCACAGATTTGTTTATGGGGCGCCCATACACCCCAAAACGCGTTTTGCCAATTAAGGTGTGGATAACCCCTTATAAACCCAGTATCTCTCACGTGCTTTACCGATGTAGGATTCACCTATGGTGTTACATCACTGGAAAAGGAACAAGAGATCCTAGCTCATAAATCCTCATCTCATTTTGAATCCTCATCCATTTCTCAATCGTCCTCGTATAATCACCCTCCATCAATCTCACCAAATCCATGACCATCACTTATGTGTTGAAGTAACAAGGTCTTTTCCCTTCGAAAACCCTGGAAAACTCGCTTGGCGCAATGTTTAAGCAGAAGAAGAAAGTGATCGAGCTCTTGAGATTGTCCAAATAGAAGGGTCTGAATAACGAAAATTTTATAAATGATGATGGTTGTCATTTTGGGAAAGATGACGATGATGAAGAGGCGAGTGGTGTTGACGACTTGTGTTCATCTTCTTGCTCAGAAATGGAAATGAGCTTGTTTAAGGAAAAGTTTATCCAGGTTCTAAAATCTGCGGCATTCGAGGATAAGAAGTAGAAGTGGGAAAAAAAAGATGATTAATCAAAAATCGAACCGAACGGTTCGGTTCGGTTTTTGTGTATTTTTTTTACATAAAAAAACCGAATAAGTAATATAATAAAAATGGTAAAACCAGTCGGTTTGGTTTTCAATTTTAAAAAAAAATGAAAAATCGAATCGAATATCAAATAAACTGAAGTCAAATAACAATTCGGCAATCCTAAAGTCTAAACTAAACACCACTTCTGATCTTCAGCCGAAACTGAACTCGTGACCTTCAGCCGCTGGAATCTCGTCCTTATTGCTCGTCGCCGCTGCTGCTTGTCGCGGAGTCTCCTCCACTGCTACCACGTGTTGCAGCCGCTGTCATCTACTATTGCTGCCTCTGTCACCAAAAACTCTCATCAGAACAAAAAATCGAACGAAAAAGGTTCCATTTTTCATTTCGGTTTTATGAATTTGGTTTAAAGTTCACTGCAAGAAATTTGATAGCCTAATTTTGTTATCCACGTCTTGAACTTTTCAAGTTATGACGTGTTAGGATTTGTTGCTAAACCATACAATTATGAAATTTTTCTACTTAATCTTGTATTGTTGTATTTCTTTGCTTTCAGTTTTCTAGATCAGAACAAATAGCATAAATAAATGATGCTATATTAAAAAAAATAAAATTTCACTCGCCCTTCATTTGTTATGAACAATATGATATTGCCTGGGATCTTTCGGCTTAATCTTCCAGTGCCCATTAGCCAGACTTGCATTCTCAGCAATTCTTCTCCATTTCTTAATCCTTTTATCCATATGATTTGTTAATGTACAGTACTATCATTTCTTTATTTGTTTGTTTTACAAACAAGTAACTCTGCTCTGACCCTGGATATTTGGATTCCGACGACAATATATATTCCTCAACAAAATCTAGGTCCTATGTCATTGCTGACCACATATTCTGTTGCTTACTAGATGTTCATCCCCTTTACTTCTAAACGTCACACCACTCTCGGGCTCAACTTAAACAACACAGAAATCATTCATTTTTAACAATTACATGCATGTGTGTTCAATGGATCCTAGATGAATCTCTTTGGTTGGGATATCGAAGTTACAACACCATTCATATAGATTGGAAATAATAACAATTATGCTATGCTTAAAAGTAAGTGTTAATTCAGCATGTTCTGAGTTTTTCTTTTATTATTTTGATTTTTTGAGACAATTATGCTATGCTGAACCGACTGGTTTTTCTTTTAAAAATCAAAATATTAGATAAGTTGTTTTAACACAGGTTAATCACTATACTGGTCACTAATGATCAGTGCAGGAGTATGAGAAATTTTGGTAACAGTATAGATAGAAGCTATTTTCTAGACCATTATTTATTATTGGTATAGAATGGAAACACAATAAACTATTATGCATATATTTTCTTCTCATGAACCTTATATTTCCTTTTTTCATCCTCCATGCTAAATTGAATGATGCATTTCATAACATAGGCCTGAGTGCTCAGTAAGAAGAAGAAAAAGTTAAAAAAAAAATAATAAACCAGAAAAAGAAACAAAGCAAATGATTTATTCGTTTCAAGCCAAGGTGTTTTAATTTGTGCTTTGTAAATTGAATATTTCCTTTAATGTTCATTGCTTGTTTGTTCATTTGTTTAATATTGATAAAAATCAGTTGTTTAATAATTTTAGTTAACCGATGGAGATATGGTTGAAAAGGTTAGGATCTTTTCCTTAAAGTATGAAGTATCATATGTTTTCTTTTGTGCTTTGTATTTGTGTTTAGAAAATTCTAGTTGTAATCATAATTGTAGGAATTATGTTGGACTTGGGTGTTTGCTACTTGGTGAATGAGATAAAGATCTTAACTCTTGTTTGGTGTTGAATGAGACGAATAAGACGGACGCTACTATTGGATGCTATTTTGTGTTTTTATTTTTCTGATTAAAAGTCATTGTGTTTAGAAGTTCATTTTCACACATGGAAAAGTTTGACAACACTTTCTTGTAGAACATACGAGAGTTCTGCTCTTTGGAGCCCAAATTTGCCTCGGATTTTGCACAATTGCTGAACAAATATTCTTCCCTTTTCTCTAGTGTGTTTTTTTTTATCTCTCATCTGATTAGCTTAAGGGATGCCTGCTGGATTTGCAGATGTAGTGAATTTAGTTGTAGAATTTATCTGTAACTAGGTTCTCTGCTTTGCAAATTTCTTTTGAAATTAAACACTGGGGGTGGGCTAATTTTATGAATCATCATTCATGAGGTTGAAAAATCAAATAATGGAGATGCTTGTTAGCCATATCATAGATTTATTAGTTTCTAAGTTACTTCATTATCCTGCATATTGGGAAAATTTCTAAATGAAAGATGCTATTTACTGAGACTTGTTTTTTAGGCGTATCATTGATAGATTAAAGGTCAAGCCTCCATTATTGAAAATGATTAATCGACTAAATTTAGGTTGTTTGAATGTTTGTTAATCAAGAAGCAAATGCCTACTAGTATTGGTGTCATTCCATAATTTATGATTTGAGCTAGTGTTGAGTATGAAATCCAACTCCAAAAAACCAGTCAGTTCGATTTGAGACATATTTTGATTTTTTGTTTTTTAACTTTTTATGTTTGTGGTAGTTTTATTAATTTAAAGTTTTAAATTTAAAAAAGCTCAAAATAGGCCCAATAGGCTCATAATCCAAATAATCGAACCAAATCGAATCGAATTATTTCAATTAATCGAGTATTTGATTATTTCGGTAATTTGATTAATTGTGATTATAATTTTAAAATAATCGTAATCGAACGATTATGAAAAAATTAGTAAAAAACTGAACCGAACCGAACCGCACCCACCCATAATAAGAGGTCTTGCAAGTTGTATAACAAGGAGTTGCTGCATTTGCTATCTGCAGTTTTATAAAATTTATCTAATTAAATCCAGCCTAATTTGATATTGGAATTTTAACTATTTTTTATTATTATTTTTTATATAATAAAAATAAAATATTCATGGATATCCATATCTATATGGATAAAATTCATATCCATGTCTAGTAGGGGTGTTAGCGGATCGGATTTTACGGATTAGACATCAATCCATATCCGATTCATAATTTTACGGATTATAATTTTCAATCCAATTCAATTCACAGATTGATTAAATTCAATCCAAATTCAATCCATACATCTACGGATCGGATGCGGATTTAACTCAATCCATATCCAATCCATACATCTGCAGATCGGATGCAGATTTAACTTAATTCATATCCAATACACTATTTTGCGCATTAGTTTCCGAATTAAAAATTTTTAGTTCTCCCCAATCCATGAACTAATGAAATTAAAAAAAAATCTAATATAAAAATAATTTTACTACCAATTAAATTTAAAATTGAATAAACTAAAATAATACATTCAACGTTTCAAAATATAGTATATCGAGATTAATTATTCAAATAAAACTACAATAATACGTTTAAAGTTTTAAAATATAACATATTAAGATTAATTGTTCAAATAAAGTTACAATAATATATTAATATAACACCGAAATTAATTGTACAAATAAAGCCACAATTAATTAAAATAGCGAAGTTTCTGAAACCAAACACAGTCTGATCCTTCACGAGGGCTATTGCACTTGTCGAAAAGTACTGATTATGGAGTCGTTAACGATGGGAACCAGGAGAAGTACGAGTGGCGATTTTAAAGGTTGTGATAGTGCAATTGTTTGGCTGGAACCAGTGATTGTGAAGTGGCTTGATGTACTTGGGAAAGAAGATGGTTGGCTCTCGCTGGTATCACGCGGACGACGTCCTTCAAATCGGTGTCGAGAGTGTATCGAATCAATATTAGGTGTTGTTAGTGCGTGTGACGGCGAGGAAACTTAGGGTTTTTTGTTTGTAAATTTTTTGTAACTTGGCATTATGTTACTTTGTTTTTGGGTGACTTTACAAATTGTTGGTAACTTGGCGTTATTTTACTTTGCTTTTGTTAGTGCGTGTGACTTTACTTTTATTTTGTTTTATAATTTTTACAAGTTATATTTGTATATTTGATTATTTAATTATTTTTTATTTAATATTATTATTAAATAATGGTTAAGATATGTTATAGTGTTTGTTTGAGGGAAAAATAAAGAAAGGCAGTAAAGCGCCACGTGTCGACCAATGGAATGATTCCAGCACAATCTAAGGTACCCCGCACAAATAGAGGTACCCCACACAAACAGAGGTACCCCGTATAATAGGAGGTACCCCGCGTAATAGGGGGTACCCCACGTAACTCGAGGTACCCGGCAAAGCGGATGCAAGAGAATCCTCCGAAAATATCCACCATGAGAAACGTCCCCGCCTCCTAAAAGATATTATTCGATTTTGTCAGAATTAGAAATAAAAAACGATGTGCAAAAAGGAGGGACAACCGCCTGCTACATCTGCCAAAAGTGAAGGATGTTGTCCCAAGGACAGTGGTCCCCAGCCGCCTACCCGACAACTACTGCAGAGGTACCATGGACCACTCTCCAGCACGCGCCATGTTTCCAAAAGATGAGATACGCCGCGAACATGCAGATAACGGCCCAAAAATTATAAATAGGTAAAAGGACGTTAGCCAAAAAGGGTACGCCACGTGGCAGCTGAGGTACTCCATATATAAAGGCACTTAGGTTTTATTCTCTAGCATGTTTTTCACTCACCATCAACACTCACACTCCAAAAAAGAGGTTTTCTTCAACCTTAAACCCTAATTTACAGAGGGCTAGCTAGCTCTCTTTACCACAACCCTAATTTACAGAGGGCTAGCTAGCTCTCTTTACCACAAAAGCTTGAGTTTGCTAACTTGAGCGTCGGAGTGTGAACGCCGGGGTACCCCGGTTTCACCTCTAACCTCTATTTCACTGTTTTACAGGTGTGAAACCCATTTTCGAAGGATACCTCTCTTAGTTTTAAACATTTCACCATTGTTACCACTCTCTCTCTCTCCTTCTCACCTCCCCCGAATTTCAGTTACACCGCACCGCACCGCACACAATATACTAGTGAGGTATCCCATCTCCCCATAAAAATACAAATTTATTGTTCTAGATAGATTTGGCTTTTCTTACCCCAAAATCTGTTGAAAACAGTGTTTTATGTAACTATTACAAATTCACGGATTTTTATAGATTTATAAAAGTAAATCCATATCTAATCCATCAACTGCGGATTTTTAAAATTTTAATCTATATCTAATCTACGGATCTATGGATCAGATTTTCACGGATCAAACGGATTGAGCAAATCAAATTAAATTCTGAACACTCCTAATTTAGTATTAAATATTGAATATAGATATACATATATCTATCATAAATAATTATGAATTTGTCTTCTATGGATATTCCATCCATAGGTGGATATCTGCTATCTCTAATTATGGATATCTGCTATCTCTAATTACGTGGATGGTACGTCATGGTCCGATCCGCTGCAGTCCCACGCTTAACTCTATAAAGTAGAAGCATGAATAATGACAGTAGAAAGTATAAAGCGGTTATTCTTTTTCAATTTCCACGTCCAATACCAGCGCGTGAACCACGTACCAAAATCTACCCAATCACACACTGCCAAATCCCCATAACTGTGCAATAGACGAATCCAAATCGAACGTTCCTCAACGGCACTTAAACAACAAAGCCGCGCCATTTCTTGAAAAAAATTCTCTCATTAACGCTACTAGTTTTGACAGCTCTCAGATGACGATTCGAGTCGCAACTATTACTCCGAATCAACTCGGAACCTCAGTTAATCAACTCTCCGCTCTCTCCTCAGTATACCAACCGTCAAAGTCTCGCATTCTCCGTATCGATACATTCGCTTTCTCAGAATGTCGTCGTCGTCGTCTCCGTCTCCGTCTCCGTCTCCGTCTGTTACTACTGATGCTGAAACTCTGAAAAGAAATCGAATTCTCTCTAGCAAGCTCTATTTCGATATTCCTATCTTCAAGGTGACAAAATTCGCAATCGTTTTTGCATAGTATGTTGTTAAATTTGATTTTGAATTTGATCTTAATTTTTGAATGAAACAGCTCCCTCTGATATACTCGCCTGACTACGATATTTCGTTTCTTGGCATAGAGAAGCTGTAAGATCCTCCGAATTTCTTTCTTTTGTTCCTGTTTTTTTCATTTTAATTTTAATTTTTTTTCCTCTTTGCTTCTCTTTACATGTTTTGAGTTAGTTATGTGTTAGTTATAGAGAATAGTGAAATAATATCCGCTTGTTTATTGGTATTTGGAATGAGTGAATCAAATTACTCTTGGCTTGATATAATAAAATAAATACATACTTATTGTGTTATTGATTACTGCTTGTCTTTGCAGTTATTACGGCATAAATTTAGCTTAATAATAGCTTGTGTTTGTGCGTTCTGTTCCACACATGTTTGATTTGCTTTGGTCCTACAAGTTGTTCTAAAGAAACTTCAATTGGTTATCATTGCAAATGTTTGTTTATCACTATGTTAAAACTGGAATATCCTAAAATTTAGTTGACTCTGGACTGAATTTGAGCTAGAAATTTGACTTGTTCTCGGACTGTTTGTAAAATTTATGCAGGCACCCATTTGATTCTTCCAAATGGGGTCGCATTTGCCAGTTCCTTAGCTCTGATGGTTTTCTGGATAAAATTTATATCGTTGAGCCACTAGAAGCTTCCAAGGAAGATCTGCTTGTGGTACTTTCATACCAGATGAACTCTTAGCTATTAATAATGTGAATCTGCATTAGTAGTTTTACATCTATATCTAGAGTCCTTTTCTAGTTCGGATGTTTGCATATATATATATAATTTTTCTCTAATGAGGACATTGTTATTTTAATAAAGTGAGAATGTCATTAACAGACACAAAAATACAGTCTCCTATATATTAAAATATATTTTTTTTTAATATTTTAGTAGCGTCCTCGTTTTGTTAAAATGAGGATGTCCTCATAAAGAAGGGGCTAAATATATACATGCACACATATATACATACATACAAATCTGATTCATGAAGGGATAGTAGTAAGCAGTAAATTTGAAGGTCATGTGCAGGAATTTGTTTTACTTGGGGTTGATTTTGTTGGGATTTTCAAACTATGCACTAACCCCACCTACAATTCAGTATTACATATACAGTAAAACACGCGGACTCTGTTTGTATGTACATATGACGGTTAATTTTTTTATAGCTGATGCCTTTCATCTGAACTAATAGGTTTTAGAATAGCTGTGCGATACTGCACAACTCAGACTAAGTTGAAATGCTGCTATTCCTGAAAGGATATTATTTTGGTAGCAGTCAATTGTGTGAGTTCTCAATGTGGATGCTGGTCAAAAGACAGCATTCAACTCAAGCCATAGGCCTTTTGTAGTAACAACTTAAGGGAGCCGTCATTTTACTTTTGAGTTATGTGATTTCAACCTGATTCTCTTTTCAATCAGCTTGTTCTTATGGGCCTACGTAACACGTCTTTTTCTACCCCTTGTTTTACAAAAGTTTTAAAACTGAAGCTCATTTATTTCCTTCATGTGAAGTTTCTATGCTCAATTATCCTGTTGCATAAGTTGCTTCTTTCTTCGGTATGGGAGAGTGATTAATTTTAAAGAAAGGCGTTTCCAAGTTCTTTTACTGAATTGTATCCTTTTGGATACACTGCATAGTTACTGTCATACAGTAAGTGTATCCTTTTGGATACCCTGTGGATATGAATCTATATCCTAAACTTTTTGGTTATCTTTGATCAGGTTCATTCAGAATCATATTTGAAGAGTCTACAGAGCAGTCCAAATGTTTCCATTATAATTGAGGTAAAGCATAGAGCTTTGATTTGCTGTTAATGTTTCCTCAATGATTTAGATGATGGTTTATATTAATTCTATTGAGAAATGATGTCCATGATGTAACTTTGAGGTGAATGACTGAACGTACTTGAAATGCTAAGAAAAGGTAGTGACTGGTGTAATGATGTTTAAAAGAGATCTGAATGAGTTTGGTCCTGATAAGATTGGTTTTATGGAACTCAAAAAGTAACAGCTTGCTTCTGATGTACTTTAATAATTCCAACCAATGATTAGGACTTGTATTCTCTGACGACAAGATTTTTGACTGATTTAGAGTGCTGCAATTTGTAGGTCCCTCCTGTTGCACTATTTCCCAATTGTCTTGTGCAGAGGAAAGTTCTTTATCCATTTCGCAAGCAGGTGAATCATCATCTTTCTTAAAAGTTTACTATCTCCTGGCTCCTAATAATCTTCTTTTAGATAGGCTTATTTTTCATTTTTTTCTTTTTTTTTTCCCCCTCTGTTCAAAATTAACTGCAGGTGGGTGGAACCATATTGGCAGCTAAGCTTGCAAAAGAGCGAGGGTGGGCCATTAATGTTGGAGGAGGGTTCCATCACTGCTCTGCTGATGAAGGAGGTGGATTTTGTGCTTATGCAGATATTTCTCTTTGCATACATTATGCCTTTGTTCAACTAAATATATCAAGGTAACAATTAACTTCAGGTCAGGAAAATGGATGTGGCAGTTTAAGTGGCATTTATATCTCAATTGACAGTGCCTGCTTATGCATGGGCTTTTTAACTGCTCGTCATCTTCAAATACAGGGTCATGATAATTGATCTTGATGCACATCAAGGAAATGGTCACGAGAAGGACTTTTCCAGTGACAGTAGGTTGCTTTCATTTGATTGTGATTTTATTTTTCATTTTTTTCTTTTGGATTTTCAAATGATAACATTTGTCCTAACAGGCCGTGTTTATATTCTGGATATGTTTAACCCTGGAATTTATCCTCGGGTTAGTTACCTACTCCTAGAATTAAATGACTGCTTCTTCTTCTATCTTTGCACTTTTTTGTTGCTCTTTGTTATTAATTTGTAACCAGTATTATAAAAAAATTACTGGTATCATTAGGTAAACATTCTGATTTTTTTATCCTCTCTCATAAATTCTCTGTTAGGACTATGAGGCAAGACGTTTTATTGATCAGAAGGTCGAAGTAGTGGTAAACAATCAACATACCAGTTAGAAAAGTGAATACTAGCTGTTTTGTTGGCCTGCTAAAATAATTTGTTTTTCCTACGTTTCAACAGAGTGGGACAACAACAAATGAGTACTTAAAGAAATTAGATGAAGCACTTGAGGTATATATGTTCAAAACTTTTTCTGTTCACGTGTTTCATCTCCTTTTTTTTCCTAAATCTTTTCATCATTACTGGAAAGAAGATTGTGGATGTCTCCTTTAGGAAATCGTGAGTGACCAGGGCAACACTAATATGCCTTTTCTCAATAGCTTTTGTTGATATATTGCCTTAAGGTAGCTATTGTGGAGCGTTTAGGTTTCAACTTATTTAGGCTCTAATGCAGTTTTTCTTTTCTTTTTTTTCTTCTCATTTTCTTCCTGCCGTGATTTGTTATTTTGTTTATGCACAACCCTGACATGCAAGCAAAGACAAAATTGATGTTCAGAATCTTGTTTACCCACTAGATGTGGAAAGTGTAGCTATTGGGAATGGCCTATGCATTTGCAGTATCTGTATACCCCCAATGCCATTCTCATTGACTTTGAGATTTTTTTGTCATATTCCTTTCAGTTCTTATATATAATTACTTCATGCAGTTGTCATTTCATGGATTGACGTTGGCGAGGTCTATAAACTTGGATACTTATTGTTAGTTGTACTGAGTTATATCAGAAATACTGCCAGCAATAGTCTCCTCTGGAGCAATGCAACATTGATAGTTTGTGATTTTGGATCAGGTTGCTGGTCATACGTTTGATCCTGAGCTGGTGATTTACAATGCCGGCACTGATATCCTGGAGGGAGATCCACTGGGCAGGTTAAAGGTAAAGTGGGGTGTCTGATAATGCTCCCTACTGTGCATTGAAACAAATGAAGTCTTTAGTTTGGGCCATGATGAGGCCTGATTAATGGCTAATCACAAAACGGTGTAGAAGAATCTTCCAGACTAGGAACACTTGTTTGCACTTTTCCAAATTGAATAACGGATACCATGTTTACAACGGCAAGATAAATGTCATTTGTGAAATCAGCCATCTATATTATTAGACAGTTTCTGCCAAATATTTCTTAGGGACTAAAGGATATATGTTGTTGTTGGAGTTGCTTCTGCAGATTAGTCCTGATGGGATAGCCGCTAGAGATGAGAAGACCTTCAGGTTTGCTCGATCAAGGAACGTTCCATTGTTATGCTCACATCAGGTTCAATAACTTCTAAAAACGTTTTGGCACTCTGGTCCATTAGATTTCATGTTTTTGTGTGAGTTTATGCATGCATGTCCTCATGCCTGCATGCAAGAGTGCATATGTGCAACTGTGCTACAAATATTGAGGGAAACTGCTCTTTTCTGCTAGAACCACCTTCTTATTCTCATGTTGTGCTTTGTACCCTCATCAATTTTGTCAGTTGAAGTGTCAGGCCTTTAGATGAGATATCCTTTTTTAAAACACTTCTGGGAAAATGATTTTACAAAAACATATGCATTAAATCAACATGCTCCCTTACTGTTTTTGGATAGTTAAACAATTAACATGAGATCTGCTTTGCTGAGGTGTCTAGGGTGGTCTTAAAAGAAAGTTTATTATTAACTCATTCCATTTTGCAGGGGGTTACATGAAGTCTAGCGCCAGAGTTATAGCAAATTCAGTTGAAAACCTATCAAGAAAGGGCCTGATAAATATGGGGAGTCACCTGTAAAGATATAAGTGCAATTCAAGTGCCCTTCACTGGGCTTCATGGGTCTTATGGATGCATGCGTTTGTTTATTTTCATGTACATCTGAAAGGTTCTACACTACACAGTGATTGTAGCTATGGGTATATATAAGCATCTAAGGAAGCAAAAGATTAAAACAAATGGTGTGAAGGGAGAACGATGAAATACACACACACAGAGAGGAAAGCCTAGAAGTAATTGTATTAGTGTATGCATCAATCAGTTTTGAAGTTCACCAGTCTTTGTAAATTTTATGGTTTTCAAATGCTATTTAGGTTGTGTTTGAGAGTGATGTGTGGCAGTTGGGCTTTTGAAGTCCAAGTGTCGAGGTGTTTGATAACACCTTACTGTTGGGATTTGGTAGTTCAAGAACTATTTTTTCTCAATTTTACTTCATAGTCATAGTTTTTACTCCGGAGTAACTATAGTTTAAAAATTATAGTACCTTACTCCTAAATACAACCTTAATTGGAATTATGATGCTAAATTAGCTCATCATAATCTAGGGTGTTATTTTGGATTTTCAATGGGCAGTTATTATTTTCATCATTTTTTATAAGTGACTGTGGCAATTCCACCCCACAAGTTCTGTAGATCCATCATACTTTTATAATATTATTACATTAAATTTTGAAACATTCAAATAAAGCAGAAATTTACATAAATTTAATATGATTATTTTATTATTATAAAGGTAAATGTACCAAACCACTTAAAATTTTACTTTAACTGAAATAATTTTTTAATATAAAATTAATATTTCTAAACGATGTATAAGTAATATTTTATTAGTATGATTATTAATATTCAACTAAACTAACAAAATGTACTTATGATATGGAGGGTCTTGAAAATTATTAAATTTTATTTAAACATATTAGATCATAAAATATAAAACTAAGTGCTAAACTACTAGTTACAATAATATATATTTCTTGGGATAATTTGATTTTTTTAATATTATGAGGGTTATTTAGTCAAATTAAACTTATTTGAAAGCAATCTTAAATGGTTAATTTTTTTATTTTTTTAAAGGAAACTAAACCTTTCATTAAAGGTAAAAAAAAACTATCTACCATTTCAAGAATGGAAGGAAATGCGGAATAGGCGTAAATACAATAGTTAGGATAACCTAAGCTTCGGGCCTTGTTCATTAATTCTTCAAAAAAAAAAAACAGAGATCGGAATGAAAAGCAATTTTACGCGTTGGGCCTCGTGAGACATTGGAGAAATTTTTACAAGTAAAACTACACAACTCAGATTTATAAGGTGAAACTATAGTCCAATAAGAAAAAAGAAAGACACCGTAGTGCTCGCTCAACAATTATTACTATGGCAATACCACAACACAACATAGGAGTGTAGCTGAAAAGCAGGTTGGTGGAATCTTGCACTTTTCAGTATCGATAAGCAATTTCTTTAAAGAACTTGAATTTTTACTGAATTATGTGATTTGAGCTGCGCTCGCATATAATTGATTAAAATGGTTTAACCAAAATTTTTAATGTAGTGAAATGTATTACGTACATTAAATCTGTTAAGTAGGTTCTGATTATGTTCGGAATTAAATATAATATAATCTATGACTCATCAGTTTATACGATCTAATGAAATTGTTTAATTTCAATCATATAATATATTATCTGCTTAATAATCTGGTAATTCTTCATGTCAGGCTTAATTAACTCGAAAGAAGCATGTCTTGTTCTAAATCTTTTTCATTTCTCTTTATCCGAATTCATTTTCAACCTATTTTAGTTGGGAGCATCTGCTGAATGTTATTCTAAACCCTTTTTGGTTGATCAGGCAGTTTTAGAAACTGTAGCAAGAGTCAAGCCGAAGAAAAATGACACGAAAGAGGAAAAGTACTGCTTCTATCTAATAACTAGATTTATTGACATGCAGTTTCTAATAACCTGCTTTTGTCATTTAGCCTGATGAGCATCTATGATATGTTTTACTCTAATGAATAAAAAGTTCCAAAATCCTTACACCCTTGCATCTTTCAATTTAGGTCGTTTAAACTTAATGATGTTTTCAATCTGGATAATGATAATGGAGCTGAAGAAACCCCGACATTGATTGATCGCAAGGTAGCATTTCTGCTTAATAAAATTCTATTTGATGTTATAATTGCAAATGCTGGTGATTGTTGTTTCATTATTTTAGGATAATGTCTTCATTATATCTAATTTTAAATCAAAATATCCAGTGCTGCAGCTAGATTTAAGGTAAACTTACTATTTGTTTTAATTTTGGTTTAATTTGGTTGCCCTACTGAAGAAGTAAGAAGATCTAATTTGTACTCCTGTGCTACAGGCTCATATCAGACTTGGTAGTTGTCATTGTGTTTGCAACTTGTGGTGGAATTGCATTTGCTTGTGCCGGACAGCCGGTCTGATTATATTGATATAAGCTTATTTTTAATGACAAACTACAATTTTAGGATCTGCTTGAAAGTCCCAGCATACTGACTTTCTAAGAAATTGTTAACCATGCTAATATCTACAGGTGATTACTGGATATTTGCTTGCAGGATCTATTATTGGACCCGGAGGGTTTAACTTTGTCAGTGAAATGGTGCAAGTATGTTACTTGTAGTTATAATTTATTAGTTTTATCTTATATATCAGTTCATTAAAATAGTTTAGATTTTTTCACTCTAATTTTATTTCCCATAATATTACATAACTATGTTGGTATACTACTTTACTAGCGCATCACCTCATAAAGATTATGTCTTATTTCACGTTCTAGAAACTAAATTAGGAAAATTTAGGTGTTATTAGCTGCAGGCCTATCACTGAGAAATTGTGGGTTGACTCAGTGGCGGATACAATGCAGGACCACTGGGGCTCAAGCCCCTCACTGAAAAAAAAAAAATTGTTTAAAAGAAAATTTAAAATAGTTCCCGTAAAAATTACTATATAACCTTATTCTTTAAAAATTATAAGTAAGTAATAATTTGGACTTAAAAAAATAAATCCCACAAGCCCAAAATATTATAATACCAAAACTAAACTGTGATACCAAACTTAATTAGGGATTGTTTCAAAGAAAAGAGTGAAGTAGTTTGCAAGCAGCAGTTGTGTTCTTAGTCTCCAGAATTACAGTGTGTTCCTTTATCTCTAGAATTGCAGTGAAAAACGCAAAACGGAGAAAGAGCCAGAAGGGGGTAATTTATTAATTGTTGTGGGCTGAGGGGTGAAGTGGGCAACCTAGATTCCACAATTTTTGTAAGTCTAAATTTGGGCAACAACAACGACGATTCAATCATGCTTGGTTCAATAAATATGAACATGGTAGAATAGCATATCAAAGAATGCTGCATATTGTTTATGTTGTTATCTTTTCAGACCAGAAATTGGTGAGCAAGCAAGTGGTGAGATATTTACAAAAAATGGGTTCTCAAATTGGAAAAAACCAGAAAGATTAGAAGAGCATGTTGGAGGTCCTAATAGTGCTCACAACAAGGCTGTTGGTTATTCTGAAGATTTAATGAAACAAGAGCAGCATGTTCAAACATTTTTCAACAAGCATTCTGATCAAGATCGAAAAGATTATCGAATTCGTTTGTTTGCATCCATTGATGTTGTTCGGCTTCTTTTAGAACAAGGGCTTGCATTTCGTGGCCATGATGAATCTGATAATTCAAGTAACCAAGGAAATTATCTTCGAATTTTGAGATTTCTTGCCGATCACAATGAAGATATCAAAAAAGTTACTTTGAAGAATGCTCCTGGAAACAACATGTTGACTGCACCTTCAATTCAAAAAGATATTGTAAGGGCTTGTTCTATTGAAACAACCAATGCTATTATTAGAGACGTAGGTGTTGCATTATTTTCTGTTTTAATTGATGAATCACGTGATGCATCTATGAAGGAGCAGATGGCTGTTGTATTGCGATATGTAGATAAGAATGGATCTGTCATTGAGCGTTTTATAGGTCTTAAGCACGTTACTAGTACCACTGCTATCTCGCTCAAGGAAGCTCTTGATCAGTTATTTTCTAAGCATGGATTGAGTATATCTAGGCTGCGCGGGCAAGGTTATGATGGGGCTAGCAACATGCAAGGCGAGTTCAATGGTCTTAGAACACTTATTATGAATGAGAATGAGTGTGCTTATTATATACATTGTTTTGCTTATCAACTACAGCTAGCTATTGTGGATGTCGCAAAGAAGCACGATCAAGTTAATTCTTTCTTCAATGTAGTTGTTAATGTTGTCAATGTTGTTGGGGCTTCATGTAAACGCCGAGATATTCTTAGAGAGAAGCAATTACTTTCAGTTGTTGAAGCACTTGAAAATGATGACTTACCGAGTGGGCAAGGCCAAAATCAAGAGATTACATCGAAACGTTTTGGTGATACACGTTGGGGCTCACATTATGGTACGTTGCTTCGCATAATCTCTTTGTTTCCACATATAATTAGTGTGCTTGAGATAGTTGCGAAAGATAAGTCAAACTCTAGCGAACAGAGATTTCAAGCAAATTATTTGATAGAGTTTATGCAATCTTTTGATTTTGTGCTTAGTTTATATTTGATGAGGGATATACTTGCACTTTCAAATGAGTTGTCACAAGCACTTCAAAGAAAGGATCAAGATATTCTAAATGCCATAAAATTGGTTGAAATATGCAAGAAAAACTTGCAAATGATGAGAGACAATGGGTGGGATTCTTTGCTTTCTGAGGCTTCTTCTTTTTGTTTGAAGCATGATATTGATGTCCCTAACATGAATGATGTTTTTTTGCCATGGGGTCGATCACGACGTAAGGCTCGAGAGATATCAAACATGCATTATTTTCGAGTTGAACTATTTTTTGCTGTTTTAGATTTGCAACTTCAAGAGCTAAATAATCGTTTCAATGAGGTGAATATGGAATTGCTTTTGTGTTTGGCATGTCTATGTCCAAATGACGCATTCACTGCTTTTGATAAGGACAAGTTAGTACGTCTTGCTCAATTTTATCCAAAGGATTTTTCACCAATAGAGCTTATGGCACTTAAGACTCAGCTTCAAATTTACATAATGGATATGCGTTCCAGTACTGAGTTTGCAGAATTGAAGGGAATCAGTGACCTTGCTAAAAGAATGGTTGAGACAAAGAAAGATAAGGTGTATCCATTAGTTTATTTGTTGGTGACATTAGCATTAATTCTTCCAGTTTCTACAGCCAACGTAGAGAGAACATTTTCAGCAATGAAATTTGTGAAGAATGAACTTCGGAATCGGATGGGAGATGAATGGATGAATGATAATTTGATTGTTTATGTAGAAAAAGATGTATTTAATAGTATTGATAATGAGTCTATTGCACAATGTTTTCAGAATATGAAATCGCGTAGAGAACAATTGTAAATTGGTTACCAAAATTTTTATATATTTAAGTTTCAATTTTTGCATGTTACTGTTATTTAATTTAGCCCCTGGTAAATTATTTTTCTAAATCCGCCACTGGGTTGACTTTCACCTGTATTTCTTATTTTACTTTTATACAATGCCTATATATTTCCTCAAATATTCAATGGCAAAAAACTCAATAACATTGTAGTCTCTAGATTCTCTGGCTGCCTGTGTGTGTCTCTCTCTTCTTGTTGACAACATTTAAGAGTGCTGTTAATTTATTTTGTTTTGTTGTATTTTGGAGCTAAACTAAAATCCTAGACGCATTTTTTAACTTCCTTTTGGGATGTTGTATTAATTAGAAATTATAGCAATATGTTCATGTGATTGGGCTCTTTTCTTTTTCCTTTTGTTTTCTTTGAACACACCAATAGCAACTGACTTTATGCTCCATAACATGTTTTTGATTATTTCAGAAAATGCTTACTTTCCCTTTTAATATCATGGAGTCTTATCCCTTAAAAGATTTTGTGTTGATGAAAGAACCATTTTTATTTTATTAGATAACTGACATGTGCAATATCTTTTCCACTTGGATTTATTTATATAGGTTGAAACGGTGGCTCAATTTGGTGTTATTTTTCTTCTTTTTGCTTTGGGCCTAGAGTTCTCCACTACAAAGGTAGGCTTATATCACATTCTTTTTATTTTTGCTTTTATATTTATTGTCACATCTGTCTCACATGCTATTCTTCTAAAGTGTAGCTTCGAGTAGTTCGAGCGGTTGCTGTCTTAGGTGGTCTGCTCCAAATTTTTTTATTCATGTTCCTTTGTGGAATAACAGCCTTGGTATGTAATGATGCTTACAAAACTTTTGTACAAGTTTTATAAACTGATATTTTTTCCTCTGAAAACAACCCTTAAGGCTTGCCTGAGTACATGCAATTTTATATTTGCTACATCAGAAGTAACTGATAAGAAGTATTTTAATAACTAACAAGATAAAGAGAATAAAAATGATAGTGTCCAACAAGGGGACGAGAGAGTTCTAACATTGATAATGTGGAATTCAACTATTAAGGCCTGATTCTTAAACCACATTGGCAGCCTGACCAATGTTGAATAATCCTGTGGTCTCAGTACCCTCTCATCAGGTTTTGTTCTGGGTCAAGAATTAAAACTTGGTTTTGCATTTATCATATGCCTGAATGTGGCAACTTAGTTGTTACATTTAATCTCAGACACTGGTCCAAAGATATCTACTTGTGCTATGGTGTTTTGAAGTTTCAATTCTTTATCCTTGTTGTCCACAAATCTCTTTGATGTCCATTCATGTGATGATGGTGCGGTTTCTGTGTAAAATATTAAGGCTTTTGTTCTTGTAACTGTTTTATGTCTTATTTTCCTTCTTACTGTTACTTTGTTACACAATCTTTCTCAGTGTCAGTGCTGCAGTTCTGATTGGATGCTGTTTGCAGTTATTTGGCATAAAGCTTTCGGAGGGGATTTTTGTTGGTACATTTCTTTCAATGTCTTCAACGGCAGTGGTAGAACTTTACACACTGCCACTCTACTCACAATTCTGGATTTTTGTATTTGGTAGTTTAGTGTCTTAATGATTTTACATTGTTTGGGCTGTAGGTGTTGAAGTTTCTGATGGAAAAGAATTCTACTAATGCTCTTCATGGCCAAGTTACCATTGGCACCCTTATCCTGCAGGTTCTTAATTTGTTTCCTTGCTTCTTGTGCAAGTATTTCATTTATGCCTTTTGTTACTCATCTTATTGATTTGAATTTGAAGGGTCATCTTTTGTTACTCTTTAGCTTGAAAACTCTTTTGTTTGCCAGGACTGTGTTGTTGGCTTGTTGTTTGCATTGCTTCCAGTTCTCGGTGGAACTTCTGGTGTTTTACAAGGAATGATATCCATCACTAAGCTGTATGGTTCAGATTTTTGCAATATACCATGTTCGCCTGACCCATTTCTCTTTGTTTCTTAGTTCGTAGTTTTGGTTCTTAACATTTATGGGTGCATTTCTCTTAATGTATCCATCTTCTATGTTGTATGACATGGGTTTTTATGGGATTTGGATGCTTTGGCCTATTAAGAATGGAAAGTAAGGCTCACAGTTACTTATTTTCCCATTGTGGGTTCCTTTGCCAGCTGTATTATATGTGCAGGTGTCAAATTCTGTTATATAACTAGTTAATTCGTCTCTTGAGCAGGTTGGTAGTGTTGATTGCATTTTTGGGCATTCTGTCAATATTTTCTCGAACTTGTGTTCCTTGGCTTATGAAACTGATGACAAGTCTATCATCACAGGTGATTTTTAAAATCTCTCCTATAAATTTTTCTTTCCACTGTTTTAATATAAATGTTTGTTAGTGATCTGATGGTTAACTTTCATTTATCTAATGAAGTCAGTTTTGTTTGGTGCAGACCAATGAACTCTATCAGTTGGCTTCAGTTGCATTCTGCTTACTTGTTGCTTGGGTTTGTTGCGCTTACAATTATTTATTATATTCAGAAAATTTATTTTTATCTTGGCATGAATCTATTTACCTTATTGTGCACCAATTTTCAGTTGCCTGAAAACTTTATCAGTAAGTATTTTAAAAAACAAATGCAAGCTTCTTTATCTCCTTTGTCATCAGTTGCTCTTACGGTCTGTTTGGTTTAGCATTTAAAATAGATCTTCTAGTAGATTTTGTACCAGTGGAGCTTTTACAAGTAGCATTTTTAACAAAACAAGAAAAAAGTTGGTCGTTTGGTTGCCAATTATGGCTGTTAGCAAAATTGTATAATTACACTGATTGCTTCCCCCCCCCCCCCATGTTAGGTTATTGACGTAGAGCAAGAAATTGAAGAAATTGAAGAAATCCTAATTAGATTGAAGTTTATAATATTTATGAATATTTTAATTAATTTGTACTCTAGTTTAATTTGGTTGGCTCTTTAGAGTTTCATTGTTTACACATTGCTTGCTTGAGTTGTATTCTTAACTTAGGTAGAAGTCTTATTAAGATACGCATTCTAGTCAAATTAGGTTAAGCATTAGTTAGTATATATAAGTATCTTTTGTAGCTTTTACAAGTGGATCTTGGTTATTTGTTATTGATTATTTCTTAGAATAAACTCTAGATTTGAGTTTAATAATACTTTCAGTTTTCAAAGCTCTGTGTGAGTTTTTAAGTTTAGTTAATTTTCAGCGTTCTACAAAATCAACAAGTCTTAACCCCTAAGCTCACGGTATTCTGTCGAATCAGTGTAAATTTAGACCGTTCTTTTATTCTTGTATTCTCAAGAATCAATGAAATGTTAGAACATTAAACTTCCGTTGCATCAGTTATGTGAGGAATGAAGTAAAAAATAAAAGAAGGGTATTTTAGATAATTTAATCTCAATAGAGGCAATTTGCCTCTACTGAGATTTGGTAGAAACTCAAATATTTTAGGAGTAGAGGTTGTTGAGTATTTTAATCCTCCAAAAGTTATACTGTAGTTTCCACAACAAAAAGGAAAAAAAAAAATCTAGAAAGCTCTTCTGGCCAGTAGACCAGTCATATCAAACAAACACTTTAGATGTATGAGCATCTCGTTGTAAATTCACTGGCTTAATGTAAATCTTTTGTTTTTTGCATTACAATGAACTATCTGCATCAGGTTGCTACACCCAGCATTGAATTAAATCATTCTTCTCCATATCATGTAAATGCAGTTTTATAGAACCTATATGTGTGGGTGCAACAAAGACGAGTAGGGGTAATGGGACTGGATGCAAATTGTTGCTCCAAAGTGTATAGCAACGTGAAAGTGTTCTTGCATTAACTTAAGCTTGTAACATGAGTGAGTTCATTCAGATTGTTTGGTATCTAATTCTTTTTATGATTTCAGTGTAGTGATAAGCTGGGCCTTAGTCTGGGATTGGGTTCTTTTGCTGCGGGAGTGATGATATCATCTACTGATCTTGCTCAACATACACTAGAACAGGTAAGGACAATTCTGTAAAGTATGCTTGTTATTTGTATGCATGGAGGCTTGCAATGGTACCTTACCAATGTTGCTATGCTCCACATGCATGCAAGTCTGTGTTGCAAACACAATAGAAGTGGTCTTTTGGCCATTGTTAATTATCCAGGAACATTTGTAAGCTTGATGGGAACTTGACAGGAACTTGGTCCAGGCATAATGTTCTATTACTCATTCCTGCTACAAAAAATTGGGAACAAACACAATTTGGTCAGTTATCACTTATCACTCATAGTGGTGTGTAAGCTTGGACCTGGTCCTTTCTCATAAACACTGTCCAATATCCCATTATTGAATCTGTCTACCCTTAAATGAAAATTTGTGGTTCTTTCCTTGTCTCTAGTTTGCTCATATAAACAACTTTTAGTAAATATTTAATGGCAAATTCTGTTCTCATCAAGTAATACTTAATATGTGTTCATAAGGGCAATATTAATGTCTCAGTTGTCAGCATCTAACATACCCTAAGTTATGCCATACGGTTTTAGTCCATCAATTGTTTTTTTGTCATCAATTTGAGGCTTCTGACATAACATTTCATTTAATTCTCTCTTAATCCCCTATGACCACACACTCAAAACTTGTTATATGTGCAGATCGAACCTATCCGCAACATGTTTGCTGCGCTCTTCCTTGCCAGCATTGGGATGCTGATCCATGTTCATTTCCTTTGGAATCACATCGACATATTATTAGCATCTGTTATATTAGTGATTACCATAAAGACTATTATAATCTTCACAGTTGTCAAGGAATTTGGTTACAACAACAAGACGTCAGTTCTCGTAAGATTTTCAAGTGATGGAATGATGGCTTTGTGTGTGGGGTTTTTTGCTGCTTCAGTAACCTGTGTTGTTGTACATGTGTAGGTTGGAATGTCTCTGGCTCAGATAGGGGAATTTGCTTTTGTTCTCCTCAGCCGTGCTTCTAATCTTCATTTGGTTGAGGTCAGTATGGTTATTATTGCAGTTAGTCATGGCATTGCTCAAGCAGAAAAATATATCTTGCTAAGACTTTCTCAATGTAAAATGTAGTGGGACAACAGTGTATTTTAAATCTTTTAACCTCTTGTTTCTAGTAGGATAGTTTGCGAAAATTATGAGCTACTGAAGAGCTGAGCTTTTGTGACCGTTTTCAGGGGAAACTGTATTTGCTTCTTCTTGGGACAACAGCTCTTAGCCTGGTATGCAGTCATCTCAATTATGTTTGAAAAATGTTGTTGCAGAATTCATCAATTGTATGCATGCCTGTGTGATATTTTTAACTTTTGGTTTTACTTGCACCAATGAGTTAAAAGGGATTATCATCAATGTACAAATAAGTTATCAAAATTATGCTGAATGTACTGTGGAGCACTTTCAACTATTTTATTGTTGTTGTCCAAGGGTCATCAATTTCTTCTTCACCCCCTCTGAAGTGGAAATTTTATTCAGTAGATAACCATCACGAATCTCTGCAGGTGACGACTCCTCTGCTTTTCAAGCTAATTCCTGGTGTGGTGCATATTGGCGTGTTGTTACGGTGGTTCTCTCCTGACAGTTCCATTGAGGTAAATGCTGACCTGAATCAAAATTCGAGGCACTGTCTTACTATAGTTTCACTTTTTCCTAAAGCTTATTGTTACGGACCGCAATCGTGACACCCAAGATATGCGCCCGTACGCTAGTGTCATTGCTGGTTGTGCTGATTGTTGGAGACGTGCTTCAGGAAAGTGTGTGTGGCGATACAATGCCCTAAACTCTTTGGAGTTCAGGCAGGCCGACCCGGTTGAGTTTGGGGAGCTTGTCGCTAGTCGAGGACTTAACGCTGAAGAGGGGTCTAGGAATATCCTGACGCACACTGGTTGGGAACTGAGGCCGTTCTCCTGACGAGCCCAAGGCAGGGCGAAACCAGTCGACATTGTGCCACTTCCTCCAGACTTACTCTCGTAGTATGGGATGCGGGAGTGCCGCACGGGGTCGAAACCTCTCGTCCCGTGACAGATGGTATCAGAGCCGCGCTTGTCATCTCGCAAAGCCCTCGTCGCGAGCTCGCCAAGCGCTCCAATGCCGCACCAAGCGGGTCCCCACCCTTCCGGATGTAAGGGTCGACAAGCGGGACGAACAGGCGGGTTCTCACACCCCCAAGCGTTCGCACTAAGTGGATGGTGTCTGCACGCGGGTCCTCTCCACGGATCGAGGACGAGTAGGCAGAGAGTTCATGGGTTGATGACAAGCCGATCTTCATGTTTTCGCGTGGAAGTGCACACTAGCGAGGCGTACTCCTCATGCACAAGGACGTGCATGGTTATGGCGGTGGGAGAATGTTACGGACCGCAATCGTGACACCCAAGATATGTGCCCGTACGCTAGTGTCGTTGCTGGTTGTGCTGATTGTTGGAGACGTGCTTCAGGAAAGTGTGTGTGGCGATACAATGCCCTAGACTCTTTGGAGTTCAGGCAGGCCGATCCGGTTGAGTTTGGGGAGCTTGTCGTTAGTCGAGAACTTAACGCTGAAGAGGGGTCTAGGAATATTGTTAAATGTGAACCCGAATCAGAAACTCCAGAATGAGACGACTTTGTCGTTTCCGTAGTTGGATAAGAGTCGACATAGCAAGCACACGGATAATACTGTTGTATGATAACCAGTACCTGTCATTCTAGAGACTTAAGTTGTGCACGTGATTTGCACGATCAAACTTAAAGACTAAACGGTAGCTGATGTTGCCGTTTCAATTTGAAGGGCTGTTACTGACAGTTAGAAGTGGCGGGAGCTTGCTGGGTTTGTTGAAACAAACCCAGAACAAGAGCTGGTGGACAGCTCACACATCTGGATTCCTTGTGAGGTGTATATAAAGCCTTAAGGGCTATACTTAGTTATTATCGTTCCTTGTAGCAATTACTCTAAGACTTGTAATCTGTTAAAGCATAAAGAAAAGCTATGCCTTCTGTTTCTCAAGAGGATGTAGGCTGCAAAGCCAAACCTCTATAACCATTCTTGCATTTCATTTTCTGCTTTATTCTATCTTAAATTCTGTCTCACTTAAATACTCTTGTTTCTTAATCTGATTTCTAAACTGGTACTTCATTCTTGCCTTATCAAGATCAGTGTGTGGTAAATTCATGGGTATAAGTATTAAGGTTTTTTCACCCTTAATTGTAACAAATTGGTATCAGAGCTCACATCTCTGAATCTTGTGAGCAAGAATGGCAACACAGAGGCTTGATGTGGAGAAGTTCACGGGAGAAAATGACTTCCATCTTTGGAGGCTGAAGATGAGAGCATTGCTGGTTCACCAGGGAATTGAAGAAGTGCTGGAGGATTCAAGAACCTCGAAAAAAATCAGCAAAATCAAAGATGAAGACATGCAAGAAGCCATGGACAAAGCTCACAGTACTCTAATCCTAAGTCTAGGAGATGGAGTGCTTAGAGAAGTGGGAGACCAAACAACAGCTGCAGGCCTTTGGAAGAAGCTAGAGGACTTGTACACAAAGAAATCTTTGACAAAAAGATTGAGTACAAAGAAAAGACTCTACACACTCCAGATGGAAGAAGGCAGCTCTTTAACTACTCACATTGATGCCTTCAATAGAATCATTTTAGATCTAGAAGACATTAATGTGAAGATTGAAGACGAGGATAAAGCCATTATTCTGTTATCTTCATTACCACCTTCTTATGAACATTTTGTTGACACTCTCTTATATGGCAGACAATCTTTGGCTATGCAGGATGTCAAGGAAGCTTTGAGTTCCAAAGAAAGCTCTAAGAAATCAGAAACAAAAGATGGTAAAGGATTGACAGTAAGAGGGAGATCAGAGAAGAGAGATGGCTGGAAAGGGAAAAAGAAAGGGAGATCAAAATCAAAGAACAGGGCCTTGAAGTGCTTCCACTGCCACAAGGAAGGTCACTTCAAAAGGGACTGCCCTGAGAGAAAGATTAAGCCTAAGGATGCTAACAACAGAAATGGAAATGCTGCTGTTGCTTCTGAAGATTCAGATGAGGGATATGACTCTGCTGGTGTTCTGGTAGCCTCAAACATGGAAACTGAAGGTAAATGGGTTCTTGACTCTGGCTGCACCTATCACATGTGTCCCCATAAACACTTATTCAGTAGCTATCAACCCTTTGAAGGAGGTAAAGTCTTGATGGGTAACAATGCTTTCTGTAAAGTCATTGGTATAGGCTCTGTTAGATTGAAAATGTCTGATGGTATAATTAGAGAACTTGACAATGTAAGACATATTCCAGAGCTCAAGAGAAACCTAATTTCTCTAAGTATGTTAGACAAGGCATGGTGTTGTATCAGACTTGAATCAAGCTCCTTAAAGGTTATTAAAGGGTCTCTGATACTGATGAAAGGTGTTATGCAAAATGGTTTATACATACTGCAAGGAACAGCAATAACTGGGGATGATGGGGTAGTGATGAAATAGGATCAAGACAAAACATTACTGTGGCATTTCAGGTTGGGTCATGTAAGTGAAAGTGGGCTGAAAGAACTAGAAAAACAGGGAGCTCTAGGGAGTGATAAAATAAGTACAGTTGGTTTCTGTGAGGAGTGTATCCTAGGAAAGGCCTCAAGAACCAGGTTCAAAACTGCAGTGCATAATACTAAGGGTACTTTGGATTATATTCACTCGGATCTGTGGGGACCAGCACAGATTAAATCTCTAGGTGGAGCTTGTTATTTTTTGTCTATAATAGATGACTTCTCTAGGATGGTATGGGTATATCCAATAAGGAGCAAAGATCAGGTTTTTGAAAAATTCAAAGCCTGGAAAACCTTGATTGAAACACAGACAAATAGAAAAGTCAGAATGGTTAGAACTGATAATGGACTTGAGTTTTGCAATAAACAGTTTGATGATTTGTGTGAAAAGAGTGGGATCCAAAGACACAAAACTGTTAGGCACACACCACAACAAAATGGTTTGGCAGAAAGAATGAATAGAACACTAATGGAAAGAGTTAGATGCATGTTATTTCATTCAAAGCTGCCAAAGACATTATGGGCTGAAGCCTTGTGTACAGCCTGTTACCTGATAAATAGATGCCCCTCAACTGCAATAGAACTTAAAACACCTTATGAAGTTTGGTCAGGGAAGTTAGCTGACTACACCCAGTTGAGAATTTTTGGCTGCACTGCTTATGCACATATCAAGCAGGGCAAGCTTGAACCAAGGGCATTGAAATGTGCCTTCCTAGGATATCCTAGTGGAACTAAGGGTTACAAGCTGTGGTGTGTAGACTTTAAACCACCTAGGTGCATAATAAGCAGGGATGTAATTTTCAATGAGTCTGAGATGCTGAAAAGTCAGACTTCTGCTCAAGACACAATCCAGAAAATCCCAAGTGCAGAGACACCTCACTTTGAGGTGGAGCTATCAAAAACTGAGGATGGTAAGAACACAAGTCACACTGGAGAAACTCAAGGCTCAAATGAGACCAGTGCTGAATATCAGGAGCACATCTCAATACAAGATTATCAGCTTACCAGAGACAGACAGAAGAGACAAGTTAGAGCACCAGAGAGATTAGGATATGCTGACTTAATAGCATATGCTTTGACAGCAGCACAGGAGGTTAATCAATAGGAGCCTAAAACTTATGAAGAAGCTGTGGCATGTAAAGAATCAGCTCAATGGATCAAGGCCATGGAAGATGAGATTGACTCTCTATATAAAAATGGCACCTGGAAATTGATTCAAAAACCAGAAGGAAGGAAAGTTGTGGGCTGTAAATGGGTCTACAAAGTAAAAGATGGAATCCCTGATGTTGAACCCAAGAGATTCAAAGCAAGGTTGGTGGCAAAGGGCTTTACCCAAAGAGAAGGGGTTGATTACACTGAAGTCTTCTCACCTGTAGTCAGACACACATCAATAAGGATCATTCTGTCACTGGTAGCTGTTTATGATATGCATCTTGAACAATTAGATGTTAAAACAGCTTTTCTACATGGTGATCTACAAGAGGAGATTGTAATGTCACAACCTGAGGGCTTTGTGAATGCTCAACACTCTGATTGGGTATGCTTACTTCAAAAATCTCTTTATGGGCTCAAACAGTCCCCCAGACAGTGGTACTTGAAATTTGACAGCTATATGCAAGAAATGAACTTTCAGAAATCAAGTTATGACTGCTGTGTATATCTCAGAAAGACATACGGGGAGGAAGTGATCTATCTTGTCCTTTATGTTGATGACATGCTTCTGGCCAGTAAAAGCATGAAGCTGATTGATCTGCTGAAGCAACAACTCAAAGATAAGTTTGACATGAAAGATCTTGGCCCAGCAAAAAGGATCTTAGGTGTTGAGATGATAAGGAACAGAACAGCCAGGACATTGTTTTTATCACAAGAAAAATATGTCAACAGAGTTTTGGAGAAGTTTGGGATGCTGAACTGTAAACCAGTGTCCACTCCAATGGCAGCTCATTTCAGGTTATCAAGTCAGCAGTGCCCAAGCACTGAATCAGAACAAACTGAAATGTTGAAAACACCATATGCTAACTCAGTGGGCTGCCTAATGTATGCAATGGTCTTAACAAGACCTGATTTGTCATATGCAGTGAGCCTGGTCAGCAGGTTTATGTCAAATCCAGGGAAAGAACACTGGAGGGCTGTGAAATGGATACTGAGGTACCTAAGAGGGACTACAAGCTATGGTCTGCTATATGGAGGGGAGAGAGCTAACTACAATCTGATTGAGGGTTCCGTTGACTCTGATTATGCAGGAGATCTAGATAACAGAAGATCACTGACAGGTTTTCTTTTCACCCTTAATAACTGCACAATCAGCTGGAAAGCATCACTTCAAAGTGTAGTAGCCCTATCTACAACAGAGGCAGAGTACACAGCTGCTGCAGAGGCCTTCAAAGAAGCAATATGGTTAAGGGGCATGATAAATGAACTGGGGTATGTGCAATCATCCATAGCAATTCTATGTGATAGTCAAAGTGTTATCAGTCTGAGCAAAAATCAAGTCCATCATGAAAAGACCAAGCACATCGACATCAAGCTCCATTTCATAAGGCTGGAAGTCTCTAAAGGCACTGTGAAGCTTGTGAAGGTTCATACCAGCAACAATGTAGCTGATATGTTGACAAAGCCAGTTCCAATAGCTAAGTTTGAGCACTGCTTAAACTTAGCTGGCATCTGCAAAATATGAAGATGCAGAAACTCGAGAAGAAGAAGTCATAGGAGTGCTGTGATTCAGATTCAAGGTGGAGATTGTTAAATGTGAACCCGAATCAGAAACTCCAGAATGAGATGACTTTGTCGTTTCCGTAGTTGGATAAGAGTCGACATAGCAAGCACACGGATAATACTGCTGTATGATAACCAGTACCTGTCATTCTAGAGACTTAAGTTGTGCACGTGATTTGCACGATCAAACTTAAAGACTAAACGGTAGCTGATGTTGCCGTTTCAATTTGAAGGGCTGTTACTGACAGTTAGAAGTGGCGGGAGCTTGCTGGGTTTGTTGAAACAAACCCAGAACAAGAGCTGGTGGACAGCTCACACATCTGGATTCCTTGTGAGGTGTATATAAAGCCTTAAGGGCTATACTTAGTTATTATCGTTCCTTGTAGCAATTACTCTAAGACTTGTAATCTGTTAAAGCATAAAGAAAAGCTATGCCTTCTGTTTCTCAAGAGGATGTAGGCTGCAAAGCCGAACCTCTATAACCATTCTTGCATTTCATTTTCTGCTTTATTCTATCTTAAATTCTGTCTCACTTAAATACTCTTGTTTCTTAATCTGATTTCTAAACTGGTACTTCATTCTTGCCTTATCAAGATCAGTGTGTGGTAAATTCTTGGGTATAAGTATTAAGGTTTTTTCACCCTTAATTGTAACAAATATCCTGACGCACACTGGTTGGGAACTGAGGCCGTTCTCCTGACGAGCCCAAGGCAGGGCGAAACCAGTCGACATTGTGCCACTTCCTCCAGGCTTACTCTCGTAGTATGGGATGCGGGAGTGCCGCACGGGGTCGAAACCTCTCGTCCCGTGACATTATGCTAGCTTGAATGTGTTTTTTGACTCCGAGCATGGCTTTAAAGGAGATAACCTTCGTTCAGAAAGTGGGAAGCAGCGTATTACTTTGATTCCTATAGCGATACCCCTAGGACCCCATGATTCATGATAACGAACTGTGTATATGAACTGAAGAGGGACTTCACATGCCACATAAGCATTTCGTACTCGAGCATCCACTGTGCAAACAGCAGTCAATTGACATCCTATTTTGTTCTCTTACGCCTGAAAACAAACAGAACTGACCCTCAGAATTGGAAGATCAAGGAAGAGGTAATCTAATTCACCCGTGCTAACTGATTTTCTACAACTTGGATAATCATTCTTTACGTATGTGTAGCTTATGTTTTATTTTATATTTTTTTTAATTGTATCATAAATCCCAGCTTGTAATTCAGATTGATATTATCGTTATAAAGTGTAAGCAATATTTTCTTGAATGTTGCTAAAAAAAAAAACAAAATTTTACCTGGAAAATATGAAAACCTTGTTTGGTATTTGAGTTGCTGAGGAGGAAAAAAAATGGCTATAACTATAGATAAAACTTAGGTGTGTATAATAAATATAACTTTTAAATAATAATATTGATAATTAATAAAGATAACATAGGTGTTTCATATTAAAAGAGGTGGGTCAATTCAACTTAGATTTTAAGCTGCAGTAATAAGTGTTTATTAAATTTTAAATATTATAGTATTGTAGTTTTTAAATTATAGTTATTTAATTTTAATACCAAATAGGAACAAAATGTATGATATTCTAGATTCGGTGGTAAAGAGTGATTTTTTTTAAGTCTCGATTTTGAATTTTGTGGGAGTGCGTTAATTAAAAAAAAAGATTTGTATAATCTCTTTCTCTTTGTTTATTAGAACCTGGCAAATATGAAATGTGCCATCACTTCTTTTATCGGGTCTTTGTCGTTGGATCAGTGGTTATCGGGTCTTAGGTGCTGTTTGGAATTAAAATATTATAATTTTTAAGTTATAATTGTTGAAAAAAATTTAATTATAAAATAAAATTTAATAATATATAATAAATATAAATTTTTAATAAAATTATTAAAAAATAATAAATTTTTCATCATACAAATAAAAAATTATATCAATATAATTTTTAATTACAACAGATAGTGTTAATAAAAAATTTTAGTATTATAATTTTTATAACTGTCAAATCTTAATTCTAAATGCATCCTTAAATGATAATAATAATGATAATAATAATAATAATAATAATAATAATAATTTACAATAACAATGCATTGTATACCTTCACCACCTCAATAAATTCCAGGAAAAGAATGTTCTCTTTTTTTTTTTTTTAATGCTAGGAGAAGTTCTTAATTTATCACTTTCATGGTTCAGTGTTCCACGGATCTAGTAAAGAGGGAGGAGATCGAAGGATCTATCAAATAATACTGTAAATTTTAACTGAACGAGGAATCGGAATTCTTAATCGCAATAAGATCTTTTAAGTTACTGGAAGAATAATCATAGTTCATTAGAGCTAATTAATGTGATAGAAACTTGGAAACTGATTAATTACTTATGTTTTCAGGTCAAATCAAAGGTTGATCGCAACATTGATTAATCAGGCGTCAAACTTTTACTTGAGCACTTAAATTGTCTCTAACCAACCTAGTGAGTGTAAGTTTAATCTTTGAACTGTCATTTTGATAAATCTTGTAGAAATTTTGAAATTGCTTAAGAAAACAATTCGGCAACTGCAATGTTTATTATGTTTGACCTAACCAATTAAAATCAATATTCTGATTAACATGTATAATAGCCTTTCTGCTTTGCTTAATTAATGGTCTTGTGAAAATTTATGATTTATTACTCAGATGACATCATGCTTGGCTCAAATAATCATCATTTGCTATGGTGAAGTACTCACATGATTCAGGCTCTCGTAACATTCTTCTCATTCAATGACATAACCGTCATAAAAAAATTAAAAAAAAAATGACATAACTACAATCTTAGTATTTGAAATGATATGTCCGTCCATGTATTAAGTTGTTAGTATATTATATATTATTCAGAATAATTTTATAATAAGAGAATTAGGATAAGTTAAAAGATATATATATATATATATAAGCATTCAAATGTAATGTATTATGTCCTGTATTGTATTGAAATTTAGAATTTTTTATCTTTTTTATTGTCCATAATTTTAAAAATAAAGTAAGCAATTCTCTCATTGTAAAATTTACTCATATTATCTACTATTAATAAATCTATTATTAATGCAGTAATCTTGAATCACTAGTTAATTTCCATAAAAAAAAACATAGTAAATACTTTATTACTTATAATACAAACTATATATATGAAGTACGTGAATACATAAAATATTACTCTTTATGGATTTATGCAATAGAGGGGAAAAAAAAAAGTGGTGGCATAGTTGATGTTTGCTTCTCTGAGGAGGTTCCAAATATTTAAGTATTATAATATGAAGAACGCAATATTAATTGCTATTTCTAAACATATGGAGTGGTTAATGATGCTGCAAGTCGTAAAATTTGAAATAATTTGTTTACTTGACAATAGTAAATAGGTTTGGCTCATAAAAATTGACACGAACATTAAATTTTAATTTGGGTAAACATAATTTTTTTTTATGTTGGGTTAGGATTTGATTTCATGGCCTATTTACCAAGTTAATGACATCATTATTAAACAGTTAACCAAAGCTATTTCATATTTATGGAATCCAAAATATACTAATGTTTTCAATTCTAAATTAATTTACAGAATCTTATCATCAAAACTTAAATATTAGATATTATAATCTTTTTTGGTGAAGGATGAACATTTATATGATGTTCCCTTTTGTAAGATTATATATTTTTATAATATATGATTAAAATATAATATTTTAATCGACATATATATTTTTATAATATCAATACATAATATTATATAGAGATATTAAGAGAGCAATTTGAGACAAATAGGTGTGTGATGTTTAATGTAAATCACGTTGAATAGACATTAAGTGGGTTATTGGTTGTGTCGTGTTAAGTGCTACGATTACATGATTATTAAATAGATATGTTAGGTCCCTCATTTATTTTTTTTGTCAAATTTAGATTTCAACATTTTGATACGACACAAACATGACCCAATATTATATTTTGTCACCTCTAGATGTAACCTTGAGTTATGTATAATTATAGGAAAAATGACACTTACACCCAAGGGTTTTGAGAAATGGTCATGTAATCTCCCAAATTTTCTATAAGGAATACTAAAACTCTCTTTTAACTATAAAACTCTTAGTAGATCGTAATTAAAAAAAATTTAAAAGTTTTAATAAAATATAAATATATTTAAATAGTTTAATTTATCTAGTAGAATAATAATATTAGAATATTTTAAATATATAAAATAATTTTAAAATGTAAGTTATTATATTTATATTTATATTTATTATCAAATTTTAAATAAATCTATGGATTAAATAGATTTTACAATTAATAAAATAGATTTCATGTAGTGATAATATTAAAATTATTTTATATAATATTGAAAATAATTTAAATTTTTTTATATATTTTATTTTAATATTATGTTTTATTCGTTATAAAATTTAGTTTAATACAATATAAGATTGCAAAGTATTAAAATATTTTAAAAAATTAAAAATATTTAAAAAAGTATGTATTGTTACATTTATTTTAATATTATATTTTTATTTATTATAAAACACTAAGGTGGTGTTTGGTTAGAATGAGAGAATGTAAGAGAGGAAAGTAATTTAAATTCTTTTTTTATTTCCATTGTTTGGTTTGACAAAATGTATAAGAATTTAATTTTCATTAGAATTTAATATCCATCATAATGTAGAATTTGAATTCCACACTAAGTAGTGAAGAATTTAAATTCCTCTTATATTAGAAATTAAAGTTTCCAAAATTATCCTTCAACTTTTTAATTTATTTAATGTCATTAATAATTATTATTTATAAATTTATTTTATTGATTTAATATTATAAATGGACCTCCACCGGAAAGTCACCGGACCACCGCCGGACATTGCCGGAAGTTCACCGGACCTTGCCGGAAGTTCGCCGGACCACCGCCGCACTTCGCCGGAAAGTCACCGGATCACCCCGGACTTCGCCGGACCTCCGCCGCCGGCCACCGGACCGCCATTTTATTTTTATATTTTTTTTATTACTAATATAAATAGTTTAATATTTAAGGTAAATAATAAATTTATCTAAAAAAATTATAATTCATTTTTTTATCAAATTTTATATCAAACCAAACAACAAAATCTAATTTCACTACTCTTCTTCATTATTTTCCTCTCCTCCTTTTCTTTCAAACCAAACATGACCTAAGAGTTAATTTTTTTAAAGTTAACAAAGGTAAACAGTATTTTAGTCCAAAAGAGTCAAAAGTATTTTAGTCCAAAAGGATCTTTTGTGACCCATTATTAAAGTGATTATTTTTCTAAACCTTAAAACTGTAAATATCTTTTCCTCTTAGCTATAATGGGTATCACATCTACAAAATTATAGTAACATATCTCCATCGTATAATGTGATTATGAATTCAATTTTCTTTTTATTCAAATGCGTACAGAAAGGCAATTGCATTGCAAGTATCACGTGCTTGCTAGAGGTTTCATCACCTTTCCTTACTTACTTAGGAAATGTGTCAATTATTTGTCAGTAATTAAATTAAACAGTACTCCTCTCAAATGGAACGCAAGCCAGCAATAATACTTTAAACCAAAGCAACAAAGGAACCAAGAGAAATCTATTGGCTAATTAAAGAAGCACTAATCTGTATTCTTTTTAACATGACGCAGATTGCTAGTCACTGGACCAATAATTTTCGTTTCTTTTTTTTTTTCTTCTGTTAATGCACCAATTAGTTGCTTTATTAATTGCTTTCACTTTGTTAGGCCATTTACATCATCAGCTGGAACACCTGTCGATTTTGGTTTTTACAGTGGGCGGTTAAAAAAAAAAAGAAAAAGAAAAAGAAAAGGCACTTCATCGTATTATAGAAATGAGAAAGTGAAAGCTAGAATGGTGCGCATGGCGCATGCAAGAGGCAGAAAAAGAATTGGCCAAAACAATTTTTAATAATAATTATTTATTTTATCCTATGATAAGAATATTGTCTCTGTAAATTTTGCCAACATAAACAGACGACGACAACATTGGAAAACCAAAATGATAGACACATTTTTTTTTTAGAAAATCAGACAAAATATTGATAGAAATAACTTTAAACCAGTGTTGATTTACTTAATTACAAACACAGTAAAATATCTTATTTTATCGTTATTTTTGTCAGATCTTTATCTCTTTATAAAAATAATTAAAATATAATTTTATAATTATCTTAAATATGTATATGCACCTTAAAATTTTTTAAAAGAAAAAAAAAAACTCAAATCAAGAAAGAATCGTATAACTATCTCGAGTCAACAGGTAATTCCGAGCTTGTGGTTACTATTTCAGATCTTATGAAATAAAATCATATCCAACAAGCTTTCCAGTATTATTAAACTACTTTCAACCATTACCGAAAATGACTTATTAGGAACATAGACGTTTGCTTAGCTAGCGAAATGGACCAACCAATTTAAATGTACCTACTATTCATTAATTAAAGAGCAATATCTCATTCTAAGCAAACTAATCGACACCAAGATAATTAAGTAGTTTAATTAAGATTTGTGCCCTCAATTAGATTCCTTACCTTCGATGGAAATCGATGTACGGTTGAAATAATTAAGATGTCGACAGTGCATCTTAGGGCTTGACTCCACCACCTGTCTTCAGCTGCTCCACTAGATTTTTATTACATTCAAGATCGAGAAAGACTGTTCATCTATCTATAGCATACTCTTTTAGTGGTCCCATTTTTTTTTCCTCACCTATATATTTATTCTTTTTCTTATTAATTTTTCACCTATCTAAAGCATACTCCGAACATTAGCAAGCTAGTCATTTATATTAATTTATACATTTTTAATCCCAAAAGATTCCTTAATTACAATGATTTTGCCAAATTAGAAAAATTGTAATAGGTTAATAACATTATGTTTCTTTGAATTTTATTATATAACGTAATTGTAGAGCCATAAGCTCCTTACACAAACTAATGTAGCATCAAAAATATAAATTAATAAAACTAAATTATATCAGTTATGCGGTTTTTTATTTATTACTAAAATACTAGTTTGTCAAATCAATTATACAAAATAATTTATATAAATATAAGTAATTGTATTTAGCTCGTACACATTTTATTAGTAAAGAAAAATTCATCAAAAAAAAAATTTTTTTTGGGGCAGGGCCTCGACAGTAGGTGGAAAATTTATTGAAAATAAAAAGAATGAATACGCCAAATGGGGGACGGAATAAGCCTTATTTCAAATCAAACTAAGAACAAGAACCCTCCAAAACTAACAAGCAAGCAACCTAAATAAAATGTTGTCTAAGAAAACGAACATATGCATGCAAAAAAAAATATAACAATAAGAAACTACATAAAACGCTAAGTAGGGACACCGAGAGCATCATGATGCAAATACGGCAATATCTCAAGCGGATCAGCCCACCAAGAAAAAGCAGCCACAGTCGTGCCGGGATTAGCAAGCTTCTCAGAAGCAACATTCTCCTCTCTGATGATATATATGTGTGAAAAACTGATCAACAAAGTCTACAGGCGCGCCAGAAAATGGAAACTATCTACAGTAAATCGAATGAGACAAAAAGCAAGAATTGAGAAATTATCAATGGCTTCGTTTTCAAAGTTCATTATACCCACAGTCTCAACTAATTTGATTTCATAATCTCTTTAAAATTGATATATATTTATAAGTAGCTTTCCTCATTGGGAAAAGAAAATCTTTCTCTTTTCTTAATCTATTACTCGGTTGACACAAGTCATTGGGTTAGAAAAATCCAAAAGAAAAACATTCATGAAGTGAAACTCTGCTGTATTATTCTTCGTTGAAAATGTTTAAAAAGAAGAGGGTTTGTTGGGTTATCAATGGCCAAGTGAAGCTCGTGTTGTATATATGTACAAGTTTTCAGTACATTCAATATATTGCTAGAGCTTTTCTTTGCTGCCCCAACAAGCACACGGTGCTTATGGAAACAAGAAATTTATTAGGAACGAGTTTCATGAGACTCATATTCAAGTACAATAATTTATTTATTTGTAAGTATAGATCGGGAGGATTTCATCACCTGTATGGGGCACATATTTTTTTAATAATTGGGAAAAATTAGACAACACATCGAATATTACTACAACATGGTGTCCCTTCTCTTGGTTGGGACATAACTTCTTCCATTTTAAGGTAATTTGGTCTGTGAGGACCACCGTATTAATATTGTCCCTGCATTGAAGTAGATTGGCCCTCGCGAAAATATCATATAGAAAATAGATTATGTAAATATTACATAAAAAAGCAAAAGCATTAATGATACATGATAACCGTGTAACATAGCTTATGTGAACATTTCTTGTGGGTCCATCTCGTGAGCAAATCATAAATGAACCCATGTGTACACACACTATAGCCAATTTTCAACTGAAATGGTGTTGGTTGATCAACATCAACTTTAATTTTTCTTTTCTTACCCCATTTTCTAAGTCATCATTTGATCAGCTACCACTTTTGCAACATTGGTGCCTCAACAACTCTTATCATATCATATCTCTAAATATGTACGGCTCATAATCTAAACGTGCATGCGCATAGATTAATTTGTCACCCCACATTTTCTTCACTAAGGAGGTAAGTTATTTTGTCTTATCAAAACAATACCTTGTATTTGCAGTAAAGAGCATTCGATAACATTTTTTCTTCAGTTTTCTAGATTCGGTTGCTTTTAAATTAGACACCCAAAAGCGTTTTTCATACAAGTAATTATAAGCACACTATGTATAAAGAACAGTACTGTTCTGCATTGTAAGTGCTTTTATGTATCAGCTATATATATAAAAGACTAGCCCCTGCATAATTTGATCATACGGTCACGGTTTTCTCATTCAAGAAATGTGACTATTATAGCAGGCATGATAATAAATAGAAGTATAAAAAATATACACGGGACCAAATTCACAGGACGTCAGCGATCGAATAATCGGCTGTATTAATTGTTTTACAGTGAATGGTTCATGGTTGTAATAAGCAGGAATATGTTCAGAATGGGAGGAATAAATTACTGTAGTCCCCACATACTCACCTTAATTTAAATAATATATTGTGCCCTTCATGGGATAAGAATATTATTTTATTTATTCGCCCAATCAAAAAGAGAGAGCGAAGCCCATCGTTTTATATATATGCGCACACGCACACACACTAGACACCACTAACAATAATAATCTCATTCGATAGTATTAAGTTGTGTAGGTGAGAATGGGCAGGAAATGCTCACATTGTGGAAACACAGGCCACAATTCAAGAACTTGCAGCTCTTATGATAACAATCTAAAAGGTGGCAGCTGCAGCACCAGTACTCTTGCGGGAGGGCTTAGGCTTTTTGGTGTTCAACTTGCTATATCTTCAAATTCATCATCATCGTCATCTTCTCAGCTGCTGACACTGAAAAAGAGTTTAAGCACGGATAGCTTTCCTGCTATACCATCGTCGTCATCTTCAGCTTCTTCTTCATCATCAACTGGTGTTACCATTAATATCGATCAACATTCTAACAAATTGTCCAATGGTTACATCTCTGACAGCCTCATTGCACCTACCAAAGACCGCAAAAAGGGTTAATAATTATTGTTAATTTCAGTTACTTTAATTGGACTGCTAATTAATTAAATTTCCATTATTTCATGTATATAATGCATGCTTTGATCAGTTAATTAAGAAGCTCTCTTCCATTGATGAATTAATGTTTAGGAGTGCCGTGGACAGAAGAGGAGCACAGGGTGTTTCTAATGGGACTAGAAAGGCTTGGCAGAGGTGACTGGAGAGGCATCTCCAAGAACTTTGTCACCACAAGAACTCCAACACAAGTGGCTAGTCATGCACAAAAATATTTTCTCAGACAAAAAAACCTCTACAAAAGAAAACGCCGCCCCAGTCTCTTTGATGTAATGCCCTGGGCCTGGTTTTTATTAGTATTGTTAGGCCTTTACTAATTATCAGCTTAATTAACCTTTTGGTCTAGCCGAACAGAATCTTTTGAGTTAAGCAGTTTATCTAACATTCTTTTCAACTTGTTGTAGCAGATGGGAAGGGATAAATTCTCAAATAAAGTGCTTCATACATGCTGTTCCAAGCCAGAAGAACCTTCAAATTTTTGTGGGTTGTTATTGAAATCAACAAAGGCTAGTCCCAGTAATGGCATTTGTGATTCTTCATCGGCTTTGGCTTATAATTCGTTGCCTAAATGCTTCAATGAATCGTTTAACTTCCAGCCAGCAGCTTCTTTCAATTTAAAAAAGCTGACAGCTGCAAGTGCATCACCGCCTAATTTGGAGCTTACACTCGCAGCTCCAACACCGTTGGATCAAAGGAAAGTATGTACTCGTGATCTTATGATCGAAGCTATTAGTGTAATGAGTCCATCGCAGCTGTCCGAGCTCTCTTGATATTAAAGTTGAATCAGATCGTTTCAATTGCAGGAAAACTCTAATTAATTGTGTAATTAACGTACAATGATGTCTTTTTTACTAGTTATTACATGTTTTGCCCCTATTGTTGTTGTTTTCCTTTTAGTCCAGCCATTAATTGCTTTATTAATTGCTTTCACCTTAGGTAATTTACATTAGCTGGCCAACACATTGTTGATTTTTTTTTTTTTATAGTGGGCAGTTAAAAACAAAAAATAAATAAATAAAGCATTCATGACATTCTTAATAAATGAAAATTAGATCAATTTACTTTAAAATGAACGGCTACAAAGTAAAAGCATGATTATAAATAAAAATAAAGTGACAACGTCACGGCGGCTTTGTGCCTTTTATAGAAATCCATTAGCATCTCTAAGGCTGTCAATTAATTAAGCTAATTTAACCATTACCGAAAATGACCATGGTGTGCTATTTATAATGTATATTATAGCTTTATCTTGTGAAGTATAGACAAGTTTTCCTAATTTGTCATCAGTAATTTAAGAGTAACAATGCTCATTATACGCCAACTAATCTTTCCCTTCAAGATACCAACCAGTTTCTTAATAATTTAATTGATTAATTAAGATGTGTGCCTCTAGATTTACGCCTATCATTGGAGATGAGATCTATATATGGTTGAAATAATTAAGATGCACATTAGAGTTGAACAATCTGCATGTCTTATGGTTCATTAAGATTTACCAATAATCGGATCATAAATCATTTCATGCGAGAGGGGCACTGTGATTTGGAAAAAAAAAACACGATAACTCTTAATTCTTGAGTAATATTTTGAGTCTCAACCATGTTCATAGGCTTTTATATAATATTAAAACTAAACTCTGATACAAGCAAATCCACATTATATTATCAACTAACAAGGATAACGTGAAAAATATGGTATGCACATCTAATATAGTGGTGATCTTCAACCCCACATTTTATTTCATGAGACCGCACTTTTATTTTACGTTCCATTTATTTTCAAGATTACCATTTGATCTCATGAGACCCCATTTTTCATGTCAACATCTATTTTTAAAATTTCATTGTTCTGTATTATCTCTAGGGATGGCAAAATTCGGGTCTGGATCTGGGTCCAGCCTTTCCGGTTTCGGACCCGAATGACAAGTTTGCTATATCGGACTCGTATATTTTAATTTCAGGTCCAGACTGGGTTGAACCTGGAAAAATCCGGGTTCCCAGGTTGTGGGTTCCAAACCCGGATATCTATTACAATTTTTTTTTTCTCTCAATGTTACTTCCTCAAATCTCTAAATCTCAAATCACCAAAATCCCGAAACCATAGCTAAATGAATGTTGAGGGAGGATTGCTGAGTTTTCAGATTTTTGGTGGCATTGGTGTTGTCATCGACGTCGAGGAGAGCATTGTCAGAAAGTTGTTGTGGAGATTCGGCAGTTTCTGGTGACAAAAAACCAGCAAGAGTGGCGGAAAGTAGCTGTCAAAAACTAGCAATAGTGACAAAAAATGAGGATCAGACTTGATTGGCGCATTCCTCTTTGTCTTCCTTTCAATACAAAGAATTTTCCAAGTCATTTAAGTGAATGAAAGAGAAATTGGAGAAGAAAGAAAGCAGCTGCAGTGGGTTTAATGAAAAGAGAAGATGGAGAAGAAAGAAATAGAAATTGGAGAAGAAATAAGCGGCTGCAGTTGGTTAAGACTTAAGGCATTAGGGTTTTTTTTTGTTTTATACTTAAATTATCCAGGTCTGGGTTTCGGACATCCGGGTTAAGATAAAACTGGATCCGGACCCAGATGTATCCGGGTTCAAAATATCCTTTCCGGATTCACATTGTATTACCTTCTGGTGCGGGTTAAACCCGGATTGGATTATCCGGGTCCGGGTTAATTTACCATCGCTAATTATCTCTCTCTCTTTTTCTTTTTTTGGTTAGAGTTTTGCATCAACACTCTTAGATGCATATTTATCATCTATTATTTTTTAAAAAAGTTAATAATAAGTTATATAAGTGTCTATGAGCCCGAGACTCTTTTAGACAAATAAATTCCTAAAGGTAAATCTTTTAGTGTGAAGAAGAAAATTAAAAAAAATAAAGAATATGAGATTATGTTGTACCGTTTACTAATAATTGTAATCTCCACCGAATAAATGGAATATTTTACTTTTTAAAAAATAAAGATTTGACACTTGTAATATGCTAGAAAAAGTATATAGTTGCTGGATTTGAATGGAATAAAAATACAATATAACTTTTTTCCTCTAATTTGAAGTTTAGTGAGGGTTGATGGGATAAAATGAGGAGATAAGATATCATCACTCTATCTAACAATATGAGTTTGAGGGTGTTGCTACTTACAGCTTCTTAAGGTACAACCAACTAAAACAAGTGACTAAATGAGGACCTAAGTGGGCTAATCACTCACCAATGGACCTTTAATGGGAGAAACATTGCACTTACAATGTTGAGTGCAAGGGTTCGAACTTCCACAAGAATTTTATGATGGTTAGTTTCAGAACCCCTTCAACTATTAACTAATTGAATGGAGACAATCTCTCTTTTATGAAATGTGAGTAAAGTAGGTAACCTTCGAATATTAGAAAGGATTTAAAGTATATGGACAAGTGCTTTAGTGAATTAATGTATGACGGTGATCCAAGTTGTTTAGTACGATTGTAAATATTGTAATTGTAATGTCTGATATAATATCAGTAACAATCTGTATATAATAAAATTCAAAAAACAGTGGGCCAATCACTCCATTTTATTGGAAGCTATACTCTACAAAACCTGTAAGGTAGTAAGACCCTAAGTTTTAAGCAACCCTCAACTCATGAGTTAATTGACTTAAGTTCATAAACTTCGATAAATAGTCTTTATTTATATTAGGAGGATTTATTTATTTTCAAATATTTTCAAATAAATTTAGTGCAGTGATCTTGGCCTAATAAATGAATTAGATTTCAAAGAGTTGAGATTGTAGTTTGTAAATATAAATAGAATTCTCTTTCTTTTTTTTTTTGAAAAGAAGAGACCATTTTTTATATTCGAAGCAATTAAGAAATTTATAAAAACACCCAACCATAAGAGACACCACTTCGAGACAACATATGTAAATTCACTAAATTTTGATTCCAAGTGGCTGGGATCGCTTGCAATAGGCTAATGAGAAAGATTCGGTGCCAAATGGGAATGCTTGCAATAGACTAATGACAATGTGTGTTTTTACGTTATATGATCTCCAATGCACCTCGTTAGTGAAGAACTCATCATCCGCAACTCATGAGTAATCCATAGAGTGAGTCTACAATTTCTAAATTGGCTTATTGTATAAGCCTAGGTCAATGGTCCAGAAGTTTTTCTTATAAGTAGCGTATATAGCCTAAAGAAAGAAAATTAAAATGGGCTTATACTACAATTCTAATTAATTACTGTATTGAATGAAATGAAAATTTTAATTCATTATGAGATTAAAAAATGATAATGCTTGGTAAATATAATGTCTAAATATTATTTTGACAAAAATAATATAAATAATATAAATTTTTCATCAAACAGCAACAAGATAAAGTCATTTTATTTTCAAACTACAGCAACGAGTATTTATTGAAATTTAGAACTATAGTTTTTGAGCTATGATTCCCAAACAAACACGTATATTTTAAAGTTACTTACACCCATAACCCTCAAAAAAATTAATTTTATGATCGTCTCTTCAATATTTATATATTTTTATTATATATAAGTAGTTACTTCTTTGGGAAATAATGAAAAAACTTTGTCTTTTCTTAATCCATCTCGACTTGTGCCACAACAGTCATCGGGTTTTGGATAAAACCAAAACAAAAAGATACATGAAAATGTTTAAAACGAAGAATGTTTGCTGGCTTGAATTTTAGGAACAAGGACCAAGGCAAGAGCTCAAGGTCTGCGAGCCCAAGTTTTTACAACTTATTAGATGCTGCACCCACCTGAAAGCATGCGAAGGTCCGCAAGATGCTTAGGAAGCGGCCCATATCAGATCGTCCTTCTATTTCCCATTATGCTTTGTTGGGTCACTCTTGATATAAAAAGACCATACCATCTTTTCTTGAGAAAAAATTATTTAATTAAAAGCTTCGCTGATAGTTGAGCGCTCGAAATGTTTAAGTTGATAAAAGTGGATAGATTCGAGAGCTTGTAGAAAAACAAAAAAACAAATAATGAAAGGGTCTGTAACTGCTTGTAAAAGAAATTGAACTTTTGATTTGTAGAATATATGGAAGAGAGAGATTTCAAAAAACTTGTAATACTTGTGAGCAGAAATTCTTGCTCAAGCTATCGATTGAATTCTTTAACAAGCAACAGTGGCTGGTTAGAAATATTCAGAACTGCAATGCCACTTGCTCTGCGGACTGCAGTCCATCTGATGGCAGCCAGCCCAAAAACAGCACAGATATTCATGATACTTAAAAAAATTAAAAAATAAATAAAATTGAATGATGACAAAAGGTGCCTAACTTTTGATTGGTAGGAATAAAGGTTGAGCCTCTCCGTAAACTCCACACATCATTTCTCTGGCCATTTTGCCTTTGCCTTATTGCTAAAGCAACCACTAAGCAATGCAGTTCAGCAGTTGCTGCTCCAATGCCATCCTTTCTTTTAATTTCTCAGTGCTAAGAGACAACAAGCCAAGTAAAATCAGAAACCCCTTTTCATTTTCTTTCCTTCTTTTCTTATCTTTTTTTCCCCTCTCTCTCTCTGTGTTCGGCTTACTTTAAATTAATTTGTCAGAACTGATGCCATCATTTCATTATTCGCTTCTCCTTCTGCTTATTGGACCTTCCTATGACATTTGAAATTCGGCCACATCACGACACACAACTGGGTCACTTCCAATTCCCTCCAATTTCTAGGTCTTTTAATTATTTTACGTGGACTTTGTTTTGTTAGCTTATTATCGGTGGGTAGCCTCAAACCAGTGGATCTATTTTTCTGGGAACAAATATTTCAAAGCGGTTTGCATGCTTTGCAACAATATATATTTGATATTATTTCCGTATACAGCCATGCAGACAGAGCTGTATCATATCTGTCAACTACTCTCGTGTTTCCCAACTTTGTGTCGTGCAACAATTTATAGCTCCGGATAGGGTATACAGATCGCCATGTTACTTCCTCACTGTTTCAAACTTCAGCAGCTAACTCTTGAAAATTTAGAGCAAACAAACAGAAAAAAAAAAAAAAAAATGCGTCCAAAATCAAAGCAAACGCTCTTCTCTTTTGTAACCCCACTTCAGTTTACATACGTGTGTCAGAAGATCATATCCAAGTTTTCTCTGTGTATTTGGAGGAGATATCTGGATGCAGCTCGATCTGATCTTCAATCTTAATCCAAGTCCAAATACCAAACTGCCTCATTAGATTTAGATAAATGGCTGGCGCTATATATATTATTAAATTTATAAGCTTCCAATCGAGATCTTGGTTATACTAAAATTAGGGGACCTATCAAAAGATAAAAAAGACATAAATTTTACCAACAATCTTAATCCAAGATCTTGATTGGAGGCTTATAAATTTTACCAACAATCTTAAGATCTTCGATCTTAGTCCAACTCCAATTACCAAATTGCCTCATTAGATTTAGATAAATGGCTTGCGCTATATATATTATTAAATTTATAAGCTTCCAATCAAGATCTTAATTATACTAAAATTAGGAAACCTATCAAAAGATTAAAAAAATTATAAATTATACCTTAACTAAATTTTTGATTCGATGTTTAAAAATGTAGTTGCGTTATATGCTTATTAGGGGATCTTTACTGGCCGGATGATTTTATTCGACTCAAATATAAATTAGTTATGACTCAATGTAGTCTTTAAATATTAAATGGCTCAAAAGAAAAAAAGACATAAATTTTAATGTATTATAAGATAAAATATATTATATTATCTTAAATTTTAATATATTATAAGATAAAATATATTATATTATCTTAGGGTGCGTTTTTTTTTTTTAAGTTTTTAATTTGTCCCTCATTCAATGATTAGAAAATTATATATAATTTATATAAAATAAATAATGAAAGAAAATTTGGTAAAAGGTAGGGCCCAGAATCCTGCAAAGTGTAGTTATAGATCACGCGGGAGTTTGTTAGACTTCTCACATGATCCACGAATCTCCAGCTTGCCCTTTTCAAAGACTGCGACCACTCACTCCCTCTTTATCTCTCTTTTCTTTCCCTTTTTACCCCTCACCTTCTCCCGCATTTCTACTTATGCCCCTCCTTGCTTAGTTGTCATAATCTCCATCTTAGTGGGGCTCTTCAAATAATTTGTTCCCGAAGTTACTAAAACAACAGTGTCTTTCATGTCCAATACGGAATGAGAATCTCTGCTGCTTAAGTACCATACTACTGAATTAATGATTTAATTAACCATTAGCTTGAAAAATTAAAATTGTCTCTCTTCCAAGTTGAAACGATGCCCTTGTCACCTTTCAATGAGCCAAATGCTAAGCATGTGAGACAAAATCAATATTCAATTAAGGCTGAAGACAAAAGCCTTTCCGTAAATAGTCATGACTGGTCCACGTCATAATTCTCGTAATTAAGAACTAATCAATCTTTTAAAACAAGAGGACAAAACCGGTACTGAAAAAAACGAACTGTTAATTAAAAATATTACATACGAATGCCAAAGCCATTAGCAAGGCCCAAAATAAAACGTAGTTCCCCCCTCCATCAACTTATCACAAGAAGCCCTAATACACTTATTGGATATTTTCATTTCTCTCTTCTCTTCTCTTCTCCTGTGTGTGAATGTTACTTTGATACGTGCGTGCGTGAAAAAATTTTCATTTCCGGCGCTTGCTGACGCTAATGGATGCGAGCCAAACCCCGCCTCAAGGCCTTACGCCCGAAGAATACGCGGAGCTGAGGCCTATCATCGAAAGATACCACAAGTTTGAACAGAAACCAAACACATGCGTGTCCCTAATAACACAACGGATTGATGCACCAGCTCACGTTGTGTGGCCTTTTGTTCGAAGATTCGACAATCCCCAGAAGTACAAACACTTCATCAAAAGTTGTAACATGCACGGCGATGGCGGCGTAGGCAGCATAAGAGAAGTGACGGTTGTATCGGGGCTGCCAGCTTCAACTAGTACTGAGAGATTAGAGATTTTGGACGATGAGAAGCATATATTAAGCTTTAGGGTTGTGGGGGGTGAGCATAGGCTAAATAATTATCGGTCTGTCACGTCGGTCAATGAGTTTCAAAACGGTGGCGAAATTTACACTATTGTTACGGAGTCATATGTAGTTGATATACCCGAAGGTAATACTGTGGAAGATACAAAGATGTTCGTGGACACTGTTGTGAAGCTCAATCTGCAGAAGCTTGGAGTTGTGTCAATGGCTTCTCCCCATGGACATGAGTGAATCAGTTAGTTGATTAATTAATTGCAATGGTAATATCAAAGTTTGTTGTTGCTGTTGATGATGATGATAAAGGTGGTGAGTGAGACTATTCTCTTTGAAATCTTAGTGGTTAGTATGATATTAATTTGCAAGTTGTGTTTTTTTTTTTTTTCAATTGGGTTTTAGACAAGCTGGAATTGGTTTGTATATTTTAGTTTTATTTGGGTGATTTCAGTTATATTATGTCATGGTTTTTTTCCCCCTCCTCCAATGACCATTTTCTCTTGAATAAATGATTCAATAAGGGTGAAGCTATTCATATATATAGTTGACCCACAAAATTTGCATTATTATAATATATAGTCTGGATGTATATGGTTTGTTATGATAAGCATTATTGGCTCTTTTAGTAGTTTTTATTTCTTTGTGCCATTCAGTGGCCGAATCTTGAAATGATCGCTCTGTGGCAGTTGCAGATGCATGTCATCGTAATTAATCAATATCTATTGAATGAAATCCCAACTAGATTTGCATTTTGTATATCATAATATTAGGCTCTAGTTGTCTTACGTAATAATATAAGAAATATGATTATTCCACAGTCGTTTGATGAAAATCTAACGGTTATGGAAATAATATAATTTTATTATTTTATATTTTCACAACTGTTGAATTTTCATCAAACGACTGTGAAAGAATCATGTTTCTTACATCATCATATAAGATAATAAGCTCCATAATATTATTCTTTAATGAGGGCACCGGTAATAGTAAGAATATTAGCAAAAAATAAAAAAATGTAAATTTTAATATATTAATAAATAAATAATATAATTTTTAATATATTAAAATTTATTTTTTTTATATTTTAACGGCATCTTCACTTAAATAAAAATGAAAATTTATTCACTAGAAACAAATTATACATATATAGGATCACAATAATTAGTGACCTCTCGTTTCCTTCAATTATTGAAACCGCATTTTTATTATCTAATACATAAAACAGTTGAAGTTCTTAACTAAAGAGAAATAAACTGATAGCTCTGTATGTGTGTGAGCGCGGGCGCGTGTGCGGGTGAGTGAGTAAATCATTTGTTGTAATTAAATTTCTTATTTCTCATCTAACAAATAATGAATTTATCATCGGTCCATCACGCAAATTGAAAGTCGGTCATCAAGTTTGGATTTTTTTAGAGAGAGTGAGTCTGTATTATCATTCAATAAATTTTTTATTCTTGAATTAGATAGTTGTGTTGTGGTGGGAGCTGTGATTGATCGTTGTGGAAATTGTATTATTGGTGGTTGTGAGAAGTTTGTAAAGTCTGATTTTAGTTTTTAAAGGATATTGCAGCCGTAAGTTTTGAGTTTGGAGAAAATGATCCGTTAGGAAAATAGCGCAAACATATCACAGACCAGATGTTTGATAAAATGCCACAAAAAAATAGTAATTATAGTACTTCTGTCTTATAATCATGATATAAAAAATAATTATTTCTATTACTTAAATTATTAATTTATTATACTGACGGAACAGGCAGAATTTTTTACTTAATCAAATTTATTAATTTAACCAATTTTTACTGTATGAAGATGTAGTATATGCCCAAAAAAATCATGCAGAATCTCCCATGAGAATCCAACATTGTGACAACGGTGACTTAATTACTCCTCATAATTCCATGGGTAAAAGTCCATTTAATTTTCATATTTTAAAATTAGTGTTTATTTCATCCCTGTATTTTTTAAAATGCCTCGAAACATTCTTGTCGTTAAAGTATTCTTTATTTCTTTTGGTTTATTTTTACAATATTACTCTTTTATAATATTTTTTTATTTGGACATTAATAAAAATAATAATTAAATTATTAATTTAATTTTAAAAAATAAAAATAAAAATTATATTAATATTTTTACAAGCACTACTTACATACTTGGTAGTTTAACAATTAAATTTTTTACAATTAAAAATTAAAATAATTTTTAGGATTAAATTGGTAATTTAATTTTTTTTATTAATGTCCAAATAAAAAAATTATTATAAAAGAGTAATATGTTAGGAAATTGGTGGGTGAAGCAGAACCGTAGCTAAAATGAAATTGGAAAGAAAATAAAGAACAAGCACAATAGAGGACACCAGAAATTACATGGTTCGGCTTTTAACCTACATCCACGGGCGAAGACAGAAGGAAATATTTTACTCGTGAAAAGGAGTTACAAGTATTGTAGTATTTTAGCTCACTTCCCAAAACCTCAATACACTCAAACTCTCTCAATCACTATAACAAGAGCTTATAAATGCAAGCTCTCTAAACTCTCTCCCAAGTACTAAAGTGCTCATAAAAATGGAATGAATAAGCTCTTCATTTGCACTTGTATTTATAGCAAAATGATGGCCAAGAAAGTCAAAGCCGTGGGTATCAAAATCTTCTTCAAAACTGTGTTTATCAAAGTTTAGTGGGTGAAAACCGTGTTCAATCTTCAAAGCCATGTGCCACCATTCTTTGTTTATGCAAAGCTTCTAGATGCAGCTTCTAGATGCAGCCGATATTGACATAATATTATAAAAGTAAACCAAAAGAAATAAAAAGTAACGGTAGGGGTATCAATACTTTAACAGTATAGATGTTTCGAAATATTTTTAAAAATATAAGAACTAAATGGACATTAATCTTAAAATATAAGGATTAAATGAGCTTTTACTCTAATTTCATCTTGTCACCCTCCAGCTTGTTGAAATTTATCAAAATATAACTTCCGGCTTGCCATTTTGATTATTAATCATGATTTATAAGTCACCGTTGAGCGAGAAAATTTGACGAAAAATGACAAAGAAAAGATAAAGTGAATTTTGAGCAATAAAAGTTGTGTGCGAGAACTTGTGCTCGAGCTGAAAATTTAGGATACGTTAAAAATAATATAATCAATTATTATATATATACATATATATGTATTTAAATTTAATATAATTATTATTTATATAATAAATTTTTAAAATGAATATAAACATAACGTAATATAATTTATTTATTATATTACTAATATGATATTTTGATGTATTTTAAAATTTGTGCAAGTTTGGAGGTGTGAGGGAGAGAGTTTTGGTCTGCGGAGCTGTGTGCTCGGTTGTTATTGTAAGAAAAGTGGGAGTGTGGCCATTTTTGTAATTTGATAAAAAGGAAAGTGGTTATTTGGGAAAATTCCCGATTAAAAAAGAAAAGAAAAGAAAAGAAAAATGGGGAATGTGATATTAGAAAGAGTTAGATAGTACGTATCAGGTATTATAAGACACAAACACACGGCGAGGCCGAGGGTAGCTTTTTAATTCGTGTGGCTTTGAATTGAAATGCCAACCCCCTTAATTCAACGGCCTCGGAAACTTGTGAGCTAACTTTGCGCCCATGTGACCTCCAAATCTTACTTTACTGCTTCTTGCCCACTTTGTTTAACTACCAGATCTTTTCTTGATTTCTTCAGCTTATTAATTGCTTTACATATATTTGCATTATTTTTCTTTTCTAGAATCGTATATAGAGAGAGAGAGAGTCGTCTCACTTTTTGTACATTTGTTGCACATACAACACACAATCAACCAGTAGACTCTTGACATGGACATTAAAATAAAGACCAAAAATGTTTTTAAAAAAAATATCAAAAGCTGACAGCATTTACTACAAGTATGATCGGGATTACCGTTTTAATTGATAAGTGTAGGAGTAGATCTTATTTTTATTAAGCTTAATTTTCAAGCTGTATACTCAACAAACTCCAAAATTTCCACAATTGTATTTGTATAAATCTAATTTTTTAAATTTATTTTTTTACAAATTAATGTGACATAATTCAATTAGTTTGATTAATTAGCTATTGATCTACATGAACTTTTTTTATATTTTTATTCAATCAATAAATTTATGTGACATCAATTTATATAAATGGCAAATGTTAAGTTACAATAATTGTAACATACATTTCTCATGTGAACCACACAAATTATCGGTCTTACAATTTTGTGTGGTTCACATGAAGAATATATGTTATAATTATTGTAACTTAGTGACTACCTATATAAATTTATAATGATATCATTCCTCTTTAAAAAAAGAAAGTTGATATTGTACTATAGATTTAAAAAAAAAATTGAGAAATTAGTGAATTAGGCTCAACAATAAGGTGTGAAAAAATTATCCCAAGGATGAAGAATGATGAGCCATTGGCCCATGGCTAGAGGACTATTAATTTATGAGGGCCCAAATTCGAGTTGAATGGGATTCATATCATGCGGCAGCCCAAAACTTTAACACCAATATAAGAGGACTCATTGCTGTGGTTGGAAAAAGATTTATGTCATAACTCATAATAGTGTAGTTTTAGAATATTAAGTCGAAAGTTATTTCTCTGGAAGTTACTGTGAGAATTTTTTGATTCTAAAAGCAGTAACAATAACAATACAGCAGTATCTTATTAAATTAATACTTGATAAATTGATGATCTTGATTAAATAATAATTTTTCAATCCCAATTTTGGAGGTAACATGGTAAATTAATAATTCGATAAATTTTTAAATAATAATTTCCAAAATAAATTATTGTAGGGCCCAATTCATACATAAATTAATAATTAACTAATTTAAAATTTTACATATCACATGTCTATGATTTTTTTTTTGGGCTATATAATGATTTATATTTCATCAGTCATTATTATTTTCTTTGCAACTTTAAAATGAGAAGCCACTTTTTTATTCTATGTACTATATTAAGAGAAATAATAGAGAAATTGGTTTAATATATTACCTCCGAAAATTCTTCTTTAATGAGTTACTACATAATCCTAGCCATGCTATCTAGCTAAAGGATTTTGGTGTGACTCATTCATTTAATTAAAGATCAACTTAGAATCGTATCATACTATATATCATACTACATTCTATAATTATATTGCCTCTATCCTTCACCAAAATTCATATTATGAATGTGATATTATCGTTATGAATCAATAATTACCAATTCATCAATATATAAATATTCATTAAATTCATGATCCCAACACCATTAATTTATCTTCTGTTGTACTTATTTCAATCAAATGCAACGATATAAATAAGGAAAATGTTACAAATCATTTGGAAATTCATAGTAATTTAAAATAGCTTTTTTTCTTTCTTTTTTACTATCTGAAGGTTTTAGTATGGATGAGGCTATTTAAAGTTTGAACTATATATAATTCCTCTTAAGGGTGATATTTGACCCTTCAATTTATCTAACTAGATGGATCCCTCAATTTATCTCACCAGACCTCACATTTCAATTAATGTTGTTTATTCTATGATATTGATATTGATATACAATATTATTTACATATATATAATTAAAACTTTAATAGTGTAAATGTGTAATATTTTGGGGTGGGTGTATATGTGTGTGTGTGTAACATTTTGCTAAATATATAGATATTAAATGGGTTATTGAGTAACCTGTTTATTTTTCGTGTCAGATTCGGGTTTCAATATTTTGACACGATTATTAAATGAGTCATGTTTAGATTGACCTAAATTTGACACGATACGAACACAATCCAACGACCTGTTTTGGCAACTTTAGATGAAGTGGTGGGATTGATGGTTATGCACTTATACTATAGAGAGAGATAATAAAATAAAATGATAATTCTTTTTGTTTAATAAGAGTAATTTTAAAAAATAACAAAATAATTTAAAAGTGAGGGTTAGTGAGATCATTTGAGGAGGTCACGTGTCATTCATCTAATATCCATTTTCTTAGAATACTCACTATCAAAATATCAACGCCTAGAATTTTACTCTATAAACTATTCAATATCCCAAAATTAACCCTGTTTTGGTTTCTTCTTCGATAATTTTATATAGGGAAATTATCATTTGTATACCCTTAGTTTACTCCATTATAAAAAATATTACAATACTTTGAGGGTGTATCAATTGTCCACCTTAAGTTGACAAAATATATCAGCCGACCACCAAACCATTAGTTGTCGTTTAAATATAATAACGTCAGAATGGTAATCTGGTCTTTTCATATAAATAAGTGATAATTTAAAGGTATACAAGTGATAAAAAAGAATTTAAGGGTATACAAGTGATAATTTTTAAGGGTAAAATTGTCAATTCACTGTAATTTCGTTAACTTTCAAACGACAATTAACGGTTTGGTGGTCGGTTAATACATTTTGTCAACTTAGGGTGAACGATTGATATACCCTCAAAGTATTGTAGAATTTTTTATAACAGAATAAATATACAATATACGAATGATAATTTTCCTTTTATATAAAAATATTTTATTAAGACGAGGGTTAATTAGAGTTCACAGTAGGGGCAAAGAGTTTAACTTACCTGTCCCTTTTGATAATTTTGTCTAAAGTTATCTTTATAATACAAATTTTCATTGAACCATGGGTTGAAAAAGAATTTTAACAGATTTAAATAGTCCCACCCTTTTAATAATATTATCACCCAAACACGTGTAATTTGAAAGTTTTTTATGAGACCCGTGCATTAATATTGGTATAGTCCCGCGCATTTACCATAGCTGATAAAGTGAACAACAAGTTTAGAGTCCCGACCCATCAAGCCCTTATTAGTTGAATTCAGCTGACGGTTTGTGGCTTCATTGATTTCATTTGGAAATAATTTGGATATCTACTTTTTTTTTTTCTTTTCTTTTTGAAACGAATTTGGATTTCTGCTATAAAAGTGAATCAACATTGAAGTGATAAGAGTTACAATCATGTAATGTACCTGGAAAAAAAAAAAAAATTGACCGTTACATCCGCATCTCCCGCAAGTGGACCATAGTTTTAAATATGTTTGGTTGACAAAGCTTTTAAAAAAAATACGAATCTTGATCGACTGTACATTGTCACAGCAAAATTTTTAAATTTGTGTTTTTGCATGGAAATGGTGACGAATAAGAGTGTGTGAAATGAAGAAAAAGAAATAGAAAAAGCATCGATCAATATAGTCTAATTAAACAAAAAGAAGAAGAATATGATTCTTATTATGCCAAGAATATCTATTTCATAGCGACAATAACTGGGGTGGCTATCATTATTTAAGTTATAACTTTTAAAGTAAGTTTGGAATTAAAGTGTTGTAATTTTTAAGTTATAATTACTGTAGATAAAAATTGTAATTATGAAATAAAAATTAGTAATATATAATAAATATAAATTTTAAATAATAATTTTTATAAAATTATTAAAGATATAATTTTTTTTCATGATACAATTAAAAAACCATATTAATATGACTTTCAAACTCCAACAGATAGTGTTTACTATTTAACAAATACTTTAATATTATATTTTAAAAATTACAACTGATCAATCTCAATTACAAACATATCCTTAATTTAAACATGTTGTGTGTATGTTAGATGAGTCGTCTTTTATCAAAAAAGCCTTTATTTTTACTAATGTGAAGACAAAACTTAAAGTAATAATAAAAACAAAAATTTTCAATATGCTAAAAGGATGACAGATGATGCATGTGTTATTTTTTTTATAGTTTGGTTCTCATTTGAAATTGAACATACTCTTTTGGGATTTTTATTCATCACAGATAAATCTACGTGCATATGCATTCACACGACACATGGAAACATTAATTCAACTTTTGGCAAGACATCATGATCCAAGAACCCAAAAAGATAACCTGAAAGACATTGTATAATCATTGCATTTACAAGCCCACAGAAGAAGATGATTCATGATTCATGTGGTCTACATTGCAATTTGCACATGATATTGCTAAAAAGGAGAAGAAAGTAGATGGAATTTGTAATTGCTTCAATAAATTTTTCAAAGATCTTGCCACTAGATTTTCTGGTCAGCTTTGGATTATTATGCTTGCATCATCACCATCATTTTTTATTTTTAAATTAAAAACAAGTACACTGCTAAATCTTTGTTGCTTTACTTTTTAGCAATGCCTTAAACCTTTAGTTTGTTGGATTCTGAAGTGAAAGCATACAAATTTCTTACTCTATTTAGTCCCTCTTCTTTCCCATCACTAGTCACTATACTAGCTTCTTGTCTTAAAACAGCTCATAAAAGCAACCCCAAAATAATTTTGTTCTTAAAAAAAAAAAAGAAAGAAAATGTTGCTGAAAAAAAATCCTGCCACGAACAGGAGTTTCAACAGAGAGAATCGACATATTTTGATTGTGATGATTACAGTGAAGCAGCTGCAGAAGCAGCAGCAGATATCAAGAAGAGATGGTGATGAGAGGAGGACAAATTACAAAGGAAATGGGCCCTCTAAAGCCTGCAACAGATATGAGTACCACTGCACCAAAGAGTAATGTGTTTCCTTTCTCTTTCTTCTCCTTGTTTTTACTCTTTGTGTATCAATGCTGTGGTTGTGACGTTGTGTGTGTGTGTGTGTGGTTCTTCTTTCTCTTTCTATCTAATTAAATGGGTCCATTTCATTCCTCTCCACTTCACTGCTCAAGCATTTTTTGGCCTTTTTTTCACACTCTCTTTCTTGCTTTTATTTTCCAGACCCATTGGTGTTTTATACTTTAACTTTGAATCTCAGTTTCTTGGGTTCTGTTCATGCAAAAGAAACTTTGCCCACTTCATGTATTGAGGGGGAAAAAAAGTGAGGATAATGCATTATGCATGAGGCCAGGGTAACTTTTTCACCTTGTTCTTTTCGTTAAAGAGGAAACAAAAGTTCTGTGCTGTGTTTCCTGGCTTTTGATTATACTCTTTTTGTGGAGAAAGTGAAACTCAATTATATCATGTGAAGTTTGTATTGTAATGGCTCTTTTGGGGGTTCCCTGAGGAAGCCTTACATGTTATGTCAATCAAGCATATTAGAAAACAAAACAAAACAAAACGACTTTTTCTTTGAGCGCTGCAAAGATTTCTCACGTCTTGCATGATGAAATCGAATATTTATCTGCTTTAAAATTCTCCACCTTCTTTTATTTTGTTTTCTTCTAGGTTTGATGCAACAAACTGGGTTCTCAATGAACTTGTATCTTGGTGGGTGATACTTGATAGATCGCTTTGCTCCTCTGCAAATGAGACAAAGGTTGGTCACGTTTTCATGCTTTATTTTGCTAGTTTCATTCACAATTCCACCAGTTCTTCTGTGTCATCACATGATTTTGTAAACACTGAATTTGAATTTTTTTTATATGAAACTCAAAAATGTTTTAAAGATGAAGAATAATCTTGAAGCTGTAACCGGTGATATGTTTACCACTTTTGTTGGTAGTGTCCTTTTAAATCACGATGTTTTGGTATGAAGTGGAAATCTTGTTTATGTTTCATTTTGTTTTCTCTCCAAGATATATTGTACTTCTATAAAACTATTTGTTGGTCTTTTTTGGCTATTTGCTCTTGGTATCCATTCCTCTGCTTCTTGATTATAGTGTATCTGTAGGGAGGGCCTTAGAAAGCTCAGTTAGTAGTTATTTTAGTTGATTGACACTGATGCCTGTCTTAGACTATTGATGATGTTCAAAATAGAAGGTTACTGAAAATGGGTATTTTTCATACCCTTTTAGTAAAATCATAGCATTGCCTTTTGAAGGAGTGATGATATTGAAACAACTAGTTGTATGCATAATCTGGCCTACCTAATTTCTGCAGGTTTGATATGTAGTTTCACTTTTTTCTGTAAAAAGTTTCATCAAACTATTGGTAGTTTGCTTCTTCAGTCAACACATTTTGGATTCTGCTAGATGATGAATGTGTCCTTGTGTTTGAGAATGAAAGAAAGGGGGAGGATGAGAAAAACAATTCCTGTCTGCTTGGGCAGAAATTAGAAAATAGAAAGTGGGGAGTGGGGAAGGAATCTATCGAATTCAGAATTATTAGGTCCATTCATGGATGTCACAAGTATCATTTCATTCACTTCCTTAGCCACTGTATTGATGTATCAATTTTCAGATATCTTATTGTTTTTTGTCATAAAAAATTGTGCTTATAAAGTATTTCTTAAGTTTTCCAGTTCAATATTTCTTGAAAGCAGATAATCAATGCATGAAGAGAATGATCACAAAGACAGAAAAGTATCTGCGCTGGCAACCAAATTAGTCTGCTTGATCTCTCCTGATATTTGTTGAGTGAGGCAGGCAAAAGTGTCCACAGTACTGCTTGTGGAGATCAACTGGATTAACATTCCTTTAGAGTAAAAGAATCTTGAAGCTGTTGGCGTGAAATTTTTTTGCATCTGACCATCTAATGGAGAATGATATGTTCAATAATCCAATTAATATAGCTAGCAGAAATTCTGTTCTCATAGATGGAACCCCAAACTCACTGATCAGAACTAGTCCATTCAACTTTGATAGCCAAAAGCACCCAGACCCGGCATTGGCTGGATTTCCATCATTTTCAGCATTGCAAGGAGAACCTATCAGTGATATCCACACTAATCTTAATGTAACAAACAATTCCAGGGTTTTTGATTCTGATGCATTAGTTACATCACTCGGAAGGAATGGCATGAGAGACTTTTCGGTTGGTAGATCAGGTCCTATGGATAATATTAACTTTCAAGAGCAGCTGGAGGATGGAACACCCATCTCTTCTACTTCATTTGCTACCCTTTTGGCTGCAAGAAATGGCCTTCAAGAAAATCTAAACAACTTAGCAATTTCAGTGCCTTCAATTTATCCTGTGGATGTTCTTAGAAATGACATTGCAAACCACTGCTCGAATGATTTGAATTCTTCTTTTGAAACCTCAGCAAGCTGTGGGTATGATGAAGTACTTGGAAATGTCAATAGTAAGTGGGTTTTTGACGAGGCTCATGCAGCTCCAAAGTTTGATGGAAAAACTTTGTTAAGAACTGGGTTTCAACCATATTCATCCATAGGAAGCCTGCATCCAAGTGAGTGGATATCCTCAAATGATGCAGATGTGACTGCCAATCGTTATGGCTCCTCTAATTACAGTAATGAGCTCTCTTTAAGTCTTGCGACTTATCATACTGCTATCACTGGTGGGAATAATATCCCTGATCAGTGCTCTGAGGTAAGCTTTTCTGGTGCAACTCATCGTTGCTTGAATGCAACAAGATTGTGCTCAGAACAAGCTTCTTGCAGCAGTAATGAGCTTTCTCTAAGTTTTGGTTCTCACAGACCAGCTCACTTCTTGCAATTTATATCGGGATCAACTTATCTCCATGCAGTACAGGAAATACTTGCTCAAATTGCAAGGTACTCGCTAGAAAATCTAGATGATATGAGTTACTTAGGTGTGAGGAAAATTGGGGACAATATACCACCGTCTTCAAGTTTCATTACTGGGGAACGGAGGCCGCCAATGATCTCTGATGAATTTCCAAATGTTGATGGTTGCTTTGAGGTCCAAATGAATCCCTCACAGCAGAGACAAGCAGTTGAAGCTAAGAAAGCCCAATTACTGGCTTTACTGCAAATGGTATGTTGGATTACTTACTTCTGTCTAAAGATTTAAGTATAGCATTAACATATGTGATCGGCCCAGTTGTCTTGATCAAGCAAGTTTGGTATTATTACCAATTTGGATTGCTAGCTCTCTCATTTATCATTTCATTTAATCCTTTCTGGTAACTTGGAGATGGCATTTCAGCATTGTAATGACATTTTGACAAAAAACTTCATTATGACTCAGGTTGATGATCGATACAACCAATGCTTGGATGAGATCCATACAGTTGTATCTGCATTTCATGCTGCAACAGAGTTGGACCCTCAGGTGCATGCTCGTTTTGCCCTTCATACTATCTCTTTCTCATATAAAAACTTGAGAGAGAGAATCAGCAGCCAAATCCTTGCAATGGGAGCACATTTTGATAGTAAATTCACAAGAGGGAAGGACACAGTCATGGTAGATTCTTTCATCAAGGAACAATGGGCTCTCCAACAGCTAAAGAAAAAAGAACACCAAATATGGAGGCCCCAGAGGGGGTTGCCCGAAAAGTCTGTTTCTGTTTTACGGGCTTGGATGTTTCAGAACTTTCTTCATCCGTAAGCTCTTTTACTCAATGATTACTTTTACATTTGTGTACTTGTAAGTTTATGGCTAGCATTGTTTGATGAACTCAACCTATATGCAGATGTGTAGGAACTTGGAAGATCTTATGTGTTTGATGAATTTCAGGTACCCTAAAGATGCAGAGAAGCATTTACTTGCCATGAAAAGCGGATTGACGCGAACCCAGGTATTAGCGTGTGCTGTCTTTGGTGATTTTAAATTTAAGGAAAAACTTGTGCATTCTCATTTAGGAAACATGAAACATATTTTTGAGCAACAAGTGAAAGTGACTTTGTTAGTTATCTCTTTTCTTCCAAGAAATTTAAGTACACTCATAATTATGAACACTTTTCTTTCACACTTAATTTTACTAGGTATCAAATTGGTTTATAAATGCCCGTGTTCGACTATGGAAACCAATGATAGAAGAAATGTATAGAGAAGTCAACAGAAGAAAGGCTCAGCGAAGCAAGGAAGGAATTGACAGCAGTCGCAGAAGCCAGATAAGCATCAGCAACCAAAGATTTAATATGAATTGAAGCTCAAAATTTAAAAGATGGGAGGTGAGACCAAGCACATCTTGTCTCTTTCAACAAGAAATCAAAACATCCATAATATATGGTACTCACTGTACATAACGTCCCATACTTTTCCTTTTGAAGCACAAGGGGCAAATTTGTCAGTAACTAATTTCTGTCCAGCTTGATATGAATGTTCCATTAAACGAATCAAAATTTCTTAGTAAAATTACTAGGAATTATTTTGCGTCACTGAAAGTGCTGGACTTTTGGCACCCCCTCGATACCCCTTAAAACCCTCTTCTAATATAATTACAGTTAAGTCTATAAATAAGTAAAATTAATCTCACTTTTTTTCTCTCTTTAATTTATAACTTACACTGTATTACTAAAATTCGAGGACACCATCTTGTAATACTTGGAACATTTTCTTTCAAGTAATTAAACTCTCAATTAACAAACTTAAATTCTATGCCCTAGTTGAGTTAGCTGTTGCAACTTGAAAATAAAACAACAAAATTCAATTCTATTTTTTTTTTTTGCAACCCAAAATCAATTGAATCACATTTCTCTCTCTCCCCAGTCTCATCTATGTAATTAATTTGCACAAACTTAAAATATTAATATTTTTTTCCTTTTTAATATTGATCATTTTTATTTTTTGAGAATTAGAGTTTTTAAATTTCGTACAAAGAGAAGGTTCAAAGGTTTGAATGACTCTCATTCAAAGGATCAAAAGGCCACAGTGGAAACGCCATTGAGGGGCGCAGCTGGGAAGGGCACACTGCATGCAGGGCGGAGCCATATATTATATGTACCACTCCAATTAAAGCCCTTTGAACAGAAAGAAAAATGCAAATAATCATGGGGGTGTGAATGCAAGGCTTAGCCAGGAAGGCCGTGCTGCAACACTATAAGGCTCTATGGGCTCTGTTTATGATTAAGGTACTTGTAACTTAGTTACAAGTTATTGTGGAAAAATATCATAACTATGAGATTAAATTTAGTAAAATTATTATTGCACTATTTTTTTATTATCTTATATTTATTTAACCAACATAAAATTTTAACATATTTTCTGCACCACATTTCTTTTAAAATTTGTATCAATTATCTATTTTTGCACTAACATCGTTAAATAATTTAAACAAAATAATAATTTTATCCCTAAATAAATTAAAAGATCATTTTATCTTATAAAAATTTTAAAAAATAAAAAAATTATAATTATAAAAATATTCTTAAATTTAAAAAAATAAATCCAAAATAGAAGTGTTCATATGATTTTTATTAAATTTAGATTTTGTAAATTTTAATAATTATTTTTTATTAAATTATAAAATTTTAATAAAAAAATAACTAAATTTATTTATTAAAAATTATAATTTTGTAAAATTTTATTAAAATAACTGAATTTATTTTATTAAAAAATAAATCCCAAAATTTTAATAATTTAGGGGATTTATTAAATCCCAAAATTTTGTAATTATTTTTATAATTATAATTTTTATTAAAATAATTTTTATTAAAAATAAAAATTTGATTTTTTAGATTTATTTCTTTATTAAATATAAGGGTATTTTTATAATTATAATTTTTATTTTCAAATTTTTTAGAAGATAAAATGATCTCTTAGTTTATTTAGGGTAAAATTATCATTTCGTTTAAATTATTTAACGGTGTTAGTATAAAAATAGCTAATTGATACAAATTTCAAAAGAAATGTGGTGCAGATAATATGTTAGAATTTTGTGGTGGTTGGATGAACATAAAACAAAAAAAAATAATACAATGATAATTTTTCTTAAATTTAATATTATGTAGTAAATATAATTTTTAAATGATATTTTAACAAAATTAATAAAAATATAATAAATTTTTTATCATACAAATATAAAATTAAACCAACTTAAATTTTAAATTATAAGTGTTAGAATTTATCAAACACTTTAAATTACAGCTAAGGAACTTCAATTTTAAACATACCTTAAGCTACTTATATTATATATACCACTCCAGCTAAAGCCCTTTGAACAAACAGAACAATGTAAACGCCATAGGGTGTGAATAAAAGGCTACATTCTACTTAAGAATAAGACTTATTACTTCATCCTTAACTTGATGTAGCCTCAAACAATAAAACACATATTAAAATTTGCGGACACTAAAAGCTTTTTCCTAACAGGAGCAGAGAGATTTCACCAATTAAATCTCTAAAAACATGAGGTAATTTATTGGACTTGTCCTACCCACCTCAACTTCTCCCGGTGAAATCCCTACTAATTAGAAAATGATATCGAAGTGTCCAGTTACAACGGCAAGTGGCAGAGCAAAACCGCAACCGGGCTGCTGCGAAAACAAATGATAGCTATGAATGCAGGAAGCGGACAGATAACATAAGCTGATGGTGGGATGGGAATGGTGGCCAAGCGGTGGTCATAGCTGGTTGAGAAATAGGAACGGCAGCATCAAGGAGCCTTTCATGGCCATAACCGAATCTGACCCACAAATCTTTAGACCCACCGAGATCTTGAAAATAAAATACACTACCACTTTCAAAAGCCGCGGATATAGCACCATCAGCAAATGGGTGGAAAATTAATCTTCATTTGGAAGAAAAACCCTTCACAAGGAAGGAGATAATAGCTTTCACAAGGAAGGAAGAAGGGAAAGAAACAATAAAAATAAAAAGAGAAGTCGCTTCCGGTGGAGGCAGGGGTGGGCAAATAACACGTCCCCATCAGATTTGAAAAATTAAATTTTAACCGGATGCAGATGAAAAATCCAACCCTACTTCGATTTGGCCACTTTGATTGGATTGGATCGTGAAATTTGAATTATAATGCACACGCAAACACAAATTTTTAATCCAATCTGATCCAACCCGAACTTTATCTGGATCTAATCGGATTGGATCAGATTTTAGGGTTGAAGAGAGAGAAGATATGATTTTAGGGTTTTCACTATTGTGCATGTGGAAATTTCAAGAAAGGTTTACTTAAAAAAAGGGTATTTTTAGTACTAAATAGAAAATAATTAAAATAAATAAATTTTAAAATACAGAGGGACTATTTGACATTAATTTCCTTTCCATACCTATTCTTTAATTAAAACAATTATCAAGTTATAGTTATTATTTTAATTTATCAATTCTCAAAAATAACAAAATTGCCCTGATTAACTATTTCTTTTCTCTACCACAACAATGGTAAAAACTAACAAGACTAAACTAATTTCTCTCTCTTTCAATTTTTCTTTTTTTTTTTTCTTTTTTATTTTTTCTTGTTAAATAAAATTTATCTCTCTCTTAGTTTTTACAATAACATCCTCAGATTTACTTTTGTTATCATTTAGAGTTTGTACTTCAAGGATTTTACTAAGAAAATTCTAATATATGCAAAGTGGTAAAAAAAATTATCTTTGATTTTTATATAATGGATATTGATCCTTTTATTTTATTTAAATTACAATAGGGCTGAATTTGTTAATTTTTGAAGAGTTTTATTTATTAACTTAATATAATGGATATTGATCCTTTTATTTTGTTTAAATTAAATAGGGCTGAATTTGTTAATTTTTGAAGAGTTTTGTTTATTAACTTAATATTTGCTTCATGTATCATAATAAATTTTTATAAGGGGAAGGAAATGTAAGGAGAGAATGAAATTAAATAACTAATTGATCAAATTATATTTTCATAATAAAATTTTTCATTCAAAAAGAATGTAGTGAGAAACATGATGAGTTCAAATATCCTCACCCTTCAAAAGCTTCATCTAAAGCTTTAGAGGCCGGAGGGCTTGCTCAAATTAATCAAACACAATCTTCATTGAATGGAAAGAAAGATATCGAGGGTACTTGATCATTTGGTTCCATTAGGCTAATGTAGAGCTGAACAATCTCCATTAATTGCAAACTGCAACAGCAAGTCAGCAAATCATTTCTCCTGATAATGACTGCATTCTCTAGTAACTAGAACCAGTAATTAACAGCAATTTTCACTAGTTGCTCAAACCAAGAGTCGCAGATACAATGAAATTCTCAACACATCTGCAATCATATAAACAATTTCATCTCACCAATTTCTATTTCACGTCTGTATGTCAGCCTTACTGTTGAGACTTCAAAAGTCAAGAAGAGCAAGACACTTCTGCACCACACCTGAAATCTACCAGCTATTTTTCATTGTCACCAAAGAAATGAAATGAATCAACATGACAATGAAAAAAACATCAATCCCTTTATGAAGAGTTTGCTTTGCAGCCTTTCACATTATCATTATTTGCTTGTCATTGGTAAATAATTATTCCGAGGATTTACAGATGACTGACCCACTCCTCAACTAACATTTATGGATACATATAAAAGAATTATACCTGATTTCCGTTTAATATATAACCTAGTATCTTTCCTGCTCTTTCCCTATTTACAATGCTCTGTAAATTTACTCTTCTGTCGTCTCGACCAATCAGAAAACTTTACATGCACCTTAACCATATTATTGCAAAAAAGAACCTTGCCTTCCTCTTCCATCTTCTATTAGATGATTCCCACAGAAATTCGAGTTTTTATTGGTTTTAACTTCAAGCCCATGCTTTCAGGTGAAAGAAGCTCTGGGGAGATGCAACACGGACTCAATGGACTTCTTGGGCTAACACTTAGAGTTGGTCTGTACAATCCATATCCCATGAGAAAGTACTCCATTGGTATCAACATGGCATGGGGCTGTTCCTCTGTCACCATCGATCCACATGCCTGAACCTGTAGGTGCCAGATCCCCAAGTAGTTAAAACTCACTTTCACAAAATGATGCAAGCAAGACTAGAAAATAGAAATCCTAATAGAGATATATATACTCGTGTCCATACCTCAACCAAAGCACTATATCTTCTATCAATTTTAGAAGTCATGTGGACAGCCTCAGAATGGAAAGGAGAGCTTTCACCAACAAATATTAGAGAGCGGCATTGCAGTTTCCGCAGCCCTTCACTGATGTCGGGTCTCCTGCCAGACAAAAAAAACATGTTGGGAATACCAGATCAAAAAGTCGAAGCACATGAGGTTGTTTCAAAACAAATGGCACCTACTTAACGACATTGTAGACAAATAAGACACTCCATGTGATGGAAGACAGTCCTTAACAAAGCATGATTACTAGCAATTATTAATCTCTATCAACATTGCCACTGTCTCGGGGAAGATTGCAAAGTTGATCAGAAAAATGCAAAAATCAAGGGCCAAATGCCAACGTGGATCAGTAGTCTACAGCAGAGGCAACTAAAACTAAGCATTTACCAAGCCAAAAGACACCATTCTTAATATTTGCCTCATGTAATCAGTGGGATCAAACTTTCTTGAAACAGGTCATACCCATTAATTGCTTCAAGAAAATGCCAAACATTTGTGCTCTGTCTTTCATCCAGCAGCTGAGGAAAGAAACATACATATTAAGAAGCTAGCCACGCAAAGGAAAGGGATTAGTGATTGACCGTCTACAATTAATCATAGTTTTATTTCAGATGAATAAAGCACTTATTGCGAATGAGAGAGATTAGAAAGGGCTGAGGGACTAACTCTTCTGCATGCCTGAACTATATCAGATTCTGGTACTTGGGCATTACCACGAACTTCCTGCTATCATTGGTCAGAATTCAATCACCAATCAATCAAATTCTGGAAACAACAACCCAAATTAAATGGGATAAGCTTCAAGCACCATAATACCTTGCTGAAGTACCGCTTTAGCAATAATTCCTTCACCACCCCACACATGCCATAGTAGTAGAGTAAATTTGACATTACCTGTGAATAATATGGAGGCTCACATAAGAAAAAGATCCTTAAACTTGTAATCAGTGACAAGGAGGTTGAGGAATGGAACCTTATTATACAACCATTCTGTCCAAGAGGGTGCTTTGCACAGAGGAGAAACTAGGATTAACCCAAGTACACGGTGCCTATATTTCATCTGTTACCAATGAATGGAAAAGACTAGTAAATCCCCACTCCTCAGGAGCCCAATAGGATAGCCACGAAAATAAATAAATAAATAATCATGTTGATGGTACCAAGGGGTACAACTTACAGCAAATAGTGTAAGAATGTAAGCTCCAGCTGTAACCCCCATACACATCACTGCACCAAGTCTGAAGAAGAAGAGACAAAAGAAGGACAAATCAGTTGGCTTCCTTTATACACTACCAACTGAAAATAACTCATCATCATGATACAGAATACTCATTAGACAGCTTAAAACAATTTAAGCATGTGAAGGTCTGTTGATATACATCAATTTTCAAAGAACAACCACTTTTAAGAACCAAAAAAGGCAATAATGAAATCAGACAAAATATCTGAAGCAGAAGAGAGGCCATACTATAGCATATGACCAATCAGCTAACACACTGAAGAGAGAGTAACAAGCATATTGTGATAATGTATTTACCCAAAATGGTTAAGAACCTCAGCGATTTGATCCGCTAAATCATCAACAGAGAGTACAGGTTCATCATCACTAATTGCCGCAGCTCCAAACTGCAATAGCTCTTGAAAAAAGTACCAGATCAGAAACAATGTGAATAATAACATTCGCCAAAAGAAATAACTTAGGATGGTAGACGGATGAAAAACAAGCATACTATGTAAACCAGCTATTAAGTTACAAACCTCGTGGCCAGGAGGATTTATATGATATATGCAAAAGTTGTGCAGTAGCAAGGAACATGCTTCTGGGCAGAAGAATAATCCTTGAAAACAGGACATATCTGCTCAGTCAAACATAAAAAAACATAAGTTAGCTCGGTACTGTTGCATTGGAAGAAAAAGTGTTAAATAATAATATCTTTCAAATTCAAAGATACAAGCTACTCATATACTCCGAGAACATAATATATTTGCACAAAATTTAAACAATTAATAATGCAAAGGTCCCAAATTCAAATTTAACATCAACATAGATCTCAATTCTAATTACAGAAAAAAAAATTGTCATCAGGCAGGGATCATAGCCAAGCAAATTTCTTCTAGATATTTAAACATTTATGTCCCAGAACATTTGTCAACAGTTTGGTTGACTTGTCTATGAATAATGAAAAAACAATTTTACCAGAAAACATACGAATTTAAACATTTTGACTGAAAAAAGGCTCAATAGCATATAGTGAAATGTCATCTATACTTTGCTATTGCAGTTTTCTGAATGCACCCAAGAAAATCCAGCATACTTACAGTTTAGAGCTAAATCAGGATAAGTGACAAGAGCTGGCTTGTCCTGGTCCCCATAGATGGTAACAGACAAAGAACCATGGGAAGTTTTTATAAGATTGTCCTGCAAAGATTAGAATACATTATTCTCTTAATAAATAACACTAGAGGAAATCAAATTAGTAAATCCAACACAACACATGCCAGTAGTGACAAAGCCTACTTTCTAAAATAATAAATCTCCAAAATCAGCATAGCAGGCACATATCGAATGTTCAAATACTAAAACCATATTCGCTTTTGACAAAAAGAACATTTCAGGCATATCCAAGTTAAGTTATCTTAAAAACAACAGGAATTTGCACGTGCAATGGCACCTTTTGGAGAAAAGTAACTCTTTTGCCAATTTAGCATTTGCTGGCATTATGTTCTTTGACTCCACGAACAGGAAATTGACAAATGAACCACCAAACATAAGATTTCACATTCTCAATGACTTAACATGAACCATTTCTCATTTATTTCCAATATCTAGTAATTAGCATTTCAAGTCAAAATCAAGAGGCTACAAGAAGCCATATTTTGAAAACTAATGCCATATCCGATCCATTCAAGACGAACAAGAAAACGCATTTAATATGCAAATCTCGTGTGGATAATCTCTTACAAGTTATACCATGATAAATAAAATAAATATATAAAAATAAAATCTTCGAAGGCTTTTTGAAATATAAAAAGAAATAAAACAACAATTCAGCAGTTCACTGTTTTTACATTATAACAAGAAAGTAAAAAATTATTTAACATGTTATAACCTACGCTCAAGAATAAAAAAATTCCTCGACGTTATAAATTCTTTCCTTTTCCTGCATTTTCTCAGCAGCCAAACAAGAATTTAGAAAAAAAAATTCAAAACAAAATGTAGGTACCTTGCCACTAGGAGGAGGAGTCTCCATATCAATGGAAACCGAATCGCTTGAAGAATCTGCCATCTCTCTCTCTCTCTCTCTCTCTCTCTTCTCTCTCTACTCCCTCTCAATTCAAAGCCTCGTTGCTGTTAAATTTGGTTTCCATTTGCTTATATATATATATCCCTCTCTCTTCTAATCTTTTTAAATTTAAAAAAAATAATCAGTATAAGACTAATAAAATCTGCACGACTCCTAGATAACTCGCACCGAGTCACCGACGTTCCATTAGCTCTCGCGTCTCACGTGCGCTCCGCACTGACAAGCCCTAACCTGAGACTCTGGTTTATTTAACCATGGTTAAATAGGCCGACAGTTTGTCTATTTACCTTTTCGCCCTTGCTCACTGCTGTGCGTGCCGGTTCCCACCAATTGGTTTTTAGCTGTTTTTCAACATTTTAGACGTTGGCTGTAAAGCTGCTGCTACGGCCTTCGGTTTATTATGTTGATATTTTAACTACTCGTTGTCGGTCAACGAAATAGTTATAAATTTATTGACGGGCTGTTTTGTTACTGTATACCGGCGGTTGATTCGGCAATTTCGGACTTATATTTTATCATATTTTGTTTTATTATTATTTTTAATAGAAGAGTAATATTGAATTTCTTGTAAAATTTAGTTGTCAAAAGTACATAAAAAATCAAAATATAATTAAGATTTTACAGACTAAGAGCCCGTTTGGGATTGTTTTTAGGAGATTTAAAAGTGATTTTGAAAATTTAAAAGCTAGTTTTAGTGTTTGGTAAAAAAAAATTAAAATCACTTTTGTCAAAATCAACTTCTCCTACAGTTGATTTTGAAAAGTAGTGAAGGAGTAGCTTTTTAGATTCTGATTTTGAAAATCAATTTTATTATTTAATATAATTTCATAAATATCCTTAAAACTATTACTTAAATATAAAATTATCCTTATTCAAATTGGAAACAAAATAATTTATAAAAATTTGTATTATAATTCATAAATATAAATTTATTGATATCAATTTATTGGTTGAATTATTATTAAATTTATTTCACGATATTATTAATTTAATTATCAATTGCTTTAAGAAAAAAAATTAAATAAATATATTATAAATTTTATTTTTAGTAAAAATTATTATAATACACAATTAAAAATATTATATGTACATGTTTTTATATATATAAGTAAATTTTATCTTATATTATGGATATTTTAGTCATTTATTTTTTCTCAACAGTTTAATAGTAAAATTTAACAATCGTTCATAACTGCTTTCAAAACTCACAGTACTTCTTGAAACAAAATTTACCAAACATTTAACTGATTTTCTTCACAACTAATTATTTCTACAGTACAGCTAACAACAATTATTTTAAAAGCTACAGCATTCCCAATCTGGCCCTAAATCTAAATAATAAATTAACAACTAAAAAATCTAAGTCTCTAATGGTAAAGAAGGATCTCCCTAAAGTTCATGTCTTGAGTTTTCACTTCCATTGGTGTGGGTGTGTTAGAAGAAAAAGTGTGATATATATTCTAAAATAAAATTCATATTATGAAATTACTTTTTTTTTTTAAATTATTTTTAATTATTTTCGGAACGAAATTTACTTTGACATGAAAGTGTGTGACAGAGAAGTCGTTAAGATGCGAGGTCGAATTTCAGCCACAGGATTGTTGAGTTGAAACATCAAGTGGTTAGTATAAATTGAGGCCCACCGCATTCGTTTTATGAACTGTCATTTTCCATTCAAGTTGGTATCTGTCATTGGCACACACCAGAAAGTAACCCAGATGTCGATTTTCCTCTCCGATTGGGGTCCTTGTAAACAAAGCGTTTCTTCAATCTGAAATTTTGAGTTTTCAGCTAAAATTGCCAATTTATTCCACCCAAAAAAGGCAGAAAAGTGAATTCCTTTTCTAATTGTTTAATTTTAATTTTGATCTTTTTAAAAAAAATAATCCATGATTGCAACTAAAAGAGTATGTATGTTGAGAGCATTCCAAATAATTATTTTACTGATCAAATAAATCTTTTAAACAAATATAGTGTTCTTGTCTATTCAATTATTTTTGCTTTTTTTTAAAAAAAATAATTCTTTATTTAGATATCTAATATATATATAATTTTAATTCTCCAATTAGGGTAAAAATTAAATATGGTATTTAACAAATTATTATTTCAAATTTTTGAAAAAAAATGTTTGGATTATCATTAGGCTAAATAAAAAATTAATAATATTACAACTATAAACTTTTATATAAATTGATGTGATATACTATAAATAATTGATTAGTTGAACAAAATACTATGCGACACCATTTATTCTTATTATTTAATATTTTTATTCAATCAATCATGTTATACAATATTAATTTGTACAAAAATTTATACTATAATATTATTCATAAGATTAAATAAAATAAAATAAAAACTAAATAACTTATGGCCATGGCCCTAATTTATCAAAATTTTTAATATAAAATTTGAATGAAAAATATCTTGATCAACTGTCTTCACTATAAAAGAGAAACCAACTAACTTAGCTCAATTGGGACAATTAATCATCTCTATGAAATGTCTAAAATATACTAAATCTCACACACTCATTTGACATCAGTTTTTTTTTTTCCCCCATACAAGTCACAATCCGATATTTTAAGGCAACTTTCAATTTGGTATATCAAAATTATTTAGGGGCCAGCTTAATATAAATTGACGAATGATGTCTTTATTTATGAAAGTATTTAAGGGACTTTAATGTTATTATTCAATTTTCCATCGTATACTTTATTGCTAAAAGATTTCGTATTGGATATACTTTTCAAACATGGCTTTCGAAACTAAACAAATGGATTTTACCAACTTAATTCCCTGTTTGTCTTTAAGTATTCGTTTAAAATACTAATCAATTATAACTAAACAAATGGAATATAATTAATTAATTAATTAATTGCCACATTAACCACTCTTTAATTTATATAATACTGTTTAAATCTCCGAATCTTTGACTAAAAACTATGTTGTACACCATAAGTTCAAATGTCCACCAATGCATTAACCTCCCAACCGATTTGATAACTACCATTCGCTAACATAATTAATTTTCTTATTGCTAAAATTTCTATTGTCATTTCTTTATATTTTTTGCATTCAATTCAACGATTGTATGGTGTGATGCACGTGGAATTCTTTTTCGTTGGGACTCAAATCATCCACCGTTTGATCATTTACCATTTGATGTTGGAATGCTTGGGTGGCCAATTTTCGTCATCGATTTACCGTCAATTAATTCGTCACATTTTTAAATAATTTGCACCGACGCAAGCCGCCGACTCCGGATGGATAAAAACACAAGACCGTGTCTGGCAGTTTTTTAATTGACACGTGGGGTCTGGGCCGTGTAGCCTGCGTGTATAAAATAAGAACAAATAAAAAGATTAATAAAAAACAAAAAGAAAAAAAAGAAGAAAAAGAAAAGGAAGGAAGTATTGTGCCTATTTACAGTCTTGTTCGAGGTGGAGTAAAGCAACATCGCAACAACATGGCTGTTATGGACGTATCACTAAAGGGACATTAAATCAGATTCTTGTAAAAGTTTTTGACCAACGTTTTCTGTGAAACAATTTGATCCCTTACGAATCTTATGCAAAATATAACTTTTAAATTATTTAAATGCATGATCATTTTCATTTTGTCAGAAGGCAAGAGTGAATTAATTTTTTTAATCCTTTTCTAAGTTTAAATTTAAGTGACCACCTAAAAAAATTATTTAATGAACACTTGATCAAATTTATAAATACCAATCATTTTAAAATATTTGATAATATTTCACCTTGTTATTTTTTTTAGCATAGTTTTTTTTTTAAAGAAATTATTATCAATATCCTAGTCTATTGCTAAACTGCTTAAAGTGTAGAAACTGCTCAGAGTATCAATTTTTTTTTGTAAACTAAGTTTTATCCAAGTATAATTTCTTTATCCAAACACAATCATATCTGTCGGTGAAATGATTGTTATCATTTATTTTCATTTAAAAGAAGCATCTGGAACAAAAATAATCAATTTTCAAGTAAAGGGCAAGAATGGGGTAGAAACCACCAATAAAAAGCCAATATTTTTAGCTTACGTGGCTAGTGCACGTAAGCAAAAAGTTCCATGATGAATATATCGTGATTTCTAAGTTCTCGTGCCCTGCACGTCAAATTTATTGCCGTCACGGGCAACTAGTTTAGTGCCATTTGGCACTCAGTTACAAGCTCGCTTCATCCTTAGCTTACCTTACAGGCCATTGACCCGTAAGTCATAATGTCTGAATTTTCTTCCTCCCCGAATTAACCATATTGTTTGATTGCATGTACAAAAAATATACTAAGAAACTTTTTTTTTCTCGGCATTATTTTTGAATGAACGTATTGATTTCTCTCCTTTATTAAAGGCTTTGTCTTAGAATACAAAATACGCAGGAGGTTGCCATCTTGCTTTAATTATATGGTCAGGACTTGAGGGTACACGATGGACCTACCCGATCAATCAATCGATCAATCTCAATGGGCACTAAGACCACATATGTTACACGTGTGTAATTTGTGTTCACACACTTCTCTTTAGGCATTTTCTCTCGAAAAAGCCCAATCCAAATCTACGAATCAAGCACCAGGACATAAGCAGATAGCTCTAGGGCCAAGGCCTCGGAGGGATTGGCAAAAGTCGAAAAGTAGACGGAATATGTGTATCTACTTGTATGAACTACAATGAAGCATATGATATAGTAGTAGTACTTGACAAGAATATAACTACCATTAGCTCCTTATCAGGATCAATATGGGGTAATATATAAACATACACACAGAAAAGCCGATAATGCAATACTGCAACTTTTCTCATTGCTTTGTTAAGTATGAGAGAGAAGAATGGCCGGCTGCAGCCTTAAACCCCTCAGGCCGTGGTGAGAAAAATTCCTTCCCCAGTCTTTAACAGTAGATGAATGAGACCTGTTTACGGTATGATAATGAGTCAATGTTACTGGAAGAGGCGCAAGTCTGAACTGCAATCACCATTGTTGGTTCCCATGTTCAGAGCCCAGAATTTATGATCAAACTTTATTGCTTCATATCTTCCATATCTTCATCAGAAGCAGAATTTTCAACCTCACTCCCGCCACTTAAGCCATTGTCATTGCCTAAAGGTGAAAACTTGTCACTCGTGGTGTTCTCATGAAAATGACACTTAAAAAATTTTACTGGTGGTTTGTCTTCAATGTTTCTCCCTTCTTTGCGTTTCTTTGTACCACCAACAGCTATTGGTTTCATCACGCCAGGAGAAGCTGAGAATTCAGTATCCACAAAATCAACCATCTCCAGATCATCATCAACTTTGTCATGCCTCCTTGTTTCGTTATTTGTGTGAAAGAAGTGATAGTCATTCAATTTCCCATTAGGCATAAATATTGGAAGCTCAGATTCCACTCTAGACTTGCATATCAGAGCTTTGGCATGAATCTTGGAGATGTCACAATCAAATACTCTTACACCTAGATCGTCAACAATCAGCAGCCACTCTGCAAATGTCAGCACATTATAATTAGATATTGGAAGGATTAAAATGGAAAAACATTTGAAAACATCAATAATCACATATAGGGTGGCATCTCAAACTAAATTCTTCTCTAACTTCATCAAGTAAGCTCCGAGCAGTAACAGGCCAAGAGTGAAACACATAGTAATCAAAACGGTGCTTGTCTAGAAATTTTCATGCATCACCTTAACAAATAACAACAATATGATTGATGCCTCTTATCATTATTCGGTGTGTTGACAACTGTAACCTAACCTGCTACTGCAAATAATTTCTGAACCCTTAAGAATAATGTAAATGGAAGGACCAAAGAGGATGAAGATAGCTGAGAAACTCACTGATAAGAGTAATTGGAGTTGAAAGATTTGGTGTGCTCATTTTCCCCCCCATGGCAGTTTGACAAGTAACCCACTTTATCAATTCAGAGGGCAGGCGAGATTTGGAGAATGCATTTGTATAAGAAGTGACTTTCGCCTGGTCATTGTTGTCCCTGTTGCCAATTAGAGATCTTTCAGATGAGATGTTCTAAGATACAACCGTTTCACGGCAGCTACAATCTTCACATTCCCATACCTCGCAGACTGTAATGCATTGTCAAGAACAAGCAACCATCTGACAGCAAAATTTTTAAGGCTTTTGCAAGGTAGCTGAACCTCTTTTCGAGGAATGAGGAATGAATACTCTACAGTTAGGACAGCATCATACACGATCTGCCGTAAACAAACTTCATCTCCACAGCCCTGCAACAAGACAAAATACTAGATTTGGCAAAATGGTAATGTTTTTGTGTCAAATGTATGTTTCATATTTGATAATCTACTTTGTTGGCAAGCATATAGCTTTTCCAAAACCGATATTTATCAATAAAAACTAAAAGGCAGAAGTCTTCAGAATGCTCCAGAAGATAACAACCGACGGATGATGGAAACAGAAAAAGGATCGTATATTACGAGGTAATTATAAAACAATGGAAGGAAAAAAAAATACCGCAAGGCCTATCTCAACTACTTAGGGTAGAAGAATGGATCCCTTTTGATACATAAATAAGACAGAAAAAATTGAATGTATGATGGACAACAGGTAAAAGTTCAGAATTGTTAATATGATCATGCAAAGTAAGTTTTAAAACATGAAGTGTTACTAATAGTTTTGTGACTTTTGAGGCTAAATTATATTGCTTACCTCAAATCAAGGCTGAATAGAACACTTTGAGGTTCAGTGACATGGGTGCCGAATCACACTTCACTTTGGATGTTCAGCTCACCCATTCAGAGTTGCCTTGTGTATTCACAATCTGTACCCTAGCCACCACTGACCCAACCCCATGAAATGTTATGTAGTGTAGTCTGGTAGGCATGCAACTACATCTTACACATTAAGGCTATGACATCACTTTCTGTGTGGGCAAAAGGGTTGCGTCAATTATAATCCTATTTTAGCATTAACACACTGCATTCTCTTCCATTTCTGCTATTCTACATAATTATATATTTTCTCAAGATGTCAAGGCCATAACCCCAGGACTTACACGTCACCTAATGAGACTTAAAGCTTCAACTGAACCTGATGCATTTGTATGATAAGTTAACTTTGAATGAAAGTAAATTGGAGCAAAAGGCTGAATACTGACCAGCAGGGAGGACACGGGCAACGCAGGCTCCAGCAGCATCCTAAGAATGCCATCTTACATGGATCAAGCAGAAATTAGTAAGTACAAGCATCATTACACTTGATGAAATAGCAATGTCAAAGGGATTTATATCACTCGTTACAGAAAAGAAATCAGAACTTGGAAAAGACTAATGATCATTGACCCCAAGGAGTTTAATGTGTTTTTACCAGATATACACGCAAAATAAATAAATGAATAAAAAATAAAAAATTGATTAAATCCCCTAACAAAATTGCAAGCAGACATCCAAGGGAAAATTCCTTAGACTAAAGCCTTATTTGGTATTATAATTAGACAGCCGTAGCTTGGAAGCTATAACATTGAAGAGTTTGATAAACACTTGCGGCTGTGATTTTATTCTACATTTATATGACGAAAATTCCATAATATCTTTACTATTTTTGTCAAAACTATTACTTAAAAGCCATTTTTATAACAACTATTAATTTTTATACAATTTTTTTTTCACGGTAACTGTAACTTAAAAGTCACGGCACCTCAATTTCAAATATAACCTAGGATTAAAAACATTGCTCTAAAGAGTAAAAATGAACATTTAAATTAGTGAAACGCGTGTTTCAATATACCATAAGATATGCTACACCATGGATAGTTTCATTAAGAATACAAAACACACACATTGCGCCACTAAATGGAGAGTTACATTGTTGAGAACGATCGAAACACTTAAAAAGTAAACGAAAAAAAAAAAAAAACTCACCAAGAAAGTAATGACTCCGAAACCCAGCTATCATTTGAACAGCACAATCACGCAAGTCTTTTGCCAACTCCACCCTCAAACTTCCCAACCCAAACTTCAAGCACAACCTCAACCAAAATGCCTCACACATCACAACCCCAGCTAATTGCCCAACTTTACAACCCACGCAAACATTATCACGCACTTTATCGCTAACAATCGGTAAAAAGAGCCTCAAATTTTCCCTAAAATCACAATTCTCTCCAACTTTATTAACCACCCATACACGCACCAGATCGATAAAACAACAATTCAAATTCGGGTCCAAGATTCTATCATCTTGTTCCAATTCGGAGCCACAAAAGATGCTAATGTAACTAACAATCCCTTCTAACAAACCCTCAACCTCTTCATAAACTTCCTTTTTATCAATCACTAAATGGCACAACTCGTAAATAACCGGAGCAAGTAAGGCTACTTTTTTAACTACATTGCACGAACTAGAACAAGAAACCAGTAGCTGAAACAAGTCCTTAACAGCTAAAACTTGCTTAAGAGAGTGTAAAGAGGTAAAATCAGAGCTGTAAAAGTTAAGCGCCGAGTAAAACCAAACGTACTCTAAGGAGGGATCGGGTAGATTTTGAAGCAAGCGAGAGAAAATTGAAGTAATATTAGAGAAATCCGAGGAGCCCTTTGAGTACTCGCATAAAAAACGATCGATTGATTCTTTTAACATGGGTTGAAAATTGACGGCCGATTTTGTGATGTTCATTTTTGAGAGTGAGAATTTGAAATTTGGGGGAAACGTGTAGGGGGTGATTGGTTGTTGGCGTGTCGAGTGGGAGGAATTTCTGAGAGTGAACGGAAGTAAAACCCTAGCTATGCTTATGGAGGAACTGCGTGGGGAGTGGAAAAAGGAGCGGCCGAGAGGGAAGGTTGGGGCAATTTCGTAACGGAACAAATATTTGAATTTCAGATTTTGTGCCAATAAGATAGAGGCCAAAAAGAGAGTGGTTACTTCAATTTATAATAAACAAATATAAAACCGTACAGGAGGCACGCATTCGGTTGAGATGACAATCGAAATGATTCAGCATGCAAACTGCGAAGCAACCGTAAAACTCAACACTAGCGCTTGGTCGTTTTTGTACATGTCCGTATAATAATTAAGGGTGGATAAACAAACCGTGAATTAGAAAAAATCGAACCGAATGATCTGAATTGTTTCGTTCAAACATGTTTTATTTTTAAAAAATAACCGAAATATATGGTTTGTAAAAAAAATTGAAATACATGTTTGGTATTCGATTCACTTAACTGAACCGAAAAATCGAACAAAAAAACTGAATTATTCCTAAAATTTTATTTAAATAGACACGTATTAAAATTTAATTGGTTGCGTAAGATAACTAAAATAGACATATACACACACGATATGGGTATATATATATCTAAAAATTGTTATTGGTGTTTGTTTCCAAAATTTCATTTTATTTTGTGTTGTAAGTTTTTAATTGTTGTTATTTTTATTTGTCTTTACAACATTATGTTTATGTAGATGAAGAATTGAAGTTTGATTATGTATTTTGAAATATTAATATTTTATATTTTGTAAGTACCTTATTAATAGTTAGTAAGATATTAGTGATAAAATGTGTTTTGAATATTTTATATTTATTGCTAATATTTGTAATGAAATTAGGATAAATTCATTGTTGAAAAAAATTATTATATTCATGAGGTCTAATGAGCTAAAAATTTAAAAATTCAAAATAGACCCAATAAGTCCAAAACCGAAAAAATCTAACCGAACCGAACCAATTTAAAAAGATCTGTTTATGTTCGGTTTTTAGTGAGTTCGGTTCTTATTTAGTTCGTTTTATAAAATAACCGATTTAAATCGATTCTATTTAATTTCAATTCGAACCGTGCCCACCCCTAATAATAATAATATTATTTACTAATTGGCATACACCAGGAAAAAAAATCAATATTGTAAATTTTGCAAAAGAGATAAAATGAATAGTTCATTACAAGGTTGTTATCATTGGTCGGAAGAACCAAATCAATGATTTGAAAGAGTTTAGGAATAAACACCAATTAAAAAGCTTAGGTGCTGTCGATTTTTCTATATGTTAACCAATAGAAAAATATATATATATATCAAGAATCTGAGAAAAAAAAAAACAACGCAAAACAACTATAGCCGTCACAAATATGAATTTAGCCGAAACGAAAATAAAGTATTGTTTTGAATCTATGGATCACTTATAAACCTACTTTAAACGACTAGGAAGGAAGAAAACTAAGTAGAGAGTAGGAAAAGTAAAAATGCAAAATTTGGGGCAAAGGATTTTACTTGGTTAAAAAGAAGACTCGAAAAATATAAAAGTCCTATTTATATAAACGAGAAATGTCTATTTGTAATTGTTTAAATTGTAAGTTAATTTTATCCGTTAATAATAAGTTAATCTAATAGATAACACGTCAGCTGTGTTGCTACTACATAAAGCTTTTTGAGTAATTGTAGAAAGAAATTAAAAAAAAAAAAATAGGGGTGAAGAAGAAACTCATCCCGTTGGTGAAAATTCTTGCAAAGACCACCTCTCGTTTGTTTCTTTTCTTCGCGCGTGGATTTTTCTTCTTTCTTTGTTTTTTTTTCCTTTTTTTTTTTTTTTTCAAGTGAAAAGACTCGCAATAATACAATCATCATGGGCTACTCTCTATTTGGGCCGAATTCCGTTAAAGGCTTTATGCAAAGACCAGAACAAGTAGGAATTCGAGATTTTGAGTTTTTATCTCCCCCGCCTTTTATCTAATAACACCTGCTGAAGTGTAATTTATAAATAGGTCCTTGATATTTTGTCTAAACTTCAAATAGACTAGCAGTTTGAATAATCAAATAATCAATCCTATTAAGCAAATAATCACCGTTTGGCCCACATTGTACGTTAGGCCGAGATTAATTGCATAATTTAGTATTTGAGAGAATGACATTTTCTTCCCTAGTCTATTTTACTTTTATGACACTACTTCTTACTATTTTTAATTTCTATAACACATTTTTTCCTTACCTTTTTTTTTTTCAATTTTTACAGCACTATCTTCATATAATTTTTTGGTCATACTCGATTACTTAAATGATGTCAAAATTTTAGATAAGAACTCATCTCAACCATAAAATAATCACATTTTTTTTATTTAAACTTCGACGTTACAAAATAATATTATCAAAATTGTAAGGAAATAATTATAAAACTCAAAAACTGACAAAAAATGTCAACTTAGTTTTCCCTTCTCATTCCTTAAACAATATCAGTTCATTTATTATTGTATCAACTTACCACCAAGTTATTTAATCCATCTCATTTTCAATCAAACATTTTTATTAACTTATCCTCTTACTGATACCTTTTACATCAAGAAAAGAAAATATAAATATGATAATAAACATTAATTATAAGTATTTGTATATTTCCTTAATGGTTGCTTTCTAACAACTCTTTTTTTTTTTTTCATAATATAAGGAGTCGAATATTTAAATTAAGACAATAATAAGACCATTGTAAACAACGCCAAAGATGGCCTCATTCTCATCCATAGAGCCTAGAAGGTAAAGATATAAACTAAAGAAATTTTATGTCGCTTTCATCTATGAGTGTCATCTCCCATCATTCTACCAATAAAAATAAATTTACATATTTACCTTCCTATCTCTCTTTGTCGTTTCGGCTTTTTGGGTGGACACATTTTCAACCCAATTAATATTTTCTTATTACTAAGAAAACGAATGTTAACGTATGGATTCCTAATTTTTCATAATTCTTAAGTAAAGATATAGTTTATATATTGCACCGAATAGGTCCTTTTTTTTGTCACCCGTGATTTTTTTTTTTACTTTTATTTTTTTCTGTCACCAAGTGAATGCAATCATTTGGTAAATAATGGCTAAAGTCATCAAACTTTTAGCTATGATAATTTTTTAAAATTTATTATTCCATAATTTTCTCAATTTTAGAAATAGTTTTTTTAAAAGAAGTTAGAATATTACTTTCCAAAGTAACTTATAAAATAATCAACTATATAATTAATAATAGTTTCAAACTCTATATTATAACCATGTTAGAGATGATTACTTTTTAAAAGCATTTTATAAAGTATAATTTTATCAAAATAATTTGCAATCGTTTGTTTATTAGTATAAGTATTTTTCATCATATGGACTCATTTATTTTTTCATAGTATTTTTATCTTCAAATAATTTATTATTGAGTTTTTAGAACATTGTAATTGATATTTTATCGTTGGATTGAAGTTATATATTGTTACTAATTTTTTTCCTTTATTCAAATCATAAATTTATAAATTTTATATCATATTTTTCTTTTATTGTTTAGCTTAATGGCAATTAAATCTCCTCTTCGTTCGTGTGAGCGAGGTTTAAACCTAAAGTCTCTTATTTTTTTTAACATCTCAATTATATAACACTAAAAAATATATCAAATTTTCATCATATGAATAAACTAAATTTGCATACATTCACATCAATTTAATTTTTATTTGTTAAATACGTACATCAATTAGGTTAGTTTTGTAGATTTAGTTTATTGATTTTTTTTTTCCCTCCACTCTATGTAAATTTACGCCGTAAGAAAATAACAAGATATGCTTAGTACACCAATTTTCAATTTCCTCAATTTTGACTTTTGACCATCTCCTCGATAAAAGAGAAACTTTAACGCCAGAGGGCATTTCAGACTTTTCAGTCATTTCAATACAATTAGGGACCTATTTAACATAAATAGACACAATGTTTGCTTAATTACGAAATTATAAAAAACGCAGTGACGCAGATGTTATTACCCCGGTAAGAAAATGAAAGAAGGAAGGAAAAAATAAAAGAGAGAGAGAGCGAGCGAGCCAATAATCAGCCAAAAAGCTACGTAGCAATAGCATTTCCTGCTCCGTCATTATCTTCCAATCTCCATATTTTCTACTCTCTGAAATAAAAAAGAAAAAAAGGCAAAACAAAAAGAAATTACTAGTACAGTGTGAAAATCTCAATCGACGTTCAATCTGTGCTCTATCTATATAGCAAGCGTACGATATCGATGTGAAAAAATTTCATCGATTTCCATTTTCTAGAGAGAGAAAGCGGAATCTAAATTTAGAGAGAGAAAGAGAGTGAGTGAGTGTTTCCTGTTGTTGAAATCTGGCTCTCTGGAGTGCTTGTATTTACGGTTCATCATGGTTCGATTAATCGACGAGCTCGCCTTATCGTTTGTTTTAAATCGGTGATGTGATTGTACAAGTTTCAGATCGATTCCGTTTGGATGCATTAAAATTGAGTTGGTGTTTTTATTTTTCAATTTTCGTCTTCTGGATTTCTCTTATTGTGAAAGAAATGGACAACGGCGGCGGCTCCTCCGAAGCCGCGGCTCAGCCGCTCGAGTGGAAATTCTCGCAAGTGTTCGGAGAACGGACTGCTGGAGAGGAAGTGCAGGAAGGTACAATCTTCATTTTTGCTTTATCTGATTCTGCATATGGTTCTACTTTTATTTTATTTTTTATTTTTTATTACAAAATTATGGATATGTCTTGAGAGATCTGTGATATGCAATTTGGATTTGATAGTTAGAACCAGCGTTATTGTAATAATTTATATGCGTCTACATTATTGAAGAGCAATTGAGTTAGTTGTAATATTGATGTTGCATTCATGAGTTACTTTTGTTGTTGCTTTGCTTTTTATTGCGAATATACCTCATCATAGCTCAGCTTGGAGCTTAAATATTGTGCTTGGTGCTGGTAGCTCATGAATTACATGGTCAATGAACTTGTGAAAGCATTGGTACTATGGCATGCCATATGGGAATGCGTCATAGCTTCATCAAGGCAAAGGTGTTGGGCCTGTCGGACATCTGATCAATGGGTTGATTTCCTACGTCTCCAGTTTATATAAGCAGAGCAAAATATTTGGTTTGTTGTGCTTGCTCCATGCTGGCCCTGAGTCTGAAAGTTAATATCATTGAACAACAAACTGAGTCACATTGTTGATTCTGGGCTTGAGTTGACTAATCGAGTTCTTAACACTAAAACTTTTATCTCTGGTTTGGCTGGCTGTTAATCGTTAATGTAGGCAGTCTGTTATACTAGTTATTGACTATTGAAAAATGTGAGGCACCCCTTGAATAGTTGTCATCATGGGAGGGACTTGACTTGAAGACACAAAACATTCTACATTATATTTCTTATATGTTGAAAGTTTTCTTTTCAGTGTAATTGGGATTTGTGCTTGGCAGAAGTGTTTTGTATATGCTTTTTCTCCCACGCTGCCTTTGATTTATTTCTGGACCTTATATTTGCAGTTGATATCATATCCGCTATTGAATTTGATAAATCTGGTGATCACCTTGCTACTGGAGATCGTGGGGGCCGAGTGGTTTTATTTGAGAGAACTGACACACGAGATGTAAGCCAATTGATTGCATACTTGTTTATATCATTTATGCTATTGTTTTTTTCCTCCATAATGTTTGGTTTGTCAAACTATTGTAGTTTATAGATGTATGATATAAACTATAATATGCAGAATGGTGGACAACGGAGAGATCTAGAGATGATGGATTATTCAATGAGCAGACACCCTGAGTTCCGGTATAAAACAGAGTTTCAAAGCCATGAGCCTGAGGTAGTTTCTTTGTAGTTAGCATGATTAATGTGTTGATTTGACAATTGACTCACTGTTCTCGTATTTCTAATAACATGCATTTTTATCGGTTTGGTTCAGTTTGATTATCTAAAGAGCTTGGAGATTGAAGAGAAGATCAACAAGATTAGATGGTGCCAGTCAGCTAATAGTGCCCTGTATCTCCTGTCCACTAACGACAAGACTATTAAATTGTGGAAGGTAAGAAATTCATTGAAAGGGACCTTTTTAGCTGTAAACTGTAAAGCATTTAGTCACTTTTTATAATGGAACTGCTTAGACCTCATTTTTTTTAAAGGATTTCTACATTTTAGTTAATAAAGATCTCAGGTGTATTAGTAGCTTTTGTTACAATATGACCTAAGGAGTTAGTAAGTTTTTAAAACAACAGCAATTTCTTAGTTCATAACAGAATGCTCCTTAAGTCTCTTGGTATGAATGATGTGTATGCTTTTATGTTGGATAGGTTCAAGAGAAGAAGGTCAAGAAAGTGTGTGATTGGAATGTACACCCTGAAAAAGCTGCAGGAAATGGTCCAATTTTTGGTTCACATGTATCAGCAATTCCCAAATCTTATATGGCAAATGGGGGATGTGGAGAGAGAAACTTTGGATGTGCAAGCAATGACTCATCCTTCCCCCCGGGTGGTGTTTCATCTCTACGTTTGCCTGTGGTAGTTGTACTCAATCTAATCTTCTTTTTTCCAACATCAATTGCCATTATAGTGTTAGTCATCAATTGCCGTCATAATGTTAGTCTATCTGAAATTTTTTTTTTTTTTTGGATCTAATATATTTTCTTGTAATGCTTAAGGAACTGGAATGACTATGTAACTTTATTGTGTTGAAAAAAGAACTATGCTATGTTATGTACCCCTTTTTTTCTGGGGATTATCTGGAAAAAGGGATCAATATTAATATTTGTCTATTCTTTTAGAGTAGTAATTGTCAACTTGTTCATAAGTATCATTTTCCAGCTCTGATACCTTGGTCAAATTTCACAACTAGGTTACCAGTCAGGAGACAAATCTTGTTGCTGGATGTCGAAGAATATATGCGCATGCACATGATTATCATATTAACTCGATTTCAAATAACAGGTGATGACCTGTGAATAAATCTTTACCATTTTGTTTCTCAACAAGACTTTCTGAATTTTATTAGTTTCTGATTATTCCTTTTTGGTTGATAGTGATGGTGAGACCTTTATATCGGCCGATGACCTGCGAATAAATCTCTGGAATTTGGAAATTAGCAATCAGAGTTTTAACATTGTAGATGTGAAACCTGCAAACATGGAGGATCTTACTGGTGGGACTCTCAGATCTCTTTCAAGTGGCAATAACATGTTATATGATTTTTTAACTGTTTGAATAATAGTTTCTGAGATGTATAAAACAATTGTAATCAAAGGATATATACAGAGAATGTATAATTTCGCTAACTTTAACCCTGAACTTCATTTATAATGCTTTTGTTACCAAAATAGAGCAGGTACTATTTTGTAAAATGATATATTCATGTGCTCAAATTCATTGTTGCAGAGGTGATTACTTCCGCAGAATTTCACCCCACCCACTGTAATATGTTGGCATATAGTAGTTCAAAGGGCTCTATTCGTCTTATAGATATGCGGCAGTCAGCTTTATGCGATACTCATAGCAAATTGTAAGGGATTTTGTGGTATTCTTTACCCTGATATTTATATTGGATTTCTTTTCCTATTAGTTTCTGTATTTTTAGTTTTGAGGAACAGGAAGCAGTACCTTATTGCAGTCCTTTTTTCTCCTTACCCTTCTTACCAGCATCTTATTTGCAGGTTTGAGGAACAGGAATCTCCCGGTTCGAGGTCTTTTTTCACGGAGATAATTGCCTCCATTTCAGATATCAAGTTTGCTAGGAATGGAAGACATATATTAAGTCGTGACTACATGACCCTCAAGGTTCATTTGTGATTTTAAATGAAGTATCTGTTTCATTGAAAGCTTCTGCAAATTCTCTTTTAATATATATTCTTAATTTCTCAGGAAGAAAAGTAAAGCTTTTGCAAATGCATGATATATGGAAATTAAACTATGGAGTCCTTAACATGTTAACTGTATTTAACTGATTTAAGAACTCAGTGTAGTATTTTCTGTTTTCAATGTTGAACAAGATGGGGTTAGATGATAGCAAATATAAACTTTCCTGTAAAATTTTATACATGTTGTCCTGGGGCAGTTTATTTATAATCTGTTTTTCTGTATATCACGCTTGTTCTGATATCTAACATGATTATGACTACGTTGTTGACAGTTATGGGACATAAATATGGATTCTGGTCCTGTTGCAACTTTCCAGGTTCATGAACATCTAAGACCTAAGGTGATACATTCTTCTAAGAATTATTTTATGGGTTTGGATAACATTCACACTTTGTATGAATGAGAAACTGGAAAGAAGAGAAGTGAAATGGATGGTACTCAATAATTTCGTATTGTTACCTAACTAAGTGTAGTGAATTGCGGGGAAGGAAAATAGGTGACTTCTCTGGGCACAACTTTCATTTCGCTTCAACAAGAGTGGAATTTAAGAGAGATAATTAATTATCCCAATTTACTTTTTATAAATCCAAAAGATATGAGTAAGAGTTGCAACTAAATCCTGTCATTATAAAATCAGCATTCTTTTTATTAATTCTCTTGATTTCTGCGCTAGCAGTGGGAGGTTGAACTGTGCTTCTCTTTTCTTTTGTTCTTCTCATAATTTATTTTATACATTTGTTCATAACATGAACTCTTTGTTTGGACTTTGTTCAGTTGTGTGATTTATATGAAAATGATTCTATCTTTGACAAATTTGAGTGTTGTCTGAGCGGAGATGGGGGTCGGGTGGCTACTGGTTCCTACAGGTTTGCTACATAATTTATTGATCCTTATTGCCTCCATCTTCCTTCACCATAATGCTTGCATCTAGATGTATAATGTAATTCTTTATGTGATTCCAGCAATCTGTTTCGCGTGTTTGGTTGTTCTGAGGGTAGTGCAGAATCAACAACACTGGAAGCCAGCAAAAATCCCATGAGGTATGTTCTGAGAGTATGGAATATTATTGACACTGTTAAGGAAGTAGCTATAAAAGTGGATTCCTCAACAAGTTTCTAGGTTTACAGCACTTTGTATTGAAGTGATTGTAAGAAAAATTGTGCTAACTTTATTGCCTTCATCCTTGTGTAACTAGTTTATTCTTGCATTTCCAGGAGACAAGTTCAAACCCCGTCAAGGCCTTCTAGACCTCTAGGAAGTCTTTCTGGTGTTGTGAGGCGAGGTATGTTTACTCATATTCAACTTTTGTGCATTGTTATACAAGCACTCACGAAATTGACATCTATTGGGTGAATTCAATCTACTAGGTTTGATTAAAAATTATTTGGTTAGTTACTTTCATATTAAATGGATACATTAATATAGGAATAACAAATTACTGGGATCTTTATGCACTCAGTTCATTTTTTCCTCATAATATTAGCTTGTTAATTTTGGTTTTGATTTCACTAATATGTGATGAAGGCGATTTATTTACTTTCATGAGATAAACATTTAGGTTCGAACGAATCTAAGTCTGCCCAGAAAGTAGTCACTGGCTTTTTTTTGTTTTTTGTGCCGAGTTTATACCCATTATAATCTGTGCTTGTATGCCTTCTTTTCATTGTGTCAGTAAAAGGAGCAGATAACTCTGCACTTGATGCAAATGGAAATGCTTTTGATTTCTCCATGAAGTTGTTGCACTTAGCTTGGCATCCATCAGAAAACTCAATTGCATGCGCTGCTTCAAACAGCCTTTACATGTATTATGCATAAAGTTGGTCTGGGAAGATAATGACTTGTTCTATCTAGCCTGGCAAAGCTTTTGTGGTCGCTTTTGGTGAAATCTGCTTTGCTCTTCCAAAACCAATAATGTGGAAGTCACGCTGCGGTCTATCAGACTTCTGGCAGTCCATTGTAATTTTTAGCATATCCTCCATCAACACCAAGGAAATTATCAAGAAAAAGCCTAAACTGATAATATTCCAAGAAGGCTATATACTCACTGATTTATTCTTTTGTAAGGACAGGTAGAATTATCCTTTTTGTCTCTTGCTTAGGTCAAAGAAAAATGTGATGGTAGCTAGCCTATGACGGAGACAACCAGAGTGAGAGCATTATAAATACTTTGCTTCGGTGCTGCCGGATGGGGAGTTAACCTGAAACTTTGAGACGGAGCTTTCATGTTTGCATCAATTCTCATTGATATCTTGGGATTTTCAATCTTGTATCATTTGAACCCTCAAATTCTCTAGGCTTGTGAAATTTGATCATGATTATTATTGTTATTTAAATTCTAACCATTTTTTTCTCTCCTTAAACAGGATTTGCTTCTAGGTGTCAATTTTTTCATTTTTTTAACCTAAATGGTAGTTGATCTTGTGATGAATGCCTCTTGCGAATCAGTGGCTTAATTTATCATAAATAATTGTTTCTTTTGTTTGGTCAACGCTAGGTAACTAGTATCTTGGTTACTGTTACCTCTCAGCTAGTGGCTACGGTCAGGTTAAATTGGCTCACGGCCAAATCACTTAGAACCGTTGATCCAACAACGGTTTATATAATTAATCAAAAATAAAACGTGTAAAACGTAGAAAACTTGATACCTTTTAAACGAGTTTTATGTTTTGTCAATCCGTAGTAAATAATTTAATACAATTTGCTGCAACATCAAGCTGCTAATATTTGAACAACTTAGTATTTCAACCACTTAATTCTGATAATAGTTAAAACTGGTACATAAAGGAAATATTTATGCAAGCCCAGGGAACTATAAAGGAAATATAATACGTTCTTGTCTGTTAATATATTAAAATATGTGTTTTCTTGTCTATTATTAGTCTACTCATTTTATTAAAATAAAGATATGCTCATTAGAGAATTATTATTATTATTATTATTATTATTATTATTATTATTATTATTATTATTGTTATTATATAAAATAAATTAATCTCTCTTTGGCTAGTTTATGGATACTGTAACCCCAATTCCACTAACAAAGTACTACCGTGAAATTGAAGTGAAACTGCATTTCATCATTCTCATATTTAAAAATTTAAAGTAATAACCAACAATAAATGTTCTAAACCTCCAAATGAATATAAAATAAATTATGAAATAACATATCCTCAAATAAATATCATTCTAAAGGAAGCTAAATTATTCTTAAATTATCAATGTAACATTAATCCCCCAAAAGAAATAGAGCTCTTATTTTTCCTCCTAAGATCATAAGCTCACATCATCTAACTCTATCAACAAAAATGTGGTAATGAGGAGTGAGCTGTCAACTCGATAAGTAAATTCATGCACAATACTAAAAACCATTAAAATATAATTTAATAAAACTTCTTAGTTATGCATAAAAATAAGAGAAATTACCTTTATAAATCATCATTTAGCAAAAATAGATCACAACATCATAAAGTTATTTAAATCCTTTAAACATAACAAAAGCATTCTAAACACATAAAAAATAATTAGCTCATGCCACATAGTATCACATGTAGACCCAGTGACCCGGCCATATAACATCATTCAAGGTATTGTACCCCGCCGGAATCATTAACATTAACATCATATGTGCACAAAACTCGGCTAGCCTTCCATAACGTAATATGACATAACATAACATCATTACGGATAATGAGCCGAAACATATAAAATCATACTTTAACTTTTAATCATTTTTAACTTTCATAAATTACATTTAAATAATTCATAAATATTTCAAAGTATTTGACTTAAACAATTTAATAAAAGCTTTCATTTTTAACACAATTTGTAAAACAAGTTTTTAATAAATAAAGTTTTGTTATAAATAATAAAAAAATGATTTTACTTAACAAAATCATGTAATAGATTAAACAAATCAGTTTCATATACTTTTCTTTAAATATAATACATACCTTGAATCAAATTTTAATAGTAAAATACAAGTACTATGCATGAATCCACTTACATCGATCCTCGACAATAAAAAGAACGGTAACCTCAACCACGAGCTTACTCTCGTCCTAAAACATCAAGACACATTCTTATCAATATCATTGCTCATTCTGACCTTAATATAAATCCAACATTATCAAGTCTAGTCATAAGTACTAAACCATCAAAGTTAGTCTAAACCCGACCATCCTATGCAAGCTGATTTTTATTGAGCTAATCATTTGTCTAAAATTGTAAAAATTACAAAAAGAAACCATAAACATGTTTAGCATTTCATATAAAAGTTCAAAAAAATGAATGAAGGTAAAAAACATATAGCAAAAAGAATTTTTCATGCACATATCCACATTGTCCAGCAATGATAAAAATAGATGTCGCTGAATTAGAAAATTTGTAAAATATTTAATAAAACTCATAAAAATCAGACAACTTGACTTTACAACAGTATAAACATCAAGAAACAATATATCAAATTTCTAGAATTTTTGAAGATGTAAAAATATTTTAAACGAATTTATATTAAAAAACCAGCAAACTTGTCCAGAAACTTTCAGGTTTGTGTTTTACACTTCAAAATTTCATAACTTAATGCTAACTCAATGAAAATTAGTCAAATAAATTTTAATCATAAAGGATTCATAATTTTATACAATATAATTTTTACAGGCCATTCTAAAGTCTTTTAATAGCCTAAACTAATTTTATCATCAGCAATTGCAATTATGGAAATTAAGCAGTTTCCAGAACTGCAGCAGCCCAACATAATGATTTTTAATAATGTTTATACTCAACCAAAAAATTATGAAATTAAACATGCAGTAAGTAGACATAATGATTAAATAGAGAAATCAACATAATTTTCAGAGATCATTTGGATAGACAAAAAAATTGTGAAATCAAACATGCTAGTGAAAATCGGAATTTTTCAGCACCACTGTTCTAAATTTGAAAATTCACAACAAAATGATTACTTAGAATCTCTTTACAAAAAAACATATCATTGAAAACCTTAGGATGTCTAGTTTAATTTTGTGAAAACTCTCAAGCAGAAATTGAATAAAAAATAAAGGGAAAATAACAATAAAATCATAACACTCTTGCCTCATAATGCCTAACTAGTCATTCATGATAAAGAAAACAATGCATGCATTCACTATCAAACACATAAGATTAGAGAACGTGTATTAGAGAAAGACAATTACCTCAAAACTTGTTTCAAACGTGCATAATAGAAAACCTAGAATTCTTTACTTTTATATGGTTATTAGGTTAAAGAATTTTAATCATAGAGAGAAAGGAAGAGTTTACGTTTTATTAACACACTTGCTTTTTTTAAAAATAAATAAATTATATGATAAAGATGGTAACCCTTTATATTTTATTTTAGAAAAAATAAATTAATAAAAATAGATAAATGAAGAGAATTTTTCCGTTTCTCAATTAATGCTAATTAAAATCGATTAACACAAACAAACGATAAACAATTAAATAGGTAATCATAAACAACAAAAAGGAACATGTGTTACATATACAATATCTTCATCTAAATTTGTGAGGGTTAAATTCTTGGTTGTGCTAGGTAATGTTTGAATTCTAATTAGTCGAATTATAGCATATTGAAAAAGAAAAGAAGAAGAAGAAATATATATAAATGAAGTGAAAAAAAATTAAAGTTAATTTATATAATATTTACAATTAAATAAATTAGTTAATGACAAGTATATGTCTTAATAATATAATTATTAATCATATTAAACAGCTAGTAATTTGAAAAATAATCAGGCATTCACAAATCCTCAACCGGCTTAGCCGCATGTGGCGCAATATTATGAATCTATTTGTCGTCCGTACAGCAAACATGAAGAATTAACGAGGGACCGGGATGAAGTTGATGAAAGATCATCATCTTGATTTTAAATTTTGATGATGGATAAGAGAGCTTGCTTTTCGAATGAAAATTGGTTAAGCGTTTGAAACAAATAAGCATTAACGAAATGGCCGTCAAATACATTGATTCAAAATCTGTTAAGCGTTTGAATGTAATCAACAAACAATCGCGACATTGTCGCACAGCAACTCTAACGACCTCCTCAAATTTGATTCAACAGGGAAAAAAAAAAAAATTCACTTACGCTTGCTCAGGAGTAACCATCAAGCAAAGGATGGCCTTAATCACTAGAAACACGGCCAACACGCGCGGCCTCCCTCTCCTGCTCTCGCAGCGGGCCGCCTCGCTCTCCTCCTCCGCCGCCTCACAGAAACCCGCCTCGTACGGTCGCGCTCCCGCGCCATCGACCACCAGCCCCGGAGGCTTGTCAAAGACGGCAGAATACGTTATCTCTAAAGCAGACGATTTGATAAACTCTATTCGACGCGGCTCCATCTGGCCCGTGTCCTTCGGGCTGGCCTGCTGCGCCGTCGAGACGATGCACACCGGTGCTGCTCGCTACGATTTGGATCGATTCGGTATCATTTTCAGGCCCAGCCCTCGCCAATCCGATGTCATGGTCGTTGCCGGCACTCTCACAAACAAGATGACCCCTGCCCTTCGCAAGTGAGTAAACATTTCACACCTTCATTTTCTTTCTTGTGGTTTCTATCCATTTCACGTTTATTATTTCTTTATTTATATAACACCTTCGAATTTTCCTTTTTTAAATTCATGATTTTAAGAGATTCGTTTTTTTGTTTTTGTTTTATGGCTAGCTGAGAATAACCATGAAAGAAAATATACAGTATTTGCCATTGGCGTCGTTAGTTAGGATATCGAAAGGTGAGCAGCATGCAGCAGCAACAGAGCTTAGATGGCAATTATACTTACTTTTTTTTTTTTGACCACGAGGTATATTGGAGAAGATTTCAACTGTGGGAGACACCTTTAAGTCTGTACCACAACACAGATTAGAAGTCCCCCTCGAACCGAGAGATACATGTTCTCTCAACAAATGCGATTTCCATGCGACTCGAACTGGAGATCAAACCCAATCAAACTACTTAAGAGGACTTTATTATCAGTGAAACCAACACTTTGTTGGTGCAATTCTACGTACTCTAGTTGTTGTGTTTCAGACGATTTACGGTTAAGGATTATTTTACTTTAACTCGTTTTTATTAGGAAGAAGCTAATTACGTGGTCAAAGTCAAACTGGTGCTCTGGGGCTGTGGAAGGAGTGGTAATTGAGTTTGAGTGAGCGCATTGTGGTATGGAAAGATCAAGCTGCTTGGATTAAACTTTGTTAGTTAGGCAGATTACTTGTCACCCTAGTTTAATCAAGCTGGGGTTTAAATCAATCCTATTTGCTCTCTTTATCTTATGTGTAGGTGCCCAATGCATCAACATCTAGCACAAAAATTGGACAATCTTTCCTGTGGCACGAGAATTCTTATAATCTATTTGAACCCCTTCTAAAATAATACATCTTTTCCGAGGTTTTGTTTGTGATATCCATGTTAATTCCAATTCTCAAAACATTTACCAATTGCCAACAAGTTTACCCGACGAACATGCTCTACTTCTATTACCTTCCCAGTGATTACTTAATTACTACCCAAATAATGTTCTATTTCTCCAGTCTTGTATGCTGTTGGGACGACATTGTGAAATCCTCCATTACAATAATATTCTTATCAAATCCATTCTGATATTGATAATTTGGAATAAAAAAAAATTATTATTATTATTTTTACTTACAACCATCTCATTAACTCCCTCAAAAAGCTAGAGCTAATATTTCCTTTAAAATTTTACTTGACAACTATTGTTTTTTTTTTATATATTTTCAATAGACAACTCATATTGTTTATCAAACATTCTTCAACTTTTTCTTAAATAGGTAAAATTTTTATTTTTTCAAAATTTTATTTAACAGTTATTATTTACTAAATATTTATAAGATTTTCCTTTATAGACTTATAACTAAAGCTTATTTAACGACTATGTGTTAAAGGGTTGATAAGGTACTAGAATATTAGACCAATGATCTTGATTTTAATGCTTTGAAGAGGTCAATGAGTTCTTAGAATTTACTTTTAATCATTTTTTCTTTAAATTTTTGAAATAAATCAAAATTGTTGTTTTTTCCTTAAATTATTATAATTTATAAATATTTTACAAACTTACAATCCACACAAATGATAAATCTGTCGAATATAGCCAAAATATTTACTCGTATTAACAATATTTGAAAAAAAATAAAATTTGCTTTGCATGTTTTTGGTGCCCTCACTCGGCCATCAAAATTTGCATCAACGAGATGGACCAGACGGCGGTATTTCCGTTGTAAATAACTAAATGGGTGGGGTTATTTGAACCACCAATTTACTCAATAAACCTATTTACTAAATAAACCCATCTTTAAATTTTAAATTTTTAAATTTTACTCAGTAAACCCATTAAAATACCTAATATGCCCTTTCTAAACCCAATTTTTATAATAATAGTGATTTTAACCTCATTAAACCCATAATATTAATTTATAAACCCATTAGTTAATTACGACACGTGGAACCCACGGTCATATTTGGAGGTGATACCCATCATAAAACGAACTTCTCAATTTCCACACAAAATGATTTGAGGGTAAGCGTTACCATGAAAACTGCTTACCATACCGAACAGGCGCAGATTATCGAGATGAGAATTGGGCCTGGGTTAAGGTCCATTTTACTTTGTACCCTCGTAGGTCACCTACATATATTTATTGTAGAATATTTAATAACCAAAACAACAGTTAAATTTGATCCCTCGTTACTCTTACTAAACCCTGTTAATTTTTATTTTAATTTAAAATCTAATCAATTTTGAGTGAATGGCCCTCGTTCAAGGACAAATGAATCAAAACATTCTAAATGGAGAAAATAGTTGTCATCATGAAATTATTTTTTTGAGTTATATTATAGTGGTGAGAAAAATCTTGTATGATGGTATGAAAATCTAATATGAGGAATTTGAGAAAAATAATTTTTTCAGAATTTGGGAAAAAACAATAATTGATTATTAATTGAAATTTAATCATCATATTAATTAAACAATTTTGAGCGAGGGGTCATTCCCAAACGAATCATATCCATGAACGTTGAGCAATTTCGATCATTGAATCCGTTTTGGAGAAGGAAAAAATATGAAGCTTTTAATTAGCTTTACAATAGACCAAGGCACTGAATCAAAATCAAGTGTTCAAACAAAAGGAAAATTTGTCAACATTTTCTGTCAATTTCGAATAGAAAAGGGAAAAAATCAAATATAAAAAAAAATCGTACATGTTCATGATTGTCAATATTATTTTGTTCCTCCATAAAATCAATATCCATCAAATCAATATCCCATCAAATCAATAACAATTAATTTTGTTACTCTGAATCAACTCACATGTGACTATTTAACAATATATATGGCTTGAGAGAAGAATCCCACCTCTTGATTGATTAGGGTTTAATGAAAATTTGATTAATGTTCTATAGTTTAAACTATGTTGAATATAAAGATGGGTTTAAAGAGTAAAAATTCTGTTTTTTTTATAATTATATTCTAGTGTCCATAACTGTAATTTAATTTAGGGGTATTTTAATGATAAAAAATTATTTTTAAAAGTGGGTTTATTGAGTAAATTAGTGGGTTGAAATAGCCCCACCCTAACTAAATATGTAGTTTTTTCCTTTATATTTCCGGACATAATGTTGGCATTTAATTACTAAAACACCCTTCACAATCACGGAGGGTCACACTTCACACCATTACACGTCGCGTCACACGCACCCCAGAGCCGCTTCATGTCTAAATCCCAATATCTCCGGAGAGAGTAACCACCATTTTTAAATCCGAACAACCCTTCAATTTCTCTCTCGCTTGCCCCCGTGTGAGAAAACAAAACCAACACCCCCCCCCACACAAAAACAAAAACCCAAAAAAAAAAAAAAACTATGGCGGTACTCACCAAAAACACTGCCACGCGCCTCCCTCTCCTCCTCTCGCAACGCGCCGCCTGTCTCCACACGACCGTCCCCTCTCTCTCCTCGGCCTCCGGCTCCCCCTTCTCCTCGCAGCCCACCTCCTACGCTCGCCCTCCACCGCCCTCGACCACAAGACCAGGCGGTATCTCAAAGACGGCGGAATTCGTGATCTCTAAATTGGATGATGTCGTCAACTATGTTCGTCGCGGCTCCATCTGGCCCATGTCCTTCGGGCTGGCCTGCTGCGCCGTCGAGATGATGCACACAGGTGCTGCTCGTTACGATTTAGATCGATTCGGTATCATTTTCAGGCCCAGCCCTCGCCAGTCCGATGTCATGATCGTAGCTGGCACACTCACAAACAAGATGGCCCCCGCCCTTCGCAAGTATTTACCTTCCCCTTCATTTCTTAGGGTTTCTATTTCAAATTTAAATATTTAACACATGATTTTTATTTATTTATTAGCATATATGATTTTCAGTTTGTGTTTTATTGCTTGGATCTGCAGTTGGGGTTGAAATTTAGATATCTTGGATTATTTTCGAGTGTATTTTTAATTCTCTGTTCCTCCCCCCCCCCCCCCCCCCCTCTTAATTTTGGGTTTAGAAAATTTTTGATTTTATGAGGATATTGGGGCTTTTGCTTTTCTCATGGAATTTTGTCAGTCTGTCTGTTTTGCATTGCCTTTTGAAGGTCGTCTTGTAGACTGGTGAATAGGGTGATATAGAAGAGTATGGAACAAATTTTTGCTTTAGAGACAGTGTCTTCTTTTTAATTTGTTTTTTATCTTTGAGGATGTTGTTTGCATTTGGATATATGGAGAGTTAGTGGTTGTGTTACTGTAGTAGGTGGCTGTGTGAAATTTGTGCCTGTTGAGTTCAGGAAAGGTGATTGAGCTTGATTTAGATTGGAGTGGGGGCTAAGTATTGGTGGAAGAAAATGCTGGATGTTTCTGGACTACCGACTTTTCACTAGCTAACAATTGATCAATAGATTGCGTATGTTGAAGCTCAATTTGCGTTTGACACACTCCATGTATTATTAATTTTGTACAAGTGGAGACAAAGATCAGGATTACAACTATTGCTCTTTATGAGTGGTTGAAGGATTAGTTTGGCTAACCATAACCGTAAGAAGTCTCTGTGTCAACTGGTGTTCTGTGGAAGAACCTTTTGGAATGGTCATTGAGTTGGAGTGAGCTGATCGATTTAGCTGCTTGGGTTAAATTTGTCAGTTTATCAGACAGGATAACATTTTTTAATCCATAATTTTGAACCCAGTTTGGTTTGTAGTTTGGGCTTAAAATAAGCTGATGTAGAAAACAATCCTGATAGGAATGGGTTTGATTTAGTTTGGTGGTTGGTTGAGTCTAAACAAGATTTCTTGTAGGAGCTTATGTGATATTGTACTTGGAACAATGCATGGAAAATCCACTTACAAAGTGGTTTGCTATTTGGGCGTTCTGTCAGTTAGAGCTTATTTATTTATTTTGTGTGGCACTGGATCATATAAAACTTTTTGTTGCTGATGGTCTTTTCTAAGGATGGAATTCCATAATTTGTGTTTAATGGACCAAATTTTATCTCTTGCCTTTCTCATATATTGTTTCTGTATTAGCAATGCAATAAGTACACAGTTTTGAGCGTGTTATTTACTTATATATTTAGTTTTCTCAGTCTTTTCAATATATATTGAGTTAAAAATGGGCTAAGTTCATCTGAGTCTGACTTTCATTACTTGCAGGGTTTATGATCAAATGCCAGATCCTAGATGGGTCATTTCTATGGGAAGCTGTGCAAATGGTGGTGGATATTATCATTACTCTTACTCTGTTGTTCGGGGTTGCGATAGGATTGTCCCTGTGGATATCTATGTTCCGGGCTGCCCTCCTACTGCTGAGGCCCTACTCTATGGAATTCTCCAACTGCAGAAAAAGATGAACAGGCGCAGAGATTTGTATCATTGGTGGACAAAGTGAGGAAAGCTCAAGTGGTTCCTTGGCAGTTACGCTCGACTATTATGTACTAATAAAATCCAACTATTTTATCTGTGGTCTGATGAAATGTCTATGTAAAGGGAGAGATTATTGTGAGCTGTTTTAGAACATACGTCCTGAGAAGGGCTTCTGTGGTGCTAACACCAATTTTTCATGAGTTGGATCTTTTGTTCTCTGTCCTTGCTACAGCGGATCATGTCCCTGTAAAAATTATGTGATAGGCTCGAACATATGTCTTTGTGTTGCCTATTTATGGCTTTAAATTGTGCTTATGGCTTTTGTTTAATGTGGGTTTAATAAATGTGCTTCTGTTTGTGTAATGTGGAGAGTGTTTTGAATGCTAGTTGTTCTTACCATGCAGGTTTTGAGTTGTAGATCAAAGACAGCATTGTCTCTGGGTGGTGACTTTGTTTATGGGTAGTTTTTAGATGGAGATGATTGTTTTTACAAGGTAATATGAATACATGATCGCACAACTCGTTGGCTATTCACAACAGGGTTTTGACTCATTTTCTTGTTCGCGTTGGAGACGAAGAATGCCAGAGCCAGGAGTTGCAGGAAAACTAGTTAAGAGTTTGAGGTCCTGTATTTACGGATAAAAGTTTTGTGTGTTTTTTTTGTGTTATGAGAGCTCTATTGACTTAAGCTTCTCTTATTCTTAGGTTTTAATCATTTACGTGCCTGTTTGGGTTAGCTTAATTGAGCTCTTTTTTCGCTTTTAGAAGTAAAAAAATCTTTTGTAGTTATTTGGGTGTCAAAACAAAAATCTTTTTTTCTTTTAATTCAAAAGGTCTTTGGGAGAAGTCACGATTTCTAATTTTTCTCAAAAGACATTTTGAGAAGCTATTCTTAAACTAACCTTAAATTAACAAATGAACAAAAAAAATTACATTCATATTCAAATCTTTAAACTATATTTCTTGCATTTTTTTTTTGTTTTGCCTCTTCATTGTTCAATCAAAAAAAAAAAAAAAAGAGAGCACAATCACCACACTAATCTTCTTCAAGTAAGAATTTTTTTTGTAATCTCATACTTTGATTTACATCTTATTTTTAATTTTTTCATGTGCATATATATATATATATATATACATATCCCATGTGATATATACAGAAATCTCATGTTTTGATTATATAAAATTATACGAAAATCTCATACTTTGATTATACAGAATTATACAGAAATCTCATGCTATGAGTCTTTGTCAATTCGGTTATACTTTATTTAATTATTGTTTGAAGTAAATTTATAAAGTTGACTTTGAACGAAGAATAATGTTTTGCGAATTGGTGGAATATGAAGTAGAAGTTAAGTTGCCGAATTAAATTTAATTAATTTTGTATTGTTAATTTATAAAGTTTTTGTTTATTTCACATGGGTTTTTATTCATGTGGATATATAAAAGTGTTATTGTTCAGAATGTAAAGTGAGGAATTTCAATTAGTTCGAATTGTTCAGAATGAAGAATATTATTTGATCTGCATATTATATAATATGCATGTGCAGTAACAAGTAATTAAAATTAAAGTTACAACAATTGATATTTAATATTTTAAAGATATTGGTAGTTGTGGCATTAGTTACTGCTGAATTGTTTTATATTCTTTTGTGTTTATTGAAATGGGAATGGTTCGTGAAAATATTGTTAGGGAACTTATGCTTAAATAAACTTAATCTAGTTATTTTTGTTCTTCCTTTTTTATAAAGAAAAACGGTACTTTAATTTGTAAAAGTTTAACTAGATTGATCAAATAATTATTTTGTTTGTCATTGATTTTTAAATTTGATAAGTATTTGTTAGACTCATATATTTAAGGGTATTAATGACTTTATAATGATTAAAATGTCTTTTTTATATGATCATCCAAACACTTCAAAAAAAGCTTCTCATTAAAAAATAAAAAATTTACTATAGTCATCCAGCAAAAATAAGTTAGAGTTTTTACTTATTTTTTAATTTTAAATAGAAGCACAAGCAAAAGCTAACCCAAAACAAGCCCTATATCAGGGAACACTTATCTTTTATTTTTAAATAAAAGCACGACCAAAAGCTAACCCAAACAAGCCCTATGTCAAGGAACAATGCTGGTTGTTAATTGCTATTGTGTTTGCTAATACACAACATAAATTTCTTCTCCTTTTTTTAACGTTGAAATTTCTTAAAACAAAGAACATTTGTTATATATATATATATATATATATATATATAATTATGAAACAAAAGTTAGTAATATATAATAAATATAAATTTTAAATAATAATTTTGACAAAATTATTAACAATATAAAATATTTTTCATGATACAAACGAAAAATTACATTAACATAACTTTTAAGTTATAACAATTAATATTTACTAAACACTTTTATGTTGTACCTTTGAAAGCTATAGTTGTCCACCATCAATTCCAAACATACCCTTAACAATATACTTATTGAATTTGAAGATGTTTTGTGCATATCACCTAGTGATTTGATTAATGCGGCTACAACTCATTATTATTTCAAAAGTATGATACAACACATTCATGTGACTTTTTTTGCAATTCACTTCTTAAAGTCATTAGTATTAAGTATCTCATTATAATTTGAATGTTATAATTTCTGTCAATGTAAAAAATTTAATAGAAGGAAAATTTTTCAATTTAAATTTGAAAAGATATGAATATTTACACATTTTTAATTTTTATTTTAAATAATATAATATTTATCAATTAAATAATGAAGTTATAATTATTTATTTAAATTTTATAAAAAAATTATTAATTACTTAATAAATAAAAATATTATATATTATATTATTTAAGATGAAATTTGAGATAATGGAGTCCGTGACTCAATGAGCCACAGGCAAAATAAGTAGAAATAAATAGGAAAAGGAGAAATCCGAGCTGGCGAAAAAAGATCTCTTAATGAATAGCTTTTGTTATACCACGAGGGAGGGTATATAATGAATATAAAAACGCAGCCCTATTTTCATAACCTTACTCATCTTAACACTCGAGTCTCTAGGGTTTCTTTGTCTCTCTCTCTCTCTCTATCTATTCTCTCATTAACAATGGCAGACGAACCGCAATACTCATCAGACGGCACACCGAGTAAACGCAAATACGAGGACCAAACGACGCCTCCTTCGGCCGCTGCGCGCAGGCCCACGGGATTCTCTGCTCCGGATCCCGCCGTTGCCCCTCCCTCGTACAACAGCGTCCCTCCGCCTGCCGATGAATTCCAAGACTTCCAGGCTGCCAAGCGCCGCGCCGAGCAGATCGCGGCTCGTCTCTGCAACTCGGTTTCCGCTGAAGCCAAGCGCCCTCGCGTTGAGAACGGCGCTGGCGGCTTCGATTCCGCTGATAAAGGTTTCAGCTCCCCTCCCTCTGGTATATTTACTTGTCCACGTGTACCAACTTTTTCTCTATATTTTTACTTGATCTCTTTTGTGGCCGAGTGTTCTACATTGAATTGAAATGATTTTATGATCTTATTTGTTAGTTCCTTTAATAGTATTTAGGGTTTCGTTTACTGTTGTGAGGATGAAGCATCTTTGCTTATGAGTTTTTTTTTTAAAGAAATTCTCCCTGTTATGTCGGTTGTGACCCCCATTTGGGCTTCAGTCTCTTTGATTCTTAGTTGTTGGTGTGACTCTCAGCGTTTTATGTCAATCTTTTTCATTGTTCATGTGCAATGATTTTGTTTGTGGATCAAAACGGAGTGATTTTGATCTGATTCAAAACAGATTTGAAGTCTATTCCAGCTCCTTCAGCCATACCAGTTTCTTATGGTGGATATCAGAGCATGGGTACAAGCAAAAAGATTGAGATTCCAAATATTAGGGTTGGTGTTATCATTGGAAAGAGCGGAGAGACTATCAAATACCTTCAACTTCAATCTGGGGCAAAGATTCAGGTGACTCGTGACACAGAGGCCGACCTCAATTCTCCTACTCGGTCGGTTGAGCTCATGGGCACACCCGAACAAATTGCTAAGGCAGAGCAGCTTATAAATGATGTTCTTGCTGAGGTAGGACTTGGCATTCTTAATCGCTCTTTTATTCCTTTCTTGTTTATTTAATGGTTTACTTGATCAAAGTTTGTGCCTTTTGTACAGTTTTAGATCTTTAATGTATGTTCCTTTTGATTTCTGGAGTGTACTGGCATTTAGACTTTGATTGATGATAACTTATTCCATAAACTTGGGCCAGGCTGAATCAGGTGGCTCTGGTATAGTTGCTCGAAGGCTAACTGGACAAGCTGGCTCTGACCATTTTGCAATGAAAATTCCAAACAACAAGGTAATCAGAAGCTCTGTTTGTTAGCTTTACTGTTTGGCTTCCGATTGTCCCTGATGATGCGCCTCAAACTCAGGTTGGTCTGGTAATTGGTAAAGGAGGTGAAACTATAAAAAATATGCAAGCCAGGACTGGAGCTCGTATTCAGGTGTGTCATCTATAATAATTATCACCTTTACACCAGAATATTCTTATTCAGCAGTGATTCAAATTTACCTTGTATGGTTTATCTTCTAATTGTACATTCCACAGGTGATACCTCTACATCTGCCTCCAGGCGACACTTCGATGGAAAGGACGGTGCAGATTGATGGGACAAGTGAACAGATTGAAAGTGCAAAACAGTTGGTTAATGAAGTCATCAGTGAGGTAAATCTTGTGGTTTGCTGGTTTGCAGCTTTTGGCTTATTTACTTCTGCATGTGAGCTGTTTCTGCACGTGGTTAAATCTATAGCCAAGAAAGGAATTATTCAAATGGATCACGGATTCTGAATGCTTTATTGATGTATTTTGCTGTATCCCTTTTGTTTTCATATTAATTTTTTGGTAGCTGGTCTTTCTACCCTGCTGCTACAATTGAATCTCTTAGTTATGCTCACTAGTGATATTATTCTACCCTTTTATTGTTTAGACTGGATCTTGTTGGTGGTTTATGTTTGTCACTGCAGGGCACAGTGAGTCTTACTGTCCATTAGGTAAAGTGTGGTACATGTATATTTTTCTTGGTCTTCTGTTTTATTATCACTAATTTTTCTCTCTCTTCTCTGTTTATATCTTCATCCTCTTTATATCATAGTAAAGGTTCTGCAGCTCTTCCTTTTTCCTATAGTACTAATAATTTATTAAATAATCTTTCTTCTTCAAAGTCAATATATGACTGCTGTTGGTGAAACCCTTGTATCTTTTCCATAGTTATACCTCTTGTTAATAATTATGAAGTGGATTGTTCTCGGTCATTCTGTTGTTCCGCTATTTTCAGTACTCCTTTATAACTGGTATGGTTTATTTAAAGCTGATGGAAGATAAAAATATAACATATTTGTAATATGCTATTTAGTTGCTTTTACATGAGTTGTGTATCTATATCATCATCTATTCTTCCCTATGGAAATGTACACCTATTTTGCTGCTGATTCTGTTGGCATGTAAGATAATATCTTATCTTAGCACTACACTTATTTGGATCTCAATGTCTAGGTGGATCTCAGCTATTTGAATTGAGGATTTAATGGAGAGTAGTTCCTTATTTTTGTGATTAATTGTGATTATCAGTAGTTCTCTGAGGTGCAGTGTTGATTATTGGATATTAAGTTCATGAGATAGGTTTTGATCTTATTCTATGTTTAGGTTTTTCTACCCATTTCACAGCGCTTATATCTTATCAGCGTTCGAGTAGAATATTACTTTAGTTGTATTACCAAGGGAGTGCCGTTGTGGGATTATAACTTGTTTTGTCACCAAATATGCTTATTAATCATCTATCATATCACTGATGCTGTTATTGAGAACTATTGTAGGGTTAGTGTATTTTGGGCTATTTGGTCACACCAACATGGATCACTTAGTGTTGGTGTTCCCTCAGCGCTGCTCTGGTATGGCTCTATATCCCATTTCCTGATATTTAGTAATGATGATATTTTCGAGGGAAGCTGCAAGTATATATTTACTGGAGTTACAAGGTTGCTGCAATGGATTTTTTAATGGAACATGAGCTTTAGGATAATCTCCTTTGTAGTGTTGGCTGTTGATAAATTTTCTTTTATACATATTCTCAGTCCCTTGCCTTTACATCCGCAGGTTTTAAGAAAATATTTTGATAATAACTGGCTAATATTTGAGTTAAATTCTTTTAATTAAATCTGGCTTTGGTGGTTATGATTGTTCTAGAGAAAATTTCACTAGTCAACTCTCCTGTATGTGCTCCTTAATTTTGCTGGTATTCTAACTGCCTCCCATATTGTGAAGCTTATATCAAAAAGTTCAATTCATCAGTGCTTGGGGTTAAAGCCATTATCTGCTTTATGTTCTTGTAAAATGTTGTTGATTTGCCCTGTGCATTGCTGTTAAAAGATTTTTGAAATTTAGTGCTTGAAATTTGTGCCATTAGTTCCTATGCACCTTATATAACCGGAATCTTTTTAATTGGGTGTAAACAAATGTTATAAGTTGTATTAGCTTCAACTAATCTCGGCAAGCTTCGTGTGTGTACAATTGTCTTCATTTTTTAAAGTTGCAATTCAAGATTTTAATTGAAACCATTTTGACTGCGTAGAAGGGTTTTAATATTGTACTTTTACTTTGTCCATATATAATTGACAATAGCTAAAACCTCTCAGTTAGTATATTTCTTGAGACCGTCTTTGTAATTGCATTTATTTTAAGGTTTTTGATTAATTATTGATGGCTGTCCACTATACCAAGTTCCTTTGCTATGGGAAATAAATATGTAAGAGCTGCTTCCATTGAATTAGTACACTGGTGCATCTTCACGTTTTCTAGTTGACTGTTCCTGTTAAGGTCGGAAGATTTACTTCATTTGATTTCATTTTAATTAATAGTGAAGTTGCTAAGAACTCGAATTTACCGGTCTAAGTATATTGATCTTCTAGGATGTCTTTACTCTTAATTTGATGCTTCTGTTAATTTCAGTGCGTCAATTAAATCTTTTGGCTAGATTTTGTATTTTGTAAAAACTTTGAACTCATTGCCGGTCAGTGGCAGTGGGTCTTGCTTTTGTAAGCTTGTATTGTACTTGTGGTTCTTTTTTTTTCCCATTCACTTCAAATAGAGAGAGGATGGGCTTCTGCAGGAGTTTACTCAATAACCCCATCAACCAGTACGGTATGTAGGCATTTATTTTAATAATACCCATTCCCTATATAATGTGAACTCGGTTTGCTGCTGTGCAGTTCTACTTGTTTATTTTTGTGTTCCCTTAATCTGGATTTGCGATGTTTTTTACTAGTTGTTTACATACATATACATTCTCTGTCTGCTATATTGCATATATATTCCATAATTATGGATAAGTCCAATCTGGTTATATATGTCGAAACAATTTTGTGCAGAATCGTATTAGAAACCCAGCAATGGCTGGAGGATATTCCCAACAAGGTTATCAAGCACGTCCTCCTACAAGCTGGGGCACACCTGGGGCTCCTTCAATGCAACAACCTGGTTATGGTTATGTGCAGCCGGGAGCATATCCTGGTCAAACACCTCAGTATAACATGTCTCAGCCTCCTTATGGTGGCTATCCTTCCCAACCAACACCTGGTGGATATCCTGGCAATTGGGACCAGACACCAACGCAGCAAACTAGCCAGGGAAGTGGTTATGATTACTACAGTCAACAACCATCCTCTCAGCAACCACAAGCCCCTGGTGGTTCAGCAGCACCAGCAGATAGTACTGGTTACAGTTACAGTCAGCCACCAGCTTCTGGCTATAATCAGCAGGGCCAAGGTTATGCTCAAGATAGCTATGGTGGATACCATGCACCTCAGTCAGGCTATGGGCAGGCAGCGCCATATGATCAGCAACAAGGCTATAATTCTGCAGCTGGTTATGGTAATGTGAACAACACAAGTCAGGAGGGTCATACTCCTTCTTATGGAGCTCAAGGAGATTCAACACAGGCTCCTCCACCAGTCCAGTCATCTGCTGCGATGGGCCAGCAGGGTTATGGTACCGGCCAGCAGCCTAGTCCAAACACTGCAAGTTATCCACCACAAGGAGCTACTCAGCCCGGTTATGGTGTGCCTCCAACTTCACAGAGTGGCTATGGGAGTCAGGTCCCACCCCAGTCTGGGTATGCTGGCTATGGGATGCCTCAAGCACAGAAACCTCTTGCCAATCCACCTGCTTATGGACAGACTCAGCAATCACCTGGCTCTGCTGGTGGTTATGGACAGCCTGGATATTCCCATTCACAACCACCACCTTCTAGTTATGCACAACCAGATTCGGGTTCTCAACGTGCACCACCATCCAATTATGGTGCTGCAACTCAGCCAGGTTATGGAAGTGCAGCATATGTTGCACCACCAGGAGGTAGTCAGGCAGGTTATGGTCAGGGGCCGCCATCTTACTATGGTGGTGGGTATTCACAGCCTGTATACACTGCTGATGGGAATGCAGCACCCGCTGCTCAGCCTGTTCAACAGGGTGGAGTAACCAAGTCACCACAAAGTTAATCACATGTAGTGAGCTGGAAACATTCACTTTTTGTTGCTGTCTGTTTGAGTATGGTTAATTGTATTCGTATGGTTAGGTCTGGTTAGGTTTAGTAATGTTTTAAGACTTTAGTAAGTGTTTCTCCCTTAACGAGTAGCGTGGATGGTCATATTTCTTCTTTGTTCAACCTTTATACTCACTTTTTTTGGTGTGTATTCTCTGTATGTGGTTCTTAAAATGTTCTTTTGCCGCAAACCGTTTGGCTTTAGTGAATGTTGGAGTATGTTAAAAGTTGTCATAGATATAAAAATATTGTTGGTTGAATGGCGGCTACTTAAGTTGTATCTAAGTCAATGCTTTGGTGAAAATATTATCTTTATGTTTAGTACTTGAAACTATCATCTAATATTGCGCTCTGTCTCAACGTTCTATGTTTTGAGTTTCTTGGTTTATGCTTTTATTGTGTTTTTTGTTCTATTGGTTTTTTTTTTGGGGGGGAATATCTTTGTGATTCTTTGGTCTTGTGTTGGTTCCTTATCGGTTGGAGCTAAGATTTTGTGATATCGTAGTAGTAATTGCTACTCGCCATTTAAACCAAAATAGTTTCTTTTTTTCATTAAGTTGAGGAAGATAAGGAATATGGTCCATGCCTTCATGGATGGTGGTGCTTTAGAAGAGGGTGCACATTTTTCCTCAAAAAGAAAATTGTTATTTTTTTTTTAATTTTTAAAAGAAGTGTAAAGTTTAACGTCTTTTTTTTTTAAATCAGTGTTTAATGTACTATTAAATCATATAATTTAGTAAAGTCAATGTTGAATTAATTCTAAAGTCATTTGACTTAATAAAGTGTTTAGATGCCAGAATATATATATATAATAATTATTCTCCGATGAGAAAATTTTCACTTTATTTAAGGGAAGATGTCACTAAAATATTAAAAAAATTATGAATTTTAATATTTTAGAGTTTTTTTTTTGTGTTTTAGAGGTATCTTCACTTTATATAAAGTGATGATATTTTCATTAAAAAAAGATTTTATATATATATATAGTCACTATTTACACTAAAAATTAATTGGGACCACTTAAAATTAAGTTTATTATAGCATAATCTAGATTTCTACACACTTACAAAGAAGATCCAAAGTTTTTTTATCTCCTCTTGTTAATTTATGAAATTATTCTCAATATTTATGTGAACATAGGTGCATATAAAAAAATAAAAAAAAAATCACATGTCAAACAACGCGACATCAAAACTCCTAACGTATTATATATGGTTAATAAAAGATTGACAACAATACAACAAAAAGCTTATAATATGAATTATTAAAATTGCACCATTAAAAAATTATTTTTGAAATCCTTTTTAATTCCATTGGTTGAGAATGTGAAATCTTTTAAATTTAATATAATGAAAAGTGAATGAGCAACCATGATTGTGAAAGAAATAAATCATGACAATTTAAAAATTATTATTATTATTATATGCTATTTTTTAACTTTGTACAGTAAAATCTCTTTATAATTAGAATACTGGAATCAAAGTAATTTAATTAATATGAAAAAGTTATAACGTAATAGAGATATAATTACAAAATTATTATTTTGACTTAATTATCCTCAATGCAAGTAATATAGAGGTAAATTATGCACAACCTAATAGTTAAGTAATAAATCATGTCAAATCTAATATATAGATATTGATAAAAGAAACAGACATAATTTTAAGAAATTAATACACGCATTTATGTAGCATTAGAAACATGTAAAGTCATCTTAAAAATATAAATATTTGCATTTCCTATCATATTTTTATCTCAATGTAAATTCTATAAATACTGTATAAGGATTTAGTAACAACTCTAAATAATAAATTATTGTCCAAAACAACTTTTAAAATTTATTTTTTCTATCTTAAACCCTTAATATAATATGACAAATATTTTTTACAACACACTAAAAATTATTCTTGAAAGGAGGGCAAATTTTTTTTTACGGGAATTTAGAAAAAAAAATAACTTATTACATTGTGGAGTTTATTCTTACTTATAACTGAACCTAACTAGGACTAAATTTTTTTTATCACTACATAGATGTTATTCTTATATAAAGTATCACTTTAAAGATGTTTTATTATAATAGGGATATTATCATTTTCCCACCAAAGGTATTCTAACACATCATGTCAGTACCACAGTTTGATAAAACTATCAATTTACTACCAAACGTTTAAACTGTTAGCATTTTCCCACCATTCCGTTAAAACTCAGTTAATATGTAACAAAAAATTCATAAAAAGTCAATTTTACCCCTGGAACATAAAAGACCATGTAATTAACCTTTTATGAATTTTGTAATTAAATCATCATTTGTTGTTCTTCCTTATTAAAGGAAAAAAATTACTCTTTATAAATTTTGTAAAATTGACCGTGTGGTGCTAAGTACTTCATAAATTTATTTAATTTTTAAAGGGCAAATTTATTTATTAAATTGACGAGCTAAAGGCAATTTATTCTACTACTAAAAATCAATTTATGAAAGAGGAAAAAAAAGAATGTGCAAAAGAAGCAATTTAATCTTTGATATGATGATAATAATTTTACACAAAAAATTAAATAAATAAATTTGCCCTTTAAAAATTAAATAAATTAAATCAATTTATAAAATACCTAACACCACACGGTCAATTTTACAAAATTCATAAAGGGTAATTTTTGTCATTTAAGAAGGAAGAACAACAAATGATGATTTGATTACAAAATTCGTAAAAAGTTAATTAAATAGTCTTTTATGCTCCAGGGGTAAAATTGACCTTTTAAAAATTTTTCGTTACATATTAACTGAGTTTTAACGGAATGGTGGGAAAATGCTAACAGTTTAAATGTTTGGTGGTAAATTGATAGTTTTACCAAACCGTGATACTGACATGATGTGTCAGAATACCTTTGGTGGGAAAATGATAATATCCCATTATAATACTAGTTACGATGTTATAATATATTAACATACTTTTTTTTAATTAGAACATTTTTATGATAAGTTAAAATAGTAATAAAATTTAGTTCCTAAGTGATTTCAATTTATTCAATAGATATATAATTTATTCATTTTATAAAATAAGTCACTAACTCCGATTGAAAAAAATAAATATTTCATTTACGAATGTGTTTGAAAATAAAATAAAAACTCTATTATTATATAAAAATGAATAAAAGATAATGGGGTTTGAATGATTTTTACTAGGCTAGACTACTAGGCTATGATTGTCGGAGATTTACTCCTCCCGTATTAATGAAATATATGTTTATATCAATCCAATTTTTAGTTATCAAATGTGGAGATCAGCCTGTAGAATTGACAGCTATCACAAATGATTCAAATAGGGGTTTGGTTATGTTGGAATTATTTTACGGTAAAGCACTGATGATGATAATTGTAGGATCATTAAGATATATATTAGATTTGTTGGAGAAAAAACAAATTTTTATATTTTTATAAAAACTTTTAGGATCGTTCTCATACAATATATAAGAATTTGTAATCTAGATTTGGCTTAAAAATCCGATTTGGCTTTTTTCGCTGAAGTGATTTAGGCTCCCAGATTACGATCCGTCACCACCACTCCTGTTAGATCACAATCAGTCACCACCACTCCTGTTAGATCACGATCCGCCACCAAATAATCTTTCAGGCTATGACTCAAGTTTGATCTGTATTTGACGTGTAGGCACATTTATCACCACTAAAACAAGTTTGATATGTATAAAGTGGCTGCTCTATTTTTCTTTCGAGAAAATAAACATTTTTATATATTTCTTTAGTGAAAACCCTAGACTCCATTTTTTATATTACTTAATTCTATTAAATCAAGTTTGATTTAAATTAAAAATAATAAACCAGAAGTAATGTTACTTCTTTCTTGTCATAGGGGCGCACCTTGTAAAATAACACAAGACCCTTTAGACACAAGTACATTACATGGAGTCTCCCACTAAATAATATATTTAGGCTTTTAACCTAAATAACTAGTTATCTTGCTTATTAATCCAGTAGTGGCGCACTCAATTAAATGAGCTAATTCGAGAATCATTTGGGAACATACAATAGTAGATACAATAATTAGGCCTGTAATTAAACTAACTCAATTATTTAATTCAAATCTACTCCACTAAAAGATTGGAATTGACCTCTATAATTATATGCTCGAATAATAATTCATCCTAAACCACATTAATTTCTTTGCTGCATAATCTTTTGTACCACATCGTTAATTAAATCGATATCTCAACTGTCCAATCGATTTAATTACATCTTATTCCTTGATACTTATTGGTTTTCTCTAATGATCATTTTCAACATACTAAATATGTTGACACACTCTGGTCAGAGAATTCTATGATCAAGTGCCGAAAACCCATCAAGAGATGTGTTGTACAAATTCTATATTGTTAATCTATAACTCCAATACTCATAATTGCTCCCACTAAGATATCGGATAATCTTGATCGTAATTATGTGTCGTGCCCATTGATAACTCAAATAGAATAACAATTATAATTATGAAATCATAACTAACTCAAGATTAAGATTACAGTTAAATCAATGCCTATGAGATTTAATAAGTTTGACAATCATTTTAAGGTTAATTAAATCTCATATGTGATCTAGCTCAATGTAGTCAAACTGCATCATTAAATTCATATATGATTAAGACAAATCATTTAATGAATTTACTATAGTTTAAACATAAATAGAGCGCCTAACTCTATTTATCAACTGCGAACTAAATTTATTTAATTATAAGATAACTTGTATTTATGTCTTCTGTAAATCTATATGATGATCACATAAATACATATAGTATGATTAAACGAACCTTATTCAATATATATTTATACAACTAAAACTATCTTAAATATTTTATTAATCATAAAATAATTTAATATGCTTTAAAAGAGCATATAATCCCAACAAGATCTTCATTTACTGCCATAATTTGACTATCATTCCCAATACTCAATGGTGGAATAGCTCCATCGTTGCCACCGCCTTCAAATGGAAAGGTTGTAGCTATTGGTATCAATAAAGTACAACTCTGAAGAGATGTGACTTATATAGAAGTTGAAGCTATTGATTGCAGATTATAGGTGGCAAAAGAGGCAGCATTATCATCAGTGATCAATGAGACTAATTTTCAAGATGTTGCTTGTTGAGTGCTTATTTAACATACAATTAATGAGAGATCCAAAAGCATACCTTTTAATTCCTAAATGTGGAAGCAAATCACAACGAGATTATGTTATTGTCAAGTTTATTAGAGACATATGATAATCTTATGAAAAATCTTCATGTTACTGTATGCTTATGATCGAAGGATAATTATAATAAAAGAAAATATGAGAGATCATATTGCAAGAGGCCACTGCCTCTTTGTCTCATTTTCACACTAAATATGTTCTATGCATTGTCATGTTTCTCGCACTTATCACATACCTCTATTTTAGACACACAAGTGTATTTATATAAAAGTTAATGCGAGCAATTGAAGTTAGCCAAAAGACTTAATAACTCTTAAAGTCTAAATAGACTTAGTCACATGAAACTCTATCTAAAATAAGTTTTTAGACATTTTGTTGGGTTGGTCCAATCCATCATGGATGTCAATTTCAAGAGTGTTAATTTAATGAATTAAAAAAAGCAATAAAATAGATATATATTATCATGTAATTTCAGAAATCCTAAGCAAAACAAAAAGGATTTCCGGGATGTTGAATGTTAATACACCGCTATATCTTTTAATATATATGTCAATCCCTTAGTTATTCTAGCTTTAGGAACAAATATACATATTTGTTGTATGGGCAAATACATTTCAAGCGGAAGTCATGAATACATACACACATACATACATATCCCTAAAAACTAAAAAGAATCTCATTTTGGTGAACGAGGGCATGCTTTTACCAACAACACTCGAGCAAAGAAATGACACAGCCACATAAGAAGTTAATATATCATGGATTGAGATCATCTCCTAATCTGAGTACTCTTGATTTTTTACAGATTTTGTACTACATGTGTTTTATTATTAGTGAATGATTAAAATTTAACTATTTTTTTCTTTTTTATTTATTAATCATCAATTATATTAATAATACTTACTTAGATAAATATCAAATCAAAAGAGAATCTTAATTCAGATACCATATCATTTGTTTGTTTGTGATATTTTTTTTTACCGAACTAGGCCAACTATCAATGAAAGAAAGAACCTAGATTTTACACAAAGGTTGACTTTGACGCACCTGACATGGCAAAATTTGATTACTCACTGGATTGCAGCGGAAACAGTTCACTGTAGAGAAAAGCCAAACCAAACCACTCGTCTCAGTCACTGCGACTGTGAGACGAACATATGAAGCCCTAGTCTGGCTCTCTCTCTCTCTCGCTCTCTCTCTTTCAAAACGCAAACGAAGGTACGGACGTTCGAAATTCCCTCTCTTCTTCATCTCCTATGCATTTTGATGTCCGTGATGTCTAGATTCTAACCGTCTGTGTTTTAGATTCTGAACATTTACGTTTCAGATAATTTATCGATTAGGATTCTATATACCTTATAAATATTTATTCTTAGTGCGGATTTGCTTTATAGCTTGAAGCTGTTTATGCCAATGTCCTCGATTACCTGGAACTTCGAGTGGTTTTATGTTTTTTTTTATTGGGTTGGGGGGGGGGGGGGGGGGTTGGGGTTCTGCAACTGCAAGTGATTTATGAATAAAGTAGCTAATTGATTCACTGATTTGGAGCTCAGTATTCGTGCCTCAAGAGAACTTACGAAAATAAGTTGCTGGATTTTGTTTGGGCTCTTACTTTAGAGTGGTATTTGCTTGAATTGGAATTTTGAATTTCTCACATTCACGGATTGTTTGATGGGAGAGCTCCTCTTTGTTTTCTTTTCAGTTTAGTATATATGCCTAAGTATCTTATTTTATTTGGTTGTGAGTAGTTTGGGGAAGCAATGGCATCCAAGCTGGTGCAGTTGCAATCCAAGGCTGCCGAGGCCTCAAAGTTTGTGGCCAAGCATGGAACTTCTTACTACAGACAGTTGTTAGAACAGAACAAGCAATACATTCAGGAGCCGCCAACTGTTGAGAAATGTAATCTTTTATCCAAGCAATTGTTTTACACTCGTCTTAGCAGGTTTGTCACTTTATCCTGTTTTTGTAGTAATTATCTACTTCTGTATGTTCTGATTGTGTTGATTTATTGTCAGAACTCCTATCCTGATTTATTTATCTATCTATTTATTTTTTTAGTATGTTTCCATCATATTGATTTTGGTGTTCCTGGATTAGCTGATGAAACTCATGGACTGCCTTGGCTGGTAACGTAGAAACTGCAGAAATAAGTCAAGCAAGAAAATCACATTGCACAAAATTTCAATTCTCCTATTAGAGATAAATAAATATATTTATTAGTTATCATGAAATAGATTGAATTGTGTTTACCTAACCTACCATTCATTAACAGGACAAAAATTCCTTATAGATTTTTCATTTGCTTCTTTCTCTCTTGTGTTTTACATGTCCTTGTTGATGACTGTTTACTAAGTCATCTAACATCAATTTGTCAATCCACCGATTTTGAGAAAAACAGCTAAGGCCATATCATTCAGGTTATCCGTATATGTTTTTGATATATCTTTTTCTTATGTGATACAGTTTTCCTGGGCGATATGAAGCATTCTTGAAAGAGCTTGATTATGTGAAGCAGTTATGGAAGAACAGGCAGGAACTCAAGTTAGAGGATGCTGGTATTGCAGCATTGTTTGGGCTAGAGTGCTTTGCATGGTACTGTGCTGGTGAGATCGTAGGGCGGGGATTTACAATAACTGGCTACTATGTTTGAGAGTTGCATCAAAAACAGCTTCTAAAGTTGAATTGATGAAAGCTTCCCAGCATTTTATATTTTTGTTATTGTTCTGTCACCTTAAAATACATGCTATAGTTTTGTGCTCTGCAAGAAAATTGAAAACCGAGATAGGAACAACTCATTTGTGTCAACAAACTTTTTTTCATTTTTCTTTCTTTTCCATCCCATAATAAAATGCACAGCTTCTATCACAATTGCCCTGGCAATTTTTGGTCATCAGATGTTAGCAATGTTCATTCAGTTTGTTGAAGGAGGTGCCTCCCATGAAGCCATTTACTTCGTTGTGGAGACTGATTTTGAATTTGATCTTTAGATTTCTTTGAAAATGGTTATCATTCGCGCCCATAAGTTTTCTGGTCTTTGCCTCATTTATTAAACTAGCTACTAGGCGGTTTAAATAATTTGCAGTATTGTATTTCTTAGATCTTAGTGAGCCACTAACCTTTTAGAAAAATGAATGCTGTCATAATAAAATGGGAGGTCACTTAAACGATAATTTCTACCAATGACGGGACAATTTCTCTGCTTAATATGTTTCCACATATTACTGTATTAGAGCAAAGCCTGATGCAGCGCCGGAGCTATGCAAGTATAAATTCTTTGCTTAACATTCACACAAAAACAGAGAGATATAGCCAATGAGCCAATGAAAACAAAATGTATCATACATACATTCCACATCGGAGAATTCTAGACTGGAGATGGAAAAGCACAAAGAAATATATTTGATTATTTTTCAGTAGATGCCGAGCACAGCAACAAAAAGCCGCGGTATTCCCCAGTCATAACTATTCCCTCATTGTATATGAGCCAATGAAAACAAAATGTATCATACATACATTCCACATCGGAGAATTCTAGACTGGAGATGGAAAAGCACAAAGAAATATATTTGATTATTTTTCAGTAGATGCCGAGCACAGCAACAAAAAGCCGCGGTATTCCCCAGTCATAACTATTCCCTCATTGTATCGCTAGTTTCCCGTATAAGAATAAAATGGAGAAAGAACAAAATTCCTGAACGGTATCAGTATTTTTATCTCTCCTTGCTCAAGATGTAATATTACTCAAGTAAGCTTGCCTCTTAATCACCTTCAAAAGAGCTGATTCCTAAATGCATTAATCATTCTTGGCGAGAAAAACAGAACAAATGCCAAGATCGAACCAAAGAACATTTTGATGGCATATCTCACAGGGTCATGGTCATCCTCTTGAGAGATATTCTTAGGGGCAGACATGGCTAATGCCGAAGGTAGAGCTTCTATTACTGCATCTGCCAAATCTGCGATGAAGGAAGGGGTGCAATTCAGAGCAGGTACACGTCCCCAATTTTCAATGCCGGATTCAAGAGCCAATTCCTTGTACTCCATGTCAATCTCTTCAAGAGTTTCAATGTGCTCGCTCACAAAACTGGAATTTCAGGAGGAAAATTAGTTTACTTTCTAGACCATATCTTCAAGCTCATATTTCAGTAAGTAATGTGTACCTGACTGGAACGGCTAGAAGACTCTTGACACCTTTCTGGCCAAGCTCCACAAGAACTTCATCCGTGTAAGGCTTCAGCCATTGTACAGGCCCAACTCGACTCTATCCAAAAAGGAAAAAGAAGAAAATTGAGCATTACAAGCAATTAACAGATAGCTTAACCTAGTGTAAGGGAAGACAGAGACCAATACTCAATGAGTCTTTGCTACAGGCTGCAGACGAAAAAGAGAAGTTATGAACTAAAGTTTAGAACCAAACCTGGTATGCCAAAGTATGATCATTGTTGATTCCTCTATCTTTCAACCTCTGCATGATTAGGTAGATACACTCTTCCATCTGATCTCTGTATGGATCACCAGCTTTCTCAACATAACTGACAGGTACACCATGGGCACTGAAGAATATCATAGCCTAGAGTTCCACAAATTAGTGAACATGTGTAAAGAGATAATCTCATCAAATGAAAACTAGTCGGACACGCAAATTTCTTCAAAGGAACTATGCAAAAGGTGTATGCAACAACAATAAAACTCACCTCCTCATGCTTTTGGAACTTCTCTAGCTCTTTCTGAATCAAGTCAGCCATAGAGTTGATGTATCCTTCTCGTTGATACCAAGACCTTATAATAGACACAGGCAGCCTTGATAGATATGCGTCTTCCCTGAAAGATTACTCTCACTCAGAACAGATTATAAAGCAGGGAAAAATCGATTACTACTGGCAAGAAACTGCCAATTGATGCTTACACAACACTACCTAAATATATTCTGGAGAACACGGATGCTTGACCCTGTTGTAGAGATAGAGAATTGTGGATAAAGTGGCAGCACAACAAGCCTTGTAATTCTGTCCCTTTTAATCTGTTGCATATAATAGATATCATTTTAACTGTATCTTCTCTGTTATTTATCCACTAAAACACAGTATTATGCAGTTATGAGGTTAAACACAGATATAAAGTCGTTGAAAAACACAGGCACATCAAAGGAACAGACAAACATAAGACTACTGAATGTCAAAAGATTTCAAAGAATCTAATTATATTTCAGGCAAATTGGATTCCATCATAAGAAAACAGTTACTAAGAAAGTGAAAATGTGGGGCAGCCACCTGCTGAACAGCTTCTTCAGTAAATGGATACCAATAACGCATTCCAACATAGACATTTACGGGCAAGTTTTTTGCTTCTAAAGCTGTTTTAAGTCCTTGTGCCTGCAAAAAGATTTTCAAACCATGAATACAGACTGAAGTTTTACTCACAAAATGGTAGCAATACAGCATAGGTTTTAAGACATACTTCACTTCTTGTGGGACAAGTATGTCGAATGAAATGAAAAACTACTTAGACAAAAGCAACAAAAAGACATGTTCCACCTGCTCATCTGTTATTTTGCGCAATGGTGAGCCACCTCCTATGGCAGCATATCCTTCTTTACTTTTGGGAGCCCGTACCACAGAAATCAACTTTGCCAAGGGCCACTGAAGAAACCGAAACAGCCTGGGAAGACGTATAATGTCCTTTATAAGAAAACAATAACCATTAGTATAACTCTATATTTGAAGCATACAAATATAAAATAGAAAAAAATATATAATAATAAAATTACAAAGGTGGGGATGAAAGAGAAAGAATCCGACATACTGGATCTGCAAATAAATTGAACAGAAATGGCTGAACATCATGAAGCGTGTCAGGCCCTCCAAGATTCAGAAGCAACACCCCAACCTTATCTTCTGCGGTGTGTGCATGAGATTCATATTCTACAGCATTTTCACCATATGTTGCTACTCCTGCAGCACAAATCCCTGCAGGATTTCTTCTCTGCACAGGACCGCAAAGATAAGATTCCCTGACAGTATATGCGAGCGCTTGAGAGGAAACTCTATTGACATTATTTAATCCCTCAGATGACTGGCAGGACACCGATACGATGTGAGAACCTAATCTGTCAATGAAACAACCCAACTTCAGCATTGAGTATGGATATAAATTCTTAGATAGATTCCAATACAGCATACTTAGAATAAACTTCATCTTCGTAATTTCCACTGATCACAGCTGCATTCTATTGCCTATTGAAAAATCACAGGACAAGATAAAACTGACAAGCCTAAAATGCTGAAAAACTCATAGCCTCGTCTACATGTCCATACATTCAGATGAAACACTGATCTTAGAAAAGTTTCTATCTGAAGAAACATTGATGTAGTAAGCTTTGTAACTTATTTTGAACACAAATTTTTTACGCAATGACAATTATCATATGTAATGTAAAGGTAACATAAAGCATAATGCAAAATAATGACTAATACACAGCATTCAAAGACTACAATATTAATTAATTAATAAGAAGATCAATCAATCTAGCATAATTCGAAAAAAAAATTAAAAAAAAATGCATCAAACAAAGTGCAATTTAATATAAGAATAACAGAGCTCGTGAAATGAAAGCAAATGCAACAAATCAAATGAGACGGCATCTACGAAACATTATAAATTAGGACAAAAATTAAAAAAATAAAAATCAAATACATGGTGGAAATATCATATGATCCTTAAAACGCAAGCCGCATTAATAGTGCTCAAAACGACCCCGGAAACCAAACACTACAGATTAGATAAACGGAGAACTTAAGAAATTAAATAAATTGATTAAATATAAAAAAACCTTACGTTTGATTGAATTTATGAAGATTCGAAACAGGGAGCTTCGCGCGTGAAAGAACTCCAGAGCATGATGCGGCGTCCATGGAGTCGATGCTTAACCTCTATTTTCAATTAAAACAGAACCAGAATTGAGAAAATGAGAATGACAAAACGGTATTTTTTTTCTTTATGCTGAGATATTTTCGAGGGTTAGTTGTGACCGAATCTTAAAAAGGAGAAATAAGAAGTCAATGAAATACCTAATATATTTGATTTGGTTTTGGCGTCTTAAGTATGGAAATGAGTACTATTATCGTGGAGTTGAGTCTCTATTACTCTATTAGTTATTACTTCCTTGTTCCTACTACGTGTTTAAAGCGAAACCGGGAAAGTCACGACAGTGGCGTGTAGGCGTACAGTTCGTTTTTTAAGAACTTTCCTTTCCACGGTTTTTGAGTCGGCAATAAATAAATCGAGAAACTTCCCCGCACTCCGCTTTTGAATTTTTGACCGGTTTAGTCACCAAACCGACATTATTGGTTTACGTCGGTTTCAAACGGATACAGTGTTTTTCTAATATTCATTTCATTTTATTTTATTTTTTATTGGTTCCTTTTTTTGTTATAAATTATAATTTTAAGCCGCGCTCATGCAAAACCCAACAGTAATACTAGTTTTATTATATAACTAGAAAATAAAACTACACTTCACGCGGTTTTAAAAAAAAATTTAATATTATTCTTTTTTTAATTTACATTTGATAAAACTAATAAAAAATATAATTTTTTTTAAAGATGAGACAACCTTATAAAAAATAAAAAAAAACTATTAATCAGTAATACAAATAAAGAAACAACACAAGATAAAAAATAAAATGAGAGAATATATTATAAAGTAATTTTATTCATTCCAATTGTGTATGTACAAAATAAAAAGATGAGTTCTCCTTTTATAGTTACATAATCATCTATGAAATTAATGAAAAATTATGAATTACAATTGCTTGTGAGATAGTGGGAGTTATGGGGAAGTTAAAGGTTGCTAATGAGAGATAGTGAGGAAACTAAAAGATATATATTATGAACATGTACATTTATTTTAATAAATTCATAACACTCCCCCTTAGATGTTTATTACAAAGAAGATGCCTTATTAAAATTTTTACATAATTGTTATTGTGTAATAATAATAAAATTAATTATAAGAAGATGAAAAACTAAATCTAAAAGAAATTTTTTCTATTTATTAGATAATAGAGAATATACAAATATGATAAATGGTGACGCCACATCATCTTCTCAAGTTTTAACTCAAATTCTTAGGATGCACACGTTAGGATGATATATCATCTTAATCAACTATGAATGGTTTATCCATTTATCTATTATATCAATAGTTTATAAATTATTTTAATTACTAAAAAATAAAATCGCGCTTCACGTGGCTTTGAAAAAAAAATTTAGTATTTTTTTTACTTTACACTTGATGAAACTGATAAAAAATATAAATTAATTTTTTTTAAGGACGAGACAGTCTTATAAAAAAACAAAAAAAAACTATTAGCCAGCAATACAAATAAAAAAACAACATAAGCTAAATAATAAAATGAGATTATATATTATATATTGATTTTATTCATTCCAATTGTGTGTGTACAAAACAAAAAGATGAGCTCTCCTTTTACAGTTACATAATTATTCCATGAAATTAATGAAAAATTATGGATCATAATTCCTTGTGAGATAGTGGGAGTTATAGGGAAGTTAAATGTTGCTAATGAGAGATAGTGGGGAGACTAAGAGATATATATTATGAACATCTACATTTATTTTAATAAATTCATAACACTCCCCCTTTGATGTTCATTACAAAGAATATGTCTCATTAAAATCTTTACATAATTGTTATTGTGCAATAACAATCAAATTAATTATAAGAAGATGAAAATCCAAATCTAAAAGAAAATTTCTATATTTATTAGATAATAGAGAATATACAAAGATGAGAAATGGTGATGCCACATCACCTCCTCAAGTCCCAGCTTTATGTGTGTGTATATATATATATATTGAGGGTTATTTTAAATGGTAAAATATTATGGGATATTTCAAGATCGGATTTTAACCCTGTGCAAAGGGTCAAATAGATTTGAGTTATCGTTATAATATATAATAATAATAATAATAATAATAATAATTTTCAGTTAGAAAATTTTTTATTTTATTAAAATAAAAATAAAGGTAAAAGATAAAAAAATACATACTCAAATGCAATGTATTTTAATTTATGATGTTGTGTATTAAAATTTATATATATATATATATTTTATTTCTTTAACTTATCTTTAAAAAAAGTAAAGAATTTCCTATTAGAAAATTAGCACATACACACATATACATAGAATAAACTTCAATTCTTATTGCTTACTTTTTTTTTTTTGAAAGAAAGTAAGCCTTTTCATTGATTAAAACTGGAGAAAGACATCTCCAGCAGGAACTGGACAATTTCCTATCCAAAGGACAGTGTCTACACAATCTAAAGCAACTTTTGCCAAATTATGAGCCATGCCATTACACTCTCTTGGTACAAAAAGAATAGATGCCGTGTTCTGCCCTTTGAAGCAATCCTGAATTTCTTCTATGTTCCCTGATATTTCAGCTAACCTGCTCTTCCTTTTTAGAACAAGCTCCACAACTTCTTTAGAGTATGATTCAATAACAAAATGGGCACAATTTGCTTTCCTTGCTACTTGGATGCCTAGTAGCACAACTTCAGCCTCCATGTCTGCAACATTGCCTTTGAGAGTAGTTCTCTGAGCTGCTGCAACTACACAATCTCCTCTGGAATCTCTGACCACAACTCCAATCCCTCCCTTTTGCTTAATTAAATTTGTAGTTGCATCTACATTTACTTTGAAACAGCCAGGTGGAGGGGGCTTCCAAACTTGCTGTCCATTTTGCTGCTGCCCAGCCAAAGCATTATTTTTTCCAGAATTTATCCTCCTATAAGACTCCACAACGGCTTCTGCTCTTGTAGCTGAAAACAGGGGATCTTCCATCTTTCCTTAAAAAACAAATCAATTCCTCGAGTGTCATATTGCCCAACAGACTGCAATTATTTGTTCATTGTCTTTTTTCCCCATTTTCATTGCTAGCTCTTGCAGCACACTTAACATATCTTGATGAGCCATCACCTTAATCTCTTCATAAAATTCTGTTGGCTTCCAAACTTTTCGAGCAAACTTGCATCCCACCAGAGCATGGAACACATATTCGCTCATACTACAGCACCTCTGACACACTGGATCCCCTACAATTTTCCTCTTCTATAGATTTTCCACCGTTGGTAGCACATTTTGAGCAGCCCTCCACATAAAAATCTTTACCTTCTCTGGAATGTCATTTGCCCAAATAACCTTCCACATTGTTTTGGATATGTCTGAGCAACTTGGCCTATTTAGGGATTTCAAAGTCACTGCCAGCTGGTAACCGCTTTTAACCGAGTAGATTCCATGTTTATCAAACTTCCATACCAACTTCTTTGGTCTTGGAGTTTTTGGCAGTGGAGTTCTTAATATTCGTTCAGCAGTTTCCTTTGAAAAAGACTGCCCAATTAAGTCTTCCCTCCACTTGTTGCTTCCATCAATTAACTCAGCCACCACCGCCTCTATTGATAAGCTGGGCTGCGGGTTTGCTCTAGGGAATCTCAAAATTTTTTATCCAATTGTTTCCAAAAATTTTCACTTGCTTCCCATCTCCTATCCTCCATCTTAAGCCTTTATGCAACACTTACCTACCCCACAGAATACTCCTCCATACAAAAGATGGATTGGACCCCAACTTTGCTTCCATAAAGCTAGAGTACTTGAAGTATTTTGCCTTCAGAATCTGAGCCATTAAAGACTCGGGATTATGCAGGATGCTCCACCCCTGCTTTGCAATGAGGGCTTAGTTGAAACATGAAAATTCTCTTAAGCCTACTCCCCCTCTTATCTTGGCATGACATAGTCTTTCCCATCTAGTCCAATGTATGCTTCTGTGAGTATCAGAGATCCCCACCAAAATCTTCAGATGGCTTTCTCAATATCCTCACAAAGGCCTTGAAGAATTTTGAAAACACTCATTGCATAGGCTGGGATTGCTTGTACGACAGCTTTGATTAACACTTCTTTGCCCCCATAAGAAAATTTCTTGCTTTGCCAGTTGGAAAGCTTGCTTAAAACCCTTAACTTTATCTCATTAAAGAAACTGATTTTCCTTCTCCCCACCATAAATGGAAGGCCAAGGTATCTTTCATGTTTTGTGACAACATTCAACCTAAAAATATTCTTGAATTCCTCCTTTTGAATCTGACTTGTCCCTGAGCTAAATAACATGGACGATTTTTCAAAGTTTAAGACCTGTCCTGAAGCTGTTGCATAGCAATAAAAAATGCCCTTTAAAATTCTGCAATCATTGCTGGACGCCCTTGCAAACACCAAACTATCATAAGCAAATAAGAGATGTGTAACTGATAAACCCCTGTTAAACTTCAGCCCTTGTATGAGACTTCGATTTTCTGCCTGAACCAACAAATTTGAAAGCACCTCCGCACATATAATGAAAATATAAGGTGAGAGATGACATCCTTGCCTTAAACCTCTTTGAGGGGTGATCAACCCTTTTGGCACTCTATTAATTAGAACTGAAAAGCTAGCTATAGATATGCAATTCATTACCAAGCTCACCCATTTTTCAAAAAACCCCAACTTTTGCATTGTGTTCTTTACAAAATTCCATTATATTCTATCATATGCTTTACTAATATCAAGCTTTAAAGCAACCATCCCTTTTTTTTACTCATACTCTGTCTTATTTTATTCAAACACTCATATCCAATCACAAGATTATCCGTAATGAGTCTACCGGGAACAAAAGCCCTTTGGGTGGGGGAGATGATATCATTTAAAATCCGTTTAAGCCTATTTGCCATTGTTTTTGCAATGATTCTATATATTACATTACAAAGACTAATATGCCTAAACTCAGTCACTTTTTTTGGCTTATTTACTTTTGGAATCAAACCAATGTATGTATGGTTTAAAGGTGCAAGGTTACCTCTATTGTTTAACACATGCAGACAAGTTGTCACCACCCCCTCATTCACTGAGCTCCAATGCTTCTGGAAAAACGCAGCTGGGAGTCCATCCGGGCCTGGTGCTTTCGTGGGGCACATTTGAACTAGTGCTTCTGCAACTTCTTCTTCCATGAAAGGCTGGTCCAAGTAGTTTCCCATCTCCTCTGTAACCTTTGCTGGCAATTCCTCAACAGCTGCATCCATTTGCTCTCGAGAAGGATTTGTTGAGCTGAAATTTTTGAAAAATACTCATAAAACAATCGTTCCATTTCTTCCTCATTCTCTCTCCATTTCCCGCTCTCATCTTCCAAACCGCAAATCTTGTTTTTGTTCTTTCTTGTAGAGGCCTTTGAGTGAAAGAAACTTGTATTTTTGTCTCCCTCCTTTAGCCAATCCGCCCTCGACATTTGCTTCCAATAAACTTCCTCATCCAAGAGAATGTTGTCTATTTCTCTTTCTATTCTCCTAATGTCCACTCCACTATCTAGATGGCAGAAGCCATTTTTTAAATCTTTTAGCTTCTTTTTTTGCTGCTGCAACTTTCTTTTCCTTCCTTCAAATTCCTCTCTACTCCAAATCCTCAAATTCGCCAAGGACTCCTTAGAAATCCTTTTGAAAATTTCAGCTGAATTTCCACTCTTCTAGTTGATTCCCTCCATCCATTCTTTCTTCACAATTTCCTTACACTTTTCATATAGACTCCACATGTCTTTATAATGGATTCTATGAAAAAATTTCCTAGAATATCTGTTTCCCCTACCTTTCTCCAAGACCTCTATCATTAGAGGGCTATGATCGGAGCTCCAGGAAATTAAATTTTGGGCTACCTTCTCTTGGAAACTTTCCCTCCAGCTACTATTTCCTAAAAATCTGTCCAGCCTCTCTTCTACAATATTCACCCCGAATCTTCTATTTGACCACGTGAATGGATACCCGGTACTCCTCAAATTCGTTAGGTCACAATCTTTTAATACTTCCCTGAAATCATTCACCAGATTTGCTCTCTATCTCTACCTCCTAATTTTTCATTTAAGTTCAGAACCTCATTAAAGTCCCCGAAACATAGCCAAGGAAGTGAAGATAAACCAGCTAACCTTCTTAAAAGCTCCTATGTATTCTTTTTTTGATCCGTTTCAGGGTGGCCGTAAACTCCAGTACACCGCCAAAATCTTCCTCATCACTTATGAACCACAGCATCCACATGGTGTTTACTAAAAGATTTGATTTCCACATTAATGTCGTCCGTCCAACACATTGCCAAACCACCTCCCAATCCCTCTCTATCCACTGCAAAACAATTTTGGAACTGTAGCTTACTAGCTTTCCCTTGCATTTGTCTAGCCGTCATTTTTGTTTCGCAAAGAAAACAAATTTGAGGTCTATATTCCTTCAAGAGTTGCTGGGCTTCTCAGAACGTTCGGTCTTTGCCCAGCCCTCGAACGTTCCAATTTAACAGTTTCATGGTTGTCGGCGGTGCTGGCTCCCAGCCACCGCCGATGTTTCATTTGTGATATTTTGGACCTCCTCCCATCCATTCTCCTTTTCCTTTTCGAAGTTCAGTTTTGTTGCTGCACCAACTAGCTTCTGAATCCTCGGTGATAAAACGATATTACCCGGGCTGTTTAGTTTGCTCTTTTTTGGTTTTGGGCTTTCCCACTTTATGGTGCTGCTAGGCCTCTTTACTCTTGTGATCCCTTCACTAAACCCCATTTTTTCTTCTTTATTTCGGGCTTGGTATTTCCATTTCTTTTTTCTGATTTTCGTTTTTCCTCTCCTGGGCCCGTTTTCCTATCTTCAACTTCTAGTTCTATTATCGGTTGCAGCCCATTTGTCTTTTGGCAATCCATCTCAGCTGAAGTCTTCCTCAAATCCTCCTCTTCCTGCTCAATTATTCCCGTGTTTTTCAAGCCCCCCACCACTGCTGTGTCAGGTTTTTTGCTTAAACATTTTTCCTTCCCGCCTTTTGAATTTGCTTCAATTGTCTCATCCCAATGCACTGTATCATTGCCAACTAGGTTTTTTTTTTCCCGTACAGCTATCCTCTAGCTCTTTGCGTCCTGCCAACCCTTGCATTAATTGCTTCTGACTCCCTTTCTGAATTTCAACAATTTCCCCTTCTGAGTTATCCATGCCCGAATCTTGATGGATCAGGTTTTCTTCTTCAGCACTCCCTATTTCACCCACCCTGCATCTTTCAGTTTCTATGCTGCTTCGCCTTGGATCTTTCATTGGCGTTGAAGAACTTGTGTGGCCTTTGCTAGCTTCCGACTCACACCTATCTCTTCGTTTGTTCTGTTTGAATCTCTCGGCTATGGAGGTAGCCTTGAGCCATGGCCCGTAAGCCATTTTATCTTTGGATTGGGATTTGTAGTGTGTACATTCTCTGTATTGATGTCCAATTCTTCCGCAACAAAAGCAGAAATCCGGCAATCGTTCATACATTACTCTCATAGGGATATCATCCTCGTCATCCCCTTCCTGTTCCAACTCTATAATCTTTTTTAATGACTTAGTGATGCCTACTGAGATTCTCAGCCGCAAAAATTCTCCAAAGCATTCCTCCGCAGTATCAGTTTCTATTTCTTCCACCTTTCTAATCACCGCACCTAGCTCATTTGCCATCTCTTTATGCATGCACATGATAGAGACATCATGAATTTGAACCCAAAACGATGCATGGTTGAAATCTTGCTTTTTTACATCCCCGATTCCAGCTGGCTCCTTTAAAACAATTAGAGCTCTATCAAAATGCCACGGACCTCCCACCAAAATGCTTCTTTTATCCATCTCAGACCCGAACTTGAACATAAAAATATTTTCTCCCAAACTTTCAATTTTAACCTCACGGGAAGTTTTCCACACCCTCTGCATCACAGCCTTTAAGCCTTCAATACTAACTTCCCTTGTATGAATCACCTTCCCAATCAAACAGCCCGCAACTATTTGAAGACGTGTGAACAGTCCTTTCCTTAGGAGTTTTTTGTGGAAGACAAATAAGGATGAGAGATTGAATAGAGTTGCCATAACTCTTTGAAGTTACTCTCAGTGGGTGGTTTTGAAACATTAAAGTCTGTTATTACTAGGGTTTTTTCTAGTAGAAGCGTTGGTCCAGGGTCATTAGCATCATCAGTCTTTCTAGAGCATTAAAGCAGCCTTTTCAGTAAAATGGATTCTGAGGAGTTAATAAAGCTAAGTGATGAGGAGGAAAGAAGAGTAACCTTCATAAGCAAAATGAAAGCTTATTGCTTACTCTAACGAACGCAGTATGTATATATATTCCTTCAATTTTGGAGGATACTTTACAGTAGATTTGTTTCAAATTTTTTCTTTTCATTTTTGGCTTTTTTGGCTAGATTAATTTCCTTTACATTTTCTTCTTGTTTTCCTTTGATTTTATTCTATATGAACAGTGAACGAGCTATTTATTAGGTTTTATTTAGGATTGAAATTGAGCAGTTGTAACTTTTAAGTTACAGTACTAAAGTGTAAAAAATCTATTATATCTTTAATAATTTTATTTAAATTATTATTTAAAAATTATATTTAATACATAATATTATTTTATTTTATAGTTATATTTTTTTTTCACAGCAACTAACTATAGTTTAAAAATTACAGTACTTCAATCCCAAATAGAACCTTAATCATGTTTAGATTTGTTCTTCCTCTACCTTAACTTCCCTTCTTCATGATTATTATTATTATTTTCTTAAAAAATAAAATGCATCCAGATTATATTAATGCAATAGAAAATATAAGTTAAAAAGTGTGGGGGTTGATGATCTCAAATCTAGTTGTTGGGTAGGGGAAAAACAAAGTATTTTTTATTTCGACAATGAATTAGATTTGACGATTGATAGAAATATATGTGAGATTATTCTTAGCGGGATGTGTTAAAAGTAATAGTATTTATCCAAGTTATATCAATGTCTCTAATACTAAATTAGAGTGTCAAAAGCATAAATTAGGGTACAAATATTCCACCCAATCCTGTTATCAATAAAAAAATAAGAGGAGCTACTAGCACCCCGCTATTTCTTATTAAACCCCCTTTTAAATACACCCACCTAAGCATTAAATAAAATCACTCTCATTCTAAGTACACCCCTCACTTTAATGTCATAAATGACCTTATCCTCTTTCTTTCCGGTAAACACCAAAAAATAAAAATATGGCAAGAGGATTAATACTAGAATTGTTAAAAGATCGAATCCTGCGCGCTTCAGCCAGAAGATAGAAACCAATATATAAATTATCAATTGGTCATAGGCAATAGAAGAGAAGAAGCCACTTTAACATGGCACGGCGGCTAGAAGCAAACAGAATAACAAATGATTCTCATTTACAAAAATTAGAAGTCCAAATGTGATTAAAAGACGAAAATGTTTTGTATCTCTGAGTTTTTTTTTTTTTCCCCTTTGGAAAACATAACCATCAAGATTTGTTTTGATTATGAATATTGGGGCGTACTGAGTTATTTTTACGATAAAATTTGAGGTTAAAAAAGTAAACACTTAGTATGGGTGTTTTATAAGAAACTTATAAGGGATGCTAATAACTCAGCTCAATGAAAATTTTGATACAGATGGCCTTCTACTAGCGGTGGTGATGTGCTAACGGTCGTAGACTCGTAGTAGGCTAGGAGCCCAATTTAGCCCATTGAAAATATTAATATCTATTACATTTACTTGTGAAAACAAAATTAAAAAGATATTAATTTCTCTGGAAAAACATGTTGAGGGGCAAAATGGGAATGAATCAATTTACCTTAATGACCCTAGACGCTATTTTGCAAACCCAAAAACAACCCTTTACTATTCTTGCCTATTTCAGTAAATTTAAATCCAGAGCGAGATAGGGTTTTTCCGAAGTAGTTATATATATAAGCGCGCTTAGCTTTACCAAAGCCATTATTTGCTTCGTCTGCCTCCAATTGGCTATGGCTTCTCTTTCTCAGCTTCACTTTGCATCACCTGTATTTCTCTCATCAACAGGCTGAATAGATAGCCACCGCTCCTTTAACAAAACCCTCTCTCGCTTCAGTTACAACTCTTTGGTAATCAGATTTGCACTGTGATTCTATATATTCACACACACACACTCACACACACACGCACTTTTCATCTATCGTTAATGTTACGACATTGAACACTTAATAAACTTTGTTTGATGATGATCCAGCGTCTGTGAATGGAATTAAGGCGCGGTGCTTAGCGGATGAATGAAGTATTCATTCACAGATCTCTATCTGCTTGGATTGGCCAAAGGATCAGGTACCAGCGTGAAACATTTCTCTGTTTTGGTATTACGAGCACTCCTAGTCCTTTTTGTGTGTGGAGTAAAAGTTAAATATATTTCTTTTGGTTTGGTTTGAGCTGCATTATCATGGCCATTGGCTGCTGAATGTATTTGTGTGAATGTGTTTTGTGCTTTGATTAACCGTGAGCATTGTGTGGTGGCTCCATATCTGAGTCAACAGCAGGGGCATATTCGTTGCCATCTGACTGCCGCTTGGAGCCAATATAAATTTACCAGAAGAAGATCCTTGAAACTCATTGTTGTTTTAAGACACAATACCTGGTTACATTTCACTTAGTTTCCAGTCTGCTGGATTAGTTTTTTGTGCGCGTAGAAAATAAGGTAGAAATAATAGATCTGAAGAGTATGATAAATATTGAACGGGCACTCAGTCAGACACGGGTGATTGTTTCTCAATGTAAAACAAGCTACCTTTTGCATGGTGCCTAAAGTATGCTACTAAACACGATTGGAGGGAACTGCTTTATATGGTTTCCTTCAAATTTAAAGGAGCTAGATTATTTACTATTTATGACTCTTCATGCTAATAATCTTGAGCTAATATGCGCTCGTGTGTTACTTTATAGAGGATTTTGGACATTCCAATTTATATACATGCTGAATGTTGAATTGAAGTTAGCTTAGGACTTGTAATGCTTTTTAAATCTTCAGATTGATCATTTCAGTTTAGAGGATCTACAATGTTAGATGATGAAGAAATTGTATTGTTTTTTTTTCTTTTAATGAGTATGCGTTTGCTCGGTAAAGTAAGATCTTTACCCTCAATGACTCTTCCCACTAGTCGTCTTCAACTAAAATATGTATAAACTTGTGTACTACCTTGTTGAAGATTTGGTTTTTTTCAGAGTAATGATATTGACTCATCATTAAATCACTTCTTAGGCTAATTTTTTTCCCCTCATTCTGAGCAAGTTTTTCAACATATATTAGCAAAATTCATCATTTATTTATCAAATTTTCAATTAACATCAAGTTAGGTTGGAGCTCAACATGTCAATTTTCCAAGTAGCTATCGGAGATCAAAGATTTAAAACAGTTTTTGTGACAAGATTTTGAAACAAAGTCCCGGGAATTACCATTCTCCCTATTTGTAGTTTGGGTTTTTTCTTGGAGCCGAAGGCTACCTAGTTTTGTGAAAGAATGTGTGATGCTTGATTGTTTCACCTGATTTGTGATTTTGTGACACCCTAAATTACAATCTCTATTTTGGATGAGCAGTAATATTGGAAAAATTAGAGAAGCTTTCATCTAGATAGAGGCAATATTATCTTCACAAATTAGACAACAATTTTTTTTTCTTATATTTCTTAAATCTGGTGTGATTCAAACTTTCTAAAAGTTTTACCTATTCTCTGTAGAGTTGGGTGAAGAAAAATGTAAGTTAGTATTCTGGGTTAAATAATAATTTCATTTTGTTGTAAATTAGTTGTTAATGATATCATAATTTACATCAAAGCCAAGTTGTTATTTTGTTCAACATATGAATTTGTCAACTAACAAACGATGATTTTATTTTTCAAAATTGCTTTTGCATATTTTTCCTATGCATCTTTGTTACCAACTAAGGTTAATAAGAGGACAACGATCTTCTTGATCTTAATATTACTATTATGTGATGGCTGCTTAAGCAGTAGATTATCTAGGCTAGAAATCTGTTGAAAGGAAATTGAACCATGATCTTCTAATGGCAATGTTCTAACACATGATATGAGGAACTGCTTGCGCTTGATAGAAGACTGTTGAAAGGAAATTGAACCGTGATCGATCGTTCCCCCCAAATAAACCCTAACAACTCGTCGGCCTTGCTGCCTATAAGCACATATAATCAAAAAGCAAGCATTTACCAGCACAGATAAGCACATTATAGGCAGCAAGGCTGTATCATCAATTCAAAGAAATAAAATATCCACCTTAATAACTCGATGGACAATTGGAATTTCCCGGCCCTGGAAGATTTGTTACAAACCCTGACATTACATTCATGTAACTTATAATTTTAATAGTGAGTTATTATTTATGTGAGAGGATTGCATTAGTCCGATATAAATATTTTAATGTCTTGAATTTTAATTAGATATGGCAAAATAACTGAGATCCGGACCAGAACCGGATTAACCCAGATGATCTGGTCTGGCTACAACCCGGTCCGTATGTAAAATAATGCCGACGACAACAATTTTTTAAACCGGGGCATAAACGGGTTCGCTTGAACTCAGTATCCGGACCTGGACCCGGATACCTTTATTTTAAAATTTATTGAAAGATTAATTTTAAGTATTAAAAAAAAAAACCCTAAAGGCCGAATCGTACTGCAGCTACGTTTTCTCCTCTTCACTCACCTTCAAATGAATCAAATCCATCATTGTCAATTTGTCATCATCATTCTCAAGCATTATCATCAACAGTTTAGCATCATCATCAATTAGTCGCGTCGCCGTTCGTGATTCGCTGTCGTCTTTATCGCATCGCCATTAATCATCAGCATATATGCTTCTTGGGAATTAGCAGTGCTTTAAAGACGATATTAACATCGCGGGTCAGCTTTTATCACTAAAAATGATTCATTTGTATTCATTTATCTTCAAGGTGTCTCGGTTGTTAAGATTTTGTAATCCTTCAATTCATTGGTGCTCGACTGCTCGTGCAATATGTTCTATTTTTATAAATTACCAACTTGAATTCTTTCTGGAATTTTCGTGAACTTTAAAACAGTTTTTTTTTTTTTAATTCAGTTGTCCGGATTGTAAACTCGGATTCCGGGAACCGGGTTTAAGCTGGACCGGACCCGGAGTTAAAAAGATACGGACAGTGCAAATACTTTTGATATAATGGACCTTTGATGACTATTTGAAATTGTTTGTTATGTTGTGTTGTTTGTCTCAGAATTTATGATATGAAAAAATTGGCTTGTTCAATATAAGTAGCCATGTGAGTTGTTTCTTTGTCATTGTTATAGTCTTGGGTAACAAATCGTAAGCAGATGTAACCTCGGAGACGAGTGAAGTTATTTATATGCTAATCTAAATAAACTTTCTTGACTTGCATGACATCTTGTTTCAAATGTAATGATTTTCTTTCTTAATGATTGATTGATTTCCCAGAAAATCCTAGTATAAATGCTTTTAATGTATTTTGAATTTTAATTATCATGTTCTTTGAACAGGAATGAGTAAGAGGAAGCGGCCAGACTCGAATGCGCCTTCTGACTCGCTTACTGATCATGAGCGCCTCATCTACGACGTAATCAGGAGCAAACAAGATATGGGTATATGGACACGAGATATGAAACGTGAATTAAAAGTTAACCTCCCTGATAATATTGTTACTAAATCTATCAAGTCACTCCAAAACAAGAGCTTGATCAAGGAGGTTGTTAATATCCACAACAAGGGCAAAAAACACTTAATGGCAGTGGAGTTTGAGCCCTCAAAGGAAATCTCTGGTGGCGCATGGTACTCTGAGGGAAGCCTAGATACAGAATTCATAAAAGTTGTGAAATCTCAATGCCTAAAGCAAATAATTAAGTTGAAGGTTGCTACTTTGGAGGGCATTTCAGATTCCATCAAAAGGAGTGGAGCTTTCAAAGTTGACTTGACGAAACAGCAGATTGAAGAGATTGTGAGGGCTTTGGTTTTGGATAATCAGATTATGGAAGTGAAGAGCAATAGATCGGGGGAATTCACTAACATTCCAGTCGGAAAAGTTTGTTATAAAAACGTGAGCAAGGGGGGTGGCGGAGGGGAACCAAAGACAGGAAGCTTGGCTTCTGTTCCATGCGGAGTTTGTCCCCAGATAAATATTTGCACGCCGAATGGCGTAATCTCCCCGAAAACCTGTGTCTATTACACTAAGTGGTTGGATTTTTAAGTTTTTTGTTTTTGCATTGAGCTATAAAATTTTGGAAATAGTGTAGCAGGGATTAAGTGTCAAACAATTTTGCTTATCAATGTTATATCCACCAAGTGTTTGAACTTTTACGATCGCATGTTTAATTTTCATGTCTATGTTTCTGTTGTTAATTGCTTACCTCTTTGCAAAGTTTCTTTATGCTAAATTGTAGTCTTGTGTGCATTATTTGGTTCTAGAAGTTTGTTTTAAATAAATGCGCACAAATAGTGAAATTTTATAAGGTGTTTTGCACTGAAAATTAAATTCAATAATAGGAATGGAAATTTGAGTAAAGTGTAGTAGCAATTGTTATCTATTCGGCATTAAGAAATACCATACTTTCTAAATTGTATTTTAACTTTTTCAAAAAATAATATAAATTATACAAATAAACTCATATACAATTAATATAACAGCATTGTATTATTGTTAACACTATTTATTTTCTTTGCGTTTGTGAATCATAATCGGAACATGTAGATTCAATTATTTAATTTCTTTAAAAGTAATACACAATTTTAATTTCACAAGCTATTTGTTGCATATTTTTAACACAATTTTTGAAAACTTATATCCATGACGCCCAATCCAAACTTTTATACGAAAAACAATTTGCCAGTTGCAGTATCCAAGATTGTTTGCAGTTTTTATTTGCAATTTGCGGTAAACTCATTGTATCTAGAGGATTCTGTAGGGAAGCGTTTCGTCTTTGGAAAAAGCAACTGTGCAAGCGGTGGTGGACGAAGCGGAAGCGAGAATGTATTTAATTTTCTTCAATATTTCAATAAACACATATTTAAAACTAAATAAGTTTGGAGAAAATATAAATACTACTATACTCGAGTGCCAAAAAAAAAAAAACGCAATGGGATTATAGAAAGAAATGGTGATAAAATCATTTCTTTATTCTATAAATGCATGATACATGTTAAGCAATTAGCACGCCATATTTGTGTGTCAGAGATTGAAACTCTCATACATTTAATGTTTAGTACTATAAAAATTTATAACATAAAGTTAAATCAAGATTTTCATAACAAAAAATTGTCAATTTTCGATCAAACTCAAAACTAGTTCATAATAATCAAGAGAATTTTTTTTTGTGGTTTAGTTTGTTTTAACAATATTATTCTTGATGCAGCAAAATGAAAAACTAAATTACTAAATGAGTAATGTAGTGGGATCAAACACCAGCTTAGCTTAATTTAATGTTAATTATGTTTAGTATATATGCCTTTAAGATATTGCATATTTTACTCTCATCTCTTTTATATGCTGATATATTACAATTAGAACTCTACTTATATTTATAATAAGAAATCAATTAAAACTCTTTTTGATAATTTTACTATAGTATAATCCAAATTCATACTCTCACATTATATCACAACCTACATGGGTTTGAGTCTCACTAATGGTTGGGACTCAATTTCCCTCGTAATAAAATTAGGTAGAGATATAATTGTCTCTCTATGATATGGGGTAAAAAGCAGCCCAATAATTTTAGCGTCACCTCTCCTTATTCATCACACCCCATTAATACTAATGTTGTAAAACTGAAGCAATAATCTGTTAACTTAAATATTTCTTTAATTGATTTTGATGATAACAAACGTAATTAAAATATATTAGTGTTTTAAAGAGTTCAAAATAATTTTCATACATTTATCAATCATTCTTATTTTAAAAAAAGACATTATATTTTGATTTTGTAAATGATAACAAGTATTCCTTGAAATCATGTGAATAAAATTAATTGACAAGTTTTTATAAAGCCTTTGAACCATAGTATAAAGTTATAAAGTTTTGGAGTCAAACGGAAATTTTGAAAAAATGTTTACTGTAGCAGTTACTGTAGCAAATGGTTCGTCGACTTCTAGTTAACGGTTCGCCGACAATGCGCAGAATTGAAAGTCAGTCTCTGGACACTAACGGCGATCCGACTTATGGTTAACGATTAACCGATAACAAACAAAAAAATCCGACTTCTCGTTAACGGTTCGCCGAAAATGAGCAGAATTGAAGGTCAGTCTCTGGACAATAACGGCGATCCGACGTCTGGTTAACGGTTAGCCGACAACGAGTAGAAGTTCTGACTTCTGGTTAACGGTACGCCGACAACAAGCAGAAGTGAAGATCAGTCTCTAGACAATAACGGCAATCCGATATGTGGTTAATGGTTCGCCGATAACAAACAGAATTCTTTGGACACTAACGGCGATCTGATATGTGGTTAACGGTTCGCTGATAATAAACAAAATTCTCTGGACACTAACGGCGATTCGACATCAGTTAACGGCGGGCCAACTATTTAAAAATCCAGCCCAACGGTCACATTATTCAAACAAACGGCAAGCCGACATCCATTAACGGCGAGCCGACAGTGAGCGAAAAGTGAATAACGGCTAGTTTTTCAGCTCCATCTATAAATAAACTCATTCAAATTCAAACAAGGTTGATCACAATACAACCACTGAGCTTACATCTGAGAACACAATCATCATAGAGCTTTAAACACATTCTCTCTTCATCTATTCACACTTTGGGCATTGATTTGTAATCTTAAATATTGTGTGAGAGAAAAATAATTTGTAATCTTTTACTTTGAGTGATTGTAAGTGTTGGGATACACTTGGGTTAAGAGATTGTGGATAATCTCTTGGTGTAAAAGGTCTATTGACACCTTGGAAGTCAATTATAAGCGTTTGAAGCCTTGGGTTGCAAGCTTAGTGAAATCCTCAAGCCCGGTGAGCTTGGAGGCGTGGACGTAGGCGCGAATTGCCGAACTACGTAAAAATCATTGTGTTTGCTCTCTCTTCCCTTATATTTTTATATTGTGATTGATTTATCTGTTATTACTTTATAATTGTGTTGGTTTTGCATTGAGTTTTGCTTTAGAATTGAATAATTTTTAGAATCCCAATTCACCCCCCCTCTCTTGGGTTTGCCTAGTTAATATTTCATAATCAAGACTTCTTCATTCAATGTACTTCTTCAAATATAATGTGTGCAGCAAACCACACGTCTCAATATTTGATGTGTAATTCATCTTTTGAAGAATTACAAAAATAACCCAAACTTGAATACAAAAGGTTAGTTGTGTCTATCAAAAGGGAACAACCCAACATGTACAGAGGAAAAAGAAAGCAATTACAAAAAGAAAAAAATCCAAATTATTTTCACAGTTGTAATGACACGGTAACCAAATTATTAAGAGTGCTGCTATTTAGACTTAGTGAAGGCAAAAGATAGAAACTTCAGAAAATGAGCATGTGTGAATTAGTCATGGGCCCACAATCAATTTAAAGAATTAAATTTAAATGGCATGTGAGCCAATATCTCATTTAACAATCAGTTTTTTTCTTGTCCTCTCTTTAGCTATACATTTAACGTGAGTCATATTCTGCATTTAATAAGGAAAAATCAGTTTCATGTCCTCTTTATCTCTCTGCATCTCGCATCTCTTTTAGTTGTTTATCACACAAGCCAATTTCTGCATTTCCACCCTGCATTTGCTCAATTTCAGCAACAAAAAAAGCCTTATTGTTAGATTTCAGCAACGTGATATATGTTAGATTTGGCGACTTGTGTATCATTGCATTATTGTTATTTCTTTTAATACACATAATATCTCTAGACATGCATAGGGTCTAGAGGAAAAGACTATTATTTCTTACAGTTAAACGTTACAATTCATACATAACAATCATTCTGTTTAAATTATTTAAATTTATACATAACATGGGATACAATTTCATTTATGCAAAATACATATAACAACAATTATCCCTAAAATACAACATACAATAGATAATATAGGCAGAATAAGACAATCATTTTTGCCTTTATCAGTTTGCACAACTTTGTTGCATGTAGACACTTCAATTTGCACCCCCTTTTTCGAGTGTTTCCACAATAAATTTTGTAGTTTCTAACATATGGATGTCTCTAGCAATTTTTCATGCATTTTTTTAATCATTATAGGCTATTTCGGCACCCAACAAAGATTTATAAAATTGATACAAAATATTGATTTTGTAAGAATGAGAAATAGAGAGAGTTAAATGAGACCTTAATGATGACTGAAACGGAGGGGAAGTTTGTTCGTTTTCGGTTGTTCAGCTGGTGGCAACTCTATTGTAGATCGATCGTGTTCATTGTAGATCGATCATCAGCAAGTGTTTGGGGACGAGTTCTGATACTACCGGCAGCGTTGGATAATGATAGGGATGAAGTTAACAAAGGGAACGAAAGGAGTGATGGGGATGAAGTTAATGAAGAGAACGAAGGGATTGATGGGGATGAAGTTAACGAAAGGGACGAAGGGAGGGGACGAAGTTAACGAAGTGCTATCGTTTCCAAATGAGTGGAGTGGATTAAACAAATTTGGAGAATGGGTGGTTGGGGGGGGGGGGAGAAGATCTTGCTGGATAACGTATAAGGAAAAAGATAAATGAAGATATTTGAGCTGTTTTTCCATTTTTATTCTTTATTTTATTATTTATTGTGGTCCCATGCATTTCCAAATTGGCCTAAGGGAATGCGTGAAATGGCAAACCCACGCTATCGTTTTTGTCGTCCTTTAGTCTTCCTTTAGTTTGTTTATCATTTTCCAATTGTTAATTCAAAGCATGCTTTTCACTTGTAATGCTTTAACCTTCTCAGCAAAATAAGCGCCCCTGGTGGACAGGGAGCTTCTAAACACGTACGGCCTTTAAACATCATGAGTGTTTTTTTTCACCTCATATGCTTCTCTGCAGTTGCTTGGTTTATCTGGATGAATGTTCAGTTCTTGTTTTGATAAAATGAATTGAGTCTTCTTGTAATGGTAATGTGTTATTAATATTATTCTCCTTTGTGTGAATAAGGGATTTCATTGAGTGAATCTGTTTGTCCTACTCATAATCCTTCCTGTTATTACACAATATTCTATCACTCAAAACTGCTCAGATGTACAGGCTCTAAAGATATATAGTTTTAGTTTATATTATTTCGTCAAGTATTTATTAAGTTGAATTGTTAAAACATGTTTTTATTATTTATTTATTTTTTGTTTATGTTGTTATAGTATGAAGAATCTTAGAACATGCATCAATGGTGATGGCTACAAATTTATGTTGAAAACTTAAAATTATTTTGATTTGTCATATAAAATTTGATCATTTGTAATTATGTTAAAGGTTTAGAATTATTATGTTTTTATTTATGGAGGTTGTTAAAATTTGATCACTTGTAATTTTATTTATAATATGTAATTTGTTCATTTGTAATTTTATTTTTAAATATCGAGGTTGTTAGAATTATTAAATTTTTTTTAAAAGGGAACCGAAAATTTAAAAATTATTATTTGAAAAAATGGGGATCGGGTCCCGCTTTAATCCCCGATCAATTTGGGAATTTTCGGAGACATACCCAAACTATCCCCCATTACAATTTTTCGGATACAGAGCGGGTTCGGAGAATAGCTTCCAAATCGAATTCGGGTTTGGGAATCATTGACATCACTACTTAAAAATAGTGAATTATAATATAAAACTTACCCAATAAATTTTTAAGAAATCGTGTATAAATATTTTGGGTTATATTTAAAATTACTGTTATATGTCCAGACCCTTCAAAGATATTTTAAAATAGGCTCGAATGAAATATTATTTTCTTCTTCGTTTAAATTTATCATAACGGGTTGAAAATGTGTCTCAAGCTTCTCCATTCATTGCAATGATGTGAAATGAGCCGTGGCATCTTCTCATTTGATTTTTTTATGTCCTGTACTCCTGACATACACATGTATAGGTTAATTATGAACGGTTACATGCAAGTCGGGTTAAGTCTTCCATATGGTCCAATTGCAACTTGAAATTATCTCTCACGGCATGTCGTGTTGGGAGTTATTATGCATCAAGTAGCAACACTACTTCGTCCTTGTGATTATAAGATACCTATTACAACATGCTAAAATACAAAATTATATATCAGTCAGTCACTTTTTCACAGAGAGTTAAGTACGAAATGCATATCAATCACTTGTTTTCATAAATAGTCGTTACAATATGCTAAAATACAAAATATAAGATTAGGTTATGGTGCAACTTGTAATACCGTGTTATAGTTATATTTAGTCGTTGAATACACTTAAATTAATAAAGTCCACTGATATTCAACGACTGAACATAACTATTACACGATACCATAATTACACCTAAAATTTCCTCCAAATGTGTATTAATTAGTCACTTGATTTGACAGAGTTAATATTATAAAAGATCATGTCCAAAATTGAAAAACTGAAAAAAAGTTCGGTTCATATAATTAAAAAAAGGGTCTTGCTATCTCAGTATTTATGTACGTTACAGTCGATGACGTGACAAAAGATTTGTTAACAGCATGGCATGTGTAACAATTTACTGATTTAATAATTGCCTCTTCCGGTTCCAATCTGGTAATAAAATTATTTTCACCTGTTATAGCCAGTTGCAGATAACTCACTGAAATTGTGGTGTTTTTGCCATTTGGATTTCTTTTCTTTTATTCTATATACAATAAATGACACATAATAATTAAAATTTAAATATTAAGATTTTTAATATTATTATTAGATATTTATCATTTACAATAATTAAATTAATTTTAAAAGTCAGCATTTATTTTACACACTCGAGTAAATGTTAAAATAATCTTTATTTAGTTTTTTTTTCTTTTTCTTTTTAAGGCCGTAGAATGTACTCATCACACAGACAGATTAAATTTAATTTGGAAGTATTTAAAATTTAATGATTACAATTTTAAGTTGATTGTCCTAGACTTCATATTAGCATTAATTTCATGCTTAATGATAGAATTATCAGGTTCAACGACAATGATTTCATGTAATGCTCTATTTCATAATCATAATTTTGAGTTAATGATCATAGATTTCATGTTAGCATTAGTTTTATGAATTTTTTAGGTTCAATACTAATGGTGTCATGTAATACTCAATGATTTCAGGTTTAATGATTACAATTTTAAGTTAATGGTCATAATTTAATGGTAATGATTTTGACTTACTTTTATTTAAAATAATTTGATTCATTTAATCATTCTCTTAATTGATATAGTGATTATACATATTTAAGTGTATAATAAGTTAAATTGTGTACAAAAGTTCAGTAATCTTTAAAAAACTATTAATCTCATCTGGTTTGGTTATAGTTTAATTAATTATATCATCACCATTATTACTATATTTTAAGCGATATAAATATTTTCTTTTCAAGGATTGTTCCATTGATTAAGAATAGTTCATCTATAAGGACATACACTGCTGGTATGTTATGGCACTGGTAAGTTCATCAACGTAAACAAACTCCTAAATCCCAGTAATCTTGTTGAGCACAGAGTCATCCAACGCTTAAGAAGATACATGCGCAAGTTAATTATTATAAGCGGTGTAAGACAATCCAATAAAAGGAAATCTCACTCATGAAGAAACTTTAATAACAAAAAAAAATGTGGTTAAAATTAAAATCAAACAGTGAGAAAATGTGTAAATCAATTCGAAGCTTCAGAAGGCAAGCAATAATGGTGACACCAAAAGAACTAGAGAAAGTAATATCTCTCTAAGTACTCTACGAAGTTGGCGCAGAATACCATTTCGATGAGTGGCAATTGCTTCACGTAAATTTTGTAATTCAGTTAAAGAAACCTTTCAATGAGGTGAAAACCCGTAAACCTTTCAAGTTGGAGCGTGGGTTTGTTTGATCAAATTCGAAGCTTAAGATTAAAGTATGAAAGGATCAAAATTTACAACTTAATCATTGTTCATCGAAGCAAACTAAGTGGACAAAAAATTGAATACATGCAAATAGTTGGACCGAATTAACTGCAAAATCGCGATTCAAAATCCAAAGAATGGATTAAAAAAAAAAGTAAATTTGATAAGACACGGGAAGCAAAACTAATGACGGAATAGAAAGATTTATGTATTAGTTTTACAACAAATTTTGTTCATGGATTACACAAGTTATAAAGCGTGGGAAATTCTAAGTAAAAAGGGATTGGAATCAAGTTATAGAAATAATTGTGATAACAAATGTTTAAAAATTGTAATTACCCAGTTAAATTTGTTGCAGAAAATTGTTTCGGTTGTAGAAGAAGAAGAGACTGAGGGATAAAAAGAAAATTTATTCTTTTTCTAAGAGTAAACTGTTTGATCAAGCAGCCCATCACCTAAATTAACCAGTTTACCAATTTACCACTTGTTATTAATTTTCAAAATTTTAATGTCATCCGTTGGATCCAAATTAAAGCACATTCAACGTCTCAGATTCGCTAGGCTGTAAAACATAACTTAGGGGTTGCCTTGAAAAAAGAAAGTGAACAAAAATTCTGCCATTCTCAGACTTGGCTCTGTTGATTTTCAAATTTATTTTAATTTAACTATCTAATTAATCAGCTTGACCAATGAAAAACATAATCAATCATGTGTAGTTTGGGTTGCATCTCCTAGAGCTTCAATTATTGTGACTAAAGTTGCAGGTGAACTCTAATTTTAATTTCTTCCAATATGCAATAGCAAGTGGATTTGCCAATCTCTTCATCTTAGCAAAATATGCACTCATATTCATTGATCCCTTTTTAGCAGTTTGTAATTGCATTTTAATAGGCATTATAGGAGCTTGAGTTTGAGAAACAAACATACGTGTTAAGAAATCTTATAACTCTTGAGATGAGACACAGTAAATCACAGAGGAGAGCAAATTTTCTTGAATTAAAGACATCATCCAGCTTAGAATAAGGTCATCTGTTCTTATCCAGGCTGAAAAAGCAGAATTCTCAATTCTTGATCCAGATCTAGTACTAGAGGAGCTAGCAGCACTTTCATCTTGAACAAGATACTGATCTGGACACTTATTTCTCTAGTAATGAATCCCTCTAGGCCACTGCCTTTGATCGAAGTTAACACTTGAGTTTTCCAGATGATAAAGTATTGTACTAAAGTTGCAGGTGAACTCTAATTTTAATTTCTTCCAATATTTTAAAAATAATTAACTTTTTTTTATTACTAAACTTAAACATAAGTATATAACAGACAATGAGGCAATTAACGTGTAACTTATATTGAACTGTTTCATGCATGTTAAATGTTTTAGGGACATGAAATGATATTTTTTAACTTTAAATTCATATTACTGGATTTAGTATATTCAATGAATATAAGTCATGATCATAAGTAAAAGATTTTAGTAACCCCACCCTAAACTAATATCTTATTCTCAAACTGCAATTATTTTAATGAAAAAAAATTAACTGGAAAAAGAAAGAAAAAAAAAACATTTCCAATGATAACACTATATTGTCCTAGCAATATACTTGAAGAGAAAAATTCGTATAAGTCAGTCCTACCTCAGACTGCTGAGATGATAGAACGAGCTACTCAAGCTCTACCTTTTGGCAGAACAAGTGCATCCTCCTATAAGACCACTATTTTTTATTTTTAAATTTTGGTGGAAGCCATGGTGGGATCAGTCCACTGGTCAGCTGAATGACATAGTATGAGTAGCAGATCCTACGTAAGTTTTTCTCGTACTCTAACATATGATACATTGGTACATACATTTCCCATAAACGGTTTATAGTAATTTGCATTGTTATTCTACTAAATGAAATCAAATATTTGTTACTTGCCAAAATTGAAAAAAAAAAGAAAAGAAAAGAAAAAAGAACCACTCCAAAAACCTAAAAATCATCAGTGATTTGAATGAAATATAAAACACAGTGATCTCGAATGAAATATAGAAAAAGTTGCTTAGGTATAGATAACAAGTAATAATAAATAATACTAAAATGCTTAAGAGTAATTCATGTGAAGTTAGATACAAAGACTAATCACGTTAATTGTATAAGAGAATACAGAAAGGGAATATTAATCAAGGTAATCAAACTCACCTTCCTTGAGACAAGCAGAAAACGAAATTTATTATGTAGAAAAAAAGAAATAAGAACCATCTGAAAACATAAAGAGGTAAGAACAAACTCAGTACTAGCACATATTGTTCATTACCAGCGCTTGTATTAACCAAAACTACAATAAGCCATGTTTCTGCAGAAAAACTGTTCTGTTGTCAATTTACTTAATAGCATACACAACACAAACCTATTTGATGCATCACAAGATTCATGAGAGCATCCTACCTGTAAACTAGCAGATAAAATCAACTAAATAAAGAACATTTCATACCCCTTGCTGCATGAAAAGTTCTCCTTCAAAAATTCAACTCATTATAGGTAGGATATTTAATGATGGAACTATACTTAATTAGCACTTGCAGATACATTTATGCGTGTCAAAACTAGATCAAATTGCTCCTCAGCACTTTCAAGAACACAAAACTAATTCATTATGTGATAAAATGAATAACACATGTTTTCTTAGATAAAATTCATTGTCTACAACTAGCAAAGCAAAAACCATAATCTTCAAACTAGAGCAACAAAAACCATAATTAAAATCAGCGAATCAAAATTGCAAAATTCTAAATTATAATTTACCAATCTGCCAGCACAACTAAAAGCAACAAGAACAATCAAATGGACAAAGTGGTGTGTTTCCACCATCAGCGTTATTGATACACAACTCATCTTCTGTGTAGATAGTAAGTCCATCCTCTGTTCGCTTTCTAGGCCGAGTAGGAGGGTCAGCAAACCCATCCTCTGTAACTTTCTTACTCCTCTTTTCTTTCTTTTTCTTGACCAATTTTGGCTCCACAGTTTCATCTTTATTCAACTTCTTGGTTTTTTTCCCCTCAGGCTTCTTCCTCTTTTTACCAGCAAAGATTTCATCAATCTCGTTACCCAACTTTTTCAGGTTTGAAGAGGGATTTTCATCTTCTAAGACTGGGTTTTCTGGCGTTTTTTCAGGTGCCTTGAAAGAACTACTCTTTTTCGGCATTAAATCAAACTTGAAGCTGCGAAGCCATTAGTTTGTTGATAAGCAAATATGTAAAATAAATACATAAGAAAATAGAAGATGAAAAGTCCCAACTTTCAGTATCAAATGTAATACAAACAGAAATGGAGAGAACTTTCCACTTCCACATCAGAAAATGCGTAAATTTCCAGCTTACAACAGAAAACAATTTAAATATGAAAGAAAACCAACAAAACAAATGACTCAAGTACTTCAAATTACCAACTCAGCAGCAAGTAAGAAAGAAAAATCAGATCCATTAACTGCAAAAGTACCCACAAAGCTACTGCCACAATGCTCTAAAACAATACAAAACTTCCGTCCTAAAAGAATCAGACTTAAATCTTCATACTATTGTCATCACCAGTTTCAGATCTTCAAAATTTTCCAATAAATATTGACCAAGACTTAAACCTAATGGCGCTTCTTACCTTAACTCCTCAAGCAACAGCGGGAGGCGGCGGCGTGCGAAACAAGCAGCGAACAGGAACAGCAGCGGCGTCGATTCAGGTGAGCAGTAGAAAATAGTAGAAAACAGAAGAAGCTGCTGCGACGGAGTCGATTAAGGATTTGACTCGCGCGCGTTGGAGTGGTTGCTGCAGCGTCGCACGGCTGTGCTGGGGGTCGCTGCTACGTCGCGCGGCTGTGCTGGTGGGTGGCTGGTTCGCTGGACGCTTCACGCTTGCAGTTCTGGACTCTCGCGGCTCGCTGCTGGACGCTGTGGGCCGCTCTTGGTTGCCAGCGGCGTGAACAGTGAGAAATAAGGGAAACCGGAAATGAGGGATTTAGTTTAGGGATTGATTTTGGTTTCGCGTTCAATAACGATTTGAATCCGTTTTGTTTTTTCTTTTAATTTTCCAGTTTTTTTAATTTGAATTTTATAATATGGACCTGTCTATGGTACAGATTCTGTAACAAACATATCCCGTCATCCCACCATCCGATTTTCTATTGTTTAGTTTCTCACTCCACATCCAACCACATCCAACGGCTGATGCTGCAGTCTGTAAGCTAGTCAAGTCCTCATAATATATTGTAAAGTCTTGAATTATATATATATATATATATATATTTGTCAAATGTTAATTTAAAATTATTGTAATTTATATATTTTTATGTGAATTATATAAATTACGAATTTATATTTTTTTATATAAATTACAATAATTATAAATTAGAGGCTACATAAAGTCTGGGCTTAAATTCAGACTTTTAAGTAAAGCCCTTGAGCCCATTAAATTACAAGTCTTTCTCCATGATTTTAAGCTGTGGGATCGGCCCGGCTTTTCTGCCACTCTAAATTTGAGAGACTCAGTTATCTGTTTTTCAGTTTTAGTCGGTTACGGGTCTGTTTATGATTTTGTGTGTGTTTTATTTTTAAATGTAATTAATATAAATAATCTAATTGTTTACATCTATAACTGGATATCCGTATGATAGTCCCCATTGGGATTCGGAAGTGTGCAAATTAAAACATTTAGCTTAAAATAATAGGAATGTTCAAATTTAAAATTTTAAAGTGAGAGGAAAGTTTGGAAAATATATTAATCGTGAATTTTAAAGTGTGAGGAAAGTTTGGAAAATATATTAATCATGTAATTTATGCGTTTTAAATTTTAAATTTTTTAAATCTCACCATTTTAAAGTTTTTTCAAACTTTTACACGTTTTAAAATTTCGGACCAAAAATTTATTACTCGAAATAAAAAAAATATTTAATGAGACAATCTAATAAAAAAAAACTTGAGGTGTTTAGAAGTCATTAGATTGGTTTGGAAATTTTAACAATTGGGTTATTACATATCTTAGTTAATTTGAATTTAATCAATCTAATTTATGTTTGTGTCGGTTTTGTTTTAATTTAATTATCTTGTAGATTTGATAGTAAAGAAAAAATTATAATCCGATTCATATTAACAAAATAGGGTAGATTGGATGTGAATTTGTGTCTAACTGCATATTAAATCTCCATAGAATGAATTTCATCTATTTACAAATTAGATTGGATTAAAAACTATATAATTCAAGCTAAATAATTCAATAGTGTAAAAGTCTATTTAGTTCCTATATTTTAAGATTAGTGTTCATTTACTCCCTATATTTTTAAAAATATCTCAAAACATCCCTGTCGTTAAAGTATTAATACTCCTACCATTACTTTTTATTTCTTTTGAATTACTTTTATAATATTACCCTTTTATAATAATTTTTTGTTTGGACATTAATAAAAAGAAAATAATTAAATTACCAATTTAACCCAAAAAAATTAAATTAATTTTTTTTGCAAGCATTATTTGCACACTTGGTAGTTTGCATACAATTTTTGACAATTAAAAAATATATATATATATTTTTATTTTTCGGGTTAAATTAGTAATTTAATTTTTTTATTAATGTCCAAATAAAAAAATTATTATAAAAGAGTAATATTGTAAAAGTAAACCAAAAGAAATAAAAAGTCACAGTATTGATATCAATACTTTAACGGCATAGATATTTCAAGATATTTTTAAAAATATAAGGATTGAATGGATATTAATCTTAAAAGACAGGGACTAAATGAGCTTTTATCCAATTCAATAAGCAAACTCTCAAATAAAAAACCATCGGTTCAAATATCTACCATGTTCTAATTTAAGAAAAATTCGGAACTCCAAATGTCTTAAAAACAACTTGAAAATGCAACTTATCGTTACCATTCATGTTTGTTGTTATTATTATTGAAAGCTACTATGTTTGGCACGCGGGTTTAGCATGTGTACGATGTGCAAATTTGTGTGCACCAAACATGGTCCAGGGTCGGGCAGGCGCAAAAAATCAGCAGGCTGGCCAAATGAGACCCGCCCTCCATCGCAATATTTTTTAGTAGAGCTAGCAAAACGGTCATTGGGTCGTGTCAATTTCATGTCGTCTTAAATTTAAGTCGAATCAAATCTGACACATTTAATAATCATGTCAAAGTATTGACGCTCAAACCCGACACGAAAAAATAATCGGTTAGCTAATAACCCGTTTAATATCTATATATTAAACAAAATTTACATCAAATATTTACATACTGTCGTATATACATAAATACATACATAATTTATCGATATTATAAAATGTACATATTTATCAAAATATTACACATTGACACTATTAAATTTTTAATTATATATATAAATAATATTATATATCGATATTATAAAATATACATATCTAACAATATTTTACACATTTACATTATTGAAGTTCTAAATATATATAAATTTTTATAAATAAAATATTTTATTTATATTCATTTTTCAAAAATAAAAATAAAAATAAAAGAGAGAATCATCTCTAATATTTGAGTTTTAACAAAAAGAACTTACAAATTATTTTAAAATAGAAAATATAATCGGGTCATTGATCGGGTAACTCTACTTTTGAGAGGGTCTCAGGGTCCGATCAGTTTTACATTTTTTTTTATCATTGAACTTATTTTAATATAATATACACGTATTACACCAAATAGCAAACATGATATTATATAAAATTTACATCATTTTATATAACTCAATCCAATCTATTTTAATACAATCTTATATTAGTGTATTGCACTAAACAAGTACTTATGTAATAAAATTAAATTATTACGTTTACACATTGAATTAGAGTAAAAATAGTAATCTAGATATTAAATGCTAGGTTGTCATATAAACATAAAAATTCAACATTAGTTGGTAATTTTCACGGTCATAATTTATTTTGTCAATGAGGATCATGCTTTAAATTTTAATTGAGGATGCATCTATGATCTATGTCCTTAGAAAATAATTTATTTAAGATAAGTTACGTCGGCAAGTCATGTGTACGACATACGTGTAAAGCCACTTTCTTTGAAGTATTATAAAGCAGCACGTGATTAAAACCGACATCGAAAAGGAAAAAATCTGGATCGTTGATGCATCCTTGCACCGCTAAGCGATAGCCGTCGATCTTGACCAGCGATCCTATAAATACCCCCCGCGTTGGCGAGCAAGGTCGTTGGCCTATGCTTTCTTTCTGTTTGTTTATATTCTTCTCTACGGGTTGGGTGCGGTGTGATCATCGGGAATTAATTTAGCGCAATATTAGTGTTGTTATTCGAATTGATTGAAATTTCTTCGTTGTTTTTGAGTTATCGGAGACGAAGGTATTTTTATTTTATACACTGATGTATTGGATCGAAGTTGTTTGGCTTCTCTTTGTTCAATTATTGGGTACAGGATCTTGAATCTGTACTGTGTTTTATCGATCGGGCATCCACTGTAGTTTCTTGGACTGGTGAACTGAGATTGATTGGCGACTTTCTTAACTTCTTTGTCAAGGAATTTTGAGGGTTATGATTTTATTATAAAGATGATATTCGATTATTGACTTGCTTGTGGGTGGCTTGTGAAATAGATTGAGATCTCGGAATATTCATGCTTTTGAGAAGTATTATGCAGAGAATCGAACAGAGTATATAGTACATAATTTTCTTTTTTTTGCTGTTGGTGCCGAAGATATAATCTTGAAATTTGTGCCGTTCAATAAATAGGTAGGTGGCAATTTGTTGGTTTGTGTAGCGCTCATTGGTAATTGATCTATTGCTTATTATTATGAAGCTTTATATATTCATATAATTGGAATTCCATGGTTCCATTTAATTTATTGGTGACAAGGTGTCATTGCAGGCTGAGATTGTGGATTGGAGTTGTTTTGCCTTCAATTTTCTTTTCTCTCCATTCAATTCTTGGTTACAGAATCTTGAATTCCTGTGCGGAGAGTGGAGGTTTGAGATAGCGGTAGGGTGTCTGCTCTAAGTCTCCTGTGTTAATTAACTTGGAACTGTCAAGTAAATCAGGAGGTGTCGGACTCATTATTTGCTTCTTTTTCTGCGTGTACAACAGTACAAATGGTCGTCGTGCATTTAGAGGAGTATTGGGGCTCTAAGTTCTATGGATTAATAAACTGGGAACTGTCAAGTAATCTGGAGGTTTCTGGCTTGTTATTTGCTCCTTTTTTTTGCATGTACAACCGTGCAAATAGTGGTCATGGATTTAGAGGAGTATTGGCGCTATCTATCAACCGGTTTTTAGGACTCTTTTATGTTTTCTCCTCCTTTTTAGCTTCCACAATTGCCTTTCTGAATACTATGATGTCCAGCTCATATTTTGATCTTGCGTTTTTGCATATGCTGCAGCGATGTGGAAATGTTTTGAGTTTTTCTGGAAGATTGGGATTCTGGGGATGTGTTAAAGAGCTTTTCTGACCCCTTCTTAGTTGATCACTTCCCTCATTGAAATTTCTAGTCAGGTTATGCTGGGCTATCTCACTACAGCAGGGAGTTTTTATGGCTTCGTTATTGTTTTTCCTTGTCTCGCTTCCATCCATCCTATTCGAGTGCTATAAAGTTACAGCTCATAATTTTGTCTTTCACTTTTGCCAATTTCTGTTGCAGTGATGTGGAAATTCTTTGGGTTTCGGTGGAAGATTGGGATTCTGCTCATACTTGAGGGTGTCTAATGAGTTTTTGTCCATCCTTCCTTAGTTAATCACTTCTATCTATGAAACTTAAAATCAAATTGCGTTTTGATTTACGCATACTTTTGTGTGGCAGTGTTAAAGAGTATTTGAGGAATACCGTGACTCTGCATCTGGGTGATGTTTCATGAGTTTTTTTTTTTTTCCTTTGGAACCTGCTCTTAGTTTATCACTTTTATCTATGAATACTTCATTGCAGATTGTATTCGGGCCATTTCATTTTTGTAATTTTTTACGTTTCAGTGTTCTAGAAATGGTTTGTGTAGCTGAGGAACATTGGGGCTCTGTTACGAAGGTGGCATTCATGACTTTTTCTTAGTTTACTGTCCGTATTGTTGAGCAAATCTTTTCAGTTTTGCAATGTGCTGTGGCAGCAATAGGGAAACATTCCAAGTTCCAAGTAATGCTGGGAGCAAGTTTTGAAAGAATACTAGGACTATTCTACTCAGGGGGTTTTCTATTGTCCTATTTTAGTAATTTTTGCAGTTTATTTCTTCTATCTTTACCTAACTGAATCCTTGAGGTTCGTATTAACTCTGTCTTTCATTTTTTGCAAATTTCTTGAGAGTGGTGAATAAGTGCTTTAGCTTGCCAACTCTCCACCTTAGGAGTTTCTGACAATTCCCTTGTTCTTTCTTGTAGGTAGCTTCCATCTATGCCTGTTTGAATACTATAAGTTCAGCTTTCATTTTTGTGAACTTCTTTTCTATGATGTGGGTTTTTTTCCCCCTTTTTCAAAGGTTTGGGTAGGATTTGGGGATGTCAACCGTACCTTTCTTAGCTGATTGCATCTACAAATTTATCTATGAAAACTTAAAAACCCAATTGTATTTTGGTCATTTGATTTTTGCAAGTGTTATGTTGCAGTTATTGAGCGATGGTCTGGGTATTTGACCACTTCTAGGATCTGATCTAATGAATTTTATTGAACTTTTTTTAATCACTTCTATTCATGAATATTTTAGAGCATATTGTAATCTGGCTGTTTCATTTTTTGCAATGTTTAATGTTGCAGAGTTTCAGAAATGGATTTAGTAGTTGAGGAATATCTGGACTGCTGCAAAGGGAGCTTCTATGATTGAGGAATTTTCTGAGTTTTCGAAGAATCAAGTGACCATTTCACTTGAGGAGTTTTCTATTGTGTTATTCAGTCATTTTTCCAGTTGGTTTCTTTTATCTCTGCCTAACTGAATGCTCCGAATTATAACTATGCTTGTTGCGAATTTCTTGAGCAGTGGTGGCAAAGTGTGTTCAGTTTTTTGGAGTATTAAGGCTTTCTCTCCACTGCAGGGGCTTCTGATGACTCTAATTCTTTCTTCTTGCTTCTAGCTTCCACATGGCTACCTGAATACAATGAAGTTTATCTCATATTTTGGTCTTTCATTTGTGCATCTCTGTTGGAGTGAGGTGAAAATGTTTGAATTGCTTGTGGATCGTTTTTAAATAGATTGAAATTTTGAGTGTTGTGGATTTATGAGTACATCTTCGTGTTTTTGAGAAGTGTTGCAGAACGCTATTCAAGGGGCTTCTAGTAAATGATTTAGCTTCTCAATGCCTTGCTTAGGGTGTAATTTGGTCAGTCATTTTGCCAAATTGTTGCTGCAGCTTGCCAGTAGAGAATTGTTTGTGGACATCTGCGAATAAAGAGTTTTGTTGGTGTTTTGCGGTTTGCTTGTTATCTTATTTGTTTAATTTGTTGATGAGCTTACATCCTGCAGGTTTGTGTTGGAATCTTGTTTGTTTGATTTCAATGAGGTTATATGCTTCAGGTTTCTGTTGGAAAATACTCTGGCCAGTGGTCAATATAGTGAGTGGTTTGTCTTCCGGGTTGTGATTGGCTACAGCAAGGCTTCTGCAAGTTTGTAGGGCACAAAATTCCTTGCTATTTGTTGATTATCACTTTTGAAGCAGCTGCTGGAATCAACTATTTGGCAACAATAAATGGGGGTGTAAGGGAAACATTCTACCACTGGTTATTGAGCCTTTATGGATTATCCATATACCAAGTAAATATACTTCTGATGTTTATCAATATTTTGCCCTATCATCAGATTATTCAGTGTGTTGAACTTTTTAGCAAATATTCTACATGGAAGGGTGTCCGCGTATGGGGATCATAATGCTGGCACGCTTATCTTGTGTACTTAGTTTCCCCTTTTTTTCTCTTTGACGCATCTCTGTTTTTTGAGTGGATCCTGTGATCTGTTCTATGATTTGTTTGGTTACAGAGAATTGTTATAGCTGTTCCATTGCCCCCCTTTTCTCTAGTTGAAAGAGAGTTTTGGTGTGGTGGAATTCTGAGTGTTGTTGGGCAGATATTGCCTATTGGTACTATACCTCCTGGACTTTGTTTTCCCTTTTCAGCTTGTCTTGGTTGCTAGTTAGCCCTGTGCTCATTTTTTTTTTTGGTTTGATTACAGAGAATGATGCATCAGAATGATGTTGCTCGATTGATGATTGTAGTTTTTATGGAATACCAGGACTTTTGTCTCGTGGTGTCTATAATGAGCTTTTTCTATCTATGAACATTGAGAACATATTTGTGCTTTGGTAATGTCATTTTACAAATTTTTTTGTTGCAATGTTACTTAAATGGTCGGTGTTTTGAGGAGTATTGGGACTTCTACTGGTGTGTCTTTAATGGGCTTTTTCTGACCTTTTTCTAGCTTATCACTTCTACTTGTAATCCGTAAGAGAGGATTGTATTTGGTTGTTTTCTCTCTTAACAAATTTTTGAGAAGTATCACGGAGCATTTTTTAGACGTGTGCTTAGTTTTTACCACTTTATCTTTGAATACTTTACCTTCATTGTGCCCTTTTAGTTTGGCAATTTTTTGCTGCAGTGAGAGAAAAAATGTTCCAAGTTTTCAAGGAGTATTATGACTATTCTACTTGGGTGATTTTCTGACAGCTTTTTAGTCCTTTCCTAAGTTTATTTGTTCTATCCTAACAGTCCAGTTTTTAATTATGTTTTCCATCTTTTGCAAATTTTGGAGCAGTGATGGTTGAATGTTACAAATTTTGAGTGTTGGGGCTAGTTATCATCTAAGGGGGTGTTTGATGGCTTTTAAAAATTTTCCCCTAATTCCTTCACAATTTTTTGTTGCATAGGTGTGAGGAACTTAGTTTTCAGGAACATTGGGACTGTTGTACGTGGGGGTATCTTCTGTGATTTTAGTCTTTTGTCTAATTTATTATATCTATATTCTTATCTTGCTCTGTTAAAATTTAAGATACATTGGGGCTAGATATTGACTACCTATGTCTTGCTATTTTGGAAAATTGTTTTGCAGTGATGGCAGTATGCACTGAGTTTTTGAGGAATTTGAGGCTGTACATTGAGGAGTGCCCGATGAGTGTTTTCTCTTATAGTTTCTTACTTCTGTCTATGTTTATCCTGAGTACTTGAAGAATATATCTCTTATCATTTATTTGGCACAATTGTGTTGCAGTGTTACAGATTTGCCAATTTTTTTGAAATCCATAACTAAAATTTTCTCTTTCTCTTCTGCAAACATATGTTGCAGTGATATCATTCATGTGTTTTCAAGGAATAGTGGGACTATGCTGCTTGTAGTGACCAATGGGTTTTTCTTCCTTTCACTAATTTATTATTGGTGTCTCAGACTATCTTTTATTTCTTCATAAGGTTTAATTTGTAATTTTGTCTTTCGTATTTGTAGTCTTCCATTTTTGCAAATTTATATTGCAGTGATGGTGAATGTTTTGAGGTATTTCGGGATCATCCGCTGCTTGGGGTTTTTTGATGGTTCTTGTTATTGTTTCTCCTCCTTTTTTTGGCTTTAAATTTATGCAAATATGAATGCTTAGAACATATTTTGATCTTTTATTTTTGCAAAATTTTTGTTGCAGCATTGCAAAATGTAGCAAGCTTTTGTGGAATATTGGGACTTTGCTACTCAGGCTTCTGTAAAAAGTTTTATCTTTTTCAGTTTTTCACTTATATCTTATGCAAACATACAGCAGATGATGGTTGTTTTTTGCAAAGTTTAGGTTCCACTGTTACAGAAATGGACCTACATTGCAAGGAGTGTTGGATGATCTACTCGGTGGATTTTCTATCATGTTTTTCAGTCCTTTCTTGGTTCATTTCTTTTGTATCTGCCTAACTGGATACTTTTTTAACAATTTTGTAAGTTTCTTGAGAAGCGATGCAAAGTGTTTTTGAGTGGTGGTCAGGGGATGTCTGATGACTTTAATTCTTTTTACTAAATCCCCCATTCCATTTATGCCTACCTAAATAGTTTAGGTTGTATGTCAGCCTGCATAATTTTTGCAAATTCGTTACTGCAGTTTCACAGAAATGTTCAGTGTTCATTGAGGTGTTTTAGGACTATGCTACAGAGCGGGTGTCTTCTTGTTAATTTCTTCTATTTATAGGTATCTGGATATGAGAATTTCAAATTATCATGTTTTACCACTTCTGCAAATGTATGGGCAGTGATTTTAAGTATTTCTATGTTTTTTAGGAATACCGATCATGCTAATATGGGCTTCTAGTGAGTTGCTCTTCTACATAGTTCCAAGTTTTGGTGGAATATTAGGGTTGTCCGCTACCCAAGGGGTTTCTGATGACACTTTATTTTTTGATCTAGTTTATGCTTGCATCTATCTGGTTGTACTGAGGTTCAAATTGTTTTTAGGTCTTTCATTTTTGCAAAATTTCTGTTGCAGACTTACAGTGATATGATAACGAGTTTTTGACGAATGTTGGGACTACTGTGCAATCAGGGGGTTTATTTGAGTTTGTTTCTGGCTCTTATTCTTCCTAGTTTGTCACTTCTAGATGGGAATATGTATTAAGATTTTCCACTTTTGCAAATTTAGGTGGCAGTGATGGCAGAATGTTCCGAGTTTTTCAGGAATATTAAAGGCGCTTGGTTTGCGGTTCTAGTTATTGTTTTAGTTTATTTCTGTTCTCTCTTCTTATGTGAGACTCAAATTCAAGTTATGATTTTGTTATTTTATTTTTATCTAATTTGTTGATGGCAATGTGATCTGAATTTTGAGGAGTATTGAGGCTAATCTATACCAGTCTCTTCTAGTTTCTTGCGTCTATCTATTCTTAATCCGAATGATTCATTGTTTTATTTTTCAAATTTTAGTGTTGCAGTTTCAGAGAAAGGCGTTGAAGAATTTTGGGAGTAGGGGGTGTCAATTGAGTTTTTCAGTTCCATTTCAGTTGCTTGTTGCCTTATGCTTCTTATTTTCTGTTCTAAAACTTCAAACTATTATTCTCTCTTCCACTTCTGCAAATTTATTTTTCAGACTTACATTTGTATGTTTTGAAGAATAGTGGGGCTCTACCACTACTCCTTTATGTTGATGTGATGGAGCACATTTGGATATTTATGAGGAAGAGTGGGAACTACAACTCAGGAAGGGGTTTTTTTTTTTTTTTTTCCATTTATTGCTTTTGCTTGCAAAATGTGCACTCTGTTCTTTCTTTTTTGCAAATTTATGTTGAAGTGATAGGGAAATGTTGACGTCTCTTGTTCTTTCTCCTGATTTCTGGCTTCTATCCATGCTTAATTGAATATGCGAGTTCAGCTGCAGTTTTCTGCTTCAGTGAGAGAACATTGTGGCTTCTTTTGGAATATTGGTATTATGTGATCTCAGGGGATGAGTTTTCTACTCTTTCTCCCAGTTTCCTGCATCCTTCTATGTCTATTTGGATATTTTAGGTTTAATAATTATGGTTTGATCTTTCATTTTTGCTAACTTTTGTTGCAGTAGAGATAAATACTTTGCATCTGTTCTGTAGATGGGGATGTTACTGTTTCTGGTTTGCTTCTTTCCTAAATGAACAAGCTACTGAATGGTGCTTTCAAAATCCTTTTTTGTGCTTTCTTCAAGCTTGCAAGTTTGAAGACTTCTATGCTTTTCTGGTCACTGAATGATTCTGGAGTTTCTTCATTGTTGGTTATTCTAACAGCTTGACTAAAGTGTGTCAGTGCAGAGAGCTGCAAATGCGTTTTCAAGTGACAAACGGGTGCTTGTGCTGCTCGAGGTTGTATTGTGCATTTTCTAGTGTTTTTTTTTTTGGGTTTCTGTCTTCTATGCATGCCTATATGAATAATGAATGTGAAATAGTAGTTTGTAAACTTTTCTGCAGTGTTAAGAGGTGGTTAACTTCAGCAGCCTTTTTTTTTTAAAAAAATTTTGATGACTAAGATTCTCTTGATTCTTTACTTGAACTACGAGGACTTTGATCTCTATTTTGATAGAGTACGTAGGCGTTTGGGTTCTCTCCCAAACTCAAGTCCAAATTGCCATTGATTTTTTATTTGACTACAGTTAATTATGAGCAATAGTAGGCGTTTGGGTTCTCTCCCAAACTCAAGTCCAATTTGCCATTGATTTTTTTATTTGATGCCATATCTGGATTTCTTACCAACCATTGTTTTTGTGGTCTTGATGAATAACAGTGGACAGGACTTCTGCTTGAGGTGATCGTATTATTCCTACTAATCCTCTTTTATGTGGTTGTATTGTGTTGGCTGTTCAATTGGAGAATAATAGCCGGTCGTGATGTAGATTATGTTTCTATGAATGTCGCATAATCATGTGAAGCTTTAAGCTGATATAGGTACGATTGACCCGATCATGTGTTGAAGTTTTTACATTTGAGTAAGAATTTTAATACGGATAACAGCCCGTCATGTGATGTAGTTTATGTTCCTAAGAATGTCACACAATCATGTGAAGTCTTAAGCTTATACAAGTACGATCGTCCCCATCATGTGTTAAAAAGTTTTTACGTTTTTGAGTATGAATTTCTCAATGCATAAAATAAACTCCCCTCCGAAGATATTAACATCTTTATAATTGATTCAAGCACGGCATAATGTGCGGCAATTTATGTCGGTAGGAGCTACCAAGTGAACCATTTTCACAAGTGAATCAACCCCAGCATGGTGTTAGGCAATTTATGTCAGTAGTAGCTACCAAGTGATTGGATTATGGTTTCTGCTAGGAAGGAAACTGATGAATGGTTTAAAATTTGTAACCATTCCACAAGAAGCAGTACTTTTCCTTTGGTAACAACTAACAAATCCAACCTTTAAAACTGGAAAAACAGCATTTTTAGGCAATGCAGTTCCACTTCGACGACAGGATCTTTCTTGACAAAGATCACGCCACCACTTGGACCTCTCAAAGACTGCAGAGAAATCATATATGCCGATCTTTCCTGAGAAAGATCATGCCACCACTTGGACCTCTCAAAGACTTCACAGAAACCATTTATACCGTGGTAGAGGTGGAAGAAGACCTATTTATGTGAGCCATATGCATCATGAGTAAAGCATCAGCAGCCTCTGCAATCTATGAAGCACCAACAGCATCTGCAATCTAATCAAGCAGTGGATGCATAGTGGCTAGCCGCTAATGATGTACCCAGACATTTTCGGACTGTATACTGCCAGACATTTTAAAAATTGTAAGGCAGAGCTAGCAGTAAATCCTTACCCGCCTCATGCGAGGATAATCAAAGATATGCGTTGGCACCAGCTATTATGAGTTTTGGTCGAAGGAGAATAGCCGTTTGCTCGAGCATGTGCTTGCATAAAACTGAAACAGAAAAAGGTACGAAGTTGGACTAATTTGGAAACATTGGGCAATTTTCGTTATACCTCTACTATTCCGTCGGGTTTTTGGTTTCTCGTCTCATTTTATTAGTAGCCATGATTGGGGATATAGTACTGACTATGCATAGGACTACTAAGGTGAAAAGACAGGATGTATTCCGACGAAATGCTATTGATTTAGGACGACTATAATGAGGAGGACGACAGACCCACTCACGATCTACTAAAAGGGAAGTAGCTTGATATTGGTCCAAGTGGCCCAATGAAATAGCCTTTCTGTCCTCAGTAAATCTGAAACTAGCACAGCCTGTAGATTCGTAAAGTTGATAAGGCATAGATTCAAAGACAACCGTCTTTCAGCAGTCATGAACCCATGAGACAAATGTCCACCAGGCCACCATGGGGCAAGTCCAAACCCTAGGAAAATTACAGTAACATATTATGGATCTGTAGTTTTCTGGATCAGAAGTTCAATCAGAAATCAAAAAGATGAAATCTTATCAACAATTAACCGTTATTCGTTCATGATGATTAAGAATTACAGTATAAACTTCAAAATTATGCTGCCAAAGCTCCTTTCTGACAAAGGGTTTCAAGCTCATCAATGTACTCGTTACCACTATAGTATCTGAGGTTAAGAAAGTGTGGAAGTTAAAAAAAAAAAAGTGAAATATCCTGAAACGAAGAGAGTTTACCTTTAACCAGGCAGTCCTGCAGAATATTTGCCTATGAGGCCTGAACCGACTGCCTCCATCACAGCTCGGGATGTAAAATTTTCAATGCAATAAGCTCAAGGTTCTTGAACTGCCTCTCCTTCTCATTGGTTTTCACTAATTTCCTATGCATACAATTGGCTAAACCTCTGTCTCTCCCGAGAAACGTGAACGGCTCTGCTGTCGCCTGTCTGAAAAAAAAAAAAAAAAAGCTATTTTCCGAACTCATCGTTTTAACATTTAAAAATCAATTTCCCCTTGGCTTGGGGCTCGCGCAAATTTTGTAATGAGGGGTTTTGGCTGGATTAAAAGAGAGTAAGTTAACACGTAGATTCGGTTCAAGTTAGGTTTAGGGAATTTGAAAAAACAAATATAAATATACAAGTATTTGTCTGTTAAAAAAAAAAAAACAGATCATGAAGTACGATGAGTTTTGCAGGCTACCCAATTTGAAGTCGTATGCAAAGATTTGAATGCTAATTACCCAAAATAAAATGGTAAGTTAATACTAAATTTAAAAATGTCATGTCAACTCAGTCTTTAGTTAAGTGGTGGATCGTTTGTTTCAAAGTTCTTATGAATTCAAAATTTCCTTCAATTAAGCATGATTAAATTGAGACACACACATGTATAGTCAATTTATAATCTTTCTCTTTTGTAAAATGTAAATAGTGTAAATATCTCTGAATATTTGTAAGAGTTATTTGTATGGATAAATGTTTTATAGAATTTAATGTAAAATTACAGTATTAGTTAATTATCTAATTGTAAATATCAGTAATTATATATATTGGAATAACAGTTGTTAGCAGTTGCTCTCGAAAATTTATGAGGAATATTTGTCTAAACAAGTGCTTTATATAATTTAATATATAATTGTAGTTTTAATTATTTATCTGATTGTAAATATTAATAATTCACTAATTGTCTACTGGAATAGCAATTGTTAACAGTTGTAAAATATTTGATATAATATCAGTTGTAAAAAAACTGCAACGTCAAAATTCACTGGATAACATAGATTTAGATGTCAAAGTGGGAACGACGACCGAGAAACACCCAATGATTTGGCTATTGGATTTAAAAAGGATAGAAAGATTAACATTGGAATTGAATGTTATATATAAAATTATTTATTATTTTATTTTATCATTTAATAAATGAATATTACATTTAAAATATTAGAATCTTCAACATTATAAAAAAAAAAAATTGATGACCATTAATGAGTATTTGTAAATACAAACAAGCTAAAAAAGAGTTATAAAGTTCGTAACTTGTACAATCAAAACTGTTGACATAGTGGACCTCAAAACAGATAAAATTATAAAAGGGACTTTTGAGTATAGGATTTTATTCCCACAGAGAAAACGAATGAACCAAATTCAAAGAGGGTGCAAAAGTATAAAATTTAAAAAAAAAATTAGGATAAATAAACACCATTAGAATGATTGTTCAGTCTTGGAAGGATTTCTCGCCTAATTCATTCATATTTATTTAAACAGCGTCAGATAAAATCTATTCGCCGTGGTGGGGTATGTACTCTTCAAGTCATTAGGAATGCTGAACTGAACCCAGAATATTAATGGGAGGTTTTACATATAACTCACAACAGATGATAATGAATTTGTATGAAAGACTAGAAAACCAATAATTATGAATTTACAAGCATCACATAGCTGGTTGCAACACTAAGTAATGCCACCCAGAAAGAAAGCAGTTTGGCAACAATTCAGAAACTTGTATAGTTCTTCTATTATCAGAATTTGAAAGTACATTAAAGTGATAAAGCTTGATAGAGAACATGAAATTGTTCACTCCACATGCGAGAGACCGCCGCTTTCAGACTTTGTTCTGCACAAGCCATCAGTTCCGATAAATACAAGAAACTATGTAGTAGCATATAAAACATAACAGGATTGGACTTCACATTCAGACTTGAAATGATGGACATTTAATAATTGTGCAAATGCCACACAAAATGAAATTATAATATATAATAATAGAATAAATTTTGAGCATCATTTCCTTCTACAATGATGAGATTGATAAATAAGTTCAAAACCCCACTATCTATGAAACTATTCCTACAAGGATAACCAAAACTTACTTGTGGTCGGAGGGATTCGGCCTCAGCTCATAAACAATTGTTGCCACGACGTCCCTCTTCAACTGTTACTCAATAGACCAAAAACAAACCAAATTGGTCTTAGAGGTGCAGGAAGATATTAGTTGGAAGCACAAACATTTCACAGATTAGAACAAGGAAAAAAAAAATTATTAAAACAAAGACAATAACAAATTCATAAAATTTGATCTCAGCCAATAAATTACCTGGGTGGCTTCCCCTTTTAGGCCAATGTAGCGTATCTGAGTTGTGTCACCACCAAAATTGTCAGGGAAGTGTAATGTGATATTGGCCACACTTTGAAATTTGGAATACCTAAAGTATGCATTAATATGACATTAAAAACAGTTCATAACAGATGATTTTTTTTTTTTTTTGTGGAAATACAATACAACATCAACCAAACAATGGTAAGTTGCTAATAAATGGGAAGCACCCAAATTTAGTAGATTATGCCCGGTCGCATCAATTGCTCATCATGAAAGTATGGATACGAAGTGTTTGCAAACAAAGCCTCTATTGCATGTCAACAAAACTGAGTAGTTATCAATAATTACCTTGTTTGGTATTCTAACGCTCCTTGCAAATTCTCAACCAAATCCCATTCCTTGGAACAAATGGTACAAATGTGTCAGATAAGTTGAAATGAAGAATTTGTTAAAAATGCATTGATAAGCCAACATGAGGCATACCTGAATAGCTTGCATATCTTGAGCATCTGAGAAGTCAATACCCTCTCGATTGATGAACCTATTAAAAAATGAAAAAAATAAGAAAAAAAAACTCAGGACACCACTTCTTCTTTTAAGAAATATAAAAGGTAGAGAAATAAAAACAAATTTAATATTTGAGTAATGGCAATGAGGGACTAAGATTGAGCATTTTTCGCTCAATCCGCTAAGCGTCTAATCCTAACCCAGACTACACACACACACACACACAAAACCACAAAAAAAAAAAAACTAGATTGAGAATTTTATGATAAGCCAATGAAAATTCCATCTAAAATTTATATTTCTAAGATCATTTGATCCCTTCCACTTACTACGATGAGAAAAAAAAGCTATTTGAGTTTCTTTCTAAATTGGATAGTCTTACCTCTAACAATTGATGAAGCATTATGACAGCATACATAAAATTCACAAGTTCAAACTCACACTCTCATCTTCGAAGGACTTGTTCCATCAGCACCACCAACAATTGAAATGCCCTTGATCTTAACATCTGTAGTAAATCTATCAAAATCAAGTGGAAGGAGGATTCTCAATGAGCCCTTTTAGAACGGAAGAAATCTTTAGGGAAACATGTTCTTAAGAAAGAAAATATGAAACAATAATTTCAAGAGCATCTTACTATGAAGAAAAAATAGATTGGTTTTAAGAAAAATTTTATGTATAAGAATTATAGGTGCAGAAATGCGGACATCAAATTTTGACTTTGTATACAAAGTTGAGCAAATATTCTCTTTTAGACTCAAGATGGTCTCTGATTGTTCCTAGTAAGAGACATTATAGTTCCACTAAATGAGAAAAAGTATGAATAAAGATAACAGAAGTCCTTGGTATTTTAATCATCATAAATTTTATTTCATTCCATCAAGCTTATTTATGAAATTAGTAAATTTCAAAATATTGCTCATTTTAACATCAATATCATACAAATTATAATTAGACATATAGATTGGTGGGATATAAAGGGGTTTTAGAAAGAACAAAGCCACTTGGGATATGAAAAAATACAAAATTAAATACAGCTGGGGACATGAGTGTAATGAAAATTAATGTCTATTTCTCTGACCCTTGAGATCCCAGCTAGTGTTTATTCTTAGAGCAAAAGGTAGCCACTTACGGAATATAAACAAGTAACTCTGGATCACCATCATTGCTTTCCAAATGTTCCTGGGTCCACAATAAGGATCACATGAGCTTTAAGAAGGCATGTAATGAAAGACTTGTTTCGATACATCATAAGCAAAATATAGCATGCTAAATATTGATATTTCCCCCAAAACATCATCTTGATCAACTAGGCTTGCTTGCAGATTCTATAGTAACTTTTCTAACAGGGTAAGCGTCTTTTTTCTTTCAGATGTAATTTCCAGTTCTAGGTTAGAAACTGGCAAGATATTAATTTGTGTATTCATAAATTTGCAAAGTAGAATAATAACGAGACTGATAAATAAGTGAAACAAATCGCACAATCATCAAAAAAAGGCTATACCTCAGTGGTTTTCTGGTTTGAAATAGATATTAATCGAAGAACACTACTCATATGAGTAACAAGAAGTAATGAGTATCATGACCAAATTTATTTTGCTTTGCATTCAAATCTTTTTATTTGAAGCTTTCTCATCATTTCAGAAGAACCTAATCAAGTGTGCTTAATCAGGGTAGTTATCCTAAGCACAGGTTGCAATATTAACACTACTTTCACAAGAGAGGCATACAAGTAATGCCTAATGCATACACTTGTTTGCAAGTGAAACCCAATCTCAGTAGAATGACACCAAGGGTAAAAGGAATCAATTAACAGAAATCAACTTCCAGTGATCAGTAAAACAGCTTTTTGCAGCATATTTGAGGCACATCTTCAAAAATCTTGCATCCTCAGTAGAACATCAAAAGATAACCAGGCATAATCAACCACCTTAACAGAAATGTTTACCTAGATGTAATGTGAAAAAGTCACACCAATAAATCGAAAGCAAATCAATACTACATGTAGAAGTCAATCAATGTAATTTTAATTCAAAATGGAGACATAGAACTAGATTTCAAGTACAAAAGTATATGGCTATGGTGCAAGGATGAGGACTTTTAGGAGGTCAACCAAACCTTCGATGAATGATTCAATGATTGAACATTTATAACATACTTAAAAGTTGGAAAAAAGTTGGAAATAGATTCTGTGCAGCAAGAAACATTTTTTCAATCACGTACAGGCACATTCACCTGAGAGTACACATCCACAGATGAGACACGCTTCTTGGAAACATGCCAATGTCTAGATAAAAGATGAACTACAAAAGAGTATACAAATGCATGAATTACCCCAGAAGAATTCAGACGCTGCTCCCATGCTTTGAAAACTGACTTGACACTCCCTGGAACAGCCTCATTTAATGCAGACACCTAGAAAGGCCATCCAGTACAAAAGAAACAGAAAAATCAGTAAAAGCAATTAAATGAAATGAACTGAAAAAAAGAAAATATAAACCAACAACAGCTCAGAAGGAAGTAGCTTCCTGTCGCAAAGCAAACGGGACATCCCTTCAAATGAAGCAGCCCTTCACTCTGGACCTGTACAGGACCATAACCCGGCCTATCTACTGAGTACACCAAAACATGGTGGGAAAAATGATCTTAAAACAGCTCCCTTGCAATTACCAAGACTTTTTTTTGAAAGCTCACTAATGTTTTTTCACCTGGGCAAAGGGTAATGAGAACTAAGGGTAAAGCCAATTTGACAGCACAGGGGGAGTCTTAAAGTGGAAAAAGTTCTACACAGCCAAATTCTATCGAATTCAAGCTCTATCGAGTCTATCCTGCTTACCCATAAAGCAAATCACAACTACAATTTCCAAATGATCCCTTTCTCATTTTATCATGCAACTGGCATACAAAGATGCGAGAATCCAGATAATTACACAAAACCAAAGCATGTGCACCTCGTCATCCAAAATTTTAACCAAACCTGACTGACCCCCAAAATGCAAACAAATAACAGGAAAAGTGAACACATATGCAGTTTATCAAGCAACCACGCCTTTTACACATTTATTTCTCTGGCTATTTCATATATATCGTGTGAGAAAAGATAGAAATTAACCTTGGAAAGGTCTATATGTTTGTAGAGAGACCAATCAGAAGAGCAATCGTGATCTTCACAGCTATGATCGTGTAAACACGCCATCCCCTTCCGCCTCTAAACCCGGTTACCGCCACAACACACACGACTACGTGCGAGCTACAGCCTACAACCACGAGTTAATCTGATATGACTAAAATACCCCGGAACACAAAGGGAATAAAACTCCTCTTCTTTCTAATTATATCAAGGGTATTTTCGTCGCACTATATTTTTCCATTTTGAAAACTAAAACGGTGCCGTACTGTTGTAGTCTTTTTGTGCCACGACGTCGTTTCTAGTTTCTGATGCAGCAATTCATACGGATTCAAACGCAGCGTCTGCGCTATCTGTGTCTCCAACGAAGCTGAATCATCACTGTGTCTGTAGAAGAGAAATCGATGGAGGGAATAGAGGGAGAAAGCTCAGGAGCAGGGCGATTCACGTTGCCGCCAATGCGCATAAGCAACGAAGACATAATATTTTGTGTAGATGTGGACGCCGAATCGCTAGTGGAAATGAAATCAACTGGCTTCAATGGGAAACCAATCACCAGACTGGATGCTATGAAGCAAGCGATCCTCCTCTTCGTTAACTCCAAGCTCTCTATCAACCCCGATCACCGTTTCGCTTTTGTCACTCTCGCCAAAACCGCTTCCTGGGTACTCTCTTTTTCCCCTTTTCATTTTTCAGTTGAAATTCTGAACGACGTGTCGTACATCCGTGGGTCCTGCTACTCTTGTGATTAAATTGAAAAAAGAAATAATCAAATTTGAGAATAAAAGTAAAGAATTTTCTTCAATGCAGTTATAATGTATTTCCAAATCATTGCAACTGAAGCACGTAATTCTATTACAAATTTACGAACATATTACTTGTAACTCAAGTTGGAATACGTGGTCTGTATACAAACTTTGTAAGAGTAGCACTACTTGTATACTTATGGGAGCCATTTTAATGTGAACAAAACGTGGCATGAGGTATTGTCAAATACGTGTTTCTTATTCTTTTACTCTTTTGTTGAAATGAAGAACTTGATGTGTGTTTGATATGTTGTAGCTTCGGAAAGAGTTCAGCAGTGACATAGAGTCTACTTTGACTGCAGTCCGGGGGATTTCGGCTACTTCTGCCTGTGGTCAGGCAGATCTCACCCATCTCTTCAAGTTAGCATCTCATGAAGCAAAGAAATCTCGTGCACAGAACCGGATTCTCCGTGTGGTAAGATTTAATCAGTTCATCTCACTCTGCTTAACATGTGCTTATGCATTTTCTAGCTGAATAAACAAAATGTTTTATCTGTTTATCTTGTTGTCTTATTTAAATTTGCTATTAGTTAAATAGTCAATCAGTGTGATTACTACAACTTGCTGCATCTTCTCAAAAATCATATAATCTCTTTGTTTAATTTACTGGCACTTCCAGAGTTTTGACAAGTATTTGAAGCTTTTTTTTTTTTAATTTAAATTTCATCAAGGCATTTCCATCTTGTTTCAACTTCATTCTGGATTGAGGTCATAATAAGAAGTTTATGAAGTTGTGAACTGCAACGCAACATGAGATCTGATATTCTGCTCTATGTAGATTCTTATATACTGCAGATCATCTATAAGACCCCAACATCAATGGCCTGTGAACCAGAAACTCTTCACTATGGATGTATTGTACCTTCATGACAAGCCTGGACCTGACAATTGCCCCCAGAAGGTCTATGATGCTCTTGTTGATGCCCTTGAACACGTCTCTGAGAATGAGGGCTACATCTTTGAGAGCGGGCAGGGGTTAGCTCGTATCCTCTTCCGGCAAATGTGTGTGCTGTTATCACATCCTCAGCAACGGTGTGTGCAGGATGATGTTGACATACCCAAGTCTCTTGTAAAGAAGTCACCTGCAGCTGACACAACAAATGGTGAAGATACTGTTCCTGTAACATCCAGCCAGTGAAAACATCAACAACCTGATCGGTTAGTTCATTTTGCCTCTGAGCAATCAGTTCTGTTTTCGCTTTTATGCTTTTAGGTGGTGTATTACTTATAGCATAAGAATGTTTACCTTCTTTGGCCTTCTCCCATCTTTCTTGTACAAATTGTGTATCCTTCATGAGACTGAATGGATTATTGAATATGAAATGTTCAGTATCAGATTTTGGATTTTTTTTTTTTCTAAATTTTCCCGTTACAACACATCGCAACCTTGCAGTTTATTGTGAAGTCTTGTGGACTGGACAAGTGCTTGTCTTGTTTTCTGAGCTTATTGTTGGTTTCATTAGATAAGTATTATGCATATAATGTGATAGAAACTTTTAAGCAATTAGAAAAGAAAACCAATCAAGATGAAGTTGCTATTATTGAAGTAAGATTGCATACTCATTCCAAACCAGTCTAATACCAGGAACGTGAGTGAAGTGAGTGAAGTGTACGGGAATAGAAGCATGTGAATTGAATTGTTGAAGTTCATTGTATTGGGATTAAAGAAATTTGTTTATTGAAGTGTGATTATAGAAATAGGTCTGAAGGATGACAGAGATTAGGATTGTGATGATCCTTGTCATCATCATAATCATCTTGTCCTCACCAAGCACATGCCATAGACACTGCCCACCGCATTCTGGATAAACTTTGAGTCGGCTCTTCATAGATTCTTGCCTGTGAGGCCATCTTTTCTTGTTCTGAAAAATGTAACAAATGCGATTTATTGTATGAATATTATCATACGTGGGATAGCTTATCCTCATAAAGAAAAGGAATCCTGTAGATTCAAAGAAGTTTTAGAAAAATAAGAACAATAATAGTCAATGGCTTCTAGCAGTACCAACAGCCATCCAAACTATGTCAACTCAATATTTTAATCTCTCACTTACCATGAAGTCTGACGGCAACATATGTGTTAATTACCACTAACAACAGGCATTTTTATACTGTCAAATAATTGTTTGTCCGGCACAAAGCACCGTGATTGTGCTTTGAGTACACTGATAAAAGCCATAGCAAGAGCAGCTCTTTGGGAATTTGCAAGATTTCATTGGCATGTGGTGAGAGTCAGAGAGCAACTGAGGCCACCGCACTCCAAAAGACATGTTAAAGAAAGATTGAGTCTATAATTCGGTCTAGTACGTCACATGCACAATCAAATTAATTAAAGGCATAATGCACTGATTGGCGAGATTGTTGGTAATTTTCACTTTGAATTGAAGAATGATCAATAGTTTTAAGAACCTGTACACAAACAGGGAAAAAAAAAAAAAAAAAAGAGAACGGAATGAACAAATAAACAAATAAAAAATAACATTTCTGGGTGAAGTTCAATTCATAATAAATTTCACTGTCACCCAAAGTTCCAAACATTTGGAACCTCCCCATCAGATTCATGCTTTGAAGGGCTCAGGGTTCTTTTATTTTCTCATTCTTACAAATTGTATGTGTTTTTATTGTTATCAATATCAATATCCATGGGATCAATAATTGATACTAAAGAAAAAGAATCGGGCAGATTCAAAGAAATTTAATTTAGGAGAATAAAAATCTAAGAATAGTTAATTGCATAGTCAATGGTTCCCTTGCTGACCAAAAGCCATACAAGTTGGCAACATATCTCTTCAACCCAATTGCTTGAAATTTCTCCATTCACATTCATTTAAAATATGCATTAATTCCTTTGAAAAATTATAAGATATCAATTGATTAAAATATCTTGTAAAGGTCGGCAAGATTCGTGTAACATTACAAGCCAGGTGGGTGCTGAGAAAGTTTTGATGATATTGATAAGAGCAAATACTTCTTAAAACTCATTTAATCTTGATTGAATCCATTATCAAATCATAACAATATTATAATATATAAAATCTTTCAATTATATTAAATTCGAAAGTTCAACACTCTTGCCCTTTCCTTCGTGGCTAAAGTTTTTTCACTTTAAATACGAAATTAATCAAACTTATCTGACTGATTTTTTTTTTGTTTTTGCAATAATCGAACTTTGTATACCACTTGCTGCAATCATACAGGGTTCGTTTTTTGGGCCAATGGCTCGATCGGGAAGAATCAAATACCCACAAGATTGGAAATCGACCCCCTCCTTGACAATCCATCTAAATAATTTATTTGAGAACAAAGTCAACGGAATCACGATGAGGACCCAACTTGTGAAAAAAAAAAAAAAAAATCCACAATTTAAATGGTCAGGATCATCTGATCAAATTTCAAATTTCATATGTATATGAAACGTATATATACTAATTTTGCTCACCCATAAATAATAGTGTGCTTCGGTCCTGCTAATTTGCGCATGCTTGCGTTGATTATTATAAACCATAATTACAACCTATACGCCTAGATCATATATTTAATAGCTTAAAGTATTCTTTTTAGTGGTCACCAACTATATTTAATCTCTTTATTTTCGGGGGAAAAAAAACTATATTAATTTATCCAAACTCAACGGATTCCAATTGCCTAGGATCAAATCTACTTTAATTTATCCAAAAATGTGCTTCCACTTGTTCAGAATCAAAGACTCTCCTTGCTTTTTTTTTTAATTACATGAAATTATTACTTTTACTTAAGAGTACAACTCATATTACATAATATTACAACTGATATTTACAAATCAGATTATTACGGAAACTAGTTTACATCAATTTTTATGAAGCACCGCCCATATTTTTATCTTCTATAATATTCAAAGGACGTATACTCCATTCACATTTTGAAAAAAAAAATTATTTTCATTCAAATTGAAAAAGAAAATTAAACCCTCACAATTGTGAGGTTAGGTTTTCTAACCACTAGGCTTTAAGCCTAGTGGCTTAAACTCTTCTTGCTTTTAATATTTGAAAGCGACCAAAAATCAATTTTACATTTTGCATGATAAAGCCATCTAATATCTTGTGCTATTTGCAAAAAACATGATTGACATTAGTCGCGTATTTAGAAAATTATATCCACGGGTATAATTTACGGCCGACATATATGTGTGTGAATATTTGAGTAATTTTTAAAATATATTTTGAACTTAAATTATGTTAAGTATTTTAAAATCAAAGTTTAATGTATTTCCTTGGTGCAATAGGAGCAAATTTATAATTTAATTTTAACTTAATTAGAGAGAAAACATCTTATGTGATTGTTGGGTTAATAGCAGACTACACAATAAAAATAAATTAAATAATATAAAATAACAATAATAATATGAGTCCAGTTATGTTGGTTATTCTCTAACTTAGAACATCCATTGCAGTCATTGAATCTAAAGTTGAAACAAATAATATTCATTTTATTTTTAGATTCAATGGCTATAGGAGATTCTTGAACTTAAAACATCTCACATAGCAATTCCCTAATATTAGTAGTCTCAACATGTGAGTTGTGTATGATGTAGCAGCATTACATCAAATCAGTTAATAACTAACCAGATGTCCCAGAATGCCAACACTTTTACTGAGAAATATGAAGTTTGCACGAGGAAAAAGTAAGCAATTCGGTGCACGCGTAAAGCTAGAGTCGGCTCAGTAGAAGTGCTCTTAAGATACTACTCTAGTCTAAACTTATGAGTAGGGAACACCTCATTTGCCTCTTTAAGTGAATCTTGGGGTAGTCTTAACACTAAAATAATGCACGAACATTAAAAAACCAATGAATCTATATATTATTATTGAACAAAGAGTGTGCTTTCAGCTCGTTGGGAGCCACTCACACATTTTTATATTTACAATTATTGTCTTTGCTAACACTGCGCTTTCTTTTTGTCCTTAAAATCCATGTTGCAGAAGACTATTTTCAGTCATATTAGTTTTACGAGTTCAAGTGGAGAGGGTAAGAAAGAAAATAAATAAAATAAAAAATTATACCATTTTGAGAAATGGGAATCTGCGTATCCACTGCATCTTCAGAGATTCACGATCAAGTTGACAATGGCCAAGAAAATGTTATATTTGTTGTAGGAAATATTGTTTCTCATGGAGTTAAGAAACTTTGTTCCCTTTATTCTAAGCAAGGAAGCAAAGGCCTCAATCAAGATGCAGGCATTCTTTGCCAGGTTTGTACAAGTTGTTTCTTTCTTCGAGTTTTGTGCTTTACTGCTTTTGGGGTGTTTATTAAAACTCGGAAACTTTTTGTTTGTTTAAAAGGGCTATGGAACGGAAGATGGAGAATTCTGTGGAGTCTTTGATGGGCATGGAAAGCATGGTCATGTTGTGAGTGAGCTTGTGAGAAATCGGTTGCCATCACTCATACTAAGCCAAAAGAATGCCCTTTCAAATAGTAACGTTAAAGCAAATGGAGAAGTGATGATGCCAAGCAATGACTTTTATAAATGGCAAGAGGCTTGTGTTAAGGCCTTTAAGGTTATGGAAAAAGAGGTTAAGCTTCAAGAAAATTTGGATTGCTTTTGCAGTGGAACCACTGCTGTCGTCGTCATAAGACAGGTATTAAACCAAGTGATTCTGTAAACAAACAATGAAATCATTTCTTGCAATTGTTTTCAGCTTTGGATGTTAAAGAGTTCTATTCATTGTAATCCAAGCAGGGTGAAGATCTTGTCATAGCTAATCTTGGCGACTCGAGGGCTGTGCTAGGGACAGTTTCCGATAACGGGGATCTCAAGGCTGTTCAATTGACAACAGATTTGAAGCCTAGCTTGCCCAGTAAGAAACTAAGAACCCTCTTGCTTTTCGCATTCAAAAGTATATTGAGTGATGGGAATGTTTAGTTGAATTTGTTAGTGGTGATTGACAAGCATCCGTAATGTATAGGTGAGGCAGAGAGAATAAAGCAATGCCATGGCCGGGTACTTGCATTGAAGGAAGAACCTCACATCCAGCGAGTGTGGCTGCCTCATGAAGACATGCCAGGCCTTGCAATGTCTCGAGCTTTTGGTGACTTCCTACTCAAAAATCATGGCATAATTGCAATCCCTGATGTTTCTTATCGCCGCCTAACATCTAATGACCAGTTTATAGTTCTCGCAACCGACGGGGTAAGTATTTCGGATTTCAACTGCTTGCATCCCGTACTCTTTATTCAGTTAATAGATGTTGCGGATGGTGCTGATTGCTTTTGTGTACACAGGTTTTGGATGTGCTTAGCAACAACCAAGTTGCAACAATTGTATGGGAGGCAGATAACAAGCAGGAGGCCGCGAGAAAGGTGGTTGAGGCGGCAAACGCTGCATGGAAAAAGAAATTTCCATCTTCAAAGATAGATGATTGCACTGTGGTTTGCCTCTTCCTTCAAAAGAGGTGATCAAGGCGTTAAACAATTTGTGCAATGTTTCTCTGTAATTCCTTGCTGCAGCAGAAGTCAATCCTCCTGTGACTCCCTGCTCTGTTTCAATTTGAAGCCTCAATATTCAACATTGTCTGAGAAAAGGATCACAAACAGCTGGTGCTTTAGTTGATGAACCACTGTAATCGAGGGATAGGAATACAAGGCTTCCAGTTTGTACAAAACAAGAAATAATTCAATAAAATAAAAATGGCCTCTCCAACACTTGCAATAACAAGCTCTTAATACAAAATGATAAGAGCATTCTATATCCAAGAGTTACATACCAAAAGCCTCCATTGTCATGGAAGAAATCATATTAGCCAACAATAATCACTCTTTAAAACTATTACTCTCAATTCTCTCTTCTAAGATGGCATAAAAATTTTGTTCTGTTGCCTCTATATCCATATCTGTACCACCGGATGTTAAAAATTAGAAACAAGGCATGAAGGATTTCCCAAGAATCAAATGGAATCATTCTTGGGATCCTCTGCTAGCAGATCATCGTATGAAACAGGTACCCTGATCCTATCATGAACAGATTTAGGTTTTCCTTCAGCACCAGACTTTCCATCTTGAGGAACAGACTGAGAACCACCACCTAGAATGCTGACTGAGGTTCCATCAGTGCGTGCACCAACAGTTCTTTGTGTGGAAGCCTCTTTAATTTGCTCTGGAGCGTGCTGGTTGTTTTGCTCTGGCACCTGTCTGTTGTTTTGTTGCCTAAATTGCTTCTGCAAAAATAATAAAGAAAATTGTAATTTTGGAATAAAAAATTTAGCACCCAAGGAAGTTCAGATACTGTACACAAACTCCCCATACAAACTTCACCACTGCTATAGCAATGCCACTTCAACGTCGGAGTAAAAATAAAAAAAAGGAAGAAAGAAGCCAGAAATTCTGCACATACGAAACCATATCCAGGTAGAAAAAAGGTCATCCAATTTTAACAGCTAAATCCCCCGTTGTGGTGTAAGTGGACCACAGAATAGGGGAAGCTAATAATAAAGGCAGATTAAAAACAAAAAGCACAGCATGTTGGCAAATGAGAAAAGATTTTGAAGCAAATCATCAAGCTTCTTTTTGTTTGAGTTTGCTTTCTTTCTCTTCCTTAGAGTCTGTGTGAGATCACACACAATTAGAACCAGGGCAGTTTGAGATTTATAGAACCAAACCCTAATTGCCATTTTTTTACATTTCTCATTACTCTCCAATGAACACACCAAGGACGATCTAATACCTATACACAGAGGTATGAAAAGAAAAGTAACATCTAAATAACCAACTAAAACAGTATTTACTGCATAAATTTCACACGCACCTCAAATTCCTTTGTCTTCTTCATTATCTCCTTGTAGGCCCCTGGTGCTCGTGCTTTAATGATGTTCCACAACACGCCACCACCTGTCCGAAAACGTCTGCTATCAGCAGTCATCTGACCTCCACATGCCTGAATTGCCTCCACCTGAAAATTAAAATTTCATCATACAATCCCAATGGCAAAGCAATGTTTACCCCAAAAACAAAACCCCAAAAGAAAGAAAGAAAAAAAGTCAGCCTAAAAGAAATGAAAATTTCCTAATGACAAACAACAATATCCATAATAAACCAAATTTGGAAGCAGTAAAAGATTAAAAATACATATATAAATGTATACAAGCAAAGACCACATTCCATAGCACAAATTCTCCAACATAAACTCCATATCTCCATGTATGTACCTACAAGCAGTAGTTACATAGATCACGGTATGTATGCTTCCCACAACTAACACACCTTCCACTCCCAACAGCAAGTTAAAATAGCTTTATAACTCCCAAATTTCAGTCAACATTTTCTAATCAAACTAAAACCATGGTCAAAAGGCTAGTTTATAATCTATGCTTTATCTTCTGCCGCAAAATACTTGATGGATATAAAAGTTTCTTTAAATATAATAAAAAGATGATATATAATAAAGCAAGGGAGAAAAAGGCTTTCATTTGATATTAAAGCCTGACAATGAAGACCCTAAAACCAAGGAAATTACATATCACTAGTAAATAAGGGAACTTTAGCTTACACAAGCAGTGTATATGAAACAGAGACCTAAAACAGTACTTATTTCCAACACTGACATCAAAATTTGAATTCATTGAAACAAAAGATATGAACTAACTTTTGCTCTAAAAATTTGAAAAATTCCTCACCCCCCCCCCCCACCCAAAAAAAAACAACAAATCTTCATTCATTGGTAGCATTTCTACTTCGATTTTTAACATAAATCTATGTAGATCTAGGTATTTCAACATGCACAATGTTTGAAAAACTTGAAGGAAAAATTATAACAACCTACACAAAAAGTAAACGATGAATAGGTTCAGCCATTGTATATCTCAGTTCAGAGCACATAATTTGAGCAGCAAAATGGCTTCTGCTAGAAAGATCTGCAAGGGTATGGAAACAATATAGAGCATCAGACATCAAGAATGGTAGAATGGCTTTAAATAGAGTGGATATATATTTCAGCTCTGGGCTGGTCCAAATCCAACTACAACCCAGATTCTCACCTTTCCTAACAAAGACCCAAACAAATCTTACTTTTGCAGAGACTTGAGTGGTTAATTTCTAAACATTACCAATTGAATTCGCGAAGTGGAGAAACTTCAGGAGATAAGGTTACATCATTCCCAGAAGTATTCAAAACTAACATCACAGATTCAGGACCAACATCAGCATAATGCTGAAAGTTGTTTAATGAAGTAATTGGTACACAACAAGATCTCAGCTCAAAGGTATGATTTTGGATAATAATATTACAACATACTCATTCTAACACAAAAAGATGCACAAGTATATCCAAAAATAGGAGATACTCACACAAAGATCACCAAAAACAATAAACACCAAGTACTGCATAGATTTGGTGAAGAAAATGGAGGCAGCGGGAAACCTTTAAGTAATCCATGTACAAGTCCACGGATTCACAATTAATTTATAAGCATCATAATCATAATAAGTAATATCACTTTTAGTTTTATAATTCTTGTGAAAAGCAAAATTAGGTAGAAGTAAAGGGAGAACAGTACCTCCTTAACGAGATCACTTAGTGCAGGAATGCCAAGACAACCAACAGCTGTGTATACCATGTAAGATTTCTTCTCTTTTAGCCGCTTACATGTGTCTGAAACAAACCTGAGAACAATAAGTACTAGGTCATCAGAACCACAAAATGAACTCCTACAACCAATTGTCCAACTGAGTGATTTACATAAGAGTAAGAATATAACCTGTTTACATCAGTAACATTTGGGCCAGGACCACTCCTCTTTTTCTTATTCGTCTTCTTATTTGCCCTCCGCCTGCGGTTTTTACTTTGTGACCCCTGATTTCCTGCACTGACATCCCCACTGCTGCTCTGCTCCACATTGGTTTGTGAGCTTAAATTATGCTCCACAAGCTCTCCTTCCTCTACATCAAGCATCTCAACATCTTCGCCATCTTCTAAGTTATCTTCACTATCTTCATATATTACTCCTAAAATGCTCTCTCCTTCATCCATGTGAGTCCTAAAACTACAAAAATAAAATAAAACAATGATTAGAAAGGAACAACACCGACAAATTACATTAATTTTGAAATTGAATACTGATTAGGATTACTGTTTCCTTATCATTGTTTTCCCCCTTAGCCCACTTCATACCACAAACACAACTCACAACTAAGCCGCCACAAACAAACTTTATATTAAATTATTTGAAATTTAAAAAAAAAAGGACATAATCACATAAATGCAACTAACGCAAATTTCACTATAATGCTGTTTTTTTTTTTTTTTTGGTGGTGACAGTAATTAGTTACATTGCCTAAAGAATAAGAAACCAGAAATCCTACAGAAAAAAAAAAAAAAAAGTTGCAAGAACAAAGTTCACAATATAACTCAAAAGCCTAGTAATTATCATGTTAAACTTCAAAACTCCCCTGTATCATGCAATCGGTTACCTGACAATCATATATTGAAAACCTCAAACTAAAACCCTAATTAGAAAAGTGAACAAGCAAGCATGTAATGCTATCTTTTAGAATTCTAATAGTAAAATAGGCACTCTCGAGACACAACTAACAGGCTGTGAGTTGAGCTCGTGTTCACATTCATCTACGAGGAAAGAGGCCATGAGCCACAAGTAGGGGTGGGAAGATCGGGTTTCAGTTAGTGTTTGTTGGGTTTTGGCTTGGGTTACAATCCGTTGGGGTTGGAAAATTCAATCCAATCGGGTTCAAAACTCAAACACCGAATTCGATTTTCGGATAGAATTGGATTAAAAATTCGGGTCTTCATTTAGATTGGGGTTACAATTCGGGTTACAACCTAAAATTCCGTATTCATTTTCAAATGAATCAAATCCCAACCACCTAAAGTTCGAAATTCAGCTTCATATGAATCAAATTCTAGCCCAGATCAACTGCAAAGGTTGTTGCTTGTCGATGGAAGAAGAAATTAGAAAGGTAACTAAATAAGAGAAACTCATAGCAGTTGTTATTTTTGACTTATTATTGATGATGGCTAACACCTTCCCAACCAACCCATTTCTTTAAGAATACCACGACACAGATTATGGAATTAAAAGAGTAAACAACCAAATTACAGTATTTAAATAGCCATCACCATTGCAGTATTTAAATAACCATCACCCAAATTACAGTAAACAACCATGAATAATAGCACCCAAAGTCCCAAATTACACAAAAAAAATTCTTACCTTGTGCGGCTGACGACGGCGAACGAAGACGGAGGCAGTGACGGGCGACGGTGGAGACGACAGTTTCAGCTTTCGGTTGACCAACGATTGAGGCAGCACCGGCGCACCTGAAAGGAGGTAACAGTGGCTGCAGCGTGGCGTGGGTGATTGTCAGCTAAGGGTTAGCGGTTGCGTTAGGGAGAAGGAAGATTACGTGTTTTTTATTATGCGCTTTATACCACTTTTGTTTTTTGTTTTTTTTAAACGGCAAACCCGATCGGGTTTTTTCCCGATTCGGGTTGAAACCGAACCGAAAAGAAAACTGATCGGTTCCAAATTAGGGAATGAGGATAGAATTATACTGCATTTACTTATCAGTAATTGGAATAGGTTAAAATCGAAATGAGATGAAATGTGAATTAGATAGAATGAAAATGAGGGTTTTTAATTAAATATGCCTTAAAAGTAGGGTATTTAGTTAAATATACCTCATGTTTGAAAATTATCTAAATATGTTTTTTTATGTGGTACATTGTCTAAAATATCCTAAAGAAAAATATAAAACACACACAACTCACAACACTCTTTACTTTTCACAACACAAACGCCCACTCATGAAAAACACCACACCACACACAAAATCACTTACAAACAACTAATGCACTGAGATTTTTATTTGCAGCTGGGTGTATTATTCATCCCATGAATAAGGTATTTGAAACTCTTTTTTTTTTTAATTTTGGGCTATCTATTCAATTTGTTGACATTATATTATTTTTAGGGTTTTGTTTGGTTTGTGATAAACACTAAAGCAACTCATATTTTCATTACATTTGCATCATATGACTGTTATTTGATGGATTTTATAACTACATTTGTTAAAACCTGAAGTTGTTGTCAAATTTTTTTTCTGCACCCGACATACACGACAACAGTCGTGTCTGTATGTATTTACACGACTATAGTCGTGAAAATGTGCAAAAAATTTCAATTATTATGACACCTTATCATTATATTGGTTCAAAAAATATATTTTTTTCACTATATATATCATTTTACTATTATTGGACTATAGTCGTATGTGTTAATAAGTTACACGACTACTAGCGTGTACGTATAAACTTACATACTATAATTGTGTATATATGTAAAATGTTCCAATTGTTATGAGATCCCAACATTTTTTTAAGAAGAAATATGTCCTTTGATTATTTACTGAGTCATATATTTTACAACTTACACGACTTCTGTCATGTATGTATGAATTTACACAACAACAATCGTGTAAGTTTGAAAGATATAATAGTTATTATGACACCTAGCATTCTATTAGTACAAAGATTACAGTTATATTTATTAAATATAACATCTGACTGTTTAAAGAACTATAGTTGTGTATTTTAGTAAGTTATACAACTATTGTCGTGTAAACTATCAATTACACGACGTCAGTAGTGTAAATAGGCAGACAGATCCACACTTCGTTATAAATCTTGTTTGATTTTATTTTTGTATTTGTTATATAATCAACTGTTGTATTATTACAGGAAATGACTTCAGTACGGGTGCCTATTATGTTTTGTGGTGAATGAACCAGCAGTTAGACCGTGTTCGTTATAAGTCTTGAGGACATAATCGACTAACTTGCAGTGCACCAATCCCACTGTCTAACAATGAGCCCGTAGTTAGACCGAATGAAACATAAACAAGCACATGTACTACTATGAACCTTATATAATTGTTATTTTTTGTTGTTTAATTTTTTTAATATCTTTCATATTTAGTGATAAATTTCTACATTTTTGTTTCGCAGATGAATAACTGTGTTTGTGTGGCTTTCTAAGAATAAGTATTGAAGGGAGGCGACCAGAGGCTTATAAAATATGGATCGAGTGTTTGGGTTAAATATGCCAAAAATTTATGATGAATGTTAAACAACTTCTATTGTATTACGACTTATTTACGATTTCAATAAGTATTGGATTTATGTTATTTGATAGGCAACTGGACTATACTTAGTTTCATTTATTTGAAGTTTGATATGTTAAAATTTATATTGATTGTGTCATCAATATAATGAATGATTGAAATGAGTTTTTATTATGTATACATACCCGAGTACAATCGTGTATTTTGGTTGTTATAGAACTTATCATGTTTATTTCTAAATACTCGACTACAGTCGTGTATCTGTGCAAATACCTGACTGTCGCAGAGAGCTTATAATATTTATTTCTAAATACCCGACTGCAGTCGTGTATCTGTGCAAATACCCGACTGCAGTCGAGTATTTTGTCATAGAGAGCTTGTCATGTTTATTTCTAAATACCCGACTGCAGTCGTGTATCTGTGCAAATACCCGACTGCAGTCGAGTATTTTGTCACAGAGAGCTTGTCATGTTTATTTCTAGATACCCGACTGCAGTCGTGTATCTGTGCAAATACCCGACTGCAGTCGAGTATTTTGTCACAGAGAGCTTGTCATGTTTATTTCTAAATACCTGATTACAGTCGTGTATCTGTGTAAAAACCCGACTGCAATCATGTATTTTCTTACAGCGTATTCCCTGTGCATATATGGCAATCATGTTATATCACATAGATTGTACAAATTATCTTATCTATCATTTATATAATTAACAAAGAAATAAAATATATTAATGCTGTCAACTTATCTTTAATGACATTAAATATCAATAACATCCTCATCATAATTATTACATCTCATAGTCCAAAAAATGACACTACAAAGTTTTTTTCCATGACCTATGCCCAAATAATTTTACAGCCAAGGCTTTTTGAAATTGTGTAACATGATCTTGTTGGCAATATGAATTTACATTAAGTCCATGGGTTAGGACCTTCAAGTACCGCAACAAAAATGCTCCACAATCACCACTAAAAAAATTCATAGAAATCAATTGTTAAAAATCATCATTCTTCTTATTATGTTCAAAACACATTATATATATAATACATACCCTAATTTTTGTTGCGGGCTGTCACGCACTCGCACGATGGGTCAAGGAATTTTCAATATAACCTCACTACAGTCTGGATGTGTTTCGTGATATGCTATCTTCTGAAGTACTAGAGGTATCATGTCTGCAGCAGGCAGTAATTAGCTCACCAAAACTAAATCCTTTGTTAAATCTATCATGGAGTCATAAATAGAAATCTTGCCCCCAAGTATATCGACCACACCGAGAATCCAATGATTATTCATGAATATTGGCAAATACACCTATGAAATACAGACAATATTCTTAACAAGTAACGGCAAATATATCTACGAAATGCGGTAACTGTTTTTATCTACTTGCAGTGCATATGATGTAAAAAACTAAGCATACAATGTGAAACTTACAATGGAAACATTTTTCCAAGGAGTGGCACAGTCCAATTTTGCACCATTAGCATAATCAATGCAGCAACAGAGAGTCAGGAGAAGAGAGTAAGGCGTTGGGTTTATGGGACAGTGAAGAATAAGAGGAGAGCAAAGCGCCAATGGCGCGCGAAGCGCATGCGGAATGGGCACAGAGAAAAATCAGTGTGGAGGAGAAGCAGCCGAGCTCATTCCTTTTGCTTCTAGGGCCAAAGCAGTGCAGTTGTTCCTGGCCAAATCAAGGATTTGGGGCTTCTTGCTACACCTACTCTACTTAAGAATGTTCTTCGGGCAGAGAGAGAGAGCTTTGTATCTCTGAAGAAGAAGAGATAGTAATCAATTGGAAGAAGAACGAACGGTAATCAATTGGAAAAAGAAGAGCTTTGTATTCACCTCTAGCTTTAACTTCAGGGATGGGTGCGTGTTTTGTGACTGACTGTGCAGGGTAATTTAGATGATTTAGGTTTTTAATTAGGGTAATTTCGTAACTGCACATAAACAAAAGCATATATGAGGAATTTTAGAGTATGGAGATATTTTTAGATAAATATCCTTTTTTTGGGGTATACCACGGACAAATCCCTAATGGAAATGAACTGTAATAGAGAATAGAGAATGAGAATAAAAATAAGTTGTTTACTTAAACTGCAGGAATTATAATAGGACTGAATTGTTTCAAGTTATCAAAATACCCTTAGTTAATGATAATAATAACTATTATTATTATTATTAAAATTACTGTTAATATATTAATTAATTATATTCATATATTGTTAGTTTTTTAATTAATTATAATTTATCATTAATAAAAATAATAATAAAATTAATAACAATAATCAAAATAAAAAGTACCATCATCAGCAAAATAATAATTCATTTCAAAAAATAATAATAATAATCATAATCAAATTTATCATCATCAACAAAATAATCCATTTCCATAAAAATCATCATAAAAAAAATTTTCCATTTCCAAAAAAAAAAAACAGCAACAATCAAAATCTCAATTGTCATCGTCATCAACAACAACGGCAACGACAATCATGGTCGTTAGCAGTAGCAGAAGCATCAAATCAGAATTGTCGCCATTAAAAACGAAATCGGAGACGAAATGAGATGGGGGCGAAATCGAGACAGGTAACGAAATCGACGTGGCCCAATGGAGACGAAATTGGCGATGAGCAACTGTCCACAGTCGACGAACTACGACAACAAAGACTGGTGATGGCTGCAATGGTGATGGAAGCAGCTCCAACGGCATTCGATTGGGAGGCATGGGTGAGAGAGTTTAGGTTTTAGGGATTTTTTTTTCGTTTTTATATTTTTTATCTAGAGTGAGGGTATTTATAGAATAATACAAAATTAATGTGGGTAGAATGAGAAATGCAGGGAATGGTAATCTAATTCCCAAACCCCCCTTGGGAATCAGGCTCCCATATTTGATTCCCAAATTGTTGTGGGGTCCATGAAAATGAATTTGATTCCGCTCCTTATTTTAGCAAGTAAACGCGGGAATGATTCTAATTCTGGATTTCTATTCTTGAATCCGGCAAGTAGACGTAGCATTAGAGTATTGTCACTCCTCCAAAATTCTTTTAAAACCCCTTTTTCAGTTATACTAAACTTATTGCCAAAATTACCCTTATTTCTAAATAAATACATTTAATTTGTGAATCTTTTAATTTTTTATTTTTTTTCTCGCTCCTCACAAATAATTTTTATCGGTGATAAACTTCTTGACAAAAATCAATGAATTAAATAAATTATCTCTAAGATTATAATGTAAAAAGTTTTAGTACAAGCCTAAAAAAGGTAAGATAATTTTATCAAAATGTGTTTTATTTATTATCAATAGATTGTCTTATTAATTGAAGAAAAATTTATAGAGAATTTGAGAAAAAAAAATTACATGTGTGAGTGTGATAGAAGAGAAAATATAAGAGTTTTTTTTTTAAGAGAGAAAAAATAAATATTTAAAGTGAGATAAAATAGATGTGAGATATATTAAAGTGTTTGTCTTGAAATATGACTGTAATTAAAGAGGGTTTGAAAAGGATTATGGTGGGGTGCCAATAGTCCAACTCATGAGGATATCCCTGGGGTCGTTTCGGTTTAGCCAACCCAATTAATCAAAAATCCAAGCTTCGGAACTTGGGCTGGACCAGAAACAGACGTGAGATAACCAACCCAAGTAATTACCAGTTCCTGTTAGACCCCATTTGCTATAAAATATGTAGTTAATTAAAATTGGGTATAAAAATGGTGTAAACTAGATTCAATTTTATCTCAAATTAAGCACTCTGATATTAAGAAAATCCAGAATAATAAAAGTGGAGGCTAAATATTTGGATAAGAAAAAATTAGCTTGCACTAGGGCCTCAAACTCAAGGATCAAAAGGGTGTCAATTTCCTATTGGAATGGCTCTTTCGAGTTTTAACACCCCTTTAAATTTTTTTATAAAACCCTTTTTTTCTCTATCGAAATTATTTAAATAACTAAAATTAAATTAATTTTTTTGGGAAAGAAAAATTCTTCTTTTAACTAAATTTTGACACCCATCCTATTTCATAAATTATAATTATATTTCCAAATTTTAATAAAAGATTAATTTTTTGAAAAACTTATAAGAGTTCAAAGTTATGGAGATAAAAATTATATAATAAAATTAAAATAATTTTATATTTTTAAAATTTATAAAAATAAAAAAACATAAAAGAAATATCCTTTTTTAAGGTAAAAATTTTATAGCAAAATATCAATTTTAATTTACACATATAGATATTTTATCAATTAAACTAGTGGTATTTTAGGAATAAAAATAAAAAAATGGTTGTAGTAAGTAGGATTTTAGAGTGATGTAAAAGCTCCACTCTTTCATATCATGCAAGCGTCAGTACACAGACAGCCACATATTTCAAGCGGACGACCATAGAATAGGGGAGCTGGCTAAGTTACAGATTCTGTAACATACAGATCCCACTTAGCCAGCTCCTGATTGGTTAGCTAGCTACCAAACAAAAAACAATTGCATGCTTTTTCTCCATATGCAGGACAGGTGTGGTGCATGCATTGGGTGGGTATGTTGCAGAATCTGTAAGGTAGACAGGTCCATAGGTTCATAGATAGGATAAGGCACAAAATAAATACAAGCGAAAAATGTTAAGAACGAATAAATAAATATCTTTAGAAAATAAAAGTGGGTGGATCTCCCACGATTCTTGCTATTAAATAATGTTAAATTCTCGAATCGGACATTAGAGATTCAGGTTGGATTCCTGCGCCTGGGGGCTCAATTATTCTATGCCACTACATCATGAAACTGACAACTACAATGACTTTCATTATCGTTAATGCGTCAGAACTGCTGTGCGTGGCAAGTGGCCAATAGCAGCATGACAGTGGCCGCTGCCCGATTGCAATTATTTTCAGCTTTTGCAAATGCCTACGAGGCTGCGAGGTTGATTTCCCGTGAGCTTGAAAACGAAAACACCCCAGGCTGCGGGCTGCGGCTGCTAATTATGACTGCTTTGTATCTCTTTTTTTTTTTTTTTTTTTCTTTCCTCTTCTCAATTATTATAAAAAACAGCAATCAACTGATAAAACAGCAAATGCATCTTCCCGGGACCCAGTCCGAAATTCAGAATCTATTGAAATGAATCTGAAATTGTTGCGTTGAAGCACGGCTCCTCTTTCACTTCCTCCAATAATTCCGCAGTACACGCCACTCAGTCACTGGCGGTAGTGGCGGTTGGTGGGCTCGTCTCTCACTCTCAGTGAAAAGTTAGAGGTCACAAGCAGATTCATGTTGCGCGCGGAAGGAAAGGTTAGGTTAGCCGGTCGACGCCACAATAAATTTGAGTAACCATTTATGCTGCACTACACGTATATCTACTTAAATTCTGAATAAGTTTTTAAATTGTGATATTTATAGTATGGTTATCGATCCTAAAAAAAAAAAAAAAAGAAAGATAAAAATCGTACGTAAACTACGCAATAGTCCGAAATTGAACATCACATGGCTTGTCACTGTGTTTCGAGGCTTATTAATAACCTGTACGTGTCCTTACTAGCAAGTGGCAACCTAGGTGTTCGTGTGCGCTGCTTTCGGTGGCCCAAAACCGAAAGATAGATGATGTTGATTTATGTGAAAGAGGACTTGAAATGAAACCAACCAATGTGGAAAACTTTATCATGGGAAATATTTGGAATCCACAATGGTCAAATCTACTGTTATCTATATACATATATTTGGACTTAAGGCTACAAGGTGATTCTCAAGCAAGATTGATTTTTTATTTTTATTTTTACAGTATTGAGCTTAAGGCATGGATATTTTTTTTAGTCTAAATATCACTCGGGTGGGAAACTTAAAATCTCAATTAATATAAGTAAATCGTGGGTTTATATTATGGGCAGGTTCAAATTTGTGAACAATCGGTGTGATTTATGGACAGGCTCAAAATGGAAACCCTTACTATTAGGGTCCGCCTAAGTTACGTTTACCGGAACTGACGGCCCGGCTGTAAAATTTCATCCAGCCCCCCATATTCAATATTATTTATATTATATTTGTGAATATTATAAAATTTTTTGATTTGAAAAATTTTATTTTACCCCTTACACTTAATTTTATTTTATTAAAATCTTAGAGTACGAATTTGCCTCCTATAATTTTAAATTCTCAAAATAAAATCATTTAATTAAAAAATATAATTATTATTAATTGAATTATAATTATAACTATTATTTTATTATAATTATAAATATATTTATATTTTTTAAATAGATTATTGTTATTATTAATAACAAGAATAAAAAGTATTACAATTAATTAATGTATGAACAATAATTAATCATTTTTTTATTAAATTGTTAATAATAATAATAATTAATGATAATTATTATTAATAATTAAGTTTTGAATAATAATAATAATAATTAACAATTATCATTAATAAATTGTGATTGACTCTGAATAAGTTGTCTGATATTTTATTTCATATTATATGCATTCACTTCTGGCTACAAAAAAAATTAAAACAATAGCTTTCTCGTTAACCAAACAAGAGATTTAACAAAATCAGAAACCCACGTTTCTCAAAACTAACAAGGACTTGGATAATTATGGCACTAAATAGTACTGCAATTAATATCAGTGATGAGAGTATGTTGCTACTTTGCTAGCTAACCCTAGGTGGACATTGGCATTCCTAGGACTCTGAACAATTATCGTTAATTTTTAAAAATTAATTATTAATAATAATTATCGTTAATTACTATTATTATTAATTTAATAAAAACTATTATTAATTATTGTTGATAGATTAATTAATTGTAATACTTTTTATTCTTGTTATTAATAATAATAATAATAATAATCTATTTAAAAAATATAAATATATTTATTATTATAATAAAATAATAATTATAATTATAATTCAATTAATAATAATTAAAATTTTAATTAAATGAGATTATTTTGAGAATTTAAAATTATAGGGGGCGAATTCGTACTCTAAGGTTTTAATAAAATAAAACTAAGTGTAAGGGGTTAAATGAAATTTTCTAAATAAAAAAATTTTATAATATTATAGGAGTCAAATTCGTACTCTAAGATTTTAATAAAATAAAATTAAGTGTAAGGGGTTAAACGAAATTTGTCAAATCAGAAAATTTTATAATATTCACAAATATAATATAAATAATATTGAATATGGGGGGTTGGATTAAATTTTACAGCCGGGCCGTAAGTTACGCTAAACGTAACTTAGGCGGACCCTTACTATTATCATATGATAGCATTGAATATAATAATTCAATGCATTTGAATTAATTTTAGAATGTGTTTGTGATTGATGTTGAACAGCTCTAACCTTAAAACTACAGTATTAAAGTGTTTGGTAAACACTAGCTACTGTAACTTGTAAGATATGTTGATAGGATTTTTTACTTGTATAATGAAAAATTTATTATATCTTTAATAAATTTGTCAAAATTATTATTTAAAATTTATATTTACTATATATTATTAACTTTTATTTTATAGTTATAATTTTTTTTCCTCGGCAACTATAACTTAAAATGTACAACACTTCAATCTCAAACAGAATTTTAATGAATTTGACTAGATATTTAATGTCCTTCCTACTAAAAAATTTATTGAATAATTCATCAATTAGTAATTTTTTTATTAATTCAATTGATGATGCTGTTAAAGAATGTCAAAATCAAAGGTCAAAAAAGGGACACAAGAGGTGGTTGAAGTGTGCAAGCAGGGAAAGGATTCCTTAACCAAATGGGCATCATCGCTTGCTGTTTCCTGCCGATTCTGTTTTGTCTTACATGAATGATTTAAATTGATTCCAACTGAATTCTGATGAATCGACATGGGCCACAGGCCGTGGCCCATAGTTGCGTTATCTTTATGTGCACGATTCCAAAAGATTCCCATCGGAGTCATTCTCACAACAAAGAGGCCAAGTTGAAAAAGCATCTCGCCTGACATTTATTCCAAGTTTTGGTTAGAAAAAAAAATGAGATGATAGCACATACGTGTGTGCTTCACCATTCGATAATTTTAGATTCGTTTGATTGAGCGACCATTCTTATCTCTATTCCCCGGCTTATACTTTTTATAATTTAATAAAAGAAATTATTAAAAAATCACAAAGAGTGTTTTTTATGCTTTAGAAAACTCGAGAGTTGGGTAGAGTAGATTTCTCCAAATTTATTTCTATGAGATTTATGTAATTTCAAGCCAATATATGGGTTACATTCATTATTATTGTGCTAATCAAGACTAATATCCGTTTAATAATAAGAATAATAAAATTAATGTAATATTCAATAAAATCAAAGGACGAAACACTATATATATATATATATATATATTATCAAATGTAGAAAAAAAAGAGAGAGGTAACACATTTATAAATTAAGTTATTGAACTCAACATTGAATTATAAAAAAAAAAATGTCTTATACTTAAAAAAAAAATTATGTGTCTTTTATATTTTATTTACAAGGTACATGCATAACTTGTGATGAGTCTATTGTTTACATACAAATTATATGCATAAATTTCGTTCGCAGTTCATCGTATTCTCATTAATTTTATTTTACACACTTTCTTATTAAGACAAATCTTAATATGTATTTAATGTATATTATAATCATTCATTGTTCATGTCAGTGGTGTAAAATACATTAAATATATGTTAGAAGGATCCTCTTATTAGTTATCAAAAGATTTCCGAATTTTACAATAATAACAAAAATAAATAGTCGTTTACACTAATTTTGTGTTCCGTGTAATACGGTCGGGTGTGTTTTCCAGGAAAATGAATAATTTTTATTTTTTTGTGGGAGAAAGAACAAAGACGTGATGGGCCGAAACTCTCTTCGTTTGACGGGATGAAAAGCAGACGAAAGCAGCCAATACAATAACATTACCTAACGACTACCGGGGCGGCTAAGTGACCCCACGTTATATCGCCCGTTTATCTAACCTCGAAAGGGACGCAACCGCAGTCATATGCTAAATTACCCCCGCATCCCCCTGCACTTCACACTTCCACAATTCACGGCACGAACCGCATGGATCTTTCTTTCATCAATGCTGACGTGCGGCTGAGATGCATGGTGCAGCTGACATCAGCTGTTGTTGGAAGATCGGTTGCATCTGGACCGTCCATAAGAAAATTATCCTCACTTATGCTGACGTGTACGTGCCATCTGCAACCTCACTCGCTTTACACTATCTAAAATTCTCAATTACTCAATGCAGAATTAGAATAAAGTAACGCTCAAAACGTAAAATCAACGCGACCCCAAACGTTTTGATGTATTTCATTTAAATTAAGAGTTTGAGCAGTCTGAAAAATTAATATAACAAAATAATTTATTATCTTTAATAAGTAAAGAAATGAGAGTTGGCATATTATATTTGAGCGCATAAAGAACAGCATATAAATCTAATCAAGAATCTCATACACTAAGTCGTCTATTATTTCCATTATCTATTTAATATAATTTTTTTAAAATAAATACCCAAAGTATAATCAACTTAATTTTAATTATAATTAATAAAAATTAAAATATGATCAATATAATATAGTCTTAAAATTTCTAACTTCCAAGTATAATTATTGGACAAATGATTCTGTCCTAATCGTTAGTTTTAACTTTTAACCAACTAAGTTGGTAATTTTGTAATAAATAGGGCATTGATTAAGAATTTTATAAATTATTTTACCCAATTGAAATAAATTAAAATAGTTTTACCCCTTATTAATATTTTCCCGTTTAAAATAAAATAACAAAATAAAATATATATTGTCAGCAGTACATCACTCGGTATTATAAATAACAGAGCTCTTCCTCCCCACAACAACATTTCCATAACTAGCTCCAGCAACCAACCAACCCCCTTCGAAAAACCATGACGCGCCTTGCCACCGGCGTGTTAATCACGCTCCTAGTCGCTCTTGCAGGAATCGCCGATGGAAGCAGAGACATAGCAGGTGACATTCTGAAGCTACCATCGGAAGCCTATAGGTTCTTCCACAATGGTGGGGGAGGGGCAAAGGTCAAAGATGATGATGATTCTGTCGGCACGAGATGGGCCGTCCTGCTTGCCGGATCTAATGGCTTCTGGAATTACAGGCATCAGGTCTGCTATCTGAATTTTATTTTTTAAATCACAGTTTTATTTTAATAAATTCCTTGGAATTACCAAGTTTTATTCTTTTCGTAAATATTATAATGAAAGTTTATTTTATTTTTGTAAATTTGTTTCTTTTTCTTTTTTCTTTTTTTTCAGAAAGTGAAGTAAGGTTAAGGTTTTCTTTGATGCTTGTATTTAAAAAGCTCGCCATAAATTATGTCTGAAGATTGAGAATCTCATTTTGCGCGTTAACTGTTTAATTTACGTAAGCAGCAAGTAAGCCGAGACAATCAGACAAAAGAAAGAATGTGAAATTCATTTCATGTTTTCGGTTTTTTTTTTTTTTTAAACCAAATTTCCAGTTTGTTTGTGGACCAACTTAAGCACTATCTCTTAAAAAAATTAATAATAATAATAATAATAATAAGAATAAACAAACAAACAAACTATCACATAGCTTGACATATTTCTTAGTTGTATCAGTCTGGTTAAAGGTTTTCCCCAATAAAATTTTTTGGTTATTTCTTTGAAAAACATATATATATATATATATATATATATATATAATTTACTTTCATTTATTTGTTCATCATCTCAAGTGAAACTTTTATGATTTGCCCGTGAGTGACAATTGTTTGTGTACACTGTCACTGATTGTATGAATCAGAGGAAAGATTTCTTACTTTAAATAAGTGGATAACTGTATTTGCACCTTTTGTGTAAGCCGCTTGATGTAAATATTGCTGTTAGGGGATTTGATTTCCTATCAAGTCCACTTTTCATATATATATAGAGAGAGGGCATTCTTACTTTGTTAAGGTGAGAATGCCAGCAAAAGACAAAAAATTAAAAAAAAAATTTCAATATACTAATAGATTGAAATATATGTTTTTTCATATTTTAGTGATATCTTATTTTGTTAAAGTGAGGATGTCCTCAACAAAGAAGGACTCCCTCTCTATATATACATGCACACATACATGCTTTCTAATTATGAATTTGAGCATATTATACTGTCTATTGATGCCATAATCATATTCTGTGTAGAGCTTCATAAATCATTTTTTGTATTTATTTTATTTTATTTCTATTTCAGGCTGATATTTGTCATGCTTATCAACTCTTGAGGAAAGGTGGGCTGAAGGATGAAAATATTATTGTTTTCATGTATGATGACATCGCTTTCAATGAAGAGAACCCAAGGCCTGGAGTCATCATTAACCACCCCCACGGCGATGATGTTTACAAAGGAGTTCCAAAGGTCTCTTTTCCTCAAGAGTAATTCTAGGTTTACATAATCCTCTACAAACTCTACTCATACAACATGTTGTGGCAATTTTTCAAAGAAATAAAAGCAAATAAATAATGGGGAACATATGATAGTGATATAATAATGTCACATCCGTTCGTATGGGTAGAGTTGTATAGGAGCTTGTATTCCTATTCTCACTATTGCATCAAAGATCAACCATCTGAATATGTGATAAAGTTCTTTATTACTACTACTACTATTATTTTATTCATGGTTTCTTCTTTCATGTGGCAGGATTACACGGGGGAAGATGTTACCGTTGAAAACTTTTTTGCTGTTATCCTGGGAAATAAAACAGCTCTTACAGGGGGCAGTGGGAAGGTTGTGGATAGCGGCCCCAATGATCATATTTTCATATTCTACTCAGATCATGGTGGCCCTGGGGTGCTAGGTTAGTAGCCACGATTCTTCATAAGTTCCCCACTCTGTCTTATATTGTATGTGTTTTTCTTGTGCTGTTTGAATAGTGGCTGTAGTTACCCGAATTAGATGGTGGTGGTCCTTGGGCTTGGATTTCTTCCATCTTATGGTCAATTTCTGGTTTTAGTTGAGCGTGTGTCATAAAACTTGATTTTGATTCTGAAGTGATTTTTAGAAAATAGACACCATAGAATTGGATTATCTTTTTTTCTTTTGGCCCAAATCAAACCGGTTTTGGTGGTATATGACTGTCACTAGAAAAACCCTGTTAGAGAACGTCTCACATGGTTTTAAGATTCAAAATTATTTTCTTTAACCACTAAAGGCATTTCTTTTATGGGAATATTATATTTACTGAGTCAGGATTCATAGTTTGTATCTCAAGTGATGAATCACCAATCATTAATGGTCATGCTTAAGTTTTGGTTGATTTTATCATTTATCAATCTTGCAACGTCAGATGCCACATCACTTGCTGTGCAAGCTATGTATATAAACAAATTCTTCTATTAGTATTATTATTATTATTATTTATTTATTTATTTTCATATTTGTGATTTTACTGGGAATGAAAATTTGATTGTGTTGTTATGCTGTTGCATGTTGTTTGAAGCCTAGGCTAACATGACTTATGTAAAAATTGGTTACTCAGAAGGTTAAAACTGTATTGGTTTTACTTGAAATATCTTACCTTATTTTTTCAACAGAGTGGATACATACGTTATAACCAACACTATTTTTAAACTTCTGTTGTAAAATTGACTTCTTAGTTCACCTATTTTGTGATCTATTTCAGGGATGCCCACCAGTCGATACATATATGCTGATGAACTGAACGATGTCTTAAAAAAGAAGCATGCTTCTGGGACCTACAAAAGCTTGGTAAGTAATTGGTGAACTGCCATTTGACATGTGTTCTATTTCGATAATAGTCTTGGCAAATTGAAATTTTTGTTGGTTTCAATATAAAAAAATTAGGTATTTTATCTCGAAGCCTGTGAATCTGGAAGTATCTTTGAGGGTCTTCTTCCTGAGGGCTTAAATATCTATGCAACCACAGCTTCAAATGCTGAAGAGAGCAGTTGGGGGACCTATTGTCCTGGAGAGATTCCTGGTCCTCCCCCTGAATATAGCACTTGTTTGGGTGACTTGTATAGTATTGCTTGGATGGAGGACAGGTATGACAACATTTATGATTTTATTTATTTCACTTTGGCAACATTTTTCTGTTTCCTTGAGTAACAACATGTCTATGTCTGTCTTCTGTAATCTCTGAAAATAGAATAAAAGTACTGGTTTGACTGGATTTATTAACTTACTGAACAAAACGTTTTTAAAAATTTATCATTTTGGGCGGTTTTTTCCTATAGAAGCAGTGTGTGCATGTGCCTTTTTTTTTTTTGGGTGAATTTTAATATTTTGACCTTTGCACAGTGACATACACAACTTGCAGACAGAAACTCTTCACCAGCAGTATGAACTGGTAAGATCTCATTGAGACTTTATTACTTCATCGATGTTCATTATACATAGATAATGGTTAACTCAGTGCAAATAAAATTAGTAACAGTTGGCTTTTTAAGAATCCTAGATCCTGCTCTTACCTGCTTGTTTTGATAACTGCTAAAATCAGTTTTTTTTTTTATTTTCGAAATTTCAGGTTAAAACAAGGACTGCTAGTTACAATTCGTATGGCTCTCATGTCATGCAATATGGTGATATCGGTCTTAGCAAGAACAATCTCTTCATGTACTTGGGTACAAACCCTGCAAATGATAACTACACTTTTGTGGATGAGAACTCCTTGAGGCCAGCATCTAAAGCTGTTAACCAGCGAGATGCCGATCTCTTGCATTTCTGGGACAAGGTATGTATCCAACAATGCACATAGCTCCTTAAATTGAATGCTGCCTCTCTATCTTATTTTATTCATTTACTTTTTCAATCCCCAATGTGGGGATGGATCATAATTCTATGTTCAACATGGGTTTGAAAGTTTGTCATCTCTTTGTTGAGGTTGGTGTAAACTGTATAAGGGTCTTATGATTGGTTAAGTTGGAATTAGGAAAAGAGATTAGTGATGTAACAAAGCATGGTAGTAGCTTGATATTAAGAATTTTGGAACCATTTTTAGGTATGCCATTTCTCTATTATACCCAAAGCAGTATAAGCAGAGTTCATTGGCCATTGGGTACAAAACTCCTACAGAACATGTATGTTTCTATTTGCTTGAGATGTGGAAGTTTTGGTTACCCTCTGCTATGTTTCCTGTGGAAATAACAGTCAGAACGCCCTAAATAGATTTTTTTTTTGGGGGGGGGGAATGAATTGTAAAATAGCGACCCTTTCTGCAGTACGTCTGAAAATTTTCTCTTTTCTACTTAAGAATATACCTCACTTTGCCTATCCGTTACTTTAATAGTACCGCAAGGCACCTGAGGGCACTCCTAGGAAGGCTGAAGCTCAGAAGCTGTTTTTTGAAGCAATGTCTCATAGAATGCATGTAGACCACAGCATCAAACTTATTGGAAAGCTCTTATTTGGAATTGAGAAAGGTCCAGAGATCTTGAACACTGTTCGACCTGCTGGTCAGCCTCTTGTTGATGACTGGGGCTGCCTCAAATCACTGGTAAAATTTCTGATCATCAATTCTTGTATTTTTTAATCCCTTGACAACACTTAAAATATCATTAACAAGGTTCTTTTCTGTCTATTCCTCTGTGCAGGTGAGGACTTTTGAGTCGCACTGTGGAGCTCTATCGCAATATGGAATGAAGCACATGCGTTCTCTTGCAAACATCTGTAATACAGGAATTGGGAAAGAGAAGATGGCTGAAGCATCAGCACAAGCCTGTGAAAATATTCCTTCTGGTCCTTGGAGTTCTCTCGACAAAGGATTCAGTGCATAAAGAAGCCGAGAACTGTGCGAATATCATAAGCCAGTTCTTGAAATATGTTAGTTTTCATTATAGTCGCCAATATGGCAATATCTATTTTCATTTGGCTGATGATTGCTTCCATTTATGGCAATATCTATTTTCATTTGGCTGATGATTGCTTCCATTTATGGCAATGTCTATTTTCATTTGGCTGGTGATTGCGTCCTTGTAATTATTATATTTAAAAGCTCTTCCCTGCCAGACCGCAGTTGTAATTTGATAGTATATATTTTGGATGTATGCGATGCTATTTTATGCTTATGTAGCTAAATTTGTTCCTGATTTGTAGACCGTGCAACTCAACCCTCTTCGTGGTGTTGCTCTAAATAAAAGCTCTAATTTTGGATTAAAAAAGATCGCATTGTTCAACAAATATGACATTTAGGGCGTGCTTGGCACTAGGGTATTAGAACTTCTCACGGTATTAAAATATTGTTATATCATGTTTGTTAATTACTCTTTGTATTTTAACATAGTCGACACACCCTTAAAATATAATCATAGTAAATAGCAAGCAAGCAGAACATAAAATTTTCATCAAACAAATTGTAAAGGAAAATTATTTTCAACTTTTACGTCATGGATGTAATTATTGCCAGACATTTCAAAAGAGTCTTTTAGACAAATTTCTCCGCTGCATTAACTGATAACGTTGGCTTAGGATCAAGCGTTTCTTCCTTCAGCTTCGTTTTCCCCTTCGTCTTCTTGAAAATCAAAATAACTATCCTCCACACTTACGTAAACAAATTTCAAAACCAAAATTCACGCCCCATTCTTCTTTTAACGGAAACTCTTCCCCAGAGTTTCTGCCTGTAGGACTTAAATATTTTCCTAATAAATCCTTGATATAAAACATTAATATAAACAGGGGTCGATCATCTAGTCAGCGGCAAAAACAAAGTAATAATTCATTCACGGAAATACAAAAGGTAAATTATGGTCTTCTAACACTGTGATATACCGACTACTATACTATATATGTTTTCCAGAACGCGAACGGAGCAAATACAAATCCAGACCAAAATTGCAAATACTCCCATCACAATGCATAAACCTGTACGAGAGAACCCCGCACAAACACCACCAATCATATCTGCCAATTCATGTAGTAGGACTTCCCCCTTCCATAACTTCAGCGAGCTGGTTTAGCTTGGAGATTGCCTATCTTGTCAGCATTGATCTAGCAAGCCTGTAATAACTGATTTACTGGCGATCAGAGGGAGCAAGTAGCATAATAAAACAATCATAGACTTTTCCCTGGCATTATTGTAGTAATCAATTTCATCTTTGTTTTCATAAAAGACGCATACAAAATAAAATTAAATACAATTTAAGTTCAGATGTTGCCATGAATCTATCCTGCCATCAATTTTATTCTTTGTACAAAAGTTAATCAGTCTAGGTAGGCTGACAAAAACCACCTAGAGAGGCCACACCATCATAGTCATTCAGGCATGTCTATGCAAATCCAAGATGCTTAGATGCTAAAATTCACAAATACCCAAGCTTTATGGGTAGTTAGCATGCCTTTCAATTAACAGCATGACATACAGGTACAATTTTCTTTCTCTGCATTACGAAAGCAATTTCCCATGCCATTATGTATTGCAAATTTATGTGAGATAATAAAGGCAACTGGAGACATCAGCTTAGGTCTGTCTATACTTATAATAACAGACTATGCTAAATTATTGGAATTTACAGGCTTAAACATACAAAGATAAAACAACTTGTAAAATCTCAATTTACTTTCTAAAAGAAATTTAAAACCTTTTCGTCAATAGAAGCATAAAAAAGTAAGTTCCAACAACAGAAATAAACTCACCAGCAATACAGCAGATATCAGATAGCTGCTTCAGTCTCAACGTCTGCCCCGATCATCTTCATGCTTGTACGCATACCTCCTTCTCTCACTTGACCGAGAATCATCATATCTAACTCTCTTGGAGTAATCCGCTTGTTTGTCCCGCTCATTTCCCTTACTTTCTTGCACTTCTCCCTCCTCTCTGCCATGCTTTCGACTACGCCTCTCTTCTTCCTCCCCTCTCCCATGCCTTCGACTACGCCGCTCTTCTTCCTCCCCTCTTCCAAGCCTTCGACTTCCTCGCTCTTCTTCCTCCCCTCTCCCATGCCTTCGACTTCCTCGCTCTTCTTCCTCCCCTCTCCCATGCCTTCGACTTCCTCGCTCTTCTTCCTCCCCTCTTCCATGCCTTTGACTTTCTCGCTGCAGCTCTTCATGATCCTTTCCGTGCCTTCCATATTTGTGTTCTTCAGCTCTCCAGTGCCTTCCCCCTCTAGCCTCCTCTTCATCCATGTTTTGCCTTCTAAACCCTGCATGCTCTTTGGAATCTTCATCATCCCCCCTACGACCATCCTCATTCCCAAGCGGTCTGGCGTTCAATTCAGACTCCGGTTTTGCATCTGCATGATGGCCTTCGTGCATTGCATCCTTCCCAACAATACTACTCCTTAACCTTGCTTCTGGTCGCTCCTCCCTGTTTGCCTCATCGTACTTCCTCTTGGCTATCCTCATTTCCTGATGTTCATAGGTAGACCTTCCCATATCTGCAGCATCTCTTTCATACTGGTACAGACTTCGCTCCTCTAATTTCCTCAGTGCGTCTAACATATTGTCATCTTTTCGACCATTTCTTTCTCTTTTCCTGTCACTTCCAGCAGGACTGTACCCATGATCACTTCGTCCACTTCTACCACTCATACCATTTCCACTTCCAGTTCTGTTTTCACCCACACGGTTCTTTCCACTTTTCTTACGTCCGTAATCACTTGCACTGCTGTCTGAATCTCCATCACCACTTCCCTTGTCAGACTCACTCCTATTTCTATTGCTATTGTCCAAAGGAGACTCATTTTCGATTGCTTCAGGCCTTCCAAGGGATGCTTTATAATTTTTCCTACCATAGCTGGAATCTGAGTTTTCATTATCAGAATTATGCCTCCTACTTATCCTGCGCTTCTCAATTTTATTGCCACTGTCATCATCAGTATCATTCCTTCTCGATCTCCTCTTTATCACATCTGCATCATCAACATCATGGCCTTGCCTGTTTTTCCCATAACTATCATAGTCGCTCTTTTGGTGAGACCTTAAGTCAAAATTTTCTCGCTCCCCTCTGCGGCTTCCACCCAGCTGATTGCCCCTTTTCTCAAGATGACTTTTATCCTTTTCCATACCAATACCATTATCGAAATCATCCTCAGAATCATGACGTACACTTGCTTTCACATGCCTACTCCCCTTCCGAGTCCTGTGCTTAGATAAATCTTCATCAAAATCAAAACCGTCATCCGAATCATGTCTCCTATGACTTTTTCCATATTTCTCAACTTCCTTCATGGAACTTACCTTACCAGTGTCATCAGAAGAAGAATAATCTGAACTATCACTAGAATGTTTTCTGCTTTTCTTGTGCTTCTTCAAAGAGTTCCTCCTTTTCTTAGGGCTTTCACCATCACTGTCACTATCACTTCTCAGGCTAACCTTACGATTCTTCTTTGGCATCGCTCTTGCATGCTTACTGCTACCAGCGTCATCAGAAGAAGAATTATCTGAACCATCACTAGAATGTTTTCTGCTTTTCTTGTGCTTCTTTGAAGAGTTCCTCCTTTTCTTAGGGCTTTCACTATCACTGTCACTGTCACTTTCACTCTCACTCCTCTGGCTAACCTTACGATTCTTCTTCGGCATCCTTCTTGCATGCTTACTGCTGCTATCAGAATCAGAAGAATCGTCTCCATGTCTTCTCTTTCTGCCATTACCCTTATGGTGCCTGGTCTCATCCTTCTTAATTTTCTCATCTTTAACAGTCTTTTTCTGATCGTCCTCCACAATTTCCCCCTCTTCTATCACACGTCTCTTCCGAACATTCTCTCTATCCAAAAAGGCATGTTCGCTTTTCTCATGCCAGTTACCGTCATCATTGGAAGCATTCTTTCGACCATTTCTTGGTGCAACATCACTTCCTTCAGCCCCTTGTTCACTAGCTTCAATCGTACCTATACCAAGTGCAGCTCTAAACATTTCCATTTGTTTCTCCTTTCTAGCAGCAATTTTATGGGTCTCTGTTTCTGATACCCTGAACAAGCAAGGAGAAAATTAGAAGTTAATTCCTAGGTAACCTATACAAAAATTTCCTAGTGAGAAGACATGATTAATCAAGTAAAATAACTCGGGTAACAGAAATCTCAAGTGTAGATTAAACCTGAAAATGGAACAACTATTACAAAGACGAAGGAATTTCCAAGAAACAAGAGTAAGGGAAATTACAAAAAAAATAATTCCCCTTTAATGAATCCCATTCTGAATTACATATATGCCTCCAGAACAAAGCCATCAAGGAAGTGATTCAACAATCCCCTTGCAGCCGAAAGAAGAGGCAAAATTGCAGGTTCCCTAATTATACATGCTTCAAACTTCAAACACAAGCAACACATACTAAAAACATACCAATTGCTTTATCACACATATAAAACAACGTACAAGAAAACTAACCATTCATAATATTATAGCAGTGAAAATAAATAAAACTGACACGCTTAAAAGTTACACACGTGAAAAAATTTCTACAAAAAGACATCTCTACAAACTGAAGTGGTATGAGTACTTGAACTGTACTTGTTATTTTTCACTCTTCCAATCATATCATGTCACCTCAAGAAATGAAAAATTGTATGTATCTTATTATTCATAGAAAGAATTACTTACTTTGCATCAGCGGCAGGCCCACCACTTTCCGCTGAAGCTGAGGCGACTTCAAGAGTCTTCCGAGCCTCCTCAAGCTTCTCGGCAATTTCAGCCTCAGTGTAACCCTGATCAACGAGTTTGTCTTCGAGCACCACCAATTTGAGTTGAATCTGGCGCTTACGCTCATGCTCGAGGATCTCCTGGTTCGGTTTTCTGGTGACTCCAGCCGTTCCCTGACCCGCTTCGAATCCCTTGACGCTGTCGGTAACCCGACCTGTTTTGGCCTTCACAAAAAACTTGTTCGTTTGTATGTATCCGTTGGTTCCGGACCCCCTCGGGGTCTGTAAGCCGATTCCGTTATACATCTAACGAAAATACAAAACAATTCTCAATCTTCAGCAAAAATGATTTTATAGATCTTGAATTTCAAGATCCCGATGCATGTGATATTTCGATCGGAGAAAAAAAAATCTCACAAATAAAAGCACGAGAATAGAACAATTGGAAAGAAAATAAAACGCACCAGTTATTAATCAGTTGATGTGAAACGTGATATCTGATTGATCTAGTGTTATCTTCTTTCCCCTTAACTCGGTGATTTTTCGTTTCGTCAATCAATTCAGAGAAAGAGCGAAACCCTAATCTGATCGATTAGTGCTCGTAGGGACAATTTGATTTGACAATAATGTCCTCCATTCGAGGCCAATGAAGTCTTAGATATGAAGGATGTTTATGTCTTTGACCTAAACTTTTTGAATCCGTTTTTATCTCGATTAAATAAATATCATCCCATTGATTGATATAGACCTTTTCTTTTATTTTTTTCCCTTTATTTTCCCCTTTAATACAGATTTACATAATCCATCAATCGTAATATAGAGCGGTCTAAGTAATCGGAACACCGACATTACTTTTATGTCGGTCTTGTTTTGTTTTGTTTTGGCTTGTCTTTTTATGTGATTGTTGGATAATTTTTGGATACCTCCCTTGAGGTTTGGTCTTGCTACACTTAGATAGAATATTTACATATATTGATATATAGCACCCCTAGACGTGTATAAGCGTTTGGGAGCTGTTTAGTAAGCGGGGATAATTTTGTAATTGCAAAAATTTTTAATTTTTAAATCTTAAAAAGTTAATTGACAATGATTGACTAAACAAATCAATGTGTATTCAGAATGCACAATTATACAAAACTTGAAATCGAGTGAAATAAATGACACCCCACCTTCACTTTATCAAACCCATCTCCACTTTACCATTCAGCTTCAGTCCAAAACAAATAATGCCCACTCATCGACGACGTCACTCCTACCAACGACTTCATCATCGTCGTCGTCGAATTCGCCGATTTGAAGAACACCACCAGTCAGAACATGAACAAGGCCAATACTAATAACAAGCGCGAAGAAGTGGTGGTTGAGAGCGGCACCAATAGAGCTGTGAACTGGCAGAATGTGAGGTGCGAGGCGGAGATATTGTTCGCATTCGTTGTACGAGCAACTACTCTCAGCACACGTGGCTTACTTGAGGGTCGACACGTCGGTGGATCAGCTGCCAAGGATTGATGCTCAGCTTGCTTAGTTGCAGCACGTCGTCTCTTAAGTACACCGCTTTAGGTGCCGGTCAAGGTTAGGTTACTGATGACCAATAGCTCCACTATGTATTCTACTTTCACAAAGTTATTATTGATTTTAAATTTAATTTCTTTTCCATTTTGTTTGCTTGCTTGCTTTCTTGTCTTATTAGAAACTTGAATTTTAAATTCACAGAGGAATTTATTGTGCTTGCTATTGACTACTTCGAGGCATTGTACATATTAAAAAAAAATATTTCCCCCCCCCCCCCTCAATTTGGGTGATTATTGGGTATTATTGGTATGTTTGATTAATTGAGGATGAGTTAATTGGTTATGATGATAAAGTTTTGAATCTTTGAGTACAAAGTTAAATTGTAAATTTGAAGTAGAATGAACAAGGGTTTTGTTAGGAGATGGTAAAATTTTGAAATGGATACGTGGATTCTGAGACGTGAGAAGTAATTTTAGTGGAAATACAAATAATTTGGTGGAAGCTACAAAGTCAGAGAACATTTCCTTTTATTGCAAATGATAAGATGATTGAAGGTGATTTGGTTTATTCTCAGTTAAGTAAGGGTATTATTATAATTTCACTAACAAACCAAACGGCTCCCTAACGCTTGTACACATCCAGGGGTGCTATATGTCAATATATGCATACATTCTATTTAAGTGTAGTAAGGCCAAACCTCAGGGGAGGTATCCAAAAATTACCCTTGTTATCTCATAAAGTATTGTTGTTGTTATGAACAATTTTAGAGCAAGCTGATCTTGTGCACGCCCTCGCGTACGTTACTATAGTGCGCCATTGGAGTATGTTAATGATGAGTTCTTATTAGGGGCTTTCGAGCTACAGTAGAGCTTCCTTAATGGGAGCTTTCCACGCATGTCATAACATGTATGACAGCGTGTATTATATTAAGTTCTTTGTGTTAGATATATCAGATGGTATTTTCAAAGCACTCTGTTAAAATAGTTGAGTGGTAAACTGCAACTCTTCACAAGTCACCTTTGTGAGAGCTGCGATTTAAGTTCTTATAGCAGATTTCTATTTCTTCTTCTAATTAAAAATTGGGTTTAAAAATTGGGTATATATTAGAATCTCTCCTGTTAAATTAAATGTAGAACAGATGTCTAAGAGCTGTAATTTAAGTCACCAGAAAAGACTTCTATTCCCAATTAAAAATTGAGTAAAAATAAGTTTCTCTTGTATTAAATGGTGAGTATTGAGTAGAGCAGATATCCAATATATGATGTAAATATTAGTACATATTAATAAATTTAGAGAAAATGTTATTTTTAAGTTTAATAAAAAAAAACACGTGCGATACATGGTGTTATTGATTAAGCAAATGATCACTTAGGCTTTAGGAATAAAATTTGATGCTTTTAACTTTCAAAATCTCAACTTTATTCATTACATATGACTTTTTATCATTCATGAGCTTGTAGAGGTATTATAAACAATTATAATAAGTAATAAGCTTACATGGGGGCAATATAAAGTTTGCATTCAAATTGATGATGTGGTAGATTATATGATTTTATTTCGTGAGGTCATTTGATAATGGATTATTAACTTGGAGTTTCGCAGTTTTCTGCTTATTTACATCAATATCTATCAATTGTTTTCAACTATATTTATAGTATTCAAAGATCTGCGAGCACAAAAATTTAAGCGAAAATATATATAAATGAGTTATTTATTTTATATTTTATCTTAAAAAATTATTAAATAATGGTTATTAGAAAAAAAATTAAAAATTACAAAAAAATCTTATTATTAATTTTTTATTCATACTGAAAATTATATTTCTTATTTTGAGTATTTAAATCTTTTATTCTATTTTCAATTTATATGATTTATTCAGTTTATAGTTAAATCAATAAAGTGTACTTGAAAATAAGGATTATATTATTCTTATGATACCAGGGAGTTATTAGGTATTATGAAAATAATAGGAAGTAAGTGATAGATATTAATTTCAGTGTAAGAAAATTGATAATTTTCCTTATTAATTCTTATCAATTATTATTTAAATAGTGAATTTGTATTTACTATCATATTAATTGAAATTCAAATCTTATATTCTAACTTTATAAAAATATTTATAATTTTACACTTTAAAATTATTTTGAACACTCATTAAAAAAAATTATTGCCTAATTGGCTTTCAAGGAAATTACTTAGATGGCCATAACAAATGAATGAACAATCTCTTTAGTTTCCGTCAAGTGATCAGCTCTTGTACATACTACATGGACTTGAGAAGGTGACAAATTGACCACACACCGACATTATTTTAGGTATTGTTGCATAGGCCACGTCAAAGCCGTTGAATTTGAAGCGCACAAATCCAAAGGCCCAAAAATAGCCACGTGATGCTAGTTAATGGAGAAAGTGACAGAATCGACCGTAAATAAAAGAGCAAATTGGCAAAGGAAATACCGTGAGGTTTAGAGAGACAGCCAGAACAGTCGAGGAAACTACTTCTGCAGTACTGTAACCGGAAAAAAAAAAAAGACGTACGAATCAAGCATTTTATCTATTGATGTCGCAGAGCCTTGCAACAAACGTTGCAGAAATTGGATTAATTAAAATCAAACTTTAAGATCTATGATCCTATGCTCCAATAATAATAATAAGGGTTATTATTATTTTATTATTTTAAAAATTATCAAATATCAAATTATTACAGTAAGTATTATATTTTATTATTTTATTATTATATTTTTATAAAAATATTATTTTACTATTTTTCCGTTATAACTATTAATTGACTAACAAAATATTAATTTCACCTTTTATGATTAAAAAAATACTTTAAAAACTTATTTATAAAATAAATTTGTAATATATATTATTAAAATGGATATAAAATACCAACATAATTTTTTGTTAGTCAACTAACATGTCAACTAACAGTTGTAATAAAAAAGCAGTAAAATGATATTTTTATAAAGATATAATAGAAAAATGATAAGAAATTATACTTGTTGTAGTCATTTGATATTTATTAATTTTTGAAGTAGTGAAATGATAATAATTCTAATAATAATAATAAAGATATATGCTTGACCGACTAAGACGGTAACCCACTTCAATAATGTATTTACTCTTTTCATCCATGCTCGTTAAATTAGATTGTTTCAAATCTAACAGCTCATCCAAAAATGGAAAAAAAATACAAGTTAAATACCAAGTTTTTTTTTCCCCAAACAGATTCTCATTATTGCAAGACAAAATTTCAAAATAAACAAGTTAAATGTTGTAGAAAATCTTCACCTGTATAAGATAATAATAATACCTAAATGTGATTTTTAACCAAAGCATCAACTGCTCTATTATAATTTTTAGAAACATGGTCAATCTTGAAATCTTACTAAATTAACAATAGATACTTCTTATAATTATTCAAAATAGCTTAATACAAATACAATGAATACGAGGTTATTTGTCCTTGTTTCTAGATAGTGAAACCTTTGATGCATAATAAAATGTTAAAAAATATGAATTAACATAATAAGATCAAAGACAAGAACTATATATGCATTTGTACCATTAAACAATTTTATTTGCTAACGTTTGTGTAATTGTTAAGACCTTGAGGGGTTTTATAAAAATATTTAATTGGAAAATGTATGTTTCCCTTTCACTTTTTGAGGAAAACAATCTTTTTTTTTTCTTTTTTAATTGAAGGAGAGAAAAATCAAGTCTAAACGCAGTATTACACTCTTTAGAAACATGCATTTTCCAATTAGAAACATACTCTTTAGAAACATGGCCAATCTTGAAATCTTGCTTCAATAACAGTAGATGCTTCTCATAACTATCCAGAATAGCTCAGTACAAATACTATGAATAAATTAACATAATAAGATCAAAGACAATAAGTATATTTGCATTTGTAACATTAAACAATTTTATTTAGTTATTTATTTTTTAACTTCGATCTTATACGCAATTAATTTGCAAAGTTTGTGTATTTGTTAAGGGATTTTATAAAAAAATGTCTCCATGAAAAATGCATGCATCCCTTTCAATTTTTGAGGAAAACAATTTTTTTTAATTGAAGAAATTGTTTTTAATACAATAAAAGTTCAAACATATTATACTCTCACAACTATATGAGAAGACTCAAACTCTCCACTTTAATATTAAGGAGAAGAGTGATTGACCAATCCTACCACAGGATCATTGCCAAGAAAAAAAAAATCAAAGACATTAAAATGTAACTTTAAAGAATAATAATAGAATTACAAATTCTTATATAAGTAATTTTTATACAAATTGATATAGTATAACATCATTGGTTGAGTGAAGATATAAGAAAATAAAGATAAACTATGTGGACAATGTGTTAGTTTCATTTAACCAATTATGTTACAAAATTAATATAAAAATTTATAAATGTATCATTACTCCATTTTAAGTGAACACATTAAAAAATCGAAAGCAACTTTGAGATAATTTCATTAAAATGGTCCGATTAATAAAAATGTATATACCACCAAAAATGACCATTAAAAATTAAAGCAACTATATTACCTATAAAAATGACCTTAGCATTAGAAAAATGACAAAATTATTATAAATGACCACCATGAATAATGACTGCGTCATTAAAAATAAAATAAGGTAAGAGAACATTAGAACACGTGCAGGTCATTTTATTATTGTTGTTTAAATGTTATTTATCGCGATAAAATACCAACATTGCCCTTATACCTATCGCTAGACTCAGAGGTCTGGTTAAAATAAAACCATGGTTAGTTCACTCACGTGATTAACTAACCCAACTGTTACTGCGATGCTCTAATAATGAGCGCCCCCACACCGGCTTGAAAAAAAAAATTCAACAATAAACTAATAATAATAAAATAACCGTGGTTTGATCAGTCACGTGATTAACTGACCTTATTGAATGTAACTCAATACTCTCTAATAATAAGCGCCACCACACCGGCATTAAAAAAAAAAAAATTGCAACAATAAAATAATAGAAAACATATCAGAATAAATAATGATATAATTCAACAAAAATTCAACGTTGTTAAAGATTCCGTTAGATTGATGAAGTCCGTGAGGTGATAAAAATTTGCCACGGGCGTATGCTAACTTGATGATAGACGGGAGTCGACGGTTCAAAGGAGGAGTAATCAGGATCGTTTGATTGCTGATTGATGGTCACGAATGCTCGGTGTGGAACGGAGAGTATGAATGAGGGGTATAAAGCTGGTTTTAAAAGGGAGAGAGAATTTCGTTTATCAGAAGAAGGAAGGAGAGCACTTTGTTTGTGTTGTTTGTTCTCTCTCTGGTTTCTCTGCGAATTTTCATTCACTTTCTTTCGTTTTCTCAGAAGCCAAACAGACTATTTTGGCTGAGAATTGACGAGAATTTGATAACGGAATGTTGAGAATCTGAATCCAATAGAGAGATAGAGGAGATTTAGAGGTGTGTATTACCAACACACTTTTGTTTTTCATTATTAAGAAGATCAATTTAAAAAATTTGGCCGGTATAATTGTTGTTTGGTTCATGCTTTAGTTTACAGACAAATTCAAAATGACAAAAGACGGCATGGTTCAGTTGGCTTAGTGTTAATTCCGTATGATTCATCCTCTGATATAATCATTTTATTTGTTTTGCAGATACATTTCTTAAGAGAATAGAGAAATTTCTGTAAGGGGAAGATCATAATCTCTCATTAGAGCAGGAGATTTTCAAGTCTTTGAAATGCCAATCATTTCGTTGAGAAGCTGATATACATTCGATTTGTATTCTGCCGACTGAAAGAAGCAAAATATCGGCGAATTTGAGATATTGGAGGTATAAAAAACAAGCATATCGATTTTCATCTCGTCGATTTAACTCGGGACCGGTTCTCTTTCGTTTCAGTTTTGAATCGGTTTCCACTTGCTTCTTATTACGAAGCTTATACTTAAGTTCGACTCCGATTCTCATTTTTTCAGCTGTTTGGCTCTGGCGAGAATTCATCATTAGCGTCTGCAAGAAATTTCAGTTCCATGAAAATCTTGACTTGTTATTGATGAAATATTTTTTCGTTTTGATTTTTGTTCTTTTGACCGTCTCTCAGTCTCGTCTTATTCGAGCTTTAAAATTTGTCAGTCTCGTCTTATTGTGAGTTTTAGCTGTGGCTGCTCCCCAGATTTTTCTCAAATTACCTACGTTTGGTACTGAGAAAGAAAGCAGAGAGAAAAATAACATCTCAAAACTTCTTTCCATTCTCGAATTGATCTCTAGAACCAACGAATTGGCTCTGATTGTTGCAATTCACGATCCTTCTTTATTTTCTTTTTCCAACATTTTCTCGGCAGCCGAGCAAAAGCATGGAGCTTGAGAAATTTTTTATCTGTTTTCTATGCGTATTCTTCGTCAGATCCTCGGGAGTGAGTACATCTGTGATCTATTTTTGAATTAAAATTCTCATTTTCACTGACTGATGACTATTACAGCATCACTCGGTGGAGAATTCTGCATTTTTTCATTTTGAAAAATCCTTGGCTGTCGGATCTTCCTCTTCCAGTCTTCGGTCTTCCTCAGTATTCAATATTTTTGTTGCATTTTAATATATGTGATTCTTATGGTAAGCCTACTTTTCTTCTCAAAATTTGGGAAAATTCTTAGCCGTTACTTTTAAATTTTAATTTTAATCATTCGTTTTAAATGGCGTGGAAGTTGCCGGAAAGCCGAAGCCGTATCCAAATTGTTCATTTTGTTTTTCTTTTTTAGTTTTTTTAAGTATAATTCTGGAAGTTAACCGTAATTCAGGATGAGTAATTGTAATTAACTTATCTGAATGGGACAGGTTTGCGAAAGGAGATGGATAAGGACTTGTTGAGAAGCGGTAATAATGGGAGCACTTGCAAAGATGGGGGATTATTAAGAGCTAGCTCAGAGATCAACACTAGGCAAACGGCGTCGTCTGATTTCGTCTTACAGTGGGGGAACAGGAAGCGACTCCGGTGCATGAAAGTTCAAGTCAAAGACGATTCGTCCGCTTCGGCCCATCGGACGACGGTTCGAGTCGTAAGAACCGACAAAGACACGTCCAATCAGCCGAGTACTGCCACCACTAACCATAATATTGGGAATAGTTATTTTAATCTCCGTCAACGGCCATCTTCGCCTCCGCCACCGCCACCTCAGCGTGTGCTCAGGTGATAACTCTCTATCATCGTTTGTTTGATTTTATGTTTGAAAATAAACAGAGATTTGTATGCTTACGCTTACGGCGCGTATTAAACACTGTCGGCTGAGATGGTGGATCTTGTTTTTAGCTGTGGGGTTGTTCGCGCCGAGGGCCTGAGCCCGAACCTTCGCTGGTGTTTGCGAGGAAACTGTAGTGTTGTGTGTATGACGTTTAGATAATTGAATGGGTTGCGCGTGGGCCCGTGACGCGCTTTGTGTCCGTGTTCGCAGTTTAGTGTTAGCTCCTTTATTGTTCGATTTCTATAATCCACATTGGCGCGGAAAAAGATTTCGATCTGCTCTCTTTGATGGGTCCCTTTTTACCCTTTATCTTTAATTAATGGTTTTCTGCCGCAAGAAATATGTTTTACCGTGGTGAATTATATTTTCTTCTTCAATTGAATTGGTGTTTATGTTAAATTAATGTTGAAGAAAGATGGTTGCCCTTTTCAGTAATAGCATGAATTTGGATCACCTATAGTCATTAGTCGCTGTTAGTACACGGTCATAGTCGACATAATTAGTTTGTGTAATATCAGTAAGCCTGGAGTCATTCTGCATTTCTGCAGATATTATTATTATATTTTAAATTCCAATTGCAGCCTTTATGCTTGTTTTATAAAATTAGAAATAATTAGTTCATAGTCTGGGATAGTATGTCCCTTGGTATTGTACTATTGTTTGATACATTTGTCTATTTCTGGTCGTGGAATGGACTGTTCCAGGAATAGATAATATCATATGAATACCGAGCTGGCGTCTGAATCTTGATGCCTAATAACATTTCAGCATCAAATTATTTTGTTTTTGCTGAAGTGGAGGTTAGTTGGATCTACTTGTTCATTACAAGATGAACTTTTAAACTTCCAAAATCCGGGCTGAGTACTTACTTATGAGGCTTATACTTGTCCATTCACTAATTGGTCAGGTTGGTGCAAATCAGAACTCAGGAGAGCTGATGCCTGATGGTGAGTTCATAAGGTCAGGGTGTCCTTATATTTACTATTGCTTTAGTTTCTAGGATTTGAGTCGTTGCTAAAGTGGGTTGCTCATGTCATTTCACGATCCTTAGAATCTAATAGTAGAGTTTGAATTGTGTGATCTATAGATAATGCACTTGAGATTTGGGGATAGCTTTATTTATTTATAAATTTGATTAGTTTCTAGACTTTAGCATATAATTGGTGGAGTTTTAGATGGTGCATTCTCCCAATATTACATTTACATTCTTAATTGGGAAATTGGCTGTAATCTTTGCTTTGTTACTTGACTGACCTGCGGCTGCTAATTGTAGTTTTATATGGGGTTATGTTTTTATTGTTCTCGTTATAAATTGACATTCTTTAGATCATCTTTTTATTTTTTAAAATCTCAATTTGCTTCTTTTGCAGAAGATAAAAATAAACTGATCAACTCACATTTTTCCTTTATTTTTTGAATAAAAATGAGGGTAATTTGAGATTTTGAAAAGTGATGATTTGAAGATAGTTAAGTCTCAAAATTTATGTTTTATTCTTTTCTTTTTCTATATTGCAATCTTATTGGACTGATTTTGTTCAAAGTTGCGCAAAAGAAGATTAGGCTGATTAGCATTCCTAATCTAACTACTCTTCTTACTCAATTGTGCTACTCTTGACCTTTTGCATTTGCCTAGAGGGTGGCCAACTTGTCTTAGAGTTCATCACGCCTGATTTTACCCCATGAAAGCGTCCTTACATGGTGGACTCATTGGAACTTGGAACTTGGAACTGGGAAACATGGAATTAGCAAGTTCCTGCCACGCGTCCAATGATGCCCAAGTCTAATCTCAACAAATTTTCCGCCGTCGATTGTAATTGTATTAGGAATCTAGTCCACTCTATCCTACATGCCAACCCATCCATCAACACGTAGCCCACACCTTAGAAAAGGAAAATGAATCCAACGGCCTACAAACCGCCCATAGGACCAGCTGTGCTCGTTAGATCGAGATTAGAATCAAAACTATTTTTTTCATGGCAGCCAAGTTAGCAAATATCAACACTTCCTATTTGTTTAAAAAGCGCAATCCAAAGTCTCTCCAAAGAAGCCAAAAGAAAAAAGAACTCACCGTATATGACTTTCTTCTCAAATTTAGCCCGACTTTACTAGGTCACTCCCAAGGTTATTTTCGTACTTACATAAAAATTCACTTCAGCACATCACTTTTTTTACTTTTTCCTTAACACTCTACTTAACTGTATTAAATTTCATTTTTATTTCACATGTTATGTCCAGTTAATTGATGTGTTGTTATGTGTGTATTGTTTGTTAGGAACTCTGAGAATTCAAGTGCCATGAGAGGCCAAAGCAACGGTGGTGTGAGAGGTTTTGCTTCACCAGATAGGGGTGCGCACGATAAGAGAGGTACCCGTCACAACAATCACAACCACCACAACAATGATTATAACAAATCAGGGGCATCATCGGAAACAGCTCATGATAGCAAGAAAGGTGGATCCTCTTCCGCTAGTGGCGAGGCGGCGCCACCCGTGTGGCCCCCGAAATTTGTGATTGCTTTAACCAACAAAGAGAAAGAGGAAGATTTCATGGCCATTAAAGGGTCTAAGCTGCCACAGAGACCCAAAAAGAGAGCAAAGTTTATTCAACGCACAGTCAATGTAAGCTTTTCTTATTCTTTCCTTGTTTAATCCTTCATGATATCTAGACTTATCTACGATGTTGTTTTAGTTATTTTAGGATTTAGATTTAATGAATTTGATTCTAGTTGCAATTTAATTATCGTGAATAATCATCTGTAGGAATATTTTATTGGGGTACAACATTTAGGAGCACAAGGTACAATAGATCTCTTGCGGCCTTTTGATGATATTTTGGGATGGGACACGGTTTTTAAGAATGTAGCTGTTTCTACAAATATGGTTATTGGGTCGGACCCTGATTTATGTGAAACTATGATCTACTTTATTATTATTTTTTTATTAATCGTCAATTTTTGTTTTGGCTTAAAAATAGGGCTGTGTGTAAAGTGACAAGTGAGATATACATGTCCACGTGTCGGTAAAGGCGTGGACGCGTACCTAAAAATGACCTGTAGCAACGTTAGCCTCCCAGTGACCGAGTCCTGGTTTGGGTGCGGGATGTAGAATAAATTAACAAAAATCTGTGGTGGGAATATTACCCTTGCCCGAGTTTTGTGCTTTGATAATCAAATTTCTCTTGATTTAGTCGGAAAATTTCATTAAAGTAATGGTACATATTTTAAATTTTTTGTTTTAAAAAATTATTCTAAATAACGTGGCATTCCGTAATGCAGTAATTCATACTTTACTTCGTGGGGGAGATAATTGAATAACGAGACAATTGAGTTGTCATTAAGTTTTTTCTTTTTAAATTTTTATGTTTATGTTCCAATTTATTAAAATCAAATATTCTTACTACCAATAAGAGTTACTTATGTCAAGATTTTACCATAAGAGATTATCACGGTAAGACCGCAATTTTGAATTTATTTAACTTTTCTTGGCTACGGGGAGTTTTTATTTTTTAAGAAAGCGTTGAAAATGTTGGATATATGGAAATGAGTAATAATAGAGTTATAATTACCTTCGATAAGTAAGTGTATATAAATCAAAGTGACGTGAGGGAATTAGGTATATAAAATTATTATGGGTTCATATAATTAAAAATTAATTATTATTATTTTTAGCTAATTTCTATGTGTCATTAATTTGTGTAAATTATAAAATTATTCGTGGGTTTATCATTTTACAAGAATCTGAGGGTTAACAGAATGCCTTAAACGTGGGTAAGTGGGGCCAACAAGGACGTGGTAGTACAGAGCTGGAAACTGTATTTTTATCTTCGTTTTAACTTTTAAACATTATGAGTGTCTCAGATTGAGATGGAGGGGTCAATCTGCAACACGTGTACGATAGCGATTCAATAGACAACACTAAAACTTATCAACGAAGTAAGGTCTTAATACTCACCAAAGGTAATAATATTCTTCGTAAAAGTTTAACCGACGGAAGCGGATGGGCCCTTTGCCCATTATTGTGGGGCATTTCCGTAATATGGACATTGCTTTTTGGTGAATTAACTTTTCTTGTCTCTAATAGTTTTTAATGATTAATTTTCTCTTTATTGAAATAATATTTAAGAATAATTTATAATAAACAATGGAGGTGGTTTCGTGACTCTTGTAGTGGTACTCCAAGCTGGACCACACTGACAGTGCGTGGGAAGCAAAGATTGCACGTAATTTTTCGTCCATAATTTTCTTAAACGCACGACTTGTAGACGATTCTTTTTTCAAGTAGTTTTTTTTTTTTTTTCTTTTTGAAGTTGCAAGTATCTTCTTGCTTATGGTAGAATTTTTTTTTTTTTACAAATTAATTGAAATCATAACTGTTTTTAAAAAGCACAGGAATCTCTCTTTATTGCTTCCCAATCAAAATCAAAATCTGAAATTAAAGGCCAACGTTGCATTGAGTTTATGTTTTTCTTTGCAGCTGGTAAGTCCTGGTGCATGGCTATGTGACCTGACCCTTGAACGTTATGAAGTTAGAGAGAAGAAAGTCTCCAAGAAGGTACTTTTTGTATTACAACTCCCCAATTGGAGAAGCATTTTCATTAAAAATTAATGGAGCATAATGTTTGTATCGGGGATCTAATCTGATGCAGAGACCGAGAGGATTGAAGGCTATGGGTAACATGGACTCAGACTCAGAGTAGAGGAAGAGGAAGATGAATAGCTGTTGATAGCTGTTGTTTTTTGTTTGTTGAGAATATGACAAAATGTTGCTACCCTGTAAATCGTTACCTTTCGTCCCTCCCTCTGAGATGAATGAAAGGATAAAATTTCAGCCATATCTTCTCTCTCTCTCTCTCTCGGTTACTTTATTATTATTATTATTATTATTATTATTATATAATTATGCTAGAGGCATCGGCACCAACACCTGTTTTTGTTTTCCTTATATTTTTCTTTTGTTTCAGCTTTATTTTGGTGCTGGTTGACTGGGCTGGTCACGCTTTAGGCCCAGTAGTGGGCTACGTCCATTTTTCCTGGTTAACAAGTTAAAAGCTACTTTACCAACTTGGTATAACCTGTCTAAAGTAGGAGTGACGAGTGTGCCACTAGCTTTGCTTATAGACAAAGCAATGCTATTTTCGCACATTACAAGATGGTTGAGCTGAAGTTCATGAATAAGCTCATTGACTACTAGACAAATATAGAGGTACTAATATAAATTATTTTTGCAAATTTTATTGTGCAAATTAATACGACGAGACCTACATCAATTATTTTTTAAGTTAAAAAATAATCAGTTGCACAAAGCCTGCAATAATAATATAAAGGGTTCGATTCTGTTAGAGTTTACTTACGGTAGAGTGCGAATTTCAGTCATACACGTAAAATAATAAATAATAATAATGAGTTAATTTTTTTACTATTTATCACTTATGTGTGTGATTAAAATTCATATTTTACCATAGATAAACTCTAACGTAAGCCATAACCTAATATAAAATGTCATCCCACACTGCATTAATGGAATAAGTAGTGCTTGTTAAAGAGTTTATATTTCTAGAATTATTGATTTAGTATATAATTATGTAGGGAAAAGCAAACGCGAATCAACAATTACGTGGTAGGGTCCACAAACCAACTATAATAATATTCGTACAAGCTAAGCAAATGTTGGGGAACTCCAGGTGGGGGTTGGGTGGGGGCGAATGAAAAGGGAGAATAACCTCAGCTCACCGGTCAAATAATACGTTCCTAATCACGCTTAGCCATTGATTACAAAAGGTTGGTTGGGCCGAACGAGTCAATTTCGCAGAGACTGCCTTATACAACATAAACTTTTCGATAATCATCACTCTGGCGACCTCTTCCAAGGCATCGCCAAGTGTAATGATACACCCCTACACCAACAAATTGAATCATTGCACATTTGATCCCCCTGTTGTTTTCAGTTTTCACGAAGGTGCCACATACCCGATGACTTGGACTTGGAATAATTAAAAAAGGCAAAAAAAAAAATATATATATATATATTCCTGTTGGTCATGTGAAGGGCACAGATTCCCCTTCTCCTCCAATTCTCTCACTCATTGTCCTTCCGCACAATTGCACATGGGAATGGGAGTGCATAGACACGTGTCAGCTATGCCTTGCCACTTGGACTTTTTCGTTTAGGGAAAATGCGAATAACTGTTTGCACAATTCCATTAATTTTACTTTTCATCCATTCTCGTGGGAAATGCATTTCCTCTTCTGTCGTCCGGCGAACGCGATTCGAGTGAAATAAAATTAAATTGATTCGCATAAAAATTAAAACAAAAGCGGATAGTGAAGGATCTATAACATAACAACAAAAGGAATAGCTTCATATAATATTATATACTAATAATAATAATAATCACAAGTCTCCAAAATAACAAACATAAATCAAATCATATCATCACATCTCCGTATTAAGTTCTACAAAGCATAACTGATAACTCTCTCTCTCATTATAAAATTTATATGTAATAAGACTCACTCCCTAAAAGACTAAAACCCAGTGGATCCGCCTCTACTAATAAGTCCACATAACGTCTAAACAACGTAAAAAAAAGAAAGAAAAAAAAATATGAAGAAACCACTCTACACACCCAATAAGCTAGTGACACGTAATCAGATAAAGAACCGGCCTCTTAAACCCTGAGAACTGAGCCGAACACCAGAGCGGAAAGGAGAGCGACACCAGCGGCGACGAAGGAAGGCGAGATCGAGCCGGCTCCGGAAGCGGGAGCTGGGGCGGGAGAGAGATCTTGAGCCGACCCTGCGAGAGCCAAGGCGGCCAGGACAACGGCCATCGTCAGCGTAGCCATTGAAGCCTTTGAGAATGCCATTATTGAAGCCTTTTTTTTCTCAGGGTTTTTGAGAGCGTAATCGAAGGAAGCTGCGAGAGATTCTTTTTCCTCTGTGTCTGTAAGTGGGAAGAGTTAATATTTAAGACATGAGAAGAAAATAGTGAGGTTTATTTATAGACTGAAAAGTGTAGACGGGAAGAGGGGAATTTCGGGCAGCGTGGCAATTGATTGGCAGCGGCCCGGATTTTTCCAGTCTGTCTATTGGTTTATTGACAGCTACGTTTATTTGTGGGTCCCAGTTAATTATAATTTCACGCGACCGTTTAGGGTACCGAACGGCGAAGCGACGTCGTGTCGGTTCACGAGTGTGACTTACGCCGAGGAAATAATTGATTCTTTGGGATTGGGAAAATTTGAGCAAAGTAAGATTACGGAAACATCAGCGAATTAAAATATAACATCGCAGTCTGTGATAAACTTGATAACTATCTACTTTAATTGATAGGACATATAATAATTCGAATAATTTAATTGATAAAAATCTCTTACTGCTAAGTTTGGAGATCCATTTGCACTCAAATTTAGTGGAGGAAAAATTTGATTTCAGTCGTGTTATGTTATTAACAAAAGTTATTGTTCAAAAAATGCCTTTTTCTAGCTGCAATAAATGAGAAAATGTTAAAGTAATTTTTTTTATATATAAATTGAACGAAATCTTGGTGTGATTAGATTATTTTTGTAAATTCTCGAGAACTATTAACGTGGGTCGGACGATTCGTTGACGCTTGTTAATAATTTATTAATTTACGTGAGAGTGGGGGGGGGTGGGGGATTTTGTGTATGATGAGTTCATTGAAGAGGCGAATGTTTTAATGGTGGGATTGATAATTAGGGATCAGTAATGGTGCAGTTGATCCCGCTACAAAAGATTTTTGTAAGCGCCCACAGACAGCCCACGTGGGATGCGGTGGTACGACCATTAGGAGGAGGACGCGTGGAGATGTGGAAGGGCACGGGCTTTTTTAATTTTCGAATTTTGAATTTGAATAATCGGATGTGGACATGGACAGTATGAAATGATCGTGAATTTTGTGGGTTTCCAGAACTTTCCGTTTGGCGTGCGCGACTGTGTGACTGTGTTCATTGGCAGGCGCATGTAGGATGTTACGAAGTTTACTCGTTAAACGTATGAGGCAAGAAAATGGTTTAACTTTTGGGTAAATGTTTAAAAAAGAAAATTTCAATCAACGCTTCTTCTTTTTTCTTTTTTTTTTTTTGCCCATAAAAGAAGATCTTTAATTTCTGTAATTATATCATAAATGAGTCCAAGAAGATCTGGCTGCATTGTTGTAAATTTTATTTAGTTAACCATTCAAATTTGAGTCCCGAACAAGGTAGAAGAAGGTTAAAAACTTAATTTTAATTTTGACTGCTTCTTTTTGTTTTTGTTTTTTTTTTAAATGATCATGAAACACTTCTTCTCATTAATTAATGTAGAAAGAAAAAAAGGTTTCAACCACTCCTACGTAGATTAGCATGATTTCTTTTTTAAATATTATTTGATTGGTATCATTGCAAAGTTAATTTAGACTCAGTTTATTTTGGCTAAAAACATCATATATTTAAGATGCATCATCAGAAAATTGATTTAGAATCACCTAATTTTGAGCTCAAATATTAGATATTTGCAGTCACAATCATATAATTGGTTTAGGTTTAATTTGTTTTAAGCTCAAATATGTAAGCTATCACATAAATAATTAAGAAGGTTACAAGATTCCAAGGGCATGGTCGGGTTAATTACAGTGCAGCTGTAACCTCTACCAAAACCTGAGTTCGATTTTTGAGGGTAAAAACTATATTAAGACTTGCCCGCCCCCTCTTACATTTGAAAAAAAAAATTAGAAGGTGACAACATTTCTTTTAATTGTAAATATCAATATATATTTTAATGTAATATTCTTTTAAAAAAAAGGTCAGGTAGAATTGATCACCCTCATACCAAATTTTGTAAAAAAATAATTTAGGTTATGCTGATTCATAAGATGAGGGGTTCGTATAGTTTAGTTCAGCTGATAATTTTTATTTTTATTTTGTTGAAAAAAGAGATATGAGATTTAAATTCAGTTTAGGTAAGCAAGGACGGTTTTGGGTTGTCACCGAGCTAAATTAAAAAGGATTAATGAGATGAGACGAGTGGTTTATTAAAAAGAATAGTGCCACATATTATAAAGTTTGTGTCAAAAAAATTCATCCTATAAAAGAAGAGACACTCCTAATAGGCATTTAAAAAAAAAAAATACAATAAATCGTTTTAAAACATAACTGTGACTAGAACATCCCCTTGTGAAGATATATTTTTTATTTTTTAAAAAAAAAATTATTTAAATATCTCTAATGTTCATGCAACAAATATGATGAATAGTCACAAGGGCAGTCTAGAAAAAGGCATTTACAAATACACGGCGGGCCAAAAAAGAATCATTCACCTTCTACTAATCCTTCAATGTCTGCTTGCAACTCAACTAAACTGAAAGCAATTAGCATATCAAATTAAGCAAAAAAAAAAAAAAAAAAAAAACGATTTAAGAATCTTATTATTTTATTCGTTAATATTGCTGAGCATATGGCATCCCTGGGCGGCTGTGGAGTGCACCCTGGCGTTGGATTTGCTCACAGACAAAGAAAGTAGTTTGATTTACGTAATACAATTTTTTATACCTTTTATTTTTTATCTGCATGATTTAGTAGTTCTTACAGAGACGTGCTAACGAGAATCATGCAGTAGCTGGTGTCACTTGTCAACTACTCCTTTAACTTAAAGAGCGTATTTGGTATTCCCAAATGAGTGATTATTTGACAATTGATTATCACATATGGTTGGTTCGAGTTATTCTATCAGACGTATCACAACAATAATCATCAAATAAGTGAGAATCAAACAAAATTTGAAAGCAAATTCTCAAGTTATTGGTTAGATTTTATGAAAATTTGACTTGTGAATATCAAGTAACCTCAGAATTAGAATGAATGTAATGTATACATTGGCATTTACTGTTTACTAATCACCAATCATAGCTTTCTATTTGGCTCAATGGCTGAGTGCAAATCCAGATGAGCATGAAATTCAAATCAACTTAAAAACGGTTTAAAGAAAACAAAATATCTTGGAAGTTGTTTTCACTTAATTATTATCAGTATGATGAAAATGATCGAAGTTAAAAACGTCCAAAATTATTAAATTCATTTATCTAATCTGATTAATGGATACATATACCACATTGGCTGTCATTCCTCTGTACATACAAGAATCTCACTGTATCATCAAAGAGGCTAATCCTATGTAACGGTACTCTCAATTCGTATTATGCAACTCGTCTATCCGAAAAGCTCCTAATCATCTTTCTTCCTTAGCTATTACCATTCACTCAAAAGTCAGAACTGAAAGGTAGACAAATTTATTTGTTAAAAGCCCAAAACTTTAGATGATATATTCATCAGAGGTTCTAAAGAACTCGGTGCAAATTTTCTTGCAAAGAGAAAGCAAACTGTAGAGGGCTGGTTATTGTATTTGCAATGCTGACCTCCATAAACTTTCTTGAAAAACTCCTCTGTGATGTCAGCTCTTCCAAATGTGGCTGGATGAGCACCACCTCTCGACCAATCAACCCAAGTGCTGCTTCTATTTGCCAAGAGATTTGGCATTTGAATAGATAGCATGGTGGGAAAATAGTGTTCGTCCACATAACAAGGTGGTCTACAGAATTCCGTGAATTTTGGATAATATGTAGTATCTTCCACAATGTTGACTGCAAGCCTTCGGTTGATTTCAAACCATTGGGATCCTTTGCGCCACTGGGTAATGTTCACCACGGGTGCCATGTTCGCATTGTAGCGTCCTCTCCCATATGGTCCAGGGTCATCAAATGAACCCATGAAACTATGTTTGGATTTCTTTATGTAATGGTAGATGAGGGAGAAATTATAAAGAGGAATGCAAGACTCAGAGACAAGAATGAACCATTCATTGGAGATATCAAGCAATGCATTAGCAAGGAGTCTTCTCTCAGCATCGCACATGCTCATTTTTCCCCATTCAGAGATCTGCCAAGGGAAGATACAGAAGACATTACAATCTCCTCTAAATTTTGGGAAATATTGTATTCAAAGGTATGTGCTAAAGTAAATAGGATAAGCAGATAAAGCATAACCATCAAAGGCTTTCAGAAGAATGCAAGACAGTTCCACTACCAAACACTTCACCTAGAACATGTAATGATAACATTTGGTAAAGGTAATGATAAAACCTGTTATTTTCTGGGATCAAAGGGTATCAAGTATCAATTTTACGTTTGGGACAGGATTATGGTAGCTGCTTGTTGTTGAAATGGCACTGTAGCAGAGCTAACCAAATCAGATCTCCATTTCTTGGAGGATTTGTATCCTGTTCCAGTTACTACAAGGGGGCAACTCAAGAACATACATGTCTTCCTACTTGTCCAATACAAAAACGTAGGGAGAAAAATAAAATAAAATAAAACACACTTTGTCGAGCCAATATACATACAGACAGCTCAACCCTCCCCTTGGTGTTTTGGGATCCCAAATTTTTCACCTCCACACGATCAGTGGTTACCAGCCTCAGATAAACTTACACTGTTGCAGTTCCCAACTTTTCAAAATTCAACCCAAAAAATGACCGACTCTTATTGTTGATCATTCTCTCAAACCCAGTTTTGCTGGTGAAAGTTATAATATATGCCATCAAATTAATTAGAAAATGTTTGCCAAGTAACATTCAAGAATGCCACCATGTCATCTATGGATTGTCAATAATATACATATAAATTATTCCTTTCTCATGATAGGTATAAGGTCCATCATCTATGGCATGAGCTCATAGTGGCAATAGTTCAGAACCAGCTCTGTCTCCAAATTCCATTAAGTCGCTCATGCTAGATTCCTGGCAATTTCTCATGGACTCCAATAATCCGTAAGGCAATCAGGGAAAAAAAAAGGAGCAAAATTTTAACTTGGCTAAGCAAAACAGAATATATTTAGTTTATAAACAGAATCTGTTAATCAGCATCTTCCTATTCAACAGAGTGTTTCTAGACTTTGATCGTGAATCACCATGCATATAAAAGTGATGATGCTAAATGGGGACACTACTTTCTACTTTCAAACACCAAGAGCCTAAAGATGACTGAGAGGTCCTAAGAACTGAAGATTGCTAAACAAATTTCGGAAAGCTATGCAAGCATGCTAACACTATATAGATCCTCAAAAGAATAATTCACATTATTGGTAAAAAATAAAGTACTGCTCATCATCACTCAAGAAAAGAAGATCATAACTTACATCGTCATATAATCAATAGCACAACAAAGATGATCAGATGAAGTTTCTACCAGAATTTTAAATGAATAAATAAAACCTACAATAGATAGATATAATGTCAGGCATACCTGACTTGGGATTTGTCTGTTGTAAAAAACTGATGAAGATGGAAACTTGTCCTCGAATGTTGGCAGAGAATGAACATATATAGAATATAGCCCTTCGTGCCCCTTGAAAAACTTCTCCCAAAGAGGTCCAAGAGGTAATGGCCCCTTCGTCAAGAACATAAATGCAATCTTTGGAACTCTCTTAAAGGGATACTCCTTCACTCGAGGCACAAATGAGGCCCTCCAAAAAAGCTCCTTATCACTCATTGTGTGCATTAAATTTGATGGAGGATTTATCCAATAATCCAAACCATTTGGTAGTTCAGGGCATGCCACAAAACTGGACTTAACCGTTGTCACAACACTCTGGACTCCAAACCGACGAACTGAGAATATACTAATCAACGAAAAGGCTGTACACAGAGCCAGAAACAAACCAAATAACTGAAATAATCTCAGTGGCAAGGCCCTAAATTGATTTGTCTTGTTAACAACTGCAGGGTCTTTGCCTTCCTCTAGCGGAACAACCCTTGCTTGCATCTTTATAACTCTAAATCAAATCAAAATTTCACCTTCTGCGTCAGATCCAAATCAACATCCTAGCATCAAAAGCACTACTAAGCCTCAAAATACCAGCTAATTTATTCACCAGAGCTAGCAAAAAAAAACAGCTTTTTTTAAATATTTGAAATTTGTGGAATTCAATATGTTTCAGCTAAAAAACCCCACTTAGCAACAGTAACGAAATTGGATCTAGAGCTGACACTACAGTTCTCAAAAAGCAAGTATTAACAGATATAGCACAATCATCAGCTTTCACAGCATATGGGTTTCTTGAATAAGAAGCTCTTAGCAAAAATCAAAAGTCCAGATCGGACTACTTGATAGTCTCTAGATCAAACGAAGCCATTAACGTGATTGGTGGGGCGATGAAAAACAGCACAAGATGGTGAACGTTCAACATACCATGTAAATTTGTTGGGGCTATATGAGGAAACAAAGTTTGAAGCTTTAGCTCGAATTGCGCCACCAAAGAAGAGAAACAGAACGGTCAAATAAATGAACAAAGTTAGGCAAAGAAAATAAGAGGAGAAAAAGAGAAAAGTCCTTGGGACGCCCAAAGAGAGAGAAACTGAGAAAGTCCAAGAAAGTGGGGAATCAAGGAAATTTTGAGTGTGTGTATGTATATGTATATATATATATATATATATATATATATATGGAACTTTGAATTTGAGGAAATCACAGAATTGTAAAATTGTGAAATGTGGAGAATTCAAAGAATGTTTTTAACACGTACGGTGGAAGTGTCTGCTTCGTCTTTTGTGGGTTAGCCGTCACCATGTGAGAGGCGGTTTTTGCAAGGTAATAATACGGCAATGTGTTGCTGTCATTTTGTAACGTTTTGGAAAACAAATTTACCCTGATTCATTTGCCTTGGTAGATCGTTTTTTTTTTTAAAAACCTTTTTTTTTATAACTTGAAATGGAATGAAATTAGTAAAAATTTAAATTTGAATGATATGTAAATTTTTTAAAAATTTAAAAAAATAAATATTAAGTTATTTATTTTTTAATTTTAAAAAACTAAAAACCTATATTTTTACTAAATTTAAATGTTGAATAAATAATATATTTAATATATTTTTAAAAGAACTTAAATATGATAATAACGTTATCTTCTTTTTTTTTGAAAAGGATAATAACATTATCTAAATCATTTTCAAGAGAATGATTTATGAAATTATTCATTTAGTATGGAGTTGTTCTAACTTAACTAAGGTTTTTGGTTTGAGATTTGAGAATGTAGTTATATTAAATACTTGTTAGGAGAGTTTTGCCGCGCTAGTGGTCCTACCCGGCTCGAATCTAAATTAGTCCAGACCCAATATAATTTTCGAATACTAAATTATTTAATATACAAATTTTTTTTAATGAAATTATAATATAAAAAGTACTTTAAAATTATCACAAGTGCTAGTACGTAATATAAGAAAAAACTAACAAGATACTTGGGAAGTAAAAAAAAAAAAAAAACTGAACAAAAATTCTACAAGAAAAGACTGTCAATGGAATCAATTATGGACTATCAAAGGCCACAAAGGAGATTCAAGAAATCCTTCACGTGAATGTTGTGTCGCATCATGAAAAGTATCTTGGCTTGCCATCTATGGTAGGGAGAAACAAAAGACAATTCTTCGAGTCGATCAAGCTTCGAGTGCTCAACAAATTAAAAGGATGGAAGGCCAGGCTCTTCTCAAGTGGTGGGAAGGAAGTGTTGTTAAAGGCTTGTCATTCAAGGCACTCCTGTTTCTGCTATGGGTGTTTTCAAGTTGCCAAAATGCTTATGCGAGGACCTACAGCGTTGCATCACAAATGATTGGTCGGCCAATTCTGATAACTCTAAATGCATTCACTGGCTTTCTTGGAAGAATCTTTGCAAGCCAAAGAAGGACGGGGGCATGAGGTTTAGATATTTAGGCCATGTTTGTGATTGAGATGTGCTGTTAAAAAAAAATTATAGTTATGTTATAAAAATTAATAATATGTAGTAAATATAAATTTTAAATAATAATTTTGATAAAATTATTAAAGATATAATAGATTTTGTATTATACAAATGAAAAATCATATCAATCTAACTTATAACTTATAACAGTTAGTGTTTACTAAACACTTTACTACTGTAACTTAACCTCAATCTCAAACGCCTCTTAAGTTCCTTTAATCAAGCGCTCTTGGCCATGCAATGTTGGGGAATACTACAAGCACCTGAGTCTCTTTTGGCCAAAGTTGGCTGCTCACGTCACGAATAGCCCTCATATGGATTTTGCATTTTTTTTGCTAAGAATTTGGAATCTTCGATGTCAAAAGAGGACTACTCATCTTTTGTGATGATTACATGGTCTTAATTGGCACTCTAGGAACACAGCGCTCTATCGGCATCAGATGATGGATCCACAAAATGTCCTTTGTAAGGCTGAAGCTGGTTGGATTCCACCAGATATTCATTGGTACAAATTGAACGTTGATGCGGAGACTGACATCTCTAATGGAATTACAGGTTTGGGTGCAATAAAAAGAAATTCCAATGGAGATTTCATGGCTGCCTCAGCTCGCAAGAAATCCTTTCTTGGTGACGTCGAGATTGCAGATGCTGAGGCTATCCTACAATGCATCAAGCTGGCGACAGATTCGGGCTTCTCTCCCTTGATTGTCGAATCTGACTCAGCAAATGTTGTTCTTCTATCTCATCAAGCCAGAAGGATCATTTCGGAAATTACAAGTTTCATGGACAAACAGAATTTTCAAGCCAAACATGTTTGTAGAAATTGTAATACATTCGCCCATTAATTAGCGAAATTGACACTCTCTCTTATTAACGATCTTGTTTGGTTGGAAGACCCTCCCGCAAGGAAATGTTTTTTTTAAAAAAAAAAAATTCTTGTGGACTATCAAAGGAACCGATTCACTCTTAAACTTACAGTGCACAATATTACATGCCAAATTATGACTAATCATGCCTAATGCATTAATATCCTTTCACAATGGTGAAATCTGAAGGCCCAAAAATATTGTCATTTGTTCAAGCCGACGTATTGAGGCCAGATAAGCACGCTAAGGTCAATAAATAATTAACGAAATCATACTAGCTTTCTAATAAAATCTATCGAAAGTAATATAAATTGAAAAATGATGGAGCACTTTTTAACCCTAAAGGCCATAAACTCAAATTCACACCTTTAAGAATGAATTAAAATTTAATTTAAAAAAAAAGATTATATAAGGATGAGTTTATTAGTTGTACATGGGTGACTTTTTTGATAAATAGAGAAAATAAATAATTAAATAGAGATATTTTTTACATTAGAATTTTAGTCGGTTTATTCAAAAAAATTTATTTAGTAAAACGCCAAAAAAAAAGCTTATTTTATTCCATCAAAATTATCTAAAAAACTCATTAACTTATAAAAATAACCATCTTTAATTGACTTAATTAATTAAGTTGTCATTTAATTAGAAAAAAGATACACCCCTTAGTTTTTAACTCAATTCGTAATTAAACAGGATACGTCTCTGTCATTTGTGCACGATTAATAACAATGCTTATCCAGAATCCTTTTAATCGGCCTTTAAATTGAATAAGAAGATGTTTGGAAGAAGAATTTTTTATCTCTGTCATAAACTGTGAGCAAGAAGATAGGGCATATAACAACTAAGAGAAAATAAGTACAAAGCACGAAAACCAGCTCTGCACTTTTTTCTAGTTCTTTCAGATTCTGCACTCTGTTTATTACCCTCCCATGTCATGAAGAGATATGTCTTTTTCTCTTCTTCGTCTTCTTCTATTTTTTTTTTCCTAATATAATTTCTAAAAGAATTTATGAACAAACATGGTATTTATATGCACAATTAATCACGAGTCGCACAAACCAGTGATTCCTGGCCACGATCGTGCGATATTACTACATTGCTGATTTTTTTTTTCTTTTCTTTTCGTTGTGAATAATTAACATATACGGCCCACCAACCACTGCATCCCGAGAGTGCGTGCCAAAATCATGTAAATTGATTTTGGAAGTTTTGGAGCTAAGTACGCGTAGCATTATTACTGGAAAACATTCAGCCTTCAATGCTACGAGAATTCTCGGGTTGTTGCACATTTAACACTTTAACAGGTTGGTGCGCAGAATGCCATAGAAAAAACTCACGCAACTCAGGTAATTATTTTTCCACGTGGCAGCTACATGGAAAATGAACAGGCACAGATTCCTAAAGTGCCACTAAAATACAGTCGTAATGTTAGAAAATTAAGGATTATACAAGCAAACGAGAGTTTTAAGAAAAATGAAATATCATTTCCGCAGCCCCTGCACAGATTAGGGGAACTGCAAAGACATGCTTTGACAAGAACAAATGGTCGATTTCAATCATTCAGAACATTGACATGCTGCATAAGGAATTGAATTCATATATTTCTGACCAATGGTGAGTTGCATCCCATGGATGCACTCCATCAGCAGAACTGTCAACACATCATGATATTGTATCCAGAAGACAAACTTCCCTAAAAAACACAACATCATTTAGCAAGCGATTAATCAATTGACTGCTGTTATGACAGCACTTTATGCACGTAATCAGAAGTAGACATATTTCGTCAAGCAACTCCCATACATTGCATACTACATGTAATCCAGTCAAATGTGTCTACCTCATTCACAAGGAACAGTTAGGCGTATATACAAAGAGAAGAGTTTTACTTCAGTGCTTCACCACTTCAAACTTGAAGCGGAGGTTGGAAATCATAACCGGGCACTTTCCTTTCTCATCGTACTCGGCATAGTCCCCTCCTGACAAATCAATGTCTTCATACTGAGTCCCAGCAAGCTACACAAATTTACAGTTAGTAGGATAAAGCAAAACCAGAACAAATAATTTTTTTTTTTTTAATTATTTTGGGTCATCGAGAATTTTTCCTCATATTAATCTCAGATTAACGAGATTAATTTCACTCGTCATCATCACACAAATAATAGATGGCTTTAGTAACAACAAATGTATATGAGGATAGAAGCAAAATGTGCAACAAGAAAAAGCATCAACAGTAATTAGAAGTAGATATATTGATGATGAATCTTCTTAGCTGCGTCAAAGATTAACCCAAAAAGTACCAAGTGCATTTACAGCTGTCTGCATGGGAATGAGATAGTTAGGAGCACAGTAGAAAAAGAGGAGAAACATGTGTAATGCATTCGCCTGTTCTTATCGAATGAATGCAAGTTACACTTCATCCAGCTCATCTTTAATACAGTTAGTAAGCAAATAGAATCTTCAAACAAGGTTTCCATTCCAAAGTCTGCCCACCCTTCGCCATTCAAGTCAAGAGTAAGCCGATAGGAGACTGAGAGAGCAAAAATCTATTGTCATGCTCTCCACCTCAATAGAGGGGCAGAAACCATAAAGGCTAAAACTAGAGCAAATAATCAAACAATATGCTAACACATTAAAGAAAAAGCTGGAAAGAATTTGTAAACTAAAGAGCTCAATGTTGAAAATATTCACAACCGTGAAATGCATCAAAAAGGATAAGATGTATCTTAAATGAAGATGGTCATGCATAATCATAAATACGAACACTCAACTTGCGCTCTGATAACACAATGCAGTGCTCACAAGTCATTTCCATCCACCACTTGAAATATGTCTAATGTTTCGTGTTCAAAAACTACGGGTAAAGGGCAAGAATAGAAACTTACAGATTCAACTTTCCATCCAACACCAAAGACGAAATCCACAGGCTCATAACCCCTGCAGTTGAATAACATCAAGGGGCTAAAACCCCCAGATTGAGCAGCTTCCTGGGTCAGTGGTTTACCCCGGCCTGGGATCATAGTAACAGTTCCTTCTCTCCCACAAAATTTGCACTGTGAAGAAAGATATGGAGCCAGAGAATCACCAACAACCAGAACACAGTCATTTTATAAATAGAGTGAAAAAGTTTCATCTGTAATATGTCACAGCAACACTTGAAAATACAGACAATATGTCACAGTCATTTATACTACAAGTCTCTAACAGATTAATCTACCCAAGAAACTTGAAAATATGCAAGAAATCCATAGTACCAGATCCTCATTCCCACACCTTCAAAGTAATTACTCAAGCTCAACCAAAGAAACTTAATAATTCTTTTTCCATTCTAAATCCAAGGCATCAAAAAGCATATATAGGTCATTGAACAGAAAAAAAATACAATTTATACTAGAAGTCCCAAGAAAAACTATATCTTGAAAGCTTGTCGCTTGCAAGCAATTTTTACAAGATATCAAAAGAGCTGAAGAATTGCATTCAAATCATAAAAAGAAAAGCTCTGAAGTTCACAAAGAATCATGAGGATACATTGTAGAGTTATGTTCTATCATGATTCCATGAACTCGTTCACAACAACAGTAACAGAAAAGCCTTGGTTTTAAGTCCAAGAAATTGATTTGTTACACTATGCTACTGCTAAACATCTCCAGTTTGACTACAAACAATAATATACATCTAAGCTCAAATGGCACCAATTTTAACTAGCTTGATGAATATATATATTCAATTAGGGATCTCTGGTTGTATTAAAGTTGGGAATAAGCTAACAGACAAAAAAAAAACAGACTCCAGTGCAGTGTATTTTGTTCCGTATTGTGTTGAAATTTGTGTTTTCTGTCTTTTAACTTATCCCTAACTTTAATATGATCAGGAATCCCTGATAGTAAACTCTCCCTCCCTCCCTCTCTCTCTCTCTCTCTGTCTCTCTCTCTATATATATAGATATATGTGTGTGTGTGCGCGCGTACTGCAACCTATTTTAATCTCCACTGCAAGTGTATATTACTTGAAACAATTTACATTAGCAATATCTGGTACAACCATCATGACTACAGACCATCTAATTGCATCATTTGTTATCTAAAGATAAATGATTAAATGAAATATGTTACTTCACTAAACTAAGCCTGAGGTACTAGTATAACAGCTTTTCCTTCACAGTTTGATCATTTGGTTAGAGCATATATCTATTTAAAGTCCTCGCAATCAGACAAACATGCTCACTCACATTTTAATACATACACAAAGAGAGGAAGAGAGAGAGATATTACTTTTTGAATGAGATTTGTGGTTCCCTTGCCTCCTTGAGTAGGAAGAGTTTCAGCCAAGCTCACACAAGTTTCTTTCTGGCTTAGTTCTCCGCATCCACACTTCAACTACACCTCACAAAAAATAAACAGATAAACATCTAATTCAGAGAGCATTGCAAGATTAAAATTCAATTCCAACATTAACTAACTAGAATCAACAAAACAAACATATAATATAATTTGATAAGAGTGATATACAATGTTACTGAAAATCAACTTATATGAACATCCATAAGCATATATAAATCAGATCTGAAAATAATATGATGGGTGACAGAGATTGAACTGAATATAATCATTATACATAAAAACACAAACATACATAACAGGAGACAACAAATTTGAACACTTAGAAAAAGAATCAAAACAAAAAATCCAAAGCAAAACAAGGTGAAGAGCATTACTATAGATCATAGTCACAATAATCATCTGTATTTGAAAATCAAGTCAAATGAGTAACCTAAAACCAGAAACCTAAAAATAAGTACTCGCATTCATTTGAAGTACAAGAGAGAGAGCAATAAAAACAGAAAAGAAAAACCCATACCGAAATTCATCCATTTTGTGAAGCAAAGCGAGCAGTGCAAGAAGTAAATACGAAGTAAAGAAGAATCAAGAGCGGCGAAACGGAGGTAATACTGAGGGAGAGAAAGAGAGGGGACCTTGAAGAAGTAAGAGAAGTTAGGATCGTCGCAGCCGCCTTGAGGTTGGAGATTGGTGAGGTTCTCGAGATCGGCGCTGATCATCAGCATGCAATTCACCATTTTCGCTTAGCTTTCCAGTGCCAAAATATTCTCTCTCTATTTTTTTCAGCGTGCTGGATGGACGGATGGATTGAGACTCGAGAGAGACAAGGTAAGTGCACGCCCCTTCGATCGAGGGAATTCTATTATACGCGCGTGGCTGAGGGAATTGCGTGGGATATACCCCGTTTCCCTCCTAATACTTAAAATATACCTCAACCTATTAAAATCTATAACTTTACACTTAAAAAAACTAAGGAAAGTATAAAAATAATTTTAATAAAATACTAATAAAAAATTAATACTCGACTCATTCAATCTATTTACTCGACTTCTTACTCGACTAGATACTTGATTTATTCAATTACCTTCACTTCTTACTCAACTGAACGCTCAACTTACCAGACTTCATAACTGACTTCATACCTGACTTCATACTCGACTAAATACTTGACTTATTCAGTTACATTCACTTCTTACTTGACTAAATACTCAACTTATCAGACTTCATACCCGACTTCGTACTCGACTAGATACTCGACTTATTCAATTGCATTCACTTCTTACTCAACTGAATACTTAACTTACCAGACTTCATACCCAACTTCATACTCAACTTATTCAATTGCCTTCACTGCTTACTCAATTGAATGATCAACTTACCAGACTTCATATCCGACTTTGTACTCGACTTATTCAATTGTCTTCACTTCTTACTCGACTGAATGCTCAACTTACCAGAATTTACTTTTTTAAAAATATTAATACTCGACTCAATGTACTTACTCGACTTAATATTCGACCTCTTTAAAAATTACATAAAATTTACTCGACTTGTTCAAAAAATTTACTTAACTTTTACTTAATATTCGATCACTTAATACTCGACTCATTTAATATGCTTACTCGACTTCCTACTAAACCATATACTTGACTTACTTATCTCCAATTCTTACTCGACTTACCCGACTTCGTACTCGACTTCTTCCTGCACTAAGAGGAAGAAATGTATGGATTCTTTATTTTTTAAGGTTATTTTTTACTTTTCATATCTTCGTGAGATATATGTATGTAATAGCGTATAAATTTGATATTTAAAGATAAATTAGGGATATTTAAATTAAAAAAACCCCGCGTGGCTTGGCGAATGTTGCCCGCCCACGGTGATTACATCGATACGATTAATGTTTTGAACGACATGTCGTATTTTTCTTGGATGGTAAACAGACAAGACGTTTGTACTTGGTGAGAATGCTACAATTTTGTAATCGGGATTTGTATGACCAACTAGGGTCGCATAAAGTCGGTAGAGTTTGGTATACATGGACAAAATAATTTGTTACGTACTTTGTATCTAAGCTGAAGATAGTATTATGATTTTTGAAAAATTTTCAAACGAACAATTTTAATGAAATCTTTCAATTTTTTATTTCATTATATTTAACTCTATATATTTCTCTATTCGTAAGAGTACATTTAATGTATAAAAGTAGTTATAACATAATTCTTATTATTCGTATTAACAGTTACTCTATAAACAATGTTGTTTTGCGGTGCTAATGACTTAACACTATTTTTATAGTTTCAGAATGTTTCTTTTAAGGCATATTGGTTGTTATTCGCTCTATAGTCTATGGAGACATGTTTTATATTTGATAGGTGAACGACATCTACCCCGGAGGCGAATTTGAAGACCGTGCAAGTACGTCATCTTCGCAAGTCTAGCTAATTATTTCGCATGCAGTTTTCAGTGCTATGGGTTATTCTTCGAAAACCCAAAACCATGCCTAGCAGATTGCTTGATGAAACGGTGCCGTTTAACGCTTTCAATAATTTAAACATGGATGTTGAGCCACACACACACACGTATAAGAAATGTCTGTTTATTCTCTTTCTCCTAGCTAGCCGATGACAATGAACAAATTAAACTTGCATGCGCACAGTATGCAAATTAAGAAGGCGCCATCTGCAGAAGCCACTTGAAATGGCACATGCTGCATCTCAAATATTGAAGATGCGTCATGCATGTAAACTTAAAGTGAATGAGAGTAGAAAGGTGAATCATGCAAATTTGGTGTCTTCAAAATTGCGCTCCAACTAATATTAACAGCAAAGAATTTTCCATGTCACTTCTGTTTGATCACCAAAAGTATATATGTGCTGCCTTTTAAGGAGTTCTTGTATATTCAATAATCATTGTTGTGTAAAAATTAAATTATTCTAACTTCTACTTAATTGCATTTATATGTTGTGAATTTAAAATAATTGGTGAAAAGGTTCTGTGATCCCATGGAGTATATACTGGGATACAAAGGGTTCATAATTCTACTAGGAGTAACTTTTGTAATAAGTTATGAGTTTGCAAAGGGTGACATAATCTCCGGACAAAAGAGTTCCTATATTGGAAGGAAAGTAAATCATCTCAACAGCAACAGCAATGTAGTGAAAAGCATTCAGGTATGTGTATATATATATATATATATATAACTTCTTTGACCTATATTTTTAAGTTATGTATCCTTGAAACTTCTTGGTCCTTGTAGAGTGAAGATGGAGATATTATCGATTGCGTCTACATTTACAAGCAACCAGCATTTGATCATCCTGCTTTAAAGGATCATATTATCCAGGTACAAGCACAACACTTCTAGTATTTTCTTCTAAATAAAAAAATTCAATGATGTTACTACTATGTATTTGATTCAGATGACACCCACTTATGATCCAAATGGGGAGACAGTGACAACAGGATCAGTTGATATAGAAACATCCACGACTGTTATGGCATCACAAATATGGAGAAAAAATGGAAGCTGTCCTGAAGGAACAATACCGGTGAGAAGAATTCACAACTCGAATTCCTTTGGAAGTTATGGCAGGAAGCAGCCAAGCTTCTATCATCGTGTAAAGCAGCTTAATGATATTAAGCAACCAAACCTTCAGCAACCAAATCATTCAGTAAGATTCAATCATACATGATGGAGTGATAAAACTATACTTAATTTTTGCAAATATGTCTTTATCTGACTTGGCTTTGTGTAAAAATATTAGAAAGCAATACTGCTTACAGTAGGGTACATGTTCTCTGGAGCAAAAGGAGACATCAAAGTCTGGAACCCTTTTGTCGAATCAGATGATGAGTATAGTACCTCTCGTATTAGTCTGCAAAGTGGCCCTTACTATGACTTTGAGAGCATCGAGTCTGGATGGGCGGTTAGTACTAATTTAATTATGAAGCCACTCAATTGTCTTCAAGTTCATTATCATTCATTGAAGAATCTCTTAATCCCCACAACTCTTTCTTTCTTTTATTTTTATTTATTAATTAATTTATTTTTGCCTAAATTTTCAGGTAAATCCAAGAGTGTATGGGGACAGAAAAACTCGATTATTTGTATATTGGACGGTAGGTTTATGCCAACCATGACTTTAAAAATGTTGTAATGCATATTGCTGTATCAATAAACAATGTTTTGTTCATGTATTAGGCCGACGCATCAAAGACAACAGGGTGCTTTGATGTTACTTGCCCCGGTTTTGTTCAAGTCAGCAACGAGATTTCGCTTGGTGCAGCAATTTATCCCATCTCAAATCCTAATGGGCTTCCATATCAGATCACTATATACCTCTTTAAGGTCAGAGAAAATGCAGCTTTATTTTGATTTAATTAATAGTTTGCAGGGGAAGCAATAATGGATTTTCACATTTTCTGATGGAAGGTTCTTTTACTTGCAACTTCCTATTGGTTCATCTCTTATCTTTTCTGATTTCAGGATCCGGACACAGGCAACTGGTGGATGCAATATGGAGAAAAAATCAATGTAGGTTACTGGCCCCCTAAGTTGTTTAGTTTGTTACCCAGTGGTGCAGAAAGTGCCGAATGGGGAGGCGAGGTCTATAGCTCGAAGTTGGAGAATCCTCCTCACACAGCAACAGCAATGGGAAATGGGCATTTTCCTGATTATATTTCCGGTAATTCAGGCAGTGTCAAGAGAATTAGAATTCTTGACAATTCTCGCACATTGAAGTTTCCCGAATGGGTGTATAGTTACACAGACCAGTACAACTGTTATGGTGTCGATTATGTTGGAGACTACATTGTAGATCCTGAGTTCTACTTTGGAGGACCTGGAAGAAATCACTTGTGCCCTTAAACTCTTGTAACAGATTCTAGCTACAAACGGATGCTTGCTGATTTGCCACCACTTTCTTGGGTGGCAAGCTAATATTTTAGATGCTTCTTAATTTTGATTATTTGCTACTTCTTGCAAAACACGACCGGTCAAATTTGAAGATTTGATAATTCAGCTACTCAGTGGTCCGCAAGAATAAATTCTGCGAATAATCTCATTTGGATGCTGCACCATAAAACACAATTAGCCAGTAAACATCAGAATAAGTCAGCGAACTCTTAAGAAGAATCCCAAGTTTTTAGCTTGTGTTAGACCAAGTCTAAACTAGTACATAGCAGCAGTAAAAGCTTTTTATTTTATTTTCTGATGTTTTGTATTTCTGCTCATTCAAAGTTGTTACAACTTATTTCCTTGAATTGTGGCTAGTTAGTTTCCTGAGTTGAAGCTGATCTGTTAAGCTTAACTCTATTTATTGGAACTTTAGCAATGAATAAAGGGACAAGAATTATCCAGCAAACAATTGCGTGGTTTATCTTTCACCCAAAGAAAGTGAGTATTTACCAATATTTTTCTGCTGCTGTGATTGGGACCTATCATTGGTATCAGAGCAGGTTATAATGGCATCCAACAAAGAGAGGATTGAGGCTTTGGAGGCTAGACTCGGTGGAGTTCAAGATGGAATGCATCAACTGGAGTTAGGCGTAACTGATAAGCTGCACCATTTGGAGGAAACCATCAACAAACTTTCAGAAGCTTTTCTTTCAACTAGAGAAGCCTCTAGCAACAACAACCATGGGCGAGAAGGATCTTTCCGTTCACATCGAGAGGAGAATGACGGCGGCAGACAAATTTTCTCTTCCAAGATGGCAAGGTTGGAGTTTCCAAAATACTCTGGAGAAGATCCCACTGAATGGCTTAGTAGAGTAGCTCAATTCTTTGAATTTCAAGGCACAGCAGATAATCAGAAGGTAACTCTAGCATCTTTCCACCTTGAAGGAGAAGCTAATCAATGGTGGCAATGGATGCGTCGGACTTACCAGGAGGAAGGCCGCTCAGTGAGCTGGGAGTCCTTTGAAGAGGAATTATGGGCTCGTTTTGGACCAACAGAGTGTGAAGATTTTGATGAAACTCTGTCTAGAGTTCGACAGGTTGGATCCCTCCGTGATTACTAAAAAGAGTTTGAGAGGCTTGGCAATCGAGTTCACGGATAGACACAGAAGGCTCTCGTTGGCACTTTTATAGGAGGATTGAAACCCGAAATTGCCGATGGAATTCGAATGTTCAAGCCCAAAACATTGAAAGAAGCCATCAGCTTAGCAAGAATGAGGGATGAGCAGATTGCCAGAACAAAGAGGTTCACGCGACCTCCACTTCTGAACCGTGTACCCACCACCAGCACCACAATGAATCGTTCTAACCCAACATCCACACCCAAGAGGTTGAGTTGGGACGAAATGCAAAAATGGAGAACATAAGGTCTTTGTTTCAACTGCAACGAAAAATTCACCCCCGGACACAAGTGTCAAGTAAAGAGATTGATAATTGAAATGAAAACTCTCCTCTTCCATTAGAATCAAAGCGTATAAATAATACAATAAATCAAAACTAACTTCCTCCTATATTTCAGCAATAATCAAGCTGACCTATTCTTAAGATAATAGAAATATTATCAGGATTACATTAAAAAAAACAAAAAGAATCTAGTTTGAATTTAAGAGGTTGTTATACACCAGCAGGTGGGACAACTTTTATATGCCCCCTCAAGATAGGCCATGAGTAGAGAGGCCAATCTTGTCCCGTAAAAGCAAGAACTGAGAAATGGGCAGTGGCTTGGTGAGAAGATCAGCAAGCTGATCAGCAGAGGAGACATGAGCTACTCGAAGTAGACCGGATTGAACTTGATCTCTGATAAAATGATAATCAACAGCAACATGTTTCATGCGAGAGTGAAAAATAGGATTGGAACTTAATTGGGTAGCATCAACATTATCACAATATACCACTGGAGAATTTGGTAAGCCAATACCAAGCTCTGAAATAAGAGAGCAAACCCAGCGAAGCTTAGCAGCAGTGGCAGCAATAGAACGATACTCCGCTTCGGTGGATGAACGAGCAACAGTTTGTTGCTTCTTCGAACTCCAAGAGACAAGGTTCCGCCCAAGGTAAACAAGATAAGAACTGGTGGAAGAGTAATCGTCTTTATTACCAGCCCAATCAGCATCGGAAAAGGCATGCAGTGAATCAGCGAAACCATGAAGAGTGAGAGGAGAATTACGATAGAGAAGAAGTCCCTTGTCTAGTGTGCCACTCAAATAACGTAATATACGCTTAACAAGAACCCAATACTCTGTGGTAGGTTGATGCATAAATTAGGTCATTCGATTAACTGCAAATGAGATGTCTGGGCATGTGAAGGAAAGATACTGCAGGCTACCAACTGCTGCACGATATGGTGTGGGGTCTGAGAGAGGTGTGCCTGAGGTTAAGGAGATGGCTGCGGAGCTGATTGGTAGGGGAGTGAGAACATGTTTTGCATTATCCATATTGGTTCGTTTGAGTAAATCCTCAATGTATCTTCTTTGGGAGAGCATAATGCCAAGGTGGTGAGGAACAACTTCAACTCCAAGAAAATAAGAGAGTGGACCAAGATCTTTAAGAGAGAAACGTTGAGCAAGACAGTCAACAAACTGTGAAACAAAAGCATTATTACTGCCAGTTACGATAATATCGTCAACATACACAAGAAGATACAGAACATGATGGCTGCTGCGAAGAACAAAAAGAGAGGTATCTGAATGTGAATTTTTGAAGCCAGAAGCTAGTAGAAACTGACGCAATTCATGATACCAAGCCCGGGGAGCTTGTTTGAGACCATAGATGGCTTTGTGAAGTTTACAGACATATGAAGGATGATCATGGTCCACAAAACCTGGTGGTTGAGCCATAAAGACATTTTCGGAGAGCCTCCCTTGAAGAAAGGCATTGTTGACATCCAATTGATGGAGAGACCAGTCATTATTTACTGCTATACTAAGCACAAGTCTCACTGTGGTAGGCTTGACAACCGGACTGAAAGTTTCATGATAGTCCACACCCGGTCTTTGATGAAATCCCTTGGCTACAAGACGAGCTTTGAACCTGTCAATAGAACCATCAGAGTGTCGTTTAATTCGAAAAATCCATTTGCAACCAACCATATTAGAAATGCCATCAAGGGGAACTAGTTCCCAGGTTCCATTACGAACAAGAGCATCATACTCTTCCGACATAGTTTGACGCCAATTATGGTCTTTGAGAGCTTGTGATATAGATGTAGGAGCAGCATTTTGGGAAGTTGGTTTATGGGTGTGAAGGTTGAGTTTTTGAATCAGTTTGGCGATGTTATTCTTGGCTCGGGTAGTCATGCTGTGTTGAGGGGGAGGTGGAACTGGTATGTTTGGTTCGGTGGTTGACGGAGAAGGTGGAAGAGATGGTTGGCGGGCAGGTAGAGCTTCATGTAGGGTTGGGTCAGCTGGTTGTGAAGTAGCCTCAGGCAGAGATAATTCTTTAGAGCTAGCTGCAGATGGAGTGTTGGCTGCCTGCTGGAGTGATGTGGGAATGGACACAGTAAGTACAGGAGGAATCCAAGTGGATATGGTAGTGGAAGTGGGACGTGGAAGAGTGGTGTGCAGTGAGGTGTATGGAAAGACTGATTCAACAAATTGAACATGGCGAGAGACATAGATTTTTGAAGTAGATGGTTCAAGGCAAAGATAAGCACTTTGAGACAAAGAGTACCCAAGAAATACACAAGGTTTAGATCGTGGATTAAGTTTATATGAAGTATATGGGCGAAGCCAAGGATAACACAAACACCCGAAAGCTTTTAGTTTAGAGTAATTGAGACTTTTGTGAAAAATTAATGCATATGGGAGGATAAATTTAGAGTGGTGGTTGGGAGCCTGTTAATGAGGTAGACAGCAGTAGCAAAGGCGTGAGGCCAGAAGGTGAGTGGAAGTGAAGCATGAGAGAGTAAGGTAAGGCCAGTTTCCACGATATGGCGGTGTCTTCGTTCAGCGTAGCCATTGTGTTCAGGTGTATGTGGTGGAGTGGTTAAGTGGGAAATGTCGTGGAGGGAAAGATAGTCTTTGAGTGCCATATATTCGCCCCCATTATCAGAGTAGAGAGTGATAATTTTTTTTGAAAAATAATTTTCCACAATGGCTTTGTAACGTTTAAAGACTTTTTGAACTTCAGATTTTCTTTTGAGGGGGTATAACCATATGTATTTTGTGAAATGATCAACAAAAATAACATAGTATTTGAAACCATCTTGTGACAAAATTGGAGAAGTCCACACATCAGAAAAAATTATTTCAAGTGGCTGTGTTGAGTGAAGAGATGAAATAGAGAAAGGCAACTTATGACTTTTATTGCTAAGACAAACATTACAGGAAAATTCTTTTGATAAAAGTGAAGAGGAATCTAACTGATAACTAGAAATAATGTGTTTTAAAATGGGAAAAGCTGGATGGCCTAAGCGATGATGCCAAGTTGATGATGTGGTTTTGACATGAGAGAATGCTAGAATTGGGGAAGATCTAGGTTGTGCAGCTGGCCACTCATACACTTCATCTTTAGTGTTGCCCGTCAAAAGAATTGCCCCTGTACGAAGATCCTTCACATGAAAAGAAAATGGTAAAAATTCAACAGAGGCATTATTAGAGATACAAAATTGAGAGATAGAAATTAAGTTCTTTTTCATGGCCAGTACACAGAGAACATCAATTAAGTTAAAAGCGGTGGTTCTTGTTGGAAGAGAAGAAGAACCGGTGTGAGATATGGGTAAACCTGTACCATCGCCAATCATAACATCATCTGATCCGGTGTATGGTGCATGAAGAGACAAATTGTTTAAGTCGGTAGTGATATGATGAGAGGCTCCACTATCTAGCAACCATGATGGATTGTTAGTGGTAGTATTGGCAGCATAGTGAGCCCGTGGCTGCCAATGTGTGGCAGAGTTAGTTGCTGGTGGAGCACTTGCAATGGATGATTGGATTGGTACAAGCTGAAAGGATGGACAGCGCTTGGCGGTGTGACCTTGAATGCCACAGATTTGGCAATATCCCTGGTATGGACGGGGTGGAGGGCGATTACTGCGAATTGAAGTACCTGAGTTGGTGGCCATAGAAGGATAGCCAGGGTTGGTTGCGGGTGGACGCCAACCTGTGTTACTCGAAGATGATGAGTTGTTGGGACGCTAGTTTGGATTGGTCTTGTATGGCCGCCAGTTGGTGCTTATGGGAGTGGTCTTGTTTGTCGGATTGGCAGTAATGGGAAGGTGTATCTCAGATTTAGTGGTGGTTGAGAGAGTGGCTTCAAAGGATAAGAGTTTCTCATGAAGTTCATCAAAGGATATGGAGGTGTCGCGGGCTTGAACGGCACGAACAAGCTCTTTGTAGTCATCACCTAGTCCATCCAAGATCTTCTCTATTAGATCTTCTTCCTCCATTGGAGCTCCTAGTATGGCCAGTTCATCTGTACGAGCTTTGACAGAGTGAAGAAAATCAGTGACTGTCATTGTGCCTTTAGTGGGATTTTTGAGAAGGTTCTTGATTTGTTTGATGCGACCACGGGACTGGTTTGGCATAGGTATTTGCTAGAACAGTCCATGCTTCACGGGAGGTATTGGCACGAGCAATGAATGAAATGATGGTGGGTGAGAGAGAACCAATGAGAGCATTGAGGATTAATTGATCTTGGCGAATCCAGAGGGTGTAGGCAGGATTTGGTGTGGCAACATTGTTTGTAGTTAGAGTTTGGGGTGGACATGGTTTGGAACCATTAATGTAGCCAAGCAGATCATAGCCAATAAAGAGTGTTTCAAATTGAATTTTCCAGGAGAGATAGTTGGAGGAGGTAAGTTTGAGAGGAGCTTGTGCAGCTGTGTTGATTGTGAGGAGTTGAGATTCATTGGTAGTTGGGAGAATGGATGTGCCGTTTGGATTAGTCATCACGGGATGTGAAAGGGAAAAGAAAAAAAAATATTAGCAGGGAAAGAGGGGTTGCTCTGATACCATAAAGAGATTGATAATTGAAATGAAAACTCTCCTCTTCCATTAGAATCAAAGCGTATAAATAATACAATGAATCAAAACTAACTTCCTCCTATATTTCAGCAATAATCAAGCTGACCTATTCTTAAGATAACAGAAATATTATCAGGATTACATTCAAAAAAACAAAAAGAATCTAGTTTGAATTTAAGAGGTTGTTATACACCAGCAGGTGGGACAACTTTTATATCAAGGACCTCAACTACTCCTTCTTGAGTGCTCAAGCAGCAACCAAACCAACGAATATGAGATGGAGGACAAAGAGTTGCAGGTGGCAGAAACTCCAAAAGATCAAGTCGAACCAGAAATCTCACTACATGCACTTACAGGCTGGACATCCCCTCAAACCATGAGAGTAGCAGCTACTATTGGTTCTCAACACGTGATGGTGTTGATTGACAGTGGATCTACTCACAATTTCCTGAGTGAGAGAGTAGCCAAATTGCTTCGACTTTCAGTGATACCAACGAAATCGTTTGCTGTCCGCGTAGCAAATGGGGAACGACTAACCTGCCAAGGTCGCTTTGAAGAGGTACAAGTGAATTTACAAGGCATTACTTTTTCACTCACCCTTTATTCTCTACCCCTAGCAGGACTTGATATGGTGTTAGACATACAATGGCTAGAGATGCTAGGTTCTGTGGTCTACAATTGGAAACAATTAACCATGGACTTCCACTAAGATAATCAAACACGGAGGTTACAAGGAATTAACCAAACCATTCAAGCTACATCATTGACGTCTGTTGCGAAGGAGATGCGCCGAGGCCAAATGATGTTTGCTATCTACCTGCACACTGCCGAGAGGTCCACCTGGGCAGACATCAGTCTTAAAATGCAGCAGACATTGAAGGACTATGCAGATGTATTCAAGGAACCAACCACACTACCACCCTTAAGAGATATCGACCATCACATTCCCCTCAAAGAAGGTACGCAACCCATCAATGTTCGGCCCTATAGATATGCATATTTTCAAAAGACAAAGATCGAAAAACAGGTCCACGAGATGCTCAACATGGGAATCATTCAACCCAGCACCAGTCCATTCTCATCGCCCGTTTTGTTGGTGAAGAAGAAAGATGGTACTTGGCGATTTTGCACAAATTATCGGGCACTAAATGCAGCCACCATCAAAGACCGATTTCCTATTCCCACGGTAGATGATATGCTAGATGAGTTGTATGGGGCAGCCTATTTCACCAAACTAGACTTGAGAGCTGGATATCATCAGGTACGAGTACATGCTTCCGATATTCCAAAAACTGCCTTTAGAACCCATAATGGCCATTTTGAGTATTTAGTTATGCCTTTTGGTCTATGCAATGCCCTTTCTACCTTCCAAGCCATTATGAATTCAATATTCCATCCTCATCTCCGCAAGTTCATACTAGTATTTTTTGATGATATTCTTGTTTATAGTCCTACCTGGGAATTACACATAGAACATGTCAGAACCATATTAGACATCCTGAGACAACATTAGTTTTTCATCAAAGCAAGCAAGTGTGACTTTGGCAAACAAGAACTGGAGTATTTGGGCCATATTGTGACGTATCAAAGGGTAAAGGTAGACAACAAAAAAATTGAGGCCATGGTAGCTTGGCCCCAACCTGCTAATATTACTGAATTGCGTGGTTTTTTAGGCTTGACAGGTTATTACCGAAAATTTGTTCGGAACTATGGACTTTTGGCTCGCCCCCTTACCAATCTCCTTAAAAAGAGAAGCTTTCAGTGGACTGAAGAAGCAGCGGGTGCATTCAAGATGCTTAAGCAAGCCATGACAACTACCCCAACTTTAGCCATGCCAAATTTCAATGACTCTTTATTGTTGAAACTGATGCTTCAGGTAATGGAATCGGCGTTGTCCTTACTCAGTAGGGTCAACCAATTGCATTTATGAGTCGCGCTTTGGGAATTAGTAAACGAGCATGATCCATCTACGCCAAGGAAATGCTCGCCATTGTAGAAGCAATTTGGACCTGGCGGCATATCTTTTAGGCAGGAAATTCCTCATTCGGACCGATCATCGGAGTCTAAAATATTTTTTGGATCAACGTGTGGCCACTCCTGAGCAACAAAAATGGGTAGCAAAGCTTTTAGGCTATGACTACGAAATTCTTTACCGACCAGGACGTGAAAATTCAGCAGCTGATGCCCTCTCTCGCCGCCTTGACAGCCCTCTCCTTAATCCTTTATTTGTTTCACAGGTTACTCTTTGGGATGATATGAGAAAGGCAGCACAAGATGATCCCTATATGCAGCAAGTGAGCCGCCAATCCACTATAGATCCCACTGGTCCATACTCAATGCGTAATGGTCTCTGCTTCTACAAAACACGAGTAATTGTTCCGCAAGCTATCCGCAACTAGCTGCTACAAAATTTCATGACAACAAAATGGCAGGGCATTCTAGTCTATTGAGGACATTCAAAAGATTAGCTCAACAATTTTATTGGCCGTCCATGTACCGGTCCGTCCAAGACTACATTACGCAATGTGAAGTTTGCCAAAGAACAAAAACTGAAACTCTGGCCCCAACAGGATTACTTCAGCCACTTCCCATTCCCTGTCAAGTGTGGGATGATATTAGTCTAGATTTTATTGAAGGTCTTTCTTCCTTCCACGGCAAGGATAGTATTTTGGTGGTCGTAGATCGATTAAATAAGTATGCTCATTTTGTTGCCTTATCTCATCTATTTTCTGCAAAGATTGTAGCTGAACAATTTGTAGAGCACATCATCAAACTCCATGGCATGCCGAACTCAATCATTAGTGACCGCGACCCCATCTTTATCAGCAAATTCTGGCAAGAGTTCTTTACTATGTCAGGAACCAAGTTGAAATTGAGCTCCGCTTACCACCCGCAAACCGACGGACAAACCGAAGTTGTGAACCACTGTGTTGAACAATACCTCCCCTGTTTCGTCCATCAATGGCCACGAAAATGGTATAGTTATTTACCTTGGGCAGAATTCTGGTATAATACCACATACCACAGTTCAACGGGGATGACACCTTTCCAAGCCTTGTATGGTCGGCTTCCTCCCTCCATTCCACTTTATTTTGATGGGTTATCTCGGGTTAACGAAGTTGATCAAAACCTCTTACAGCGGGATGAATTGCTCCAGCACTTGAAGAAGAATTTGGACGTGGCAGCCAATAGGATGAAACAAACAGCAGACAAGAATAGGCGAGATGTGGAGTTTCAAGTATGTGAGATGGTCCTTCTCAGGCTTCATCCTTATCGCCAACAAACTGCCTTCAAACGTGTTCATCAAAAACTTGCCAGCAAGTTCTATGGCCCTTATCAAATCAAGAAGAAGATCGGTAATGTTGCTTACCAATTACACCAACCAGCAGGCGCCAAAATTCACCTTGTTTTTCATGTCTCTCTCTTGAAGAAATATGTTGGGGGTCCTCCACAAGTTACTTTAGAGCTTCCACCTATTACTGATAAAGGTGTGGCTTCCGTAGAACCAGAGACTATCCTTGATACACGCTGGATTAAGCAAGGCAATAAGTTCATCGAGGAGAGCTTGGTGAAGTGGAAGCAGTTGCCCCAAGAAGATGCTACATGGGAAAACTCATCACTGCTGCGTAATCAGTTTCCTTATCTGGACCTTGAGGACAAGGATCCAATTGGCGGGGGAAGTATTGATAGGCCAAGAAGATCTCAGCGAACTCCTAAGAAGAATCCCAAGTTTTTAGCTTGTGTTAGACCAAGTCTAAACTAGTAAATAGCAGCAGTAAAAGCTTTTTATTTTATTTTCTGATGTTTTGTATTTCTGCTCATTCAAAGTTGTTACAACTTATTTCCTTGAATTGTGGCTAGTTAGTTTCCTGAGTTGAAGCTGATCTGTTAAGCTTAACTCTATTTATTGGAACGTTAGCAATGAATAAAGGGACAAGAATTATCCAGCAAACAATTGCGTGGTTTATCTTTCACCCAAAGAAAGTGAGTATTTACCAATATTTTTCTGCTGCTGTGATTGGGACCTATCAAAATGTTAGCTTAATGTGGAGTTTTGACTCTTTCTTTGTTGATTTTGCCTATTTTTTGCAGTTTTATCCAGAGCTTTCCTTTTTCCCTTTTTTTTTTCCTTCTACCAAATATAACTTTCTGAATCTGTATATTGGGCAGAATTAGGGAACTTACAACTGAAATAATAACACCACAAATTAGACACCATATGTGGACTCTCCTAGTAAGACAACTTATTTCCATTTTGAGAAAAACTTCTGCTGGTGTCTTTGGTTTAGAATATTGCTTATAAATCATTTGGCTGATCAGCAAGGAGTCTAAATTGAAATGGAAACAATATCATAGCTTTCCAAATCAACCTGAAGCATGGTTAATACACCCCAATGCATTATGATATTATATAATTGATATGTTGAAGATGAAACTGTCATTGGCTTCATACTTGCTTCTGAAACAAAATGAAGAATGCCAAAACCATTTCTGTGCTTTTGCTGGTAACGTTTGTATCTGTTTTGGGAAATGGAGTCGATAGTAAACTTAAAGCTGGACAAACTCTTTCTGAAATTGATAGGAGACTGAAGCTTCTCAATAAGCCTGCAGTAAAAAGTATTAAGGTATGTCACATGCTACTAGTCTAGTACCCCTGGACAATTTTCGTCACTTATTATGTTGGCACTCTAATGTAAGAGATTGTTCCCGTAGAGTGAAGATGGAGATATTATAGATTGTGTTGACATCTACAAACAATCTGCATTTGATCATCCAGCATTGAAGAACCATAAAATTCAGGTGCATTTATTATTATTCTTACCCCTTCTACGATTTGGAGAACATTTGTTTTCTGAAAAATGAAGCCTTAAGTGGACTGTCTTCATTCATGTAATAAGCAGCTGAAACCTAGTGTTGATCTACTGTCGGAGGAATTGGATAGAAGGAACGAGTCTCCGCGGCCTGTAATGATGCAAACTTGGCAAAAGAGTGGAAGTTGCCCAAATGGAACTGTTCCCATTCGCAGAATACAGAGGGAAGACTTATTGAGAGCAGCTTCTCTTGAAAATTTTGGAAGAAAAGCCCCGGAAATTCCCTCTTCAGCAAACAATACAAATCTTAAAGAAATTCAGTTTATGTCTTTCAACGATAGCAAACCATTAGGATTTCCTCCCATAGTTAACCGTTCTGTAAGCCCTCTTTAAGCAGCTGCCATATTTTTTTGCCCTTTTTTCATTTCCTGAACATATTTTTTTGTTGCTTAACTCCTAATTTCTTGATACACTTCCTGAACCAGGCTGCATTACTTGTTACAGTCGGATACAACTATATAGGAGCTCAGGGAGATATAAACGTTTGGAACCCAAAAGTTGACTTACCAGATGATTATTCTACGGCTCAAATCTGGCTTAAGGGTGGCCCTGGTGACAATTTTGAAAGCATAGAGGGAGGATGGATGGTTAGTACATTTACCAAAAACAAACAAAAAATGCCAACAGTTCTATATCTTTATGCTTTGCTCCTAATCTTATTATAAACTGTTTTCCAGGTAAATCCCAAGTTATATGGTGATAAACTCACGCGTCTATTTGTGTATTGGACAGTAAGTACACCAATTTTCAGCGCAAAAAAAAAAAAAAAAGAAACAACTCATCCCATAAGTGAATGACGGTGCTTAACTACTTGTTCCATGCATGTTCATCTTATATTTGTTTCCAGAGGGATGGCTACAAATCGACAGGTTGCTTTGACGCCATTTGCTCTGGGTTTGTGCAAACAGGACAAATAGCCCTTGGCGCAACCATTAGCCCCATCTCCAGTTCTGGAGGATCCCAATATTATGTGACTGTTGGCATATCCCTGGTAATATTTTAAATTACATTTTTCTTCCCTTTTTGGATGCTACTATGTATGTAAACTCCATGTCTGTTGATTTTCAGGATCCTAACTCAGGAAATTGGTGGTTAAAACTTAATGGTAACGTTGTTGTTGGCTACTGGCCTGGAAGTCTCTTTGGTTACCTAAGTCACAGTGCTACAATAGTGGAGTGGGGAGGACAAGTTCATAGCCCAAATGTGAAGAAAACTCCTCATACAAAAACTGCCATGGGCAGTGGAGAATTTTCACATAGTCTTCAAGGTTCTGCTTGTTCAATAGAGCACGTTCGAATTATAGACTATTCTCTTCAGCTCAAGTACCCTCAATGGGTGGGCACTTGGGCTGATGAATATTATTGCTACGATGCATATAATTTTGTTGAAGGATATACAACTGAACCAGTGTTCTTCTTTGGAGGGCCTGGCCAAAATCCTAATTGTAAGTGAGAATCATGAATTAAAGCAAAAGCGTTACGTACTCATTTCAATGTAACAAAGTAATTTTCACAGCTCCCCAGCTGTTGCTATACATCAAACCAAAGTATCCACTCATTTCATATTGTTGCCGTTAAGATTAATGGAGCTGATGTGCCAAAATCGGATCTATTATAGTAGCGTTTACATTTTAAATTAGAGTGAGAATCTGAAGAGTGAGAATCCTGAAATTAAAAGTGTGGAATGAGAGCGAGAATATGTTATTTACTTACACTTGAGTGAGAGTATGAAATTGTCTTGGATTGGTTAGGGGTGGGCAAAAAAACCGTAGTGTTAAAAAAACCAAACCGAACCGATGGTTTTTTCTAATTCGGATCGGTTTTTTTTTTTAAAATCGAAATATATCATTTGTAAAAAAAACCGAAATGTTGGTTCGGTATTCGGTTCACTTAGATGAACCGAAAAACCGAATTATTTTTAAATTTTATTCAAATCAACATGTGTTAAATTTTCATTGATTGTGTAAGATAACTAAAATAAAACTGAATACACACAATCATGAGTATATATATGTTACAATTTCGTAAATCTTCATTTCCCCCAAAATAAACCTAAAGTTAAAATCAAAGATGAAAGAATGTTGTTCGTATATATATGTTGTTGGTGTTTGTTTGCAATTTTTTTTTTTTTTTGTGAAGATGGAAGAATGTTGTTGGCGTTTGTTTTTAAATTTTCTTTTTATTTTGTGTTGTAAGTTGTAATTGTTATTATTTTTATTTGTCTTTACAACATTATGATTATGTTTATATAGATGGAGTATTAGAGTTTGCTTATGTATTTTGAAATTTTAATATTTCATATTTTGTGAGTATCTTATTAATAGTTAGTAAGATATTAGTGATAAAATGTGTTTTGAATACTTTGTATTTATTGTTAATATTTGTAATGAAATTAGGATGAACTAATTGTTGAAAAAAATTATTACATTCATGAGGCCCAATGGGCTAAAAATTTGAAAATTCAAAATAGGCCCAATAGACCCAGAATCGAAAAAACCGAACCGATCCGAAAAGAACCGTTTGAGTTTGGTTCTTTTTTAGTTCAGTTCTTATTCGATTCTTTTTATAAAATAACCGATTTAAATCGGTTCTACTTATTTTCGATCCGAACCGAACCGTGCCCACCCCTAGGATTGGTAGTAAATGGTTTTAAATTACAGTTTTACCCTTATTTAAAGAATTATAATTTTTAATTATAAAATTAATAAAAATATATTTGAAAAATAAAATATTTATTTTATTATATTTATAAATTAATAATAATTATTAATATTCTTAATTATGTAAATCATAATTTTTTATTAATTTTAATTTGAATTATATAAATAAAAAATTATTAATTATAGCAACACAAATGAAACATTATCATTAATAATATAGTAGAAAATTAATATTTTCTTAAACTAAAATATTTATTATTATTATTAATTAAATAAATATAATATTATTATATTTTCAAATAAAGATAGAATATAATAATATTATTAATTCTCTATGAGTATAATAATTTATGTTTTCAAATAAAGATAGAATATAGTAATATTATTAATTCTCTATGAGTATAATAATATTATTTTTAAGTAATTTTAAATTAGAATCAATGTAAATTATTATTTTAACTAATATAATAATATTTATATTTAAATATGTTTAATATTATTATTTTAATAAATTTAATTTATAAAATAACATACTAATATTATTTAAGTAAATTTAATATTTTTTATTTTATTTTATTAAATCTAATAAAATAAGTATGTTTATTATTATTATTTTAATAAATGTAATTTATAATATAATATAATAATATTATTTAAATAAATATGATGTTATTATTTTATTTTATTAAGGGAAATTATCAGTCATATACCCTTAAATGACACCCATATCAAACGTGTGCGAGCACTTTTCAATTGTATCACTCGTATACCCTAATTTGACAAAACACTTCTCTCGTCCACCAATCCGTTAACTTCCGTTAGAAAGTTAACAAAATTGTGACAAATTAACTATTTTACCCTTAAAACTCAAAATGAGGTAAAAATATAAATTTACCCAAAAATTTAACCTAAATTTTCAATACACAAATTTTTTTTTATTAACAATACATTTTTTTTATTAAAAAAATGAATTATTAATGGTACATAATATTAACAATTATCCATAAAAAATTATTAACAATATATTATTTACAATTATACATATTGTACCATAAAAATTTCTAGTTAGAGCTTGAAGGAGTAGATTTTAAAAAATTTAGGTTAAATTTTGGAAGAGTAGATTCAGTTGTAAAGTAGTTTTTTTAGTAATTATTAACAATTATCCGATAAATGGGATGACATGTCATTTTTATCAATATATATAATATGACATGTCATTTTTTACTAGGTAAATGGGATGACATGTCGTTTTTTTAATCAAAGTTTCGTCAATCTTAAAAAATTAAATTACCCTTATGATGTCAGAGCTTGCAAACGGAAGTTAACGGATTGATGGACGACAGAAGTGTTTTGTCAACTTAGGATATGCGAGTGATACACTTAAAAAATATTCACACACATTTGATATGAGTGTCATTTAAGTATATATGGTTGATAATTTCCCTTTTATTAAATAAATATTTTATTAAATATTATTTATTTTATTTTAAATATAATGGTAAAAAGGGAAGAGTGGGGAGTGGATTCTCACTCCCACCTCTTCCCACTCCAAAATTAGGTGGACCCTACAGAGTGAGATTCCCACTCCTCCCTTAAAAATTGTAAATAAACAATAGAGTGGGAAGAATACAAACTCCTCACTCTCGCTCCAGAAAATAAATACTACATATAAACAATGTAATTTAATATATTTCAAAGTAACTATCAATTGTCAATTTGAAGGGTGAAAAAAATGAATGGAAAATACTTTTTTTTTTTTTTATGTTTGCTTTCGGAGATTTGCAGATACAACAGAGGGGGAATCAATTGAGAAAACAATTCTTTAATGGTAAGTCAAAAACTTTGTTCTTTTGCCTATTTTTGTAGGTGTGTTCGTACTCACAACTCAAACGTTACACAATGAACTAATAACAGATATCTCAACAAGTGTATCACAAATTAGTTGTCATGAGATGTGGCATTCATTGAGTGATTATGATTTTGCACTATTTTTAATCCGCCATTTTACCCTCCACATGAAGAAATGAAACCCACGTGAGTTTAGGATAACTAGCATTCTTAAACATTAATAACACAAAATATATTAAGGAAATAACTTTTAAGACCTCCGAGGGAATTATCCTTGAATAAGGCAATTTTGTATTCCATTTTTAGAAAAAGAATAAATCAGTTGGATTTGGGTTTGTTTGGATAAAATAACTTGATTGGAACTTTGCAAGAACCCACCTGCAATGGAAACAAAAATTTGACTTTTCAAATGAACTTGAAGCAGGGTTAATGAGCAATAAATATTACATAATTGCACTTTGGAAAATGACACTTTTGCTTTACATTGTTTGTGTCATCAGGAAATTTCGATTTTCCAATCACTCTTGATGCTTTTGTTTCTGCCGCCAAAGCTGCTTTTTGTAACAGAGCAAAAATGGAGAAAACAGTTTATTTGTTTTTGTTGTTTGGGGCTATATCTACCCTGTGTAATGGAGTAGAAGTGAATGCTAAAGCTAGAAAAACTCTTCCTGAAATTGACAGGAAGTTGAAGCTTCTCAACAGGCCTGCAGTAAAAAGCATTAAGGTATAAGTGAGTAATGGTATTTTACATCCTTAATATTTATAAAAAAAAATAATAATAATAATTCACTCTTGTTTTGGGTGGTTGGTACTCACTCCCTTAACTTTTGAGTTTTGCTACCAACCACTCTTGTTACTAACCATTAACCCAGGAGTGGTTTCTGCTGTAAATATTTTAATACTTAAAAAAATAATCCTGGCTTGTCAAAAATTCAATAGAGCATTAGCAGTTGTTTTTCCTTTTAAGACGCTGAAAAAATAGCATTTATGGTAGAGTTTATCTTTCATAAAGTGCACATAATGGGATGTTTCCTCCTGTAGAGTGAAGATGGAGATATTATTGATTGTGTTGATATATACAAACAACCTGCACTTGATCATCCTGCATTGAAGAACCACACAATTCAGGTGCATTTTATCATTTCTCTCTTCTTTTCCTGAGCTACTTATGAAAGATCATGGTTAGAAACTTGCACTGACTACAATTCTGTTAGATGTTTACTAGTCTTGCTTCATACAATATGCAGCTGAGCCCCAGTTTTGATATACCAGCCGAGAAAGTGGATAGAAGAAATGAGTCTTCTAGGCTGCCGGTAACAATTCAAACTTGGCAAAAGAGTGGAAGTTGTCCAAACGGAACTGTTCCAATTCGAAGAATTCGAAGGCAAGATTTATTGAGAGCATCTTCTCTTCAGCAATTTGGGAGAAAAGTCCCTGAAGTATCCTATGCAGCTAATAGAACAGATGCTACACACAGCAAATTTGTGTCTATAAACAACAAAACGATCCACCTTGGTCCTCTAGTTAACCGTTCAGTGAGCAGCTGTAGCTTTTTCATGCCCTTAATAAATTCTTGTTGTTTCAAATTCTCCTAATTTTCTTGATGGTGCTAAGTACCAGGCTGCACCCCTTCTTACAATACAATACAATTGCATAAAAGCTCCTTCTAATATTCTCGGTTACAATTCCTGAACCAGGCTGCAACACTTGTTACAGTCGGATTCAATTACATAGGAGCTCAAGGAGATATAAACGTTTGGAATCCGAGAGTTGAATCGCCAGATGATTATACTACTGCTCAAATTTGGCTCAAAGGTGGGCCTGGTGACAATTTTGAAAGCGTAGAGGGAGGATGGGTGGTTAGTACATTTACCAATAATGTAAATAAAAATGCTAACAGTTCTACATACTTATGCTTTCTTCCTAATCTAATTATAATTTTTTTTTCAGGTAAATCCAAAGTTATATGGTGATAAACTGACGCGATTATTTGTATATTGGACTGTAAGTGTATCAATTTTCATTAAAAACTCTCACCCCAGAAGTGAATTATGGTTCTTACTTACTGGTTCCAAACATGTTCATCTCAGAAGGATAGCTACAAATCGACAGGATGCTTCGATGCCATTTGCTCTGGGTTTGTGCAAACAGGACAAATAGCCCTTGGAGCAGCCATTGGTCCTTGGTCGATTTCTGAAGGACCCCAGTATTATTTGCCTGTCGGCATATACTTGGTATGATGGTAATAATTTTTTTTTTCTTTCTTTTCCTTTAATGCACCTAAAAATGTATAACTCCGTTTTTTTTTTCTTTTTCAATGTCAGGATCCTAACACAAAAAATTGGTGGCTAAAAGTTAATGGTAACATTGTTGTTGGCTATTGGCCTGGAAGTCTCTTCAGTTACCTATCGTACAGTGCAATATTAGTGGAATGGGGAGGACAAGTTTATAGCCCAAATGTGAAGAAAACTCCTCATACAAAAACTGCCATGGGGAGCGGATCATTTTCACATGGTCTTCAAGGTTCTGCTTGTTCAATCGAGCACGTTCGAATTATAGACTTTTCTCTTCAGCTCAAGTACCCTCAATGGGTAGGCACTTGGGCTGACGAATATTACTGCTATGATGCTTACAATTATGTTAAAGGATATACTACTGAACCAGTGTTCTTCTTCGGAGGGCCTGGTCAAAATCCTATGTGTAAGTGAGAATTATGAATTAAAGCAACAAGCGTAATGAAATCAGTGTAATATAACATAGTGATTTTCACAGCTCCTTATCTGTTACTATACATCCAATTGGTGAAAAACATCAACGTATCCGCTCCCTTCATGATGTTGCTGTGAAGATTAATGGAGCTGATATGCCCAAAACGGATCCATCATAAGCTGTGAAATCCAAAGTATTTTTAACTAGTAATCAGTTGGCAATCCGAAGGTGCAAAGTATGAATGGAATTGCTTAAGTATGTTAGCTTTAGAGATTTACAGATACAACAGATGGGAATGAACTGAAAGATAGCTATTCTTTACAGATAATATGTTAGCTATGGAGATTTACAGGTACCTGACTGATAATGTACACGTAGCATAAGATTGCTAAGGTGAAAACTAACATGAGGAGAGGATCCTATCCGCTATAGGTGTATTCGCACTAACAATTCTCTTATCACAACATATATTAAGGAGTAACTTTTAAGATCTGTCTGGGAATTCTTCCTGAGTAGACAAATTTGTCTTCCATTTTTAGAAAAAGAAAAAGAAAATCCACTGCTTTTGTTTGGATTAGGCTACCTTATTAAATAACTTGCCTGGAACTTTGCTAGAACCAACTTGAAATGGAAACAGAATTAAAAGATTAATCGACTTTCCAATAACTTGAAGCAGGGTGTTTGAACACCAATGATTATTTAATTGCACCTTGAAGATGATAATTTAGCTTTACAATATCTTCGTCATCTGGGATTTTCCTACAAGTCCTGTTGGCTTTTGTGAGAAAGCACATATGGAGAAAACAGTCCGTGTGCTTTTGTTTGTAGTGGCTGTATCTATTTTGAGTAACGGAGTAGAAGTGAATGCTAAAGCTAGAGAAACCCTTTCTGAAATTGACAAGAAGCTGAAGCTTCTCAACAAGCCTGCAGTAAAAAGTATCAAGGTATGGCATACAATAAATATTGAGATCTTATCAAGTTCTAAACTTGGCAGGCCATTTTGTATCAAAGAGTCCAAAAGTGATTAAGGGTGGTTTTTCTTCTTAAACTTATAGTATTTAAAAATCCCACTGGCTTGTCAAATGTTTAATAGAACGTTGCTGGGCAGTTTTTGTTATTAAGATAGTGAAAGAATAGCATATACGGTAGCCATTTTCTTCCATAAAGTGATGAGTTCTTTAATAGCATAATGAGATGGTTCCTCCTGTAGAGTGAAGATGGAGATATTATCGACTGTGTTGATATCTACAAACAGCCTGCGTTTGATCATCCAGCATTGAAGAACCACACGATTCAGGTACTTTCTATCAAAAATACAAAGAATTTTGCACTTGCAAGAACTTTGGTTATTTTCTCACTTGTCTTTGCTTCATGTTATATACAGCTGAGGCCCAGTTTTAATATACCATCTGGGAAATTGGATAGAAGAAATGAGTCTTTTAGACCAGTAGCAGTCCAAACTTGGCAAAAGAGTGGAAGTTGTCCGAATGGAACTGTTCCAATTCGAAGAATTCGAAGACAAGACTTATTGACAGCAGCTTCTCTTGAGCAGTTTGGGAGAAAATTCCCAGAAATTTCCTATGCAGCCAACAAAACAGATGCTAAACACAGCAAATTTGTGTCTCTAAACAGCAAGACAGTCAATCTTGATCGTCTGGTTAACCGTTCAGTGAGCAGCTAGAGCTTTTTCACGCCCGTAATTAATTTCCATTGTTTAACTTCTCTTAATTTTCTTGATGGCACTTCATGTACCAGGCTGCAGTCCTGCTTACAGTAGGATACAATTACATAGGAGCTCAAGCAAATATAAATGTCTGGTGTCCAAACGTTGAATCAACAGAAGATTATACCACTGCTCAAATCTGGCTTAAGGGTGGGCCTGGTGACAATTTTGAAAGTGTGGAGTCAGGATGGATGGTCTGTACAACTACCCAAAGCATGCTTCACAAAACAGTCAATGCTAACAATTTAGCATCTTTACATTTTTCTCTAACTTTTCTATAATCTCTATATTCAGATAAATCCCAAGTTATATGGTGATAAACTCCCACGATTTTTTGCATACTGGACTGTAAGTACATTTTCTACTAAAGCTTCTCTAAACTACTTTGGATTGCACGTACAGTAGCTAATTTGTTCCATGTCTATCTCAATTTTTTTAGAGGGATGCTTACAAATCAACCGGTTGCTTCGACCTGACCTGCACTGGCTTTGTGCAAACAGGCACTCAGATTGCCCTTGGTGCATCCATTAGTCCTTGGTCTAGTACTGCTGGACCCCAGTATTACATTCCCATTGCCATGTCCAGGGTAAAAATTTATATCTGCTTTTTCTTGGTTAAGTTGATTGTTTGAAGTTATAAATCAGCAGTAAATATTTAATGAAGTCCATTTTTATTGATTCCAGGACCCTCAAACAGGAAATTGGTGGTTAACGTATGGCGATGCTGTTATTGGGTACTGGCCTGGAGCTCTCTTCGATTACCTGAAGCAAAGTGCAATCTTTGTTGAATGGGGAGGGCAAGTCTACAGTCCAAATGTGAAGAAAACTCCACACACCACGACTGCTATGGGCAGCGGATCATTTGCAAGTTCGCTCTACGGATCAGCGTGTTACATTGACCATATTAGAATCATTGATTATTCTCTCCAGCTCAAGTACCCGCAATGGGTAGGCACTTGGGCTGATGAAGAAGATTGCTATGATGCATATAATTTAATTCAAGGATATACTGTTGAACCTGTATTCTTCTTTGGAGGGCCCGGTCAAAATCCTCACTGTATGTAATGTGAGGATAAGAATGAAAATGAAACGAAATATTGCAGTGCAATCTTGCTAATCGCGGAAGTTAATTATTTGCAAGAAAGTTGTGATCTGTTTTCTTCCTTGTATCAATGAGAACATCTAAAGTCATGTTGAATGGATTGATTTTGTGGGAAGAAAAGGAAGTTCTGCCATATGAAGAGAAGAATAAAAATGGTGCTTTCTCAATGACCCCTGCTGTATTTCCATATATAAAAATAATCCCCACTTAGAGCAATCTGAATAGTCAAGGTAAATCAATAAGGTTTCGTTAGCATTAGGTGAGTGATTTGAATTTGCAATGGCTGCCACTATTTCAATCCACTGTTGCTTGCATTTGACTCTAGCTATCACCGGTCTCATGTTGATTCATGGATTTGCTAAAGAGAAAACTGCAATGATAAAAAACAAAGAGAAGCTTATCAAGCATAAACATGCTTTTAAAACCATTTCAGGTTGTGATTACCATAACTTTTTTCTCAATTCATTTGGTAGGATGATTTGATAGGGATGTATTTGCTTATCGAAAATGGGGTTATTGTCGACTGCATTGACATCTACAAACAACCGGCTTTTAATCATCCTCTTCTCAAGAATCACAAGATACAGGTTTCTTGGTTTTATAAGTACTTGGTGCAAATTTACAAGCACATATGGTAAACCCCTTGGAAATTGCTATTATTTCAAGGGACTAGTACTCAGTAATAGCTCGTTTGGGAGTGTGATGAGGTAGTTTGGCTGTCAAAGTCCAACTATTAAGGTGTTTGATAACACTTATAGCTGAGCTTTGATAGTTTAGTAAATTTTTTTTCTCAATTTTTATTCTACAGCTGTAACTTTTACTCCACAGCAACTGCAGCTTAAACCTCACTCTCAAACACACCCTAAATGCTCTTGTTTCTGATTTCCTTTAAAGTAATTAACAGATGAAGCCTACTTCACACCCAGAACAAAAGAAATCTATGGCCTCCAAAAATTCCCACACACAGCTTATTCAACTCAAGGCAGTCGACTGTCCAGAGGGAACAGTCCCCATTTTAAGAACTCGCCAGATGGTAATCTTATGGACACTCGATCAAGCAGAAGTGCCACCTATGGATTTGGCTTTAACAGCATTGAATATGAGGTTAAATATAGCATGTAACAATGAATAATGCCGCCTATAATACTTTTCACATTTTGCTAATCATTTTTGTTTTATGCATATATGATTAGGATGCGCGGGCTTCAGCTACTGGAGAAAATTATACAGGCCTTCTGGGCATTTATGCAATTACGGAGTCCTAATCTGTAGATGTGGCTGAAGAGATCAGTCGATCTTATCTTTGATTTGTACTATTGATGCAGAATTAAATATTGCTGATGCTGGATGGATTTGCATTCATGGCTTCAACGTATACATTTTTCGCATATGGAGCCTTTGATACATACTCTTCCAAACTGAATATGATTAAATATGTAGAATGTTGGTTTTAAACATAGAGAATAGAACACAGAGAAATTGGGGTTGTCAATTGCATATCATTCATTGCTGCAGTATCTGAATTTATACAAAGAAAAGAAACAAACAAAGCCAATAAATCTGCCTACATATCTTTAACATATATCTGATATCATAAATTCAAAAACAAATTGTTCCTACAATCTTGCAGGATATTATTCACAGCATAATCATATCTTTGCTGTTTTTATTTTTGCTCGAGTCCTGCAGCAAATATAGCATTGTCATCATAGAAATATTGAAACCAGAATTTGGAGCATATTTCGTCGCTCTTATTAGTTTGATCATAGTCTAATTGACTGTTTATGGGTATATTTTTTTCGCGTTTTCAGGTGAATCCAACAGTATATGGAAACGACCTTACACGGCTAGGTCCATTTTTGACAGTGACTTTAATTATCATAGATTCTCTTAATCATATAAATTGTCAATGTTTTTGCTTAACATGCATGTTAATTTTCTTTATTGTTTGTCAAATTCAGAAGGATAATTTCAGCAAAGCAGGTTGCCATGATCTCAAATGCTTTGGTTTCGTTCAAGTGTCCAGTACACAGTATCTTGGCTGTGTACAAGAGCCTGTTTCTGAAGATGGTGATTACAACCACCAATACGAAGTTTTTATTGCCATTTACAAGGTAATTTACTCATGCTTTACGCCATTCAATTGCATGCTCAAAAAAATTAGCAAATGTTTCAGGATATAGGCTCGAGAAGTTCGTGGTTAAGATATAAGGTGTAAGCATCGGATACCGGCCAACTACAATTTTCACAAAACTGGCAGACAGAGCCAACAGGGTGGTCTGGGGCGGTACAGTCTACACATTCCAGCAAAAATGGGCCACACACATAAGAACAAGGCGGTCTGGATGCCATGCTTTTTTTTGTTTGAGTCTACAAGGAGAGAAAAAAACGACCGGGGCAGTTTCTTCTATTATGGTAGTTTTGCAGCTTGGTACGAATGCCAATAACATATATAAAAATATTTGGTAATTAATGTGACATGCTTACGCCAGCAGTGAAATAAATTTGTCAAGAAATTCCAATAGCACAGCATAGTAAAGGCTCAGTTCATGATAAGTGTTTGTATTGCTACAGATGTGACGAGCCTACAACATGCGAGGGAAGTCAGTTTTGTGGACTTGGCTGTGTCACAGTTGCAACATAACCGGACCCCAGTTTTTCCACAATATCCAAGTGGATCCAATGGCTGGTTACAACTGTAGCATGATACCACAGTTGCAACATAACCGGACCCAGTTTTGTCAGTGGAAAAACTGTCCTCCCCTTCCCTATGGAGAGATCTGTCCCTCTGCCTAGGAATAATCTTAAACACAAAAATATTTTCATACTATACAGACTTCCTGTATCCTTCTAGAGATACCTACATATGAATAAGAATTATAATCACAATCCATAAGAGAAAATACAACCCAAAAAAGGAGAGCAGGGAAGGACCAAGCAACACTCCGATTCAGTACTGTTTCCTCTCTTCTTGTATAGACTGGAAAATTCGAGCCACAGATTCAGTAGCTGATCTAGGATTGTGAGGCACAACTTTGATCACTTTTGTTGGCTGGTCTGCATCATGAGGCTGAGGGGCCGCCTCCTGAACAACTGGAGACACGGTAGAAAGTTGAAGTGCATCTCTACCTTCAGCAGCATGACCCATCCCATCACCTCGCACTCTCTCACCTGGACTACTTGCCGTACTTCCTTGTAACTCTGTGTCTTTAGATGCCTGAAACTGCCTTACTGGTGGAACAGCTCCATTCTTCTGGGCTGGTACATTACAGGAGCTCTCTTGTGGCATGTAAAAATTAGCATCTCCTTGAGAGAATTGATCACGCGAACCTGGCACAGCAAACTGATTCTTTTGTTCAGCAGCTGAACCTGAGACCGATGGGTTCATAACTGGCATGCCATAAGGTGGGAAGTAACCTTGACCAACTAGATGAGCACCAGGCATAACCCCATTTCCTTGAAGAGGAATAGGTGATGTAATCCCATAGTCTGGATGCATAAAATTACCTGTCAGAGGTGCTGGGCCAAAAGGTGAACATCCTCCCCCGCAAACTGTTCCCATAAATCCAGGTCCAGGATATGGCTTGTATATAAGCCCCTCTGAAGGGGACATAACAGGAATCAACCACTGCTGCCCAGGCGATTGATGAAAACCCCAATGAGCCATTCTGGAATTGGTGGCTTCCATTGGTGGAGGTTGATTTGCACAGTAAGGCCCATAATTTGAAGGCTGGCTACCATTTTTCACAGAAGAAAGAGACGTCTTCCCTACAGCATTTTCCGCAGAACATTCTATCTTATGGTTAGGCTTCTCAGAATCAACTTTGCGCTTAACACTGTGTGGCAGTGGTTTTACAACATACTCCAATGGAAGTTTTTTAGCAGGAGAGGCCTTCAAAGATGGTTTGCCAAGACAAGCGCTCTCTTCAAGCAAAACGTCTGGTGATTCAGCAATCAGTTGTTGGACCTGTTTGAATACACAGATTAATTTAATTTCCTTTCAACAGGAAAAAAATAAAGGCAAGAGAGTCTGCAGCCCTTGCCAGGAGAAGTATAAGCTACTTCACAGAGTTAAGACATCCTTACCTTGATTAGTCTATGCAACTCAAATACTTGAACTGCAAACACTCTTTGCTGACTGTATACAGTAACAGGAGTTGCATCAAGAACCAAATTCCATAGAAATCATTAAAGGAGTTTAACAAACACAGCACAGAGATAGGACTAACAAGAATCCAATGGACATCCACATGCGATCAGATATCATATACCATAATTATGAAGGCTGTAGCATGCAGAACAAAACTTGCATACATGCAAATGCAAGATGTTATTTGGGTTGGCTTTAAAATTACAATATCCAACAAAACATTTCACCAAGTACAAACTTTTTAGACCATAACCACACTTTTTATCCAATGCCCACTGTAGATACAGCTAGCCTCACGCACCTACAAGTGTCAAAGAAGCCTAAAATCTCTCCCTAGCTCTCTAATTACAATCATAATCTAGCAATCCTAGTGCACTCCAATAAAGTCAGAGACAAAAAAAAAAAGGGAGAATATGGTCAAAGACTACGATACACACAATTGTAACAAGTTCCTAAACAAGAATCACTTGGCAAAATTTCAGCAATACCAACAGATAGATAAATACCACCAGCAGAAGACCGGAATTTTTCATTTCAAAACTTGTACATTTTCTCCCTTGGGAAAAGCGAGTGCAGTGGAGAACTCTATTAATAACTACAAAGATGTACAAATAACTAGAAGCAGTACTAGACATCACCTTGATTTTACAATAGAAAGGAATAAGAAGGAATTAGAAAATACATGCAAAATAATGATTCAGAATGGAGATTCGTACATTTTGCATAAGAGATGAAGCATAAATTTTCTGTTCGAAATAATGAAAACGTGTATAACACATACAAACTGTACACGCCTAACATATATCATAAACACATTGCACAAAAGATTGCGAATCACAACCCCACAATATCTTCTAACATAAAAATACTAAGACATCAAATGAAACATCCCATTCGCCTCCGAGTACTGTAAAAAATTATCCCATTTCTCAGAGATCCACCCAACATAAGCTTCAGGGATCATCCTCCAGCGATATTTCCTTTCCTGCTCCAAGCCCCCAAGTGCTGTGTATAGATAAACTCCCAGGATCACAGGGAAAAGAAAGCAACACCACACCGAGACAGGAAGATATGCGAAAAGCAGATGCAAGACAACAAACAAAAGTGAAATGATCCACTGTCTCAGGGCCTCCTTGCATACCTCGATTAGGATTGTCCATTTCCCTGCTGTAAGATGATCCATTGTTAAAACATTATTGAGGGCCTTTGAACAAAAAAGGGGTCACTTACGAGGAATCCCGGAACTGCACACCATAAACCTTCCCTCCCTCAAAGTCACAAGTACAACTCTTAATTCACAAGTGTAGCTTTATACTGTGAAAATACTAAAATGAGCATCTCTTCTCCAATAAAGAAATTCTCATATTCTGAAATTTACACCATATTAGACAAACTAAGAAACTGTCAAAGTTTCTAAAAGAAAAATCTATTACAATCATCCTGAAGTCAATAGTAGGCCCAGCCCCAGACCACAAGCAAACTCATGCCAGTGGATCTCAAAAAGAAAATTGAGAAGAGGCTGCCACTGCAAATTACTTGCGTCCATAAAAAGAACAACGAGTCTAGCATGAAAACAAAAACTCTAAAAGTACTGAAAATATTAAGGAAATGAATTGTGGGTTCATCCCATTTCGTACTTGTCACAGCCAAATAAGATAATACACGTCCCATAAAACCTCACTACTCCACCCCTTAGTTTCCTATGGCATACCAGCATCCTTACATTTGCATAAAATAGAGATATAATATCATCTAACAGATATGGTATATCCACTGCTTATACAACATACAATGGTGCATTAGGACAATTTCAAGTCCCAAATTCAGAGCCATGAAGAAGAAAACAGAATAAGAAGCTATTAATAAGCACCAGATACTTACTTGACAATTGCTCTTCTTGCTTTCCAGAAATGTTTATGACCTATTATTCCAACAACATCATCAGGAGACATATCCACGCCTGACATAGAATCCACCATGGAGGTTTCAGAGACATCGTCACTTTTATCTCCACTTCCCAACTGCAGTGACCCACAAGTCTTGTCTACATGGTATCTGCTGTCATTATGAAGCCCACTTCGATGGCCACAGTCTTCTGTTGAATGAGTGTCACCTCTAGGCTGGAGAACAACTTCCTTCTGAAAATCCCCAGTGGAGTCAACATCATAACGACGACAACCATTTGGTGGCAAGCCAGCTCCAGACTCCAGTCGTAAAGAAGCATCACTATCATTTATTCTGCTAAAATCAGATCCTGGGATTTCTCTATATTCTTGATTAGGAGATGCACTTACTTCCTTCACAATCCCATCAATCTTTTCTCTAATTGATAAATTCACAGAAGATTTTGCAGGAAAGTTTCCAATTGAGATGCAAATCTTTGGGTTCTCTTGACAAATGTGTCCTCCCTGTTGTCTCAAACTGATACTAGAGGAGCTACTGCGTTTTGGATTCTTATCGCAAGCATTTTGGAATTTTGTAGACTGACGGGTATTAGACGGGTTAAAGGGAGAGAGGTTTCCCTTATCAACATCACTTTGAGATTTACCATGACATTGTCCCATCCCTGCCTGATCGAATATAGGAACTGCAAAATCATCCTCCTCACTTACTTTCTTACTCTGCTCATGATGTTGCAAATGAGTGTTCAAAGTGGCTCCAGCAGGCTGGTCAGAATGACACTTCTCATCCAAATGAGTGGGTGTTGAAGGATGTACAGAATGTGTGAAAAGCAAATTTCTTTCAAGGCCATTCCCCTGCAAATACAACAATCATTTAAATAACTGCAATGAAGCTGGTCCCTCATAGATACTCATACATAGAACGCACACACTCATACACACAGACATAATTTACTCACATTAATCAGATGTATCATATGTGTATCACCAATTAACATAGGTAAAAATGAAGTTTTCCTCACATGTAAACAAAAACAAGTGCACAAACGGTCAGAAGGCCACTGGCCACCCACCAATAAGACAAAAATAAAAAATCACTAGCTGCAACGAATGAATCTTTCAATTCCCCTGGGAGTACATAAGAATTTCACTAACACTTGAAAAGCCAACATCAAAGTCAAACACTTGATGACCGTATTAAGATCTACTTAAACAAGAAGCTTCCATCACAATAGGAAAAAACAAAATAATTAGTTTTTTTCATCATAATTCAACTGAGCCAATACAACAATACATAATAGTACCCTTTAGATTATCAATATTGGCAATACTTTATCAACAAAAGACCTAGAAGATCACTCGTGAACTTTTCACCTATCTCTAACAAATCAGTTACAGAAGTTGTTGAAGGTACCTGGCTTGAAGAAACTGGAGGAACCAAACTGCTACTGTTTGATGGATTCAGAGGCAAAACACCGGTACTAAACCTCTGAGTAGGGATACTGAGCTGTTCATAAAGGGCCATCTTGTTCCTAGGTGGTGCTCTTGGTCCTCCTTTCTCAGTATCATTAACATGTAATCTAGGGAACATTGGTCCCATGATCTTTTCATCATCTTTTCCTCTGTTCATTTTTTTTTCAACCTATCTATTCTAAACAGAACTCAAAAACTAACCCAAAATGAAACAACTTGCTTCACATCAAATTCACTAACAAATCCGATGAAAGTCACCTAGGAATCTAAAACCCACCAGTAGAAACTCACAATTCAACATACCCAGAAATCAAAATCAGTTCTTTGTAAATATCAAGACTCAAATATTTAAACAACACAGAATCTACTCAAGCCTCCAAAACAAAAACTTACCATAAAAAAAAAAACCAAAATTTCACAAACCCAGATAACCAAAATCGGCTCTTTCACTAAAAATCTCTACCAACTTACAAAGCTCGACATACACACAATTCAGTCAAAAGTTGGAGCTTAGTAGCTGAAATCGATGCGGAAAATGAAAAAAAGGTGAATTTTTTTAGGATATTTGCAAAATTGTGAAAGCATATACAAGATTGTTAAAAAAGAGAGGGAATCGAACAATTTCGATAAGAAGAAAGAAGGGATTGGGCTTATGCTCATATAGGGATTCCTGAGAAGTACAGCGACTTTTAGGAAAAGGGAAAGTGAAAAGTGCTGGATCTGGGCCCACTTCGGATAGACCTAGAAGGCCTAGCACATTGATTTTTATATTAAAAACCTCTGGATTTGTTGCCAGCTTGCTATTTTAATTTTATTTAATTTAGATGCTTGCGTTAGTTATTATTACCCAGTGAATTGGCTCTTTCGCTGCAGATTTCTTTAAATCCCAAATGATTCTATCCATTTCATTAAAAATATAGTTAATTACTTAATGAGCACTTGGCGTTAACAACAATATTTGTTAATTATGTGATATCAGTAATTTTATTAGCATTTTTAATATTTACTAACAAAAGAGACTTCAATCTTATCTTCATAAAATTATTTTGTTACTTATTTTATCAAGAATCGTAAATTTTTTGATACATTACATTCATATATTTATAATTCATGTAGCGGTATTAATACTCTTGAAAGGAGTTCTTTTTATTTGTAGCTCGCATTTAATAATAAAATAATTATTTTTCATAAAATTGGTTCTTTTTTTATTTTTGTGATAGTTTTCTCTCTTTTTTTAAAGAGTTTTTTTGTATTTTCTTATGTAAAAATTTTTTCTCTACTTTATTAATGTTATTTGTAGAATTTTCTTTTCTTTTTTACTTATTTTGTGGGTAGACCGGAGTCAAGATTTTTCTATAATCTCGTTCATTTAAATAGCTTCTAATTAAAGATCTTCTAATTTCTACGACGTGGCTTATTAATCATTTTTCACAGACTCTTATTATGGAGTCAGGAGATTACATTTCAAAATCTTGTTCGTGATAACAATGATTTTGTGAGAGGAGCCGCAACAGCGGCGTTCGCCTACCTATTCTTGAAATATTGGGGCCTGTAATCTGTATAAATTGACTTTCTAATTTCATATTGATTCTTCCCTAATTAGCGTTTCTCGTGATCAGCGTTTCTGTGCCACAATTACACGGTCTGTCACATGTCAATAGAATCATATCTCTTTCAATGACGTGGCGCGAAGTGAGTGGTGTACTCCTTGCGGACTTATTGTTACGGCAAACATCAGAACCAAACTCTTTTTCCTTTTTTTAACTTTTTCTCAATTTAAATTCATTTCTGGAAAAGAAAAAAGACAAGCCAGAATAAAAACCCTAATAGGGTACAATACAGTGGGGAAAAGAAAAAAATTAAAAAAAAAAATTGATCTGGTTGGATGGTCCCGATGACATGGCTTCGTCTCCTTCTCATCAAACTCATATTCCCCTCTCTTCAGACCCTGGTAATTAATTAATTTAATTTACATTTAAATTTTTTTTAAATTTCGATCCAGAATTTTAATTTTTGAAATTTAGGTTGTAATTGAGCATTTGCAAATCGTTAATTGGGGATTGCTCTGCTCATTTGATCAGATTCGTTTTTCATTTAACCTTTTGTATTTTGAACTTACCTTCTGTTTGGTTACTTAGAAATTATACGAAGATGAAAAATTATATTCTTTAACAATCTTGAATCTAAGTGGAAATGGAGATTTTTTTGAAACAATTTCAAGATCACGCACTAATTTGTTAGAATCACATTTACAATTTGTTTTCTTAATTTGTTATAAGCAACTGATATATTATTTTTCAAGTTATTGGTTGAAACTTTATTGAGTTGCAACAATTTTTTTTTTGCTGTCTTTTTTCTTATATTTCAGATGGAAAGCCCATAGATTCAGTGGTTCCAATCCATATTGTGACCAATGCTTCTCAACTTCCTGCTGAGTTCCTGGAACCATCGTCTGAGAGGCAATTGGTCATTGGTTTTGACTGTGAGGGAGTTGACCTTTGTCGCCATGGAAGTCTTTGTATTATGCAGGTATAATGTGTTTTGCCTTCCCGTTTGATCCATCTTATATTTGTTCGAAACGAAATACATCTATTTACTTGTTTCTGTTTCAATAGGAATGAACCAAATCCCATCTACTGTATGTATGTCAATTTGATTTATGAGAAAATTTATAAACTTAAGCTTTGTGCTTTTTGGCAGCTAGCATTTCCAGATGCTATATATCTGGTTGACGCTATTCAGGGTGGGGAGACGGTTGTGAAAGCCTGTAAGCCTGCACTTGAGTCTAGTTACATCACAAAAGTTATTCACGATTGCAAACGAGATAGTGAGGTCTCTTATTGAATTTGTTTACTTCTGCATCATGGCATGCATGATATGCTTGACATTATGTTATTTCTGTTTTTAAATTTATTTGTTTGTTTCTGTAGGCATTATATTTTCAATTTGGCATTAAGTTGCACAATGTTGTGGATACCCAGGTAAATATCCTTTATAACCTACTGAAAACTATTGCAGGATTGTATGCCCTTTTAGTACCTTTTCAAGATAAAGAAAAGGTGTCCGATTTTGAGTTTGTATGGAGATATTAGGAATGGGAAACAAGTGAAGTTTTGAGCATGTCAAAGTTTCTGTTTTGTCTTTTTACCTAGATGCTTAACTTACCTTCATTTATGGACAGGCCCGGATTGAACCTCTTGCACATATTATTGGCTATGCCTGTTAAACTATCATTGACTTTATCTGTTATCGGCTGGAGAGATCTTGTATATGTAGAAGGAAAAACCAATCCCAGTTGTATAAAGAAATTTTGCATTGTCAGTCTGTAATTTACTTTTGGAAATGGTTTATGGAGTTATTTTGGAAACCTATTAGACCACCATTAGACTGACGTGGTGCTTCGAGATCAAAATGTAATGAAGGTAGAGAAGATTGGTCCTTAGATGTGGTTGATGAATTATGATATTCCTTTTTAGTAATCAATAATAGAAACAAAATTCTCGTTCATTAGCACTGGTTTGATGTTTAAACTTGCTTTTACTTGACATGGACTTGTACTTTTTGCTATCACTCGTCAATTTAAGTATCGATATCCACTTTTACACTTATGTTACGGGAACAGCAATTAGATTTGAAATCAATTATAAAAGAAAAATTCTTGTTCACTTTGGAGCCATCAATTTATTATTGACATAATCAGTGAACATATTTCTAAGAATGCCTTTTTCTCCTGGTGGACTGCAGATTGCTTATTCTTTAATAGAGGAGCAGGAAGGTCGGAAAAGATCACCGGATGACTACATATCATTTGTTGGTCTTCTCGCAGATCCACGCTATTGTGGTATTTATATGTCGTGGTATCCATTTAAGTAAATATTTGTTTCGTGTCGTCAAAACTTTTTGTTTCCTCAATGTTTTTTTGTTTGGTCAACTGTTTAGTGAGCAGAGTTTAAATTGCTTTCGATATTTTATCCTTAGTAGTTACCCCTGATACCTTTCTGTTGTTAAGCCAGTTAGGTATTCCTGATTTTGAAGTTGGGATTTGTAGACAATTTTCTTTTCCCTGTGTGCAATTAAGCCAACCAAGACTAGAAAATAGATAAGAAGCAAAGAAAATGCATTAGTTTCGTCAATTGCTGTATTACTGCTTTTACAATCATCTTCTATTCATCTGGTTACCCTGCTCTGCTGTAAAGTGGCACTGTACACTTTTTAGTTCTTTACTTGATTTTTGTGCCCTATCTCTGCAGAGATTTGATAAATAAGGTTTTGTCTTGCCTTTCTGCTCAGGATTAAGTTTTGGTTTTGTGACTTGATAGATTTAAGAGCATCTTTTTGTTATAGACTTGATTTATTATTCATATTGTACTACTGTTTGATACTGCCTGCTAGTGTTGCTAGACTCTTCAAATTCATGATCAGACATGATTTGTTGACCATTCTTTAATGTCTATGGCTGTCTCAAAGTCGCTCCTGAAATTTTTGCATTAATTATTAGGTTGCTGAAATGTGTTGCTTTTATTTAAACGCAGGTATATCTTATCAAGAGAAGGAAGAGGTTCGTGTACTCCTTAGGCAGGTTAGTTTTGAAGTCTAATTCATTCTGAAATTCTGGGCTATGGTAGTTCAAATTTTTGGACTGGTTATCATAGAATTAAAATTATTCTTGTTGCCTTGGTTTGATTCTATCAAATTCTTTGGGATGTGGCTTCTTGGGAAGCCAAATTCTGTTGTTTGGAAGATTGTGTGATAGATTTCACAATGTAATAAATGGCTTCCAGCTAGAAAGGATATCAGTATATGCTCTTTTACAACAGTTTGCAAGCTATTAGACTTAAACCTCAAAATTTAAAACAAGTACACTGTAAATGTTGATTATGATCAGTGCTGGCACTTGGCCCACCTACTCACCATCCTAGATACTTAGGCAATAATGTTTAAAGTTACTGTATATAGGACCATGTTGTTCTATGAGACATGGACCTAAAACTTTGAAACAACTTGGACTGATAGTGTTCATGAAAATCAGTGCTGACTCTTTGCCTAAAAACTTACAAATGCAGACTGATAATTTTCATGAAAAGCAGTGCCAACACTTGACATTATATTTTATGTTTGCCCAAACAACTTCCCTTTTCTGATGCTAAGACAATTTTGTACACAATTACTGATAGATTGAAGATCCAACTAGTCTGCAACATGTGCTACCACAGTAATTGTTCCGCTGGTTGTCATGTGCAGGACCCCCAGTTTTGGACATACAGACCACTAACTGAACTGATGGTCCGAGCAGCTGCAGATGATGTCCGCTTTCTACCGTACATCTATCACAATATGATGAAGAAACTAAACCAACAATCCTTATGGTACCTTGCAGTGCGTGGTGCACTATATTGTCGTTGTTTCTGCATCAATGAAAATGATTATGTGGATTGGCCACCTCTCCCGCCTGTTCCAGGTTTTTATATCTTGTCAATTTCCATACTGTTATAGATTAGTGTAACAACAACACCCCAACCCCCCCCCCCCCCCGGCGTGTTTGCATATTCCCCGGAGTGTAACGAATTTGTCAATGGACTTTGTCCAATCACCGTTTTGCACGAGGGCATGTTTCCTTGCAATTAGTCATGTTGAGCATGCGACATGGGAAGAACAGTCAAAATAGGGGAGGAAGCCTGGTGTTTGGGTTTCTGAAACTTGTCTACCTTGATTCCATTTGAATTATAACTACACGAGGCAAATTCCAATTAGATATCACGCCCACTTATGCATGAGTTGAGTTTCAATATAGAATTCTCTGCTCATAAGCTTCTTATTAATAATGCACTTAATCAATCAATCATCCAGCATCCTATTAACAAACTTACCAAAGAAGATAAAGTGTTGCTATGGTGTTGTAAAGTATCTGCTTATAGTTTGGTCTAGCCAATGTGTTTCTTATGATTTATATCTACTTTTCTGCTGTCTTTTATGATCAATAGGACTTTGGGCTTTCAGTTTAATATAAGAGCATGTTAAAGTCATTATCTAAATTCTGAATAAGATGAGTGATTCTTGATGGTTGAAATGTTGCATATATTTAGCGAGAAACATAGTGCATTAGTTGTGCAACCCCTTGGTTAGAAAAATCTGTATATAACCAGCTTATGATTTTTAATATTCATTCACTACAGAATGTTATTTTGGATGGTATCTAGATTGATAGTCATTCAAAACTTGTGATGTGTTGTTTTAATAACATTATATGTAAAGTTTCGGCAACTTTTTGTTTTCTCTTTTCCATAAGCTTGGTAAACCTGCTGTTAGGATTTCAATGTGTTGAACTAGGTATGCGGTTCATCTATGTAGATTACTTGATAGTGGAGGGAGATGTTCCTGAAGAAGAAATTCTGTCAATTCTTGATGTACCCCCCGGAAAGATGGGACGTATAATAGGAAGAAGAGGGTCTTCTATTTTGGCTATAAAGGAATCTTGCAAGTATATATACCTCTTTCTTCTCTCTGTGTAATGCATATCACAATTTCATGTTTGAAAATGCTAAATTGATTATCTTGGTCGCAATTTTGCAGTGCCGAAATTCTCATTGGAGGTGCTAAGGGTCCACCGGACAAGGTTAGTCTACAAAAACTCAAAATCTATTGAATAATTATATTTTCACCCACACAAAAACATTAATCTCGTCACGCAAACTCAAAGAGTTTCTGTTGATTTAGGATGAAAGCCTACATGTACACTGTGATGTGGGAGTATGACTGAATTTTTCAATTGCAATGCTGAATGAAGGAGCACACTAGTGCGTTTATGACAGGATCCTCCATTTTTATCTTTCTAAAAATGAGAATAAATAAATGACTAAGCATTAGTATTCTCACTCCTCTGGCCGCAGCATGCAATCAAAACGCATATGGTTGTGAAGTTGATTTATATGGTTTGAGAAATTTCGGAAGCATTGTAGACATGTCCTAAGCCTGCTTAGCATTGATTAAAGGCTCTATAATTTCAACACTGCTCACCTCTTTTAATCTTTCATAAGTTATATTACTTTATTACCTTCTCTGAGTTCACTTCTTTGTTGTCAATTTGCTCCCCCATTATTTTGTTAATTCATGCTCAGACTTTATATAGTGCCTCAAATTTTTCCGTGAATCTCAACAGCAAAATATAACAGGAACTTTTGAAATGCTGTATCAGGTTGTTCAGCAGAACCTCTTCAATTATTTTTCGTTAATTTTGCTTTACAGTTTATTTTGTTATTCTTGGCCCTCCTTTATCAAAGTATAACAAAAACTTTTAAGGTGATGGATTTAGGTTCATGCATGTATAGGAAAAAAGACTCTTCAAAATAAGGTGTAGAAATCTGTCTTTCAAGAGCCTGATAAGTAGTGGGTTCATGCAGGTATTCATCATAGGACCAGTGAAGCAGGTGAGGAAAGCAGAAGCCATGTTGAGGGGAAGAATGCTGGAGATGTATTAAGGAACATATGTCATTATGCTTGTTTGCAACTCTACAATAATAATCACAAGTTCCAGTGGATTAAGTTTTCTTCTTAATGTTGTGGCCCTTCCTCATTATATGGTACAGAGTAATGATCATTCACCCTGTAGTATAGTCTTTAAGACCATATATTTAATTCCTGTGGTGCTGTGGTTGAACGTGAAAGTTCCGTAGCGAAGCACCAAAACCTGTTTATTGAGTGAAACAATATGTCAAGGTAAACGATAAATGAAATCAAAGTTAAAATAACTGCAGGACCAATAAAAATGGTTGTAGAATCATCAAATTAAACCTGTTTATTGAGCAGATTAATTTGAATGCCTATCCTTCGGTGGTCTGGTCCTACGACGGTTGACTACCATTGTGACAAAAAATCTTTCACGGTCGGAGGAAATTTTAATTTTTGTTGTATAAATTTTCTGTTTTGGGACATGTGACAAACGAAGAAGCCTTTAAAAAAATCATAATCTTTGGATATTAAGATCGAGGCGTAACTTTTGACGTCAAAAACATAAAAATTGATATTGTAATTATAAAATAAAAATTAATAATATGTAATTAATATAATTTTTAAATAATAAATTTAACAAAATTATTAAAAATTAAATAAATTTTTCTTCATGTAAATAAAAAATTATATTAACATAATTTTTAATTACAACAAACTAAACACTTTAGTTCCAATATCAACCTCAAACAGGTCTTAACTCCATTGTCCGATGCCAATGCAACTGAAAACGATTACACTTGTAGCCTGACAACACCTATGAACGTTGCAACGTCCCCTGTGGGAAATGTACTAGAGCAGCAGAGTTTCAAATTGCCAATTAATTTCATTCAAAAACATGAAGCAGATGAAAATTCCTCCCAATAAATAACCAAGCACGGAGCCACCAAAACTCTGCACGAATTAACATATTTGCAACTTCGCATCCAATTCGGTTTAACTTACAACAAAAAGTCCTGTAAACTCTCTGTTCATGATTACACAATAATCAAGTCACTGTATTGTTTAATACGTATTTATGGACAAGAAAGACTCAGGCTTGCAATATGCCAACGCTTCGAATATCTTAACCGAATAGGCAAAGAATAGAGAATACAGTAGTGAAATGAACATGAACATGGGAAAAAATTACTTTTTAAAACTACCAAATTGATATTGTTGGCTGCCAAAATTTGAGAATGGGTCATCTCCTGCTGACTGTGGAGATGTGAACCCAGATTTACCGAGACCAGTTCCAGTGCCCATCGCTCTCCCCATGTAAAATGATGTCGGTGGACCCTTTTCCCTTTCATCTGAACCATCACTTAATCCACCCACAACCCCTACATCTGCCAGTGATACCTTCTTGGCTGCAAAGTGCACAAAGTACCGTATGAGAGAAAACTAAGGTAATTAATTCACAATAACAGAAGCGGGGAAGACATGTCAAAAAACTGTTATATGATGCAAATACAGACGTCAGTAATAGATCTGAAACAGTAAACATGTGACTATACTATGCTAGGAAATTACAGTACTTGGGAAGATAATACTTACGAGCAGATATATTAAGATCAATGATCCCACGACTTAATGAATCTGCCCAAATTCCAGACTTCACCTGGAAAGCATCCTTTTTAGTTGGAGGATTTGAGACAGCTGAATACGTTCCAACCAAGTTATTGAGGCCAGAATCACTGGTAGCATTTTGTGTGGTTCCCGTAGATACTGAATTTGAGTCGGAAGTGAATGCTCCAAAGAAATCAGATCCATCATAATTGTTCAGTGGAACCGTCGCAAATGGATCAACAATATTAGTAGTTGTCGGCTCAGATTTTGGAGCCTTAGGTTCTGGATGCACAGCTGGTTCAGGGGCAGCAAAAAGGTCAACTGGTGCAGGAGCTGCAGAAAAATCCACGGGTTGAGAAGAAAATAGATCAACTTCCGTCTGCATAAATGGACATTAAAAAATATAAGATTAGCACATAAACAAATTCATTTTAGCCAAGGGAGAATTATTACACCCTAATTCCTGCTTACTATAAACCAATGCCTCTAAAATTCCAAAAGTAAACCAAAGTATCTTTCAGTTTAATTAATCAAACAATTTTATACATTCTTTATACTCTTATTATTGCCAGGTCAGTTTTAACTCATCCAGGTAATGTAGAGGAAAAAAAATTATTTCAGACTTCTGCAGGTAATCCCCAAGTCATCAAATGCCTTCTCAACAACACACAAACACAAACATGCTAACACATAACAGATGGCATTTCTACAAACATAGAGGAAAAACAATCTGACCTTAGTCTGAGAATTTGCTCCCATTCCTTGCTCAGGTTGTGCTGACACAAAAGTTGCATCAGCAAAAAGATCAACCTCTGAGGCATTACCATTCGTGGCAGATGTTTGAGCAGGGGCTGGAGTTGGTGCATCCATGAGATCACCAATCAAACTATCTCCAAATGGATCCACTTGCTTAGAGTTCCCAGCAGCAGACTCTGTCGAATAGGCCAATCCACAACATATAGTGAGACACACCTTGCCATATGAATTATTAGAAAAGGAACCGGCAGTAATCATTAGTATCAACTCTGGTAATACTTTCTGCATTCAATGAAGCAGAAATTTGGTTTCCACCAAGTATCTAATGGCACATATTCACTATAATAATATGAAGTGCATCTGGTAGAAATTCTTTCTACAACTACCACATAAACACTGTTTTGCAGAAATGGCATTGGGCACTACAAGGTTTCCACAGCAGCACCAAATTTCCGGCACAGGATGTATACAATCATGTATGTTATCAATGAATCGATGCCTTGCTAACAGTGATCAAGCTTTGTGGACTTCAAATAATGTCAAAAACCCATCAATCATCCCCATAAAAATCTCCTCCCTGCACCTCCCCCTCCCACAACCAGGAAAAAAAAAACACCACCCAAGGTTATGCATTCAATCACTTCTTCATGATCAAGGAACATTATGTTGAATGGTCAGATGACACTTTTTTTTCCCCCAATCTATTTATGTACAATCTTTTTATTTGTGGTAATTGATTGAAAATAAAAGTTTATGTAAGATACATACTCCACAAGGGTTCTTTAGACTCAATTGAAGCAGACAACTGCACAACATAACATGTCACACAGAATACTTACTATTACTAGAAGTTCCTCGAGGATCAAAATCATCAAAATCGTCATCATACTTATTTGAAGGAATGCTTGAGCTTTGAGAAGGAATTGAACTGTATTTGTCAGAGTCATTTGACTTTATTGCTGATTTTGAAGCATTGGATGACATATTGTCTTGATCCTTGCTGCAATTTATCATTATCAAATTAACAATATCATACATAAAACAAAATGCAAACTTTAAAGAGGGAGCATGTGTGATTACGTATCAGTGAGTGTGTGTAAGAGGGAAACTTAGACGGAGAGAGAAAAACACTGGTGCAGCATCCTCTTCACCAACAATCACAAGTGACTATATAAAATTCAATATTAATGCCATTGCATGCCAAGCAATAACATGAATCTCTTCTCATGGAGCCAATATAAAAATATATATATATGGAGATATCTCCAAGAAAACCTTTAAAATCTTAGCTCATATGCCAATCTCAATCCATCTCACAGAAACATAAAAGTTAGAACACAATAAAGCCAAAAACTTCCATACCGTGCAAACCCCTTCTTCAAGGTGTTCCCTTGATTCTCACTTGCAACCCCTCTTCGTGACTTTCCAAAGGTATCATTTCCAGTCTTTTCCTCTCCATATGGATCCCTGTCTTTATAACTATCTCTGAAGTTGTCACCTGAACCTCCATATCGATCACTACTTCGATAGCCACCAGTACCAGAAGAGGCTGAACCAGACTTATATGTTATTCCAGTAGATGAAAGTCCAAAGTACCTAATAATTGCAGCAAGCACACAGTTAAGTTAAGAGGGAATAATCCAATAGTCAAATTCATAGAAGCTGAAGTTAAACATGTATTTTCAGTTTCTGAGCTTGTAACTTACTTTTCGCGGTTGGCAGAAGCTTTATTTCTTACTTCTTGTATTTTATCTTTATTGCTCAAAAGGGCCACAATATTTTCTGCCTTCTTCCTCACATTAATTCCCAGATCCTTCCCACTCGGCTCAACATACTCAAAACTTGATAGAGACTTACAAATGACCACATAAAAAGAACCATAATCAGACAACACAAAACTCTTTTCTGAGGCAGTTAGAAAAGTGCCAACACATTCAGCAAAAACGCATTAGAAAAGGCCTTACTGATATCTGGAAAGTATGTTCTATTATGTCATCAACTGCACGTTCTGATCCATGGGATATCAGATACTCTATAACAGCCAATGCCTGATATACAAGAAGGTACAGATGTTGAGTGCTTTAAAATACCCTATTAACCAATAAATGAGGGCAGTAGCTATAAAAGCTTTATGTATCAAAAAATTTCCAACATTGATCGAGTGAGTAGTAAGTAAGGTGGTACCTTGTAAACATAACGCCAGTCCTTGCCAGTCTCAGCCAATCTTGTCCATAGAACATTCATAACCATCTGACATTCAGAGCTAAAAGACATTGCACCTAATAAGTTCAAGCAAGATAACATACTTTCAGCACAACATTACTTGAAAGAAATTGAGAGAAACTGACAATTTCTTGGTAGCCTGTGCTATCTCTGCCAATGCAGTGCCATGAGGACCCCAAGGTTCATTGTCTGTCGCATCCAATACCTGCATTAGTAATGACAAAATTCACATTTGAAAAAAAAATGCAAAGAAAAAGTAATCTCATAATGGTAGGAGTGATGCATATGCTCCAAAGCTTAAAGCCTTCAACTTTAAGCCCAATCTGAACCTAGAAACCAATGATATGATTAGCACAAATTAACACATGCATATCATCACCCCAAAATTTCAAATCGGCCCATCTGATTATGAGAAAAAAAATTAAAAAATACATAACCTTACGAAGCAACAGGAACATGAGTTTAGAATAGAAACAATGAATGTAAAGTGCAAAACTTGAAATCGCTTGCTATTACAGACGTAAACACAAACTAAATATCATTTAGGTAAACTGTCTTTAAGAGTTCACCACAAACCCTTTCTAATTGCACCAACTTACAATCCTAAACTAAAAGATGAAAGCTGGAGTTCAAAAACTAAAGATCAGCAAGGAAATTCCAATATTAACATTGTTTCAGTGAAATCAATTGATCAAAGTGAAAATATGTGAATCATAGTAGCAAAGTCAGTCAGCATAAATCGTATCTTACCAAATTGCAACCTATCTTTAATTTTTTATTACAATATAAATCTTGAATTTCCAACAAATTAAATACAATAAAATTCATTAAATCTCATAGTTTAAAAAAAAATCCACATTAAACATCAGCAAATCGTCAAAGTATTTATAACAAAATGAATGTCTTACCTTCTGTTCAATCTCCGGAACCTTCAAAACCTTCAAATTCACCTCCCTCTTTCTGCAAAAATCAAAATAAATAAATAAATGGCTCATTCTGAGCGGTTACTAACCGAATTGTAAAAATTTCAAAAAAAAAAAAAAAGAACATAAGCTCACATTTCACGAACCGTCTGATCGAATACCTTCATGAAATCCATGATGGATCTGTATCAAAAGATGATGTTATATGTAAATTCGAAATAAGTGAAATGTGGGATCGAATAAATGATAAATCAAAAAATTAACTAATGAAGTGAATACAATGAACCGTTAAATGTTCAGATCTCGGAGATTCTTGCAGAGATTATTAGATGATAATGAATCAGGTGTCGATCTGTGGATTCATTACGGGAGCGCGATAGAAATATAGACATTCATAATACTACGCAAGTAAAAGAACGACGACGTTCAGTAACAATGTCGTTTTCCTTTTTTGGCCTTTTTTTCACTTGTACTGTTCTACATAGGATAGGTGGGGCCTAATTAAATTTAGAGATGGCAAGATTTTATTTTTATGTCCTAATTTGATTGCGGGATTAAAATAAAAAATTCCATTTGCGGATAAAAAATAAAAATTTTACTATATTATTTTAGTTATTTTATTCTTTTATGTTGACTTATTATCATTGTTCGAGTTTAGTTAACTATTAATTAGTATTATTTTTAAATTTTAATAATTAACATCCTTAAAGAGAAAAAAAAATACTTTTACTTGAAGAATGGAAATAAAAATTTAAGGACAAAGAGGGAAAAAAAGGTTAAATTGTGAAAACTGTTATCGATTTACTATATATACAGTACAAATAATAGATCATTCTAAGTCTTCAGGAATTAATCCTAGTGATTTTTAAATATTTTTATTTAATTCGTTATGCAAATTCAAATTCTCAAAATGATGAGATTGAAAATTTTAATTTGAATCTTATCACTATATTTTTGAAAAATAATAATAATAATAATAATAACGATAATGGTCGTCCGCTCGATACTACAGCCACTTCCTCTTCCGGTGGTTCTCATTTTGCCATCTCATTTTTAAGACACTGGATCACACACAAACTCACGGGTTGGGCTTTTTAAATTTCACACTGTTGGGCTCATAGATCTCAGGTTAGATTATGGACTTTCATTAGGGTGCACTTATTGTAACTAGAAAAAGGATTTGGGCCATTCAACAAATGAAAGCACTAAGGCCCGAAATTCCAAAATACTTCGGCCTTTCAATTTTAATAATTTTCAATTGTATTAGTGGCTTTGCCTAATCTAACGTGTATTTCAATGTCGTATTGATGATCGTCATATGTGCGCACATAATTTATTCTCCAACAATTACTTTTGGATTTTATATTCTATTAAACCAATACATAAACGACACATCAGTTTGTAGATAATGGTTTATATAAATGAACAGTTCGTGTCTCTAACATCACCTCTTAATCTTAACTAATACAAAATTAGATTTAAAATTACCTCGTGATGAGAATGCTTAAACTTCAAGCTAGTGATAAGAATACTTTTAATTTATCGATACATCACTAAGGATGCATTTGTAATGTTTGCTATTTTTGGGGGGGGGGGGGGGGATATTTCCCCACAAGTTATTATTATTATTATTTTAATATATAATTAAATGTGTTGAAAAGTTGGAAGAAGAGAAGCATACCCTTCATAGTTGAAAATGGGGTTATATTATATTAGTATTAAAATCGGTGACTGCAAAATTTTGAATTAATTAACATATTTATTTGACATCTTGTGCACGATTGATAAAGAGTTCATAGCGTTAATTAGTCTCCTAATTGACTTTGAGAAGCACGCTACATGATGTATGTAAACTTTTCAAAAACACCCAACAATTTGTTATTAGAATATACAAATTATGAAAGTTCAATGTCGAAAATGACAATTGAACTTTGATTATGTCCAACCAACAACCATAATTTATTACAAGAACTTATTCATAAAAATTGGTAAGATTCTCTCAATAGAAGAAACTCTTGAGGTAGGGACCAACATGCGTATTAATTTAATTTATATATCATTATTGCTTTGATGGAAACATTAGTATTAAACATTTATTTAATTTTAACTTCAATAGTAAGATGAATAAATTAATTGGCATGATGATTTTGAAAAATATTATCAAAGTTTGACTTGGAACGAGCTTTGTTTTGTAGAAAAAAAATAGCTGAAAGCGACTGGCCATTTCAAAATATTTAAGTACAGTTGAACACACATACATTTGAGCAATTAAATCCTATGAATAGTACAGATTGTATAAAGCATGTTCCATTTCCATTTTTTTTGTATAATTATATTACTCTTCTTTAAAAATTAGAATAGAATACGTTATGTGATTTTGTCTAGCTGCCTTCTGCCACACTGAAGCAGCCAAAGCCTTTTAAGTTGGGCGGTTAACCAACACTAAGGATAATGAGATGATTGTTTTTCTTTTTCTTTTTTTTTTTTCCTTTTTTTCTGTTTTTATTCACTTTTTAATCACATACTTAAGAGTTCAGTTAGAATTAAAGACATTGTAACTTTTTAATTCACATTTATAATAAAAACAAATCCATTACCATACAGTTCGAATTACATATTATACATATAAAAATACAAATTCATGAGATGGTTGTTTTTTTTTCCTTTTGTAGTAAAACAAATTCATTACCATATAGTTCGAATTATATATGGCAACGCTGGTCACTCCAGTCTTGAAGAGAGATTTTTTTTTTTTTCGCTTGTAGCTGGGTGATATATATGATATGATCAAAAGTTAAATGGAGTTAACCCAAAAGTAGTCTAGAGATATAAATTTTAAACGTTAGTATCTTTAGAATACCTTTTGATAGTTGCGGTAATTACTTGAATATGGGCGCAAAATTCTAACAAGTTGATGTTTTCATGAACGATGGAATTTAATCTTACTACTGATTGTACACACAAACTTTAAAATAATATATTAAATGTACAATTTAATTTTCCTTAATCGAAGTTCCACCTACCGAAAGATGTCCTACATCAAACATGATGTATTTGGTGCCCCTATCATGGTATGCAAACATAAATTAACGTTACCTTGTGTATGTGACAACAAGCTCAATCAGCATCTTGCCTGTGGAAACTAAATGGGGCCTCCTATCTCTAATTAGATGATTAATGGTTAATACCCTCCCATTAAAGAGTCTTCTCATGATGCGTTATTCCTTTTTTATGACTAAAAATATAAACCCTCAACCTCTAGCTTATGAAGAAAATGGAATGAAAATAGAGTTTTATCTCACAATGTCGATGAGGTTGTCTTGTCAAACAGAGATAAGTGAAATTAAGGGAATATTCACCTTCAAATAAAGCCAGCAAGAACAAGATGAAAGGTGCATCGTGACTCAATTAATTGTCAAAAAGTCCAATGTGCGGACATTAAAGGAAACAAATGACTGGCCAGCTTCGGCGGTTCTACAAATTAATTCTAGATAGTTTATTCAATAGAGCCATCCTTCAAATGAAGGAACCCAAACTAGCTCTAAATTCTTGTAGAAATTTCTGGTCGTCCAATATAATAATTATAATGATATCGACCATGGTCATAGGGCAATAGCACATATAAATGCCCGTTTTAGGCCGCCTGGAGCTAGTCTTTTGACTATAAACACGAACCTTTATCGTAAGAGCTACTGTTTAATCCAAAATTATCTAGTAATTAGTTCGTGAGTTTCTTTTAATGTGCTTATAATAATGGCCTTATCTATGGTGGATTATGATGTGACCGAGGGAGGGAAATAATTGTATGTTAATAATTTTATTGCAAAGTAGGAGTGGATTAAGAGTCACGCCACCTTAATTCTAAATGAAAGTTGAAATTGGAGTGATTGAATTTAAATAGGCATGATTGATGGCAAAATCTGCACGTTGTCTTTGATTATCTCAATCTGCATTATCTATGATCAATCTAATATGAGTAATGATAGATATATTCAAAATTTTATCTCAAGTTTCATTTAAATGGTGTTACATATAATATATTATTTATTAAATAATTGATAATTTTTTATAAATTTTAAGAAAATTAGTTACATCAACTCACCAATCAGTAAAAACATATCAATTAAGATAACATTTTGGGACATCCACCGCTCCGCTCCTCTTCTAATATTGCCCAGTGATTTGTCAAATTACTGTATATAACTCGACAAAGGAAGAGTTTTTACATTCGACATTTGACTGTGGTCCGCTATTGTGTTGCTTAAAAGAGACACCAACTTTAAGTTTTCCACAGTATATCAAGCAATTAGTAGACAATGTACTGTATGGATTAAATATTGATATATTAATAGCTACTTGTGGGACTATTCAATTTTCAGCGTCTGAGGTCACAGTTGTAACCTCCTATTCAACTCTTTAGGTCATAAAAAACATACTGAGATGTCTATTCAAGACGTGAAAAAGTAGTAGGCGTCGGCAAAAGCAATCTTTTGAGAGAGAGAGAGAGAGAGAGAGAGCCAGTCTTTTATGGCTAATATATGAAAGGATTTAAGGGGACGTTATGATTTGAAAAGGCGGATTACATGAGTCTCATGTAACTTTCATGGTCTCTGGCAAAACAAGGAGCAGAAGCAGACATGCTGATGCCATCTCTGTTTCACATTCATCTCTATCTCATTTGGAAAAGTAAACCAAATTCCCATTCACAAATTAACCCTACAATGATAATGACTTAGATTTGATTTACATTATATGTTCCTCCCTGGCTACAGACACTAGGTAACGTAGAATATAACAAATTAAGACCAGGTCCAATTTCCGGTAACAATGTCTAAAAATCAACCATCTAATTTAGTCTTATGTTTCAGTAACTTGAATGTGATGATAACTGATGATGTGTTAATATTGGTTAATCACACTTTGATTCAGTCCTTGTGGCTTAATGTCAGCGTAAGAAGAATCAGCAGCTAATAAACTTGGATACCAATTACTCAGATCATCATGATGACTAGTAGCTTTCTCTTGATGATTATACCAAATAGTGCCATTGTTGTTGACATAATATTGATCACAAGGGTCTCCGATTCCGAAGCCGAAATCCATTAGAATCTGATCGGCATCTTCAACACCACCGTTAACGTTGTTGCCAGCAGCCAGTGTAACACTTGAGCCCTCTTGAGAAGATGTGAGAACAGTACCCAATTGATGAGAAACAGTAGAACTAGTAAAACTCATTCCAGCAGAGTGAGGGGGAATAAAGTGATGATTATTTACAGTACTTAATCCATAAGCAATATGATGATGATGATGATCAGTTAGCAACGGCATTGATGGCGAAGAAGAGAGTTGAGTAGGTGAAGCTGGATATTGGGGATCACAGGCTTCAGATTTTGGCAGTGATATTGAAGGATTTGAGTCATGAAGATGATTAGTATCAGTTGGATTGCTGCCGCTAATAATTGGGGAATTGTTAGCATTGTTGCTTGTGAGCAGGCTTACTTTCCCAGCAAGTAACTTCTTCTTCAACTTGGTGTTCCAATAATTCTTCACATCGTTGTCAGTTCTTCCAGGTAAACGAGAAGCTATTATGGACCATCTGATAACAAAAACGACAAGTGGGAAATTAACTTATTATAAGCCCAAAATCAAACAATATAAATATAAAGATAAGGGGCAGTTTATTAACTCTATATACGATCAGTAGCAAAATTATTTACCTGCTTCCTATTTGACTATAGAGGGTACATATAACATGATCTTCATCTTCAGTGAAATTCCCATGTTTGATGTCTGGCCTCAGGTAATTTAGCCACCTTAAACGACAACTCTTGCCACATCTCTTGAGACCTGAAAATTTAACAGCCAAAGAGATTAAAATGAACCAAATACATAAGTTACAGCATTGAAAATAACGTAACATTAGACAAAGAAATTGTTGCTTATAAGATGTATAGATGTGATGTGCTTAAAGCCGACCCATTTATACAGCATTGATTATTGATTAGTGATCAATAATATGATTTCACATGAGGGTTTCAATCGTATAGCCGTATAGGGTCTTTTATGATGGTCCCCAAGGCCAGAAGAAAAATGTTATCTCTAACAAGAAGACAAACAAATCCCTCTGGCAAGTCTAATTTTTTCTTGGTACTGTTTCTAACGTGTGTACTAAATACAAAACTGAGAAGCAGAGACGAAAACAAACCCTTCAGAGAATAAATGAAGGGGCTGAAGTTGAAGGAATCTGTCAAATTTTTTAAAGGAAAAATAATAGGATAATAATAATAAATTTAGAGGAAATTTTTTTAAAAATTAAAAAAAAAAAAAAAAGAAAGAAAGAAAACACTCTCCTTTGGTTACATTACATTTCATGATCAGATGGATAATTTTGCTTGAACTAAACCAACAAAGATAAAGAAACTTGAAATGGGTATTGAGTAAACTTGATTATAACTTAAAAGAAAAGAAAATGCTTTTTTTTTTTTTTTGGTTTGGTGGTGAACTGGTGATATTGGGTACTGTGTGTGAGAGAAAAAGAGGAAAATTAAAAGATACCAGCTTTTTGAGGCAAAGCAATCCAGTTACCGCCAGTGCCATGGGTCTCGACATAACGCTTAAGAGTGGCATCTTCTTCGGGAGACCAGGGTCCTCTCTTCACGTTGGCTTTGTCACAACATGGAGCTCTCCCCATGGCTGCTGTTGCTGCTCAGTGCACACTGGCCAGAACCCACACAGCAAAAGAGATCAACTTTAAGAAGGTAAAATGAGACACGCAAGAAGAGCCAAGATGCTAGCTTCTTTAATCAAGAAAAGCAAACAATGGGCTAGTTTCTGGTTAAGGGTTTATATAAATATATAAAGTCGATGGCGCCTTTGAGGGCTTCATTTTGCAAGGCTCTCTTTTTAACTATTACATGAATACATCGCCCTCTTTCAAGCACCTTTTACTTCTTTATTTTCGGAACTTTGTGGAAATGTCAGAGATATTTAGTCATTTTATAAAAATGATCGGACTTAAATCACATTCTTACTTTTACATATTAAAACAAATAATTTTAGACAATAAATACTTCTAAATATAATGATAAACTAATTATATCTGTTAACTATTATTGATAATCAATTTATCACAATCGACACTAACAGTGAATATTTTATATTTCTCTTTTATCATAATTGATGAGTGCAGTCCATTATGTCTATTAACACCATCTCAAGTAGGATTATTATTTTTTTCTAAAAAAATTAGGGTTATACTTTATTGTTCAAAATAGCTTATGTTGAGTTATTCTTATAAATTAACCATAATGTTGGACCATTTCATAAATTTCTCTTTTAAAATTTTATTTTTTTCTTTTTATATTTGGCTTGTTCCTTGGCTGTTAAGATATTATGACCCGGTCAAAAATTGCGCCACGTGACATTGATTTCATTTTTTTTAATTATTCTGAAATTTCACTGATCAAACCGGTGATTCTCAGGGAAGTTTGCTTCCCCCGTGAGCAAACGGTTCAAAAAGAACAAAGACCAGGTGCTGGTTCACTTCTTTATTCATATAAATTATATAAATAAACAAATAAATTTGCTTTAAAGACAAAAGGCAAAGAGAGAGAGAAACAAAGAAAAAGAAAAAGGCCATGGTGTGAAAATGGTATCAATTATCAGCAATTAAGCAGCCGTCGGCGGTGCTAATTAATTAAAAATTATTTGTTCCCGTTTTAGTAAACAATATCGTATGCTTCTCTTCTTTTTTTTTTTTTTTGTTTAAACCACCCGATTTCCGGTGACCGCATTGGGCCCCGACTAATTCAGATTCGGGGTGTAGTCACAGTTAAGGCTCTTTACCCCTCCCAAATAGTGTGTTTAGTGGGGATCGAACCCAAGAGCTCTTCCCACTTACCCAGCCTGCGCCGCCAACTGAGCCACAACTGTTTGGTTCGTATGCTTCTCTTCTAATTAGTCGTTAATATTAAATGATTAAGGTCATTATTAGAAAACATCTGACTTTTACTTAATGCAGGCTTATTTATATACAGAACAGAAGATTAATTGATGTCAGTGGAGTTCACACTATCAGTTGCCAAATCAACATCAATGCAAACGTCAAGCAAAATTACTTAAGAAATTTTGCTTTGCCATACGCTAGCTGTTTGATGCAAACTTTGTCGAATACTATCATGCGTGCTACAAAAATTGAGTCTTGTATTTCAAATTTTGTATCTTACTTTTTCAACCACTACCATAATCAGTAAATTTACAAAGAATACGTATATATTTGCAAATTCTCTTAAAATTTGCGAAACAATTCCTGATATTTCTAAGATATTAATTAATGAGACTGTGATTAACAGTGGGTCAAGCCCACGTGGGAGAAAGCTTTCACCTTTGGGATTTAAAAATATATTATTCTGTTGAAAGTTAAAAAGGCTGGGGTTAGATGAGTTGATTGCATGCATTGCATCATGCATGGACCAAGTTAATAGTAGAACGGTCAAAAAAATAAAAAATAAAAATGGAAAACAGCTGCGACTCGTTTGCAGAAGCTGCAAGTAACAGCTTCGAACTTTCCCATTTCCATCACCTTGCATTGGGACCTCTTTCTCTCTCCTCTAGCACCCGTGGAAGTTCCCCATTGGCTGCTGTTGCTTACAGAAGCTGTAACATAGACTTCTCCCTCGTTCAAAATGATTTTTACACCATTTGCGTTTGGGTCATCTGTTTCATAAGCGCAGGGGGGAACTGTCGTTGGTTGCTTTTTGACCCTAAATGTTGCTGTCCTTTAGACCCATTGGCCATTGCAGGGTCCAGTTGACTCTCAGACAAAAACTGCATTGGTCCTCATGCATGTTGCATGCTTGTTTGTCAGTGGCAAAATGACCCCTTTTTGGTAAGCGCGGCAAGGAATCAAAATGGACACAAACTTTCAGTCTTGCACGAACGATTCCCTCCTCTGTGATTAAAAACATGTTTGTAATTAACTGCAGTTAGTTAATTACCCAGATATCTCAGCTGACAGCTCTTTCAAAATAGAAAACTAAAGCTACTAATAATTTCAAAATTAGAGCTTCAATGGCGAATCTTTAATGCATTTTTCTCTCTCCAGAGTGTTGTGGCATGGGCTTCTTTGTTTTCGTAATTACTATTAATCAATCGAAATAAGATCTATTTTAGTTATTTCCTCAGAACTGATAATCATCCATAAGGTTTAGACGTGTGTAGAATTTAAGTTCGTAAAATTTCACTCAAAGTCAATTTTTACTAACCACTACCAAACCCGTTGGGTGGGCCGTCAGGGCTATTCCTTTGAAGTTTGGTCATCGAAGAAACGAGTTCGAGTTCCACGTGGGTGCTGGTCTTTCTTTGTAAATACTAATCAACGGTCGTTGTATTCTGCGCGGATTAGGCCTTTACTGGCTGCGCTGAATCGATCCGCGGACAATGCAATAATTGTACGGAGTCACTGTATGTTTGGGATTTGTGGTGGAATTTTTTTAAATTGGCCTTCACGATTTAACTTGTTCTTTTCAACCCAATGCACTAGCATTCATTAAATAAGTATTATCAAACATAATTTTGAAGGTTATTTCAAAACAAATAAGAATAGTAACGGTTAGAAGGTAAAGTGTCAAACATTTATTTTACAATCCACCACAATTCTAAATATGCACTTGAGCTTCTAGTTGAGCCATGATTCTAGTGTCAATGAGTTATAACATATTAAGGTTCTGTTTGGTACGAAAATATTTTACTTTTAAGTTATACATGTTATATAAAAAAGTTATAATTATAAAATAAAAATTAATAATTTTTTTGTAATTATAAATTTTAAATAACATGTTTGAAAAAATTAATAAAGAATGAAATAATTTTTTCATTATATAAATGATGGATCAATTCAATTTAGTTTCTAAACGACAACAGTTAGTATTTATTAAATATTTTTAATGCAATAGCTTAAAACTACAACTATTAATCTCAATACTAAACATGACTTAAGAAAGCAAATTTTTTTTTTTTTTGACATGACGAGCCAATTAACTTAGCTTAATTCATTATAAATGAGTAACTAGTAACAATAATTTTCGTTAGGAAGTTCGAAGAAAATTTGAAGCCCGATTGTCAAACCATGTGTCCAATTTTACCCCAGTAATCATCTGTTTCCCTGGTCATAAGCAGACCCAACGGAAGCCCAATTATTTTCCTAGTGGATTTGCTTAAGTAGCCCAAAAATAGATTTCAATGTTCTAAATACACCCTAATCTTTTCCAAGTACACAATTACCATTGTTGATATGTTTGTTGGATTGATTGTACCGACACTCCATGAAACCAGACGTAAGGAGTATATAGCGCTGGCCTAACACTTGGACACAATTTTAACTATCCGTAAATAGCATTTAAAACTCTAAATTTATAAGATAATATTACATTATTACTCATCATACACAACACAAGTAACATCATCGACTATAACATTATACTATAAAATTATATACATTAGTCTAAACATCTGATAATTGGATCCTATTATTAATTTACGTAATTATGAATTGTTTGTTGATTCTTTAAAATAAATACATACATGTTATAATTTTTTTATTTATTATATATCCGACATAATATTTTATAAATATTTTAAAATTTCTCACCACCGTGAAAAGTTGTGTTTATGTATATGGTATCATTTTTTTTTTTTTTTTTCAACTTTGTTTTGGCAATCGAGCTGCTAAGTTGCTAGTGAAAAATATGGAATCCTAGGCAAGTGGTGGTACACAATAATTCAGTTTCAATCCACCACCCCAAATTACGAACTTGCAGAGACATTTAAACCTCGTCTCGTATAACTGATACCTCGAAATTAACAGGGCACGGATACGTGTTTTCGGACCATCGTAGGATTAATTCAATGTCACAGGAACATTATCGCAATGCGGGAAATCAATTATTCAAGCCGATAATTTCCCAGATAAATTGGGCTATAAGTTGACAGACTTTAAAAAAGAAAAAAATTAACTCATTATTTTGTAACAAAGCATACCAATTATTTGTCAATGTACAACTATTATTGGGGTTGGAATTATGAGTTTGTAAATTGCCCAAACTGTACTAAAACAATTTAAATTGATTCTCATGGATCAATTATAGATTCATTTGATTCAATATGATTTGGTATAAGGCGAATCTTCAACAAAAATTGAGTTTGAAATTATCTACTTGTAATTAGATTCACTTAGGTTAGGGTGAATCTTTTAAGGGACCAACATGGACTGCAACCCCCTAAAAAAATTTCAGCATGGGGTACAGCCACTTAAAAAAATTAATTTTTTTAAATATTCAATATGTTATATTAAAAGAAATTGATATCAATAAAATACCCATCTTGTACATTTGTACATTGTTATATAATTAAAAAAAAAAAAGAAGAAGAAGAAGAAGACGTAAATAGAAATTTATCGTTAATGAAGAAATACTAAATTAAATTTTCATATCCAAAGCTTAAACAAAGAAGATCAACTTTCTTATCCATGGATGATGTTTAATTCGCTGACAAATTAGCAGAACTTCTCAGTTGAAAGTAAATCTTGATCTTAAACATTGATTTGTTAATATGAGTTTATGATTACCTTGCTTATAGAACAATGAATTTTTAGTTTCTAGTTTTTCTCCAATAGCAAATAGTTAATAGCTAGCCAAATTAGAAATTAAAAAAAGAAATCTCCTTTCCACTTAATAGAAATTAAAAAATAATTAGAAGTCCACTTATTTTTATAAATAATAATTCTTTGTGATTGCATTGTTAGTGGTTCAGGAACCTTCATATATAAAAATGATTTTTTTTCTTAAGTTATAGTTAAGTCATAAAAGACTCTAAATGTATTCTTTAAGAGAAAATGTGCATAAAAAAATCTAATTTCTATCACTATGAGTCCAACTAATATTGAACCTTTAACTATTGACCAATAGTATTATCCCTAAATCTCTATGAATTAAATAAATAAAAAGATGATAATCTAACTCTTTACAATGTGATCTAGGATTCCATCAACAAATATAAGATTATCATATGAATGAACGTAATGAAATTCATCGAGCATTTTTGTATAAATTCTTTGGCCCCTATAGTAAAAGTTGGTTTGTTCCACCCATGGCTTAGGTTATTAATTGAGTAGTAAAATGTATATATATTTTTTAATAAAGAGCTCTAATTTCTTGTAGAGGAGAATCAAAATTCCTCAATTGTATATATTTATAATGGTTATAATTGGTTTTATTAAGTTCATATTCTAAAGGGCCCCAATTATTTTTGATCGATTAGTTTTCAAGTAATTTTATTTGACTAGTCCAGTCAAGTTCAAGTGCAAGAAGAGGTGGAGAATTATAAAATTTTAATTTGGATTTTTGCTGCTCCCTACTTCAAACAAATTTTCAAATTTCAGAGTTATAACCTATTTGCTTATTTATATAGCAAATAAAAGAGTAGAAAAATAAGCTTTGTTTCAAAAGATTTTTTACATAAGAATAAGTTAATTCTGTGAAGTTATGATATTTGAAGAAAGATTAGGGATTCTCTGAATTTGAGACCACTATTTTGTTATAAACATTTATTTTATTTGATCAAGAATCTAGCAACTAATGCTATTTCATAGTTATATATACTTCATCTTATTTTTACTACTATTATTAAATTTTATTTTAACAATATTTTTCGTGGTCAAGATTTTAAATTATGCAAGTTGTAATATATGAAAGAACATATTGTGTTTGATAAGCTGGATGGTCTTCTTTATGAAGGAAATAATGATTTTAAATAATGCAAGTTGCATGATATATATGAGTAAAGTGGAAGCACATTGTTTTGATTACTTCGATAGGCTTTTCATAAAGTAACACACACATATATATATATATTTATTTATTTATTTATTAATGAGAACACCCTCATTTTTTTTTATTTTTTATGTGAGCACGTTTTTAAATCATGAAATTTACAAGAGTTAATTTTTAATTCTCTTAAATAATACGGTTTAAGAATGTATTCACACAAAAAATAATACGAAGTATATATATATAGTCATTCTTTAATAGAAATATCCTCATTTTTTTATTTTTAAATAAGCACGCTTTTAAATCATAAAATTTATAAGAATTAATTTTTAATTCTCTTAAGCGATTTCATCAATTAATATGAAGGCCCCTACACACACAAAAGATATGTGTATGTGTGTGTGCGTGTGTGTCTACATACACATCAAAGCACACTCATGCCTGAGCTTGAGCTTTAAGCGATTTCATCAATTAAAATGCGATTTAGATTTAAGTACGGCCCTACTTGATTATTTATTTATTTATTTATTGAAGTCCTAGATAATCTTAACTATTCTATCTGAACTTCTTGTTAAGCTGTCCTAATCACAAAGAGTTATCTGGAAACATTTTGATGAGGATGTGTAATGAAAATGATCGAGATTTCAGGGAGTTGTTCGCATGCAGAATTTTTGGACCGTGTTTTCTGGTCTTTTGTCTTCATGATACCCGAAAACGCAACATGGTAACACAATGTCAACATAATTAAAGTAGCAAGGTACTGCTTTTCAGTTTTGACTGAGTTACCTAAATTACGGACTTGTTCATTCAATTGATGAATCTTTGATGTTTTGGGCTGCTTATCCATGTGGCTCAAAAGGTTATTATATGGGCTAAGAAGAAAGAAGCCCGCATTTCAATGGATTTAAAATTCAAGGCTACTTAGAAAGGGGATGGGATAGACTTAGTCATCAGCAGGGATACACTTAGGTGGCGTTGTTTTTAAGTTAAGTTAATTAAAGATGTTTGTTTTTATAATTTAATGAGAATTTTTAGATAATTTTGACTTAATAAAATAAGCCAATTTTTTTTAGCTTTTTACTTAGGTGGCGTTTGTTTTTTAATTTAATAACTTAAAATGACTTAACTTAATTAATTAAGTTAATTAGAGGTGTTTATTTTTATAACTTAATGAGACTTATTAAATAATTTTGACTTAATACAATAAGTCAATTTTTTTGACTTTTTATTTAATGGAGAAATCTGAATTAAGTCAATTATTTACTAATAATGTCAAAAATATTCTTACTTTATAATTTATTTTTTATGTTTATCCCAAACTCACCCATAGACATTCACCCCACATAAAAAATATTCTTATTTTTTCTTTCTTATATTATATACTATAAAATTTAAAATGTATGGTATTTTATATATTAAAATTCTAAAATAATTATGTATTCACTTGAATATAGTTTTACTTATAAATGTTAAAATATTATGGTATTTAATATATTAGTTATTTGACATTCAAATTTAATAAGGATACAAATGTAAAAGTACATATTTTTAGCTTTTTAAGTTGAAAAAAACAACAACTTAATACTTATTTTATGAGATTCAGACGAAAAAACAAACATATTATTCAGATTCAGACATTCAGATCTATTCATATTAATTCAGGTCTATTCAGATTTCAGACAAAAAAAAAACGCCACCTTAATAGAGACATCTGAATTAAGTCAATTACTTTCTAATGTAAAAAAATATCCCTACTTTATGATTTATTTTTCATGTCTATCCCAAAACTTACCCATAAATATTTACCCTACATAATAATCTCATTATTATTTTTTTAGCCGTCATGAAATTCCTCTTCACTTTGGTATCAACTCCTCAAGCATTGAAAATTAAAATTACATGTGACGACTTCGAGATGAAATGCAAATCAACTATTTCAAGTATCTTATTAGTTTTTTTCTTTCTTATATTAAATATGATAAAATTTGACATTTATGGTATTTTATATATTAAAATTTCAAAATCATTATATATTTATTTGAATATAGTTTTACTTATAAATGTTAAAATATTATGGTATTTAATATATTATTTATTTGACATTCAAATTTAATAAGGATACAAATGTAAAATTATGTATTTTTAGTTTTTTAAATTAAAAAAAACAACTTAATAATTATTTTTTGAGATTCGGATGAAAAAACAAACATATATTCAGATTTAAACATTCAAATCTATTTAAAATTCAGATTAATTCAAATTAATTCAGATTTTAGATAAAAAAACAAATGGCAATTTAGTCACTTATTGTCTTTATTGATGTCCAGGATTTGATGGGTTTTTTAATAGTAGCTGGTTCTAAGAGCATTGATGTTTAGATTCTGCAATGTAGCCTTATTTATTTATTTATTTATTTTTTGAGGAGCAATGGAGCCTTATTCAATGTCAATATTTTTTATTATTATAATAATAGTATATCTGAAAAACCGAGAAGTAGACTTTCATTGGGAAAAAACCAGATGGCTATTTCGTTTTGGGCCCAGCTTGATTGTTGGCTTCAAGTGGAAGTCCATTGTCTCACGCACTTGGCCTAGACCATCTGGTCATTTGTAACACTTGGCACAAATGAATGAGAGACAGTTATTAGAGATATTTATGTGGTGGGTAAAGGAATATTCAATGTTGGCAATTTTGATGTATATTTGCAAATTTAGATGCTTGCTTTGTGACGCAAGAGAGCGAATTATAAAATTTGTTAAGGCAAAAGTAATAGGGATGAAGAACCAGTGGTGGAGATGTGACAACACCAATATGTGCAGTCGTGCTTAACACCTCTTCTTTATGCTATCATCAACTTAAATTTTTTTAGAAACATGCATGTGAAAATTTAATGGACACCGTTTCTCTGCTTTCATCACAAGTATGGGCATGGGTTTCAGATTGAACCTCAAGTGGGTGTCCCCAGTTCAGTCTCATTTCTTCACCACTTCCTCTTGCAGGCTCTCTTCTACTTCTGGTGAGTTCGTCTGCTCAAATTTCAGAAGTTTTGAGAATGTGAAGTTTGCTTATGATCGTACAAGTAAATAGAAACTTCTCAGCTTGGTTTGGAATCTCTTACTTATATTTTAGCCAAAACTTGAAAGTGAATTAAATATTACTGTCAACCAAAGTCTATACTTCTGTTAAAGAGTGTTTTGTATGCTATTGAGTTGCTAAATTTCACACCCAATTGGTTCAGTTGGAAAGCCAATCATGATCTGGGTTTAATCTAAACTGTCATATAAGATATCAAGGTTTGTTTATGTGGTGCTTGCTAGTTGTTTCGAGAGGTAAACTCCCTCAGCGTGGTAAATGAAATTTGGGGTTTAAAGTTGGTTTAACTGATTAACTTTATACAGTTAACTTTCTACTTTAACAGAAAATGGATGAATCAGGTGAATTATTCATTTGTGTTTTATAGTTCACAAATATAAATAGTAAGGATTTTTTGGTTTTGGTTAATTCTTTGGCTGGATTTAAATGAATGATCGTTTGCTTCTAAATTTATGCAGTTAGAGGCAGGGAGGGTTCGTTCAACTCGGCAAGACTGTCTTTTTTGTCCACAATTTCTGAGGACAGTGCCTCTTATTTTCAAGATCCTGTTAAAGCATACACTTATTCATTTGTGAATACTCAGACCGTAGAAAATGATTATTCAGAAACAGAAGAAATTAGGCAGAAATCCGCTTCTTGCATTGGCCAAGATGCGAGCAGCAGATCAGATTTTAGATTACTAATGGAAAATCTTGATGTTTTAGAGTCGACATTTGCTGATTCAGATGCGTTAAGGTTGGAAAGAGAGATTCTGCAACAACTAGGAAAGCTTGGAGCACTAAAATTATTCAATAGCCGTCTATCTAGGATAGTTAAGACCTCAAATGTTCTTGACTTGTCTGATGTTCATACTGAAGAGCAAAAGATGAATGACTCTAGGGATTATCACATGGGAAAAATTCTTGTTCCTTCTAAAAGAAAGGGAAAAAGAAAATTGAAGGACAGCAAGGCTATCAGAAGAATCCATTGAAACTTCTTTGCTGTCTTTGCCTTCAGAAGCCTTGCAAGAAGGTTTAAAGCAGCCCACTACCTTTTCAGCAGAAAGAGCATTGAACTCTAGAGGTAGGCGATTGATGATTGCCAGAAACGAGGCAGAAATGTCACAGGGAGTTCAGGTTGTTTTAACTTCAAGGAGATATGGCTTTTGTTGGGTAACATCTTGGAGATATCTCTGACAGTTCTACTTTTGGGCTGTTACAGGTGGTTGCCAACCTGGAGAGGATAAAAACAACTCTGGAAAAAGAAAGTGGGAAAGTAGCCAGCTTGAATTGCTGGGCTCAAGCAGCTGGAGTCAGTGAGAGGGTGCTGAAACAGCATCTGGCTTTTGGTTGGTATTGCAGAGAAGAGCTGATAAAGAGTACTCGCCCCTTAGTGTTATTCCTTGCGAGAAACTACAGGGGTCTAGGAATACCGTTTTCAGACTTGCTCCAGGTTAGCAGACATGCTCTGGCTTTTATTGACAGTTGCTGTGCCCTCCATTACTAATTCTTTTACGTTAATTCTTTTAAAATGCATGAGAAGTTTCAAAATAGAAGCTGCCTGAATTATAGACTTTGGTTTCTGTTTCCTTTTCATTAGTAATGGTATCAAACCTCTGGTGTCTTGAACTACTCATTCTCAAGAATGTAAGCGAATTTAGCAATGATTATCATGATTGTTATGCATATGAATTTTCTGTTGGAAAATATTGTGGATGAATCTATCTCGAAACAGACTGACGTGCAATTTCGTGTATGCATATTGGCAGGCTGGAAATGTTGGTGTTCTACAAGGTGCAGAGAGGTTCGACCACACAAGGGGATACAAATTCTCAACATATGTCCAGTACTGGATAAGGAAGTCAATATCACAGATGGTGGCAAGGCATGCTAGAGGAATCAAAATTCCTGTACCTCTCTTTCTTATTTGGTAGATTGTCTTTTTAGTACAATTATAGTTCTTAATCAGAGCCAAGCTTGATCCACAAATTTCTTCTTATTCATTATTCTTTGCAGTGCAAATTAAACAGGGAAATAAGTAAGATTCAGAAAGCTCGAAAAGCCCTGACCAACAGCCATGGGAAATACCCAGAAGACATTGAAATTGCCAAGTACACGGATCTTTCTTTGGCTGAAATCAGATCAGCTAGTGAATGCCTAAGAATTGTGGGTTCAATTGATCAGAAAATTGGGGATTGTCTTAATGCTAAATATTTGGTATGATTTCAACTGTTTTTTTCATGCATGTTAAATACCCAAACAATTAAGCTGTAGGCGGTCTATTCTGGCTCATTGAAGTTGGACCATAGTAATGAAGTTTGCATTCTGGTTTTCAGAAAATCTGCGTACTTTATTTCGTAAAAGCTTTCTGGTTTGCCAGAATCTTCATGTTCATTTTTCTTGCTTGTTTCCTCCTGGTGATTGTAGAATATACCCTTTTTTTTTCACTCTTTTGCCATATGGGAATAGGAAGAATACTGATGCAAGATTAATATAAAAGACCACTGGAGGTGCTATCTTATTTATTCACAATTGATGGTGACAATTTAAATTTTTAAAAACTCACCTGGAGGTGGTTTAATTGAGCAAGGTGTGTTGTGATGATGCAGGAATTTGCACCAGATAGATCAGTAAAGAGTCCTAAAGAAATTGTGATGAGGCAACACATGAAGAAAGACGTCTTTCGTATTTTGGAAAGTTTGGATTCAAGAGAGAGGCAAGTGTTGGTGTTGAGATATGGGCTTAACGACCATCGACCCAAGTCACTTGAGGAGATTGGGAAGCTTTTCCATGTGAGCAAAGAGTGGATAAGAAAATTAGAGAAGAAAGCTATGACCAAATTAAGGGATAATGAAACCTGCAGAGATTTAAGCCATTTTTTGGTTTTGTAGTTAAGTTAAACCAGATAAGCTCCTTGTTATATATAAAAAGGAAAAGGAAAATCAGAGGATTTGAGCTTGGAAATACGAGGCAGTTTAACTTGCTCAATGCAAAGAAGGCTGCATGACTTTTCATCAGAGTACCCACAGAGCTAACCTACCCAACAGTTAATGCTAAGAAGCATCTTCTATTATTTTCCAGTCAGCTCGGAATTATTTTATGATGAGTCTCGTGCATTTTTGGAGCTAATATTTAATCCACCACATCAACTCTGCCCTCCGAAAATTTTTCCATATTCTTTCATGAAAATACTATTATGATCTATAGCACTTCCATTTTGGTTGCTTCTCTTTCTTTGTGGGCAGGAATCGGAGGTTATACATGTGTTATATTCGGTCCACCAATCTGTAGTAATCATCAGCATAATGAATCCTTGTACAATTTCCTATGAAACTAAATTTCAGAAATGAATTTTAGGGCATATAGTATGCCGTTATGTATCATTATACATTTCATGCATGACTGAGATTTCGGAGTTCCTTCTGTACTCTCTATACTTTACCACCTGAACTGTTACACATTTCATTCCTTTATCTATTGCCCACAAACAATAGTTTTGTAAAAGCTTCCCAATAATTATTCTTAGGCTTCATTTCGAATTGTTGTTCAGTAGTTGTGCTTCTAAATCAAAGCTTCTATAGTGTTTCGTAAATTATCAAAACATTGTAACTCAATTTAGGAGAAAAAAATTAGTCCAATAAATACATAATCAAATTACTTTATTCTCCCTCCGATGTGATTAGTTAATTTCGAAATGAGTATATTTATGTTAGAACATAATTGGAAGAGCGCACATATGATGAGGATTTGGTGCTTAATCTAATATGTGCGAAGTATTAAGCTTAACTCTCAAGAATCGTTTGGGACCCATATGATATTTATGTTGGACAAATTCTAACCGTTAACTTAGCGTTAAGTACAAGCTCAATTTACACCGGACCCTTGTGAACACGACAATTGCCAATTAAACATTGCCATTAAACGCCTAAGGCATTTAATTGTAGCCATCGTCTCCCAACACGTCATTCGCTGAATCACTTTCTAATCGTGGATGTCGTTTTAAGCAACGCGTTCGTATCTAATTCATGAATAAGAAACGGTTTTCCAGTTGCCCTCGGCTACGTGCATGTTTAAACAAATAACGAGAATTTGTTAAATGAACAAATCGACGCAACAGCAAAGCGGCAGGTCTCACCCAAAATTAGCTAACGCGAGTCAGCTTTCACTGGCTCGCCTTCATTACACGTGTCCCGCCGTACTATTTCACATACAGCCTGGCAAAGCGGCAGGCTTACCCGCATGCATTCAGTCAGAGGCGCCACACAGCAATTGTCAAAAACTCGCAGCAAATTATTCCTCGCCGTGCACTGTGCACTCATTTTCAAATGCCGCAATTTAAAATTGACGTGTTGCGCGTGTATCGAACTTGATTCCGCGCAGAACATGTTTTATGTGCCAATTCTGCTGCTTGTTTTACATAATTTGCTTTTTAAAAGAATTAAATCGTTTAACGTGAATTTGTGTCCTATTTCAAATGTTACTTCCAGTGTATAAGACATTCTAAACTCGGAGTCGCACGATCATAAATAAATAAACCAGTGTTCTGTACCTAAATTATTCAATGAACTATCCAAATTCATTAATTCGTACAGGATTAAAGTCGAGATAATGATATGAAAAAGAAAAAAAAAGAAAAAATCGTTGTCACCGATCATAGCTTTCTAAAAGTGGAAAAAACACTGGCGTATGGCTCCTCCACGTCTCGCCATTACGCTCCTTCCAATCATAAAACGACATTGTTTCTGCAATTTTCGTTAATTCGCGTGTCTAATACTGAGCAAGGAATTAAGAATCCAGGGCTGAGATTTATTAAACAGTAATTCAAGCATGCTCAAGGCCACACGTGGCAGTATCCTACTCGCAAATGACAAAATGTCAGGAAAATTAACCAATAATATCTCAAGCTCACATGATACAGACCACGTCCGATTATTATTTTTATTATTTTTCTGTTATCTTACCCAATAAAGGATTTATTCTCATTTGCAATTGCGCTCTTCAACCTCTCTCTAAAACTTTTTCGTTGCAGAGAGAAAGATACTTCTAGCTAGGGTTTTTTATTTGCAGTGCTGAAGAATTTAGTGTAATCACAAGTTACGAAGCAAATTAAACATCTGATGGTGGCGGCGTCTAAGATTACGACGGCATGGTGTCGGTTAAAATTCGCTGCAAATTCAAATCGTAACCTTTGATTCTAATGACTTTTGCAATCAGTGAATGGCTCGATTTCACTCCCACCCCCACCACTACTCTCTCCATTTCGCCTTTCTTTTTACTCTGTTTATCTTCTTCACAAACCCTATCTTCGTTTTATCTTCAACCTATCACGACGATTTCTCGATAATCGACTTCGATTCCAATCTCTTCCATCAAGATTACTCTCCGCCGTCGCCTCCGCCGCCGCCTCCGCACCCTCCGTCAGTTTCGTGCACAGACGATCTCGATGGCATCGGCACGCTCGATTCCACGTGTCAGATTGTCAACGACTTGAACCTCACGCGTGACGTATACATTTGTGGCAAAGGCAATTTTGAAATTTTGACAGGCGTCAAATTCCATTGCCCTATCTCTGGCTGTTCAATTGCCGTTAACATTTCCGGTAATTTCACATTAGGTGTGAATTCGTCTATTGTTTCCGGAACTTTTGAGCTCGTAGCTCAAAACGCGTCATTTTTGAACGGCTCGGTAGTGAACACAACTGGCTTGGCGGGTGACCCCCCGCCCCAGACGAGTGGGACGCCGCAGGGGATAGAGGGGGGCGGTGGAGGACATGGAGGGAGAGGCGCGTGTTGCTTGGTGGATGAAAGCAAGTTGCCTGAGGATGTTTGGGGTGGAGATGCCTACTCGTGGTCGTCGTTGCAGAAGCCTTGGAGTTATGGGAGTAGAGGAGGGACCACCAGCCAGGAGTTCGACTATGGTGGCGGCGGCGGCGGTCGAATCAAGATGGTAATTGATGAGTATGTGGTGTTAGACGGCAGCATTTCGGCTGATGGAGGTGATGGAGGCCACAAAGGTGGAGGTGGCTCTGGGGGTAGCATTTATCTTATAGCCTATAAAATGTAATTAATTTCTTTATCTAGTTATTTCATTTTTTCCTTGGCTTTCTATTTTTGTGCTTTGGAATAGTTTTTCTTTAAATATAGCTTAAGAAAATGAAATTCAGATTTGATTTTGCTTTTAGTTACTTATTTTGGTTTGGTAAGCTTCACTCAACGGATATGTTATACTTACTTTTCCTAGAGTTTAATGTGGGTGTTGAGCATTAAGTGTCCTAGTATTAGGATATGTAAGCTAGTGGGTATCGAGTGAGCTTGCTTGAAATAGTTTGATCAGTGATCTTGTTCGACAATGGATCTTAAAAGCTGTAGGAATTTGTCCTTTTAATTGTTCTATGCCATGATACTTTGTTGGTCCTAACTGGAAGGACTTTCGAGGGAATCGGCTTTCATCTCAGTCACTTTGAAGAGACTAAAACTATTGCTATGCTCGGAGTCATCTTTGCTGGAACATACTGTCATTTGTTAAATTCAATGGAGTTTTGTAAGATTGTCCATCGCCTCTGATGATCATTGAAAGGAGGCACATGATTCTTATTATTTTTCTATAAAAGGTCAGGGTATTGCTTTCTTAAGCAGTGAACTGTTAGACTTAAGAGAGAGCAGAAAATGATTTTCTTGGAAAATGCTCTTTGGAGTCCTGAAATCTGTTTTCCTACTAATGTTACAGACATTGATAGAATACATTCTAAATTATGCGTTTTCTGTTAAAAAATGAAATATTCATTTTGCTGTAATTTGACAAGTTTTCATCAATTAAGCATGCTTCTCTGTCTTGTGCAAATTTTCTTTCAAGGATGCTAAAAGTTGCTATCAATTATCACTGGCCGCATGCTGATAAATGTACTCTAACTTTACTATTAGTTATACATGTCCAAGGGCTCTCTATAAGAATATCAGTGCTGTAGCCACTTAATGGTTCTTATTTAAGATTTTTTTTTTCAGTGTATAATGGCTTGGGGATGGAGAGAGTAGTTTTCAGTGTCCGCTTTCTTTCCTTTCTTCATTCTGTTATGGTATCTGTAGGAAGACTTAAAGATGTTTGTTGTCATTTTTTGTCTGTGTATAAGATGTATTCTTTATTAGTGGTATTGATGTTGGACGTTTATGGGAGTTATTAGACTACAGCTGCTTTAGACTGTATTTTGCTTGTAGAAATGAATTGAATTCTTGTAAATTCTTTGATTTTTCTAGAATTTGCTCCCTCTTAGTCTTTGATGTCAGGGTTATCTTTCTGTGAAGAGCAGGACAGGAAGTGGCTTGATTAGTGCTTGTGGTGGTAATGGCTACGCGGGTGGTGGTGGTGGAAGAGTTTCAGTTGATATATTCAGCAGACATGATGAGCCAAAAATTTTTGTGCATGGTGAGCCTTGTAATTTATAGTGTGATGCTTGGTTCCTTTTTAATCCTTGAATAAATCTTAGGAGAAAGATAGTCGCTTTGTTTAATTAAGAATTCCTGGTTGCCACTTATTCTTTTAATCTTTTATTGATTTAATCTTCTTGTTGTTAGGTCTCCATTTGGTAATATTTATCTAATGTATTAAATATGAGTGCCATTTTAGCATCTTTGCAACAATTTAGTTTTTTGAAATTTCACTTTAAGGCACCTTTGCAGGTCCACTGTGTTATGTTTGACAATTGGAATTCTAATGCACCGTCTTTATTGGCGATGCTAGTGAATTACGTTTTGATAAGTATTCATTGGGGCGTAAGCGCTAGCTGTTTTTCAAGTGGTTCTGCACATTATCTGGTGGGCCTTTGTTCTATCATCCTTTGCTTGTGGAAATATTCAGCTGTTGCTTTATTATATTTGCAGGAGGAAACAGTTTTGCCTGTCCGGACAATGCTGGAGGTGCTGGGACTTTGTATGATGCTGTCCCGCGAACTCTTACTGTTAGCAATTACAATATGTCAACAGATACAGAGACACTTCTTCTAGAGTTTCCTAATCAGCCTCTTTGGACTAATGTTTATGTCCAAAATTGTGCCAGGGCTACTGTTCCCTTGCTTTGGAGTCGTGTCCAGGTTTGTGGGACTGAGTTACTATTGTGCCAACTGAAATTTTCTATTTTGCTATGCTTCTTTATTGGTTTTCTCTCTTTATATCTCTCTGTTATCTTGTTGGTTGGGATGGGGGAGAGGTTAGTTCTGGCCTTGGCTGCAAACCCCCTTTTCTGACCATTCAAATTGATATTTTCTTGTTTAAAAAGCGTTCATAAAGGAATGATCATTGCTTCCGCGAACTTTTTTGTCTACCATCTGTACTTATATTTATTACGTCATAATGCTATATTTCTTGTTTACTCGTTCACCATTTTTCATTTATTAATTTATCTTAATAGTGTTTCAGTATAAGTCTGATATTTCTGGTGGGGTAGCCTTGGATCTTAGTTGCTCTTCACTAGGTCTTTTATTTCACTGATATTTTCTTTGCCGTTCGGTATGTATCTTTTCAGTAGAGCATTTTGGGAAAGTGTACTAAATATTTAATCAGTTCATCATAGTTATTTTTTCTTACAGTATTATGAAGTTGAATATTTCTTTTTCCTTGGTAATGTTCTCCTCTTCTTTATTATTATCATCATTATGGTTGTTGTTGTTCTTGTTGTCATAGTCATTATTCTTATTATTTTATTGTTCGTCCTAGTGTGTGAGTTTGGGAAAATCATGTTATGCATTTGGAATTTATTTCGGTTTTCTATTTCATGCTCTTTTTAGGTCCAGGGACAAATAAGTCTTTCATGTGGTGGAGTTCTGAGCTTTGGTCTAGCTCATTACGCTTCGTCAGAGTTTGAATTATTGGCAGAAGAATTGTTGATGAGTGACTCCGTAATCAAGGTGACGGGAAATTTACATCTTGTGCTGCAGTTTATGGGTTAATGATGCTATATTCATGCCCATGATTATCAGTCTTTGCTTGGCAGTTGGTACTTGGGAATTTTATCTACAGTTTGATGCACTCAATTTTGTCTCATTCTTCTGATTCATATAGTTACAGTCAGAGCATAAATGTACTTATTTATGTATAAAATTGCATTTCGTTTTTTGCTTCAAATATATTTGAAACAATATGATTCAGTTTCTTTATGGTCTGCATGTTGCTTACTTTCTCTCAATTCTTTTGTTATTTCCACTTGCAATTGCCAATTTTTTAATCTATATGTTAATAAAAATGATATGTTTTATGGGTGCTGTTTGTTTGTTTCCAAACATGATAGAATATCTTACAGCCAAAAGAATGTTGTCTACTTTGTTTTCTTCTTCTTTTGTTATGCTTTCAGTATGAATGCCATTGTTACTCTCTAAACACATGGCCCAACTAGATCTTGCCAAAAATCATGTTTTTACTTAGTTTCTTTTCCTTTTATTCTTCATTCAGAGATGCAAAGTTTATTTTCCCTATCAGATGTTTCTTTACACAAACACCAGCACATAAATATCACCCTCAGAATATGTTATAGTGAGCCGGTTGATCATTGTGCTTTTTAAACTCTAGGTTTATGGAGCTCTGCGCATGACTGTTAAAATATTCTTAATGTGGAATTCCAAAATGCTCGTAGATGGTGGTGGAGATGCAACAGTTGCGACTTCCTTGCTTGAGGCTAGCAACTTAATTGTTCTCAAGGTATGTCATCTTATACCTTTTCCATCTCTTTTAATGAATTTGGGATGCACTCACGTATGACACGTCGTCTTTTTCTGAACAGGAATTTTCTATCATACATTCCAATGCAAATCTGGGAGTTCATGGACAAGGTTTGCTAAATTTATCAGGCCCAGGGGATAGAATTGAAGCACAACGTCTGGTTCTGTCATTGTTCTACAGTATCCATGTAAGCTTCTTTTTATGTTTGTACGTACTGACCAAGAGTTGGTGTTTGGCAACTTATAACAGTGGGATGGATATCGGAATTTTGGCAGTATATATATTTTTCCTGTATGGCTGTTCGGATGTATGAGTAATATTATTCTTAGAGTTTGTACTATTAATTAGCTACTTTGACGTAATAATTTGTGATATAGAACTCTAAAGTGTGCATGTGGTGCTTATTCCTTTGAAATAGTTTGCTTTTATAATGTCAGAACCATTAAGTGGTCGTGCATTTTGCCTAAAAGTTTTGCCTTGTGTTTCTCTTAACCAGCTCAAATAATATATCTGTGGCTTTTAAATATCTTTTATGTCATAGCAGGACAATATTTGTTCCATTCTTAAATGAGATTATAAGAAAGCAAGCAAGCTTGTTATTGATTATGTTTTGTCTTTGTTACTCATTGTGAGTCCTTTTGGCATTCTGTTAAGGAAACAAGATTATGAGAAATCAAGCTTGCTATTGATTATGTTTTATCTTTGTTACTCATTTTGAGTTGTTTTGGCATTCTGTTAATGTTTCCTTATCATTTCTGAGTTTCAAATTCTACAATATTCATTCTGTTGTTGTACTCTGTAGTATTCTGATATTGTTTTGTTTGAGTATGTTTGATGCTTATGTGATTTTCAAATTGCTTGAACGGTCGCTGAGTAACTTATCAACATTTGCACCCTCTCTTACTTGAGCTTGGGTTTGGTCAGTTATAGTCCATGGTAGCATTCTAATCTTATGAATGCGTTTTATCAATAGTTCAGCTCATAGTGGCTGGACATACTTTTAATGGTTCATGATACCAGTTCTACTGTTACCGCTCTACAATTATACAACAGCAGTGCCTGCAAACACATATTAAGCATGATGCTTCTGTATACAGAATGAATGACTACTATTTCGATGTAAAGGCATGTACAAACTATGACATTCCAAAGTGATGAACATTAGTACTAGACCTCTATGAGTAATAGTGACAGAATGTCAGTGCTGTGTATTTAGCTAGTTTATGCTTCTAGTCATACATGATTATTAAGTGACACTCATTTTGTTTGTGAAGGTCGGACCTGGATCTGTTTTGCGTAGTCCTTTAGAGAATGCCACCACTGATGCAGTGTAAGTTTGGATTGCTTGGTCATACATTTATTCAGGTCCCTTGTGCTCTATGGTTATGTTAAACTGCTTTTTTCTTTGTTTATACTCTGTAGCACACCAAGGCTCTATTGTGAAATCCAAGATTGCCCAGTTGAACTACTCCATCCCCCTGAGGATTGCAACGTGAACTCATCTCTATCATTTACTCTTCAGGTGTTCATTAAATATAGTTTATGCTGTTACATGACTTGAATCTTGTTCAAACTTTTCAATCTATCTAACAGTTTCATTAGTTCATGTTTTTAGATATGTCGAGTTGAAGATATTGTTGTTGATGGCCTAGTAGAAGGATCAGTCGTCCATTTCCACCGTGCAAGAACTATATCTGTCCAGTCTTCTGGAGCTATAAGTGCATCTGGAATGGGTACAAATTATTTTTCCTTCACTTGTCTCTTTTTGTTTTTCCTGTATTTTCACTTTTGCCACTAATAATTTACTTTACCTCTTTCACTCTTATGATTTTCTTAGGTGCAAACATTTGCATACAATTTATAGTTCATTTGTGGTCTTGAAGGAAAGAAAACGTAGCACGGTTAAAGATCATGATGGCCTTGCTTTTTTTCTGTTTTGCAGGTTGCACGGGTGGTGTGGGTAGAGGTAAAGTTATAGGCAATGGTGTAGGCAGTGGTGGGGGACATGGTGGTAAAGGTGGGCTTGGATGTTTCAATGATAGCTGCGTTGAAGGAGGAATTTCCTATGGAAATGCAAACTTACCCTGTGAACTTGGCAGTGGAAGTGGAAATGGAAATGATACCTCTGGTAATTCGACTGCTGGTGGCGGTATCATAGGTATGTTCGTGCCTATTCTTTGGACAGATGCTTTTGGAACTCTTTTGAACATAAAGATTAAGTCTTTTTTACTCATGTATTTGACATTCTGAATAATTGAAGTGCGAAAGGCTATGATGAGTTTATGCTGCTATTGTATCGGTTACGTTCGCATCATATTATTCGTTCTGTTCCCATGAATGGGAATTGTATATCTGGTCATCATATTTATATATGGTCAAATTAACTTCTTATATGTGAATAAAACTGGTCTGTTTGACTCTTAAATATTTTTCGGAGCCGACTGATTTTAGTTCCTCCCCCCCAACCCCCCTGAATTACTTATTTTTATTCATTCTGTGTGTCTGAGCAGTGATGGGTTCCTTCGAGCATCCTTTGTCTAGTTTGTCTGTTGAAGGCTCTGTAAAAGCTGATGGACAAAGTTTTGAAGACCTTTCAACAAAGAAAAACTATGTTGTTAGAAATGGTTCAATTGGAGGTGCTGGAGGTGGTTCTGGTGGAACAATACTTCTGTTTTTGCGTACACTGGATATTGGCGACTCTGCGGTTCTTTCTAGTGTTGGAGGATATGGTAGTCATATGGGGGGTGGTGGAGGTGGTGGTGGGAGGATTCACTTTCATTGGTCAGACATTCCTACAGGAGATGTCTACCAGCCCATTGCTAGTGTAAGAGGAAGCATCCGCATTAGGTTAGTATATAGTTGAATCTTCCAAGTACTATACGTCTCTAATGATACTGTTAAATAATTCTTGCATCTATTCGTGTATTTCATATGCATTGTAATGATATCATGAATATTAAATGTTCAAGGTCACACTACTGTTCTCCATTGGGTTCACATGTGGTATTTTATTTTTCATATCTTATTGATGTTGATGTCCCACCAATCCTTGTACATATCTCATACAGTTGTTTATAATCTTTTGTTTCTTAGCACCACAATAAAATAAAATAAAAATCTTATTGATGTTGTCTGCCATTATTTTAGGGGTGGCCTGGGTGGACATGAGCTTGGTGGTGGAGAAAATGGAACGACGACTGGCAAAGCCTGCCCGAAAGGGCTTTATGGGATATTTTGTGAGGTGATGTTGCAATTTTATGACATTTTCATGTCTTCTATTTCTTTCGTGTTAGTTTTGAATGGCTTTTTCCCCCCCTTTTTGTTTTTTTTGGGGGGGGGGGGGAAGTGGTTGGTGTTGAACATGTAACTTGACCCCCCCCCCCCCCCAAACAACAAAACAAAAAAAAAAGGAAAAAAGAAGAAGGTTGGATACTATATATCTCTTACAAAATATGAACACTGTCCTGTATATCTAGTTTTTGCTACCCCTGCGTCCCCCCTTTAATCCCTTGTTAATAAGTTACTATAATGCAGCTCAAATACATTACCAATAAAGTTTTTATTTTTCATTGTTTGTATTCTGTTCAATCGTGTCCTAGTAGCCCTTACTAGAACCTTTATAAATTTTCTAAATTATCTGTTTGTAATTCTTCAGGAATGTCCTGTTGGCACGTATAAAAACATTACTGGATCTGATAAATCTCTCTGTCATCAGTGCCCTGCTCAAGAGCTTCCCCACCGTGGCGTTTATATTTCCGTCCGAGGTATTTCTTCTTTCAGTCAGTATCTGTGTTACATGTTAAAAAGCTTGTGGATGGTTGTCCACTATAGAAAACATGGTGGCTTTCATGGTTATCTGTTTAATACTTGAAATGCTACTTCCATTTGTCATTTATGTAGCCAATTTTTTATCTGTTGCAAATCAATGTCATATAATTTTTAACTTCTATAAGTTGATCTTTGTTGTCCGTCATAACAGGTGGTATTGCTGAAACACCTTGTCCTTACAGATGCATTTCTGAAAGATATCACATGCCACACTGTTACACAGCCCTTGAGGAGTTGATTTACACATTTGGTGGGCCTTGGTTATTTTGTCTTCTCCTTGTTGGTCTCCTCATTCTCTTGGCGCTGGTGCTTAGTGTTGCTCGGATGAAATTTGTTGGGGTTGATGAATTACCAGGCCCAGCTCCCACTCAACATGGCTCTCAAATCGATCACTCATTTCCTTTCCTGGAGTCACTGAATGAGGTAAATTCTATGGCTTATGATTTACTGTATCAAGGTAGAATCTATCTTTAGAACATCACTTTCTTCCCTGTTGTTTTCATATCCATTTTTCTTTTTGTGATTGGAAGTTGAGAAGATGCTGTTCAATTTTTTCAGGTTTTGGAGACAAATAGAGCTGAGGAGTCCCATAGTCATGTACATAGGATGTACTTTATGGGCCCCAATACTTTCAGTCAACCTTGGCACCTCCCCCATACTCCTCCAGAACAAATAAAAGAGATAGTGTAAGTTAAAACATTTATTATCCCTGGCTGTTCGGGTTTCTTAAATTATCGTCATGGTTATATTGTTATTGATTTTATAATTGAAATCTGGTTATTTGGCTTCTTGCCTTTCATGACATATTTTGCTAGGGTTTAATTGCTCACCTGATATTTTTTATCCTGTAGATATGAGGGTGCATTTAATTCATTTGTGGATGAGATAAATGCTATTGCAACTTATCACTGGTGGGAGGGTGCAATCTACAGTATTCTTGCCATTCTTGCATATCCCCTAGCATGGTCATGGCAGCAATGGCGCCGGAGGATGAAATTGCAACGACTGCGTGAGTATGTACGATCAGAATATGACCATGCTTGCTTGCGTTCATGTCGTTCTCGGGCTCTCTATGAAGGGCTTAAGGTTAGTCTTAGAGAACTTATTTTCTAATCAGTTCTAGTACTATGGTTTCAGACGGCCTTTAAAACAGTGGTCTTTTGTAGCATGCTCCATATCGTTCCTAGTACATTCTGTATGTGTTAATTGTACAGAAGTATATCTCAGATTATGGGTTGTTTGAGAGGTTTGTCGCAGGATCTTGTCCATGGTGTTTATGTATCTACAATTAGAAACAGCATCGTTCTGTGGATGCTTAGCATGTATGTTGTATTTGTGCATGTTGGGTACATGAAGGAATCACACAATTATTTGTTTAGATTCTTTAACTATACAAAATCAATCCTCGTTTGGGTATGATGCTATTTATGTTGGTTTGGATACTGCAACGGTAACTTGTGAAATACCTACTGCATGCTTATCTGATTCTGATGTTGAACATATTGTATACTCAAAAGTATGTTTTAAGTACAATGTACTAATTTTTTTCTTCGGGTGTGGAAAGCGTTAAGAGTTCCTCACCAATTGCTTGCATTGACATTGTGGAAACTCTTGGTTTCCGTTCATTTAGTTTCATTCAGCTTCATGAATGTCCTTTTATACAGTCATATTCCTCTTTTGAATAGCAGTAACTTCTGATGTTACCGGAGTGTAACATTTGGGCTTGATGAATTTGGCACTCTTGATTCATGAGATATTCATTCATACTTTTTGTGTCTGTCTGAAGTGCTGTTTTCTATTTCTGTAGGTAGCTGCAACACCTGATCTAATGCTAGCATACTTGGACTTTTTCCTTGGTGGAGACGAGAAGAGGACAGATCTGCCACCTCGCCTACATCACAGATTTCCAATGTCTTTAATATTTGGTGGTGATGGAAGTTACATGGCACCTTTCTCACTTCAAAATGACAATATTCTAACTAGCCTGATGAGCCAGGTTTGCTGTATGATAATTCTTGGTCAATAATTTTCGCATATACTTTTGTGAGATGGATCTAGCTGAGTCAACATTTTTAATATTGTAAATTCTTCTTTAGTTAATCTTTATTTGTCTGGATGCAGTCGGTCCCACCAACCATTTGGTATAGACTGGTAGCTGGCTTAAATGCACAGTTACGCCTGGTTCGTCGTGGAAGGCTGAGAGCAACATTTCGACCTGTGCTTAGGTGGCTTGAAACTCACGCCAATCCTACTTTACAATTGCATGGGCTACGTGTTGATCTTGCCTGGTTTCAGGCTACAGCTTGTGGTTATTGTCAGTATGGACTTTTGGTGTATGCCGTGGGAGGAGAAAATGAACCGACTTCGATTGGAAGTTTTGACAGAGGAAGACTAATTGAGAGCGAGTCACGGTAATCGTTGGATGTTTCTGCGTACTAATATCTGGTTGTCGTCATTGGCCCTTTTCTGGGTTATGCTAGTTTCTTAATAGTTGTTCTTGAGATAATGATGCAAACCTGTGTAGAAACGTAGGGTATTTTGCTATGTGAGCACCATAATCCATGTTGAGTTCACAGAAGATAGTAATGGTGGTAAACATTTCAATACTTGAAATTTTTGAAACTGAAATTTGGGGACTAATAACATTGTATCAGAAACACTTTGGCATGAGGTATCATCGAGTGGATTTAAAACAAAATAGGGGTATAAAAGCTCATGAGCACACCACTTTGTTCTGGTTTATAACACATGCATGTGACCACAATGAGCCTTCAGCAGACTGTTAATTATACTGCATCTATATATACAAATGATTGTACCCTATTCATGCTCACATCCATACTACACTGAAGTTTGTCTTTGTTAATTTTGTTTTGCCTTCACAGTGTGAAGAGCATAGACACGGAAAATCCATCTGGTCGTTTGAGAGAAGATACGCTCTTAACCCGAGCCCAAAGAAGCAGTGAAAGTTACGTGAAGCGTAAAAGGAGTCATGGGGGGATTATAGATACTAACAATGTGCAAATGCTTGAGGAGAGGAGAGATATATTTTATTTTCTCTCTTTTATTGTTCATAATACTAAACCTGTTGGCCACCAGGTATCCTCATGCTTTTGATATGGCTCTGTTTGGTAACATTTTTTACTATGAATTTACAATTTTCTAACTATCTTTTATCATGTTTTTTGTTTGATTGCAGGATCTTGTTGGTTTGGTCATCTCAGTGCTACTTCTAGGAGATTTTAGCTTAGTGCTGCTTACGTTGCTCCAGTTGTATTCAATTTCTTTGGTGGATGTTTTTCTTGTTTTGTTTATTTTGCCCCTTGGCATTCTTCTTCCATTTCCTGCTGGAATCAATGCTTTGTTCAGCCATGGACCGAGGCGTTCTGTTGGTCTTGCACGTGTTTATGCTTTGTGGAATGTTACATCCTTGATTAATGTTGTAAGTCACCGTGTGTTTGCACTGATTCATTTCTATTAAATTGGTTTTTTTTTTTTTTTGGCTGAGAAGACCTAGGAAAGAGCACAGGAATCATAATTCATATCTAGTTAAAAATTTAGAAGCAGGTGAAACACTAGTTCTGCTATTGTGTCACCCACCACCAGACACCAGACATCATGATGCTACTACTACTGTATAGTTCATTGCATCACTAGGACGAGAAGTCATTATCATTTTTATTTTTGATCACCAACCATATTTTATGTTTCCCCTAACCATTACCCAAGTGACTGTTTACAATGCTCTATATCTTGCTGTTTTCATGACTTATGCATTTTTTTTGGGGGGGGGGGGGGAAGGAGTAAGAAAAATTAGAGATTTCTATTTGCTTGGGTTCAAATTATATTATTTATCGTCAGATCCTGTTATCCCTGCTATACTCTTAATTGGATGGTAGAATGATGGAATTTTCTTCGTTCTTTGAAACTACAGAATCATGTTTAATCTCCTTTTGATCTGTTGCCAGGGAGTTGCATTCCTCTGTGGATATGTTCACTATAGCAGTGGATCATCGCCTAATAAAAAAGTTCCGAACTTTCAGCCTTGGAATTTTAGCATGTGAGATGATCTTTTGCTTCTATAAGAAGTTCATTTTGACATGGAATCACTGCAGCAGACTAATATAGTCATGCATCCATTTTCTTTGTTTGTGTAGGGATGAAAGTGAATGGTGGATTTTTCCTGCTGGACTGGTTCTGTGTAAGATTTTCCAATCCCAACTTGTTAATTGGCATGTTGCAAATTTGGAGATTCAGGATCGCTCATTGTACAGTAATGATTTTGAGCTCTTCTGGCAGTCATGATGATAACATTATCTTCCAATATCTTTTGAGAGTACTAGCTGAGTGGTTAACACAGGGACTTAGAAATAGAAGAAAGTAAAAGAACACCCAAAAAAAAAAAAAGAATATAATTAGCGTGAGGCATTCATTCATGTAATTCCTTTTGAATGTAGCGTTTTGCTTTTTCTTTACCATTTTGTTTCTAAGTGCAATGTAAATATAGAAATGGGAGGGAATACCCATGTTTAGAGAGTTCATTTCATTTATTTGACTGTATTTTCTCCATGCAACCTGATCTTCATTATTTTAATCATTCTAAAGGTGAATTTGTTTTTGTGCATTGAGAGGAATAGATGGGTCTAAATGTTAAAAAAGGAGGGGAAAAAAAAAGGTGATTTATGGAGATCTATCATCATTTTGTTAAGGGGGCGTTTTCTCATTTTATCCTGATGCAAATTCTAAAAGCTTGTCATGAGCGTCTGGGGAGCTTGATAATTCTGATAATCGGATGTTGAATTTTTCTTCACGGCTTCGTTTGTACCATTATCTATTGTCGGGCATGTTCGGATGTGATGCAACTCAATTTAATTTTGATGGGGTGAATGAGTTATTGTGTCAATTTTTTGAGCGTAGGGGCTGTTTTTTTTTTTTTTTTAATTTAATGATTTAATTGAACTAATTTTAATTAGTTTAGTTTAATTGGTTAAGTCATTAAGTCTTTTTTTTGACTTAATGACTTAATTGAACTAATTTTAATTAGTTAAGTTTAATTGGTTAAGTCATTAAGTTTTTTTTGATTTAATGACTTAAGTCAGTAAGTTTGTATATTTTTTTCAACTTAATGAAAATTTTAACCAGTAAGTTGTTAAATTATTAAGTTAATTTTTTTTATTTTTTGCGTAATTTAAAAAGTGTGAATGGTATTAATAAAAAATATTCTCTAAAATATTTTTATTTAATTAATAAATTTTTATTCTTATTTAAAAAAATTAATAATGAGTATTATTGCTCATTTCAATATAATTTGTGATAATATATAGTAATAGATTATTATTATTTTTATCTGTTTTTTTTAAATTAGCATTATCCATTTTCATAATTTTATGAATACCTTTCATATAAAAACATTATAAACTATAATAAAATTAATTAACATATACTATAAAATATTAAAGAGTTGTATTTAATTGAATTTGATTTATATTATGATAATATATTATTTTATTTATATTATTTAAGATGTTTATTATTGTTTAATATTTATAATTTGTAAAGGTAAAAATATAACAAATATTAATTTTAAGATTTTTAAGTTATAAAAAATTAATTTAATATTTATTTTTAGCAATTCAAATAAAAAAATAATAATTCAAACAAAAGAATAAAAATATTATTCATATTTAAACATTTAGTTTTATTTAGAATTCATACTAATTCAAATTTATTTAGATTTTAGACAAAAAAGAAAAACGCCACCGTAATTAATAATTGATTGAATTAGATTAATTATAATGAACACGTTTAACCTAACTTATATAAATAATAAAAAAATAAAAATATTTTAATTCTCAATTACAAAATTTAAAAAAGCCTAAATGTTTTATATATTTTAAAAAAAAAGAATTCATTTAATTCTCATATCTATTGTTATAGATTTTAATTCTAAAATTAAAACAACTTTCTCAAATATAAATTTTGTCAAAGTATTTCTTTGATTTATTCATTCTTAATTCTTTTTTAATTTATAATATTAAATCGTTTATTTATTTTCACATGCACTTCCAGAAGTTCAGTGTTGAAATTAGTGAGTAAATTTTTATGTTATCATAGATTTATATTTTGTTTTAATAAATGTCATTTTAAGTTTCATATATATATATATATATATATTATTTAACTTTCAACCCAATCCAACTTGATAATTTAAAAGTTGAATTAAATTAGATTAAACATATTTATTTAACTGAATTGAATCAACTCATTCAAAAATATGTTGGGTTAAATTTTCAGAGACTCCATCCAACCCATCCCATGATCATTATCTGTTTCAAAGCTGTGCCCTCTCCTCCGTTGTCTTACACTTTATATGGTTGCAAGTCCTTCAAAGCTAGAAGATACACAGTGGTCCATTGCACTCGTGATAATTCTAACACCATATCCCGTTAAAGTCGGTCCCGTGAGATCAGAATCTGATCGATTGTATTAAGAAGGCGACAAAATTTTTCGATGATAGGTTCAACGGAGTTAACAAAAAATTGATGAATAATGAGTACAATTTTGTTCTTGCATTTTTCTCTCATGCTGGGGGGGCGCAAGAGCAGGAGAAGCTATGAGAGCAGTCTTCTTGGTCTTTCCCAACTGGATTAGCTAAGAACCCCAACAAAAGAGAAACCAACTCCCTATACAGCATTACTCTTTGTTTAAGACTTTAGGCACTTTGATATAAGGCTCCTCATAGCTTGGAACAGCAGCTATCATGGATTCCCTACACAAATTTTAATCTGATCAGACTTCGTGCTCCAGACACAACAGAGCAATAGCCTTGAAGAAGAAAACCATCTCACCTGTTCTTGAATGTTTCGGGAATGTCTTCCCTCAAATAGCCAGTCTCAGTATCTGTAAATTTAACAGAGAATGTCAAAACATATTGGAACTGCAGATCTAAGCTACACCACTTGACGACTATCACCAACTAGGAAAGCTTATTTCCTCCTGTCTTTGACTTAATGCCGACAAATCTGTAAGTATATGAAAAATAATAGTTTGGTACAATAACAAAATATCTTCTGGATAGTTTTCGAATATCAAGCAGGCATATAAGTTGGTGAAGCTATACATTGCACGGTAACCAGCTAATGCTTTCTGCCAGCAGCTAGGACACTCAATTTTGTTACCATTTCATGGGATCACTTCAGTTATTGGAATTACATGCCAGACACATTCCATTTACAGTACACTCTTACTGACAGAAGGCAGAATAATTGAATAGTCAAAGAAGTTCCACTAGCACAAATTCTGGGATAATAACACAAGGTGTTTTTTTTCCCTTTTTGAGCCTAACATAACATGTTTGAAACAGAAAGAATTAAGAAACTCTGCACGATGTAGGGGCAATCAAGAAAGCCACATATCTCTACACATGTCCTCAGTTCAGTACGTACCACTAGCACTTCACTAAGAAGACTAATACTAGTTACAATATCACAAAAGCACATTATGCTAGAATTCATATAAAGAGAACACAGATGCTATTAATGGGTGATTTGCCAACATCAAGCAATCCTATGGTAAGTCAATGCATATTTTTAAATTCTTAATCTTGCAAATCAAATTGGTTTTCATAGGAATGAAAGATGCAAGTATCACTTCCAGTCGACCATATTTTAGTTTTACTACCACCATATGTGCAATAGTGCAGATAATATTATTTGACAAATAACAAAAAGGGGATTAAAAAAAAAAAAGAACAGAAGCAAATTTTTCCAACCCAAAAAAAAAAGGAGGTTGAAAAGGGTTCTTAAAACCTGCTCGAAGGGCGGGATCGACACTGTCGAGATCAACATCTTGGAGTTGTCCAAACCTGCCCAAAAAGAAAAGAAAAGAAAAAAAAAAACCCAAACCATTCAAGAAAGCTTGAAACAAACAAGTAATGTTACAGTCACACCAAAACACAACAATAGAGACAAAATTTCAAGCCGCCGGCCCAACATACCAGTCTATAACTTGTCGAATTTTGGGAGCAAATTCTTCAACCTGCCATTGGAATTTATGTATTTATTCTTATTAAAAAAACATAATTAAACAACTTCAAAACTAATGATTGGAGAAGAAAAGTTAAAATGAAAAGTGAATGGAGGCATGGGAGAAAAGAAAAACGAAAACCTCATGAGGGGTGAGAGAGATCCGAGCAGTTTGCGCCAAACGAGGCACGTCTGGAGGTTCAAGAGAGGACCTTGTGGTTGTTGTTGAGCAGTTTCTGGTTCTGTTATTATAATCATAATCATAATAATAATAACGACTGGGCATCTTTGAGGAAAAAATACTCCCTTTTGTGTTGTTAAAAATGTGATGCTTTGGCGCTGCTCCTTTCAGCAGAAGCAAACCCCTGCTCCCCATTTTTCGTACTTCTTTCTGTTTTGAGTTTTGCTTTCAGCTTCCTCTCTTCTTCTTCAAACTCTTATCCTATCAGGTAAGCGCTGCATTGAAAATTACTTTGAAATGTAACCTAAACAACTGTGGAATAGACTAACTTGTCCTTTAGAGTGCATTTAGCCCATGTTTTGTATTATGCTGTATTATAATAATATTATACAATATTTTAATATTACATTGTATTGTAATAAATTTTTTGATTCATTTAAATTAAATATTATATTATATTAATATACTTAAATTGTATTAATATTTTATATTATTATTAATTTTAAATTAATATTATTCAAATTTAACTATTTATTATTAGTTATAATAAATTATAATGTAAAAAAATAATATAATATAATAATATTGAATAATAAATTACGTGTTTATTAATTTACATTAATAATTATAATATAAAAATAAATAAAATTTTAATTTAATTGAAAGTTATATTTAATAATAATTATTATTATTATAATAAATTAAAAGTAAAAGTCTAGACTCCAGCAACGGTTGCAAAAGCAAAAAGGAAGAGAGAAAAAAAAAAAAAAACAGCAATTGACGCATTAAGTTAAACTTGACTGTGAGTTGGGTTTAGGTAATGCGACAACTGTCGCATTAGCTTAGGCTTTTAATGTGGTGGCCCTGTAACTTTTTATTTGTCAAACATGAGCTTGTGTAAAATTAATATAATGAGGGGCTTTAAAACAACAATCAAACAAGCCCTTAGCTATGTTTGGGGCACTAGCTTAGATTGAACGAACTATTATGATTGGATAATTAAAAAAAAAAACGATTATGATTAGACTATATTAGATCAGATTATATAGTGTTGACTTATGTTTGATACAATATTAAATTAGATTAAATTAAATTAAATTTAAATGAAGTTAAATATTATTTAAGTTAATATTTGAATTTAAATATCCATTGTCTATAGGTATTTAATAAAAAAATATTATAATTAATTAAAAATAAAATTAATAAGAAAATTATACATACATATTACATACATACATATTCAATTAGTTATTGGGTAGTCACAATTAATAATATAGAAATATAAATTATTTAATTAAAGCTTATATCATGTCATTAAATAAAATAAATGAAACTATTCAACTAATAAATTAACTAATAATTTTTAAGTAAATTATGGATAAGAAAAAATAAATTATTTAATTAGTAACAGTAAAATAATAAATAAATAAATTTCAATTATAATAAAAATAGTGTAATAAATTATAAAAAAATCATAAACGGACAAACATTTTTCTGCTGATTGTCTAATCCTAACTAAACCTATATGAAAATTGGAATTACTAATCCCATGAATTTAAGTTTAAAATTTAAATTTAGTCCATTAATCCAATCCAAGTGAACAAGCCAAACATGAGATTCATATTTTGTCTAAAAAATTGGTCCAATCCTACAATTAATCCTAAGTAACAAACATAGTTTAAAGGTTATTTTGAGTTGATAAAATGCACAGAGTGAAGTAGTAGTTTTTCAAAATAGTTTTATTTAATTGGTTATTTAAATCTAAAACAATTTTATTTATTTAACTGTTTAAATTCAAATCTTGAAAAAAAATAATTTTGCAGACTCTTTATTATTATTTTTTAAATATTGATATTTCAGTTTCCCTTTCACAACACAAATCGCTTTTATTTTTTCCCCCTCAATTTCAAGTTTATAAAATAACATTTGGCTCCCTATATTTTAATTAAATCACAATTAAGGAGACTTATATTAACCTCTTCAATAAAGCCACCGTGGTAAGTGATCTGGCCATCACTAGCAAAATTTCCATTGGCCAAGTCTCCCTCTATTCCTCCTCTCACCGAGGGTTGGTCATTGGTAAATCTCATTACTTATTAATGGCAGTGTTTTTTGGTTTAAATCCAATGTTTGTTTTTGTCAAATTCAATATGATTCAATCTTAAATTTGATTTTATAATTATTTTTTTTTCAATTCGATTCAATCTAATTAGTTATAGCAAGCAATCTAATTCTTTCTCCATTTCACATAAACAAAATTTAAATAACATATCTATTATTTCCACTCAAGAAATTTTATTAATTAAACTAACTGACGCCAACCCAATGTAATTAATCTAATTATTATAGAAACCTACAAATATACATTAATATTCAAAGATGAAGAATATATATTCTGCTACCATAACAACATAACTGTATAATAATCTTAATTGATGAAACTTATAACCCACTTAATTCATAAAATTCACTCATAATATACGAGCAATACTATAATTACATAGTAGGATATTTATATTATATTTGAATTGATGTATCACCAATTATTATTACATGTGTATCAGTATGTTTATAACTTCACTCATAATGTATAATTATGATACATAAATCCAATTAAAGTTAAAATGACGTGTCTTAAAATTTAACACATAAATCCCTAAAACAATTCAACGTAATTAGATTTTACCCAATCAAATCCAGTCCATTTATAAGGTGAACTCAATCAAAATGGGATTGGTTTGGGCAGTTGATTAATTTGGGTTGGGGAGCGAAATGATAATTCTGCTCAAAGCTCATTACTTATTAAGGACCTATGCCAAAAAATTACAAACTGTTATCTTTAACAGAAATTTTGTCAAAACTCAGGAAAGCGGATGTTATACTCCCTTGACTTTTGTATTGTACGGGCAGCTGCCTCACTGCACAAAAACTTAAAAAATTCCCTGCACATTCTAAACATATTCTTTTCCTTTTTCTAGAAAATTCAGAATCATGTTTCCATTACAAGAAGGATTGATATGCAAAGCTTTAAATGGTTAGTAAAACAATCAAAGACGATAAAGTAGTCAGTCTCTGTCCTGATTATCCCCTTCTTGCGCTTGAGGACTCCTTTCTGCATCAGCATCGCTACATAGCTGTAGCGGGGGAGCAGTACTCAAGGTCTTCTGAGACTCAGCAGAAGAAGGAAGTGCCAACACGTATTCCGCATTCTCCCTTGGAGAAACTGAAGCAGGAGTCACTGAAGTAGGTGCTATGGTAACCGGAGTTATCTCTGCAGATGATTGTGACTGTGAAGCAGGTGCCACTACAGTTACAGGAGCTGTCTCTGCTGCAGTCCCTCCAGTGTAGCCCATTCCATCTTTAACACCACCTGCAGTACATTATTTTAGAACAACCATCAAAATTCGAAAATCAATAAATCTGATACTGATGAAACTAAGTTTGGAGGAGGGATGATGGCTGCAGATTTCTTGTATGGCATGACAAGACAAGATCGCTAGGCCCACAATTATGAAACTTAACATCTTGAAAATCCAGTTTCCTAATCTCATAAACCAAAAACTATTCATCTGTAAGTTCTATTTTCTTTAAGGGAAATGTTGGGGAATCTAATTGCAAAACCAGCGGATGAAAAGAAGATGCAGAAAGAACACCATCCTGGAGTAATCTAACCTGTATGAGTTATGGTTGCAGTCTGAATGCTTGTATTTGTGGGCACAGGTGAAGTTCCGGTTCCCTTTTTCATCTTTGACTGCAAAGAACCACCATAAGTCCATGATATTAATCCTCTGTTTTCCAGTACACCATAACATTAGAACAAACCAAGTATCCTGGCTCATGTTTTCATGTTAATGATGTGTAAGTTTGAAGTGGCAAGCCCTCCCTCTTTTTCAATGGTCAAAGTCTTAAGACCACTCTACTTCTAGCTCCAAATGAACTATAAGAAACAGGGAAGCAATCTTTGGAGCAAAGTAAATACCCCAAAAAGGAAATTATATACCTTTGGGACATAAATAAAACCACAAAAATGGACGTTTGCTTTCATACCTTCACATTTTCTTCACAGTGCTTTACAACTGCTGAGATGCTTGCACATCGGCCTTGCAATAACGTGTAAGACCACAAAAGAAGTTTCCTAGGAATGCTAAGATCAACATTTTCAACCCCATCAATACCTGGTTGAAATTGAGCTTCCGATGCTAGCCGAGATGGCACCAAATAGAGGTTGACACCAGATGGGAGTGTTACACAGGAGCTTTCCCGATAGAAATTGTAAGAACTTCTGAGCATAGCATAGGCAGTCTCTAAATTTTCATCCGCAGCTTTCTTCATTATTATATTCTTAATTTTGCTCAATGTTGGGTTCCATTTTTTTTCAAGAGTTTTCAAATGAATTTTGTCTTCAAATGATGAATTCCAAATCTCATTTATCTGCAGATCAACACAAAGCAACTGGCTATTTTCCAAACCACCATCCATGGAGTTAGGAGCTTGAATCCCACTTAGGGGCAGAGAACGCAAGGGAGTGATTGATGCCAAACTAATTATAAGAGATCGACACCAAGCAACTGAAGCATGCCTGCAGACTTTTGCACAATTGCTATTTGACAACTTTGGATTCTTGAAGCGCTTTCGAATCTTCTCATTTATTGCCTCAAGAGTTTCCAACTTGACTTTGCTTTCCAGCGATACAATATGTTCATGGAGATAACTGAAACAAAGGTTTATATAGTTTTAAATATAAATAACTATCAGAAAAATGAGTTGCACTCATGAAACTCGGCAGTTACAGTATTTAAGGGTAATACACAAATACAGCAGCAGTAAACGTCCATTGTCTCTCAGGACTATAGATTGCTGAAATCTCCGGTAATTCAAAATTTGAGAATTAGATGTCCAACAAACAATGTTGGTGGCTATACAGAAAAGCCTTGATTGAAATATTAGAAAGACTTGGTGGAAAGAAAATGAATCCTTGGTTAGGATAAAGGAGAAGCAAATACAAATTGCGGAAAAGGAATTACGGAAATCTGCCCAAGATTGAAAATGTTTTTTCTTTTCCCTTTTATCCAGGTGGAGCATGGGTCGGTGCAAGTTAGGAAGAAAAAAATGATAATATTCTAATGATATTTGGATTAAGATATTTAGTATTATTTGTCTAATTTGGGATATTTGACTCCAGTAAAATTGCTCTTTTATTATATTGACTATGAATAACATTGAAGGGTTTCTCAAAAACAACTTCAGAAATTATGAAGAATGCAAATTACCCGTATAAGCTGCTCTCTGATATTTCTGGACTCATTATCTCAGGTGCACCACATATCTCAGGCCACAGGTTCCCCTGTTCCATAAACAAAGCAAATATCTTTTCCAGTACCAGCTCAGAACTGCTTCCAGCACCTGAGTAAGTGATCCCAGAATGATGCATGGAAGAAAGCAGGGCCCTGATGTACCTCCCAAGTGCCACCGGTACAAGATCTTCAATGCACAATGAAAACTGGGTTCAAAATATAAGTTAGATGCCACTTGAATTTCTGGAAAATGCATGCAACATTCAGAGTAGCACTGCCTTGCCATTATAATATTTAAATTCATAAAAACATTTAACCTGGCCTGCATACACAAGCATTTTTTGACGACAAAGTTTCATAATAATTAAGTTCTCCAGTTCAACGAAGCTTGAGCTCCTTGACTCAGATCCATTGAATATTTTTTATTACTATAAGGGATCTAGGGTATGTTTGTTTGAAGGTAGTCAACAGAAGTGTGATATTGAGCTCAAAAGGCTACAATCACTGATGCATTGTTAATAAAATAATAATAAAGTTTTCTATAAAATGTCAAAAACTTTAGCCAATATTTAAAGGGATTGATTTGTTACCCTTTTGTCTGCCCGTAGAGAAACATAAGCACGTTCAAGAGTACAGACATCTCCAGTTTCTTCCATTAGTTTCAAGTAGAACAACAAGTATTTCCTGATACAAGTAATAAATTTTCTGGAGCTTTCTGGCAAGTTAACTTCAAGAATTTTTTTATTCCCTGCCAAACCTGCTGTCTTGCGCCTGATATACAAAGCAAGAAAGAAATTAGATGCCTAGTATTAAACAGCATGAACAGTAATAGTCAATAACAGAATTATTGGCACTGCAAAATAATGAAATAACTCGATTTCGTTTTACATAGCATCAAAATGAGCTTCCCCCAACCCAACCTAAAAATAATATAACAGTCATAATTATTACTATTATTATTAATATTATCATCATAAGGGAGATGTTGTTGCATGCATTTGCAGAGTTAGAATTTCTAAAGTTGTTCTCAAACCTATGAATAACTTTTAGTGTTTACATTCTCTACATTGCACTAATGTCACATTCTCTCACATCATTGCTGCATATTAACAGCAACAGAAATCAAGACAGACATAGTAATTATTACTCTTTGTACTGATATTATCATCATAAGGGAGATGTTGTTGCATGCATTTATAGTTAGAATTTCTAAAGTTGTTCTCGAACCTATGAATAACTTTTAGTGTTTACATTCTCTACATTGCACTAATTTCACATTCTCTCGCATCATTGCTGCATATTAACAGCAACAGAAATCAAGAAAGACATAAGTCTGAACTGCTGGAATACTATGAGCACTCCAGATAGCTCCATCTAGGACCAATGTCTTCTGTTAAGTTATTAGCATCCAATGTTTGTACCTTCAACTCAAAATCTGCATAATTCTAAGTACAGAATGAATCCGGGACCATGACTATACCTTCCTTTTTTGACCAATCCATCAATTTCCCACATATTTATTGTAAATGATGACCTAGAAGACTTGAAACAAAAAGAAAGTTCCTCCTTTGCCTTCTCCAGATCCCCCACCTCGCCCCTCTTATACAGTCCTTGAGAAAGCATATATCTAGCCTTATGAAAATGTTTGAGATCCCCTTCAATGCAAACTTCCAGAGCAGAGAGGCAATCATTGTAAAGCATGTGCCAGACCTCTTCAACTCGAACTGATTCCTTATCTTTTCTCTCCTCAGCTTGCAATTGAGGGCTTCCATCCTTAGCTTTAGGTGAATGAGAAATTTCAGAATCCATTTTGCTGAAGATGTTCATAACAGCATCCTTTGTAGATTGATTATAGGAATATGCAGAAAGAACCTAGAATAGGAAGCAAATAATAATAAGATAAACATGAGGTGGCCAAATTAAAAAACTAGAGAATTAAAATCACTGAATTACACATAACTCACAGTAATGGAAACACCAGACACACGTGCAGACACGTTGCTAATTATTTATAATTTAAGTATCAGGTATAAAAAATGTTCTAATTTTAAGATTATAGGGAAAAAGGAAAACTAATCATAAAGAGGTTTTCAAAATGGCAACATGTTTCAAGAGGGACCTTTAAAACCTCCACATTCTGTTTTCCACAAGTCCAAAGCAGCTTTAAGCGAGAAGCATGCATCCTATAAAGAGCATCTACAGCTGACTGATTCAAACCAATAGCCTTATCATAGTATGATAACGATGTCCCATGTGAGTATCCCAGCTTTTCACATAGCTTCCCCATATAAAACGCGTATGACCAATCCTCCCTGTAATAAATGGAAATTTATATAAAAATTTCACAACATAAATAAGGAAAAAAAAGGGTCCAGAATATCAATTAAGAAAAGAAGATATACTTGTGGGAGAGGGCTTTCTTAAAATGTTTCAACGAGTTCTCACAAAACATCTTCCATGCAGCATCCTTTGAGGGAACAACAGATCGCTGATCATAAAAAGGCACCACATTCTGCAGGCTGTCATAGTATACTAATGCCAGTAACTCGAGTATCTCGCACTGGAATCACAATGGTTAGATATGCTATATGAGAATATAAACCATTTCACTTGATAATAGAACAACTCACTGAAGTCAGTACAAATATAGATAGGTACCGAATCAACTACAAAATAGCCACCTCAGCTTTATTATCATCACTTGAGTAATTAGATGGATGTATCTAGCATTAAATTGCATCAAGAGGCAGTCTTACACAATCTAATTCCAATATCACACTTGTCCCGTGTGTTATTTTGGAACATCCCATATATCTAAGGATAGTTTCTGCAGTCCCAAACCAATAAACTTAGAAGCAACTGTTTACAAAAGCACAGATAGAGTGTGAAACCTGCTGCTCTGATGTTTTCGCTAGAGCCAAACTCATTAAAAGACAACGCCTACTCCTCCTTCGACTTGTCTCAACTCTTAGAGGTAAAGTAACATTCTTCCTCCATCCTGTTACATTTATGTGCTTACTGCCATCATTTAGCAACAAATCGACCTCCTGCTTTTGTGAAACTGATTATTAAAAAAATAATCACATAATGACCAGGGAAGTTTTCACATCCCAAAATAAGATACTTATAATTTGTGCCACAATCATATCTGAAACAACAGACAAACAAAATCTTGCCTCGTCATAAATATTTGCAAGACGTTGCCAACTCTCAAAGCGCAGAGGATTATACAGCAGATCAAATTTAAAGAGATTAGCATTTTGCTGTACAAATTCTTCTCCTTCCTTGGTGAGTACAAAGCCAGGCCATTTATCAGTTGTACTCATTTCCTCTGCCTGTGCTAGGTAATAATACAAGTTGCGGTATACTTCAAGATATGGCTCAGAGCTGTAATATTATCATTACACAAGTAGACACGGCTTATTCCTAAAGAAATAAAAAAGATTTATGATTTTAACCACATTTTGAATGAAAGGAATAAGCTAACATATACCTCCCAGATAATGGTGCTTTAAACTGTTTGACCCATACTATATCACGAAATATTATCTTAATTATGTTTCCAAGATAGCCATCAGATCCAGCTTCCTCTGAGATTATATCTTCACATAAATCGAGATCATCTAAGAACTTGTCTATTGCATTTCCAGCCAAGACATCTTCGGGTGGTTGTGGAAAGTGTTTGCGTATAGCTCTTAACACTCGACGGAGTTTGACCAATCCAGTTTTCTGAAACAAAAGCATATATGAAAAGCACATATTAAATTACAGCAGAACTTGAAACAACATGTGAATGAGGAAGAATGAGAATACTCACAGAAGAAGCCTTGGCATATGGTAGCACATACTGGAAAACATCAGCAGATTGTTCCTTGGTCTGGTAATCTCCTCGACTAGTATTCCTGTGAGTTACTAAATCATCCTCATATGATGAATCAGATCTGAGATTTAGACCATATAAACAGTAAAAGCACTGGTCTAAAGCATTATCTATTATGAGCTCAAGTTCCTCCCGTTCATCTTCTGAGAGTTCATTTTCACATTGAGTGCATGGGTTACTATTCTTTTCTCCTTTGTCATCATTGTCCTCATTATCACAGTGCCCATCAGACCCTACTCGCGAATTTTCTTTCTCTAGGTCTAAATGAGATGGCATTTCATTAGAAATAGTCCCTTCAGAATCATCCTTCTTGCCAGTAACAGTTTCACGTGTTTCAGCCCCTACCATTTCCAAATCCATTGCATCTGATCTTATTTCGTCTTCAGATATTTTGACATGATCATCATGAGAAAGCTGCTTATCATATTCAGCATTTTCCTTGTTTGAAGAGCTAAAGTTAGATTTTAGTTTCGTATTCAAGGCCAAGAGATGTTTTATTGCAAATTTCAGAAAAGTTCCTTCTTCCCCTCCATCACCCTCACCCGCACAGCAGAGTCCGTACTCAGAAAGCAAGTCATGGATTGCTGCAATTAATGTTACCTAAACAGAAAAAATAAAGTCAAAAATAGGAAAAAAAAAGAGGATAAAGGCAAAAAGAAAATTATTTACTAAAGGATTAAGGATATTCACTTGAGTTTTAACAGGGACTGTAGGGTTAAGATGTTGAAGTTTGCAGAATGCAATGGCCGCATTAACGAAGCAGCATTGTAGTTTCTGGTCAGTTTGATCAACATTTAGAGGCCCAGAAAATTTTTTAGAGAGAAAATTGCTTGCCACATTGTACATGACTGCCAGCAGCAAACATTGAATATCACAAATGCTGCTCACTAGAACATTAAAACCATTCTGCAAGCAGAAAATTAATCAATTATAACTCAGGTAATAACATCTTTAAATTCAATATTAGTATGTTAAGAGAGAAAATGAATCAAGAAAACCAAATTATATAAACCTGTAATGCAATACCAGTCCCAAAATCACGACTTTATCTCAATATCATTAATTTCAAAGAATGTCAACCAAAATCCAATGAAAATTATTAGAATCTATATGAAAATGTGTTACAACACTTACCTAAAACACAATGTAGCATCTGCACCAGATGGTTGAACATTACACCTTAACAGCTGAAAAATATTCTAAAGTATTTTAGATAGACTATTAGTTTTCAAGTGACTGAAGTTGATCGTGTAGAGAAGTGAGTTGATAACTTAGATAGTTATGTCTCTCCATGATAAATAACATTCCAAGTTTTCTCTTCCAATTCACATAAAAAGATCGTTACAAACAAGACAAAGTCAGATATGCATTATGCAAAATTAGCACACCTGCTTGGTGGTGAAAAGATCCATTCACAAAAATGCCCCACGGAAGTATTATTCTAATTTGCACATCTTAAACAGCGTTACCCATTGCGATGGTTGATGTTCATCTGGGGAGGGGGGCAAAAGGACAAACAAACATCAAATTGGGTGATCCGGAAATCTACAGTAGCAGTCTCTGGCTATTTCAAAATAAAAAGCAACACCAGTCTCTCTTCTACTGACGAAATAACTCTTAATAAAGGATCTCTTTCCAACATATTTCAACCTATACTTTGGTTATGAATTCAGGGAAATGTAGCAAGTCGGATAAGCATCTACAAAGAAAGATATAAAATTTCAGTTGTAATGCAGTTAATACTGTAAAAAAGAAAGGGTAATAGTCTTTTAAAAATGAAATTAAAAGGAGTGACAATAAGCGATCATAATTATTAATGATATTAATATCCATGACTACATCATGTGCATTAGCTATTTTTAATAACAAATTGATATGCAAAAGGGCAATACCTCAAAGTATGTCTCACAGAAAACATTGATTGTTAAAAGTAAAAAATAACTTACATAATCTCTAGACTGATCAAGAAAGTTCTTCACTTGCGATATGCATTGCAAGATTGCTTTTATTTCGTCTGCAACCAAGTGATACCACTGTTTGCTTGAGTTTTCTGTTGATACCATATCAGAAGCAGAGTGCATTTTCAACCCTGAATTCTGGAAGAAGGTTTTGCAAGAAGCAAGACTGGTATCCATTCCAGAAACAGCCATGAGAATTTGCAGCTTACGGCGGTGACAACTGAGATACATCTCAATGTTCATTGGTTCTGTCTTCTCACAAGCTAAGATTAAAATGTCTAAAGCTAATAGTTCAACAGATTTAATTCCTTCACTTTTATCAGCACCAGGTAAGGGCAATAGATCAAGATGAACATCTTTCGTAGAAAATAGAAGTGGAGCCAGCAGGGTCACGCATTCAGAATACATTTCCTTCTCAATCAATTCATCTAGTGTCTTCTCCAGCAAGAAATCAATCTCTAATAAATTAATTTCATGAAGAATCCTTCCAATAGTTATCTCTCTAACAATTTTGCAGTGTGGCAGGCAGATTGAACTTATAGAATCATTCATATTTTCCTTTTTCTCGAACAGAGACAAAGCAATACAGAATTGTTCATGAGCTTTTGATTTCTTACCATCCAAAATAGATAATCTCCCACTCAACCAGAAGTACCTAACCCAGAAGGAACTCTTATTGGTTAATAAGGAACTGTCCAAAAGTGAATCATTGCAAATTGTGTTGTTGGCTGATGCTCCATTTGTACCTTGGAAACTCTCTTTTGAAGAGCAGTTTACATTGCCAGGTGCACAGGTGAAGTCAAATGGATAATCCAATGATACCGATTCAATTATTTTACAAAGATGATAGGAAGCCTCTGACATGAATTCAGACTGCTTAGAAACATTAGACGGAGAAGACCCAAGGTCATAATACAACTCAGACAGAAATAGACTACATTCAGGGGTCCTATCAAGCCCTGAATATCTGGTCAACTTCTCCAATTCCATGAACTTGAGAAATGCATCGTGGCACGTAAGGCTTCTTCTTGCGGCATGTTCTAAAAGCAAGTGACCCATATGGTATGCACCATAGTTTTTTGAAGTTTCTCGCACAAATGTAGTAACATCACAACATTCTGTATCCAACGAATTAGCATGATCTGGACATGAAAGGAAAGAAATAGCAGCATGATTACAATCTTTTTTTTCTGACAAGCCAGTGATAAAAGATTCAAGAAATTGAAGTACATTTTTCGGCACGTCCTTATCGTTAGCAAAATCTTCTTCTTCTTTCCCAGGTTTACGACTCCTAAGCCTTTCAAGTCGAGTACTCCGCCTCTCCAGTGGTTGTTCTTCAAAAATATTAGTTTCCTTTTCTTTAATGATACATCTGTCAGAGTCACTCTCACCAACATGCATGATTTCCCCAATTCCAGATGAGTTAGTTCCTTTCTTTTCCCCAAACCCCATGACCATTTCTGAACTAATAGGCAAGCGAATAGCTAATCTGACATCCCCAGATTTGGGTGCTTTCTCAACTCTCACCTCAGAACCACACCCATTTAATGGACACAAGATATCTAAGAGTGTGTCAGCTAGAGCTGCCCAGGAACTTTCTGCCAGACACAATTCTATGTTCTGCTTCAGCTTTTTACAAACAACACCCTCATCAAGAATTTCAGCAGCTGCTTTTCTCTTGTCAATAAATTTAAGTCGAACATGTTTGGGTTCCAGCTTATCGATACCTCTTGGTGCATATGGAACTGGCTCTGTCTCTTCAATAGTATTTTTAACATGCAAAGCACGAGAATGTGATGGCCAATGCCTCAAAATTAACTCAGCAACAGAAAGACATGCAACCTCATCACCAATAGCAATGAGGACTTCTAATAGTTTCTCCATGCAATTCCCTGTACAATTCATCGAGGAGAATTGATAAAATGTCCAGAGTAAGTCAGGAAATAAGGATAATACGTAGACACATACGCAAAAGTAGAAACCAAAAAGGAGTAAATAACGTTGATAAAACAAGCTAACGATTATTAAATAGTGAAAGAAATAAATAAATGCTTACAATTATTGGGGCTACATAAAAGCCCTTGCTCAAACGCCCAACGTGAAATACTCAACAAACCCATTGAACAGGCTAATGTTCCTAATTGGTTCCAAACAACAGAGTCTTTGGTGTCAATCTCTACAGCTTGAAGATAACAGCATAGAGCACTTTCATAGTGACTAGAACCTTGTTGAAGGAAGACAGTGGCAAGGTTCTTCAATGCCAAAAATCTGAAAAGATATATACATACACAGACACCAAAAAAGAAATGATTGATATAGATATTCCCACTACAAAAGAAAGCTCAACAAGTAATAATCATCTCTTTAACGTTAAAACCAACAGCTAAATCATTCAATCTAAAAGGTGACAGTGTGAGAGTGACTGTCAAAATCCTGATATAAGAAAGGAGTAATTAACCCAATGGAAGCATAAATAATGAGAATTATAACTCAAAAAAAAAAAAGAAGCAAATGTATGGACATTGTGGGTTAACCTGAGCTGCAATAGATGACCGTCACTGGATTTACCGTCTGCCGCCTGAATAACAAGAACCATTGTCAATGAGTACAAAACTTGAATCAATCACAGAACAAACACAGTAGCACATAAAAGTTCCACAAAAAGAAAAGGAAATACTTGGGCATTTGCTATCAGAGGATCTTTCAAGACAGATTCTAACAATTCCTGAGCCTTGTCATATTCTTTAGACTGTAACTTGAGAAGTCCTTCGTGATAAGTTTGTGTAAGATGAGATTCCTGAAAAATTATAAAACCTCATCAATTGTGCTTTTTTTTTTAAAGCTCAATTACATTAGTCTCAGAAACCCTAAAAGCAAGCAGACCAGAACATTTACATAGAAAATTCATGAACAAGCATAATTTCTCCAAACAAAGACCGTGACGAGGAGAAATTGACACAAACAAGCACCATAAAACGTGCACAAGAAATAGAGAGAGAACTGGACGTGCCTGAGCTTCTTTAGTAGGAGCCAATGGTTCCCATTGACCTGTGGAATCGGTATCGTTGATAGCCGCGATTGAGAACTGAATGAAATTCGGCAACAGTTTGAATCAAAATCCGGAAGACGAAATCATTAAAATTTGAAGGAATCAGAAGAAAAGCCGAACTCATGATCATACCATTTTTGGATTTCTTTCTGCAATTGTTCTTCGTAATTTGGTTTGTTTCCCTTCAGAGCTTAGGCGGGTTGCAGTTGCACAGACTATAACCGCTATCTTGATCTTTTTGTGCGGGGCTTGGGATTTTCGGAAAATAGCCTAATTTAGCCGTTTATAGAGAGAAATACAATCTTTTTGATTCATATATATACACATATTTTTAAACAGTTCCTATAAATTTACTAATTCTGACTGAAATACCCCTTTTTACGTTAATTCTCTACAGAAACTAAGTACATCTATTTTGCGATACGATAGTTCAAATGTTCACCCTCACGAATATTTGGGAAATACACTACTCTATTCCCAAATTAATGGACAAAAGATTTACATCTGCTCAAAATTTATTTTTACGTGAATCCCTAAAAGAACTCCACCGAATTCCGGCCGGAATAACGAAATACCCGTCCAAACCGATCGATCTTTGCAAGTATGAATATTTTAATTGCCTACAACTAGATTAGCTTTCAAAACTAAGTCAATGCACCGCCAAAATCAGCACCATAATAATTTTACTGAGATTGTTATCTTATATAATCATGTAAGATATATAATTTTTCTACAGTCATTTAATGAAAATTATTGAGATGAAAATTTAACGATTGTAGAAATATAAGATAATAAAATTATATCATTTTTACATTTTCATCCAATAACAGTAAAAGAATCATACGTCTTACGTGATTATATAAGAAAACTAAAGTTTGGTTCTAATTTATATTTAAAAAAAAAAAAAACCCATAACATAAAACAAAAGTCGTACTGTTTTCGAAGATTGCCAAGCAACTAAAGCTCATAGTAGCATCGCTTTGAAACCCTGCCACAGTTGTATTAGACTCTGATATTTATCAAAGCAGATATCCCTCTAATTATTAATTCTGCTATTAATTCCGCGATGGTTCACACACACATGCAGCAGTTTTGCTGATTGTGTCACACATCTGGCTACAATGGGATGTACATGTCCTACGGTACATATGTATACTGTTATTATTAGCCAATAAATCACTCTGGAACCTCCAAAAGGTCGCCTGCAGTATGTACCATGTAGTGGCCTACTCATTTCATTTTACGTTTGGTTTGGTTTCGTGAGGATGAACGCCCATTGCACGTACTAGATCTATAAGAGACCCTTCTAGCTTCTCTCTACTAATACAATTCCAAATATGCGAGGACCATTACAGGCGTTGCCCGCCTACTCCTTATTTATTAGTTTCCAATTCGTGGAGATGCATTTAAAAGTTAAAATAAAAATACGTAAAATAATTGCCATTTTCCCAGCATTGGAGCCTGGTTACAAGCTGCCGTCTTGGGCATATGCGCTTGCGAGCCCTTGTCCTTGTGTACTATGATTGGAAAATGCTAAGTGGCGAGAGGGATGAGAGAAGGACGACAGAAACGGCAATCTTTCCTGTCGTTTCTCCTCTCGTTTCCTCTCACTCTTTAAACATAAAAAAAAAATAAAAGAAATGATCAAATTAATAAACAAATGGCGTTGGAATGTTTTGCTCCCTCTTTCACTTTTTCACTTAGCATTTTTCAATGAGAGAGCTGCTTGGTAGCGAGAGGAACGAGAGAATGACGAGAGAAACGGCATTCTCTCCTGTCGTTTCGTTTCTCGTTCCTCTCACTAAAGAATGAATAAAAAATAATAAAGAAAGACTGTTTTTATCACTTCGTGCAGAGGGAAATTTTAGCATTTTGTCTCCAGCCCTCACTATTCCTCTCTCCCTCACGCTTCCAGAAGCTCCGTCACGGATTCCGGCGTGCCTCACGCTTCCAGATCCCTCACGGCTTCCTTCCGGCGTGCCCCACGCTTCCAGAAGCTCCCTCGCGGCTTCCTTCCGGCTTGACTCACACTTCCAGATCCCTAACGGCTAAAGTTCTTGATTACCTTTGCTTCATACAAAAAGGGAAGGCTTTGCACTAGTAATTTTTTTTTCTCGGCTAAAGTTCTTTAACGAAGGGGAAGGCTTTGCACTAGTAGTTTTTTTTCTCGGCTTTGCACTAGCAAAGACATTCTCTCGATCATTTCTCACCTTATGTAACCGGCCCCTCTCTCTCCCTATTCATCTAAAGTTATTCATATTTCCTAAATTCCATTTTTATCTTTTCTTCCCCCCTTTTTTTTTTTTTTCTATGTATGTATCTCTGAATATGCTGAATTACTGGATATTATGAATTACTTGACCACTTTCGATCCCCGGACGGACCTATTTTTTTGAGGATTTGTGGTGAATATACTTGCGATGGCATACCAAATGATTATCTTGGTGTAAGTTTTAATTGTATCCTTAACTAATATAATTAAAAAAAAAAAAAAAAAGAACATTCATGGTTATTGTTGAGTGGCTAGAATAATTTGAGGAATATTTGGACACATGTATCATTGGGCAGGTTCTGGCAAAGAAGTTTGGAGCAGCTGTGGTTTCACTTGAACATCGTTACTATGGGAAGAGCTCACCATTTAAATCATTATCGACAGAACATTTGAAATATCTTTCATCTAAGCAGGCACTCTTTGACTTGGCCATACGTTTTATTTTTTTTCTGCATACGTTCTTCTTGGATATAATTTCAAATTTGCAGTCAAGCAGCCCTCTGTTTTGATTGAACATTTTTCTTTCGAGTTTGTTCCGTGCATGCATTCAGTTCATAGTATATAGAGTATACACACACACATAAAAATTATTTCTCGTTAACGGTAGCTTGCAATTATGTATGTGGAACAGGATGTAGAGTCATGATCATCTTTCTTTTGGCTACTAATTCTTATTTCATGGCAAGACTTCATTTGTTGGCAAGTGGCGTTGCTAAATGGAGTCTCTTTAGTTTTATATTCTTTATCTCCTCTCGTTTGTGGATAATTTGTATAATTGTAATATTTACCAAAATCTTAATTCCAACAAAAAAAAACAACACAATAACCGAACATTTGAAATCATTTTTTAATTTGCCACTTTTTCTAACTTAAATCTCAATTCTGACAGTTCAAAGATAAATCTAACTAAAATAATAATGAAAATAATCGAAACAAATATAAATCAAACATCAATTGCAGCGATTGTTGTCTTCATAACCCGCAACAAAATTTACATTGTTTAAATGCCAGAAGCTTAAATTACAACAAGATCCAGCAACAACACCAAAAAAAAAAAAACAAACTTAATTTTCACAAAACACTGAAATTTCACACCAGATCTTTCACATAACAAAAAATTAAAATAAAAAAAACTTAACTTCCACAATACACTTAAATTCTACGCCAGATCTTTCACATAACAAAAAATTAAAACAAAAAGAACAAGTTGAAAAAAGCCACTGCTCACTTAATCTTTGCCGAGAGAGGGGAAGAGGGAGGAGGTGGTGGAGCTGCGTCAGAAGAAGCCTGAAAGTGAAGCTGCGTGAGAACTGAAATGGAGGAAAATGAAAGTGAAAGAGAGAGGAAAGTTTCACTATGATTTATGGGCTGAATGCCACGTCGACTTCGAGAGACAGATCATCTGCCTACGTGTTGTCATGGATAACATTTTCATTAGCCATTTTTTATAAATTAGAACGCAAAACAACGAATTAATTAGATCAGTTTCTTTCTCCCAAAAATTAGAAAAAAAAAAAAAGTTGATCACTCTCTATGGGTCATTCATTATAGGCTTAATTATAAATCAATATTTAAAAAAAAAAACCACAGACACACACATTTATTAACAAGAAAATTAATCCTCGAGTTACAGAAGGAACCACATCAACACCCAAGCATGCATGCATGCATAAACACAACACATGATGAAAAAAATAAAAATCACCACATGAAATTAAACAAACCACAACCACCTAATGATCTCAAGAACATTAGCCGCAATATATATTTAAGAAGCCTGAGTAGCCTCCTGAGCCTTCTGCTGCACATACTGCCCATACTCTTTAGCTCTCTCCGTCATATCCCTAGCCTTGTCAGCTATCTTGGTTCTCGCATAATCCAGATGGTCCGCCCCAGGTGGGTGCTTTCCTTTCACGTAACTGTATATCCACGTCAACACAGTTATTGCAGTTACGCCACACCCGCCGGAGAACAAGAATCCGACAGTGGCCAAGAACACTGCTATTGCAGCTGGGACTAAGATTGGGCTGAACAGGACTAGTACTGGAGTAGCCACGATCAGGGCTATCACTGTCCCGGTTAAGGTTAATCCTGACAAGAATAACAGTGTCCCGCCTATTGTGGCTGCTGTCAAGAACTTCACCGCCTGCCGCGTAGACGGCGCTTCCTCGTAGAGCGCCTGGGTCATCGGTCTTGATTGATCAGACATGATATGATATTATGATGGACGACTGTTGTTGTTAATTAATTTGATTGGTGATGAATGATGCTGATCTGAAGAATGTGCCGGGGAAGCAATAGAGAAAGAAATCAAAGATTTGTAGGGAGATAATAATTTGAGATGAGGGGATGGAACCGAGGTTGCATGGCATATAAGGAGGTGTGGAGAGTACACGTGGCTGCATTTTAGTGCCAATGTTCTCGTGATGTGTTTCGTTATCAGGATTGATGAAGGTGGTGTCTAGAAGAAAGCGCAGCTGCTTGTAACCTTTGGCGCGTGTTTTTTGGTTGGCAGCTTTGCATGGGTATGAATTCATTGTGTCGAAGCACGTGGTGGATACTGTCTCGTTGCAGACCTTCTAATGTGTAACGGTCGTTTGCGCTCTGAGGCCTTCGATTAAAAGCCTATATAGCCCATGGATTCATAATATGAGGCTCCCTAATCTTTTGGGCTCTCCACCACGGTAATGGTAGAGATAATAATTTCGAAACCCTAATACACCTACAATTTTAAAGGGTTATTTTTAGGGACTCTCCTGAAATTTAGTGTATTTACAGTCAGATAAAAAGTATCCACGTAATTACAACACCTCCCCTACTGTTAATATCCAGTTAGTTTGACTGTTAGTCGACCGTTAAATTTACAAAAGTACCCTTCTCCTCAAAATAATAAGTTATCTTTTAGACTGATTCTCCATTTTCATTGAAATTTTCTCTTGCTTTTTCTTGACCTCCAAACAAAAATATTTTTTAATCATTCATCAGTAAACAATAGGATAACAAGATACATCAAAGCAAGCAAAACTTTAAAACTGCATCAAATACAAAATGATCCACACAGCCCCATCCATAACCTTATTCAAATCTCGAATGATCTTCAATCAACTGAAACCAATCTGTTTCTTTCCTCCAACTTTCCCACCACCCAAACACACACTCCTAAGAAATTTAAACCTAACATCCTAGTACATATCAATCTCAATTACAATTACACAACCACCAGCTTGCTTCAAAGTAGCAGCACGACCATTGCCAACATCACCATAACCGCAAACAACAGCAACCTTTCCGGCAATCATAACATCAATAGCTCTCATCAAACCATCCGGGAGCAAGTGGCGGCATCCATACAAGTCATCAAATTGTTTCCCTCATTACATTATCAAACATTAGTATTTAATTTCTTCCAATATTTCAAACATTTAATGAATTGATGGTATAAAATAAAATAAAATAAATTTGAGATCTGAAGCAAATCAAAGTAAATTACCTTGCTATTGGTGACATAGTCATTGACATTGATGGCAGGGAACAAGAGGGTTCCATTTTCTTGCATCTGGTACAACCAATCTGAAACTTGGCATTGTCGGTGGAGGCCGGGTCGGGTAGCTTCCGAGTTTTCTCGTAGATCTCCTCAGCTTTGACTCTCTCGTGGATCAACAACGTGGCGTACCACCATCGTCAATGATGAGATCTGGGCCGCCGCCGCGACCCCAGTCCAGAGCTTTCTCCGTGCACCACCAGCACTCCTAGTGGGTCTCGCCCTTCCAAACGAATACGGAGGCGGAGTTACATGCGATGGCGGCGGCCACGTGGTCTTGGGTTGAGAAGATATTGCAGGACCACCAGCGGACTTCGGCGTTGAAATGGGCTTTAAGAACAGAGGGGAAGAGGATAGTTAATTTAGTGGAGGATTGTTCTTTTTGGAGAACAGCCAGGATGGTCCTAAAGGCAATTATACCCCTTGTGCGTGTTCTGTGTTTGATCAATGGGGCTAATAAACCACAAGTGGGTTACATCTATGAAACCATGGATCAAGCAAATGAGACAATTAAAGAGGAATTTAAGAACAAGAAAACCCAATATTGGCCAATTTGGGAAATTATTGATGAGATCTGGGATAATCATCTCCATACCCCTCTTCATGCTGCTGGTTATTACCTAAACCCAGAGCTGTGAGGCGATGATGTTGGCTCCTTTGAAGGGCTGTGAAAGAGCCGAATCAACAAAATCATCTCACTTTTGATTTTTTTTAATGTTAAATATATTTTTATAGATTTGCCCTTACATGCTAATGCCATACGTATTTGAATACTAACGTCAGGGGAGGTCCCTGTAATTACATGCATATTTTCTATCCGACTGTAAATACACTAAACCTCAGGGGAGGTACTTAAAAATAACCCCAATTTTAAAAGAGCACTCCCATTTAGACCAAAAAAAAATAATAATAAAATAAAATAATGATAAAAATATATATAATTTAGATGGATTCACTCACTTAATTTACGTATATTGTAATCCCGCTCAAGGTCATACACAACTTTAATTTATAAATATTTTTATTAACACTTGGTTAACTCAAAATTTTTCTTTGTAAAATATTTATAGATTTTAACAATTTAAAGAGGACACTTAATATTATGTTTCCATATATTTTATCTAAAAAAAATTAACATAAACAGCCAATAATGTGTTTTACTTGAATAAATAAGTAGTATCAATTGGATTTTTCTTCTTTTGTATATACTGCATATAAACAAATGATAGTAATATCTCATGATAGAGTTTTTGACTTCATGTAAAAATAATCCAAAATTTATGATTAAGTAATCATATTTGATGGGTATTAAGTGGTCCAACTAATAAAATTTTTACAACATTACACAATATTGGATGTTTGAACCCGCAAACACAAATAAAGGAGGAAATTATCTTATGCTACTTGTAAAAATGAAAAATCATCTTGATGCAATAATTATTTGCAAGAGAGGAATTCAAATTTAAGATGGTAAATTGTTTTCCATTAGTTTTTGACGCATGATTGCATGCGAACGACAAGTCGTGCAATTGAATCGAATCTAGATGACGTGTTCCGCTTGTTACGAGCAGATGATGAATGAATGGATCACTTATTTGTACTCAACAATTAAGGTGGCGTTTGTTTTTTTGTCTGAAATCTGAATAGATCTGAATTAGTCTGAATTCTGAATAGATTTGAATGTCTGAATCTGAATAATATGTTTGTTTTTTTGTCTGAATCTCAAAAAATAAGTATTAAGTTGTTTGTTTTTTTCAACTTAAAAAACTGAAAATATGTACTTTTACATTTGTATTCTTATTAAATTTGAATGTCAAATAAATAATATATCAAATACTACAATATTTTAACATTTATAAGTAAAACTATATTCAAGTAAATACATAATTATTTTAGAATTTTAATATATAAAATACCATAAATTTCAAATTTTATCGTATATAATATAAGAAAAAAAAAGATATTTTTATGTGGGGTAAATGTCTATGGGTGAGTTTTGGGATAGACATGAAAAATAAATTATAAAATAGGGATATTTTTTACATTAGCAAGTAATTCATTTAATTCAGATTTTTCCATTAAATAAAAAGTAAAAAAAATTAGCTTATTTTATTAAGCCAAAATTATCTAAAAAGTGTCATTAAATTATAAAAAACAAATATTTTTAATTAACTTAATTAATTAAATTAAATCACTTTAAGTGATTAAGTTAAAAAACAAACGCCGCCTATCTTGGAACCAGAAAGGGTGCCATAATGTAAGGCCCCACTGAAATGTGCAAGACAAGTTGCAAATCCCAACTACACAAATTCACCGTTATATCACAGCCCCACGTCGACCGTCAGATCAAAACAAAAATGAAATCTACTATTCTACGGACATGGGTCCTTGAGAATAAAGCGGCCTTGATATAACCTACTCTGACAACCAGATAACAGTCAGTGACTATAGCATTACTCTTTTGCCGAAGGCAGCGCAGACGCTCCTCTAAACAAATGAAAATTTTGAAAAGTATCTTGAGCGGGATTGGACCACTTGGCTTTCCGTACTAATTCGACCGTTGTATGTAAAGACTTTTCAAAAATGCCTCAATAGATCCGTTTCCTTCTTTGTCCCTCTTCATCTCCACCAGATCAATCAAATCCCCCCCCCACTCACACACTCTTTCTTCGTCTCTCTCAATGGCGATTGCTGCAGAGCAAGAGAAGGTAATGTAATTGTTTAGAAGAAAATTTTTAATTTTGATTGTGTTTGGGTTCTTGAATCATCTTATCTTGAAATCTAGGGTTATTATTTTTACGTGGCGTCGTTTCTTAAACCAATTTTGGCATTCTTTTATGAGAAATTTCTGTTTTATTTTTTGAAAATCTAATGGGATTTCTTTTCTTTTCTTTTATTTTTCCTTGAATTGAGACAGTGTTTGCCTTTTTCATGCTATGTACATTGGGTTCATAGGCAAGATTCTCTGCAGAATTGACTGAATTATGATTTTAGGGTCATGTTTTTTGGATTACGACTACTGATTCATGATCTGTATGCTTTGATTTTATACAAAGACTTGGATTTTGATAGGGTTTTAACATTTAATTTACGTTGGTTTTCATTTATTTTGATTTGGATAATTTGGCGATCTGAGTTAATGTATTAGCTTGCATTCAAAATCAAAATAGAAAATAAAAAAGGTAAAATCACTTTTAGATTATGCTAAGGATTTTAGATTTGTGGCCTATTTTTTTACAGGCTTGTTCAGAGGTTTCGGCAAAGGAGAAAAAAAGATGGACTCTTAATGACTTTGACATAGGAAAGCCTCTCGGTAGAGGAAAGTTCGGTCACGTTTATTTAGCCAGAGAAAAAAGGGTAAGTTTACTTGTTTGTTTTCAGAAATCAATAGCAATTTTCACATATAGATATCAAACGGTTAATTCATTTAACTTGTTTAATGGTAGAAACTGTGCTTCTTGCTTTTGTGATGTTATATCTGTCAACTATGATTGTGTTTCTGTTGTCAAAGAAATTGCTTATGAAGTTGAGTGACTTTTTCATCACTGAAGTGTCATGCATTTGGTTGCTGAGATGTCATTCTTTCTGTGTCTTGCTCAGTATACTTAAATGTGGAGTATCCTTTTGTAATTTAGGTGGTTTTCTATTCTTGATAAAATAGAGATCAGGATCCAAAGGAGAAAAGTTATATATGGTCGCATCTGCAGCTAGTATGGAGTCATGTTTTTTCCCTTTCAAATAATCTACATAATGTGTCTGCTCTGCTGCTACATCCTTTTTGGTCTTTTGTCAGACTGCACAGGCAAAAAGGGAATGATTTGTGTCTCAATTCTGATTCCTTTTCTTTTAATTGTGTCAGAGCAATCACATCGTGGCTCTAAAAGTACTATTTAAGAGCCAGTTGCAGCAGTCTCAAGTTGAACATCAGCTGCGACGAGAAGTTGAAATACAGAGTCATCTTCGACATCCCAATATATTACGGCTTTATGGTTACTTCTACGATCAGGTTTACCATTTTCTCTTCAACATTTTCAACATGTGTGGTTCAAGTGGGAAATTACCCAGGCAAAATTATTTTACTGCTTATTTATTCTTCTTTTCATGGAATTGCTGCAGAAACGAGTTTATCTGATACTAGAATATGCAGCGAAGGGTGAACTTTACAAGGAACTTCAGAAGTGTAAATACTTTAGCGAGAGACGTGCTGCTACTGTAAGTTCTTTCTATTCCATACTTATTCACTTTTGTTTCACTTCTCCTGCTAGAAATTTTGACCCTCTTGAATCTTATGCAACTATCTCTGAGGCTTTGGTCTCCCCCTAACCTGATTTTCAGGTGTCCTGCAGCAGGGGACTTTTGTAAAATCTCTCCTTATTTTTATCATTTAATGTGTATGCATGTGAAATATTGGCAGTATGTTGCATCATTAGCTCGGGCACTCATCTATTGTCATGGGAAGCACGTAATACACCGAGATATCAAGCCAGAGAACCTGTTAATTGGTGCACAGGTGATAATTAACATTTATGGCACTATCTGTTGCTTGTTTTTCACTTTAAATTGAAAGTGAAACATGCCTGAGGCTTATCTTATCAATGTTGGTTTGCTTTGTCAGGGTGAGCTTAAGATTGCAGATTTTGGATGGTCAGTGCATACATTTAACCGTAGGCGGACCATGTGTGGCACACTAGATTACCTCCCACCAGAGATGGGTATGTGAAACAGCCATTGCAGTTAAAAGGCAATTCAAAGGCTTGCTTCACATTATTTGTTTGTTTTATTCAGTACAAAGCAACCATATTATAGATATGGTGGGTTAGTTATTTAGAAGTTCTAAGACACAATATCCAATTTCTTAACAGTGGAAAGTGTTGAGCATGATGCTAATGTGGACATCTGGAGCCTTGGTGTTCTGTGCTATGAGTTTCTGTATGGGGTCCCTCCTTTCGAGGCCAAGGAACACTCTGACACTTATAGAAGGTAAAGCATAACTTGGGAGTAAGATTGGTTTCTAATACACACTTATATAAAGCCAAGGAACAAACACTTATAGTAGTCGTTCATGGTGAGGTGTTTCATCCTTCCATTATCTTCAATCACTTGGTTTGTAATGGTAAGATTTTCTTGCATATCTTAGAACACACTGTTTTATGTTAATAATAATTAATCTCACATATTTACAGGATTGTGCAAGTGGATTTGAAGTTCCCACCTAAACCAATTGTGTCTTCTGCTGCTAAGGACCTCATTAGCCAGGTTAGAAGTCTCTGCCTTGAAACCTCACAAGTTTATTCTAATTACATATAAGGATATGTGATTAATTGCTGTAACACTGTTAATATTTTGTTTTTTTATTTTTGAATTCAAAGCTTTTATTTTGAACTTTGTTAACATTGTTAACATTACATAACGGGGTATGCCCAAAATTTTTATTTTTTGAATTCAAAGCAGATGCTTGTCAAGGATTCTTCACAGCGCCTGCCACTACACAAGCTTCTAGAGCATCCATGGATTATTCAAAACGCTGATCCCTCTGGCGTCTATAGGGGTTGAGTCAACATTGCTGATTCTTTCTAATTGCGCGCAGATTTTCCTACTGGAACTTTAGCCGGAACTTTCTGCTCGGTTCTTATTCGGCGGACATTGTGACAGAGATTTCTTGTTTGAAATATAATCAGCAAGACTGAAATGGGCTATGAATCCAATCTCGGTAGAAATTGAAACCATGGACTTGCTGGAGTTTTAAATTCATTTGTATCTTGATTATTATGATGTATCCTGCCTTGAGCAGCAAGTTTATTCTTTATACTTCACATATTCTTAATTTCTTTCCCTGCCAGCTGCCGTGCCCAGTGAACCACTTGAAAGATTTATCCAAAACTAGAAGTATGCAACAATTGCTGAGCCCAATAACACTTTTTCTCTGCGGCCAAAATGTTTAGGCTATGGCTGGAGATAATAATAAAAACGAGTAACAATACAGTCTTAATTTCTTGTACCAACTATTTTTGTACAAATTAATATAACATATAATATAATTGATTCAATATAAATGTAAAGTAAAATAAATAAATCATATGAACTATGTGATGCTCCTATTAATCCAATATATCATGTATGTCGTGTCAATTTTTACAAAACCGAGTCCGTTCTTTTAAAATTAGTCTGTAAAAATATTTTAGCTAATGTGAAATTTGTAAAAAATTACCTATTATTCCACTCAATTAAAATTAAAGAAGAAATTGTATTTAAACTCAATCACGGCAGAAGAGTAACAAAACGCATGCCAAATTATATTATGTCAATGCCCTCTTGAAACGCGTTTTCTTAATTCAAAGTAACCTCGATAAACCCTACTCTTCATTCCCCATATCAGTGGCTATATTCCTGCTTACTCTTCCGACTGTTCATATATAAAAGCTTTGTTCTTGCTTTTATCAGAAATGTCAATCTGCGAACCGAGAAATTTAAGAACACTGTAAACAGAAACTAGCTGCCATTTAACAACATTGCAGAGTTAGCACCAAAAACACAACGGTAACATTGAAATATCTTCCAACTGTGATGAGTCCAGACAAAGAATCTAACTACAACTAGTATAAAAGAAGCACCGCTCATACAACAAGCACATATACGATATACCTCTCAATATTAGTAGTAAAAACCGTGACCAAATTTTTATCAACCATAGATCAACTATGTACTGGATAGGATAGCATGGTTTTTCTTTCATGTCCTAATATTTATGTCTTTGGGCTCGGATTTGTCCCCTTTGCAGTTTTCCCTATCCAACAACTGGGCAGGAGGGTTTCTCTCTCTTGAATTTGGCGAGTTCATCGGCGCTTAAGAAGCTTGGCTGGTTCGTTGAAGAAAGTACTCTTGCCCACATCCTGTCAGTAATCACAACTTGGTTCTGTCTCTCGTTGATTCGCTGCATGCAAGAGCAATTGAATTGCTTAGTGACAAAAAGGTTATATAAATAAGAATATGTTAAAGTTCCAAGAAGAATTAGGAAGTAACAAATCTCTGTAGCCAACTTTGGGCTGTTTCTAGTTGTCAAAATACAGAAGTAAAACCACAGACTTCTGAAAATTAATTTCAATGATTTTATCAAGAACATACATTGAAGGGAATGTAAGCATGTCTGCCATTAACAGGACCAACTGTGAAGCCTGTATACCCTGCCATTGCTCCATGAACAGCACTCTGAGCCAGCAGTGTGCAGTAGACATTGTCAGATGCATTGCTTGGAATAGCCCGGATCATGTATGTAGGATCTGCAAGACAAATGGATATATCAGAGTCTTTGGCAGATACCTCCTTAGGAAAAATTTAAAAGAAGCTTGCTATAGTAAGGGAACTGCTGACCTATGTATTTCAGATTAATGGCCATCTTATGTAATCTGGCAAAATGGTCCTACAATAAAAGAAGACAAGTGTTATTTTTACAAATACAGATTTTCCATAAATAGCCCATATCTAACATACTGATATTCTTGATGATTAAAATTTGGGATACCTTGATCTTGTGAGATATCCATAGCCCAACATCTTGAAGAAGTTTGTTTCCCGAAGCATCTTGCTGGTTCATGGACTGCAAACTCTCTGCAAGAAGATCCTGTCCTGCTCCTTCAGCTATAACAATAACCATGTGTCCATTTTCTTTGAGTCGTTTTTCAATAAATTCATAAAGGCCACCTTCTCCTTCGAGATAGAAAGGTGACTCTGGAATCAAACAACAGTCTACATCTCGGCTGCCAAGGGTGGCATACATAGCAATAAAACCTGCAGTTGTAATTTCACATAGTATGTAAATGCTAAAGGATTAAGCACTGAACATGTGGTAGGAGAACATAAATATTTCAACTAGTTACTATAGACAGGTCAATAATGTTTCCACCCATAGATCACTCTGAACATATCAGAATCTTGAAACATAGATGCAAAGCTTACCACAGTAGCGTCCCATGAACTTCACAACTCCAATGCCATTCTCAATACTTTCAGCTTCAACATGTGCTGCATTAATGGCACGTTGTGCCTCCTCAACAGCAGTATCAAAACCAAATGATTTGTCAATAACCTGAATCGGGACAATGACAATTACACATGAAGCTACATCAAGTTCTGAATACAAAAGTCCTTCAACATAAAGAATAAAGAGGAACGAATTTATTCAAAACTAGAACAGCTGGGCCAGAAATATGTACCGGAATGTCATTATCAATTGTTTTCGGAATTCCAGCAACTGCGACCTTGAGACCACGCTGTCTGATTTCCTGGAAAGTGAGAATAGCATCAATTTACATTGCCCAACAGATAAAACATCATTAGTTACCTGGTTTGGCATTCAATCAAAACAATCAATGGATCTGTGATCAAGAAAGGTATTATCGACATAAAATTTGTCCTGAACACTTAGTATCGTCCTTGTAGCCTATGAACATTGTAAGCATACATAAGTCATCACCTACAATCAGAAGATTTCTCTAACATACTGCAGTTTTGTGTCCTTCAAATTTCGTAAGCAACATTGGACATAAGTCCAACTAAAGGAGTGTGACCTTTTTAAGGAAGGATATATGGACTTCAACAGCACAGTGAAAAATAAGGAATAGAAGGTGAGCATATCCAAAAGGAAAGAATATGTACAAACACATATCTCCAACTGATGATTAAGAAGAGGTGGTTACCATGTTAAGCAGATGAGAAAAGTGATCTAGTAAACAATCGAATTGGCACATCAGATTTAAACTCCTTGTAAAGGTGCCAACTTCTCAGTGATTGGGAGACCCCATCAGCCAAATGCACAAATCACATAATGCATATAGCAACATTTTAACAAGCTGTTGTATAAATTAATCAATCTTTAAGCAACAATTGAGTGTTATTAACAACTCCTAACATCACAAACTACATTACCTCATAAATGACTGCTGCTCCTTTTTGAGTTCCATCGCCTCCAATTATATAAACCTGCATCATAAAGGTCTTATCAAAACCTATGACGGGATCAATGTGCCAATGCAGCTACGAAATTCATTAACCACCAAAATATGCCATTCGAAAATAATTATGACATAAAAAACATTCAACGAAAGAAAAATCCTACCCTTCACAAACCTGATTAATACCACGATCCTGAATGCTGTCAACTATCTTTGAATTATCATGGCCTCCTCGTGATGTCCCAAGAATGGTACCACCACGTTTATGGATGTCATTGACAACCTTAGGGGTTAAATCGATGGTATTTTTGGAATAGAAGCCCCTATATCCTCCCTGAAGATGTATCAAACATACTCCGCTGGTGAGTGACAGCCAAAACTGAGCACGTCTCATAACTTTTTAATCGAGTAGTAAACTTAACAAATGTTAGTAATTTATCACAAAATGGAAGTAATACTATTATGCATTAGACTTGCATATGTGCAACCTTTTCAACGGCAGACACAATAACTGATTTACTTGAAGATTAGAAACCTGATTTTTTCCATAAGCATTATTCCAGCCAAATTTTAGATTTAATTGCCATTACATATGTTGAAAAGCAAATGTAAATGATAGCCTCCCATCTTTCATGAAGTCCATTGCAGGTCATTTGATCAACAGGTTGTAAGGATCGGAAACCAAATAAAACAGAATTTGTGCACCTGAGCCAGGTGAAAGAATGTGTGTGCATGTAGATTGAGAGCAGTACTCTTATAGTTTCAAAGAAATAGAACAATGCTTTGATGATCTCCCATATGGACATACATGGATTGTTCCCCATGACGTGCATTGCGATTGTTGTACTTAAATTTAAATTCCCTTATTACAAGAAGACACGTATGCAAATAGTATGCATGAATGCTCATATATGAGACTAATCAACTCATACATTGACCTTAGCATATAACACTACTGTCACTTACATCTATTCCAAGGATTTTGCTGACACCATACATGTGATAAAGGCCACACACAATTTCCCTGATCACAGTGTTGAGCCCAGGACAAAGCCCGCCACATGTTACAATACATGCATGCACTTCATCTGATTCAAAATACACCTGAACCGCACATCATTACAAGTTCATTAAAAATATACACATTTCACTACCAAATCACCACCATTAAAACAATATAAGAAACCACCTTTTGGCGAGGTCCAGCACGTCGAAAATGTGTCCCTCTTGGACTATCTTTGTGTACAACAATCTAGTAAACAATGGATACAGAACAAATAAAAAAATGATAATAACTATATGAAAAATCTTCAACAAATCGAAAGTTTAAGCGTAAGTTCACCTTCTGAGAAACAGTATCATCTACATTAACAAAATACTGCCTGCAATCACGCATCCATTTCAAAATCAAGACTCGTATAATACATAAAAAGGCAGTATAAACAAATGCAATTAGCAACTTCACCCATGTGGACTTGAAGTTGAAGAAAACACACTATTACTTACTTAACGACTGAATAAGCAGCGTTGAATTGCAATGGATTGGGATAAGTCTGCAATACAAACAATTTCTCCAAATAAATAAATACTTAATTCCTGAAATATTTACTAACACAATACGGTTTTTTCGTTTTTGAAGATCACAATACTAAACAAATCTTAGCCAGCACGATTGAATCAAATCTTTAGCTTATAAGCAGAAAGTACATGCATACACAAAAGATACGTATACGTAAAGAAATACGGAGAAAAAGAAATGCGTACGGGGAGATCAGGAATGTAATCAGTCAAGTGAGGAACATCTTCGAGCACATAGCCAGCATCGCCATTCACCACCTTTAGCTGTAAATTACCAGAATGCCCCATCCCTTCCTCCCTTCACTCTTCACGTACACTTGAAGGTTAGAATATAAAGACGTGATTTAAAAAGTAGAAGAATGTTGTACTCTCGATTTACGATCGTCAACCGAAGCGACAAGCGGTGGGCTGCTGTGCCGTTTATGCGGGACGGGGGATCGTTTTAAAAGAAAAATCGGCAATACGGTATCGGTATGGCTTGAAAGCACGTGTCACGTGACGTGGTTTTAATAATGGAAAGTTGTGCAGTTGTGGGATTAGATTCCATTTTTCGTATATTTTAAAACAGGTGGCTGGTTTTTGCGGGTTACTGTTGCTCACTCACCGGTTTTGCTTAGTGCCTTAGTTTGTTTGAATCGGTGGACGTTTGGGATAATTTATTTAATGGATATAAATAATTATTTAATTTTATAAAATTTTATTATAATTTTTATTATTATTTGATTATTTTTATAATAGAATTTTTGAAATTTAAATAAATTATTTTATCTTTATTAATAAAAACTTAAATTTTAAGTTTTTTAGAGTAGAGGTTGAGAAATTTTTTTAAATGTTAAAATATATAAAATATATTCTACTTATTTAACAATTGTATTTGTCGTTTTCATAATATAATTTTAAAAAACTTACCTATTATATTAATTTTATAAATTTTTAATAAAAACTCTTATTGACAATCAAATAATTAAATTTTTTTCAATAAAATCTCTATTTACAAAAGCTTATTAACAAAAACTCTACTTCAAAAGATGTACCAAACGGAATCTTAAACTTTTCATTTTCCAAGTTTCTTTCCTGAGTAACTTCTACGACAAATTTTGGATTATCACTCCCTTAAATTAATTATTTGCAACTTAACTTTATTATTTAAAAAATGCTAATTTATTTTTTATTTAAAATATAAGAAAAAATAGGGATTTAAAAAAAAAAAGAAAATGAGTATTTTGAAGTTGTTAAAAATAATAAAACAATTTAAAGATAATTAATTCTCGATGGAATAATCCGAAATTACCGATTTATTGTATAATCATCCCTCCGATTACTCTATTAGTATCATTGTTTAAAGAAAAGTTGGAATTTGTTGTCTCTTGCTCACTTGGAGTAATTATTTTGAAAAACGTAGATCATATTGGTTCGTTAAAAGACACTAAAGACAGAATGGTATTGCAAATTTGTAATCCATGAGATAAAGTAACTTGCTTTTGTTTTTGCATTTGAAATTTGAATGGATTTAAATATTTTTGAAATCTTGAATTAGTTTAAATGTAAATGTTTAAATCACATGCTTGTTTTATTTATTTTTTTAATATTTGAATATAAGTACTATCTTTTAAAAAAAATAAAAAACTGTTTAAATATAGTATTTGGCATTTATATCCTTATAAATAAAAATAAAAATAAAGTTTTATAGCTTAGGAAATAAATATATTTAATAGTATTATTTTTAAGATATAATATTTATTTCTTATTTAGACATTTTCTCATTTAGATAAAAGTTACAAAATTTACTTTTTTTTAATCATTTATAAATCTAAAAATTAGACACAAGTTACAAAAAATAAACAAATAAGTTTCAAAAGATTTGAAATTAATAAAATTTCAAGCTTCAAACATTTAAGAAACAAGCCCTAACATCTCTTACAATAGTTGGTTGTTATTCAGTAATAACTCAAGTCTATTAATATATGTCGAAGATTATACTTCAAAATTTTGATTTTTTGAATTTTATATAGGTAAATATATTTATCTATATTGGCCAATAGATTCTCAAATTAATATTCGACTGATATCATAACTATACTACAAAGTAATATATTTCTAACTCTTGATGAATTTTTTATTTAAAATTAAAAAAAATGAAGACATTAAACACCCATAAATTGTAAATCCTAGAAATTTAAGAATTATATTTGAACCCACCAAATTCATCTCTATACTCATTTGAAAAAAAATATGAATTTATTATTAAAATTTTAAAAAATTTAAAAATCTCAAAATTACCTTTTATTAATCTTTTTCTCTCTAGTCACAATTGCATAGTTTCTCTCTACTCTCACATTATGTAAATTAAATTTTCAATTTAACTCTTTTTTTGGATTCATTTTTTTATCTTTCTTAGTAAATTATAGGGTGCGTTTGGGATTGAGATTAGACAATTATATCTTAAAAATTACAGCACTAAGTGTCTGATAAACACTAGCCTAACTGTTGTACCTTATAAGCTATATTGATATAATTTTTCACATGTATAATGACAATTTTATTATATCTTTAATAATTTTGTCAAAATTATTATTTTAAAATTATATTTATTGTCTATTATAATTTTTGTTTGATAGTTACATTTTTTTTTCACAGCAACTATAATTTAAAAGTTATAATACTTCAATTACAAATGGGACCATAGTCTATATTTTATGCTTTTTATTTACAAGAATTTTTTTCTTAACATTTACTAATTTTTATGGTTCGTAAAGATTAATTTATTAATATTCATTAACTTTCATGATTAGTTTTTTCATTGATATTCATTTTTTGATTATGGCTTTTGCTCCTCGCTATTTATGATAACTAATAACGAAACAAATTATTTACAGTTAAAATGATATACAAAGAAATTAATGAGAATTAAAGAATTAAAATAAAAAGAGAAGAAAAGTAAATTTAATAATTTTCTTAGAAATTATTTTGATAATAGAACTCTTAATTAAAAAATTAATTTAATAAAAAAATTAACAGGTGCAAATAATCTTAAACTAAGTTTTTTCCTCCAAAAAATTCTTAAGAATAAGAATGCGTGTCATGATTTGGCGCCTCCAGATTGGAGCAGTTACGTTGTCACTTGTCACGCTCTCTTCTCTTCTTCTGATACGCCCACGTCAGTTCGCTGACCCCATAAAAAGATCTTGTGGTCCTATATCCACAGTGTAAATTGGATTGCAGTTACGTACAGTCTTGTTGCCTGAAGGGCTGAAACGACATCCCGTTTAATTTTAATTGCTGTTACTCCTTGATCGACGAACTGGATTCTGAAGAAGATTGTCTGCTTCGAGTTTTCCCATCGTTCAAATGTCGTCCCCAGCAGAGTAATTCTCCACATTATCTTCCTGGTTATGATTTTCAGTATTATTGTAATTTCTTATTTCCAGTGAAATTCTGAATTACTGGTATTGTCTCCTTTAGTCTCAATGGTAAGTTTGGTAAATTATGAATTTTTCATCAACTTTTATAGCCTTACTCCAATTATTATTATTTCTTTTTTCAATCAAAGAACAAGTTATTATTGATTAAAAAAATAATAAAATGAGATACTACGGTCTTGATTAAACAATTTTTTTGGTCAGGTATTATTTTTGAATAATCATGCGAGAAATTGTTGTTTGAATTTGGACAAAAAATCATAATTGACATAAATGAGACTTACAAATAATCATGATATGATATTGTTATTTTTTTTAAAAAAAAGAAAAAAATCTTTTCCTTTTGGATCAGATGACTAGAACTTTACTTTTCATGTGTCCACAATCTTAATTGTTTCTACAATTTCTCTTACCCAAGAGAATATGATGCAAATTTGATTCAGTTTGATGTTATGAAGATTGATGTATGCAAGAATGTTGTAAATAAAGTATATGCTTTTCTCAAGTAAAAATTTGATATTTTGGTAATTCGTTGTGCCTTATGCCGATAACTGTGACTCAATTGATTAATTTGACTTGTTTCAGATTCTATAATTCGCTACCACCTATCACCAAAGCTTATGGGACAATATGTGTAGCGGCCACCGCTGCTTTACATTTGGGATTATATAGTCCCCTGAGTATTGCATTGTTCTATGAACCAGTATTCTCACAGTTTCAGGTCAAATACACTCCTATAATCCAATTTCAGTGAAGTGCACGCACCAGCAATTATGCTCTGCCAAGTCATAGTTAGATTTGTTTTGATGATTACTATGCATTGAAAATGTTTCATAATAATGAATGTAAATGCCGTTTCTAATATTGCTGAATCCTTTACTCTTTTATAGGTCTGGAGGCTTGTTACGCCATTTTTCTTCCTCGGAAAATTTTCTGTCAATTTTGGAATTCATCTGCTAATGTTGTAAGTAATAATCACATAATCAGCCCTGCGTACACTAAAATCTGTGTGTTGTCTGCCTACACGTGTGACGAAGCTTGTTCTAGTTTTGTTCAGCTACTGAGGGTTAAAAGCTTTGGTATTGTGTCTACTTATATGGTGGCATACTTTTGTTATAGAGCTAGATATGGAGTTCAGCTGGAAAAGAGTACATTTGAGAGGCGGACAGCAGATTTCCTATGGATGGTGATTTTTGGAGCTATATCATTGCTGGTGTGTGTTCATCCTTATAATGTATTAATGGTTTATAGATTTTTTTTTTCTTTCTGGGACTTCTATGTTCTACTAGAACTATTGGTTATCTTTGATGAGAAAATAATGCATTTTAGTTTTCTCACCATGGACATTTGGTATTCAGGCATTATCGGCCATTCCTATGTTGTGGACTCCCTTTTTGGGTGTCTCATTAGTGTTCATGCTTCTATATGTATGGAGTAGAGAGTTTCCAACTGCCCAGATAAGCATATATGGGCTGGTCACCCTTAAGGTACACTCTGTCAAACCTATTTCTCCCAAAAGCACCAAAAATCAGGTGTTTTGTGTCTTGTCATGTGGTTCTTTCTGGTCTCGTGGATAACATACATGTTTTGTTACTGTTTGGGAGCCTGGTTGGATGAATATGGAATAACTGATAGACAACAATTTCTTCAATGCAGGCATTTTATCTCCCATGGGCAATGCTAGCTTTGGATGTTATATTCGGTTCACCTTTACTGCCAAACTTTCTTGGAATAATTGCAGGACATCTATATTACTTCCTGACAGTGCTACACCCTCTTGCTGGTGGAAGAAACATATTGGCAACTCCAAGATGGGTGTATCCTTGTTTATACAGCCTTTTCCCTAGATGTTTTAGACAACTCAATGCCCATGTTGCTTTGTTCTTGCTTCCCTGCTCTTTTTGTTTTACTTTTGCACGAGAAGCTCATATATAACCTCTGTTGATCTATTCTGTTTATGAATATCGGCATATGCTTTCATAGCTTACTTCATGTTTTGTTGTTTGTGTTTTCATAGATTTATTTCCCAACATTTTGTGCACTCGTCCACAATATTTTTTCTTATGCTAGCTAGTCATCTGTCTGAAAGTTCCATTGACTAGCCTTGACTCTTGTTTTCTAATCTTACGTGCTTCACATTAAAGATCCGGTATCATTTTCATGTTCATTTTCTTAAAAATAAAAAATAAAAAATCAATTATTGCAGCTCATATTGCTGTATGATGTTCTTACAGTTCGATATGCATGTGTACGCATTGTGATATGCATGTGTACCCATTGTAATATGCAAATTCCTTAACTTGTACAACACAGGCATAAACTTGTTGCCTTTTGGAGATGGGGACATCCAACAAATGCCAGTGTCCAACCAGAAAGGGGAGCTGGGGGGCCTTTTACAGGCAGGAGTTATCGGCTGAATCAATCCTCAAGTCGACCATTCTTTCCGAGAAGCTTGTGGTCGTCCTAGAGAACTTGTATTTACATCATTGTTTAGATGCTATGAACCCTGAGGTAAAGAAGAGAATTATACATAGAAAACTATATATAATATAGCTATAAAATTACATTTTTGACAATGCTTGGGCTTCTTGTAGCATATTTGTTTATATGATCAGAATTAAAGATGAAAAGGTATTTACTATGTGCTTCTCTGGATCACATTAAAGTATTTTCAGTACGTATGATGTGAGATTCAATTTTGTCTGCGAATTTTATGCTTCTTACATGGTTCATCACCTCTCTTGAGTCTTGATACTCAAGATACATTAGTGCTGAGCAAGTTTCTATTCCCAGCTGCCGCCCATTTGCCATTTTTTGACTTTCAATTCAAATTTCACTTTCTGCGGTCTTGATTAGTCTATTTCTTCTGTGTTTTAACACTTCTAGATTTATATATTCTACTGAAAGCAAATTTCATTGAGGAATAAATTTTAATTCCACATTCTCTGGTGAGGAGTCTAAATTCTATTGATTGATTAAAATTAAGTTCTAGCATGCTGCGGATATTACTCCAACCAAACAATGAAAATAAAAACGAAATATCTGCAAACTTACTCACTGAATTGGAGATTAAAGTTAAAATTTTCGTTCTGGAACTATTCCACCACCTTAGCACAATAATTTAGTATTAAAATATCTATGTATCTCAAGAGTGGACCACTGCTTCACCCCATGCAGAGCAGTGTTATACTGTCTCACACAAACTTTTTCCGCCAATGTACTTGAGGCAGCAATGGCTGGTGCAAAACCAAAGCATGCAGTGAGTATGAGCCTATGAGGGGTCGTGAACACAAGTCAGCTGTTATCTCTGATGAGTCAATAAGGTTGAAAGGATGACAGCTTTCCACGAGAGTGGTCATGCACTTGAGAAATAAGAACTGTAGTCTGATTGTTGTGAGACTGTTAGTGGTACACAAAATTAAACAGAAGCTAAAAGAACCTTAGAGCCGGTAGCATCACAATGACAATATAACCGGCGCTTGCAGAGTCTCTATGTATGAGACGATCGTTTTTCCTGCATACATAACATGAACGAGTTTGCAGCTTGTGAAACGAAAATTTAATGTTAATATATTTTGTATGATATTTATTGTCAGGCTTTTTGGTGACAGATTTATATAAACTAGTATCTATTTGTGACTATTATTTAGGTTTATTTACAAACACATACGTATAGTAAGAGTTTGGAGAAAATTAAAACAAAATTAGAACTTATTACTATATCCAAACAGATGAAATTCATACCCGAAGCTTTTCAGGACTGGAGATCAAGATTTCATCTCCAAGTTATAGCATCTAGGAGCCCAAGATTCAATCTTCTGAGTTTTGAACATTCAAGAAACCCGAAATCCACTGCATTGGCTGCTCTTCAAGTTATTTCTCATCCCCAGTTTTTTAAGCCTAATTTCCAACTTTTGAAAATCAATCTACTGATTTCAAGACATCTCCTGTTTTGTCAGTTCAGTACTCTTAACTTGCATTTTCTCAATCAAAGTTGAGCCATAAATAAAAAAATTCTCAACACCCGTTTGTTTTTGTGGAGGAAAGTCATACATGGACGGAGGTGCCAACATGGATATATTTTTTTTGACATGCCATTTATCGTTTAAGATCCATCCAAGACTTGCCTTATTAGAAAGATGGAATTTTGTTTCTTGTTTTTGTGGTGAAGATTTTAATATTATGAGTTTTTTTTTGTTAGTTATTAATTTTTTTAAAATAAAATGATATTATTTTTTTATAGCGGAGGGAATAGAATGTGAAATTTTGGTAGTTAATCGGTTTCCACTATTTCTTCCACTATTTCTTTACATTCGTGCTGTGATTGTATGTGTTAAAAAATCATGCTAAGTAATGGGCAAAGGTGGCGAAATCAACATCAGTGACAAGTTTATTAATTACATGATTGCAAGTCAATCAGGGCATTTTACTCTCAGGAATGAGCCCAGGTGATGAGCATTTTAAATTCAAATAGCGTTTGCCCCAGACTTATTCAATGAACATTTTACCTCCATTTCTTCTGTATGTTCGCATAATAGCTCCTTTTAACATATGGTTTCTTGGTTTTCTTCATTTTTTTGTTGTTGTTTGTGTTACGTCATAGATTTATTGTTTACAACATTTTTGGTTATGTTAGCTAGTAATCAGTCTGAAAATTACATTGACTAGTCCTGATTTGAGTTTTCTAATAAACCTTACATGCTTCACACCAAAGATTACCTTGGAAATTCCTTTTAACTTGTTCAACGCTAGGCATAAATTTGTTGCCCATTGGAGATTGGAATTTCCAACCAAAGCCAGCGTACAACGAGAAAGGGGAGCTGGAGGGGGTTTCACAGGCAGGAGTTATCCGCTGAATTGATCCTCTTGTCAATCATTTTCTTTCAGAAACATATTTTGTATTTAGAAGGAATTTATACAGTGGAAACTAGATATGATTCAGCTATATATAAGCACACTTTTCGGATAACTTTTGGGTATATATTGTGTTTCTCTGGATTATCTTCAGAAGGTTTTCAATGAATGTTAATTTCATTGAAGGTGAGAATACATTTTGTCTTGTGCAAAATATTTCTTGTTGAACGTGAATCATAACCATCGACAGATGGTTCTTTCGTATTACCACTTAAAGAAAAATGTACTGTTTTTGCTAACATTTTAAAGAATTTCATTAGGCGATTAATTTAGAAACAACTACGAACCAGAGTGAAAAAAAAAAGAGAGAGAGAGAGAAACATTAGGGTGCATTTGGTAACGTTTTCTTGATGGGTGTTTCCAGTTTGCCTGTCTTCGTGGTCAGCTTGCCAATAATGTGTGCAGTAGTGTGAATGCGGCGGATGTTCGTAGTCAGCTTGCTTATCTCCATTCTCAGCTTCTTTATCTTCGCAGTCAGCTTGCCGCTGATGTGCAGACCAGTGCGAATGCTGATCTTCTTCGTCAGCTTGCTGATATTCGTGGTCAGGGTGCTGATATTCGCGGTCAGCTTGCGGTTCTTCGTGTTCGGGTTGCTGATCTTCGTATTCCGCATGCCGATGAAAGGAGGGGAAGGGGTTGATGCTTTCTAAGCCTAGAAGGTGTCGAGAGCTTTGTAATTACTTTTCTTTCCCTTTTAATTTTGGCCTGAAGCAGCATTGCTTCAAGTTTTAATTAATGAAGCATATTTTAGTGAGAAAACTATAAGCTTCATAATGTTATTTTTGACCATGTTACATACTTTTCTATTAAAGTTTTTTTATTAGTTCAATTGCACAGGGAAATTACTCTACACATGCTTACTTGAATGGAATACAGATATGGTACTTGATAGGAGGTGGATTCCAAAATCGTATGCCTAACGTTACTCAATTAAAATATATCAATAAATCGAAGGTGGTGGTGCAGAAAACTCCTGTGGGCTCAATGTAGAAAGCTTGATATTTGGAGTCTCGTGCAGAAACCAACAGTGGTTTTATTTTATCACAAAGTGAAGGCTTATGATTGCTTTGAAGTGGGCTTTAAAATCTTCAAGAACACGAGGCAGCCCTTGAAGATCCTCTAGCCTTCTAGGTGTGCTATAGTAAGACCGAGCCAATGGCTGTGGCTGTGACCAAATCTGCATTTTCTGGGGTGTAGAGTATGTGGAGGTGGAAGCTGGATTTGGTTTGCAGATTGCTGGTGAATGGGGTTTGTGTCCCACTATTGTTGAATCGGGTTCTTACTATTCAGTCTGTCTCTACAAAAATTAAATCTCACTAATTTTATGGATCTTGTTTTCGTTGAGACATGCCTCTGGTCTTTCTATGCTATATTATTGATGTTTGATATTTCTATATGATTAATATTGCTAAGATTAATAGATTTTATTAACTCAATGTTCTCTATTGGGACTTAGGCTTCTAAGTAATTCTATGTTTGTATTTGTACGAATTTTTTCACAATGACAAGAAATGTAATTGCAAAATTATGGGTTTTCTTAGTTTTTTTTTTTTCAATGGGTTTTTAAAATTACTAAACTCTCACATCTTTTGTCTTTGTGAGAGTTCAAGTAAATAAAAAAAAATGCTATTTATGATACCATCCCACTCTATTGAGCCCTTGCTTCTCAAAACACACTATTAACTACGAAACACTGTATATAATTATTCTGTTTCCTAATTGAATATTTGTAGAACAAACTCCTATTTACATATCGCCCCTGTTGGTCATTGAAAATGATATTTGAGTAAAATATAGTCTTCTCTCTTAGTAATGTGAGTAGAGTAAATGTCCCTCAAATATTAGATAGTGTAAAAATTTGGACAATATTTCATGAGAATTTATGTACTAGTCCCAATAATAATTATAAATATCAACATTAGGTCTCATTTAATATGAGTTACAAGTCTGATTGTAATAGTCAGTTTCAAAAAAGAAAAAAAAACTCCTCTATTTTTTATTTTTTTTTTAATTCTTTGTTTGGCTTGAAATTGATTACAAGAAGTGAATGAACAAGAAATTTGAAAAACTAAAATTTATAGTAAGGATGCCTCCAATGAATGATGGATTTATGTTTGCGAAGTAATTACTTATAATTAGTGGATAATAATTGAGATGCAGGCATCTAGTGAATCGTATTGAAAATTAAAGAAAACCATGGCTTCTTTGGCAACGACAAACTCTATGTAATTTCACATCTATTTGAATTTTTTTTAAAGTCTATTTGTTAAGATTAAAATAAAATTATCTCATCTCAAAGTCTTTTTTTTTTTTCTCCCTCAGTGTTTTCTATTATTTCTGCTCATGTTGTTAATAGAGTTTCAAGAGTACAAACTATTTAATTGAATAAAAAAAATTCTGTACATGTACACCAGTCTGGGGTACTTAAAATCCAATTAAATCGACACAGTCCATTAGGTCGTTGGATCGGTAACTTAGATCGGATTGAAAGTTGTGAAATTTGTAATCCATGAGAAAATCTGACATGTGTGTGTTTATTATCTTATAGTGAAAATGAAATTTAAATAAAACAATTAAAAAATTGTACAAAGTAATGATGGACATTCCAATTTTTTTAAATTCTATTTCAAATAATATGCTATTCATTAATTGATTGGTAATTTTTTACAAGATCAAAATAAATTAATTATATTATCTTTATTAACTAATTGATAAATCTTATATTATTTGAATAATTTTTTGAAATATATAATTTATGATGTGTAGCATTACTCATTTTACAGCTCTCCTATCGGGCTCTACACAGAAACACCTGCGAATTTGGGCCTCCAAACAAATTTAAGAACCAATATTGGGCCTGAATGTACATAAGCCAGCCCATAAAGACCCGATGACTTTCAAATTTAATGAATTATGCATTTTGTCCAGTTGTCTCCGCATTTTGTCGTAACACATAAATTTTGCAACCCGCCACGAACCAGTAAAGACGGTCATAACCCCCATTCCTTAGAAAGTGTATTATATAAATTCTAACACGTGGTATTACGAGGGATGGCGCACACAGATTTGACTGTCATCAAACTATTCAAGATTCAAAAGCACATAAAAAGAGATCAAAATCGAAACGAACACTGCAATGCACTGTCCTCCTCAAATCTTAATCCGCCATCCATTTTTGAGTTTCTTATTCTAATTAAGAAGAAGAAGAAGAAGAAGAAGAAGAAGAAGAAGGAATGGGATTTCCGTCGGAAGTTAGAGATATTTTTGCATCCAGAAGGTCAAAAAACTCGCCACTGATTGCCTCTCCTGCTGAAGATCTGAAGGCTAAGGCCGCCAACGACTGCGTTCAAGGTTTCATTCATTTATCTTTTTTTTTTCTTTTTCATTTCTTACCTTTATTATCCAAATTAATTATGAAATTAGACAGAAAATGGCTAAAATTTGTATTTAAAAAAATAAAAAAAATTGTGTAATATGTTGTGAGCTGTAGAGAGATATTAGCTGACGTGGCTTATTTTTCTGAGTAATTGTTTGCAGAAGGCGTTCGAGCTGGATTAAAGGCCGCTGCCGTAATGTGTGTTGTCACCGCTGTGCCGACGGTAGGTTTTATCCGTATTTGTTAATCTTGATTATATTTGAATTTTGGCAATTGAGCGATTGTATTTTATTGTATTGTGCCTGTTAGTTGACTTATTATTTATTTATTGCATCAGTGGAAGCAGCGAGTAATATTTTCAATTTTTTGTTTTTGTTTTTTTTTTTAAATTGAAATGTATTGTTCTTCTTTGTTTCTATTATTGTTGTGCCTAATTGAAGAGTATATTTTTAGGAAAAGACCTCAATATTACAGATCTCTAGTGTTCTGTTCTGTGGCCCTGTCTTCTATTACCTAATCTTCTGTCCTGTGTTATTCATCTTAAGTTTCACTTAATTTGAAAATCTATCTGGCGGCCACCGATATTTCATTTGTTATGGCCACATCGGCAAATTATATCGTGTAAGCTGAATATTACAGAAAATGTGACTGCCTTGGTTGATGCTTAAAATACTTTGGTCACTTCTGAGATTAAGAAATAATAAGCATGTGAGCCCTTTGCACAATAGACTGGCATACTATCTAATATTATATGTGTTTGGTGAGGAAGTAAAGTGCTGAGAAACATACAATTGGAGTCTCTGTTTCAGAATTTCCTGTTTAGTTCGTATCTGCTCTATTCATGCATCAATTGGCAGGTCTGGCTTTTTTCTGTCATTTTCTCATTTACTTCTTGTTATCAGTTGGTTGCAGTTCGAAAAATTCCTTGGGCAAAGGCAAACCTGAATTATACTGGTCAGGCACTCATCATATCCGCAGGTAACTGTCACAACTGGCTGAACTTACACTATTAAGCTTCTTTCATTTTTCAATCCTTTTTGTGTCTTTCACACATAAAAAAGAGTCATTTGGTTAAACTGAAAATTTATGGAAATTTGAGTCATGTGACTGTCTTAGTTTTATGTTTAATATATTTCAAGATCACGGAAATGTGATCTTTCACTTTAGCATTTTGTTTGGTTTATTTCTGCTCTATTCATGCACCACTGTATAATAATATCCAATGAATTTCCTATTGATGTTATGCTACTCAATGTGTTCATGCTTTTCTGCCAGTAGACGCGTAGCATAAGATTTTTAAGGTGACAAAGCTAACGTTTAGCTTCTTTTAATGGTTAACAGTGTCAATTGCTTCTTACTTCATCACTGTTGACAAGACTATTTTGGAGTGTGCAAGGAGGAATGCCCAGTATGGCAAACCAACTTGAGATTCTGTACCTGAAGCAATTCACCATGAAGATGTCATGATATGCGAAGTGAGCATAGCACATAATGCTGCAGGTTCATATGAGAATATTTAAATGTATTTGAGACAAATTTTTTTCCCCACTTGAGCAAACGATGGAATTCTCGTGCAATAAGTTTACCATTTTATCTTTGGCTGATATCTCTACACTAATTTATCCTTATTGATACGATTATGAGAAATTAACGAGCACTCTGCCCAAAAAAAAAAAAAAAAATTCTTTTGTGGGCTTTCTTGTTTTCATTATGGATGTGGGTAGGTTACATTTATATATAAGTTACATATAATTCAAGAGTTGTACTCAATAACTCAAGATATACATTTAATCAAATAACACTCGAGTTATTAGGCACGATTCATGAATTGATGTAAATGTAAATATGTTATGTAACTTAGCAATCACCCGATTATTTTTATTCTCTAAATCATGAAGAATCTTTCAGGTTTCATACCGTTAGTTGGCGTAGCCGCACGCAGTTGGTCATTGCTGGCGCCTCGTTTGATCCATTACTGAAGCCAACTCAAGCAAATTTACGTCATTTTCTCCATCGTTGATGCCCATTATTTGATTGTAAGCAACTAAAATTCACCAACAAGTTCAATATTGGAATGATTTCAAATTTAGAGCTTATAATAAGAGTATTGGAGGCAGACTGTGTTATCCGTGCCCAAATGGTCAAAGCAGAATTTTTACCCCACTTGGGATGATTTTAAGATGATAATAGATTAACGGTATTGTTAGAACTCAGAAGCACAACTAATAAAACTCTTCTATGTAAGAAATAAATTATGCAGGCATATGTATACGTGGACAAATACGTTATCAGTAGTGTTATACATCTCAAATTTTTTATCTAAAAAAAGTATTTCAAATGATGTGTCATTAATTGAGTGGTTGATAATTCTTTATAAGATTCAAGTGAATTAATTGTATTATCTCACTAACAAATTAATAAATGACACATCATTTGAAATAATTTTTTATGATAAAAAATTTAGAATGTGTAACATTACTCATACGTTACACGGGCATACACGAATAACCAATGTAGAAATATAGCAAAAAACTTGCCTCATATCAAAAGGACACTCCACAAGGGTCACACTTTCCTCAAATGTGTGCATGGATATTAGGCTCAAATTTCCGGATCTGTCCTGGGCTTCAATTGAAAAGATTGAATCAGGCTCGGCCCAAGATCACTCAAACCCAGGTCTCGGGCCTTACAATCCGGTCATCCTTATTTTTCTGGAATCTTTGATTGTGGTTTTGTAACGTTTGTTTTTAATTTGGGAAATGGAGCTGCACGGGGTTCCATTACTTCAATAATGTCAGCCACTTGTCATAACATTGGCTTTTACTATTTTAAAATTGTTTTATTTTGTCAAAAATTTATTTCTAAGGTTGTGTTGTACAGTTAACAGCTTCTGTTTGTATTCAAGGAGAATAATTTCTTGATTGGGATGGTCGGCGCCTCCTTTTCTTTATTTTATGGAGGATTTCGAATAATTTCTTATGTTAAGTTTTAATTTTTTTTACTTTAAATTTTATACTATGTTCCGCTTTGGTTGAGCTGTATAAACTTTTAATAGTCAACAACAGTCAACAAAAAAACTTTTCAGAAATGGGTGCCGCATTAAAATTTTCAATACCTAGAATAGTAAATTGAAGAAAAGCAGAACATGTTGATTCAAAATTAGCACACTTTATAAATTTTCAAGATCAGTTTTTTTGTTATACAAGCACATGCCCTTGTGAATATCAAAATATACCTGTTTAAAAAAACTTTATTCTATTATTATTTTCTTTTCTTTGACCAGCCATAAAAATATTTGTAAAAAATGATGGTTTAGCTAATCCTAGTTCGTAGAATTCTTTTATTTTTGCAAAAGTAAGATCACTTCCTTTCATTAGGAATAGAAATTTGCTTACATACATTTAAAAAAATAAAGAGTTGATTTTCAATAACCCTATGAAAGGCTTTTTTTTTTTTTTGAGATATCAATTTTCATTTCCTTTTTTTTTGTAAAATAGATAAAAGAATTAACACTATTAAACCCAGGATGCTGTATTTACTTACAAGTTCCAAGGAACAAAAATAAAAATTTGGAAATAGGAACCATTCTTTTATTTACTTATAAATTTTGTTAGAAAAACAATAATCAAGTATGCGGCCCACATACCAATGAGTCTTTAGTCTAATGGGAGAAACCTTACACTTACAATGTTGAGTGTAAGGATTCAATCCTCCATAAGAACATTATAGAGGTTAGTTTTAGTTCTTCCTCAATTATCAATTAATTGAGTGGAGACAGTCTCTTCCTTACGAAATGTAAGTGGAGCAGGCACCCCTCGAATATTAGAGAGGGTTTAAAATATTTGAACATATATTTCAGTGTGTCAATGTATGGTGGTGGTCCCAGTTATATTGTATGATTGTAAATATTAATTATAATGTCGGATGTAATGTCAGTAATATCTGCGTATAACAGACTTAAAAAAAAAATATGAGGCCTACATTCTATTGGGAATAATAGTGAAATTTTAATTTGTAAGAGATAATAATTAATATTTGTATTGTTATTTTAATTTTAATAATAATAATAATAATTATCTAATGATATTTTGAATGTTACAATTATTGTTATTGAATAATATTAAAGACAATAACTAATTGAGGACATTTTCATAGTTCATAATAGGCCATTCCGATTTCCAAAAACAAAGTAAACATATCAACATAAACATAACTTAATCCATTACGACTCTTAAATTTTAAATAAATAATTTATTTTAATACATATTCTCTATTCTCATTCCACCTTATTCTAATTACAAATTAATAAACGCATCATTAACTTATCTCATTAAACCCTTCTCCTCGTCAACTCGACAAAAATGAGACCATTGTTCACATTTGTCAATTAAGCGTTATGCTTTCAACTCTTCTCATGCGGGATTACATATACAGTCCTTCTCTGACGTTGGCATCCTAATTTTATTTTATTTTTTAATATGAACACTCTTCTTAAAAACCATGAGGTTTAAGAGAGTGATTTTGTTTAAAAGTGTGTTTACATTTAAAAAAAAAAATGCAGACACCAGTACTTGAGAATGATTATATATATATATATATCATCAACTAGGATGAACAGGAATAAATGTAGAATGTGTAAAATGAAGTGTTTCTGTGTTGCCAAACCGCAAAAAATTTCCATTGCTAGGGGGGAAAAATATCAAATCAATGGCATGTCGGAATTTGCAGGTCACAACCTCCAACATCAGAATGCATACCGATAGATGGCATCGGCCACGCCATCTTCATCATTGCTGGCACCAATTACATGGGCAACAGCTTTTGCCTTCTCAGATCCATTACTGAGAGCAATACCTAGAGAAGCCAACTCGAGCATCTCAACATCATTTTCTCCATCACCAATTGCCATTATCTGGATGCAAGTAATTAAATTCATTTGTAAGCCCAAAATTAGAACGATTTCAAAATTAAAGAAAACAATTGAGTGTATTGGAATTGCTTCTTCAAAGTATAAAGATTAGAAAGCTATATCCAACAAAATCAGAAACATGCATTCTACAGAAAAACGCTATACTTCAAATTGATGCCTTCTGATAGAGATTATTACCAATGAATTATCAAGTTGACCCTAAAATAAAGAACAAAGAGGAAAAACAAGGGTAAAAGATGTAAGAAGACTATATTAAGCCGTACCTCCTTTGTACTGATACCCAAATGATCAAGCAGCATCTTAACCCCACTTCCCTTTGACGTTCCAGGGGGAACGATTTCAAGCATGTCAGGAATGGCTTGGACAACATTGGCACGATCTTTTGTTGCCTCCGACCAATACGGCCGTATGGTAGTAGCAACTCCCTCCGCTGTGTCTAAAAAGATAAGCTTCTGCAATGGCAAAAAGATAAGTGTCTCAAAAAGAACCAATAAAGATTATTAAGCTAAAAAACAACATTAGAACGTCTTCACCAAGAAATAATATTCTTTTATGTGGAGAAAAACATTAGGTGCGCAAACATATCTGAAAAACCAATCCAAGGGCCAATATTTGTTCCAATTCCAAAACATAAGGAAAAAAACAAGCGCCAGCAAGAAAACTTGCATGTTTGTGGTGCACCGAGAAACTTAACCATTTGAAGCATTACATTCAAACTAAAAGACCGACATCAATATCTAATTACGGCTGAAAGTAACTAATCAGTCAATGCCAGCAACACAATGGTGCCAACTATTTGCAAGATGCTTGGACTCAACAATTCTGTAGATTCCCTTTCTCTTCTCAGCATTGCTTAGTGAAAATAACAAATTAAAAATATATGTGCATCCTAGCAGAGGAAGTATTAGGTTGCCTATAAGCATGAGATTCTGTATCCAGTTATACCTGTATGTCAACAGCTGCCAAGAGATCCTCAATAGCAGGTATGATCTCTGCCTGTAAAAATCTTTTGTGAAAAAGTGGCTCATAAGAAGCAAAATTGTATTTGGGAAAAAGAAATGTCAGGTACCTTTGGCTCATGATATGTAGTATGCAGTGAATGAACAAGTGGATGATCAAATAGAGTTAGACAACGATCCCCAGAGAATGCGATAAGAGGAACCTTATGCTCCCAAGAGTACTGATATGCCTGCATTTGATAGCTAAGCAATTACACTTTAATATAGGTAAGAATTATCTTTCAATTTATGCTAAAGAATCTTGCATTAATAGTCTTGATGGTCAATCACCATCCACCAATTCTTTTGGGGAAACAGTCGCACCAGTTTTAAACAGGATGCTTATGAGTTCGTGTAAATTTTTAAAGGACTGATAGAATATCGATTTCAATAAATGAATATTAAAGGTCATGATCCCTTGCTTCCTGGGAAAGATAAAGCATGTTGATAACAATATAAATGGGCAGGAATGCATTTATTTTTAAAATAACAATAAAATGTAGTTATACTTTTCTCTGTTATTACTTGTCCAAATTTTTGTAAATTCTTTTTTCTTTCACTAATAATTTTCTTTTCCTAAAAAAAAAAGGTTCTTTGACTTTTCTCCCCCCGTCCTATTTACAAGATACTAGGAAATGACCAATCTACCCTATACTCGTACCACTAAAGCTAAAGCCCAAGGGCAATCACATCCAATGTTATTTGTAGCCAACAAAAATACAAAATCTTTTATGGTCAGAAGAAGAGCCAGTTCATGCGTGATGCACTGAACCAGCAACCACCAACTGAAACATGATATCACTACAGGCAATGAAGCAGTCTGCATTTCAATAAATTACATAAAATGAGGCCTCAAATGACAATATTGATATTGTTTGGAACAATTGACTGCAAAGTTGCAAGTGGCCACTGCTTGCTATTGTAATACAGAAACATATCCTGTCAACGTGATAAAAAGACAACATAGACTCATCACGCACATGCACAAGAACACACATACAAGTATACTTGACTGTTTGAGTTTCTTAGACTAGGTTAATATAAAAGCTAACCAAACTTTCATCGAAGTTGAAACTAATCCCAACTAGACCACAGATAGATGTTAACATGTTACCTCTCTGCAGAAATCTCGATCTAAATTTCTTCTAAAAATTTCCCGACCCTGTCTACCGTGGACGAGCAATCCCTGCAGTCAAATAGAAACAGCCAACAAGAGACAACGTATAATAACAGATATACATACACAAGCACCTTCATGCTGAAAAACACAAAATACAAGAAAGAGAACCTGTATAAAAACCCCTGGAGCGAATTCTGAAATAATGCCATCTCTACCAACTAAATCAACCTTCTTCAGAGCACTTATAACAGCTGGACGGGTCTATTTCAAAAATTTCAATTCAACATTGGAAAATCAGAACCTTCATCAACCAAGCAACAATTCAACATAAGAAGGAAAAAAGCACCCCCCAACCCGCCCCACCCCTTCTTCCCCCCCCCCCCCCCCCCCCCAAAAAAAAAAAAGAGAAGAAGAAGAAGAAGAAAGGCAGCAGCTGTCCAAAGAAAGCTAGACTAATGGAAAAAGTGACAAAAAAAAAGAAACTAAAATGTATTTGGGTTCAACACAACTAATATATAGAGATACTTTTAGAAAACCTAATTGTCAAGGAAAAAAATTAAGGGAATTAGATTCCATGTGTTCTTACTTTTCCAGTGGCTACCACCACTTTCAGGCCCCTTGACAGTGCCTCCTTCAGAGCTTTTGCAGTTGTCAATGAAATTTGGCTTTGGCTGTTCAGCAATGTACCTTGAATTTGAATACATAATAAATCAGTAAAAAGCGTTAGGGAAAATGAAGAAAGAATCAAAGATTGGCTTTTTACTGATTTATTATGTATTCAAATTCAAGGAAAAGCATTAGGGAAAATGAAGAAAGAATCAAAGATTGGCAGGTGCACTCTCACCATCCATATCGCAGAAGATATAGCTGAATTTTGGTTTATAGAATCGTAGGCTGCCTTCTTTTTTCCTGTCTTTTAACTTTTGCTCTGTAAGAGTAAATCACTACAACTCATATGCAGCTACTAACTGAATAAAGAGAATACGCATCTAACTGAAAGATCTATAAGATATAATTACCATCTGAGTTTTCAACTTGAATATTTGTGTTGGTTTCAGAATCATAAGCACTTTGTATCAATCCTTTTCCTTTCCACCCAAGACTTTGCAAAAGAAACTCCTCATTCTTCTCCATCTCTGCTTCAGCTTCTTCGCTAATCTCATGATCGAAACCCAAAAGATGCAACAAGCCATGAACCTGCAAAGAGTAAGGGGATGTGTTACCCACACAAGCAATATTACTAGAGACAATTACAGCACTGTACTTTGATATGTCAATTTACTTAATTCGGTTTGCTTTCATCACACTCTTAGAAATATTGGACCGAAAGATGTCTTCCCAACACAATTTTCTCCACCCCACCCCAAACCCCAGAACATGCAGATACACAATCTTTGCCATGGCATGAAGAAAAACCAATAGATAAATTTAGCTTTTGTCTCTGCAAAAAGAACAGTCTTCATTTTTGAAAAAAGATAAATGCTGAACAAGATAACTCTCTCCAGCATGACAAAACCAGCAAAATGAAAACAAAGCAGCTGCTGAATAAAAGATTCGCTTAACTAACCATAAGGATGCGTATTTCATCAAGAAGTGAGTGCCCTCTTTCCTCTGCTTGCCTTGCAGCAGTCTCAACAGAAATGACAATGTCACCTAACATAAGCTAAAAAAGGAAAGAAGTATGTAAAATCGGGTAGTGGCGATAGACTTTCTGATCAAAGATAGACATCTTACAATTGGAAGTTTGAGTTCAGGGACATGTTGTGACATGGAGAGAACATCAGTGGCATGGTCCTCATCCCTCCATTCTTTGTTAAGTTTACGAATGAACTCATCGTTGCAAAAGAGTATAGACAACTCAATGCTTTCAAACCCACCAACATCTTCTATGGCAGTATCTCTTGTTTTATATGTCGAATCTTTCAAACTATCAAATGCTAACTTCATTAAAGTTGGTGCATTAAGACGAAGCATTTCTGCAATATTCTGCAGCATGTACAAAAGAAAAAAGATATTTTGCAAATAACACACAAGTACAATTGACAAAATGAATCAACAAAGAATATGCCTGAACAATTGTATTGGCTGCTGGTTATAGACAAATCGAAATTTAATTTCCAATCTTCACAGAAAATATTTGCGATTAAAATAGGTAACAATTTGACTCATCGACACATGGTATAATATGCATAAACGCACTCTCCACTCTCTAAAACTGGTACACCCAACATTTCCACCCAAGTACCGATGGCATTCAATTTCATAACCAGTAAAATTACTTACATAGCAGCTGCTAATAGTAATGGCGAGTGTCTACGTAGGACTTTAGTTGTTGTGTTTTAAAAAATTAAGCAGAAAATACAGCAACATGAGCTTAATCTATTGAAATTCAAATTTATAAGAACAAACATAACAATGAATACGTGGTTTTTTTTTTCTCCTTAAGTAAAATAAATAAAATATGTACCAATACTTCGGGATCATCAGGCAACTCGTCTTCGATGCAAATACTGACATTGAGCTCCAATTCCTTCTGCTTGCTCTTCGCCACTCGTCTCCGCGCTTTGCGGTACCCTCTCTGTTCAGCAAAAACCTTTCTCGACGATCGCACCACGCTCTCCTCTTCTCTTCTACACAGCACGCGGAATCCCCGACGAATAGCGACGACGAATTCGATGGAGAAGATGCATCCAAACAGTGCGTTTTGTAAGAGATGGAAGGTGAGTTGAGGAAGGAAATGGCGGCGTACGAGGTACGTGTAAGAGGTAGAGGAGTTGCGCGTGAAATTATACGCGCCATTGGAGCGGTCGAGGAAGGGAGAGCGCGGAGTACAGAGGAGAGGCGAGGGAGCATGTAGGCTTAATCTTTGATACGTACGAAGGATAAATTTAAAGTGGAAGTGCTCCGGCTTTTGTATTAGTTAGCTGCGCGAGAGCTTCACGTTGAGTGATGGCGACGTTGTCCACGGAGATAAAACACAAACAAAATTATTGGAGAATTTCTAAGCTCAGATAATTTTCTTTTCAATTTTTGACATTTCATTTTTCTTTTATTTTTTACGACCAAAATGACATTTTAATCCTTCTTTGTTTTAAAATTTAATAATTCATTATATTTCGATGTTATAATAATAATAATAATAATAATAACAAAAACCACACGGTTAAAAGATAAATCTAACCGTACAGGACTAAAAGATAAATATGATTTTTTAATGGATAAATTAATCAGATTTTATTTGTAAAGGTATTGCACGTTTAATTTATTATGAAAATAAATTATTTATTTTTTAAGTGACTTATATAAATAATAACTGTACAAATTAATATAATATATTAGTATTAAATGAAATAAATTGGAAAGTAATAACACACGAAGAAAATAAAAAAGCGCAGTATACAAGTAAGAGAGAGAGGAAAAAATCAATAAACTCTACTCAATTTTCGTCAAGTAAATACTAATATAAATTCCTAAAGTTATACAAATATAAATTAAGTTAATACAAATCTAAAACCCTTATAAAAAAAAAAAAATCTAAAACTGCTTGCCCAAACGCTCCCTTAGCCCACCAAAATCCCCATCTCTTTGTCTCTCTCCTCCGATCTGGTTTTGCCCCACTCTCTAAACCCGACTTTAGATCCGTTTGACCTCTAATTAACTTGTTTCCAAAAAAACAAAAAAAAGTAAAAATTAAAATTCCCTCCATCTCAGCTTTGATTAGCTGAATTTTAATTTTTCGCCCTAATTGCGGGAATTGTATGCCAATTTTTTTAGTTCAATTGGGAGCCTTGGCCTTTGGCAATTTGCTGTGATTAGGTTACTGAAATGTCGGGTTCTTTGAGGTACGGAATCAACAAACCAATCTCTGTTGCTGAGCCCACTGAAGCTGATTTTCAACGTAATATAGAATTGGAGAAGGTAAATTACTTTTTTTATTTTTTAAAAGTTATTTTAATTTTATTTCTTGAGAAAGTTAATTTAAAAAAAAAACTGATTTTTGTCGTCCTGTTTTACTGTGATTGTGTTGCAAGTTTTTGATTGATTCCAGTCTGTACGCGAGCGAAGAAGAAGATGCTCAAAGAAAAGAGGTTATTGGCCAACTGGATCAGGTACTTAATTGTCCATTTACTCCCAATATACTTATTTTCTGCTACACATTTTGGTACTAAATCAGTATACGAGCATGGTTTTATCAGGCATTACTTGAATGCTACTTTAGGAATTTGCTTACTTGTGATTAACTAACTAGTGGGCTTGAACAACTTGGTTTATGCTTTAATTAATTGAGTGTTTATTTTAATATTTAATATTTTTTTAATTTCCCTATTAAGACCAATGGATTATTGTTGTAGATTGTAAAAGCTTGGGTTAAGCAGTTGACTTGCCAAAGGGGATATACAGATCAGATGGTGGAGGATGCAAATGCTGTTATTTTTACTTTTGGGTCTTATCGCTTGGGGGTAAGTTTGATTCTTTATTTGCTCTTAATTATTGTTGAGGATTTTTTTTTTCTTTTGTTTTTATCATCGTCTCTTAGTATTAATGCACCGTCTACAGCTGGATTTTTAATCACCATTGGTGGCATATGAACTTTGCTTTATGGATACTACCAGAAAGTAGAAACTGATATTTTTATATGCTTAGCAATTTAGAAGCATGGTAATGAAGAGATAATGGCCTAAATGTAATGCCCATATTGTAGTAACATTGTCTTTCTTCAGTGAATTATTATCTAGACATTTACTGACACACTTTGACAGGCACATGGTCCAGGGGCAGATATAGATGCTTTATGTGTTGGGCCTTCTTATGTGAGTCGTGAGGTAAGTAATAGATTTGGGCTATTTAATCTGCTAAGGTTCTGGTGAATCTAAACACCTGGTTCTTGGCCGTTACTAATACGTGGAGATTTTCTTCAGGAAGATTTCTTCATTATATTGCATGATATACTGGCTGAAATGGAAGAAGTTAGTGAACTTCAACCAATTCCAGATGCTCATGTTCCAGTTATGAAATTCAAGTTCCAGGGAATCTCCATTGATCTTCTTTATGCAAGTATTTCTCTTCTGGTTGTTCCAGAAGTAAGTTTCTAATTTATGTTTTTTTTTAAATTAATTTTTTTTCAGAATACTTTTGTTCACTTTATTTTTTTTATTACTTTATCTTAAATCTGGATTCAACTTATCCCAGCACCTTGTGACTCTTGTATTGGGGAATTGTTTACTTTAATTGACTGAAACTATTGTTGGTGTATAGTTGCTGCTTATTTGCTTTGATGTCATTCTAGTTCCGAAATTGACTTATTTACAGGACATAGACATTTCGCAAATGTCTGTGCTTAATAATGTTGATGAGCAAACTGTTCGAAGTCTTAATGGATGCAGGGTTGCGGATCAAATTCTCAAACACGTTCCAAACGTTGAGGTGAACATATTATGCGCTTCATTTGGTCTTATTTAGTTAATCACTGATTTGAACATCCTTTAATCCGTTGTAAAATTGCAGCACTTTCGCATGACGCTCAGATGTCTGAAGTTCTGGGCTAAAAGGCGTGGTGTTTATTCAAACGTAAGAGAAGTGACCTCTTTGTTTTTTCATTCTCATTGTCATTTTCGCTTTATTACACTGTATTAATTCTTTCTCTCTTTGTGTGCAGGTTACTGGATTCCTTGGTGGTGTAAATTGGGCTCTTCTGGTTGCACGCGTGTGCCAACTTTATCCCAATGCAATTCCTAGTATGCTAGTTTCTCGTTTTTTTAGAGTGTATACACAGTGGCGTTGGCCAAACCCTGTCATGCTGTGTCCAATAGAAGAGGATGAACTAGGGTTCTCAGTGTGGGATCCTCGTAAAAATCCCCGGGACCGATCTCATCATATGCCTATAATAACTCCAGCATATCCTTGTATGAACTCTAGTTATAATGTCTCTTTAAGTACTCTTCGAGTGATGACGGAGCAGTTCCAGTGGGGTAACAGGATCTGTGAGGTGAGAGCATACTCTATAAGTTTTGCCTCCTTAACTGCATAGGTTTGGGTATTGATGCTTCATCCTTAGCGATTTATTCCCAACGCAGGAAATTGAGCTGAACAAGGCCCATTGGAGTGCTCTATTCGAGCCTTATCTTTTCTTTGAGGCATACAAGAACTATCTGCAGGTTGATATTGTTGCAGCAGATGCTGATGATTTACTAACTTGGAAAGGGTGGGTGGAGTCTCGGTTTAGACAACTTACCTTGAAGGTAAAGGACATGTCTTCGAAAGTGTTTTGTCAAAATGGGTTTATGCCACTGCTTTACAGCCATGTTTCCAAAGAATTCATGATAGCTATTCTAACTTTTCCTTCTTTTTTGTTTTGTTTAAATTTCCATGTGTCCTTGTTTAGATAGAGCGAGATACAAATGGGTTGCTGCAATGCCATCCTTATCCTAATGAATACATAGACCCATCCAAACCATGCCCAAATTCTGCCTTTTTTATGGGCTTGCGTAGGAAAGAGGGAGTAACTGGTAAAGAATGCCAGCAGTTTGATATTAGAGGAACGGTTGACAATTTCAGAGAAGAGATTGGCATGTATATGTTTTGGAAACCAGGGATGGATATTTATGTTTCTCACGTACGCAGAAGGCAGCTCCCTTCCTTTGTTTTCCCTGATGGTTATAAACGGCCTCGACCATCAAGACACTTCAATGAGCAGGCTGGAAAGCCTTGTGAAGATGTCAAAATGTGCCAGTCTGGTTCTTCTGGAAGACATCTTAAGAGAGAAAAAGAACATGAAATGGAGGAGGTGAGGCCAGACAAAAGTGTTAAACGGGCCTCTATTAGTTCAGAAGTACCACAGCCTGTTTCTCCAGGAAAGACAACTGGGGATTCAACTAACAATTCTGAGGTTATGACATCTGGTGGGCATTTGGTGAGTGAAAAAGATACCATGGCAGCCAACATGCAATTGGATGGAATTGCTAATCATGAATCAGTTGCCTTAAATGAACAGAAATGTACGCTTGTAGATGATTTGTCTGTCATTAACAATGAATCAGAATCATCTGAATTGGCGGAACCTTCTAAACCAGGGTTGCTTGGTCGGTGTGAAATTCATAGTGTAGATACTGTATCCTCTGGAAGTCTGTTAAATGTGAAAGGAGTGGCCATTAAGGTAGATCAAGAATTAGTCAAACCATGTAATCAGATGACTGTTGTAGAAGTTGCTGGTAGGGAATATGAGTCAAAGTCTTGCACTCAGAACCTCAGTTGCGAGGTGAGTTTCTTTGTTTGAGGATGTTTAAGATTGAGTGGATGGCAGAGAGTGACTCTGGAAGTTTTGGAGATAGTGAGAATCAAGGATCTTTGCAGGGTGATGACTGTGTTGCTAGTTTGGATACTCTTTCGGAAAATGGATGTCTAAATTCCTGTGAGGTCTTTCACAACAGCTTGACAGAGGAATTAGAGGTTTTGAATCTAACTTCCAATCTCATTTGATTTTCTCAGATTCATTTTCTAAATTGTGTGTGTAACAGTTTGCAAAATATGCTTCTTTTACTTTGCTTTTTCACACTGCTCTTCTGTTTAGTTAGGTAAACCGTGGTCACAGAGACTAGCATGTATGAAAATCTTGATTTAGAGCTGTGAAATTGTTGCGAGTTCCCTTTTTAGTTAATTTCTGTTAACTCCATCACACTAAATGTTTTGCTGGGTGATTTCCTGACTGGTGCATATGTGGTGGCAGGTCCTGCACCACCTCGTGCTATGTTTCCAGTAACTGTGATTAAGAACCTCACTATGTTTTGTATCTGAGGATCAGATACATGACCTTTTTCTCTTGTTTCTTTGTCACTAACATGTTGCTTGGAACCTAAATCCACTAATTCTTCTTTTGTATTATCTAGCCAAGTAGTACACTGGGGGCCACGGTGTAATCCTATGATGGAGCTAGGTCAGAATCTTTGCAGAGGCTGGTGTTAAGGCATGCGTTTTAGAAACCCACTATTTATTTGTGCAAATTATGATCCCTTGTTGCTGTCCTTTTTGGTCCCTGTTGCTTTTTGTCGCAGGTTGACTTCGAAGACAACAGAATGGTGTGTGAGATGTGACTCATACGGTAAGATGACAGCTATGGTGGAAGAGGGATTTAGCTTCATGGTAAGTGTCTCATTTAATGCAGAGTTTTGCAGAGTGCCATCTCCTTCCCATCGAAATGGTGGGGAAACGGAAACTAGGTGCAAGCTTTGCCAAATGGGACCACACTCAACCATGCGCAGAGCTGTGTATCTTGTTGTGAGTCTTTAGTTTATTGTTGTTAAAAGTTAAGGGATTTCTCCAAGCTCCCAAGGAACTCTTGAAGTACACTGGTGCGGTGAAGACTTCTTGTCCAGTTGAGCTGTTTCCTGCTCTCGTGGTCATGGAAGGTGTAACTCCGTCTATGTATGGAAGGAGGACTTGTATATAAAACAAGAGCCAGTCAGATGTGAAGTTGGGTTGTGAGGGTGAATTCTGTACCTTTTTAGGTTTTACAATGACAACGGTCTGTACTTATGTATACTTGCTTCTTTGTAATATAGTTTCTTTCTTCAATCTGTCCCAAAACGATAGAAATACGGTAAGAAATTCCATTTACCTTTTTTTCAATAAATTTTTATTTATTTGAACACAAATTTCATTGTTAATATAATAGGAACGGTGTTTTGAGTTGAGGGCCTAAATATCTGATTCGTTCGTCATCTGGTTATGAAAGTATGAAACCTATTGTGCAACATAAGTTGTACGAGTCGTGTATTGGCATGACAATTTGCTAAGTATTAGGCACGTGTGAGAGTGAACGGGGAGAAATATTACGAGGACTTGAATTAAGAAACTATACAAACATTACTTACAAAAATATACATCTCAACCTACATACAATAAAAACCCTACGTAGCCATTTCATGGTTTATGATGCACCAGACATTTTACGCCAGGCCATTATCCTCTTCTGCTGCCACCTTCTTACTACGCTTGAAACCGAACAGATAACCAGCAGTACCAAGAAGTGGAGCAGAATCAACGTCGCTACCCATCTTTTTCCCTCCGTAATTTTCTGTCGGACAACATCGACGAAGAATCTGCAAAACCTCTTTCATGGAAGGCCTGGAAGATGGTAAAGTGCTTGTACAGATGAGTGCTAGTCTATATACAGTGGTCATTTCTTCCAAGTAACACGGCTCCGCAATCTCCTTATCTAATGCATCAGTTATAGGCTTCTCCTCTGCATAGTGTCGCCACGCCCACTCAGCAAGACTAGTGTGCTCGTCACCATAGTTAGCTTCTTTTCCTGTCACCAATTCTAACAGTACCACTCCAAAGCTATATATATCTATCTTTTCATTCACTTTTGTTGTATAGGCATACTCTGCAATGCAAATAAAAGAGATGTGTTGAAGGGATGTTATAATTTGAAAACAGCTTTTGAGATTGAAAGCTATAAAAAATATGAAGTTCTTGAATATTTGTTACCTGGGGCAAAGTAACCGAAAGAGCCTGCAACTGCAGACATTGTGTGAGGCTCTCCTTGCTTAGCCAACATCTTGGCAAGACCAAAATCTGCAATTTTCGCCTTGAATTCAGAGTCCAATAAGATATTGCTAGACTTTACGTCTCGATGAATTATCTGGGGAGTGCAGTCATGGTGCATATAGCACAGCCCTTGTGCAGCTCCAATGGCAATCTGAAGTCTTGTTGGCCAATGAAGAACATGATGATGGACAGAACTTGATCCTGATACTAAGCTTCTCTTCCTCCCATGAAGCCATCTATCCAGACTTTGGTTTTCCATATACTCGTATACAAGAAGCTTTGAGTTCTCACTTGAAATACAGCACCACAATTTGACTATATTGGCATGCCGAATAGTGCCCAGTATTTCAATTTCAGCTATAAACTCTTTCTCCAACTTATGATCCAACTTCCTGTTGTTCCATATCCTCTTCACAGCAACAAATTCACCCGCACCGTTGATATTAATCCGGTATACTTGCCCTGAGCCTCCACTTCCAATCAAATTACTTTCTGTCAAACTTGACAAAATGTTTGATTCTGTGAAACCTAATCGATGGAATGAGGTCAGCTTCCATGTTGCAGGGCCGCGATTTTGCTTTCTCCTAAGACAGTCTCTAACCACAAACCAGGACAATGATACAGTGACAAGAAGAACAAGGATGGCAAGAACTAAAATCAACGCAAGGTGTTTGGAAGAAATTTTGTTGGAGTTGCGGAATCTTGAGGGACATTTTGGAAGGTTTATGATTGGATTTTTCACACAGAGATTGGAATTGTTCAGAAAACTATCATCATATGCAAGGTTATTGAACTCATCTGGGATATTCCCATAAAGTTTGTTGGAGGATAAGTTAAAAGTGTTAAGCTTCAACTGGCCAATTTCAGGCGGAATTTCACCTGAGAACTGGTTCCCTGACAAGTCTAAGGAGACCATGACAGGCAAAGACCCAATAGCCTTAGGAATTTCACCAGAAAGTTCATTTCCAGCGAGATTCAAATTATTCAGTGAAGTCCAAGAGACTATCTCGGATGGTAATTTGCCCGAAAGCTTATTGCCGTCAAGCAGTAGAGTATTGAGATGAGAAAGACTGGTCAACTCAACCGGAATTTCACCAGAGAAAAGATTGTTGCTTGCCTCGAAAACAATCAAGTTCTTCCAAGACCCAACTCCACGTGGAATTTGACCTGAAAACCGATTGTTACTGATCTCCAATCTTGTCAAATTCCACGCCATTTTGCTTGGTAACTCTCCAGAAAACGTATTGTCACTCAGCATGAAGCTTGACAGATTGAAAGTTGTCCAAAGACCCGAAGGAAGCTCACCAGAAAATCTGTTGCTGTAAAGTTGAACAGTTCTCAGAGTCCTACAATTTCCAAGCGATTTTGGAACCGCCCCACTGAGGTTATTTTCGAAAGCCACCACCCCTTCCAAAACACCACCAGCACATAAATTTTCTGGCAACGGCCCGCTGAATTGATTAGTTGACACCTCAAATCCTTCAAGCGCGGAATGAAGGCCAATTTCTGGTGGCAAAACTCCACTCAAATTATTATTAAACACCTTAAATTTTTTCAGTGCAGGAATTTTACCTATACTTGCTGGCACCTCTCCTGATAACTGATTAGAAAAAAGGCCCAACAGTTGCAAATTCTGTAACTTGCCAAACTCTTCTGGAATTGAACCGGTTAAATTGTTCATTGAAAGATCAATATCAGTCAATTTCAAAGCTTCAACTGAACTTGGTATCTCACCAGAAAGTATATTATCATAAAGAAACAACTGGGTCAGGTTGTTTAACAAAAACAGCCCGCTAGGAATAGTACCCTCCAGGTGATTACCCGACAATGCCAGGATTTCAAGACTTGACAGATTGCTCATAGCTTCCGGAATCTCGCCTATCAAGTTCGCTTCGGTCATCCACAAAGTCGTCAACTTCTTTAACTTCCAAATTCAATTGGGATCCGTGCAGGCTTAAAGTTGCTATTATAGGCTAAACCCAGAACTTCTAAATTGGACAGGTCTCCGATCTCTTTCGGAAACGTGCCATTGAACTCGTTCATATAGAGGTACAACGTCTGCAACTCCGATAATCGGCCGATACTCCGAGGTATGTAGCCCGAAAAGTTGTTGCCTCCCAGGTCTATGCAATGGAGACCCGAAATTCGGTCAATATCGGATGGTATCGGACCCACGAAATAGTTTTGAGACAGGTCAAGGTTTTGAAGCTTTGTGCAGTTGTAAAGGAATTCTGGGAATTCCCCAGGAATGGAGTTATCGGCAAGGTCGATAGTGGTTAAGTTTTTCAGGTCGCAGATTATTGGCGGGATTTTTTGGGTGATGTCTTTGTTTCGGAGAGAAATTCCGATGACGGAATTAAATGTACAGGTAATTTCCGGCCAATCACAGGGTGATGACGTGGAGGTCCAGGACTGGAGAGACGGTGGATTGCCCAGTTGTTGTTTGAGGTTCAGGAGGATCGTTCGTTCTTCAGTGTTTGGGCTTTGGGGAATTACTTCGAAGGGTATTGACAGGAGAACAAGGAGAATCAGAGTGACTGGTATTTTTGGAAATGCTGAGGCTAGTTTTGACATTTCGGATTGTTTCAGTTAGTTTCTCAGTTGGTTTAGTATTTTATTGCCGGGAAAGAAGAAGATAGGAAGCAACGGGCATTTGAGATTTTGTTGTACGAATAGATCGTCTTCTCCGAGGTTATAAGTAAGGTCTCGAGAAACTAAAATGACATTGTAAATATTTATAATTACATGCTTGCCACTACCACTGAGAAAGTAATGATTCTTCGTCTTCGATCAGTCAACTTAAAGTGTGTAAAATGTTTCCACCACGGATCAACTAAATCAAGTATCATTACATGTGGGTCCTGCAAAGAAAATATTTTACCAAAATTTTATATAAAATTATATTTATATGAAATCTCCTTTGATGCAATTATTAATCATTAGGTTCGACGGAGGAAGAGTTTTTTTTTTTTTTTTTAGTCAATGGCGCATAGATTTAATTTCCAAGCACCATGTTTCATGTTTCATGTGCATTGATATCGTAAGTCCTCTTGCTTTTTCTTTAATTTATAAATCAACGTGAAAAGCAAACGGCGATGCAAAACTCGCAAATTTTGGCGGGACCTACCGGCGGCTGCTTCTGAAGCGGAGGGGTAGGTTTACCATCAGTCTTGTGCTTAAGCAAAATCTTGAAAGCGAAGAGGATATTAACTCAATAATGGGGTAGTTCCGTAATTTTCGAACTAGATATGGGCTTTCTTTAACTAGCAGCTAGCAAAATATATATAACGGGTAAGCCCTTGTAGTTTGTAAAACTCTATCCTTAGGCCTCTTTAATTTCTTTTCTTTTTCTTTTTTTCAGATAAGCCCATTGACTGCTTTTGACCATTACATAATGCTAACGCCATATGCGTAAATTCATCTTTTCACCTTAGAAAGATTTTCAACTGTACTTCTCTTTTAATTTTATTTATTTTAAGAAAAATTTTTTTGGCTCTTTATAACTAAATTAATGGATAGATATAAGGGCGATGAGTGACAAAAATTCATTTGAAGAAAATACAGGTTCTATCAAGATTGTCTATATATTCTTTTATTTGAATAAGTGTTGAATTTTTTTTTTTTATGTTTTGACCTGAAATCTTGCTCTTATTTCCAAACTCAACAATAAATAATGAAATATTCATCTCATTAGAAATAATAATTGTGATGAACTACAATCATTATATATATTTTTTTATTTCTTGATGAATAATTGGTATAACTATTTAAGGGTGGGCAAAAGCTTCGACTTGATTCAAGTTGGTTCAAATAATTAAATAAATACAAAGAGAACTAAAATCAATGAAAATAAGCTGATCCCACCCTAATTTTTTTTTTATTTAAAGATCTTTATTATGACATATTTTGCTTATAGGATAATATTGTGTAACTTTATCGAAACTTGTAGCTATAAAGTTTAGATTATGCCAAAATGTATAATACTTCTATGAGATAAGTTTACAAATTTACTTTGTAATATTGGCTTTGATTTGTATTTTATTTGCAACCATAATAAGCAAATGTAGGGTTAATTCGCTCTTTATTGTCTAATGATGCTTAATTCATTTATGATTTCTCATGCATAATGTTATACATATACATCATGTAACAATTGTTTGGACAAATTTAAAAGGTAGTTGGCATGATAATTGTGATTTTGATAGCTCAACTAACAATGTAGATAAGTAAAGATTAGTGTTTAATAATATGAAGTTTCTCATCTCCATCTAAACTTTTTAAGAAAAATTATTTTGAATGGAACATGTAATAATTTATATCTAAATAGGGTTGTGGACTTTTATGTTGGTTAATGAATGTTTTCTTTATAAAAAAAAAAATTATGTCACTTTGCTATTTTTAAGTTTTCATAAGTAAAATTGATATCTTAATGATACTTTTAAGAGTTTGATCAAGTGGTTTTTGAGTTTTTTTTTTTTTTTTTCTTTTCAATTTTTAGCCATTGATGTTTGAATCTTCGAGAAGATGTTAGGACTTGAACAATATTTAGGAATTTACCCGCATCAACCTTTTAAAAACAATATAGATAAATTTGATAATATAGGCCTAATGGTGAATGACGGTCAAGAACTTGTTTGTCAGTGCAAAACGAAATCACTTGGGAGTTGAAAGGTGGGTTTTATGAAGCACAATTCAAATAAGATGTTTATACCAAGCAACAAGCAGTGCAGTTTAAATTACCATCAGATAATAAACAGATCCAAAAATCAGCTTAAAATGATCAAAGTCAATGCCTTTGGAGTCAAAGCAAAGGGGACACTGACGTAAACTTAATATTGTCATTATCGATGCGGTCGCATTAGCACATGGCAACAACTTGGCAAGTGATACGAAATTTCTACCTCTCTAATAATTGTTTTTCCATTTTCTTTTTCCTGAAATAACAGTGCATGCAGCTGTTGCTCATTGACTAAGAGAACGTGGCGCACGACTTGGTCAATTCAAACTTTCAAAAGAGAGTAACCTTTAAGAAAAAGTAAAAGACGAAATTTCTACCCATATCGTATTAAAGTTCATATACAAGATTTGTTATGTCGCATTAAATGTATTATTTGATTTTTTTTTCCATAGATTATATTATGATGTATTTATTTTTTAGATCGAGGAATCATAATTATTGATAGTATTTATTTTGAAAAAATAGAGACGATGATCAAAATCGTGGTGTCCACCTCAATTTAAAAATAAAGAATGAAAGACTGATTCATAAAAGAATAAGAATTAGTTGCTCATTTTCAAGAATTGCCTTATTATTATTGATAATATTATGCCTAATGCACACAATCCAGTCAAATGTAGCAGAGCTTAATGCTAATTCTGTTGCACACCATCTTCGCATGCAATCTCGTCTTATGGTGAGCTGATCGGACAAATTATTATTTTTGGTTATTATTATCATATTAATTATAATTATTTATATTAATATAATAATGATAATTTATTATTGTCACATATATTATTATTATTGACAAAATTATTAATAACAATAGAAAAAAATAATAATCATCATCATAATTATTAAATTAATAATAATAATATAACTATTACAATTAGTTAAGGGCATTTTAATAATTTAAAATAATTCATTCTGATTCTAATATAAAGCAAACACATTAAAGAAATACAACCTATTTCGATTTGGATTATTATAATTTAAATAAAAACTTATTTTAATTTTTATTTCAAATTCTTATTCCAACATATTCTAATTTTGCCCTCTATAATTTCCGTTCCTCTATGATTCCGATTAGTAAACGCACCGTCAGGACAATGACAGTAAAACCACTTGTCAAATTAGCGTAAGGAGTATACAGTACTTGTCAATTCCTTCTGGATCATGAAGAACAGTAATCTATTGTATTTAATGGTTGTTTGCCTATTAACTGGCTCAGTGCTTTGTGTCCAATATTTCAATTTGCTTCCAGAAACAAAATATACACTCGAGATTTAAAGCGCACTAAAGAGAATTTTTCTGGACAATTGACTGGTCCATGAAAACTAGTCTAGTAACTCTTTTATGAATTTCAACATATTCATTTATTCCTTTAATTTACGTCTTAATCGTATATGGGGACTGGGTATTTCCTTTGGTTTGCTAAATTAATGCACTAAAAGTCTTCGAGTGCTTTTATGTGCATGTAGGAGAGAATATTTTTTGTTAATATTTTTAAAAAAAAAAAAAAAGAATGGCAATTTGACAAGTTTTTGATAATGACTATTATCGAATTTGTAACCTAATATCAAAATTCAGCTTTACTTTTAACTGATGGTGCCTAACACAAAAGACTTTGTAATTTTCTATTTTATAATAGTTGAAATACTTAATTTATATCTTAATTGATGCGATAAATAATGTATTACTCTTTAATTTGGTCCCGTGATAATTAATTATTTTAAAAAAAATAAAGAATATGTTGTTTAGACTTTAGTGGGATGGTATATTTACCACAAAGAGCTTTCTTTTCTTTTTTTTTTAATATAATTTATTTAATTAATTAATATACCACTTTGTAATTAGACAAGAAAGCGAGGCTCAATGATCTTTCCTTGCTTTTACTAGTCTCACGTAATTGGCGGAAGATTTTGAGAAAGAATAAAAGAAGTGGAAACGTAAAAGCAGCCTTCTTTGAAGAAATTTAATTCGTTATCTCATAGATATGTCCCAAATCAATAATTGTTTAAGAAGACAATAACTACAAAATATGCTTTCATATCTAGAAGAATGAATCGTGTGTGAGACACGTGTGTGTGTGGGTGTTATTTCGATGTCATGTGTGAATTCAACTGGTCGAAGTACTCATTAATTCTATTGCTTACTCCAAGCTTGACGATTTGGCAAGGTTAGATTCGGAGGGTTTCGAATAAAATAATGATATTGTTTCTGGTAATATTATAAAGGAATGATGAAAATTACATTGTCAGTATCTAATTTTTTTATTATAAAATTTTGCAGAACTCCCGTATGAATATAACAAATTTATTGACATTCACCATCACAGATATACACAAACCTCTTGTATTTATTAAGAGCCATATTATAATTATAAACTTAGAAAAATTGAATTCAGGGAGGGTAGAATTCACAAATACACATGAAATAGTGGAAAGTTATTTATCACCGGGCTAATGCATGTTTCCCCAACATTTGAAAGTCTAAATTGAAAAATAACATAAGTTAAAGCAATTCATAATATAAAATACAACCAAGTTGAAGGTGAAATTCTGATTAATATATGTGTTGTTCTGACCTATAGGCTAACCCTAAGTTAAGGCTTTTAGGTCCATCATTAAATTTGCCACTTATAAAAAAAGTGGTAGGTGGCTTGATCGTAATCTAATTTCACTTTCTATATTCATTTTTTTGTTTTGTTTTGTTTTGTTTGGTATCTTGTGGTGAAAACTAAAGAAAAAAATAGTAATTGATGATGCAGAAACATAAAATATTAAAATATTATAAAAATTAAATTTATAATAATGAATATTTTATTAGAAAAGTCTTGAATGAATACAATTAAGATTTTAAGTCCCTTTTATATTAAGGTGACGTTTGTTTTTTAACTTAACGACTTAAAGTAACTTAATTTAATTAATTTAATTAATTAGAGGTGTTTGTTTTTATAACTTAATGAGACTTTTTAAATAATTTTGACTTAATAAAATAAGCTAATTTTTTTTTTACTTTTTACTTAATGGAAAAATTTGAATTAAGTCAATTACTTACTAATGTAAAAAATATCCTTATTTTATAATTTATTTGTCATGTCTATTCCAAATTCACCCATAAACATTTACCTCACATAAAAATATATTTTTCTTTCTTTCTTATATTATATACGATAAAATTTAAAATTTATGATATTTTATATATTAAAATTTTAAAATAATTATGTATTCACTTGAATATAGTTTTATTTATAAATGTTAAAATATTGTGGTATTTAATATATTATTTATTTGACATTCAAATTTAAAAGGATACAAATGTAAAAGTACATATTTTTAGCTTTTTAAGTTAAAAAAAAAACAACTTAATACTTATTTTTTGAGATTCAGACGAAAAAATAAATATATTATTCAGATTCAGACATTCAGATCTATTAAGAATTCAGATTAATTCAGGTCTATTCAGATTTCAGACAAAAAAAAAATGCCACCTAAGTGTAAATTTTATGAATTTATTAAAATAGACAATTTAAAATATTATTTTATAATAAAATTCTCCTAATCTAAATAAGAAAAACAAAACAGAGAGCACCCAAATATGATATTTAGAAAATAAAAGGATAAAAATCCTGAAAGTAATAGAGAAAGTAGGAAAATAATTTAAAAGTGAAAAATAACAAAAAAATGAAATTTTTGACTCGACCATGGAGCAAAACCATATTAATTGTTATAGGTTTGTTTCTTCTTATTGCAAGTTTCAAAATGATATATAATACCCTCAAAACATACATATATAGCTTTTAAGTTATGACATTTGAAAATTTTCTTATTATGTTTTAGATATACTAAACAAACAGAATTTAATATTTATGCAAATATCCGACATCCATGAACATGACATAAATATAATCTAATAAATTTTGAGTGGTGAATAATTCAATGTTCCAAATGGCTACCCTTAAAGAAAATATATATATATATATATACACACAAACTTGATCTCATTTTTTGAAAGAAAAATGTAGTTGAATTTTGAAACACCGCACGCTTGTTAAATTGGAGGCGCTCTCTCTGGAAAACTGGCATTTAATGATTATAGTAAGTCAATAAAGCCGAGGGTTAAGTCTTTGTAGAAGGTGAACGGATGAGAATGAAATTGGGTGAGCGCCTAACCCTAACATCGTGAAAAATTATCCCTTAGATTTGGTACATGCACTTTTGATTTTCTCCCCGTACTTGGAAAAATTTGTGACAAGTCGTGTGTTTGGTGGGTGATAGATTAATCACGTCATTTTCCACACGTGAGAAGTTCGAGTTCTTCATTTGACCTAAAATTGGTCTCCCGAGACCATCCGATTATTTAACAACCAACAATTAGATCATATACAATTGAAAAAAAAAACGATTAGATCTTATTAAAAAAAAATTAAGCAGAAGAGTTAATTACTTAAGTAATCTTTTCTTCTCTTTCTCTTTTTAATTTCATAAATTTTCAACAATTTTTTCAGATATATCATTTTAACTACAAGTAATTTCATTCACTACAAGGAACAAAATCACCATTGAAAAATGAACATCAGTAAATTTTTATCAGCCAATGAAATTATTGAATACTAAGAAATTAATTTTTACCAAACACAAAATCTAATGAATATAATGATAAAAAAAATTCTTAGATATAGAAAGAATGAAATATAGGTCATGATATACGAAGAAATTAAAAAAAATTAAAAAGGAGTGAAATTAGATGTTTACTTTGTAGAATGCAAAAATAGGAAGAGAATATATAATTGTAAGGTAAAGAGAGAAAATGATTAGTGAAGGATAATTTTAAAATTTTAAAATCTTCAACATTAATAACGAATTTATTTTTAAAATAAGAGTGCGAGGAATTTGGTGGATTCAAATAGTCCAATCCTATAACAAAACATGAATTTTTTTTTGTCTTTTAGTCAAATTTGAGGATTATTTAATAAAGAAAATTTTAAAATAATTAAAGAAATTTAGAAGGTTTATAAAAAGACAAATGATTTTGTTATGGTTTTGTCATCTTTTTGTTCATTTATCGTTTTTCATATTTATAATTTAAATTGGATTATTGTCACCCATACTTACTTTAAATACACCATATTAAATAATTTAAAGCATCATATATTTTTTTTTTTACCCTATTTCATTTCAGAAATATCCTTACTATTTACTACTCTTTCTCCTAAACAACCCATTCATGATCTCTTTCTTATTTTCTTTTGACAGTTTTTTTACAATATCGTAATTCCTTCTTAAACTTATTTAAACAGATTTATTTAAACCTCTCCTCCGACCTAGTCTCACCCTCATTGCTATCATATTTCTTCTTACCATCATCTGAATCAGACTTATTGTAAGCAATTAATTTATTCCCACAACTGACTTTTGAGTGAGAAGTAGACGAAAGCCATGTACAAATATAAACAAACTCACAAGGCAAGCATGTCTTCAATCCGAAGTATTTCTCACATCACGCATCTAATCACAGAGTCCCCTGATTTCTCCATACGGCTTTCCCCCATAATCATTTTAACAAACAACTTCAATACACAAAGATTTGAGCAAAAAAAAAAAAAAAGGAAAAAATTGCTATGTCAACGCTAGGTGATGATGAATTAAGTTTAATCTTTCACTGGATCAATGATTCAAACGGCAAAAACTCGTTCCCTCTTGTTTGCAAGCGATGGCTAAGAGTGGAGGGTGAAACCCGTTTGTCTATTTGGGTCATTGAACCCAATTGTCTCCAAAGTTTTCTATCTAGATTCCCAAATTTATGCTCATTTGAATTAATAAGGTTTCTCAGCAATGCCCATCCCCAATTTGTGGCAAAAACATTACCTAAAATGCAGATTTTTAATGTAAATCTCAAACAAAAACGTCAAGATTCCGATGATGTTGGTGGTGATGGTATGTGCTGTAGCAAACGGGTGTTCAAAGTTATGTAAAGTTTCATTGGGAATGAGAAAGAGTATTGGCAATGTTGGGTTTATTTCAATTGTTAATAAATCAGCTCAAGGTTTAACAAATTTGGATTTAGAGAGGTGTAGTTTTATCAGTGATCAAGCTTTGGAAGCCATCGGGACGATGATGAACGTTTGGGTTCTGAATTTGGATTTCTTAACCGATTTTTCCTGTTTCCTTTGAGACAAACATGGTCATCTCTTGTGCATTAATCACTTGTTTTTAAATCCAATGGTTACATAAGATAAAAACAAAAAACGTGGTATGTCATCACAGTTGCATGATAGCTTAATCTAAATTTCCAAGCACCAAGTTTCATGTTTCACCTTTCATGTGCATTGTTATCGTAAGTCATCTTTTTTTAAATTTATGAATCAACGTGAAAAGCAAATGGTGATGCAAAACTCGCAAATTTTGGCGGGACCTACCGGCGGCTGCTCTAGAAGCGGACTCGGAGGGGTAGGTTTACCATTAGTCTTGTCCTTGAGCAAAATCTTGAAAGCGAAGTGGATATTAGCTCAATATTGGGGCGGTTCTGTAATTTTCGAACTAGATATGGGCTTTCTTTAACTAGCAGCTGACCAGCTTCTGCTTGAGCCGCTTGGCTCTGCGGCTTCTAGGCATCTGAGTGATTGTCGTGTGAAAAGGATCAGACATCAAAATACAATATAACGGGTAATTTACACTAGAGCCCTCCTTATTTGGCTGTAGTTTGTAAAAATCTATCCTTTAGGTCTCTTTAATTTTTTTTCTTTTCTTTTTTCAGGTAAGGCCATTGATTGCTTTTGACCATTACATAATGCTAACACCGTATGCGTAAATTCATCTTTTCACCTTAGAAAGATTTTTAATTATACTTCTCTTTTAATTTTATTTATTTTAAGAAACTATTTTTTGCTCTGTATAACGAAATTAATGGATAGATATAAGGGCGATGGGTAACAAAAATTCATTTGAAAAAGGTATAAGTTCTATCAAGATTACCTATATATTCTTTTATTCGAATCAAATGTTGAATTTTCTTTTTTATGTTTTGACCTAAAATCTTGCTCTTATTTCCAAACACAACAACAATAATGAAATATTCATCTCATTAGAAATTATAATTGTGATGAACTAGAATCATTATATTTTTTTCTTTATTTCTTGATGAATAATTGGTATAACTATTTAGGGGTGGGCAAAAACTTCGACTTGATCCAAGTTGGTTCAAATAATTAAATAATTAAATAAATACAAAGAGAACTAAAATCAATGAAAATAAGCTGATCCCACCCTAAATTTTTTTCATTTAAAGATCTTTATTATGACATATTTTGGTTATACGATAATATTGTGTAACTTTATCGAAACTTGTAGCTATAAAGTTTAGATTATGATAAAATGTAGAATAATACTTCTATAAGATAAATTTACAAATTTACTTTGGAATATTGGCTTTTATGTGTAACCATAAAAAGTTAAAGTATGGTTCATTCGCACTTTATTGTCTAATGATGCATGATTCATTTATGATTTCTCATGTATAATGCTGTACATATACATCATGTAACAATTGTTTGGAAAAATTTTAAAGATAGTTGCCATGATAATTGTGATTTTGATGAAGCCCCATCTACATAGCTCAACTAACAATGTAGATATGTACGGATTAGTGTTTAATGAAATGAGATTTCTCATCTCCATCTAAACTTTTTAAGAAAAATTATTTTGAATGAAACATGTAATAATTTATATTTAAATAAGGTTGTGAACTAATGTTGGTTAATGAATGTTTTCTTAAAATAAAAATATGTCAATTTGGTATTTTAAAGTTTTCATAAGTAAAATTGATATTTTAATGATACTTTTAAGAGTTTGATCAAATGGTTTTTGAGTTTTTTTTCTTCTCAATTTGTAGCCCTTGATGTTTGAATCTTAGAGAAGATGTTAGAACTAAAAAAATATTTAAGAATTTACCCGCATCAACCTTTTGAAAACAATATAGATAAATTAGATAATATAAGCCTAATGGTCAATGACTGTCGAGAACTTGTTGTCACTTGCCAGTGCAAAACGAAATCACTGGGGACTTGAAAGGTGGCTTTTATGAAGTACAGTTCAAATAAGATGTTTATACCAAACAACAAGCAGTGCAGTGTAAATTAAAGCAAAGAGCAAAAAATTATCAAAGTCAATGCCTTTGGAGTCAAAGCAAAGGGCACACTGACGTGGCAACTTGGCAAGTGATACGAAATTTCTATTCTACCACTAATAATTGATTAATTGTTTTCTCATTTTCTTTTTCCTGGAATAACAGTGCATTTAGCTGTTGTGCATTGACTAAGAGAACGTGACGCACAACTTGGTCAATTCAAATTTTCAAAAGAGAGTAACATATTTTGAAACAATAATGCAACGCAGATAACTTTTTAAAAAAGAAAAGAAAAGAAAAAGACAAAATTTCTAGGCATATCATATTAAAGTTCATATAGAAGATTTGTTATGTCGCATTAAAATGCATTATTTGTTTTCTTTTCCATAGATTATATTTATAATGTATTTATTTTTTGGATTGAGGAATCAGAATCATTGATAATATTTACTTTGAAAAAATAGAGACGAGAATAAAAATCGTGGCGTCCACCTCAATTTGAAAATGAAGAATGAGAGACTGGTTTATAAAAGAATGAGAATTAGTTGCTCATTTTCAGGAATTGTCTGATTATTATTGACAATATTATACCCAATGCACGCAATCCAGTCAAATGCAGTGGAGCCTAATGCTAATCATGTTGCACACCATCGTCGCACGCAATCTCATCTTATGGTGTGTTGATTGTTGGGTGTTGTTTAGACAAATTATTATTATTTTGTTATTATTATCATATTAATTATTATTATGATTATTTATATTAATATAATGATAATGATAATAATAATAATTAATTATTGTCACATATATTATTATTATTAACAATATTATTAATAACAATAAAAAATAATAATAATAATCATAACTATTAAATAAATAATAATATAACTACTACAATTAGCTAAGGACATTTTAATAACTTAAAATAATTCATTCTAATTCCAATATAAAGTGAACACATTAAAGGAAATAGAACTCATTTCAATTTGGATTATTATAATTTAAATGAACAGTTTATTTTGATTTTCATTTTAAATTCTTATTTCAACCTATTCCAATTTTGACCCTCTATAATTTCGTTTCTCTATTATTTCACTTAGTAAACACACCGTCAGGCAAGGACAGTAAACTACTTGTCAATTTATGGTGTGTTTACTTGAGGGTTCAAAAAATGAGAATGAAGTAATGGGAATGAAACGCATATCTACTTGGTAAAATATAATTTATGAACGAAAATAAAAATATATGGGTCCTATAAAATTTGAGAATAAAGAATGAGAATCACATTTCCATGGGAGGTTGGGAATAGAAGATTCTCATTCCCTGACCTGACTTTTGTATCCCTATAATTTTTTCATATTTTCTGAATTATTCTTGTTCAAATCAAAATTAATTTTATTATTTTAAATGTCATTATTATTATTATTATTAAATTTTATTAACTTTATTATTTTAGTTATTATTAATTGTCGTTATTTTTATTTTTATTAATATTATCATATATTATTATTATTAAATTTTATTTATTTTATTATTATTTATTTTAATTAATAACATTTTCATAATAATATTTATACATGTATCTAGTTAATAAAAATTACATTATTTAATATTATGTGTATTTTGGTAAATTGATTCTCATTCTCATTTATTTTACTAAGTAAACACATTAATGACATTCTAGCACATTCTTATTCCCATTTGTTTTTTATAAATAAACATTAAATGATTACAATCTTATTCCCAACTCATTCACATTCCACCACATTCTCATATTCCCATTCTATAAACTAAACGCACCGTCTGTAAGGAGTATACAGTACCTGTCCATTCCTTCTGGATCATGAAGAATAGTAATCTATTGTATTTAATGGTTGTTTGCCTATTAACTGGCTCAGTGCTTTGTGTCCAATATTTCAATTTGCTTCCAGAAACAAAATATACACTCGAGATTTAAAGCGCACTAAAGAGAATTTTTCTGGACAATTGACTAGTCCATGAAAACTAGTCTAGTAACTCTTTTATGAATTTCAACATATTCATTTATTCCTTTAATATACGTCTTAATCGTATATGGGGACTGGGTATTTCCTTTGGTTTGCTAAATTAATGCACTAAAAGTCTTCGAGTGCTTTTATGTGCATGTAGGAGAGAATATTTTTTGTTAATATTTTTAAAAAAAAAAAAAGAATGGCAATTTGACAAGTTTTTGATAATGACTATTAGGGAATTTGTAACGTAATATCAAAATTCAGCTTTACTTTTAACTGATGGTGCTTAACACAAAAGACTTTATAATTTTCTATTTTATAATAGTTGAAATACTTAATTTATATCTTAATTGATGCGATAAATAATGTATTACTCTTTAATTTGGTCCCGTGATAATTAATTATTTTTTTAAAAAATAAAGAATATGTTGTTTAGACTTTAGTGGGATGGTATATTTACCACAAAGAGCTTTCTTTTCTTTTTTTTTTAATATAATTTATTTAATTAATTAATATAGCACTTTGTAATTAGACAAGAAAGCGAGGCTCAATGATCTTTCCTTGCTTTTACTAGTCTCACGTAATTGGCGGAAGATTTTGAGAAAGAATAAAAGAAGTGGAAACGTAAAAGCAGCCTTCTTTGAAGAAATTTAATTCGTTATCTCATAGATATGTCCCAAATCAATAATTGTTTAAGAAGACAATAACTACAAAATATGCTTTCATATCTAGAAGAATGAATCGTGTGTGAGACACGTGTGTGTGTGGGTGTTATTTCGATGTCATGTGTGAATTCAGCTGGTCGAAGTACTCATTAATTCTATTGCTTACTCCAAGCTTGACGATTTGGCAAGGTTAGATTCGGAGGGTTTCGAATAAAATAATGATATTGTTTCTGGTAATATTATAAACGACTGATGAAAATTACATTGTCAGTATCTATTTTTTTAGAGAAATTATCATTTGTATATTCTTAGTTTATTCCATTATAAAAAATATTACAACACTTTGAGAGTGTATCAATCGTCCACCCTAAATTGATAAAATGTATCACCTGATCACTAAACCATTAGTTGCCGTTTAAATATGATGACGTCAGAAGGGTAATTTGGTCTTTTTATATAATACAAGTGATAATTTAAAGGTATACAAGTGGTAAAAAGAGAATTTAAGGGTATACAAGTGATAATTTTCAAGGGTAAAATCGTCAATTCACTGTAATTCCGTTAACTTTCAAACAGCAACTAACAGTTTGGTGGTCGGCTGATACATTTTGTCAATTAAGGGTGGACGATTGATACACCCTCAAAGTGTTCTAGTATTTTTTATAACAGAGCAAATATAGAGATACGAATGATAATTTTCTTTTTTTTTATTATAAAATTTTACAGAACTCCCGTATGAATATAACAAATTTATTGACATTCACCATCACAGATGTACACAAACCTCTAATATTTATTAAGAGCCATATTATGAGTATGGACTTAGAAAAATTGAATTCAGGGAGGGTAGAATTCACAAATACACATGAAATAGTGGAAAGTTATTTTTATCACCGGGCTAATGCATGTTTCCCCAACATTTGAAAGTCTAAATTGAAAAATAACATAAGTTAAAGCAATTCATAATATAAAATATAACCAAGTTGAAGGTGAAATTATGATTAATATAAATGTTGTTCTGATCTAGGCTAACCCTAAGTTAAGGGTTTTAGGTCCATCATTAAATTTGCAACTTATAAAAAAAGTGGTAGGTGGCTTGATCGTAATCTAATTTCACTTTCTATATTCATTTTTCCTGTTTTGTTTGGTATATTGTGATGAAAACTAAAGAAAAAATAGTAATTGATGATGTAGAAACTCAAAAGATTAAAATATTAGAGAAATTAAGTTTATAATAATGAATATTTTATTAGAAAAGGTTTGAATGAATAAAACTAAGATTTTGAGTCCTTTTTATACTAATATTAAATTTTACAAATTTACTAAAATAAGAAATCTAAAAATATTATTTTATAATAAAATTCTCCTAATCTAAATAAGAAAGACAAAACAAAGAGCACCCAAATCTAATAATTTAAAAAATAATAATAAAAATCTTAAAAGTAACAGGAAAAATATAAAAAAAAATAATTAAAAGTAAAAAATAACAAAAAAAAAGTAGAATTTTCGACTTGTCCACGAGGCAAAAAAAAATTAATTGTTCTAGATTTGATTGATCTCGTTGCAAGTTTAGAAATGATATATTATACACTTAAAACGGACACATGTAATTTAAATTATGTTCTTTAAAAGATACCCTACTTATCCTACGCAACCATTTTACGTTAATAATATTACAAAGCAAAAATTATTATTATTAATTTAGACATATTAAACAAACAGGAATTTAATATTTATGCAAATATCCGACATCCACGAACATGATATAAATAATATAAATATAATTTTAATAAAAAATTGAGTGAACAATGCAATCTTCCGAACGGCTACCCTTGAAGGAAAAAAAAAAAAAAAAATAGTTGATTTCATTTTTTCGGAAGAAGAATGCAGTAGTTGGATTTTAAAACAACGCACGCTTGCTAAATTGTAGGCGTTTTTCTCCGAAAACTGGTATGTAATGATTGTAGGAGTCAATAAAGCAAATGGGTTTTGTCTCCGTAGAAGGTGAACAGGTGAGAATGAAAAATTATCCCCTAGATTTGGTACATGCACTTTTGATTTTCTCTCCTTTACTTGGAAAATTTTATAAGAAATCATATCTTTGGTGGGTGACTAGAGATTAATCACGTCATTTTCCACACGCGAGAAGTTCGTGTCATTCATGTAACCTAAATTTGGTCTCTGGTGACTGGCGACCATCTAATTATTTAACAACTAACAAGTAGAGAATATACAATTTAAGCAGAAGAGTTAATTATGGGCTATCGGGCCCTGATCCTATGCATTAAATATTTATAGAGCAATGGGTAAATAAATGAATATAATCATAACAAACGTTGAGATTATTTGAGCCTTTTTTTTTAATTAACAATTTTATTATTTAAATAATTTTAAAAAAAATTACTTTAAGTAATCTTTATTTCTCTTCCTCTTTTAGTTTCACTAAGTTTTCATTAATTTATTGAGATATATCCTTTTAATTGTAAATAATTAGTATCATTCGCTAAAAGAAACAAAATCACCATTGAAAAATGAGCATCGATAAATTTTCATCTGACATAAAGTTGTTGAATATAAAGAAATTAATTTTTGCTAAATACAAAAATTATGAATATCATGATAAAATTTTTGTTATAGATAGAGAGAATGAAATATAGGTTGTGATATATTAAGAAATGAAAATAATTTAAAAAGACTGAAATTGGGTGTTGAGTTCGTAGAATACAAGAGTTGAGAGATAATATGTAATTGTAAGGTAGAGAAAAAAGTGATTAGTGAAAAGTAATTTTGAGATTTTAAATCTTAAATTTTTAATAATTTTTAAAATGGGTGTAGAGTGAAATTTGATGAATTCAAATAACCTCACCTCATAACAAAACAATGGGAAATTTTTGTCTTTTAGTCAAATTTAAGGATTATTTAATAAAAAAAAATTTAAAATCATTAAAGAAAATTTCATAGATTTATAAAAAGACCAATGATTATGTCATGGTTTTGTCATCTTTTTGTTCATTTATCATATTTCATATTTATAATTTGAATTGGATTATTGGCACCCTTATTTTAAATACAACATATTAAATAATTTACATCATCATACAATTTTTTTTTGACACCCTATTTTATTTCAGAAATATCCTTAGTTCCTTACTATTCTTTCTCCTAAACAAACCCCGTTAGCGATCTCTTTCTTAATTTCTTTTGGCAGTTTTTTCTTTCAATATCATAATTCCTTCTTAAAACTATTTAAACAGAACTTTCTTTATAATTCCCTTTTTGATAACTGTCCATTATATAAATAATCCAATTGCCAGAACTTTTTTCTTTTTGGGTTAATAATTTTTATCATAATTTGTCTATTTGCTCAACTTCTCATAGCTTTGAACTCCGAAAAGGAAAATTTTCAAGTTTGATTGATTATATATATATATTATTGAGATTATTTATATCGAAGAAAAATATTTACATCGGCTCTATAGTGTCAAGCAGCCTCCCAACTTTCTGAGTCATTATGATAAACCTAAAGGATACAGGGCTAGGAATGGGAATAGGCACCATCCACTACCGGTTTTCCATTATTAAATTTGGACTTGTAAAAAATTTAAATTATTAAATTCATCTGAAATTTATAGTGGTTTTTATTTTTTTAAAAAAACTTGTCCGCTATCAGTTTTAACAATTATCAAACTTACCCGTAACCTACAACAAGTTTTTTTATAGGTTTTGTCATTGAAAATCATAAATATAAAAAATATTTTTAATAATATATAAAAAATTAAATTATATAATTCAAACTATAAATTTTTAATAATAACCTAAAAATCGGCATATGATACTCAATTCTAGGTTTTATCAATGTAAATAAGCAATTACAGTTTCAACATTGAAGCAAATACACAAAATATATTAATCTAACACAAAATATTTTTGTTGTAGGCAAATTATCATCACTAATACCAATGCCTTGCTCCATCTTTTTAATCAATGTACAGGTAATATTAACAAGTAAATTTTGTATAACTATTATTAACAATTAATTAAATAAATGAAAACCTAACTTTAGTAAGCGATCAGTAGGTTCAAGTCATTAAAATAAAACAAACAAAATCAATCAATTAAAATAAAATATTAGTAATAATAAACTTCAAAATTATAAAATCTCTAGTTATTAAGTTTAGGAATTAAGAACTTTGACTCACATTATTTATGATTAAATTTTTTGAATGTAATTTTTCTGATTAAAATTAAAAATGTAAATAATTAAAATAAATAATGCTGGTTGCCAGATACCCACACAAGTATCCAGCATATTTTTTCTCAATACCAAATCTACCCACAACCCACAACGGACTTCAATTTAAAATACCAAATCTGCCCCCAAACCGCATCCGCAACGGCAGGTTTTTGTTGGTGGAGGAGGGAGTTTGACAGATTTGTGGGTAATTTTACCATTCCTATACAGAGTTTAGCAAATAACAAAAGCACCCAAATATCCAGCCTGTTCCATAAAGGTATTAATTAAAATTGGTTTCTCACTAGACAGTAGACACAAATAATATATTAAAAAATACCTTTGTGATTAGTTAATAACCCACAAAGTAATTAAAATTGGTTTAAAATTGATTTTTTTTTATTTTTATTTTATAGTAACTAAAATTGGTTTTATTTTTATTTTAATTTTCCAGGACATGCAAAATATAGCAAATTACATTAAGGTGTCATGCGTAATTAGTTAATAACCCACATGTAACAGTTGGACATAAAACAAATATTTAGTAACTTCTATTAGCAAAGCAAGCAACTAATATTTTAATTAGCAAGTTCAACGTCATTTCATGTTAATGATTACAGATTCGTAATCAATAACTTGAAAGAAGTAGCTAGCTATAGCAAGCATATATAGTAGAATTTTGCTGAAAACTAATGTCGGTTATACATATTTATATGGTTTTTGTACTACTACTGTGTGACCTTCAAAGGCTCGTAGGTATGGAGAGCCTTGTACAGGCCATGAATTGAGCTACATGCTGCACCCAACGCAGTAAGAAAGCACACCAAGTTCAGAAGCTGCAGCCCAAACCAGCAGCTTGTTCCTCTTTTGATATTTTTTGGGCAATGTACATCTCCAGAGGGAAATAAACTGTCAATGGCCAGTAAGCCAAGGCACCAAGGAGTACCTAGCACTTCGTTGAAGAAGGGCAACGCCATGGACAGAAGTGTTGCCATTACCACAAAAATTGTTCTCCAAGTTAGCCTGAACAAGTTGACACTAAACTTTAAGTTGTTTTCGCCAATGGTTACAGGATACTCATTCGTCACAAACTTTGACTTAGGCCACCTTGTACTAGCCCATGATTCAATCGCGTAAAATACTGGTTGAGCCATAACCTTTTCAATTGTTAATGTTATATCAGAAAAGCCGTAGCATACTTACTAACTTGGTGGGAATGTGAGAAATTAATGTAATCGAACCTGGTATGCGCCTAATAGGTGCACGACAATGAAGGAATTGGCCATGTCGACTAACCAAAAGGGCTTGTAAAAGCCAGCCAACAGGTTGCCTGGTGCATGGTTCCCTAATGCAGCATAGCCAAAGCAACCGCAAAGCATATATAAAGTTGTTGCTGTCAGTGTGGCTATTACGTTGGCCTTCTTCATCACTTTGTTTTCAGGGGGAGATGACTTCAGGGTGTCCTAAACATTTACAGGAAAAACAAATAAAAGAGACATCTTCATCAGAATGATTCCGCAGCAAATGTAAGAAGATAGTACTGTTTAAGTGTTCATCAAATTCAAATGATCTCCCCTTATGATGTTTGTACAATGAGTAAGTGATCACTCAAACATTTGATGGTATAAATGTATGTTAGCTTACTTGGATCTCAATCAAGATCTGCAAATACGCGCAAGCAAAAGCAATATTGCCAATTGCGCTAAACATCCCCCATGTTTTATCTGCTGCAGTCAAATTTGGTCCAATTTCTTCTCCTGTCAGAGAGGTCGTTTCTCCATGTCCTGTTCATAATTCAAGATTGGGATCACTATTTAGCACTTTAGACCTTCGAGAACCCATTGAAGCTCATTTATTTGAAATTAATTTACCCAAGACAGCCTTCGTGAATGCTAATCCCATGCCAATGCCTGCGTACGAAACAGACATGATTGCAGCAATGATGGAGAGCCATGACAGCTTATGAATATTCGGGATCTGAGACAGAAACATTTCAACAATTCCTATTCCAATCATGAATGGATTGTTCGAAAACTTGCATTGAGCTCCATGACCTCTTTTCTGAAAACAATTTGATTTTCGTATGGCCCTATAAATATACACACCAAATATGATGAATATTAGATTATACTGTCATGCAAATTGAATGTTCATACGGTCCATGTTATTCATTTTAGCTTACAGCATGCTTATTGCTGCAGTGATCGTATAGCCTACTACCATTCCAACAAGGAGGACATACTGAACCAAGCCACAAATCTTGTGTTTTCTTCCTCCTGAATACAAATCGAAAGAAGGGAAATTAATCAGTTAATATGTACTTAAGTAATTAACTTCATCTAAGTTTATAGTAAATAAAATTAATTTCTAAGGTTACCCAAATAAGTTTTGACAGCAGCCCTGTATGTGTGATTTCGCTTTCCAGAAAGTGGAGCTCTGTAACAGTCTGCTAAGAGACGTGATGAATATAAGGATATGCTGGAGAATATTAACAGAGTGGACACACCGGTGATCCATCCAAGCTGTGCTATGCCCCATGCCAGTGACAGCACTCCAGATCCTACAATTGCTGTGACTATATGTGCACTTGCAGTCCACACAGTCCCTTCAAATAGATTGAAAATTGAAATTAATTAATTAGTTTCACATGAATTTGTCCATCCCACCATATAATTAATTAATCTCAAATATGTCTACATTAGCATATAACAGAAAGCCATTTCAAATTTCATTATAATCGTTGTCCTTCAGGAATTAGTGTTCAATAATAATTTGAAAGTTAATCAAAGTACGCGCATCTGGGTACAGTACATTGAAGCATTCATATATGTCAAATATGCAGAGAGGCTACGTGGCCAATCAATCATAACACGTCTTACATAGATAGTTTCCTTTACCATGCATGCAACAGAAAGCTTGGCCTTTTGTTCACTGATAATCAACTACTTGATCAATATCTTCAGTGATAATCAACTATTTAATCAATCTGTTTATAAAACCTTTTCCTTTCTGTTCAAGAAAATTCATCTGCATACATGTTTATGAAATCCGATTTTTTTAAATTGTGAGCGGAGTTCAAAAAGGAAAAAAAAAAAGAAAAAAGAAGGAATACTTTCAAGTTGTTCAGGTTCAAGAGATTCTCCGTTAATGTCTACCAAAATGAATGACTGGTTCAGTATATCAAATGGATATCAGCCATTAAAGCTCTATTAAGAGCTTATAATAATACAAGCAAGCAAGATCCAACAACAATAACATGTGCTGTTGCATGCGTATCTGAATGAGTTTAAGTACTGAAGGAAGATGATAATGAGAGAAATGAAAGGGTTGTGAATATTATTATATTACCAGTTCTTTTAGATCTTCCATCATCATCGACCCCACCATCTGCAACTTTGTAAGCCTGTGCATCCATACTTGAAATATTATTAGGTTCTTCAATTTCTTCATCTATTTCTCTCATCCTAGCAAATCCAAGTGTGAACACTATCATCCAGTACTACTCCTGCAAGCTCACATAATATATGTGGAATTAAGAGGAGAAAGAAAAAACTATTACGAAATTGGTTTGGTGCAGAGCCTATAGACTAGCATTTCCAGCTAGACTGTATCCGTGTCTCTCGATGTTCATATTAACTTCCTCTCGGAATTGCAATGGCCAATCACTTGCTCACAAATACGAATACATTTGTTGTTCTTACAAAGCCATGCATGCAACTGGTGCTAATTCGGCGCTATGCAACTGGTGCTAATTCGGCCCAATTGGATTTGACGAAATTAAATGCTTTTGTGTGATGCCTTTTATTGTACTAATTTAGATTTATTATGTCAATTGCATTTATTTTGGCTGCTTCACTTTTGCATGCTGGTAATGACATGCAGTTTGACTTTTCAGTCGTTTCATTCTCTGTCGCTGCAGTCTGCAACACTAGTCAGAATTAGGGAATAGGGAGAATTTGAATCCAAGTCCAAATAAAAGATTTTCTAAAAGATCGATCCTAGCTAATTAAATCATAGGTTTGTCGCATCCCTTAGAATATTTCCTATAGAGTATATTAATTTTATTATTTAAATATTTATTTACTTATTTATATGATAAAAAAAAGTGAAAAAATATGTTATTTTCTAAAAAGTTCTTTAAATATAAATAAATTTATTATTTTAATTAAATAAATATTTTTTTAAAAAAAATAATAATTAAAACACTCACCTCTCTCTCTAATAAAAAATAATAAAATATAAATTAAATAAAAAAACAACTTTATAAAATTAAAAAAGATAATCATTTATAATTTAAAAAATCTTAATTAGAGTGCATTTTAAAATTTTAAATGTTGATTTAACTTTTTAAATAAGTGATAAAATCTTATTTGAAGAGTTTACGAGGGATGCTCTTATTAGAGCCAAATCTAGATTTCTTTACATTCTATTATCTTTTCTTATAAATAATTGTTTCAGGAAATTATTATGAAGTTGAATATTACTTCCTTATAACATATATGCATACAGTCCCTGCAATGGGGTTTTGATTACTGTGTAAACTTGAAGAGCTTGTGGGTATGGAGAGCTTGGTTCACGCCTTGAATGGATCCACATCCTGCGGCCAATGCAGCAAGCAAGCACACCAAGTTCACAAGGTGGAGCCCAAACCAGCAGATCGTTCCTCGTTTTATTTCTTTGCGGACAATGTACATCTCCAGAGGAAAATAGACCGTCATCGGCCAGTACGCTATGGCTCCGAGGAATGCAAGTACTTCATTGAAGAAAGGGAATGCCATAGAAATAAGTGTTGCCATCGCCACAAAGGCTGTCCTCCAAATTAGCCTGAAGAAATTGACACTGAACTTGGAATTATTCTTGCCAATGCCCAAATGGTGCTCGTCATTTATGAACTTTGATTTAGGCCACCTATTTCCAGCCCATGACTCAACCACGCCGAACACTGGCTGAGCCAGTACCTTGTTCAGATGAAAAATAATCGCATTAGACATTTACATGTAGAAATTTGCCACATCTTTTCATGTTTAATTTAGAGAAACATAACTGAACCTGATATGCACCCAAAAGGTGCACTACTATGAAGAAATTTGCCAAATCTATCAACCAAAAGGGCTCATAAAATCCAAATCCAGTCAAAATGTTGCCTTGTGCATGGTTCCCTAATGCAGCGTAGCCAAGGCAACCGCACATCAGGTACAAAGTTGTTGCTGTAAATGTAGCTATAGTGTTAGCTTTCTTCATCACTTCTTGTTCAGGAGGAGATGACTTCAATGTGTCCTAAATATTTTTACAGGGCCCAGAAGCATCAATACACATTTGAAAACAAAAACAAACCATCTAAACTTTTGATCATAGGTTGGCTTACTTGGATTTCAATCAAGATCGCAGCATATGAACAAGCAAATGCCATATTGCCGATTGCTTGAAATATCCTCCAGGTTTTATCTGTGGCAGTTAAATCCTGTCCAATTTCAACTCCTGTTAGACTGGTCTTCTCTCCATGTCCTGTTCAAATTCCAGCATTTTCAAGATAAGGAAAATGCTATGACCAATCACTGTTCCAAAGCGAGATTAATTGCTGAGTCAATGGGAAAGGATTACCTGAGACAATCTTTGCAAATGACAGTCCCATCCCAATGCCAGCATATGAAAAGGACATGCTTGCCGCGATGGTGGAGAGCCATGACAGCTTATGGAAGTTTGGGGTCTGAGACAAAAGAATCTCAACTAGTCCAAGGGCCATCGTGTATGGTTTGTAGGAATACTTGCAAGGAGCCTTATGACCTTCTTTATGGTAACAATTTGATTTTCTTATAGCCCTAAAAAATTATACACCAATCATATTAATATCAAACATTGTCATGAAGATCGAATTTAGTCTCTGACATAGAATGTAGTCATATAGAGCTTACACCATGCTAATTGATGCCGTGATTGTATAGCCTACTATTGTTCCACATAGGAGGGTATATTGGACCAACCCAAGAGCCTTGTACTTTCTGTCACCTTATTTAACTCACCATAAAGGGAGGGTGTTAAAATTTAAAATCATCGATACCTCAGAAATTTTGCCTGTATTCATTAATTAGTTGTTTGAATTTACCCAAGTAGTTTTTAACAGCATCCCTATATGTGTAATTCCTCTTCACAGAGTTTGGAGCTCTGTAACATTCTGCTAAGAGACCAGATGTATACAATGATATGCCTGAGAAAATTACGAGAGTGGCTATGCCGATGATCCAACCCAGCTGAGCCAAACCCCACGCAAGTGAGAGCACTCCAGAACCAACAATTGCTGTAATTATATGTGCACTTGCAGTCCACACAGTCCCTATATCAAACACAAGGGTATGTAGATTGGAAAATCAAAACAATTTGACATGAATGCATTCTCCATAAATGAACAAAAGCAAAAACAGAAAACAAATCTACCCATCACATTTAATGATCTTTAATGCAATAATATGTAAATCTACAAGTAATGTAAGAAATATATTATAAGCATCCGCTAAAGATTTGAGCTATCCTATCATTTTGTTAAAACACTTAGTAAAAAACACTGAACAACGTAACCCAATCAGTCAATCTCCTCTTCAACCATATGATTGGAGCAAATTTCATGTTTAGAACTCGATCCTCATTAGCGGTTAAAACTTAGAAGTTAGAAGTTACATATAAAATTATACTCGAGAGAAGAAAATAAATAAATTGGGCACGGCATACTTTCCTAGCAGAACCCAAAAAGAAGCAAATTGATTCAATTATATCAACCACTAAACTTACATGCAAAGTTAGTATTCCTACATGAATAAGCAAATGAAACATGATCAAAACAAAGCAAAGTGTTGCATGCGTGAGCAGGGTTCCGAGAAAACTAATATTATATTAATAGAGTACTGAGAGAATCAATACCAGTTCTTCTAGATCTTCCATCATCATCAACTTCCCCATTTGCAACTTTAACTGGATCCACACTGATTTCACATATCTCTGACTCAATCTCGTGATTCATGCTGCTCAATTCTAACTCTCTCTCTCTCTCTTTGCTTCTCTACTTGAACAAGTCAAATATTGTGCTTTGTAAAATGAAATACTATTAACTGGCTACAATATAACAAAGAAAATTGGTAGCCAAAATGGATTGCAGCTTTAAATTCTGGGACCGGCCTATTTTTAGATGAAGGATTTTTATATAATTTTGGTAATTAATTTAATCCCATTGCTGCTGATGCAGCTCAATATCACTGCATATGGCAAAGATGGCTACGTAAATTGCAGGCACTTGGTTTCATTGTACAACACCACGACTGCATGTTACGCAGAGAGAATTGGACCAGATTGCATTAATGAGTTCACATTTTAAGTCATTGCGTTGCATTTATTACTTGGGACCTCACTAATTTGAAGTATCTTCGACTGAATTATCTTTTTTCAATTTTATGCTAAATATTGATCAGTTACAGGATCATGGCCTCGTAGGGAATTCAAGTCTTTCTTGTGCATTTGTGCATTTGTGCATTTGTGGGTGAAAGAAGATTATTAATAATCTTTCTCTAGTACGTGTGTCGTTATTTTTATTTTTTTTATGTGAATAATTTGTTAAATTGTGCGGTTTAATAATATTTTTTTATTAATTTTATTAAATTTTATAATTTAAAAATATGTCCGTATAAAAAAAATGAATGTGCTCTCATTAGAAAAAGACTATATACATACACTCTCAACATTTAAAAAGATTAAACAATAATAGATTTGGGTAAATTTTATTTTCTAAATAAATTAAGGTTGGTTTCTGATAAATTATTCTTATTCTCTTTTCCATAATTGCAAACAATTACATTTACTGATGCCTCCTTCCAACTTGACGCTAATTAAGGACTAAGGAGCATTACAGTTTACCTACAAAGATTGGGAAAATTTTACCTCTCATTGATTTTTTTTTTTCAAATTTTGTTGATAATTTAAGATTCGTTTTAGTTTATTTATTTTGAAAGCCAGCTGCATTTTAGCTTAGACCATTAATAAACAAGGCTTAGCTGCCTGTAATCTTTAATGCGTTTGAAAATGAATTATACTATAAAATTGTACATTTCTCTGTTTATGAAGATGTCCACATCAAAAATACCTTAAGAGAATGGTGGATTGGGCTACTTGAATACACTTGCATTTGTACAGAATGACACGACACGACTCAAATATAGGCCTGCATTTATACAATATGGCACGACACAACTCAGATACAAGCATGATTAGATATATATTTTTAGCATAAAAGTTATTTTTTATTGAATTATATTGCTTAATTTATTAAATAAATAAAATTGAAATGAACAACATTAAATCTATTAGTTTTTTACTCTATTTAAATTGTACTGAATTTGTATAATTAATTAATGTCATGTTATTTTAAATTAGGAAAAATATCCACCGTCTACCTATTTTTTACATCTTTTTAAAAAATACACAATTCCTTCATTTTTTGGCTAGAATCCACCTAAAGTTATATTTTTTTTTCACTTTTCCACTTCCGTTTGGAATCTGTTAAGAAAACTAACGGAAACTTAAAAAAATGACCATTTTACCCTCCAAAACAAAAATTACAATTTCACCCTAAAAAATGCCAAAAATAATAAGATTTAATGATGAATATCATTATTGGTACGTTAATGAAGCACAAAAAAATCTTAACTACTAGAGATTATAATTCAATGAATAATAAAACTCTATTTATCTTAAATTCAATTGATGGTTTGTGAGATTGGACTATTTTTAATACTACTATTATAATTTAACATTCTAATTACCGACATATTTAAAAAAAAAAACTTGCATTTGATGGTTGTGGAATTAATTTCTTTATTGACCGATGGGGAAAATAATTAGATTTAATCTAATTATTTTTTATAATTTTTAAGGTGAAATTATAATTTTCGTTTTGGGAGTAAAATTGTAATTTTTTTTAAGTTTCCGTTAATTTTCTTAACGGATTCCAAACGGAAGTGGAAAAATGAAAAAAAAATGTAACTTTAGGTGGATTCCAGCCAAAAAATGAAAGAATTATGTATTTTTAAAAAAGGTGTAAAAAATAGGTGGACGGCGGATATTTTCCCTTTAAATTATAAATAAATGGATGAGTTGTTAATCAAATTTGAAATTAAATTTGTATTGCATTAGTGTGGTGTTACTTGTTTAGTTTTCTTATTATTGTTACTGTTATGATTTTAACATACTTCAAATGGATGAATGAATGAGCTTCTGGAAAAAAAAAATTAAAGAAAATATTGAAATTGGTCTAATTTCTTTATTTTATTATAATTTATATTTTAAATACGGGCCTGTGCAAAGCAGGCCCCAACATGGCATTGTCCACCACTCAGTGGGCCGGGCCCACGAACCCCCATGAGCTTACTTCATCTCCATCGTTACTTGCTTTTCTTTTCGTCCAACTCTTGGATAACCATCAGACTCTCAGTGTATGGCAACACGAGTATGTGATCAGCTAAGGGTCCGTTTTCTGTGAAGGAATTTGACCACCAAATGACTTCATCTTCATTACGGTAGTTGAAGTTCCTATCTAACCATAACAAGTAAGTTGATAATAAGTGTAAAAAAATCTTAAAATCAAAAAATGGAAAGTCTGTGACAGATGCAATTTACTTTTCTTTTTTTTTTGTCCCCTGAAGTAGACAAAGCGATTTAGACCTAATTGTATATTTTGCTGTAACAAAGAAGTTTCCAAACATCATATAAATAGAGTTAATTTATATGACAAAAAAATAGTAGTTAACAAATACCTTACAAAAAGGGGAAAAATATTGGAACAGCAGATTTTAATTCAACAAAATCATAATGACAGGTCGACATTAATGATGACGATAATATGCCTATAAAAAGAATATCAGTAAGAGATTGAAGACTGATGGCAGAGCGCGGTCAAAAGAACAAGCAAATTAAGATTTCTGCCAACAGCGGAAGTGTGACTAGCTCTGCCCATTTCACTTGTACTCAAATGATGGCACTGGAGGAGCATCAAAGCTCTCCAAAACCTCTGTTTTACTTCCACCACTGGTTGCTTGGTCTTCCTTTTTACCACCGAAAAACCCTCCAAACCAGGAAGACGAGGAAGATGAGGATGATGATGAACTCTCAACTGGTACTGGTACTTGACCTGGCATTTGCCCCATAGGATATCCAGGCACACCAGCCATGTTGGGAGCCGGCTCTTCCATCATAGGCATATTCTGCGGTGCACTGAGAACCTTATTTAACATGATCCCAGCTCCTTCAATCAAAGCAAGCAAGACCCCACCAAACAAAGCCGACCTGGAAGCAGAACCCAACCCTTGCCGCATCGAAAGAAACCCCCCAGTAGCAGCACCAGCTATAATTGAGTTCCATGGGTCTTCCTTTTGTCGGAGATACACCATTGTGCAATCAAAAGTAGAGAAGAGGCCGCCCCACACAGCAAAACTGCCGCCAACTCGAGGGGCATTCATACGTACTGCTTGAGTTCCTCCACTTAAACGTGCACCTGACGGGGAATTATATGTACCTTTCAAGAAGTGGAATGCAGCACCTCCAACCGCACCCATTCCGAATGCACCACCAACATCATCAAGAATACGGTCAGGGCAAGGTTCTCGAGAAGTTTCAGGGGTTCCCATAGATGTCGTAAAAAGGAGATAAATCTAGCACTCCAACGCACCTATCTCCCCGCAAGCAATACCCAAAGCCTAAAACAGACATAAAATGGAAAAACTCATTGATATCAATGGACATTAAGACATAGCTGCATATTCAGTGAAATTTCAGACTTCCTCAAGTTTAATTACGATGAACAGACATCCCCAGAATATGACCACAAACTAAAAGAGACAACCGAGTTCAATCCCTCAAAATAATCAAGTTAAAACTCTTCAATTAGCTTCATGAAAAGCTGCTCTTTTTCATGAAAAATAACAACTACTAAATAATCCTCCTTTCAAACACAAAACTTGATTCTCAGGAATATTCCATAATGGTTGCCCGGGAGCAATTATTGCGACAATAATCAATAAAAGAAAAGAAATTAAATTTTGAGCTAAACCTAATTAGCTAATTGATACTTTGAGTTATGGAATCAAAGGACAATATAACAATCAAAATAACAAGACGATAAAAGTATAAAACCCTAGCACAACTGATAATCACTTAGATTAAGAAATATTTAGAAAAGAAAAAGGAAATTTGCCAGTAATTTCTTTGCAACCGAACAGAAACAAACTTTTCGTGTGGGGGAGTTTTCTTTTAATTTCTCAGCAACCAAACAGAGAATCGAAACGTACCCGTAAGAAAATCACAGCTTGATCGGACAAAGTGAATGCATCGTGGAAACAGTGCTGAAGCGTATAGGGCCTCCCCCTTTCGTCGTCTTCGAATTGGTACACGTGCACTGCACGCTGATGATTTTGGACATTTTATGATAATAACATGGAGTCCCTAATTTCTTACTATTTTATAATTAACGACATATTATTTTCGATTTGTATCATATAGGTCCTCAACCCCGGCAACCCTTGAAGTCTGATCAAATGCCCCCACACCGGTGACCCCACTGGAGAAATAAAGGATAGTCTCAAACATTACATATTAAAATTTCAAATGCAAAAGTTCCATTCAAGGTGTTATTTATTTTAAAATATTTTGTCAATCACTTAATTTATGATTGTTTAAAGTTGTTCCGATGTCAATCATCTATCATTGGGTTGTTGAAATTCACATTTAATAATGTATAAAGAAACATTCCCACAATTCCAACCAAAAACAGGGAAAAAAAAAAGAAGGGTCCTTCACAGTTGACACTCAATAAAATATTAGAGGAAAATTAAACCAAAATTGAGTCAACTTATAAGCATTTCAAGCATTAGTAATAGTCGGGTAATTAATGGGATGAGGGAAGGAATAGAAAATGTTTTGAGATAGATGAGAGACTCTCCTCCAAGTTCATCAAATCTCAGGGATCATAAATATTTCAACTTAATAAACTAAGATGAAACTTAGTTTATATACATCATTCACAGCCACTTCAGTCACTGACTTATTTTACAAAGGCTAAGGCTCCAGCCTCCAAGATATGAGAATATAGAGTGTTCATATCATTGGATACAAAAGCAGGGAAACTTAAATACATGTACTGTCAGAGCAAAGCATACTCTACATTAATCATAAACTCAAGCCTGCTTCTTCACACCGTGGCAATTAGACCATTTAGAAGATTGAACATGTGAAATTTCTCCATCATTATCTGATTCTAGTACACGATCAAGTGGCAGTCTTTTCTTTCTCAACGGCAAAAGCTGAAAAAAAAAAAGATTACAACCCATTACAGGCCAGCTAAGATAATTTGAGCACTTCTCAGTTTTTATGAGTGAATTGAACTCACTTTGTACCGTTGAAAGTTCAGAGCTCTTCAATACAAGCAGCTTCTTCACAGTGGATACAAACATGCTGCAAAATTTCGTTGACTCCAATGAAAATGACGGATTAAAAGGGGAAAAAGAGAGAGAGAGAGAGAGAGAGAGAGAGGCTAGAGATTGACAGTGAGAACTGCTTACTGCCATGGAACATCACCAACAAGCATCCTGTCTCCTTCGCTATCCTCATAAAGTAATGTATATTCGTCGCTTTTGGCTACTGAACTTGTGTCTATTTTCGACCCTTCCATCTTGTTTTTGCATCCAGCAGCAAATAGATCTTGTTGAACTAAAATGATAAATCAAAATTGAACTAATTCTTTTAACCATATGTACATAGGATCACGTCCCAAGTAATGAAAAATCAACAAAAATTAAGACTGACTTTTATGTAGTGAAGCTTCACCTGGAAGTAAACCTTTGAAGAGTTCATCAATGGCCAAGGAAAGTTCCTCATAGCTGTTATATGCACTGAGATTTATTTTCCTTCCGATGGGGACACCTTCCATATTGATTTTCACAAACAGATTAGTCTTGAGACTTTCAGATTTTGCAGCAATTCTCTCCTCTGCTGTTTCATCTGGCTTTGACAAGCTGCTGCCGCCGGCAGCAAGATTTTTCCTGAACGAGCCGATTGGAGGCCATCCAACTACTGGAGCAGGTGCAGTTCTGCTTGTATTAAAGCAAAATTTAGAGGAGACAAAAAGGAAGTAAAATTTATTGACCTTGGCTAGATACTATAGCTGGCTGAGTAATCTTTAGCATTTCAATTTCAGTCAGTAGTACCACAATAAGATTGAAAAAGAATTAATGATGCTTGTCTGATTAACATCAATCATTTTTTGTTTATATAGGTTTGGTTTTGTTAAAGCAGGGCATATGAATATTATGCAAATGAAACTAGTCCATAGTAGTAGAAATTTTAACTACACATAGCTAGTAGGAAAAAGGATTTTCTCTTAACAGAGCTCTTCCGAATTCACCCACAACAGAATAAAATTAAATAAAATAAATAAAAGTCACCGCAGTTTCATAGATAGAACCAAAGGTAATTATCAGATTTTGAAAATTCAAACACACATGAACGGCAAAATGATCCTGATCAATTTTCATCATGTAAATAAAGAAGGCCAATAAAGAAATGCTGGTTACCTCTTATTGGAGCCATCGGTTACAGCTGTGTTTGCAGCAACTGAGAATGCATTCTTATCTGGGTACAGTATCTCTGCCACTACAGAGCTACTTGACTTCAAGAAGCCCTCTTGCTTACCAGCCACTCCTTGAGGCCTCAATGTGTCTTCAAATGCTCTTTTGGCTCCATGGAAACCGTTATTTCTGGTACTGTGACCGAGAAAGATTGGAAACTTATCTTGTTCTGGACTTGGAGGAGCAAGCCTCAATTCCAGTTTTTTGTCATCAGAGATCATGCTACGCAACCCAGGATTTCTTTTCATTATACTTGGCTGATGAAAGAAGGGAAAATGAAACAGACTTGGATGGAAAGAAACTGTATTTTGCTTCAACCCTTGTGCAGAAAATGGGTATTGAGTGTAGAAAAAGAGTGAAAATACATAATGTCCACAGTTACAATAATTTCAATTAAGAGGCAAAATGGAATCATTTGGAGAAATGGAATGTTGGCCAACAAGGTATTAATTGAGGAGAAAGAACCTGAATGAAACTAGAAGCACTAGCACATATTATATATTAATGGAACACTCATTCTCCATATGCCTATCAGGAGTAATCAGCTTTCCCTGGAAAAAGTGAAGCCTCTGACACTAGTAAATAGTATTAGCCCACGTTTAAACCAACACCACGATAAGACTCTGAGGGTAATATAATTAAGACCATGCAATAAAATTCCAAGCAAAGCTAGAGTTGATACACGTACAGTGAGTGGCTTCATTGACTTATGTTCAAAATTCTGCCGGACGCCAAGTATGGTCCAACAAGAGGAAAATGGTTGGAGTTTCCAAAGCTTAAAAACATTCTAGAAATGGAAAAATAGAAGCTTACACACGCTAAATGCAACTTCCTCTATATATAATTTGTGCTCACTTCTGGCTGTATCATGACACCTGGAAAACATTAAATTATCTAATCACTACAGAGTGGGATGAACAAATGTTCTCAATTATGAAGTTTCCACTTGAATTAGCATCAAAACTCAAATGAGGGACATTCGCTGACGTACGCAATTTCATGTGGCATTAGCCTTGCTAAATTTTGTATAAATTTAAGAGAAATTTCATGGCAATTTTGTGAGATGGCACCCTAATAGTAGCCATTGACTGACTCGTATTGACGGGCGTGCTTGTGCTATCCGCGTTTCATGGGTGGGTGGACAAGGCTGGCTTGCGGTACATTTTGAAATTTTTTCGAAGCAAGCAATAGAGTGTTCAATGAATACTGGATAGGAGATATATCAAGTCACTGTCATCATCATTTGCATGAACAACACTTTTGCACTCACTAGTGTGTAGTGGTGGTTCCCTACTTCCCACTTATTTAGAGATATAAATCATATGATATGGATCCCCCTGCCCCTGATATTTCTGGTCGAGCTTCAGAAATTGCAAAGGGGATAGCCCTTTAAGACCTTTTTTGCTTTTTGCTTTTTCTTCAATTATTTGATTGTTTTTATCATTACAAGTTTGCCTGCCAACCCATCTACCAAAATCAAATCACTCCCTTTCTTTTCCTCTTTTGATAGCCATAACTAATGTTGAGAAAAAAATGGTTAAGGTTTCTCTCCTTCCAACACCTGTATCTTTGTGAAATATGCCTCCAATATCAATTGTCTAATGGTAAACGAACTGTTTCTTATCCAAGGTTTTTGTGAGTGTTAAAATGAAAATGGATAATGATGATGATAACATTACTCTTAATTTCCTTTCCTTTTTCTAATTAACAAAGAACACCCCCATTGAATGATTACCAAGTGTAAATAAGAGAACGGTTAATTTGACTCTCTCTCTCTCTCTCTATATATATATATATATATATGGAAATTCATAATCTAATAAAATTCGGTAGAGAAAAATAATAATATATTTGATTTATTTGATGTACTAGAATGACTATAATACAGCTCCATCCCTTTCTGTTAAAAATCCTCGAGTTTTCGAAAATTCTCACCCTGAAGTTTTCGTTACTAACCCTTGATTTAAGACATATTATGTGCGGTATTGTATAGAACATGAGCCATCAACAATGAAAACTTCGAGGTGCAATTAAAAAAATTTGGAAGGATGCTATAGCAAATAATGTTATAGCGAATAAGGTATATAGCCTTCGTTACTATGCATATAGAACCTTACTATTGCTTTTGTGGATTCTCGGCTTCAGTTTTTAAGAAAAAAATGGGCTATTTTGCTTTGGTCCACCAAATGTGGACAATTTTTAGTTCGTATGTTTCCTAAAGCAAGGCCCTTTGGCTTTGTTTATTTTGTGGCTTCGCTCTCAGGTAATGGATCCTGTGGGGTTTCCGCATGTTGGCGTTGACAGAATGTTAATTGCATAGAGATTGCTAACGATCATCGTTATGTGATCTCAATTTGGAATCATTTTGTTGAAGCAATTAATGCAATTGTAAATTTGGAAAGCAGAAACTGTTAAGCTCCTGGCTATTGAAAATAAAAATGAAAATGGGTTTAGGCGTGTTCAAGTTGGAGTGGATAATAAGAGTGTAGTGCATTTGTTGATAATGGCCTCTGTTCCAGAAAATAAAAATGCCACTCTTATCAAGGCTATTCGGAAAATTATTAGAACAAGATTGGATCGTTCAACTTGAGCATGTGTATCGAGAGGACAAATAGTGCTGCTGATTTTCTCGCTACTTATAGCTTAAATTTCCCTATAGGACTGCATGTTCTCCTTTCTCCTCCTCCTCCTGAAATTATTGGCATACTTTATAAGGATGCGTATGGGATTGCACACTCCCGATTAGTGTTGCCTTACCTCCCTGAGAGCCCATTTTGAATAAAAAAAAAAAAATGAAAAAGCTAGCAGGCTTCGCGCGCTTGTGTGTCCGTATGTATATATATATATTAATGTAAACAATCTTTTATTCTTTTTCTTTTTGCGGGATAGTCACAACAAGAAGTCTGAATAAGCTTCATTACGAGGGTGAGCATATTTCAAGCTGGTAATTTTCCCAATTTATTTGCAAGGTTAGATAACGAAAATATCCTCGATTAGACATGGGATGCATTAAATAGTAGGAAAGATGCAGTTGCATTATTGGTAATAAGTTGTAGATGCCCAGAACATAACTCCTGCAGCATCATTAAATACAAGCCTCTTATATCTACTCAAGACTTTAGTGAGCTCGTAGCATCTCTACACGAATCGACGGACCGGCGGTGAAGTGACGACGGTTCAATATTATTTTGTGCGTATCATGTATATGATATACGTAATCATATGCCACCTTATGCAGCTTTAGCTTGTTTCACCATCTGAAAAGAAATGAACACATAGACAATATATCAAGTACAGAGTTTAAACAATGTGAATGCACACACAATTACGCAGACAGCGAGGTACCTGAAAGTAACTTTCGAGCCGCCTCCTCAGAGTTTCATACTCTTGCTTGATTAGTTGGAAACTCCTACTGCATCTGCAGAATTTGAAGCACCCATAATTGAAAATTTGGCCCCAGATCCAGAGTGATGACTGATGAGGAGTAATTATTTGTGTGCTTGCTTATTAAAAATTCAAATAAGATTACCCTTCAGCATTTCCAGCATTGCAGTATTCCCCGAACTGTGAGCATGCGTCTTTCACCTTTTTAGCTCCAATACTAAAAATAAGTGCACAGAGTAAATTAAAATTAAGCTGCTTGTTTAAATCAAGGAAAAATTTCGACATACCCCCTCGTTAAGTGACAATTTTCAAATCACACTCTTACTATTGAAAACATCAAATTATCCGTCGAAACTTGTTATTTTTAATTATTGACTGTTGTTGTCTCATAAAATATGAAAATACCCCTACCTTAACATAATATTCTTATAACGATATTATGAGGCTTAAAAAAAGGGTTAATGTATGACTAGTCATTAGAAAAAAAAATAATTGATGTATAATTAATCATTGAAAAATAAATTAAAAAATAAAGTGTTGAAAAAACTTAATGGACCTAAATAAATTAATAGTTTTCTTAAATTAGACATTTTAGTTAAACAAATTACAATACATGTCATCATATATAAATTACGATAATACTATCAAGATCAAATTTCAAAATTAAAAGGCAAACCATCTTTATTTTTTTCTTTTATTTTTTTCTCATCCTTACTCTTTTGTCTTTTTTTTCATATTTATTTTGTTCTCATCTTTACTCACTCGTCTTTTTCTTCATTTGTTTATTTTCTTTCATGTACGTGACTTCAACAACATTTTTTTCTTTCCTTTCATTTTCTCATCCTTACTCCTCTGTTCCTTTCATTTGTTTTTTCTTCTCATCCTTACTATTTCTTCATTTTTTTGTATTTTATTTTCATGTACATGACTCCAGTAGCAATTTTTTTTTTCTTTCCTTTCATTTTTCTCATCCTTACTCCTTTCATTTGTTTGGTGAGACTCCAGTAACATTTTTCTTTTGTTCTTTTATTTTTTTATATCTATATTTTCTTTAAGTATCTTTACAAAATGAAAAAGAATAATAATGATGATAATAAAAAATATGAAAAAAAGGTAAAATATTATTCTTTTTTCATTTGTAGTTTTTAATTATTTTTTATATTTATTTTTTAAAATATTTTTTTTAAATACGAAAAGGTAAAATTTAATCCGTTCAAAAAAATTAGTCATAGAGGCACAAAATAAAATTATTTTAAAGTATTAGAGAGCATAGTATAAATATTTCAAATATTTATTTGTGTTTTGAAAAACCTAGAAAGATTTGGACCCATAAAAATTATTCTACCTAGGTTTGATTTTTTTCTGTTAATTAACTGTTAGGAAAATGTGCAAATACTATTTTATCCTTTTAGCCGTTAAAAATAATAGAGAGATAACGAGTTTTGGAGAACAACTTGATGTTTTTAACAGTAAGAGGGACGATTTGAAGTTTGTCACTTCACGAGGGGGTAGGTTGAAATTTTTCCTTAAATGAAAAAGGGAAACTCGAATTATGGCAATTTTGTCGATAAGAAATCTTTAAATACCTTGAGCAGCTACCCTTGAACTGATGCAATATGTCATCCAGCCTGCTAAAATCTACTGGCCTATTGCTCCTGCAAAGATCAGTATGAATAAAGATCATCACCATCAAAGTCAACTTCAAGTAATCCCATGAATGTTATTAATACATTTTTTTTTTTTTGTGTACTTACAGCGTTTGTTCTATGTTCTGGATCAATCTTGCAGAATCACTGTAAAACAAAGATACAACCTCCTCAACAAAATTTGGGTTCGCATCATCTTGCAGATCCTCCAGCTGAATGAGCTGCTCTGAGTCAAGATAACCCTGTAGCAATTTTTCATTTAGTTCACCATCCCATGCAGAGCTACCAATTAATATATAATTGCTGAATCAAAATGAAGCGTTTTACTGTTTTCCTTACAAAGTGCAAAACGACATAATTCAATAGAAAAAACAAGGGGAGGGAAAAAGAAAAAAGTGCATCTTTTTAAACGGATTCTCCGTCACTATCATCGAAGTAGACAATGCTTGATAACGATCATCTATGGGTGCAAAAGTTTTTGGGGAAAAGAAAAAAAAAAAAATCTTAAAACTTAAATCTATCTCATAACCATGGTGGCGTGAATACTGGAAATTGTTACTTTTTCTCCCTGCATTTTCTACTTTTACTATTTACTGGGATTATTATTTTTTTTTTTAATAATCTTCGTCTAGTTTGTCAACTCAAATAGAATAATAAGTGGCATGGGTATAGAAATGATTATAACATTTGTTTGACATATAATATTCCATACGTTGATGATAGAATCCAAATGGATTGAATTTTAAGGATTCCAATTTAAAATTTGAAATAAATTTTCTTTTGATCTAGTATTATGAAAACCGACAGAGATAGGCAGTAGTAAAAGTCGATTTTATTTTTTTTATTTTTCCTTTTTCTAAATAGTTTTAAGTGAAAGAATAACCACATTTTGTGAAATCATGAGTATATGAAGTGATACAAGAGAGATAGATTATTGAATGAAAATGAAATTGAAGTAATAACCTGGTCAAAGAGGGAACGCCTCATGTAGAGGACTTGATGCTGCAGCTGATTGCTGTTCATTTTTTGTCTTTTTTTTTTTGGGTGGGGAAGCGGAGAAATGTAAACGAAAAAGACGACAAAAGTATACAATATATATTATTATATATTATTATTATATGATGATGATTATAGTGAGAAGAAAAGCTTGCCGTTGTTGTTGGGGCGAAAGAAAGTAAGGGGGGAATTGATGATGTTGTACTGCTAGTGCTAGGCCAAGGTATTTATAGCAATGCCCAGCCGTGTAGTGGCAAGCAAATATCTTATTGGGTCGTATGCATGGAGATTCTGTAATTTTTCTTTTTTTTTTCTTTTAAAAAATGATCGGTGTCTACTTTTTTCTAATAAGCAATTTTATTGTATTTTTCACAACTTCAAGATTATCTCCTATCCTAACCCTGATCTTTATATTTATATTTAACGTAGAGAACTAGAAGGTTCGGGTCTCTTCAAGTCTTCAATGAGCTTTAATTATATTAAACTTTAATACATTTGAGTTGATTGAACTTTTAGATGGGCATCAATTATATTGAATTTTAATTGTATTGTATAAAATAAGAGTGGGATTATTAGCACCTCATTAAATATCTCTTAACACTCATTTTTTTAATCAACTCTATTCAAATATTTTAAAAATTATAAATTTTTTTTAATACATCCATCAATGATAAAAATATCCTTAATTAAAACTTATTGCGCAAACCTTATTATCTAAATTTTATCATTAAACTCCATTTTAACAACGAGATTTATTTTATTTAAAAGAAAAAAAATAATTGATTTTTATCCTCTCTATTATAATTATGCAGCGACAAATTTTTCACCTGAAAACTAAAGAAAAATGTCACCTTTTTAGTTTCTAAAATGTTAGATTTTTTTAAGAAAAAATTATTTTTAATTTTTGAGTGAAGGTTTAATTAAAAATTACCTTATTATGTAATTTTAATAAAAGTTAAAATTATAAAATAATTAAAAATTTGAAGAGGCATTTGGAGGGGTGCCAATAGCTCAACTCATAAAATAATTATTAAAAAAAAGACTTCGATTACATTGAACTTTAATTATATTGTATAAAATAATTATTAAAAAAGGGGATCATCTCGCAACTTCAATTTTAAAAATATTATCATGGGTGCAGTACTGCACATGATTAAAATTTAATTATTTTTATATTTTAATAGTTTTTGATGGCTATTAAATCATCACTTTATATTTTAATTGGAAAAGCACTTAAGTTCCGAGATATTTACAATACATTCATTTAAGTTCTGCTGCTTTTTGTACATCAAATGTCAAATAAGCTGACCGCTGTGGTGAACGCGTTATTGATTAAAAACGATTTTAAGAGGGATTAATTTCAATTTACCCCCTTTCATAAATTGTTTACGCTTAAAATACCTCTAAATTATCATAAATCTCAATTTAGCCCTAATTATTGTTGAGAACATTTTTTTCCCTCATCTTTATAAATAGTCATTGAGAACAAGTTGAGGTTTCCATTAATTTGCGAATAATTCGAAGATAATTAATTTTATTAGTTGGGTTAATCGAAAGTAATCCCTATAAGAAGAGACAGGACATGGTAAAGTTGATAAGATTATCTAACCAATTAGTAGCTTCTAGATAAAGCATAGCGGCAACGGCATCACTAATATCTGGTCCATGCATTGAGTAAACATGTAAACCCTCGTAACATGATTGGATTCAAATCAGTAGCCGCAAGCACGTGGCAGACAGAGATTAGCTTGTGAGGGCGGGTGCGTGCCTAGTGCTCATGCGGGGAGCGGGAGGGGCATGTCCAATTTAACCTCGAAGCAAATCCTCGAATTTTCTTCCCAGGATACGTCTCTGTCAACGTCCCCCATATTAATCCAAGGTAGCTAAAATGGCATCCCCTATTCTTCTTATCTTTTCCAGCAATAACGGCGCAGAAACTTTACCCGACAATTTTTTTTTACTTGATCATAATTTATTCACCTTGTAGGCGAATAATGAACAGAAATCTACACTCCTAAAAGGCAGAATCATTGATAAGATTAACCACCCTCTGCGAATATCATCAATCAACGGTTATACAGCAAGCAAGAGATCAGTAGAAATCACAAACAGGCTGTAGTTAATTTCGGCGAGTGTTTTTTTATCACAACATAACCTTAAGAGAGTCAGCGAATGAGAAAAAAATGCGAAATTTCTCAAATTGGAAAATATCTGGTAATGATTGAAATGAGAATGAGAACATTATTAGCTTTAGATGAGAAGACGTATCTTTCTCGGTCCGTCTGCTATTCTCAGGAAAAAGATAAATGTTAAAAGAAGGGTTGAGCAGAGATGCTGCCTTTATTCCTTTGCCCCCACTCTAGAAAGAGCGAGACGGCGGGGAAAGAAAAATTTTCATGGTCATTGACTTTTTGAGTCCCTGTCCTATGCTTTATGCAGATGCGTGATCACATACCTCCTTTATGAAAAAGGAAACAAAGGTTTGTGGGTGGATGGGTGGGTGAGTGGGTGGACGGAATGGGATGAGAATATGAATAGTTCATCTCCTACTGGAAGGATAGACATTCTTTTCTTGCTATCACTATGTTGATTGGAATCCCACTGTAAACATGATAAACCCTACACGCAATATCAGGATTTATAAACAACATTGAGGGGAAAAACGAGATTTCTTCACCAATCATAGCCGGACCGGGTCTCACAATGCCCGGACCCGATGCACTTTTTTGGCTTGGGCCAAGTTTTTAAGCCTGCCACCGGGTCGGGTACCCGGATTTTATATTAACACTATATGTGTATATTTTTTTTGGTAAAGTTTTAAATTTATTTTAATAAAATTTGACATGAAAATATAAATTTTAAGTGTTTAAAATTTTATATATGTGTAATAAATGAGTCCAATAAATATAAATATTTAAAATAATATATATTTTTTAATAAAATCCGAGTTCTGAGCCGAACTCCAAATTTATCAAGTGATGCCTAAGATCAACCCGACTTCATACCCGGCCCACAACGCCTGGGTGCAGTCCAGGTCCGGACCGGATGGATATTTTTACCACCCCTAAATAAGCACACTATTGGCATTTTCAGTGCACTTATATCAGCACACTTAACAAACCATCTAAAAAGTACAATGGGAATAATTTACTGCATAATTAATAAACAACTTGCATGCATATCATGGATAGTAGTAGGTTCCTACTAGGGAATAGAACAAGATTTCTTATCTACGCTTGGAATTGAACCCTATACCCTAATCCATTTTATTATTTAGGTGCATTTAGAGCATTATAACTAACAGCGTCAGCTTTCCTTGGTTTAAGAGACTAGCAATCTTCCACAAGGTAACAGTCCTGATTAAACACTATGCACCAAGGGCATTAATTTATAAAACAAGAGGCAATGAAACTAGCAAGTGTGAGAATGCGACATATACTTGCTAATCAGCGTATGAATGAATAGGAAAAATGACAGATAATTAGCCATTGAGTATGCAAGCAGTTGCACCAATAAGAAGAATAAGTAGAAAATAACAGATTGGGATCCTCAACAGACTTAAGTGAATTGTATTATATCTAACAGCAAATACAAGCGAAAAAAGATTCGCTGAATAGTCAGGTCAAAAAAATTACAAATAGAGTGGAGAAAGGAAGACAAGAAGTCCATTGATTAACAAGGAATAAAAGGTGCACCTGTCTGGACGAAAGTGGTGGAAGCAACAGCAACAAAGAATTTGTGGACTCCCAAAAAAGTTCTCTTTTTCACTCACTGAGAATATTCTCATGTGCATACTCCAAAAGTTTGTGGGCAATGATGGATCATCCAAAATTTAATTTTGAGGTAGCTGTATTGTAGATCTTTTTTCTCGAAAGTTTTTCCACAAGCATCGGTTCTGCTTAACGCCGCAAGAATCCCATTGCCTGGTAGACATTATTGAGAGTAGCATCCGCTATATCTGCAGCTTTTGCAGCACCATCTGCCATGACTTTATCCAAATAAGCTGAATCAGACATTATTTCCTCATAGCGAACCTACAACAGTGGCAAAACCTAATTGATGATGGGACATGTTTATTATTAATAATTGAAAATCAGCAGTAGAAGACAAATAGGCAACTTTTCCAACAAAAGGAAACAATCTCAGTACAGTTGCTAGAAGAGTAGGGCAACTGATAGAGTCAAATAGTGTGGAATACAAATACAACTTCATCCACTGATCCACATAAAGCAGAGAAAAAAAGAAGTTGCGTTCGAGCACCAATTATTTAGAACTATACAGATGCAAACATTAAATAAAAAGAAGAAAACAAAGTGGAGAGATCAACTTGCTTTCAAATCAACTTGAGTTGCAGAATCAAGCAAAATGTTATGCTTATCAGACTGCAGTGTCATGCACTGGCCAGTACTTAAACTTGACATCAGTGTATGCCAAAATATTACATGATGGCCTATACCAGATGTATCTCGTACATAAGCAATGATTCAGGCTATTAGACTCTTATTTTTAGAATTAGATTACGGAACAGACTAACACCCACACCACCACAACCCCCCCCCCCCCCCCCCCCCCCCGGCGTGCGGCTTAAGTGCATATAACATTATTTTCTTCCCCAGCTACATATATTTATTTGTTGGCACTCAAGCATGTAAAGAGAGTACTCCATGTTTCATGTCAACAACCCAAGAATTTTATCTAGTGTCCTACTACTTTTAGGTGCTTACTAGAAATTCCAAACAAGCTTGGATATACATCAATAACTAATATTATATTTATATGAAAGTATAAGAAATCATCATTGCAATTACACAAATTAAGAAATCATCATTGCAAGTACACAAATGTACCCTGCACCTTAAACTCTTTTTTCTTAATTTTTAAGCAAAGCACCATATATAGAGTTAAGACCTGTATGGGATGCAGATGCTCAATCAAAGCATCCGTCAGAAGGGGTTTAAACATACCCCAGTTCATATTTTGGCATTCCTCCGCAACTTCCTGCAATAGAAGTTCATGAGAATTACTTCAAGTGTGGAATATCTAAAAGTTGCCACTATTCGTATGCACACATATATAAATAAGAATTCAGATGAACACATATTTGACACTGGGAGAAGAATTTTGCCAAATGAAAAGGATGAAAATGATATTCTATAGTGTGATGCAACAACAGGTTAGCACTTGTAGGACAGATAAGGCCAAAGGATGCATGATTAGCGTCACAGTTGGAACTCCTGATATATACCATATGCATGGATGATGCAAATATCAACTTCTAAATAAAGATCATCCACAGCCTCAAATAAAATACTAGACTCAAATTGGATTCATAAACTGATATACTCAACAATAAGGGTTAGGTTTTGGGAATTGAAATCTGTTTTTGCTCATGTAACATTCATTTCGTGTCACAAGCAGGTTGTAATCCAAGACAAAATTATATCTTTAAATGTTATTCTAGTTAACCCTTCCAGGAGTCCAAAGTGTTAGGTTTATCCACAGGACAATGCCTAAGGGACGTCATATCATTTAAACAACCAAATTGGTAATAAAGATTCAATAGAGGCTCTGAATCTCAACTACAAAGTTTATTTTCCAGTATCAAAAGATCCAATCAGAATAATAAATTTTTAGTAATAGAATCTGAATTACAAGCTTACAGCAAAGAACTGCAACCAAATTACAAAACATAAATTCCATACCCCTTTGGTCTTCCCTGAAATGAGCTGATAAATTGAAAGAAGATTGTTGCATTCAGGTCTTTCCAGATTGTCAAATTCCAGACTGTAAGAGTTACAGAAATGAGAGACACATAAAAAAGTATAAGACCTCATAGGGGAATCAGTCAACTAGAGAGAAAGTAATAAGAAAACAACAGTAATTCAATGACTTCCAAAATCAGGACAGATTAAGAGTTCACCCTGCAGACGAGTCGGTTTTGCAACGTTTAATCTTATTTGCTATTACCTACATGGCAAAAGTTAAAGAGAGGAATGAGAAAACATCAGAAACTAGCTTCCTCATATAAACATGTATAACATCTAGATATTAAAAAACAAATGCAAAATTTGTGTCCTGATACCTGAGAAAAACCATACCTTAGACACGTAAGGATGGCAGTATATTGCAGTGAAACATACCTAAGAGAAGTCACTTGAATACAATTTCTCTTTCTACAGCTTAAAGCCAGGCTAATCATGATTATAGCAGCAGATTAACTTTGTCATGTATTATTACAAGTCAATTCTATGAGAGTGGTCCACAATTGGTTTTTCTTTTTCGGAGGTATAACTAAGCGTTAGCTTTTAAAAATCCAAATTAGATTTAAAATTGAGGATATAACGTAAAACTATTAAAACAGCTTATGGAGTCCAATACCTATTTCTAAAATATTTATCGAAGGTAACCTGCAAGTCAATGTGAGATTATATTCTGGAAATCTAATATCATCCTCTATTCTCTATGATAAAGCAATGTTCAAATTAAAAGTAACTTGTATTGGCTCAGTTGACCAAGCAACCTGCACACTGACGCGGACAGGACAAAAATACAAAGAAGCATATCATTTACACTTAAACCCAGATAACATCAATGAACTTATAATTCACATTATAGTGCTACACAAGGTTCATTAAGAAAGTCAAGAAACGGCGAAAAAATTTGTGACTCACATCTTTGGGGTCAAGAAGATTGATTCGAGACTGATCAGAAGGTGCAGACTTGGACATCTACAAAATTGATAACCACAACAATTGTCAGCAATAACCAAAAAGATATTTATCCGATATTAATAATTGTTAATTGTTCTTTCTTAGGTCCAAAGCTAGGTTGCTACTATTTGTAGTCAAGTAAATACCACACTGTCTCCGCAATCACAGAAATGAAAGGGACGTTCTAAGGCTAGATACAGGGGCATAATTGAATGAACATCAACATTCGTAAGCAACTGGCTATGGAGATTGAGGAAAGGCCTTCATATATGTGAGAACATGCTTTTATTTTGAAAGATAGGATTGTTTGCTACCAGCTCCTCAAGAGCTTCTGAAAGGAATTGGGAAAACTGCTCTTGAGATAAGTGAAAAACTTAAACTTACTTTTTTTGCGGGGGGTGGTTGGAGGAGTGGGGGAGGGGAGAAAAGAAGAGAAGTGGTCTTGAACCCTTCACTCTACATGTCCTCAAGATTCAGGCATTCAAAGAATTTAAGTTTTACCTATTATCTTGAGGTTATGTTCACAGCAGTCATAACAACAAGAATGGCAAAAGAAACTGGGAGAATGGCATTCATAATAAAAAATTGGGGGAGTTTCATCCTTGAAAAGTGACGAATTGCCAACATTAACTCCTTGAGCAAACCTCCGAATGATCAAAAGTTCCAAAAAAAAAAAGGGAATATGAAATACCATAGGTGGGAACATAATAAGTCATATTTTATTTCTCGTATTTACTCTCTTGATTGATACCCATATAAATATATTCAATCTACCGCATAAAAAATCTATAATGTAGAATACACTACATTAAATGGTTAAAACCTTGGAAAGCCCATCAGTAAGGGACATAACTCGGGCTCCCGCTGGTGGTATTAGGGGTTCCGGTACCTACATGAGGAAACACATTTGGTAAAGAATATTCCATTGCTTCAGAGATAAAATTATGAGATGAACCAGGTATCAAGAAAGAGAATCCACCTTAAAAATAGCACCTCCCCGCCTGTGATCAATATACAACATATGAATGACGAAGTGGAGCAAATAAATACAAGAGTATGACAACATAAAATCTATTGAAATGAGTATTATCCAAGTCCAAATCAACTTATAATTTCTTCTTACCCTCCTAACTTCTTCCATTTCCTTCCTCCATATAAGTAATTAACACGCTCAGCCAATTCACGGGTCAACTCCAGATGCTGTTTCTGATCCTCACCAACAGGGACAAAATCGGACTGCAGGGGCACACTGCAATTTATAAGAATCATGCATATTCAGGATAAATATCAGCATATCATGAATATGCAAAGGCATAGAAGTACACATCAAACTCTCTATGTTATACTCTTTTGATAAACAATACAAACTAAATAATTAAAAAGAAACTTCCAAGAAAAATATTTCATGCCCTATTGAAAGAGTTGCAGGCCTTAATGACCACCTGATATAAAAGAATATCAGAAGCCATCAGAACAGGATAAGTCAAGAGCGCAACTCCAACATTTTCATCCCCCTGCAGAATAAAAGTCAAAGAAACACAATCAATTTGAATAAAGAGAAACAACAGTACAATACACTACAGAAGTAATAGAAAAGCAAGATAAAATCAATAAAAGAACCAACAATCTCCACTCATGACACAAATGGTATACACCGAAAGAAAAATTAACAGGTAATAATGGCAATGAATATCAAATTTAAGATTACACACCATTAGCCTCTTGTGGGACTTGATAACCAAAAAGATGATCTTAACCTTTGACTTCAATTCAGTGGAAGTTTTTTCTGATGTCTTCAGAGTTGAGTGCTTAGATGAAGCCAACAAATAAGCAGATTGACGTTTGCATAAATAAAATTCATTCACATTTCACTACTAGAAGAACAAAGTGTAGTAGTGGGGGTTTTCCTGTTTAGGTTAAAGATTTTAACAGTAGGACTGGTCCAAATGCCCTGAGCACTGACCTAGTTCATGTGCATGAGCATTAAAGTCTCATTGATAAGAAGTGTATGGGGTAACACCAGAATTTGCAAAACAAATTAATAGCAAGAAATGTATGTGCTCTCTCTCTCTCTCTCTCTCTCTCTCTCTCTCTCTTTCTCACACACACAAAAAATAAAATAAAATAATATAACAGTGATGACAGATGGGGCTGTCATACAGCTACTAACGCACCGCCTTACGAGATTTTTCCTTAAATTGAATCATTTTGTTCAGCCAACCAATTGGTGTTGCAGAACTTAGTAGCCACATCAACTCTACATGAGCGCGAACATGAGACTGCACAAAAACAGAAGCCTGCATGTCCAATTCAAAGTTAATTCTTTATAGTTTGAACTGAAATGCTCACATTGCTAAAGACAATAGACCTTCGAGTTGTCTATCCCGCATGCCAAGTAAATAGCTGCAGTTTCTCGTGTTGCTTTAGATAACTGTTGTGTATCATACGGTAATGTAATCTATACAAACAAACATAAAAGTAAAAGGTAGAGTTAAAAATAGTCTGCAATTACTGCTGTAAGAAAACCCAGTTCAAATGATTTTGTAATCTATAAAAACAATCATGTGGATTTTGTTAATTTCCTTTTTTTCTTTTTTTGAATGAATTAATTTACTTTTCAGTCTAAAAATTGGTTATACAAAGACAAAAGGAATAGTTCGAAAGATATACCGCATGGAGATCGACAATGAAAAAGAGAGTCTCATATGAATTCTGCAACATCAAATCACAAAAGGGCTATGAAATCACAAAACCAAAAAATGATGAAAAACTGCCAAAAAAAAAGAGGGTAAAAGATGTAAACTAATAAAGGTGACAATTACTTCAAATGAGATCATCTTAACCAGTCCTGTTAGAAGCCCAAATCATTACACAGATTGAAAAATATAAATTCAGGAAGTTGACAACAATTTCACTTCCTCAACCAGCTAGCATATTTGGTTTTTGAAACTGACATGCAACATCTACTAAAAGTGTAAAGTATGAAAAACAAGTATGTCAACCTATTATTCATGACAAAAGGTGCCAAGGATTTATTTGAGAAAAAAGGTGCTATGCAAAATACTGGAAGAGAATAGTATCGGCAGCAATACGAGACCACTATCAAAGCATTCCAAAAAGGTTGTAAGCAAAATAATTGGATATCAGATTTAAATGATAAAATTACGGCATTATGTCTATTCAACAACAGAGTCATTTTCAAGTTAAGTTATAGTGCCTCATCTGAGAATACACAAGAGATAGTCAGACTACCTGAAGCGCTATCCAATTTTTTATGGCACCAAGATAATTTCCAAGGTGGATAGATCCTGTTGGCTGCACTCCGGAGACTATCCTCTTTCTGCAAACAAATCGGTCAACTTAAATGAAAAATCATCTGAAAATAGGAGAATAATGAGAAGGAAAGCATGTTGAAATTGTCAGTGAACATTCTGTTTTTTTCACAATTCAATTAGTTAGCAATTAATACCAAAACAAGCTCAAATCGTCAATAAAGATACTATATTTCTAAGTAATCCTAATGTAGATTATCATTGTGATACACACTAATCCATTGCATTATCAGTAATGCGAAGTATACAAACTGATGTGACATGGAACTATTGATTTAATAAAAATAGAAAAGTAAGTGACAACTAATGATAACAAATAATGAAAGCCATCCCTAGCATATCATTCAATCGTTATTGCTTTTCAAGTACATAATCTTTAAATATATCGAAATACAAACAAGTAGAAAACAAAATTATGAGAAATTATTCGTAATTATCTGTTTATTTGTGAAGAAGCGAAGCTTACTTAACAGAGCTTGAAGAAGCGACCGGAGCAGTCGGTTCCGACAGCGAGACATTGCAGTAACAACGGAAACCACAGCCGTTGTGTGTTGCAAGGTTTCTGTTTTGACGAATTAGCCCCGGTGTTTTACAATATTTACTTGGAAGTCCACCGCGAGACCTGCATTTTCTTAATTAGCAAAAGCAAAATGGCAATTTAGCAATGAAGCGTTGGAGAGAATTTCGTTAGTCAGTTGAAGATGATAAAAGGAAGTGGGAGATAAAGAGTACAGTGAAGAAACGAGGCGCGGGGAGGAGTTGGAGACGATGAGAAAGTGAGAGAGAAGCGCGCGGCCCATTGCGTTTGTGTTGTGTTGTTTGGGTTTTGGTCTCGTCTATTTTATCCGTCGAGCGGATAGACGCGCTATACGACTGAGAAAGAAAGAGAGCCAAGTGCGGATGCGTTAAAAAATGAAAATATGAAATCAATTTGAAAATCTCGCAGGCTCCGTAAATTTAGAAAGTAGTAAAGTTTTTAATAAAATAAAATGTTATGTTTACGATCTTATCCCACTCCGTTATAAACTACTACTCACATTGGATATTTAATTTATATTCTCTTCGGGTGATATTTTAAATAACAATCACAATAAAATTATGTTACATCTATTGTATGGTACAATAGTTATTTTCAGCTATTAAATCTATAATTTAACGATTGTAAGTAGCTGTTGTATCATACAACAGTTGTAATATAAATGAACCCTAACAATCATGTCTACTTGTCATTCGATCTTTGTACTTACGAGAGCAGTAATTGAGACTAATGATTCGAGTCCGGACTCACGCCTCTTCAATTAGTAACGATTGGAATCTTAAGGGCTAATGCAATATCAGTTGTGTAATTATATTATCAGTGTAAAAGAAAAAAAATATATCAATCATATGATTCGTATCCATATCTATCCTTCATCTGATTTGAAATTAAAAAAAGCATGATGAGCGAAAGCCCAATCCAAGACCGAATCATAGCTGTCGAATCTTGTGCTTAAGGTTTAAGCGAACAGCATCTGAGTTGACATGATTGCTGGGCCAAAAATATTCGGCTCGGCCCAATTTAACAACTCTATTGCCTACAACCCCTACATTATTCATTTATAGTCTCTCCTTATTTAACTCAAATCAGTCGGAACACTCCCCGCCGGCGCCGTTATTCCGTCTCCCTTAGTCCCGCGATTGTGGCCACGACGACTCGCCGCTGAACCTTCGAGTTTCAGCCAAGCGATCACCGTTGGCCTCGCCACTCTGCTTGCTATTGGAGCTGGAGTACTTGGAAAAGTATTAAAGCATAAACAAGCAGTCAGTCAAAGAGATGGATAAGAATGAAGAGAAGCAACGGGAAGAAGAAAGAGAGCAAGTGGTGAGTCCATGGGAAGTCTCATCTTCAGGAAAAATAGATTACGACAAACTCATCGACAAATTTGGATGCCAGCGACTCGACCAGTCGTTGGTAGACAGAGTCCAACGACTCACTGGCCGCCCTCCTCACGTCTTTCTCCGCCGCGGTGTTTTCTTTGCCCACCGGTTTTTTTTCTTTCTTTCTTTTTTCACTATTTTATATTCATTATTATTATATGTTTCTTTAGTCTTTTGATTGATTGGGATGAAACTGGGGCAGAGATTTGAACGACATACTGGATGCGTATGAGAAAGGGGAGAAATTTTATCTGTACACGGGAAGAGGGCCATCATCAGAAGCTTTGCATTTGGGGCATTTGGTTCCTTTCATGTTTACCAAGTTAATATTTTATTTTTCTTTAAATTTCAGCTAAGTTACTACACTGAGTTAATTGAAAGTTTTAAGACAACTATTGTAATTTTTTTTTTCAGTGAAAATAGATAACTTGGTATAAGCTCCTTTTCAAACTACAATGTGAATTTTTTTTTTTAAATAGCAAAATATGAAGAGGCAGTTCTATAATCGGCTTTATATTAGTTTTGTTTGTTTATTATTTTTTTCAGCTTGTAACAAAATTCGAATAGCAGGTACTTGCAAGATGCCTTTAAGGTTCCTCTTGTTATACAACTGACTGATGATGAGAAGTGCATGTGGAAAAATCTTTCTGTTGAGGAGAGTCAAAGACTTGCAAGGGAAAATGCAAAAGACATAATTGCCTGTGGTTTTGATGTAACAAAGACCTTTATCTTCTCTGATTTTGATTATGTCGGTGGGTGAGTAATTGGATTTATTTTCCAACCTATTTTAGAATTTTATTTATGCTTATACGTAGTTGATAACCTGCCTATAAAGTTTTAGACTTCAAGTTTTCTTTTTTAGGAATTAATGATTAGGGAAGAGGAGAGGAAACTGATTTAGAAATTTCCTTCAAAGAATTTATAGATAGTGTTTGGGTTAAAACTTAAAAGATAGCTCAGACATTTATGGAGTAAAAATTGCGAATCGATATAACGGTGTTGAAAATAATTTTTAATTTTTATTTCTTGGGTGTGTGTATGAGAAGGATTATGATTAGTGTTATTGTCATGAGAAATTGTGTTGTTATTTTGAGCTGATGCAAATTTTGGTTTGTTAATAAGCTTTTAGCTATGTTCAAAGTGCCTAAGTTGTCTGTAAGAAATCAATTTGTCATCAGTCCCACTCACTGTGTGTTGATGTACTGGATCATTTCAGTCAGTGGCATGCACACTGAAGGTTATGGTTGAAGCAATTTACCTTGCTGAAATAGATACTAAAATAGATGGCACGTTGTAGTTTGAACCTTATAGTCTAACATGCAAGTAGGTTCTTTGACTTGTTTTAACTGAATATCGTGTGTTTGCATGTTGTCCAGAGGACGTAGAAACATAAAGGGAAGTTAATATTGGTTGCATGTTCTCTTAAAGACATACAAACATATATCAGAGTTGATATGGTGATAAAATGCATTATGGGCAAGAATTCCTGAAACTATGGCAACGATTGATTTAAGGGCATTATTGAACAACTATGTTGGGATTGAAAAGTGAATTGTTTTAAGTCATCCCCAAATGTGGAAAGATCCTCATTCATTATGTGCAATGACAAATTGCACCTGTCATTGTCGCAGTTGAGTTCTGAAATTGGTATACATCAGCATCAACTGTTTTAGCTTTTTCTTAAACCTTGACGGGCACATTCTGTCGTACATATTCTACTTAGTTCTTGGGCTGCCCAAGATAATGCGAAAATTTCCTTTGCAGTGCCTTCTACAAGAACATGGTGAAGGTTGCGAAGTGTGTCACATATAACAAGGTGATTATACACTTTTTTCTTTTGCAAATTAATTTCACTTTCCTTGGTTTTCTCTCTATTTGGTATCTTCCCTCCCCCGGCATGCCCCCAACACAAAAAAAGAAAAAAAAAACTTAAGCTGTATTTGCTAATGATGCCTTTTTTTTTTGGGGGGGCCTGGTGTTGCTGTTTAGGTGGTTGGCATATTTGGCTTCACTGGTGAAGATCATATTGGAAAAGTTAGTTTTCCACCAGTTCAGGTATGTTATTACACCTTTTCTGATTACATTATGATTTCCATGTGCATGCTCTTGGGGATCTTGTCTTTAATTGCTTTACTATTATATTTCTCCATGTTATTTTGTTGTGAGCTTAGGAGATGATTTATAAGGTATATATCTGTTATCTAGATTGTTTACTCCTTTTGTTTGCATTTGCACACTTGTTGATGACTTCATTGCATGCAAATTGATTAATTAAACTTCCACAACAAGTATACTCAAACTAGATCTGTATAACTGTCTATTATGAATATCATGCCTTTTCTAAATGGCAAATACCACAAGTGTAACGCCTGCAAAGGAATTAAGCAACAAATGAATATTGCTCGGGCAATGTTTGTATATGGGAATGACTTCTATGCTTTATTTTCGGTTAATGCAGGCGGTTCCATCATTTCCAAGTTCTTTCCCACACCTTTTCTCAGGCAAGGATCACCTTCGTTGCTTAATTCCTTGCGCCATTGACCAGGTGGGGAGTCCTTTTTTTTTTTGGTGTAAATGAGACTTGTTGTTTAATTTGAATATCCTTTTGGATCATTTTAATGCTTAATAAATTGTAATTAAGGGCATGTTTGGAACACTACATTGCATAACATTAGGATATTATTCCTTATTAAGATATTGCTATCCGATGTTTGGAATGAAAAAAGGACCTATGGCGTTGCATTAATTTTAAATTAATGCAGGATTTCTAGCATTAAATATATCCCATATTGGGTTTATACCACGTAGCATGAGATTTGTCTCTTAACTACATTAATTTTCATTAAATCATTTTCTTTATTTGTTTAATTTTAAACTAAGGTTGTTTGGTTAATGGAAGCCACCTCCGACCACTGTTAGGGCGCCACCACTGCCTGCTGGATTTTAATGTTCATTGAAGTTCATTTTGGTGCCATTGTAATTCCTATTTTTGGGTCTACACAACAGTATAAGTATTACTGGAAACAGAGCTTTAGTTCGTCATACGTCTACGGCGAGTGGAAGCTCTATTGGTGGTAATACATGGACCATTGAGTAGCTCTGGTGATGAGGACTCCAATAGTATCAAAACTGTCATAAATGGATACCGATGATTGCAGGTGGTGGTTCGTGGTGGCTGGCGATGATAAATTTTATTTTTATTTAAAAAATAAATAATAAATTCAATAAAAATAGAAATATAAAATATTATTATATAATTAATGCAGTGCAATGATATGTAATGCAATACAGCTAATGCGATGCTCTCTAGTGCAATTCACCCTAAGCACAATATTCTCCTGAAACTCAACTGTTTTTGTTTAATAATGAATGCAATTGTTTATAAGGCATGCAATATATAAAATATAGAGTAGTATACATACAAATACTTGAAATTGTAGCTCAACTACAGTTTAAAATTTATTTCACTAGTCATCGCAATATTCAACAGTTTTAAGATTGTCAAGAAACTTTTTGAGGTGGTTAGCATTTATTTATTTATTTTGATTCTGTTTTTTCATTAATGTCTTTGAGTAGTGATTTTTCAGGACCCTTACTTCAGAATGACACGGGATGTTGCTCCTCGGATAGGTTATCACAAGCCTGCATTAATTGAGTCGTCATTTTTCCCTGCATTGCAGGTATTATATTGTCTGGCTTAAATTATGCTGGTAAATGATTGAGAGTCTGGATATGTATATGTATGTGGCCGAGCTTAGTTCTAACATTTGATGATAAAGACATTCAGTGAAGAATTTATTTCTTATACTCTGATAGTTGGTTTGTTGATGTAGAATCATTGATCTCATTGCTTTTGTAATTGATACCTGCAGGGGGAGACAGGAAAAATGTCAGCTAGTGATCCTAATTCTGCCATATATGTTACTGATTCTGCGAAGGTTATTAAGAACAAGGTTTGATTCTGAAACTGCATAGCTCCTCTTCTACATGGCTGTTTATTATTTATATGGGACTACTTTATATTTTTATGACATGCAATAGATCATTCTATTGACACCTGCAGATAAACAAGTACGCATTTTCTGGCGGACAAGAAAGTGTGGAATTACATAGAAAATTAGGGGCAAATCTTGAGGTACTGGAAGTCTTGTTTCTACAAATTTTTACTTTATTTATGTAGTATATCATATATGATGAAGGATGTCAGATTTTCTAAGTTGCTATTTCGAATATGATGTTAATGCGGTAATTGTTTATCCTGCCTTTTCTTTTCTTTTTCTCCCCTTTTATGAGTATAAAGGCAAATGGACCCAGAAATGGAAAAGATTCTGAAGGTCCTGCTTAGCTGTCTGTTTCAAGTATCATTTTACTAATGGCCCTGGTTAATTTTCAACTTTCTTGCGACTGCTCGATACATTCCGGGATTAATGGTTTTGTGATATATTATCTTTGTTTTTGATATCATCCAGGTAGATATACCAGTAAAATATCTAAGTTTTTTCCTAGAGGATGATGCAGAACTAGAACACATTAAAAAGGTAAAATTGCTTTTTCTAGTTATTTTGATTAATCTCTGGTGATAATTGTTGCTTTATGGTCCTGCAAGTTTTTAAGCATTCATTAAGAAAATAGCTAAGATCCATTGTTCTTGTCCCTCTTCCAGGAGTATGGTGCAGGCGGCATGCTAACAGGGGAAGTTAAGCAACTGCCTTGCTCAAGTTTTGACTGAATTGGTGGAAAGACACCAGGTGGCTCGTGCTGCTGTAACTGATGAGGTAACTCTCCTGCATGCAATAACAGAAACCGAATGAAGCTTTTGTAAATTATGTGACATTATTGATTCGATATAGGTGCATTCAGTCACGTCAGATTGTTAGATTTCATGGTGGATTCAATAGAAAATACCAGTTATTAACCTCAAAAGTATTCAGTAATATGAATAATCATGTTTTCAATTGTTTGCTTCTTTCAGATGGTTGATGCATTTATGGCAGTGAGACCCCTTCCCAATATGTTCGACTAGTGTTGAGATGATGAACTTGGGCAGATTTCCATCCATTCAATTTCCCAACCTGAAACATGCATGAGAGATGTTTCAGCTTCAAGCTACACATGATGGACTGGATTCCTTTTTTACCAATTTCTTTTCAGAATATCAGTTATAATAGAGTTTTCCAATGGGACCTTAGAATTAAAGACGTGTAAGATAATGTCAGATGGGATGAGGCTGATTCTCTTGCATGTCATAATTTGACACCTAGTGGTTCACTTGTTTGAGCACACGCTGTTATATCCAAATATTTTAGCACATCAATCGCTCAGTCTTCTCCTTGATTTCTATAATCATTCCACCACTTTCATTCTTTAAAATTTGTAACACAAACTAAGAAGCAGCAACAGGAAAAATCATGCTTGGGAATCGAATCGATCATCCTTTTTTTTTTATTATTATTAATTGCATTTGAATAACTACCTTTTTTTTCTTGCATTATTGTGAATCGTATAACGGCTACAATACCATAGATAATTTCATTGTTTGGTCTCCGTCAAACTTTCAGGAACGAGAGTTATCCGGTATTTACCGATGGAATGAAAACTTTTAGCCATTATGGTATTTTCATAACTTAGTGGATAAATAATAAAATGAATAAAAAAAATCATAATCAGATCTGTTGTGCTAAAAAAGATTGGGGGGCTGAATAGCATTGGGCCTGGCGTTATGAGAATCGACTTATCTACAAAAGGGCGGAGTTGATTGGGTCGACAAGCCCACAACCACTCGTAGCGCTTACTAGAGATTTCATTTCGTAGAGATTCGCAATCCATAGAATAGGCAGGCGAGAGTGTGAGAGATTCGTAATCCATCAAAAGGCAGGCGAGGGTGTGAGAGAAAGAGAAACGAAGAATAAAAAGAAATAAATGCCGGTGGCCTGGGAATTGGTAGAAGATTTTGCCGCGGCGTAAGAGAAACATTGAACCAACACCATAATAATAGTAAATCAGATAGAATATACCACCGTAGATGCTCACAAATCCAATTATACGCCTTGAGCGGGAGTGAGAGAGAGAGAGAGAGAGAGAGAGAGATGGTAGACGATAGACTACTAGAAAGAGAGAGGCAACAGATCGAGCAGATTCGTCAGCTCGATTTCGAGGAATTGCAGGTTGAAGAAGTCGACGATTTCCATGACTCATCCGACGACGACGACCGTGCCGCCACGTAAGACCCCCCTCCCCTGGCTCTTTGATTTTCACAATTTCACTGGATTAATTATCTTATCTTAGCACTTTAATTTATCATTTTATAATCACTACTCTGCCTGTAATTCACGTCTTCACTAGGCTTTGATTTTTGAACTCATGCGCGTGTAGGTGCGAGTATTGAAATATTTATTCTTAATACTATGTATGAGTGATTTACTTCAAATTAACTGGAGATGCTAAAATTTGTTCAAATTTGAGTGGCCTGACCAGTGATCAGTTAGAAGCACGTTCTAACTTTATGTTATGTTGCTATGGTGTCTGAAAATTTTACCTTGTTAGCTGTTATTATTCTTGTAAATGTGTAGAAAACCAAATGCTTATTAGCCAGCCTGCTTTGAGCTCTTTTGTGACCTTTGAATACTTTTAGTTCTGGTTTCAATTGTGTTATTTTATTGTGATTTTCCAAAGTTATAGGAATAATTTTGTTACTGGTAACAGGGGCGCCGACTCATCCAATCAACTTACTTTCGACACCTGTTTGGCTTCGTTACATACATACCTTGGTGGTAAGTATGTGATCTTTGTTGCTGTCTCCCTTCTGTGACTTTTTTTTTAATTTAAAAAAATCAAATTTACATTTTTCCCGGTTGGTTAGTGATAGTTCAAACTATTTGAGGTTTACTAATGACATTTGAGTGTAACAGATGTTGAAGATACTCACAACAGAATGGCTTTCTTGGAAGGGGGTGCCATCCTGACCCTCCCTTTGTTCTATCTTGATGGTATGTTACTCTTTTTTTTTTCCCCTCTGATTTGTTTTTCTGTCATAGCATGTGGAATTCAAATTTTAGTAAATTAACTAGTTCATAAACTCGCCCATGTAAGGCCTAAAGACCTAATCATTTAGTGAGGAACAGTAAGGTTTACCATGTTCATATCGTCTTATCTTTGTTCTGGGGATGTCTTAGGCTTTCTCTTCTATTGCCCTTATAAATAAATCTTCCAAATTATAGCATTCTGACTTTGCTGTTGGTTGATTGGTAGGAGTTGTTCTTTTCCCTGAGGCTACCCTTCCTCTAAGAGTTATTAAACCAAATTTCGTAGCTGCTGCTGAGAGAGCCTTGAGCCAAGTTGATGTCCCTTATACTATAGGGGTGGTATGTGAACTCTTCATCACTTTAATATATATATATATATATGTATGTATGTATGTATTTATATAGAATTCCTTTCTGTAGCTATATCTGAAATTGAACCGTGAAACTTCTGTTCAGGTTCGTGTTTTCAGGGAGCCTGACAACGGACGGATAACATTCGCAACCATTGGGACAACTGCTGAGGTTGATAGCTGACCCTGCTGCTTTCTTTCATTTTTTTTCCCCTCATCTGATGATATGTGAGAAAAATCTCCATATGAGCAGTTAGCGTATGGTTAATGTTCCAATTCGAGTTCTGAGTTTCCCGCTGCTGCTTAGTGATTGTTTATACATCATATGCATTTTTTTCTCCTCTCTAGTACTTTCCACTCCAGTTATAAACCCAATTGCATGGATTTCTGAGTTTTTAAATCTCATTTCCAAATCCAACAACTAAGGGCTTGTTTCTAAAATTTTGTGAAGACTTGATATGAAGTTTCTTCTGTTGACCTCTTTATAGTTGTTTCTGTCCACAATTCCCTTTTTGTTACTTAAATATAGTAGTTCATTTTCTCAGATTCGGCAATACCGAAGGTTGGAAGATGGTTCACTCAATGTTGTAACTCGTGGGCAGCAGAGGTTTCGTTTAAGACGCCGCTGGATTGATGTTGAAGGAGTGGTTAGAACTTTTACTTTTTGAAACTATTCACAAGATTTGTCGTTTTTGGTTTCTTATAGTTTGTGAGGCTGATATATCCAATTTCATCTTCTTAGCCTTGTGGAGAGATCCAAATTATCCAGGAAGATTTACCACTAAGGACCCCACGGGATGTGTTTGAAACATTGGGATGTGTGAGTAATCTAAGCCAGAGCCTCTCACATACACTGCTGTCAAATTCTTCATCACATCGATATGGCATCAGGGACAATGATTCAGATGCAACTTCAGAGGAAAGCTTTGAGAGTGAGCTTTCACCAGCAGAAAGGAGAATCCACCAATCTCTTATTGATTCCGCCTATGGTTGTGATATAATGGATGAATCGACAAGCAGCGATGATGATAAATTTGCATCTCAATCTGACATTCGATCTAGAAGACCTCATCTTAATGACTCTGATTCCATTGGCAATTGGAAACAAAGTGAAAATGTTGGCTTAAGAATTGGAAAGAGTTCTGCATTTGGAAGGCAATCTCATAGAGGGGAAGGGTCAAAAATGTGTTGGAGAAACGAGTTGAGTCAGTTCCGTAGAACATCAAGAGCATTCTTGCCCCATTGGGTGTACCGTATGTATGACTCATATTGTCTGGCTCAGAGAGCAGCAGGTAGTTTGACCTTGCTTTTTGTTCTTTCCTAACAGTGTCTCATTTGAAGTGTTACATTATTTATTTATAAAAATGTATTAAAAGCAAGATGATTTTGGAAAATTCTCCAATAAGAGATGAACCTATTAAGCTTAACCATTTGTTGTAAAAGAAATCTCTTTTAGTTAAGGCTTTACTTTATTCTTCACTTTTTAGATGATTCTCCTTTTCTAATTAAGCATTGAGATATAGGGAAATAACCTGTCAGGACTTCTGAGAAGGATGAGGGGAGGGCTCTTTTCTTTGGGTTGTTTAGGTATTGGATTTGACATGTGTCTTTTCATTGCTTGGTGATACTACTAGTTGTTTCAACATTTTGCAGATAGGTGGAAACGAACAGTTGGAACACCAAACATGGATGGTCTTGTCAAGAAGCCTGATCTCTTGTCATTTTATATTGCCAGTAAAATACCTGTCTCTGAATCTACTAGACAAGAGCTTTTGGAGATTGATGGTGTTTCATATAGATTGCGCCGTGAAATTGAATTACTTGAGAGTTTTGATCTTGTTCGATGTAAAACCTGCAAGGTAATATAATATTATCTCTTCAAGTGCATTCATGCTGCAAAGAATTGCCCAATTAATGCTTCCTTTAAAATATGTTTATGCAGACCGCAATAGCAAAGCGGAGTGATATGTTGGTGATGTCTAGTGAAGGTCCTCTTGGTGCTTATGTGAACCCGCATGGTTGTGTGCACGAGATACTAACTCTCAATAAAGCAAATGGCCTTGCTCTCTATGGTCCAGCAGAAACTGAATACAGCTGGTTTCCTGGGTATGGGTTTATGTTTCCTGTTTGGTTGTGATGATTATGTGCTAATCTTTTCTCTCATTTCCTGCTCTTTTCCACCATTTGCTGATAAATTGGCTTTAAGAAATAATCAAGGCTGTGATTGTGATGTTGCTATGGTTTGCAGGTATGCATGGACGGTTGCCAGCTGTAGTACTTGTGAAACCCACATGGGCTGGCTTTTTACTGCTACAAAGAAGAAGTTGAAGCCTAAATCATTTTGGGGGATACGCAGTTCCCAAGTTGCTGAAGGAACATGCTAAGCCTAGAATTTTCAATTGTCGAAAACCCTCTCCAGTCATCATCCTGTAATGAGCTTAATATGTAAATATCGGTATTGATATTTTGGCGATATATCCGGTATGTAGAAAATATCGATGCACGTGAAATATGAGTTGGAGCATTTCATGAACATGAAAGCTATTTTCAGCATTTGCAAGTTAGTGGCAAAATCATATTTCTGGTGAGTTGGAAGCCTAGTGCTACAATGTTCCATTTATGCATGTAAGCAGATTTGATTAGATTGTATCTACAAATTTGTCATCCCCTTCAGTTGGGCAATGATCGATATCGAATTATGCCTTGTTTGAAATTTACAGAGCCAATTTTTTAACGAGCTACGGGAGAAATGACTCTCTGCGCTCAGCTACTGGTCACTTGCTCTGCCCACCAGCAACTACGTTCTTAATTGTTAATTCACACAGCAAGCTCAGTCGATGATGATGGATGCCAGATTGCCGGTGAATTCGAGGAACCAGAATAATATCTTCGAAAATGAGGATTATACTCTATTATTTTGGAGAAATTAAGTGAAATTTTCTCGTTTTAAAATAGGTTGAAATCTTTGTATAGTTATAATAGTGTTAAATTTATATATTATTTTAGTATTCTACCTCTAGTTTTTATGTTAATCTTAATAGTTAAACATTCTGAAAATGTAAATCCAAGCAAAATGATTGATATTCACTTTATGATTAAATTAATTTAATAATGGATTATAAATTATGGAGAAAAAATTATCAGTAGCAGCTAGGAGAAACATTATAAATACCACTAATGGTTGTATAAAAGTAATAATTTAAATTGTAATAACAATTGGTCATATATGACCACTAAAGTTCCAGCATGCATTTTAGTACTACGTAAAGGGGAAACAAATAAAATGTGTTCATATATGAAATTACAATGACATTTAGCCATGTGTCCATTGCATTATTACAAAATGATGACTAAATGGCTCCCAAAAATTTATAATGCATTATACCTTTGGGCTATCAACTTCGCTCTTGATGACTAAATGATTCCCAAAAATTTATAATGAATTATAATAAATTTCGGCTATTAACTTCGCCCTTGATGAATAAATGATTCCCAAAAATTTATAATGACTTATAAATTTCGACTATTAACTTCGATCTTGAGGTTATGTCAACCGATTTTTATCCATAATTTATAATTCATTATTTAATTAATTTAATTATTAAGGGTAATGTCATTTTACTTGATAGATATATTTTAAATTATTTAAATTTTACGGCTAGCATTAAGATTAAGAAGTAAAATAAAATAATAAAGTAATATTTAAAACTAACACTGTTATAACTGCAGATAGTTTGCACTTATTTTAAAATATGGAGGAGATTTTGCTCAATTTCTTCGAATAAGGAGAATCCTCATTTTCCCTGTCTTAATCTATTTCATTCACAATTTTCATAAGGCCAAAGATACTGCAAGTAGCCATAGTGAAAAAAATTTCATTGGCGATTTCGTGGTTCCGTTGAAATTTATTTCTGCTGAAACTAGGAAAGTTGGTATCATTTTCAATCAATAAAGGAACAAAAAGAAAAAGGAGGTTCCTGATAGCAATGCTAAGAACCTCTACATGATGAAAACGAACCAAAATTGAAAACTAAATTTAAACTGATAAACAGGCGACAAAGAAATATTAAAAAGAACAAAAATTAATATAACTAGGTTCGCAGCAGATTGCAGAATGCAGATTATAATCGCACACTTCCATATGGAGTTCAGTTCAACGGTAGCTTCGGTACATTGGGCTGTACATGCAGCTCTCAGCGTAACTCACTAGATCCTTAGGACGAGGAAGACGGGAAGCCAGACCTGTATACCAATCAAACAGTATGATTAGTAAGAATTAAGAGTGTATTGGCTATCGTTTGACATGAGAAAGGAACTCACCAAGGTCATATGCCTTGGCAGCAACTTTAGCAGCAATGTGGCCAGAGATCTTTCTGATATTAGTGAATGGTGGGTATATCAATCCCTTATCGAAGTGCTCCTGTGTCACTTGCGCTGCCAAAGCTTCCGCTGTTGCATTGGGAATAATGGAAGCAGTTAGAATGGATCAAGCCCTGTTTCTTACTTTTGGCACATATGTAAAGAGAACAGAACGTAAATGTCCTGTACACATTTTGAATCCAACAAGTAATCATCCAAGTACTTACAGGCTGCTAGAAGCATCTCATCGCGGACACGAATTGCACCGGATATTATCAAACCTAGACCCAATCCGGGGAATATATAAGCATTGTTTCCCTGAGAGACAAAAATGAGAAAGGAGTAAATAACAACTTCTTGTAAATTTCAGGTAGAGAGAATTTTCAGCAACAAAGTGTTTCAGGTGTAGGTAGAACCTGGCCAGGCACAAAAACTTTCCCATTGTATTCAACAGGGTCAAATGGGCTTCCACTAGCAAAGATTGCTCGACCCTGTGGATTTGGTAATAAGGTTAACAATGAAAATGAGATCAGAGAGTTGCATAAAGAACGTCAGCATAGGTAGTGCAAGAGTCTGAATATTAATTTACCTTACTCCATGTATAAGCTTCTTCCGCTGTACACTCAGACTGTGAGGTAGGATTGGATAGAGCAAAAATAACGGGTTTCTGCATGCCAACCATTGAGATTAATGAGAAATTCTTCTGGGACAGATCATTTATATATCGGAGAGACAGAGAGATGGGGGAAAGGGGGTTGAACCTCATTAAAGGATGCCATAGCCTCGACCACCTCCTTTGTAAAAGTCTTTCCTACTCCAGATGTTCCCATCAACATTGTTGGCTTGATTGCCTGATTAATTGGGAGCATGAGCCACCAGGTAAGATAATGGCTAAAACATTGAAATTGTCCAAATACATTAATGAATTATCAAGTGACTTTTTTTCCAAACCTTGACAGCATCTAATAATGATTTGATAGGTGCATGCTCATGAGCCCATGGCTTCTTGAAGTGCTGAAGTGACTCCTTACGAGAGCTCACAATCAGTCCCTGCAACAGGTTCAAAACATCAGTTTTGCCTCGACGAAGATAAACTGAAACGTAATAGTTGAACAAGCAAATGATTAATATAAAGGTTAACTGTTGTACCTTCGAATCTACCAGCCAAATCTTCTTACGGGCCTCTTCAATTGGAGCTTTTGTCTGCCAAGAACATAGTAAATGATTAATCACAAAGCTTAGGGCTTGGCTAGGAAGAAATTAAAAGATAAAGACGAGAAGTTTATACCTGCTTTGACATTTCAAGAGCAATAAGCTCTGCTATACCAGTTCCAGCCTTCAAATTCAAAGGACAAAAGTGAGTCAATGAATATATGCAACATGGGTACATCTATGGCTTATCTTGATAGTACATAGGAATAGAAAGGAAAAAATAAGCGCACAGACATACAAATATTAAAAGGGTGCCAGTTGCCAAAAATGATGAGTAAACTGAAATTATGAATCATAGCTTGACCACACAGGAAGGCATGCAGACAAACCAAGTAAGAGCTATTAAAGAATATAATCACACCATTAAATATGTAAATAATGTATGTGAGGGCATTTGATTGAATTTATCTGAAGAAGACAGAAAAGAAATAGAAAGTTCATAAGGTGCTTCAGCCTCACCTCTCCAGCACCCAGGAACAAGAAAGTTTGGTCAGCGAGGGTTCCGCCAACTAATTTCAAAGCGGAAAGAATCCCAGCTAATACCACAGATGCTGTACCCTGCAATAGATGAAAGAGTTCAGAGTTAGGAAATACAGTATTCATAAAAGAAAGAGAATGAGCGAGCTTTTACAACATCATTACCTGTATATCATCATTGAAAACGAGATGGCTTGAGCTGTATTTTGACAGAAGCTCAAATGCATTGTGATTTGCAAAATCTTCAAACTGGAAAAGATGTTAATATTGTTAAGAACATAACCGCATAAAGTTCAGAACCAGCTCTTTTACTATTAAAATGTTGAGAATGATAACTGACCTGTATGAGGACTTTCTCCCCATAGTTTTGCTTTACTGCGGTCATGAACTCTTGTAGAAGTTCCGCATATTCCTAAATTATATAGATAGAACTCCTTAATGTTTCAGAAAATAAATAAACTTCACAGCATGGCTAATTAGGAATCAATGAAGGGAAAGAAAAAAAAGAGCAAAAAGCAAATCTCCAAACCTGGCCAGTTGCCCTCTTTTGCCTTAGCCCAATGTAGAACTCGTCATTCAACAACTGCTCGTTGTTTGTGCCTACATCTATGGTTATGGGCAAGCACTGCAGATGGTGATGCGGGAGTTAGATACAAACAAAAAAATATTTTATTATCATTAAGAAATACTTAATCATAGTAATGCTTACAGCTGACGGACGGAGTCCTCCCAGTGCTGTGTACAAAGAAAGTTTTCCTACTGGTATTCCCATCCCCTGGCAAAATTGAGCTCATTTGCATTAAGTAAGATGGTTAAATCATGTTATTATTCCAATTCATAACTTAAATGCATGTATCATTACCTGGCAGCCAAGATCCCCAAGCCCCAAAATACGCTCACCATCAGTAACAACAATAACTTGAATATTTCTCTCTGGCCAGTTTTTCAACACTTCAAGAATCTTTCCTCTGATTGGACACCACTAATTAGCATCCACTTAAGGCAATCTAATAGAGCAATAACACATAAAAATAATACATATACAATTATATTATCATACTTCTCTTTCAAACTGATGTAAAGACCCTGGGGGCGCCTGAAAATGCTCCCGTATTTCTGGCAAGCCTCTCCAACGGTTGGAGTGTAAACAACTGGAAGCAGTTCCTCCACATTATCAATGAGAAGCTTGTAAAATAGCCTTTCATTCCTCTCCTGCAATACATTCAACAGTGGAAAGAAAAGGTTAAAACACAACTTTAACACTGCTTATTCCACATAAGAAAAGGTTCAAGAGCATTGCATTTTTTCTTTTTGCCTTTTTACAGAGCATTAACTTTTGTTCAACACAGACTATAGCACCTCTATAAAGATAGTCATGATAGGCGAACAGTACCTGAAGATCCATCATCGCTACATATCGCTGCAAAGGAACTTTGTACTGGCGAAGGTTGTGCATCAACCTTTTCTCCTGAATAATCAAGGTTGTAATAGAGGTAAGCAAAATTTCAATGGGTTTGAACCGTAAGTAACATCAACAATGGTCAAACAAACCTGAAGCTCCTGATTCATAAGTGCTGGTGGCATAAGGCCGCGCAAGTAATGAGCATCTCTTTCATTCTCAGTGAAAGCAAGTCCCTTGTTGTGACGAGGGTCCCGCAACAAAGTATACCCACTGCAACGAATATGATGATCAAATAAATTTGTTAGTTAACAATTCAAACAATGGTAAATAAATAAATTATTCCCTTTCAGTCATCAAAGACTATAGGCTAAAACAATGTATTTCATATCGAAAGAATCATACAAGATGCTAGGAAAATTAAGGCCAAGTGCACAATATATACTGAATTGGTCTCGAGATTCAAATTAGTACAGCTTCTCCTCATTCAACAAGCTTCTTCTTATGCCTTTTTTTTTTTTTTTTTTTTTCTGGGATCATATTCAGATCTAGGTTCTGTGAAAAACAATTACATATAGAAGTTGTATGACTCTTGAGAAAGAACCATAGTTTTCTTTCTTTTGTTTGAGTGATCACGAAATAATCAGTAATCAACAAGCTTTGACTTTTCAGATTATGCATCTCTAGATCTAAGTAACACTTCTACTAAGCTGTACAAGTAGAACCATGCAACCAAAACACAAACACAATTGAAACAAACAGATTAGTAAAGATCAAAACTTTAAAGAACAAGAACATACGAACAGAAGAAACAATCAAGCAAAACATGAAGTTGCGCAATGTGTGTATCACCTAGAAACAGAGACAGTCCAAGGAGTGATAAGCTGATCCTCGGTGGCAAAATCCTCACCATACACATCCACGACACCACCACCACCAGCAGCGTTGTTGTTATCCAAATCACTACCGTTCACCATTGTATTTGTTGTACTCTCCATTAAAGCAAAAACCCTTCTTTCTCCCCGACCCAAAAATAGTTTCTGCAAAGACTGATAACACAAAGCGGAAGCAAAACAAACCAGAAAGCAAAAAACTCTGCGATGGTTAATGATTTGCTAAAATGAAACCAAACCCACCTTTTATATGCAACGAAAGGTAAGAAAAGTTTCTTTTTTTTAATATGGTGAGTTGGCCTTTTCCAATGTTCGTTGTCAAATGGAATTAATAAGATACATTGCCCACGTGTACAAATTGGTTTTCAAAGAATCAATGGGGTTCATTTGATTACAATATTTTTTCGAAGAAAATAAAGAAATAATAGAAATATTAATAGGATAATATTCAACAAATATGAAATGAAAAAATAACAAAGTGGGAATAGAGAGATTAGATCAGTTTAATGGTAGGTACCAGAAGAAAAGGGTGTCTTTTGACTGTAAGCATTGGGTTATTATGGAATTGAAGAGGAAGGTGCAAGCGTATATGTGTATGTATATGTGTATGTGTTTGCGTATGTGTAACGACTCGACAGTTGACACAAAAATGTTTTCCGCGTTTTTCCGAAGAGGGAAAGCCGTTGGTCCACCTGTCTGTCTCTGTCTCCGTCTCCATAGATTTAGAAGGTAGCTGGCATGGCTTGTCTTGAAGCAATATTATATTTATTATTACTCTTCTTCTTCTTCTTCTTTGGAATGGGAGTTGAATTTCTAGAAACTCTGTTATTTCAAACTTTGTCACCCTTTTCTTTCAATTCAATAATTAAAAAAGAAATAAATTAACCTCATTTATTACTAAAATTACCATTGTTAAGTACCTAAATTATCAACAAGTTGATATTTTAAATAAGCATTATACACTGAGCTCCATTATTATAGAACCCATAATTTTTTTTTTCTTTCTAAAAAGGTAGAATTTATGGTATTAGTGTTCAAAAAGAAATAAATTTGTAGAAACCATTTATTAAGAAAGAAATTTATCAAAGAATTTATTTAATTATATGTTAGGAGGCAGGAATATAAGTTCATCCACATGTGAATCTATCAATCAAAGTTAATGATGAAAAGGAAATGGTCCCAATTAATTTCGGATGAATTTTTCAATTACTCCGACCATCGACATCATTAACATCTTACAAATTTCTCAGCCACTGGTTTCCAATTATCTGTTTTCAAGTGGGCTCATGCCATGCCTGTACCACTTTTTCCTGATAATAATTTATAGATATTTTCATTGAAAATCCGCGCCACTTTATTGTCTGTATCAATGTGCCGAACCAGGCCTTGTTTAAATAACTCACGTGACTTCACTTTGTTAGTTTGGTCGAAAATTTGAAACAGCTTCTCCATTTAGATTTTGGACATGTTACATTAAAGGTAATGGCCATGTTGAAGTTGCTCCGAGTGATAATATTTCTTCGTAATCATATAATTAAAATAATAAATCATAAAAAATATATTATTAATTTAATTATGTGATTATAAAAATATTTTCCACCTTCAAGTAATTCTAACATAATCAAGTCTTATATTAAAATATTAAAAAAAATTAGAACTTCTCATAAGAACTTAATGAATAATGGTAGAAAATAAAAAATTAATTAATTGGGTAAATCAAATTTTAAAAAGCTCACAAATATTTTATGTATTTCAAATTTGTTTCTGGTCAATTAGGGAGGTTGGCTGGAGCGGTGGAGGCGACTGGTGAAGGTGGCATCGCTTTGAACACAAAGACTTGAACAGATTGGAGACCTCGTCTTGTTGATAAAATATCAACTTAACGACTGTTTGACTGGACCTGAAACAAAAAGCACTTTTATATTTTCAATCGGGAAGCACTTTCACATTTTTTTTCTGGAACAAGATATACAAGTCAATGGTTACATGCATCAAAATCAAATAGCAATTGAATTATACGCGTTAACTTGTTCCGATTTCAATCGAACCAATTGTCAATATGTCACCTTGAAGCATTAATTTCTTCCTTAATCCTTATATATACACTTAAATTATTGAAAGTCAAATATATAGATATATTGGCCAAGTAAATAACGTTTAATGTAAAATTATTTTGTTCATTATTTTACGGTGGTCCATTTGCATGCAATTACGTGCCCTTCCACAACTTGTACTAATCTGACCATGCAATCTTGTTTTTTTTTCCACTTTCATTAATTAAAAGCCTTTTAATTTAATATTATGTTCATCTTCAAGTCAATACTATTACTCGATTAACATATAATAAAGTTTTGAACGCGGTGACCTCAGCCATCAATTCTTGAATGTATATTTGAACCATTCCAATTAGAATGGAATCATTTGAAAATTGTATTCAAGAGACAAATGTACTTTATTTAAATTTTTAAAAGGACATTGATGAAATAACATGATCTACGTACATCTCTATAGTTTTCAAGATTACATCATTTTCCAACTCAATTTCCGTTTATTATTATATCAAATATTTTTCCTAAATAAGCTTCCACTCATGTTGATAAAGATTCCCAATAAAAAATTCGCCACATCTACATTGATTCTAAAAATAATAAAAATAGTGATAATGATAGCGAAAAAAATTAAGAATAAAAGAAAAGTTATTTTGAATTTTGAATTAGCTCTCGTTAAATCTATTAAAATAGTACTCATAAATCCATAAAATTTAAACTTTAACTTTATTATAAAATTATACTTTCATTCATAATTAGCCCACAGCCCAAAGTATTTTTCCATTCTAAAAAATTGCATTAACTTTTTTAGTTTCCACAGCAATAAGCAATAGAACATTTTTAAACAATGAAGTTCATGAAGAATTATATTTAAAATCACATAGAAGATGAATAAATAAATGATAGTTTGACTATTTATGTAGAAAATTATATTTTTAATAGTATTGATAATGAATTTATTACGTAACATTTTCAAAATATACAAATGCATTGAGAATATTTATAAATAACCAAAAGAGATTCACTTTACTCTTTTTGTTTTTCTTGTCTCTTTACAATGCTTTAAATCAAAAGCATTTTCTTTATTTATTCGTCAATTGTCACGCTGGTGATGGAATAGCCTATCAGAGCATTGATGTCCGTCAACGTGTGATTTCATCCCATTTTCTATAAATCAAAAACACTTTCCTTCAATTATTTAGTCTTTTCACATTGATCCCTAAGTTTAGTTAGTTCTAATTTTCAATTATATGAATATTTTTGCTATATTGAAAGATTTTAAGAACAAATTAAGTAATAATATAGTTGTACATTGAAAAAGATGTTTTTCATTGTATTGATAATAAAATTGTCTTACATTATTTTCAACACATGAAATCTTGCCAAGAAATCTTTCACAAGAACAATTGTTTGGAGTAAATTTAGTATCAATGAATATTATAGTTGCGATGTTATGTATTGCTATTTGAATTTTTAAAATTGTATTATATTCTAAAGCTGCGTTTATTTATTGGAGTGGGAGTGAGGAGTGTGGATTCCTCCCACTCTAGTATTTACTTCATCAATTTAGAGAAGTATTGGGAATTTCACTCTGTGGTCCCACCTATTTTTGAAGTGAGGAGTGAGAGTGGGACTCCCATAGGGAGAGGTGGGAGTGGGAATCCACTCTCATCTCTCCCATTTCTACCATTCTTCTTATTAATTTAATATTTAATATTTAATATTTTATATTTAATAAAATAAAATAAAAATATTATATTTATTTGAATAATATTATTATATTTAATTAAATAATAATGTGCATTGATTCTAAGTTAAAATTACTTTAAAATAATATTATTATATTAATAGAGAATTAATAAATATTACTATATGCTATCTTCATTTGAAAATATAATATTATTATATTTATTTATTAATATTAATGATTATTAATAATAAATAATTTATTCTAAGAAAATATTAATTTTGTACTAAATAATATTATATTATTATTTTATATAATAATATTTAAATTTAATATAATAATATTAAATAAAATAATTTTTCATTTTATATTTACCCTTCTTTTTTACCCTCTTTTTATTAAATTTACTATAATTATATTTAATAAATATTTAAATAATATTATATTAAATATTTAAATAATATTATATTTATTTAAATAATATTATTATATTTACCTAAATAATAATTTGGTTTGATTCTAAGTTTAAATTACTTAAAAATAATATTATTATATTAATAGAGAATTAATAAGATTACTATATACCATCTTTATTTGAAAATATAATATTGTTATATTTATTTAAAAATAATAGTAATATATTTATTTAATATTAATAATTAATACTAATAAATAGTTTATTCTAAGAAAATATAATTTCATACTATGTTAATAGTAAAACTGTTTCATTTATATTGCCCTTATCAATAATTTTTAATCTATATAACTAAAATTAAAATTAATAAAAAATTGTGATGTACATAATTAAGAATATTAATAATTATTATAAATTTAAAAATATAATAAAATAAATTTTTATTCATTAAATAGATATTTTTATTAACTTTGTAATTAAAAACTATAATTTTTTAAATAAGAATAAAATTATAATTTGAAACTATTTACTCTCAATCCAAGAAAAAGTAAACACATAAATTGAATTCTAATCTTCATTCCATGCTTTTATTTCAGTGTAAGTAAACAACCTACTCCCACTCCCACTCCATACTCCCAATCTTAAAATTCCCACTTCTCAGGATTCCCACTTCAATCCAAAAAGTAAACACTACCTAAATGGGGTGCTAATCAAGTGTGTGCAGTCATGCACCATATGGAGCACGACTACTTGAGTTAGTGATGGCATGTTCTATGTATGGAATAATTAATCTATAATTAGAATATATAATAATGCTCCACACAACCTAAGCACTTTTGCATGTTCCATGCCAACAACATTATTGTCGAATCCGACAAATCATATTCATGTATAGTTAAATAATAAAGAAAATCGGTTATGATATATACGTATATGCTTCCCTTAGCTTAAAATCTCCTACCGCTAAATATTCTATCAGCTTCATATGTAGGTTAAAAGCGGCTGTAATTTAAAAAGTATAATATTAAAATATTTGGAAATATTAATTATTTGTAAGATAATGAACTTATAATATCTTCGCTATTTTTATTAAAATTATTATTTAAAAATTATATTTACTACATATTATTAATTTTTATTTTATATTACATCTTTTTTCTTACAACTCTAAGGTATAGCACGTCAATACCAAACGAAGCTTGCGTTAGATTTCTTTTAGTTTGTTGGCTACTATAAATGCATTGATATATCGACCACTTTTTTGAATTTTAAGATAAAAAAACTTCATCCACTATAAATAACAATCTTTTTTTCTCTATGTTTTAATCAAAATCAAATGACCACAAGCCCAAAGCACATTCATAGTCAAAATAAGCTACACCTATAAGAAATATCAGGATTTAAGATGCTACATTATAGTAGGACCATTCAAAAATCCTATTTTTTCGGCTACTTGAGTTACTTACTATATTATCTTATAAAAAAAAAAAGGAGTTACTTACTATATTAATTAAAATAGCAAAGCCTACATTAGGTTTCTTTGTAGTTTGTTAACTAATATTTATGCATTATATTATTATTAAATTATGTATTGACAAGTTAAAATATATTTATTTTTAGATTTTAAGATGAAAAATCTCACCCACTATAAATAGCAATCTTTGTTTCCTATGTTTTAATCAAAAATCAAGTAACTACAAGTCCAAACCACATTCATAATCAATCAAGCTACATCTACAACACATAGTAGGTTTAAGATGCAACGTTATAGTAGGACCGTTCAAAAGTCCTATGTTTTCATCTACTTGAGTTACTTACGATATTACTTAAAGTAAAGTTAAATAAAATTCTTATAACATCATATACAATATAAATCCCAATTTTATAAATGAAACTGAAAATTCAAAAAAAGCAATAATAAATTCCTTCTTTTTTTAGGTAAAAATTCGTTTAGTCCCGATAAATTTAGATTAATTTCTATTTTGTCCTTGTTTTTAAATTATTGACACCATGCCATTAGTTTTTGTTTCTTTTGACTTGCTTTTACAGTATTAACCTCTTACAATAATGTTAATTTTTTTGGACATTAATAAAATGAAAAAATTAAATTACAAATTTAATCCCAAAAATAAAATAGAAACATAATGAATTTATATTAATTTTTGTAAAATATTCCACTAAAGATTTAATATATTAATTTTTTTATTAATGTCCAAAAAAGTCAGTAATTTAATTTTCTTTACAATATTAATTTTTTTGGACATATGTAAGCTCCAACAAAAATTAATATATATTCTTATTGTTGTGATTTTATTTTTGGGTTAAATTAGTAATTTAACTTTTTTATTAATGTGCAAAAAAAAGTTATTATAAGAGGATAATATTGTAAAAGCAAGAAAAAATAAACAAAAAGTAATGTTAGGGGTTAATGATAGGAATGTTTTGAAGTACTTTTAAAAATTTATGAACTAAATAGGCACTAACCTAAAAATATAGGGGCTAAATAAATTTTTATTTTTTTAATAATTTTTCACTTATATATTTTAAGAAATAACTATCGTTGGTGTATTTTATGAGTAATTTTTTTTAATATTAATTAAGACAGATTTGACACTTCTTGAGTTTTAAACATTCAACTTATGTTCTAATAGGACTAATTGAGTATGATTTTGGTCAATTTTTTATTATAAATATCAGTGAATTATATATATAATATTTATAAAAAAAGAAAGAGAGTCATTTATTGAAAATAATGTGACGATTTAAGAATTAAAAAAGTACTACAAAAAATAGTGATAGTATTTTCCTATTTCTAAATAACAGCATGAATGAGGGAGAATGAGGCATAAATAAACTAGTAGAGTTAGTAAAATTTAGTTTTAATGTTCGAACCCTCCCACATAGGTGGAGAAAAAGATATTAAATTGACATTAGGCCAAAAAAATATACAAAAAATACTAAAAAAGCAAAGGGCGATTAAAAATGTGCAAATTCGGGTCAAACCCATGAACTTGGGCTCAAATCAAAACCGCCCGTTTTCAACCCACTTTAGATTGTAACGGCACAATATTAGCACCAAGGCGCAATAAACAGCGACCACAAGCAGAACGTAAACGGCCCAATGCACTATGAAACGACATCACTTTATGTTCATTTTGTGTTTTTTTTAATACATATGTTTATTTTCTTAACATTACAACTGTTTTATTTTTGTCATAGAAGCGGCACATTTCCGCCACGTGTCTATTCTTTAAAATATTAGTTGTTAAATTTTTGACACTCCGAAAATAAATGTCAAACTCCCATACATACAGACAGACAGGGACGCACGCACGCACACCCCAACACACAATATAGTGATCACTTGTTTTTTTCATATTCAGAATAAAAAGAAAAAAAGTTAAAAAAACTAAAGCTCTCTAGTCCCTACACTTTTAGTTAGAGTTTGTTTAATATGACTTATCTAATAGTAATAAGGGTTAATTATTTTTGATTGACAGATTTTTTGATAAATTTTAAAAAGGTAAAATATGTTTTAAAAAATAGGCAAGCAAGTGACAATCCATTAATTTTTCCGTTAACTTTAACAGGAACAGTAAATTAATTATAAAATGATATTTTTACCCCTAAAGTTAATTATAAAATGATGTTTCTGCCCCTATAATAGCCACAAAATGACATTTCTATCCTTAAAATTAGTTACAAAATTTATTTTTTAGCATACTCAATTGTTTTTTATTTTTTAAATATAAAAAATTATAAAAAAATTACATCTAAGTGTAATTAACAGTAGGGTCGGGCAAAATATCCGACCCGATCCGATCCGACCTGATCCGAAAAAATTCGGGTTTGGATCGGATCGGATAGTGAACAAAACCCGATCGAGTGAAATTGTCTCAACTCAATCCGAAAACCTGATCAGGTTGAGACAAAAAAAAGTTTGGGCAAAAATTACAGACTTACAGTATCGCACAGACACACACATGACTGTATGACACACTCACACCGTCACACGAGTACAGGACACAATCACTAAATCAGTAACTCACACTCTCACAGAATACAGAATCACAGATCACAGTGTCACAGACTCACAGATTTATAGTAATTCACAAAGTATTCACCGCAACAAAACAATTCAGGAATTCACTCCAAACTATTCACCGCAACAAAACAATTCAGTAATTCACAAAGAAAAGAACACAAGCAAAGTAACAACTCACAAAGTCACAAACCCTCACTCACTCTCAGACACTCACCACCTCACGGTATCACAAACCCTCACTGTCACACACAAATCACTGAAACCAGCACTCAAGCTGTCAAGCACAAGCAGCCAACCCACAGTTCCACACCCATTCACGCCTCACAGCCTCCGTCGCTCACCACACACAGCAAACACACAAACAGAGTTCACAGAGCTAGCTTCATATCATTTTGTAATTAACTCTAGGGGCAAAAATATCATTTTGTAATTAATTTATTGTTCTTGTTAAAGTTAACGGAATGTTACATGCTCACCTATTTTTAAAAAATGTTTCACCTTTTTTAAATTTGTCAAAAAAATCTGTCAGCCATGGGTAATTAACCCTAGTAATAAATGTTCGTTTAATACCATAAATTTTTATAAAATTTTATTATTATTTTTCACAATCCAGACTAGAAGTCCCAGCTCGAACCGGAAGGCACAGGTTCTCCCAACAAATGCGACTTCCCTGCGACTCGAATTGGGGAACAAACTCAATCAAACCACTTAAGGGAACTTCATTGCTAGTGGAGCCAACACTTTGTTGGTTTTTAGTAGAGCCTTTGAAGATTAAATAAAGTATTTTGCCTTTATTAGCAAAAACTCAAATTTTGGGTTTTTAACATATCATTTATTTATTTGTTTACCAATATTATTTTATTCATTTCATAACATAACTTAAAAAAATTACTATTAGAGTAATTTTATAATTGTTAATAAAAGTTTTCATTGACAATCAAACAACTAAAATTTTTTCAGTAAAAGCTATACTTATAAAATTTCTACTAACAAAAGTTTTATTTAAATAAATTATAGTTCCAAAGCTATACCAAACGGAGCCTTAATATCATTAAGCTCTTATTTAGTTTATTAAAATTACATTTTGGTTAATAGTTCCTGCATTAATAAGCACGATTATCTTTCTATAACACATTATTAGCATGACTATCACTTTAGTACAAGAAGTATCTTATCCTCATTGTTTTATTTTATCTCTTTAAATTAATATAACTATCCTTATAATTATGCTTTGTGACTATAATCAATTTGAATCTCCCACAATAAAAATAAGGTTAGTTATTACATTGATCTTATTTATTTTATTGCTAACATCACAACCAAAGCCAAAAGAAAAGAAAATTGAATATCAAGAATCAAAAGGCAAGATTACAAGATTTGAAGAAGCAAATGAAGACAAAAGACAACAAGAATAGAAGACTGAAGTTTTTAACTTTAGAAATTTAGAACTTTGAAGAATTTTAAAGATACGTGAAGACTTTATTTAAAAACTCATCCATCCAAGAACCTGAAGATGGCTAATTTAACAAAGCTCAAATTTAAAGTCCTCGATATTTCTGGCAAAAACTACTTGTCATGGATCAAGCTTAGCAACATCCATTGAAGATCGCGTGAAAGCCATGATCTTCCTCTGTTAACATATCTAAAAAGGATAATGAACATGTACTAGCTCTTGAAGAGCCATAATTGACTGTCATAGCTGCTTTAATATATTTAGCCCAATGTACTAGACTAGACATGACATTTTCAATAAACTTATTAGATACATTTAGTTCTAAACCAATAGACAAAACCGGAATGGCATCAAACACATTTTCTGTTATCTTTGTGGGACTATTGATTTAGATTTATTTTGTTATAATGAACTAACCAAAAGCATAGGTCTTGTTAGTTAGGTTGATGAAGGTTATTTGTTCGATCCTCATAAGTTTACTTGCAAATGAGATATGTTTTTACTTTTAATGGCACAATGATTTCTTGGAAATTTGTGAACTAGACTCTTATAGCTACATCCTTGAATCACTCTGAAATCCTTACACTGCATGAAGCAAGTCGAGAATGCGTATAGTTGCGGTTTATCATTCATCACATTTAGAACACCTATAAATTATCTTCAAAAGTGGACATTCTAATGTTAATATATAAAGTTAATGCTGCTTACATTGCTTTTGTATCATAATTGGGCTCATACGGCCTTCTCATATGATTATGATTTTTGAGATAATAATTGACATTGTTTTTGTAACTTGGATTAATGGTCGACCTGGCTTAATAACCCAAACCGTATTTAAACCTAAATTAACAACTCAAAATTGAACCGAAATTCATATATGAACCAGACTGAACCGAACTAAAATAATTTTTTAAACCCATTTGAGTTGAATTCTTAAACCCAAATGAGTTGCAAACCGAACCAAAAACCAGAAAAATCTAATCAAAAACCGAAATGCCCACCCCTCTATCTATATATGTGACAAGTGACCACTTGTTTTTATTTATTTTAAATTCAGAAAATACAAGTTAACAGTAGAAGCTCTCTACAATTTTAATTAATATCATTAAGCTCCTTTCTAATTTATTAATATAACTTTTGATATCTTATATAATCATATAAGATAAATAATTTTTTCATAATTGTTGGATGAAAATCTAATGATTATGAAAATAATATAATTTTATTATTTTATAATTTTATAACCGTTAGATTTTCATTAACGGTCGTGCAAGAATTGTGACATAATCAATCTCCTGTTAATATTACATTTCGGCTAATACTTCCTGCATTAATATTATAACAATTTTTGAATTTTTTATGTTATTTATTTGTAAATAATCGGTGTAAAAACCAAAAGGAGAGAAGAGGACGCTTGAAAAGTAGAAGCCTTTGAACACAGAACTACCTCCCGTTTTAAGCTTTTAAAGTTAAAATTCCATTTCGGTTTCTCCCCACATTGGCAAAAAATAAAATATAAAAATAAAAAAGCTGTAAACTTTGATTCTAGGGTTCCCAATTCAATCACAATTTAGTGATTGTTCAACCATCATTTATCTCCCAAAATAAAAAATAAAATAAAATTTAAGTAAAAGTTAGGGTTTTAGTTTGAAAAAAGTTTGTTTATGGATCGTCTCCGTCCAAGACAGAGGTCGGTTTTTACAGGCTTTACTAAAGCTGAGGTAAAAATGCGATCTTTTTATCTGGGTATTGATCAATTTTTGGTATTATTTGCAAATGCACTTGATTTTCAGAAAATGCTGCTTGACATCCTCTGCTTAATTTTTGTTCTTTTCGTTTTGGAAAAAGAAACATAGCTGAAATGTGGGAGTGCTGGTTTGTTTATTTATTTATTTTTTTAAACAAGAATATTGGTAATTCTTTGGCAAGTATGAATTTTTAGTTCTCTTTAATCATTGCATTCTTTTGGGTTTGTATCAGTTTGGTTCATTAGTGCGTGGATAATTCATTTGTTTGTATGCCGTGTATGATTTGTATTAAGTCATTTCCTGTTTAGTATCTTAAAGCTTTAACATTTTTTTTCCATAAGAAGTTGATTTATGTCCTATCACGCACAATCTTGTCTAGCCATGCTTTTATTGAAATTGTGATCTTAATTATCGATATTTCTGGCCTTTTTTCTTTGTGCCATTGTTTTATGATGACCACCTGATTTTGTGTCATTCCTCACAAATAGCTTGAGAAGATGGAGAAATTGTTAATGGAATCGAAAGATGACTTGCTTAGCAAGGAATTTTGTCAAAAGATTGCAAAAAGTTTCAGGTGAGTTATGCTTCATGTATATATCTATTTGGTTTTGTGCTATCAAATTATTTGGATTGGGAAATAGATACATACACAACTCTGTGGGACTGGTAGGTTTTGGCACTAACCCTTTTCATTTTGGGTTGTTATCTCATTGCAGTTGCTCTGCTGGTCGAGCTGGGAAACCTGTTGTTAAATGGACTGAGGTACTTGAACATCTGCTACAATCGATTTTTTCTTCTTTCCTCTAATGTGCTTTCATTAATCCTCCTGTCTTGTCCTGCCATTTCGAATGAGATATAATGTCTGTATTTTTTCCATTCTTTTATAATATGATTGTGTCCTAGGTACAAAGTTGGTTCCAAAGTAGGCAACAAGACAGACCAACCAAAGTTACTTCATCAACTAATGAGTCAAAAAAACTATCTGATCTCCCGGATGCTTGCCCTCCAATTAAGGAACATGGAAGTTCTCAAGAGCCTAGAGGTGCTTCTTCTCTTAATTCGATTACTGAAACCGCAGAATATTGGATTTTTTTTTTCATTTTTCATATTTGTAGTATTTTAATTTATGAATTGCTCAATAGCTAACTGCTGAACACTTGTAATTGTTACTTGATTTTTTTATTTGGGAATTTATTTCCTGATCACTAGTAATTAATTAATTATTTATTTATTTCTTTCATAAGCAGGAGAAAAGGTTCCAGATGTATCAGAGATGGAATTTGAAGCTAGATCATCGAAAGATGGGGCATGGTAAGCTTACATATAATAAGCAAGAAAGGTTTGAATCATTACTTGAGTGTTTAAATGCATCCAGGTTGGAAGGCCTCTAGCATCTTTTGATATAAAAAAAATTTGCAATTTAAGGTGATCGCATAATGCTGTAGGTAACAACTGCAAGATGGGGCATAAGCATTATGTTTTTCCATCATTGTGGTTGAATGTACATAAATTAATGAGAAATATTGAAGAGGAAAATGCTTATGCAAGTAAAATGTTAAAGTTATTGCCATATATTGAAATAACTTTTTTTTGGCACTGAGAAACCAAAATATCATGTTTTGACTTTGAGATGTGGTTTCATTTAATCTCTCTCTATTTCTCTTTCTCTGTGTGTGTGTGTTTATTTCAATTGTAGTTTACTCATCATAGCATACCAACAGAATGCTGTCTATTGGTTGAAGGTTTTACATTTTACCAAAATAAGTACAATTTAAACATTGATGTAGAAAGCCCAAGAGGTGGACATATATGATGTCATTGGAAGTTCCAGTCTCTGACCCTAGATTATCAACAGCTGCATTATTAATTGCAACCTTCAGAAAATTCACAGATAGCTGGCTTGCTTCATTTTAGAATTAAGTTTAGATAAACTGAAAGTAGTTACACGTATTGATTGATATATAGGCTTTAAAGCTTAAACATTGAATAATTATGTTTGGATGTGCAGGTATGATGTTGATATGTTTCTAGCTCACAGGTTTCTTGATTGTGGCGAAGCTGTAAGTATTTAGCTCGTAACAATTTGCTTTACTCTATAGAGTAGTACTGATTTTTTTAACTGATGTTAAATATTCTTGTGACTATGGCTATAAGATTTAAAAGGGGCAGGCTCCTAGACTAAATTCTTTCTGTACAAATAAAGCGGTAATTAGGTGGTATTGACCATCATGTATGTGATTATCAATAAACCAGTCTATTTTGTTGTCTCTGTTTCATAATTCAATTAATAAAATTTCTAATTTATTAAAGGAAGTTCGTGTTAGATTTGTGGGATTTGGGGCGGACGAAGATGAATGGGTTAATGTAAAAAATGCAGTGCGAGAATGCTCTGTCCCTTTGGAGCCTTCAGATTGCCATAAGTTGAAGGTTGGAGGTCATGTACTTTGCTTCCAGGTGATTTTAAACTCGCTGCTTTCTTGGAAACAATATCAGAACTTTTCTCAGTATCTGCCATTTCATCTTAATCTTAGTTTGTCTTATTTAAATGTCAGGAAAGGAGAGATCAAGCAATCCATTATGATGCTCACATTGCAGAAATTCATAGAAGAATGCATGATATTAGGGGATGCAGGTGCCTGTTTTTAGTTCGATATAATCATGACAATACTGAGGCAAGTACTGCTTTAACATTTTTCATTGTCAATATTGAATGGTTATTAGGTTGTCCACTGATTGGTTTTCTTTTATCCAGGAGAGAGTTCGTTTGAGGAGATTATGTTGCAGGCCAACGTTTTAGATCATTGATGCAATGCACAAGATTTAATCTACAGCTCACATGTTTGTCTTATTGTATTGAGCTAGTAGGAATATCGACTGATAGTCTAATGTCTATTAACGCGGACATTATGGATGTAAAAACCTTAACCACATGCTACTACTAATTGTCTATATGCGGTATATATCCCAATTGCTATCTATTCTGGCATCAAGGCTTCCCACGCTCGTTGTGGAATATACCAAGATGATCGAAAGAAATGATCGTATACACTCAATGGCTGTAGCTTATATTTTGGACAGCCACACCGCTCAGAATCTCTCGGGAAATAGATCTCTTGTTCTTACCATTGAGAAGGGACCAGAATTTGACGTGGTTTACTCCGTAACATCAGAAACTTAACAAAATACCAGTGCCATATCTAGCATCACGGTCGGCTTTTCCTTTTATTTTTTAGGAAAATTTTTAACCTATTTCTAAATAAATTAACATTTTACACTGCACACTTTAAAAAATTGGCGTGTTGCACCGTGCCCTCAATTTCGTTAATTTTTCAGTTATTTCTAACGGGTCTGTCTAACTTTTGATTGAATGATAAAAATGTCCCTCTATATGAAATTTCTTTTAGCACATTTAATTTTTTAAGGCTTTTTTTAATTGTAATAAAAAAAAATTTCTTGTTACATGTAAATTGTCACTACTATTATTTTTCTTTTAATTTTTTAAAAATTTTTATTTCAATTGTAATAAAGAAAATTTCTATTAAAATTAATTTAAACAGTGAACTTTTAATTTTATTCCTTTACCGTTAAACTTAATTGAGAAAATCACAATTAAAAACATGGTACAACTTGTCAAATTTATCAAGGACGCGGTACAAAATATCAATTTATTTGAAAGTAAATTAAAAATTTTCTTTTTTTTTTAAAGTGCATTATGGTTGCCAAGTAAACTAAAAAGATCAAAACAGGAACAGAAGGCTTAAACATTGTATCCCACGAAAGTCCATATCCATAAAAAAACAACCTGCCAATCTTCTCTCCATGTTAATGTATGAACGAAAGCACAAGAGGCAAACCTTTCGACTTCTCACTTAAGTCAATGCCATCAGGTCAAACGGTGCACCTTAGAACTTGAAAATATTGGTAGTAACTGACTAGTGAGAATATTTTGTCAAACCGTGCTTTAATAGCAGATGCAAGCCAAACTCAAGACATATTACATTTAAAATTGAAGTACTGTAATTTTTAAATTACACATACAGTAGAAAAAATACTATAATTATGAAACAAAAATTAGTAACATATAATAAATATAAATTTTAAATAATAATTTTAATTAAATTATTAAAAATATAATAAATTTTTTATTATATAAATAAAAAATTATATCAATATAACTTTCAAACTACAGTATCTAGTATTTACCAATCACTTTAATACTAACTTTTAAGTTACAACTGTTCAACCTCAATCGCAAACGCACCCATAATAATCCTAAACCCACCTAATAGGAGAAATATAAAGGCGTTGCAGCGAACACTATTGAAGAGGGGTATAAGCATAGACATACGAGCATTTGTTTGTCGAGTTCAATGTTAGTTAAAAGTTCTTCGAGTAAACCACGAGAAGTCTACAAATTCACCAGTTCCAAAACTATAAAGAATCCTGTCCATTCTATGAAACACAAAAATATCATGAGCAACGTCCAGTCACTACTTTGGCTCTTGGTGGGGGGGTGTCCTGAGCATAATGAAGTTGCCACTTCATTGACAACTCGGGGGAAAATGAGAGCAGTAAATTTTAGTATCACCCTGTATGAATGAAATGAAAAACAGATCAGTCATGCAATAATACAATGACCCAACCTGCTTTAGCTTGTGAACATAAATAATTAGCTGTGTCAAACTTGACAATATTTAGGCACCAAGGAAATGAAAGAACAAGGAGATGTTTGGTCAATAACTTCACCATACTCACCTAATCCATGGATGTAGGGAAGTTCAGGGAAATACTCTCAAAATTATTAAACCTTAAAATCAGTGATAATATTGAAAAAACACAGCCACAGAGATTCAACAACACTGATGAAGCTTTTGCAGAAATAAAGGCCCAGAGTCTTACCAGCTGAATACACAAAGGGCTAGAGTCTTATCAGCTGAATACACAGAAGTAACCATTGCTTCGTATAGTGGCCAACAAAAAGATTACAGCTTCCACTGAGTACATAAATGTAATATCAATGATAATATATAAATAAAACTGGCCACAATGCGAGCATGAGATAAGGCAAGAATTCATGCAGACAGATAGTAGTTCCAGTAACCCAACAACATTCCCAAGACTTACCGAGTTCACAATTACTTGGCTTCGTGTTACCAGAAATCTTACACTGGAATGAAAGCCTTGACAACTGTGCTTCAGCTGTCCAAGATCTTGACCAAAATTAGTAACCCTTACATGATAATAAACACAAAGACTAAAAGAAGATTAACATAGTCAAGCCTTATTAAACTTAACAAACAAAATGATGCCGCGACTTACCATGCTGACAACTGCTTGCTTTCTTGGTACACTTCCTACATAGGTATCTAAATAGGCTTGCCTACTGTGTTTCTGCTCCCAAGATATTGACCAAAATTAGCAGCTGATACTTAATTATACACAGAAACACTAGTAGGTAAAAATAGTCGAGCCTCATTGTGCAGACAAACTTACAAAGTTAGACAGAAGAACATGCATTATACCTGGCTAAACGTTAGTCTAAACAAAGGACAGCAGCAATTAGAGTGTGGTCAAGACAAAAAGTACCAATATTTGAATCTAACATAGAATTGAATACATCAATGACTAGCCTGAGAAAATAATTTGCACATGCTTACTCCACGAAAGCCAGTGCGTGAATTGATCAATGACCCAATACATATCTAAAATTATAAATTTTATCCAAGAAAAGGCTTATCCCGAGAGATTCATAATTCTCTGAATAAGCAATCACTATCAGCTTGTAAGTCGGAAAATCAGTGTTACCAGAGCCACTCAGGTCACATAGTATCTTGTAGGGAATAATGTATAGAAAAAAAAATGGTAGTTGAATATGTCTGCACTAGAAGAGATGGAGGTTTCGGAGGTTGGAAATCAGCATGCTTGAGCAAATGGAACAAGAGCTTCAATATTCATATAAACTTGGGATGGGGCAAGTATGTGCATAAATTTATAGCATAAAAATTGATAACAATAAGCTTACAAAACCACTAGAGAGTAAACAAAATAGATAACACTCTCTCTATTTCTTTCAGGTCAAATTGAGACATAACAGAATCAAGTCCATAACAGGGTGAGAAAAATAACTACAGACTGATTGGCTGGACAGTCTCTACATTGCAACTCATTTTCCAGGTTCCCAAAATACCATTCATGATAAAACATGACCTGTGCACATGCCTTCAACCTAGAGATTATTTTTCAAAACTATACAAGCGCTGTAACAATAGGTAACAGTTAACCATCCCAGTGGCTATGAGATATCTAATACTAGTTCATATTGATTTCATCACAATTGAAAGACAGTGCACAGGTGTTTGTAGCAGATGCTACATAATAGCAACAGTAAAGTAGAGTTTTGCATACATCAACTCCCAAATGCCGTGATTGGTCAACTCAGCTAAAGAGGAACTCAGCTTCACAAGCAGGTGAAGTAAATGGTGAAGACTGTTTGCAGTTGTAGAAGTGCAAGATCAAAATAAATCAAGTGGCATTCCAACAAAACTTTGAATTCATGAGACAGTTCGACCATAGCAAACAGATGCGATATAAAGATTCTTTGCCCATTTCTCCTGCAAGATAAAATATAAAGAAAGGCAGCACCAAGTGACTACTTACTCTCATAGGAATAAACTATGGCTAAAGGAAAAACAAATAGAAATAAAGTAGTTTAAAATGAACATGATAAAAATATCTCACAATCCACCTTGACATGAGTGCTAGGAAAAGCAGAAGTTCGGAGAGTCTCTTGAGTTTCATCAGCCGGTTTTCTTCTAGGAACACTGAGAACAAAAGCAGCCTGGTCCCAGGTAGCTGCAGTTGATGTGATACGATAGCCACTATCCCATCTCCGGTGAATACCTTCACTAGGATACAGAAAATCCAGTTCCACAACCTGCAGTGGGAAAATTATTTTATAACACAGATATTTTCTTAGACACCAAAAAGATTCCTGCTTCCACAGATGTTCACAAATCCCAACATATACCTGATCAGAAAATCCTGCACCACGAGACATAACAATTGCCCATCTACTTCCAGCAGTGGCCATAGCAGTTACATAAAAACCCTCCCTCCATTTTTTATTGATCCACTTAAAGGGAAATGAATCACTGACTTTATAGGATTGCTGCAAATACTGTGTACCTATTCAAATAAAACAATAAAAATCTAAGCAACCTGGATATTAAAAAATGTTATACCATAGCTGCTTTGCAGATATACAAACTAACCTTTAGACATTACAACTAATGAGCTACCATTATTCGCTCCTGCTATTGCACTAATGTAGTAGTTTTTCTCCCACTGGTCCATAATCCATTCCTTCAAAATAAGACGAGAATTTGCAAGGTTAATTTGTTGAATTAAAAATAAAAGAAACCCTACATGCAAGAAAATATATCCTCATCACCTAGTGAAATAAATGATGCTACTTGCCCTACTTCAGATTTATAATAACTGACTTTAAAATGGAAATGTAACAACCTTATGAAGAAAGTAAGGCGAAAGTTCATAGACTTGAGCTGAGAAACCAGTGCCTGCATCCATAATTAGAGCCCACAGGTTTGAACATGAAGCTACGCTACTGATAAACAATCCATCTTCGTTTCCTTTCTCAATATGTTGGGAAAGTCTCGCATCAGCCACATTATAATGATATCTACAAAGAAGGGTAACAAGTTAACTAATTAACATTCCATCATTAACTTATTATCCTTCCATCATTAAATTGAAGAGCGCTGAAAGCAATTTCCAAGTAAATACCTCTGCTTCATAGGCCGACGGGCATTATAGACACTGATCCACTGAGTTGCTGGCATTCCCATTCGAACCTTTTTCTTTGGTTGCTCATCTTCTTCCTCCTCCATTGTCAATCGTCCTCTCTTATGTCCTACTTGATATATAAGCTTCACCAACAGAAAGTATACATGTCAAATGAAAAATCTAAGCGGAAATCTGAAAAGTTCCTGACCCAACAGCCCTTATGCCAGAAAACATAGATGCAAGAACATGAAAAGTACCTTCTGTGCACCATCAGTGTTAATTGGCCTAATATCTGGGTTTGGGCCAACAATCCCATCAAAAAGAGAGATGTATTTTGCATAATTGGGTTCCTCATCAAACTTCAAATTAACCACATACTCAACAAACAGTCGAAAAGGCTGGGGACAAAAGCAACACAAAGTTTCTGGGGAAGTGGCCATCTTCTTCTTGCAAACAAGGAATCCTTTATTTTCTCCCTAAGCAAACCACTAAATTAGAATAATGGACAAACCAATGACAAATACAACACCAAACATTAGAAAAACTGCGCACCTGATATCCTTGCCAAGGAAGCCGACCACGAAGAAGAAAAATGAGTGTATAAGCAAGAGACTCAAGGTCATCTCTCCTGCTACCAGTTCTACCAAGATGAGCATGCACACTAGCGTACCGCACTGTTCCCCTGTAGTTCATGAACCAATGAATCAGAATCAATAAAATAATATTTCAGAAGTAAAAGCTGTAAGTAAACGAACGTATCACCTAATAGTAAAAACAATTTAATTTAACCTGAAAACATCTGGACGTTGATCATATTCGACATGTTGACCAGTTGAACTATCTCGCCACCTGGTTGCTGTATTATAACAAAGACAGCAAAAATGATGATTCATTAGAGAAACTCTATTGCTAGATTGAGAAGATAAAAGTGTTATATAAATTACCTAACCCAAGGTCAACAAGAAAAAGCTTTTTCTCATCAGGAGTTTCAGGGGGACCAAGCAAAAAGTTCTCAGGTTTCACATCCCCGTGCACATATCTGCCAAAATAAAGCAGCAACGTTATGGTATCATATACATGGCAATAATAAAAGATAAACAAGAAAGAACCATCATTAATGATTTTGAAAAAGAAATTATAATGATTATAAGGAGACATGATAGTAAGAAATATCACCCTCTCGAGTGCATCTTCTCCAATATAGAGATTGCTTCAATGGCAATGCATGCAACCATTTCAATTGACATCCTGAGTTGGAAAAGCAAAAGTAAACACTCGATGGAGATAAAGTGGTCAAGTCAATAACAGCTATAGGATGGATATCATCTAGCTATCAGTTTCCATAAGAACTTACGTGTGTGAATTATTATTCCAAACATCCCATAAACTGGGACCGAGCATATCCATGACCTGCATGCAGAATTGAATCATCATTCTAACCATTTCAAAAACCATAAGATTAGAAGCTACAACCTCTTGGTCATAACAAACAGAAAGTGCGATAACACAAACACATACCATGACATAGTAGTCACCTTGTCGGCCCTTGAAGTGAACCCGTGGTACACCATGACTGCCGCCAAGCGCACTGTGCAGACAGCAGAGAAAGTAAAAGTTAAACCTCACATACAACATGACTTCTCAATTTTTATATTACCATACAAAAATATAATAAATGAACAAAACTAAAGAAAGAGTGAAAAACAAACAAACAATAAGATCAGACAGAAGCCTCACTTGTAAACTTGCCACTCATAAGGCGGTCCATAATTACAACCTTTGCTACTTCTATGTTCAAACTTTAAAGCTACCTAAAATACACAGAGAAACACAAGTGAGGTACAATAATAAACAACATAGAAAGAAAGTTTGGTAACATTCCCACACCTCTACAGCTCCTGGGCCAGTTCTCTCATTTGTATTTGTCGGACCAATTCGTCGACCAACATAGACTTGTCCAAATCCACCTTTTCCCAGTTTCCTATCTATTCTGTACACTGGGGAACCACCAACTTGGACCTGTTATCATGAAATAAAGGAATAAATGTATTTAGAATTCAATAACAACATTTCGCATCTTTACAGGTGAAATCAGTAACCTGCCAACTGAAGACATTATTCACAACAACAATTAAGAAGATAGATAGAGAAAAGAAATACCATAAATAATCCATAACACAATTTTAGACAAGTAATACAGTGTAAAAAGATGTATAATGATGGCAGTCAAAAAACAAATTACAACTACAGCAACAATTTCAGAGACAGCTCTAGGAAAACTGAAAAGATAAAACGTCAATATTCATCTCCTACATTCCCTCTAATGCCAAACCAAATAAACGCTCAAAAGGAACCTTTAATTCAAAATTCAAAATTTTCTTTCCTTTTCCTAAGTTCAGCTCTCAGCTCACAAAAAAAAAATTGAAGATTAAATAACACTGAACATTTACCCAATTTTTTAATTCCCTTTTTCTTTCCCCTTTCTTGAGCATTTTCCTTAAAAAAAAATTGAAAACGGTTCAAAAGAAAGGAAAAAGGAAAAATTAACCTTCTCAGGAAGAGGAGCTGTGCTTCCTTCATCCTCGGCTCCGGCACCTTTATCGGCACTACGGCCACCGCTATCGTACTCATCCATCTTTTTCACCGCAACCTCTTCTCTCAAAAATCTAATGTCTTGCTTTTCCTTAAACGGCGTCGTTGCTTCCTCAACGTTCACAATATTATTATTGTCGTCAGCAGCGTCAACGATCGTGATATTACCTTTCTTTCTCCTCTGTTGCCGACTTCGAACAGTCAGCCTCTTGTTGTTATTATTATTATTATTATTGTCGGGTTGTGGACTCCGGTTCGGATTGACGGCGGCCCGGTTTCTGCGAGCTCTGCTGCTACGCAGTTCACGCATCGTATAGATGATGTTCGTCCATTAATGAGAAGGTTCATGAAGCTTCTAGAATCCTCATCGGTCGGTCCAGATTCGATCGCAGCTCTGACCGATGAACGGTGATTACGATTTCTTTGATTTTTTGCAAATGTAGTGAGAGAATATCAGGGTTTGCAGAGTGAGAATTTGGAGATCTGTGGAGGGAAATGGATTCTAGAGAGAGATGCTGATGAGAGAAAAGGAAATTTCTCCTTGATTTTTTTTTCGTTTAATTACTCTGTTTTTTCTACTTTTATTTTTAATATTCCTCACTTAAATATTTATCGATGTTCGTACAATTTCTTGTGGTCTTATGGAGGTTAAAACGGGCGCCAGAATGCGGAAATTGTCCAGATAATAATAATAATAATATAATATAATATATACCATTCTAACTACGTATATCATTAAACAAAATCATATTTTGAAGTGCTTTTTATTCTCGGAAAAATACGGAAATTAATTGACAAAAAATTATTTGTTTAACTAATGTTCATGCTTGCATTGTTTTGTAGTTGAAAAGAATATATATAACTATATATAACACTCTTAAATTTTACACATATATGCTCTAAAAAAACTAGAGAAAATATAAAAATAACCACAACTAAATCCTCATAAAACTAAACCAAACTCCTCGAAGTCGGGTAAATAGTCAAAATTACTCGACTTCAATCAAATCATACACAATTAGTATTTCAGCATAAATTCTCGATTTTTTCATGTTAGTCGGGTAAATAGTCGAGAATACTCGACTTCAATTGAAATAAAAAAAATTATATGAAAAATTCTCGATTTTTTTAAATAAGTCGAATAAAGAGTCGAGAATATCCGACTTTAATTTAACCTTACCCAATATTCATTCAGCAAAAATTCTTAACTTTTCATTGAAGTTCGTTAATTGGTTGAGAATACTCGACTTAAATTGAAATGAAAATTTTCCTTTTAATTAATTCAATTAAAAAGTCGAGTATACTCGACTTTGGTTGTGTTATTATGTAGAAGTTATGAAAGAGGAAGTAAACGTAAATAGATGATTTTTTGTATTATTTTTTACTTTTTACACTTTTACGAGGTATATATATGTAATGGGAGTATATATTTAATATTTAAGGACAAATGGGGTATATTTAAATATAAAAAAATCCGGGAAAAATATAGTTTGTTAAATATAAGGTAGAGTGCTCCTGCTGATTTCATATACTAGAGTTAGAATAATGGTGCATTGGAGTTTAAACTAGATGTATTTTTTTAAAAAAGTTAACCAAAAACATCAAATAAGAATTGAATCTAAATCCCTCGAAATATTACATTCTTTTAGAATTAAAATCTTGAACTTTTACAGTAACGATAAAAAAAAAAAAAAGTCTATCAACTAGACTATCATTTGATACAATCTTTTAATTTCGAGCGTAATGAGACAATTCTATGGTTAATAAAAACCAAAAGGAAAGGAAAGCATTTATTAAATGAGCGAGCTTTTTCTTTTGATACTTTAGAATGTTCGAGGCCTTGGCTCTTTTACAAGATGATCGTGTTGAGATGATGTGGTTACTTGGGTATTTATATAGAATGATGATTGGTCTGATAATTATAAAGACCACTCGTGATGGGGCATGAAAGAACTTTATGGCAAGGCTACTAGCCTACTATGTAACGTACCTGTATAATAATTTACCCCCGAATAAGATAATGCCCAAGTGAACTTAAGGACGAACAACATAAAGTAAGAACGAAAAGGTGGATAATGGGCTTTTGGTCCAATTAGAGAAGTCTTCCACTTACAATATTGAGTTTGGTCCAATGAGAGAAGTCTTGCACTTATAATATTGAGTGTAAGGGTTCGAGCCTCCATACGAGCATTATGGAGGTTAGTTTCAGTTCTTCCTCAATTATCAATTAATTGAGTGGAGACAGTTTCTCTCTTGTAAAATGTGAGTGGAACAGACACCCCTCAAATATTAGAGAGGATTTAAAATATCTACGCATATACTTCAGTATGTCAATGTATGGTGGTGGTCCTAGTTATATAGTATGATTGTAAATATTCATTGTAATGTCTGATGTAATGTCAATAATATCTGTGTATAACAGATTAAAAAAAAATAAAAAAGAACGGAAAGGGGGGAAAAAAATTTTAAAGACGTGAAGGGGACACTTTAGGCCTTAGGTGGTACATTTCTTAGGATTCCTCCTAATTCGTTCGTCTTTGGAGATAATAAATAAGTTAATAGGAAATCCAATTTTATTTCACATCAGCTGATGGCTACGAGCGTTGATTGTGTGTGAGTGACGTGTAGAATATAATTATACAGTATTGCAATGACATTTAACGAAAATTCATTCTCTTTTTGGGCTTGTCATATTTTGTAGTGCGAAGAATCGGAATCCACATCTTCTTTAGTGAAAAAATGAAAGAGAATATGGATGCATCATCTATTTTTGTTCCGTGGCACTGGCACCTAGCTAAGCAATAGCAACTCCTCAGTCCCCACGGACCCCACAGGCACTTGCCATCGACCGAAAGACGTCGCTGCTTCGCTGCTTCTGTAAATGATAACTCCTCTTCGAGTAGCCCGGCCCATCAGTCTACAGACCAATTTTTATTTTTTGGGCTTGTTAACCCCAAGTCCCCAAACAAAAAAGAATACGAGCCCCGTTTCATTTTCGTCGAGGAGAATGAGCTTCGCAGGGATGATTGACCCGTTGTTACAAGATCAATTGATCCGGGGTGAGATTAAGGCTTCATTTGGTACAATTTATTAAATAGAGGTTATAACAGTAGAATTTATATCAATAGAGTTTTTGGACAAAAAGTCATTCAAGTATTTGGTTGTCAATAAAAAAAATACTTTTGAACCATCAAACTGTGTGATATTTTTTATATTATTTATTTTTAGAAAATCTCTATAACCTCTACTCCCAAAAGCTCAAATTTTGGGCTTTTGCTAGTAGAGATAAATTAACTTATTTAAATTAAAAAAACTCTACTAAAAAAATAACCAAACACCATAAAAAATTTTAAAAAATACTTATAAAATTAAATAAGTACTTATGGCTCTTAAATAAGTCATACCAAACATGCACTAAATCGTGGGTTTGATCAATATCACAACATTATGAACTGTAGGTGCTCAGTTTTGTGTAGTCAAAGTTCTATTGTGCCACGTGTCCAGTATCTTTTAAATAATAAAAAAAGAGATAAAACTTGGGACGTGCATGAAATTAAGGAAAAAGAAAAGAGTTGTATACTCTAGAGCAGGACATTGCATAAAAGGTTAGAGACGTAAAAGAAAAGGCGTGCCTACTCCGGCAACTAGATGGGGCTGAACATTCTCCCATCGACAGATGAAAAAAATCTCTCCCCGATGGAGCATTGACTTATTGATAATCTTTTATTAATTAAATGTTAACTCTTTTAAGTGTTAAAAGAGTGTCTTTACAATTAAAAGATGGATGCTCGATGTTTTGTGAGTGAAAAGCCCAGTGACAACTCTGACATTTTTTTGGCATGAAGGATTTGGAGCACCCTCAGTATAATCGATAATAGAATAGCCTTTTAAATGAAAGTCAAATATAGTTTGCTGGCACGAGGATCATCTTCCGCCAGCCGCTATGGCAATCGTTCCTATTGATAATGTTTTGGTCTCTATCTTTAATTATGGCCGATCTTTGACTTAACTGTCAACTAGGAGCTACACATATTATTATTTCAAATATAGCTATATATGTGTGTATATAACATACACATATATGTAAATTTGTCAAGCTTATGGAAATTAATTAATCTTCAGGAAAAATAATATACAGAGACCGGCTGATTATTGCAGACGGGAATTGTTGACTTCACTCTGTAATTATTTTCCGAAAGTAAGAACAAGATTTAATTAATCATTTTCTGGATATATAGTGTTGTCAATATGACATCTAATCAATGCCGTATAATATTAACAATTATTATGGGACTTCGCATTCGCATACGTATGTGGATGAACCATGGCCTGGCTATGCAATGAAGGAGAAGCAATTAATTATATAACTCACTTTTAGCAAAAAATCATTGCCATATTGACGACTTTTCCACTGCGCGCGCCCCCACACACACACACGAGTGGAGATATCATATTAATTGAATGGGGGACTTATTCAACCGTAATATAAAATTTTTTTAAAAATAATAAATATATAAATTTGAAAGATTTATCATATTTCAATAAATGTTTACAACTGTCCTTACAATTATCCTTTATGAGTTTTCATATATTGATAACATTGCGTTACAAATTCATATCAATATTATTAAATAAGTATTTTTTTATGTAAACAATCAAAATAAAAAAAAATGTTTAAGAATTTTTTATGGGTGCTACACTGACGGTGGAATTGGAAAAGGTAAGATTAATAAAAAATTATTAATGAGTTTGTGAGTTGTTTAAAAATCATACCCATCTCTTTTGATTTGAATTTAAAAAATTGGAGTGTGAGAATTTAAGTGTAACTATGTATTGCGGGCTTGACTATAAATTAGCGGGGGCTTGAAAAAAATTTATTGAGAATTTTAGACAAACTAGATTAATTATTAAAGGAATTTTTTTTTCCTGTCTCCTATAGTAAATCCGCCCTTGCACATACACATACACATATGCATACATACATATATAGTTTCAATCTTTGAAATAATGTGAGTAATTTTTTTAAATTAACAATTTAATTAATTATGTGATCATATAAAACCTTTGAACTGTATCTCTTGATTTTATTGGTTGAGTTCAATATAGCAATGTTAACAGTAAGCGTGGGCAAACTCAATCCAACCCTATTGATCCAATCTAACACAATTCAACCTAATTTAATTTCGATGGGTTGAGTAGATTATTATGAATTAATTGGGTCAATTTTTTCGAACCCAATTAACAATTGGGTTGGGTTGTGTTAATTATGATAAACTCTATTTAACCCAACCCAACCCATAATAATAATAATAATAATAATAATAATAATAATAATAATAATAATAATAAAATTCTCAATTTGAAAAATCCTAAAAATCTAAACGGCTAATCTAATTTTTATCCTCTTTTTATTCTTTTATAAAAGAGATTATTTTGTTCTTACATTTACTATAGACTCTAATATCAAACCTAAAATCACTCTCTTAAATCACAATGAATAAAAGAGATTATTTTGTTCTTACATTTACTATAGACTCTAATATCAAACCTAAAATCACTCTCTTAAATCTCAATTCTCAGTCAACTAAGGTATTTCTCTGATTTATTCATTCTATATTCTTTATTTTTTTTCAAATACTAGACCATGAATAGAATTTTCATGCTATAATATATTTATATTGAATTTAAATATGTTTTATTACAAGTTTCATGTCTTATTATTTATTTAATTTTTAATTTTGATTCAATCTTCAAATCTTCAACCCAATCAACTCACCCCGATAATTTAAGAGTTAGGTTGGATTGGGTTAAATATATTTATTTAATTAGATTGAATTGTTTTTATTTCGACCATGCAATAATGGGGTGGGTTAGGTTTTCACAAACACTATCCAACCCAATCCATACTCACCCATAATTAACAGAGTTAAGAGTTAATTAAAAGAGTATCAATATTTGAACCAAACTATAAGACAATTATAAACTTATAAAATTAGACGGTGTTATAATGATAAGTTAAAAAGTTAGTATTATTTTAAATTAAAATTATAACACCTTACGGTTTTATGAATATTTTTATCACCGTTGTATCACCATCAGGACTCTTTATTGTTTTAGTATCATGGGTCAATTGTTTTTAAAATATATGCGTAAAAATATCTGCACATTTTTAATTTGTAACAAACAAGAAGTTCCAGCCGCCGGATTCCCTTTTACTCTCGAGTCATTAACTATTGCCACTCGATATTGAGAAATTCGGTGTAAAATTGAAAAACTTAAAAACGAAAAATCAACTGAACGGAAAATAAGAAAATTGTTTCATAAATATGTACAGTAGACGGGGTGCGGGATATTGCCACGTCAGCCGTAGAGGGTGGCCGCAGCTTCCCGGGCCGCGTTCCATTTCTGCAGCCTCAGCTGCTGGTAAAACTTCTTAATGAACTCCTCAGCCTCCTTGTCCACGCGGCAGTCCTTGTCATCATCCCTCAACGGGAACGGCGAGTCCGTTACCCTCACCCCACGCCTCACTGGACCCACCAACGGCGACGCCTCTGCCACGTCGACATCCGACGCGGCCACGTCATCATCCTCACGGTAACAGCCGGCCACTGCAGCAGAAGCAGCCCGGCGTTTGTTGTCCTTAGCGTGGTGAAGGATTTTGCGCCTACCGACGTGGAGGCTGGAGATGACGTACGGTTGATAAGCCGGACTGTTACTGCAGCTAAACTCGTACTCTCGAGGACAGACGAAAGAGGCGTGCATGTCATGTGACCGGCAACTGATGGCGCCGTAGTCGTAGAGCACGGCGTCGTTTAGAGCCTTCCCTATGAACTTGCTCTTGGTGACACCCTTCTGTATCATGAACAAAATTACACGTACCATTCTGCATAGCTTCTTTGCTATCACCGGCGGGCTCGCCTCCATTATTTTTATTTATAAGTGTTATAGAATAAAGTTATTGTGTGCGTTTAAAGGGGAGAGGAAGAGAGGTATTTAAAGAGCCGAAAGAGCAGACTGACCACATAAACAATATTTTTTATTTTTTATTTGTAATAATAACAAATTATTTTTACTCATTGTTTTGTTTTGCGCTGTCTGTTTTTTGTTTGATATTTTAATTTGTTAGTTTATTTCTTTAATTCAAAGTGTGAGTTTCAAGTTAGTTGCAAAAAAGTGTTTTTAATTTAGTGACTAAGTATTAATTAATTGGCGTAGGGTCTTGATTTTGATTGAGTTGACAAGTTTCGGAATATTGATTATATTATCATCATGCTTATCGTATTCATTAATGAGAGATCAAAACGATAATCCAATCCAATTCTAGTGGGAATTTCGGTTTGACGATTCCAATTAAAACTTGGCATCGGAAATCGATAGTACATAAAAAAATATATACAAAAGGAAAAATAATCAAATTTTGAAGAGAATTGTCAAGTAGACCCTAATCTTATAATTAAGAATGGTCAAAATAAATATCTTCCTTACTTTGAACCGTTTTAATTATTATTGTGTGTGCGGTTCTTTCATCTCTTCTTTTTGTGAAACCAACCTCTCTATCAGACAAAAGTAGAAAAAAAAAAGTCTAACGGTATATTTGATATCCCAAAAGCGATGGGGAAAAAAAACAAAGAAAAGAATTATGCGCGTCAATTCTTAAAATGTTAAGTGTCATCTAAGTAAAGATAATTGAAAAAAGTGAAAGTATGGTATAATATTAGGGGATGATTATATCTTAATACATAAGTTACTGATCATGAATAATGTGACTCAAAGATAGGGATGCCGATGGAGTCGGGTGACTCGGGTGGGGAGACCTACTTCATTCTCTACTTCATTAAAAATTTTACCTTCATTTCCCACCTCATTTAGTGGGATGGAAATGGAAAATCCACACATGGGAAATGATTCCTCCATCCCCACTCTATTCCTCATTTATTTATTTTATAATAGATATAAATACATAATTTTAATAATTAAAAATTAAATACTTAAATAAAATCATTATCATATTATAAAATATTTAAATTATTTTTGAAAAAATTTCAAATGTTTGAAATAATATCTTGAAATGATATCAAAATTGAAAAATATTTTAAGAGAACAATATTTTGAGAGAGAAAAGAAAAGAAAACAATGTTTTAGGTTGAATAAAAATTATATTATAAGATTTTCTTTTAATTATAGCCCATTTATGTCTAGTAAAAATAAAAAGAAAATTTATTAACTAATATGTAATTGATAAAATAAAAATTAGAAAAATATTTATATATAATGGGAATTGGGGTGGGGAGTACAAAACTAAACCACACCCCATTAAGAATTTGAGAATTATTTTTTCTTATTCCCCACAAATTATTCAAAATTTATTCCATTTTTGGTGGAGCTCTATAAGATCCCAAACTCATGGAGAATTTTACCATCTCTACTCAAAGGCAGTGGGCTTAACTTCAACAGAAGAGCAAGTGAAGTTTTTTGACAAACATAAATGATTTTGTCAATTTTGTTTTTGGTAGAAAAATGATTTTGTTACAGTGCTTTGTAGAGCTTCGAGGTTTCTAGTTTTAAGCCAAGCTTGATCGAGTTGGTAGGAATTAGGTCTAACAATGGGCCGTGCTTGAGCAGTATCGTATTAAATTATATATCTGAACTCATCTATTAATTTATTTGAGTCAAACAATAAATAAATTTGAATCCATTCGGTAGTATTATTGTGTTATCCGAATCGACCCAATTAACTCCCTCTTTTTAATAAATTTAAAATAATTGTTCAAAATTATGTCATATATTTTTAATTTAAAACACAAATAATAATTATCAAAATAGGCTCTTTAAAAATATAATAACAAATAGAAGAAAACCTTAATATTTATCATGTTTAGCTAGCATGATCAAATAAAATAGTTCACAAATTTATATAATTATTTAAATAAGAATAATTGCCCAAAATTAAAAGTCAATTTACTTTTTATTTATAACTTTATAATTGAAAGTTATTATTAAAATTTTAATATTAAGCATTAATGGGTTGTGTGAAATGGGTTTTGATACTTAAATCCAAATCTAACTATTTATTGAATGGGTTTTAATTAGTTGATCCATTAAAGACATAACCTAATAAATATTGATCCAACAACCATTTTTATCATATGAGTTCATATCAAACTAATCGGTTTTATAAAATTTTGCTAGGCCTAGCAGGAATGAACTAAGGGTTCCTTTAAGATTATTTTTGGAGGTTCAAAAGTGAGTTGAAAAAGTTAAAAGTTAATTTTAGTATTCGGTAATTTTTTTAAAAATTATTTTTGTCAAAATCACTTTATTTTATAATAGATTTTGAAAACTAGGGACTGAATAGCTTTTTATTATATGAGTTTGAGAATTAGCTTTATACTCATTACAATTCTATATATATATATATCCTCATATATGTTATAAAACTCTAAAATTATCATTATTAATTAGGAAATAAAATCATTAACTTTAAGCAAATTATTATTATTACAATTATATTAAGATAACAAGAAATAAAATTAATAACGTAAAATATTTATTTTAATTATTAATTATTATATATACATAATAAAAAATATATACATTTTTATTCAACATTATGTTCAGTTCAAGGCAATTGCTAAGTTTTAGGCTGATGTAACTTACACCCCTTGAAAAATATGTAAATAGTAGTAACCAACAATGGGGCCTAGATGATTTTTGCATGGGCTTTAAGTTAAACAAATTGTAACTTAGCATGACCCTCAATTCAATCATTTACATTTTTATAACAATTTAACAATAAGATGTCCCAAATATATACATTTGTTTTTAAAGCTGACAATATTCTTATAAATAAAATTTATTAAACGTTTAACTGATTCTCTTCACAAGTAATTGTTTATATAGTACAAGTAAAAATTATAACATTACCGAACAAACCTTAAAGGCAATTACTAATTTGCCATGGTGGTTTCTCTGACCGAAAAGGTGTGGGGGGAGGACCCAATCATGCGGTATAGCACTTCCCAGCCGTGGAAGAATTTGATTTAGATTTTTCACCCACCCAAAAGAGAAAGCAAGCAAACTTTTAACTTATGATCAACGATATTAATGTAATGATTAGAGAAATCTAAAGAGAGAAACTGATAATTTCTTGAGTGATCGTGAAGTTAATTAGGTAGAGATCTTTCTTAAGCTTTACGTTACACTATCCATTTGATTTAAAGGGGAAAAAAAAAAACCCTGCAAGCTTTGAATAGTTTATTCAATTATTTGATCTGTCCATGATTAATGCAGAAACTAGAGTAGTCTACGCAGTGGTTTCAATCCTAATGATCAAAAGTAAAACTAATCAATTGCAAAAAAAAAAAAAAACAAATAGTGCTGTAAAAACTACAAGTTAAAATTTTAACTAGTCAGTTAATTAGGGTCCATTTTCAGAATTTTACACAATGATCATTTCAGGGACGATGTAGTTGAATGACAGGGAATGGAGCGATCATATCAACTGTGTTGTATTGTGTGGTTGGCACTTGGCAGTGGGAGTTGTTGTGCCATTCCATTCTCTCAGTCCTATCGCCATTTATTTTGCAAAAGGAGTTAAAAGACAACGGACCATGCAATTAATTTCTAATTTATAGTTGGTTGGGAAATATAGTTATGACTATTTATCCATAAACTCAACTTCCAACAGAAATTTTGTGGGTAACAAATGTATTCAGAGAGGCTAATTAATGTAATTGGTATAAATGGAGGTAGCGTTTCTGATAATAACAATAATATTAGATTGACTTCTGAGGAATTAATATGAGACTGTACCTAATTAATCAAGGAAGGTAATCAAGGAAGTTCAAGCCGTCAAGCATTGTTTACTTTTGATAACTAATTAGTTATGTGGTCTTTCTCTACTATCACTAAATAGAAGAAAAAATATAGTTTTTGACGTAGTAATATATATATATTCGCTATTGAGGATATCTTCATTTTAAAACAAAGTGAGGATGCTATTAATAGAGGAAAAAATACAGTTTTTGACGTACTGAAATATATATATATTTTAATATGCATCCTCACTTTATTAAAGTAAAGGTATCACTAAAATATAAGAAAACACATATTTCAGTACATTAAAAACTATATTTTTTTTAGCTGTTTATGTATTGAAATTTGTGTATTTTTTTTTACTGGCATATTCACTTTAACAAAGGGATATATATGTATGTATGTATGTATTAGAAGATACTCATGAGCAAATGTTTGTCCCAATAGACAATTAAACTCCTATCATTTGAGAAATAATAAGTTAGTCACTACACCTTTAAAAATAGATATCTAGATCATCTTAATATCTATGAATCACGTCTATTTCAATAGAGAGATTAAGGCTTTATAGTAGGTTAATCTTGGTGAACATTATAGTACTTTAAGGTTCTTTTTTTTTTTTTCTAATTAGTATATTGATACTCTTATCTTTATCTAAAAAGGACAAAATTCACTAGTTTAATTAGATACCCATACTCTTTATCTTTGGGCGTTTGAAAATTGAAGTAAAAATATCTTTTTTTTCCTCTCTTCTAAAAGAGATAACTTAGAGTATTACCAAAAGACGTCTAATTTTATTTTCAAATACTTACAAATGTGGCAAATGGAAGAGTAACTAAAAGGAAAAAATGATAATTATCCATATTCTTTAGAAAAATTGAACAGAACTCCTCTCATGTTTTAAAATAGATCTAATTAAACTTACTTGCAATTATAAAGGAGCTAACTTTTTATATCATTGTATTATCCTACCTTGGTCTTGAAGTTAGCCATATAATTTAAATATTTTAAAAATGTAAATCAAGCAAAATGATATATACCCTTAATGATTAAATTAATTTAATAATAAATTATAAATTATTGAAAAAAATTAGCTGACATAATGTCGGATACGAAGTTAATAGCCAATGCAACAATGAAGTTACTACCCACTTCAATAAGAAAGCCATAATTTTTTGGAACCATTTAATTATCTTTTTGAAATATTGTAACATATATATTGCAATGGACACATATGGCCAAACGTTATTTGCGATTTTTATATACGAAAATATTTTATTTACCTTCCCTTTACGTAGTATTATAATTTACTAGGGAACTCCAGTGGTCGCATATGGTAATTTTAATTTAAATGAATACTTTGTACAATTATTATGGGTGCTTATGACATTTTCCCCAATTACTTAATCATAGCCAGTAAATTTAATTATTGTACAAAATTAACTACTCTACTTAATCTTTTCTCACCAAATTTAACTTCTCTACAATGTTCAATAGTATACTTATATTATTGTTTCTCTTCAATAATAATATAATATAATATAATTTAAAGAAGGAGAGAGTTGAGCATACTCTTATTTGAATTTTTTTTTTGAAATTATTATTACTGATATGATTATTTAAATGTGAAGTAAAATATTATTTAAATAGATCTTTTAGATGTTGTTGTATTCATCCTTAGAGTCAAAAATGAAATTTCCAAGTAATCTGTGGAGAAAACTTTTTTGAAACTTCTTGGGAATGATCTCATTAATGTGCAACATGATTAATCCCAAAAATAGATTACTTGACATGGGGATTGAAAACGATGTATATGGCGAGCAACACTTGCGATTTTATCTGGATTTTGGGTGACGGACGCCTATACACGATTTGGACTACTGTATTATTTAATTAGAACAATTTAATTATTAATTAAGTCCACTGACACTAATTAATAATGATTCAACTTGCATGCAAGACCAACTGTATATTATTTAATTAGAACAATTTAATTATTAATCAAGTCCACTAACACTTCCAAACTTATTTGTTATGATGTTAATGGTTATGCATTAAAAATTTGTTTGATCATATTACAAGGATCAAATCTCACTTGCATTTTCAATTGAAGATTGATTTAATTGTTAATTGGACAATATAATAACGCACTGAGGTTTATAAAATGCACGTCGCATGAATCAGAGATCATTTTTTTCTTTTTGAATTTTACTTTCATAATTTTGAAAGATTCGAACCTCCACCTCATTAATAAAAGGAAAGGTTGCCAACCTAATTCAATCAAAGAGTTGTTGGCTAAATATTGAAGTTTTAAACTGACGAATCATATGCACTCATCATATTGACTCTCTCACATATTGCCGCAATTGCATAAATTTATCCAATAGCTTAAGACATCAATAACGACAAGTATTAACATAAATTCCAAGTGAGGTGATTCATCAATTATGTAATGGAATCAATGGAGCAATGAAATTTTTTACAAATTATGACATTAACTATTTTTTTTTTATATTAGAATTAAACATTTCCGATGAGTTTTAAGGATAAACACAGTGATAACAGGAATTAAAGACGTAAAGACTCCGTATTCTTTTTTTCAAGTTCAAGTTTCAGAATTATGAATAATTAATTCAGTAGAAGCAATAATTTCTGTTGAGTTTAAAGGACAAACAAAGTGATTAAAGGAATTAAAGATTTAAGACTCCATGTTCTTTTCAAAGTTCAAGTTTCAGACCCATGAATAATTAATTCAGTAGAGGCAACAAGGAAACTTGGAATTTAGTCTCATTACCAGCACAAGCAAAAATTTCAAGTCAGAAAATTGCATGATCCCATCCGAATCTGCATAAACATAAAGGCATTAAAAGCATCAAGGTGCTCAAGAAGAGTAATAGATTGACAAAACTACAATCGTTTATCAGATGATGAGAAAAGCAATCCAAAACTTAGCCCAAATTTGTTACACTTATCTGACTTAGCTTCTAGTAAGAAATATATATGTGGTTAGAAACTCCGATAGAGGCACATATAGTTTCCTTAATTTGTCAACTTATAATCTCCTATGTCAAATCTTATTTCCTCCTCTGACTGAAACTAGCTTGCTCATGTAGCTTACAGCAGAACCATATTGAAAATGAATACAAACGGGATCAAAGTGCTTTAATCTCTTGGGTACCAAGGTTGCAGCACCATACTATTCCACGACTGTCTTTCGCGATAAGGTCCTCACTTTTCTAAAATGCTTATGGCCTTTGAAAACTGTCACAGGGTCTAATCGTTAATATCTTTGTCCAAATTCTATTGGCATCAAATTCATCCAGGACCCACAACTCCGAGGATCTTGTTTCGGTGTTATGCAAAATGAAGGAAAGTGAATCATTAAACACCATAAACCTCGAAGTTGATTGAACAATCTTAGAGGAAAGAATTGGCACCGGCAACTTTCGAAAAACCTCATCACACATGTCAAACGAAAGGATGAAATCCTCGGACTCATTGGAAACATAAGATACCATCCAATAACAAGCTCCCCTGAAGTATAAACGTTCGAAATGCTTATGAAACTTAGCCCCGCATCCTAAAAAGTCAATATCGTTAACTACTACTTTCTAGCTATCTGTATTCAAGGTGTGCACCTCGGCCTTGATAGGAGGACAAGCAGGGTCAGCATAATCTGGGATGAACAGTACGCAGACGACTTTGTAATCATCGGATTTGGTAGCATAACCACAGCCAATACAAATACACAACCAATAAAAAGGACAGTGTAGGGGTTCAGTGAGTTCTCTGAATTCCCTCATAGCTGCGAAAGCTAAAATGACTTCACCAGAAGGCAAAGCGAGACATTTAATGCCGTAGCGATGACCCACAATTACTAGTTGAGGAAATCTGGTGATCTTATAAAAAGTAAGATCAATGATCTTTTCAACAACGGGAACATGATCTTGACCGGGTGAGATTTCTTCTTTTGTTGTCAAAAGAAAGGAAGTACAGGACAACTTTATCCACTCTAGGAACAGTAAAGACTAAAGACGGGGGGCGCAAGAGAAGAACACAAGTGCTGCTGAAACGTATCTGGTTGCGGAGTTGCTTAAATATGAAACTTGAATTTGCAATGACAGAATACCATGACCTTTGTAGACATTCGGAATGCAACAGTGAGACTACAGGTTGCAAGGCAAGAATCTCCGCCAGCAAATCTTCAGGTAGATTATTGCTAAACCTTTTGATTGACTTCTTCTCTTCACTGTAAAAATACAAGCCATTTATTGAAAAATTCAGTAATAAATAAAGTACAGATTTAAGATTTGGTTTCTCACATTGATAATTGTCTTGAATTCAAGGTAAGAAGATGGAATATGATTTTCTCCAAATTAGATGAAATTGATTTGACTGTAGTCTATAGATATTGTTTATGTATGCTATTTTAATTTGTTTTACAGTACTGCGCATGTGTATGATATCGATAATGCAATTGGGAGTTCGTTTGTATTATCATGCTTTGTTGTGGGTACTTGAAATTGGATGAACACACTTGGCCTAATTTTATTAATTATTAAGACTGGGAGAAATAAATGAATACAGGGGACTTGATTTGTCGATTACAAATTATATGTGTATATTGATCGGAGGTGGAGGTTTCCCCTGATCGAAGTAAACCCAAAAGTTTTATAGTTTCGTTACTCCGACGTAAAAGTTCTAGGATGTCACAGTTATTTCATATACACATACGACATGCCATTTGTATCTGAAGTTGTAAAGCACGTCATGCATGAAACATATACAGTGCAGATCACCAATTAGAAAGATTTTAAGAAAGATTATCTACCTAAGAGCCGCGTTTGTTTTTTTTACATAATTAATGACTTAAAGTAATTTAATTAATTAAGTCAATTAAAAGACGGTCTTTGATGTTCTTGGAGCACTGCATCTTCTTCGTTTAGTGTTTGTCACATGGGCATATTATCATAATTGGTTTGATCTGGTAAAACACTGAATGAAAAAAGAGGAGTTATCTAGAAGCACTTAAGACTTTTCCGTCAATTAGAGTGGTTTTTTTTTATAATTTATGAGAATGAAATAAAATAATTCCCTCCTCATTTTGCTAAGTAGTTCATTGAACAAGTTCTTAAATTCCCATGCATTATTATCATACTTATTATTCTTAATTAAGCTTTTTATGTGATTTTATAATATGTACTTATAAATTGTTATTTTTTTTAACTGGATTGGATTTTAATTCATGCTTAAAGTGTGATTTTGTGTTTAGGCTTTTAAGGTTAGGAGATGCTCTGTTATTGTCCAATTTATGTTACTTCTGCTTACCGGTTTTAACATTTAAATTTATTAAGGGTATAAATGTAAAATTATAGGGTTTAAGTTTTTAAAATTTTTAAAAACAATTTAAAACAAGAACTTATTCTAAGAGATTAATATATATATATATGTCATTTAGTTTTTTTTTTAAGTAGACTTAAGAAAAAACTAAAAACACCCAAAAAAAATAGAAAAAAGAAGAAGAACAAAAGAAGTGTAATTAAACACTAATTAAGCTATTCTGACCCCAAAACAAGAAAAAAATACTAATTAAGTTTTTTTTTTTTTACTAATGACTTACAAGCGTACTGATGTAAGAATTCAGCGAGTCTTAGGAAGGCCGCATCCGTTCACAGGTACAAGACCAGGGCTTCAATGAGGTGTAATTTTAAGCTTGAACAATAGCCTCCTCCATTGTTTTAGCCATGCGCTGGAGACCCAAATCATATTTTTGAAGCAAATCAGCCAATACCAACCCTTCCACAGGATCAACGGTAAACGACCACTCAATCACACACCCAGCACTTTGATTTTGGCCATCATGATTATTATCATCTCCTGGAATAATCTTGATCATCGAAACATATGACTTGAACCCAATATTACTATCAAGCATCTCATAAATCAAACAACGTTGGACATGATCAACGGTTACTAATCTCTCTTTGGACCAGCTACATGCAGCAGGAGGAGGATTATCATCAGTACTGCTACCGGCTGCCCTGGACGGGATCGAAAAGCCGGCACAGTATCGGATGCAGTCGGGCTCACCGTTGGTTCCGTGGACACCATAGCTTGTGGCCAGGCTATGAAAATATTTGTGTATGTTAAAGAAGTCGGTAAAAAGAGGCCATATTTGGTCAGCAGTGGCTCTATTTACCCTTGTGGAAACCTTGCCTTCCCACTTTTGCTGCAAAACTTTCTCCATTCTGTATGAAATTAACGTAAAAATTTTTTAAAAAATAATCAATATGAGGCAGAAAGAAAGAAATGGAGGGTCACGTGGCAGGCTCAATCTCAAAGGCCAAAGCTAAAAAGACACAGGGAAAAAAAGGCCGTCCTCGCATCGCAAGAATCTATCCACAAAAGTTACCATGTGCATTATTATAAATAGAGCTTATTAAATACAGCTAGCTCCAGTCCTCCACATACGATTTGATGGAGTTAACATAGGACGAGTCCTGCGCGCACCCGATTACTGTTTATACATAAAAAAAAATGCACGATTATAGCCGTTAATTAAGGACCTTGCTACGTTACAGACTCTATATCTAACGTAGCAAATGGGGAGCATCCGAGGAAAAGTTGTTGGAACTTAGCTGATACAAGGGCAGTTTGCACTGAGCTGTTACATACAGAGTCTGTAACGTAGCTTTGTCCGCTAATCATTATTTCATGTTAGTTAACTATTGAATTATATTTTAATGGGCAGGATTTGCTATTTTAAAAAGGGTGAGGACGCGACATTCATTTATTTTACACACTCAATTAATCATGAGTAATAACAATTATCTTAATTTTTGTAAAGCGAGACTATTAGTACCCTATAACTGTCTTTTCAAACATCTTTTCTATCAAAATCTATTTTAATTTCCAAAATTTCCTTTCTATTTTTTTCATTTTTTAATTAAAAAAAAACAATTCAATTTCTTTCAAATAATTCTAATTACAAATATTATTTATATATATTTTTGAATTATTAAGTCAAACATATTTTACTAAAAAAATTAAATACATGTATGAATTAAGTAGAATTAAAGTGGACTCAAATAACTATTATTTATTTTTAAATTAAAAATAAGTTTTGTAAAATTCTCAAGAAAAAGTTGTTTGTAAGGAAACAAAAGTTATAAGAGACTTTGGTGTAGTTGTACGGGTGTAAAGTGTTGAAAAGAGAAATATAAGGGTATAACTAAATTTATTTTGTTTTTTAATGTAATTGCAAGAGGGGTTTTATAAGGATTAAAGAGGGGTGCCAATAGTTCAACTCAATTTTTTATCCAAAATTTCATCTCAAATAGTATGTCATTCATTAATTAGTTGATAATTCTTTACAAGATCCAAACGATTATCCTCACTAATCAATTGATGAATACCACATTATTTAAAATACTTTTTTAAAATAAATAATTTGGGATGTATAGCATTTCTCAGTAATTATTTAAAAATATTAGTTTTTAATTAGAACACTCTTTCTAATTCCTATATTATCCTCATTACACATTTATTTAATTATCTTATTTTCTCGTTACACCCAGTAAAATATTCGTCATTACAAATAAAACATAACTTTCTTAAATTTTTATTAACCTTTCCTTTCGATTTGAAAATTGATTTTTTTTTTCATTTTTTTTAATGGGAAAAGGTAAAGGCCATTGTAGCATTCAAATTGTCATCTTTAACTCAAAACAAGTTTTTGAATTAAAAAGTAAAAACACAAAAACTTAGGCTACGACAGAATCTTCCAATTTAATGACCCAAGTTCAGGTGAACAAGACATGCAAAGTAATGCATCACTTCTTCTTCTCTGCACCTCCACTTGCCTTCATCTGGCGGAGGCATTATACATCTCCTCACACTTCATCTTTGTCCCCTTGTGAGTGCCACGCTTTCTCTTCGCAGCCTTCAGTGCCCTCTTGTCCTCGTCGACTTTAAGAAGCTCCGTGATTGTTTTTTCATAGGGTGCAAAGCCAGCAACTTCCCTAATCACATTTCTCTCAAAGTGGACCCTTTTGCTTGTTTTCCCTTTGCGATTTACTGGGCCTGGTGGCAGTTCCTTCTTGGTCACAACATGACCCTTGTTTAATCCAAAAAAATAGATCAGTATTTGGCAGTTTAGGGGCCATCGCCTCCAATGAAACTGAGATGCTGCGGAGGTCTTGATTCAATTTTTAATTATTGATGTGATTTATAGTAGATAAAATATGACTATTTATTAGATAAAATTTATTAAATTTTGTTTTATTAAATTATCCTAAATAGTAAATTACATTAAGGTTAATTTAGTAATACAAAATATTATTAAATTGTGAATGTCCAAAGTAAATTTTGGAGTGTAAATAGCCTAACTTTTTAGATAATTAACTTTTCAAATTTCTTTTTAGTTTTTTTTTATTTAATAAAATATATTTTTAGGCATCTTCATATTCACATGATGGTTATTTTAATTCATGTACAATGAATGACGTTTTATGTCCGTATAATGAGATATGAGCAAAACCGTGAAGTGTAATATAATGTATATGAAATTATATTAATTTGAAGATTGAAAAGTTAACTTGGCGTGTGGACCTTCACATTTAAACATTTTCATAAGCATTTGCATATAAATAAAATAAATACTTTAGAAATTAATCCTAACATATCAAGTGAGCCTAGTTGCTTAGAATAGTTATAGAGTTTAAAATGCACCAAATATGGGATAAGATAAGATTTCTTTTTTTAATATTATATATAATATAATATCAACCTAACATATTAAAGTTAAACCTAATGAAATAAACTCCCACCCAGTTGCCATAAAAATACACGAGGACGTTTTGACAAATTAATGTAGAAAGAACGAAGAAAAAATTAAATACCATTGAAATTGGGTTTCCATCTCGCGAGAATTGAAAATAACGTTTTATTTACTTGAGAATAAACTTTTGTAAGATGTTTAAACTATATTCTGATTTTTTTTTTCTGATATACTATATTCTGATGTTTAAACTCTCTAATTTGAATGATCAAAGATGAGAAATGGTATCGCTTTGGTAGGTACATTTGTTTTTTTCCCTTTTTCCTTTAAAAAATTAACTATTTTAACTGATTAGATGAGTGACTAAATTAGAGAGCCGTCTATGTTTATTTGGTGAAATCTTTATGGGATCAATGCATGTAAAGAGTTATACAAGAAAAATGATATTTTATGACAAAAAATTTAGTCACTAAGGATAACAAATTAGTCACCTTATATCTTTTATGATAAAAAATAAATTGTCACACGTTAGTCGTACAAAGACCGTCTTAAAAAGTTCTAGCGACCAAAATTATTTTTGTCATGTTAAAAATATGTTTTTATAACAACAATCATTGTCTTAAAATTAAGTTAAAATTGTCACAAATGATATTTAAAATGGTCAAATTAGATATCAAAAAATGTAATTGATGACACCTCACATTTGTCACAATAACTGATTTATAATGACTATAATATTGTCTCAATACGTAGTTTATTGTGTTATAATATTTGTCTCAATATGTGATTTATAATAATTATAATATTTGTCTCAAGAGTGAAAATATAGCCTCAATAATTAATAAAAATCGTCATTTTAGAGATTTGCAGATATAATTAGTGACATTATTTTTTTGTTGTTGAAGTTTACATATCGCGACGTTATATAATCATCTTAAGTAGTTGTGATTTTTATGAACTAATTGAAATGGAGAGCGATTTTCTTATGATTGCAATGTGTGCACCTTATGTCGCATGCATAAACAATTATGCTGGTTTATAATGTATATTTGTTTGTGGGTGCGACCTACCAAACATGGAAAAGGACAATCTTTTTTTTTTTTTACCATCGTACATATATTCTTCTTGATGGTGTCTCACACACTAAGGGCTTTGTTAAAGACCCTAAAGTAGTTGAAAGATCTATCAGTCTGAGTAATGGATCTCAACCTCAACCATCAGAGACTATAAAGAAAATGAATCCAAAAGTGGTTATGGAGGAGGCTAGCGACAAAAAGAAAGTGGATTTGGTGAAATATGTACTAATCCTATCTTCTTTTGTAATTAATCATCTGCTCAACTCAAACAAAAGTTTTGAGTATGGATTTTAGAATAGTGCTGTAGATGTTCGTTGCAGTGTATTGTAGTAAATGCGAAAACAAGATATAAGCATTGATCACTCTACGAAATGAGAGTTATTATGACACTTTTAGACTTGAATCAATAATACTTACAGAGTAAATAACATGTTTTTATTGCATTTTAATTATATTTTGTATGCACATCTATTTTAGTTTATTTTTAATAAATTTAGTTTGTTTTAGATTAATTTGTACATAGATCATATGCATAATTATAGGTGACCGAAAGCTTAAATTTTAAGTAACATATAGTGGCCGTTGCTGTAGCACCATTGTTGTAGCACTGTTGCTGTAGCAATCTTAGAGCATTGATATAGAAGATTTCGCGTGAGATATTTAGAGAATTGCAATCTGGAGTTTCCAAAGATGGAAGATACGCTCCCTAGACTTTCGGTTGTCCTAATTTTAACCTATAAAAGGAGCACACACACACAAAGAGAAAGAGAAAGTCGTCACCCAAGGAATAAACCGAAGAGAGAAACATAAGAAAAATAGAAATCAAAAGGGAGATTAAAGGCTGACAGAGAAAAAATCACAGAGATCAATTGAGAATCAGTTTTTCTTATTCTTTTCTTGATTTTTTATATATTCATGGGGATGTATTGGATGACTAAAACTCTTTTATTTAGTTTTTTATCGTAAATCATGATGTGAATTTGATTGTAGCTGAGTAATAAACGATCTTAATGGATGTTTGACTAATATACGCGTGTTGTTCTATGTTTGATATAACATTTTGTCTTAATTGTATTTATTTTATTTTCTATTTTGGATGACCACCTATTTAGGGATATTACTTAAGAAAGAGCCTAAAAAATATTTGATTTAGTAGATCTCATTAAAACGATATTTGATTTTAGATTGGGTTTCCCAAGTTGAGTTAATTTTAATTTGAACATGGTCATTCTTGATATAAAATTAACGATGAACTAGATATAAGAATTCACCTTGTAAGGTAAATGGAACCTAGAGCGATTAATGATATCTTTAATGTTGGCGTAACAATTGGTCACTATTAGGTTGCATTAGGTATAAGATATCCAACAAACAACAACTGAGGATGCATGATGGATTCTGTCCAGTGCTGTAGTAGATATTGTAGCAACGGTACTGTAATTGAAAAATAGTCAATGCCATTAAGTGAGTTATTCACTCAACTACTCAATTCTCATTCGTTACATCCTTGTGTTGATGTGAGAATTTTCTTTATTTCATTTTATTTATTGCACTTTTATTTTAATTAGTTAGTTTCATAAATTGTCTTATTTTAAATTAAAATAAGACTGCATTATTAAGGTTACTGTAGCAAATATGATAACATCAATCACTATGAAGACGATCTGAATATACTTATCAGTATATTACTTGTTGTGTACACTTGCATATTGACACCCATAGCATTAGAGATTGCATACACCAAGTATATTTAAAAAAACTAATCTGGACCTTTTTCTTGGCAGGATTAGACTAGGTTGGACTACCTATGTGCTTTTTTTTGTGTTGTTAATTATTCACACCCTTGTTTTTATTTCACCTTTCAATTGATCAGTTTTGGGTATTGATGTTCTTATTATTTTCTTACATTTTTCATTGCATGATTGCAGGCAAGAGGAAATTGCCAAGTTCATAAAGGTTCAAGACAAAGAAATAGAAAACTCTCATGCTACAAGGGACATGTTGATAAAAGTGCACGCATAGAGGATATATACAAGAGGCGGAATGCTTTGAGAGAAAAAGGTTGAATATGAGAAAGAATTTAATATTGAGTTAACTCAAAACTGATGGAGAAATAGTCCTCCCATGGCACAAAAGTTGCCATTGACATCGTTTGATGCTGAGATGCACAGATGATAGGAAAATAATATACTAACTAGGTGAGTAGCAAATAATTTAATAATGGCATTATGATGATATTTTTTCTTGTGATATATTCTTTGAATTACAAACTTTGAGAGGTATATGCATTTAAATATAGCAATAAGTAAAATTGGACTTTGTCATTTAATTTCATGAAACTTTTTAAAATTATTCAAAATATAGCAAAGTCAGTTGTTGTAAGCTTTATTTGTCAGCTTGTTTTCTTTGTCTGTCTACTTGATAAAGATACTTCTTGGATGGTTGTTACATTAAATTTTGGGTAGGTAGGAAAAACTATAGACACATAGGTATATTTTGTCTTTAAAATCTTAGACCATTTGCATATTATTGTGTTTAAGTTGTAACATTAAGCCATAATTTTTTATTAAGTAGTTTATATTAAATTTGCATTTGTATAATCTATCAGTGTGCATACCCACATTTCTATGTAATTTTTGAGATTGTGTGTACTTCTTTTATACCTTCTACTTATGTTATGTGTTAAACTTATGCATGCCATTTTTAGGTGGGTGTGTACTACCTTGTCATGTTAAAGATACCACACTATTGATACTTTCTAGTATTAAATCCTTGCTATTGATTTAGACATTCAGTAATAGAGTTTGGTAGCATGAGCGTTAGCTATAATATGCATAACTATATGGCACTTAGTTAAATTTACATAATGGTACATCATGCATCTTCTCATGTTCAAATTTTTCATGTTTGGTATTATGCCAATATTGCATCTTGGACTGTTGCTATTTGCGCAAATGATGAAGCTAGTAATAATTAAAGGCAACAAGCCGCTAATGACTTTCTCTTTTGTCCAAATAGACAGAAGTGGAAAGATATCTATATTGAGGTTCTAGGAGTCATAAACAGAGAATAAGACTTAGGAATATGATGATATTGCTGTGAATTATTTGTCTGGTGTTCTTTTCTTTCTAATATTTTGACTTTTGTCATTTGTTAATATGGATAATATGATAGTGAAAAATAAATTTATGACATAACTAGAAAATATCGAAACTACAAGGTACAAAGTATATAATTTAATATTCTAAGCATCTTATTGATTATTTATGTGCTGCAGATCAACAATCAAACATCATTCACCTTTATTTTATTATTATCACTGCTCATTTGTTTTTGGATTGGAAGATGATACTTTAACCATGTCCAGCGCCACGTTTATCTCGAAAGGAAAGACCAAATTTTTCTGATTCTTATTCTACTGCTGCTGCCTTATGCATCGGCGCAATTGGTAGTGCCTCTGTTTCAGAAAGTTTATCTATGCTATTTGGTGTAAGAGAATCCAGAGGCATGATAGTTGTTATTTCAAAATCTTACTTTGCAAAGGTAGTATCACTCATTTTTAAGTTATACTTGTCATTTATTTCTTCAATTAACTTCATTATCAGGAAGAATGAAGTCTAGTAGAACTTCATTATCAGGAATAATGAAGTCCAGTAGCTCTTCCAAGTTGTCAGATAATGCCACAGTGTTAGGAACTTGATGTGCTTGATCTAAGGAGAAGGGATTACCATCAGTGCCACAAGTTGAACTTACATCTAAGTACCTATTATCCTTTAGATTTAGTAAGAAATTCAAGACTTTTGGGGAAAAAAATATATCATCATTAAATGTCATCTCAAAAAACCAGAAATCTCGAACCAATGATCTATGTTGTTATGCAGATTTTTGACACTATGAAGAAAATTGTATAGTGTTGATATAGAAGCACCTGTTTGACAATTTTTTAGTGTCAAAATCTAATGAAGCAATATGCAAATGATACATGTGAATCTACCCACGTGGAACTTTTTCCTTAGGTTTTTCTCAACAAGTAAAGTGTGAACCAACGACTATTGATGTGCCTCTTTACAGGAGTTCAGAAGTTTGATTAACTCTAATGGTCTTTTACTTTGGCATGAAGCAAGTTTCTGTAGTTAAGATCATTGAAGAAGCTTGCAGTTAAAGCACAATCATCTCTGCTTTCTCTATCATTATGTTTGTGAAACAAAAACGTCTTTTAGGTATAACTATATTTAATTCTTAATCCCTAAAAATAGTAGTATGCGAGGGCCTCTATATCTGGTAATGAATTCAACAATTCAGATGATGAAAAATGGTCTATATCTTATATCAATTTGGCAATATCTGTAGTCTCAAACTTTGGGTCAACTTTCTCAACAAGATTATATACAAATGAAAAACCAGTTGGTTTTGTTTTAAGAATGAAATGTATTCAATAAGTTAATACCATAAAGCCACTTATTAGGTATCTTTCTCTTAAGTTTTACTCTACGAGTAATGAGTGAATCAAGGCTTTTCTCTTTGTCTTGTAAGTCTTTAGCAAGCTAATGAGATTTGCACGTTTATACCTATGAGCTGTTAGAAGTTTGGTGCAGTTCAAGTTGTCTTTGAAGTGAGGGGAAAAGTACAGTTGTTCTTGTATGCTTGATGATAATGCTTATATATAAAGCATGGGTTCTTGTGGACAATGTAAACTACAGTAAACTTCTAATAGTTCTTGGATATAAATGTGCAAATAGCATTATCTTACTGATGACCTACAATGCCAGGAAAAGAAGAGCATTGATTCACTTATTCCTTCTAGAGCAGAACTTAAGAGAAATATACCCAATAGTTGACTCCACAAGTATCGACTTATTAAATACATTTCATTCTTGAAACACAAACCAATCAATGGTTCTTCATTTGTATACAATCTTGTTGAGAAAGTTGATATAAGAAATATTAATTCATTCATTCTCTTATATGCATGCAAACAAGTAATATTTTATAATTATGTTGAGCATTACAAGAATGATGCTCCCAACAACTTATTTTATTCGGTGATCTTCAAATCTTTATTTTAAAGATAAAAAAGTTGACAAATAAGAAAATTACATAATTAAGAAAAATCTATATAGTGTCAGTATGTGTGTGTGTGTGTGTGTGTATGTGTGCGTGGGCGTGGACGTGTGCATGCATGTGTGGTGTACATGCTTGCATGTGTGCATGCATGTGTGCATGTGCGCGTGTGTGCATGTGTGCGTGTGTATGCATGGGCGTGTGTGGTGTGCATGCTTGCATGTGTGCACGTGCGTGCGAGCGTGTGGGCACACTTGTGTGCGTGCATGCGTGCGTGTGCATGTGCTTCTGTGTGGGCGCGCCTCCACTTTAAATAAGTAGAGGCTTAACAGTAACACAAGTTTAGGCTTGCACTGAGGATTTCAACAACGCCAATAAGTGGCATCCTAATCTTGACACGTGTCACTGAATTGAGCGAATTTCAGGGTAGCCTAGTTTGATCTGCCATTATGCCTCAACAAAACTATCATATGATATCATATGGGCAAAAGAGAAGCTGATTTTGATGGATTTAATCCAACCTTGGAATAAAGTCGTATGTGGCTTAACAATCAATGTTACTTATCAATATAATGAGTGGTTTCTCATATTGATAATTGTCTTCAATTCATGGCTAAGAAGATGGAAGTTGAACTTTTTTTTCTCTAGATGGAGTAAATTTTGACTGATAGTGTGATCTATATTGTGAGTTTATTAGTTTATAGTATTTGTTTGACATAAAGACTACATAATTTAGAATCGATAAGGTGAAATCCAAATGACTAATTTATTATTATAAAAAGAAAATGTTAAAAGAGAAAAACTAATAAAATGCCAATAAAGTTCAATGATAAATTGGTATCCATTTATTATATTTGTAACTAAGTGAATAAATTAATACTAATTTATCGTTATTAACTTTTATTAATATTTGTTCTAATTTTTTTATGTCACTTAAATTTAGGTGGGAAATATTATTTAAATTAGGGGTGTAAATTGGTGTAATCATATCATATATGTACCTTGTCAAATTTAAGAAAATACAGATACGATCTATTTATCAATACAAATACGATTAATTTATTATTGCGTTTATTCATTTAACATTTTTAATATAAAAATAAAAATTAATTTAAAAAATAACAAATATGTCAATTTATTCTTAACAATAAGTTATAAATAAGTTAACATGACATAAATAAGTTTATAACATAATATGAATATATTATATGAAAATTTAGTGTTTAGTATATATATTAGTTAATTTTTTTAATAATATTACCATGTATGGATTGATATTCGTATCACAAATAAGTAACCGTATTGAGGTGGTATAATACAAATACAATACCATTATTTGTCATGTTATGTCAACTTATTTATTAATCGTTTTAAATTTGTCAACACAAATACGGGAAAATTGTATCATAACCTATTTTACCACCTCTAATCCAAATAAACCAAGAGACCATGTTTAATTAGTTCATTTAATATTAATTTTATATACAAAGACAAAAGATAACTCCCTATTTTATCATTCTAGTATTCTTTTTTCTTCTCTTTATTTTTTTTTATTTGAAAAAATTATTTGTTAAGACGTGGTTTAATCCAACGAGTTTACCAACCAAATAATTAGTCTGTCCATTAAATAAATTAACTCTTATCAAACTTTATAGTTATAGATAAATTAATACTCCTTGTTTTTACAATAAAATCTCAATAAAGCGATATTCTATACACAAATTTTACGTAGTCATAGAAATTATGCTCCTGATTTGAGCTAGTTAAAAATAAGAATAAACTCTATATTATAACAAGTTATAATTTTTTTAGATCTCATCTTAAATAACTTACCTCTACATAGTAATAATTATCTATATAATTACAAAATAATATATGTTACCTCATATTAAAAATTTAAGATGAAATAAAATATATTTAAAAAAAATTTGGAACAATGATTTATTTTTTGGATTTGTGCCACGTCACCAGTAATAGTATATAAGAATTTTAGTCCAATAGGATCGTGGCACCTCATCAGTCAATGCCACATCATCGGTCAATGTCACGTCATCGATCCGTCTATGTGAACAGTATTGTGAACAGTAACGTAGACAGTACCGTACACGTGAATAGTACCGTACATATGAATAGTGTCATTTTTCCTTTTATGCCCCTCCTAAGGTTTTCGACCGTCCTGATTTCAAAAGTGATGTTCGTTTTGCCGTTTGATCTCTCCTTTATTGTGAAATGACTATAATGCCCCTAAAATACATAAATTACTTAATTAAAATAAAACACACGTAATTAAATCACAAGAAGGTTAAATACATAAAAGTAAGGGTTGTTAGTAAGACTTAAAATGTAAAATGATGATTTTCTCCTTTATAAATATGCATTTTCTAACACTCAACACCCACATGCTGTATAAATGACTGTTTCTTTGGACCACAGCCACATAAACATACACACATAATAGCAGCCGTTAAAAGTGGTGGTTGTGGCTTTCCACTAAGTAACAAGATTCTTTCCCACCTTGTATTTAGTCTTCCAATAATACAATATCTTATTAATCCACACCAAATCACAATACAAAGCATCTTGATTCAACCATCCCATAATGTCAAAGCTCCAGAGCTATTAGATATCTTGATTAGATAGTGAAGTGATCCAGCAATTAGCAAAGCCAATTCCATTTCCCTCTCAAGAGTCAAGTAGTCATGGCAGAAGAACAACTATCCAAATGGAAAGGCAAGGAGAGTATTGAGAGTGCAGGCATAACTGCAGAACAGGTTTGGATTTGCCTTGAGGATTTTTGCAACGCACATAAGTGGCTGCCCAATCTTGATACCTGTTACCTGGTTGAAGGAGTTCCAGGGCAGCCTGGTCTGGTTCGCTACTGCGCTAGCTCTAAATCTGATGGTCATGAGGTGACAATCAGATGGGTGAAAGAGAAGCTGATTCTCATGGATCCAATCCAACGGTGTCTTAGCTACGAGGTCACTGATAACAACGTGGGAATTAAGTCGTATGTGGCCACCATCAAAGTATTTCCCATCAATTTTGACAGTGGAATGAAAGGGTGCAGGATCGAGTGGTCATACGTTGCTGACCCATTTGAAGGGTGGAAATTTGAAGATTTTGCTTCTCATATCGATTATTCGCTAAAATTCATGACTAAGAAGATGGAACATGCTTCTCTCCTGATGGGACAAAATTTGAGTACGAGTGCTACCTAGTTTTATATTTTTGCCATTTGTTATTGTGCTTTATACATATGTACTGCTAGCTTTATTTTATAATTTATTTGACAGTATGAGCTCTTGTGTGCTATTCCATATGGCTTCTCTCGTATTGAGACATCAATGAGTGCTCTTCTCTTGGGTTCTACCTGGGTTAAAACTATAGCATGTCGATGCAGAGCCCTGAACAATGAGTATGCAACGTTGTAATCTACCATCATTATTTGATTGCAAGTTATTTCAGTTACTTCGTTATCTGCAGTACATTTCTTTTACACATTACGAGTCCCCTAGTCCCTGAACTTTAGGAACGGTCGGTTCAGAAGGTTCTTATCAAATTTCAAATTGTAGATCATCTTTGGCCTGCGAAATATGATTATTTTGTATTACCTCCTCAAAAAGAAATTATGGGAAAATTAATTATAATGACAAAATATGTGCATAAATTACAGTGAAAATTAATAACTATAGAAGGGAGGGGGTGCTCTATTATGTTTCACAGTTTACAAAAAATTTCGTTTCGTACGGACACCCATCATCACCTACACGAGCAGCAAGATAAAAGAATGCATTCGTTAAAAGGATGCTCTGTTTTCTTTTTCTTTTTATTTTTCTTTTTCCTGCTGAGAGGCACAAACCATAGTTAATAAACAATTACAGGCAAAACAAACATTTCATCTGTGTGGATTGATAAGTGCTTCCCAAGGCTGAGGACCCTAAACTTGAAAATAAAACACCTCTTTCCTATGAGATGAATGGATCACCTTTTCTTCATTTTTCAATACTGCAACCTAATTTCTTCTCTAACCAGACTATTATATCCTGTGCAACCTCATCTCGCTCTGGCTCAAAGAGGAGGTCGTGCAACAATCCCTCATACAGTTTAATGTCTTTAAACATGGAAGCTGCCTCATTGTACAAATCCTGAGAGGCGTAAGGGTCGGTAACTTTGTCTCCTGTTCCATGAAGAACAAAGAATGGGACAGAAACAGACTTAAAGTTGCGCTTCAAGTATGAGGAAATGCGCAGTATCTCATGGCCTGTTCGGACCCTTATGGGTCCTGTGTAGACCAAAGGATCAGAATACTTTGCCAATAGCGCTGCTGGATCCCTAGAAACTGGAACTCCCCTTTTGTTAGCACCTTTAAACTGGTACTTGGGAACTACCAGAGAAAAAAGAGGGGCCACGGCCTGCATAAAAGTATCAACGAAAGAACTTCTAATTAGTGAAAACAGAAATAAATATTTTAAACAATTCAATTCAATCAGCTAAGCTACTTATCATTCCGTAAATCTATCAAGTCAAGAAAAAGGGAAGAAAAATAACTACTTACCCCCACAATAGGATGTGCCGGCTCAACACGCAAAGCTGGTGCCGATAGCACAATTCCCTCCAGCATTGCTTCAATGTGGGGATATGAAGCCGCCTGCACAAAGGTGCACTGTATTAACCCATAATTTTATAAAATCAACTAAGATGGGACCATATGTAATCGGCATATGACTCACCTTCAGAACTACAGCCCCACCGGTAGAGTGACCAAAAAGGAAGCATGGTACAGTCGGATTTTCCAATTTAATTTTTTCCAAGAAAGCCCCCTGTTGAATCAGAACACAAGGGAGGTTACATCTCACTTAATATAAAAAAAAAAACTATAGTTATAACATCATATCATAATGGATCCTAAGAATCAAGCCAGATACATCACAATAGATACAGTTTGCAAAATGTGGCTGGCATATACATCACAATAGATACAGTTTGCAAAATGTGGCTGGCATACTTCAATTTAAAGATGCAATTATGACCGCGGATGACCCAAACAATATCAGTAAAAGTAGATTATTGGTTATAGAAATTGAATGCTTTGCTTTGGAACTAAAGTAGGATCATATAAAAAGATGTGATGAAAAAATAAAATGTACTTACCGTGTCTGCAACCACATGGTCAAGTGAAGGAACATATCCATGCAATCCATCGCTCCCACCATGACCTAGATTTTAGAAGATAATCCATTACAAAAAAGGAAACCTAAGAGCATCACCAAAAACTCTATAGTTTAACTTTTTAAACACTTATTTACTTAACTATGCAGCAAATAGAAAAGCAAAAACAGAAGTAGTCTCCAAAAAAACTCTTCAAATAAAAATAAGTATATATTATTTTAATCAAACTTTTTTCTCTATAAAAATAATAACAATTATAACACTTCTCTCACTTCATGAATAATGAGAAAAAAATATATAATAAATTAAAGGCTTTAAAAGATACTCCAAATAAGATTCTTCAATGAGATAGTACTTCTCTCTCTTCAAGACTCTCATTTGGATTGTTTTTGGAAACTTATTTTTTTTCAGTTGAGGTGGCTTTTCAAATAGGTAGCTTATAGAATTGATAAGCAAGAAGTTACAAATGTACCTATCCAGTCCATAGCATAGACCCCAAAGTTACGCGAAGTTAGTTGCCTAGCAAATTGAGAATACCTCCCACTGAAATTAAACAAACATCAATAACAGAATGGCAAGATCAGTATTCACACCTTTTATAATAAAATCAGAAGTGTAAGAATAAAACAGAACAATGCTTCCCCAAATACAGGACATTCAAAATTACCTATGCTCATTCAACCCATGTATTATGATCAAAATGCCCCTGAAAGAATAAAGCACTTGAAATTAGAACAAGCAGATATAGAACAGAATAAAGGCACCAACAAGCAAGGAATGTACAAAATGTACATGTATGCAAATGCTCTGTGGAATCAGAGCCCCATGTGGCACGAAAGCCCCTTAAATCCTTTTGTATAATGTAATCCCCTGGGGTGCCAGAGTTTTGTTAGAAAACGAAAGGACTAATTGCGCCCATAATAAGCTAACAGCAAGCATAAAACAATGTAACGAGATTTTAGTTGCAATTTAAAATTCCATTTACTCTGTTTCTCATCAATCATATGACAATTACCAATCAGAATTACGAAATAGTCCATAAATTTTTCAAAATTCAAAAATTGGAAGTCAAAGTAATCATTCAAAGTCAAACAACCTAAATATAATTATGAATTTTTATTTTTCAAAAACCTTACTTCAATTCACCGGAGACCGGAATCCACGAGCGGCAAAACAAGGCGTTCCTTTTAACGCCAAAGAAAAGAGAAGTACTCCAGCGGCACCGGACCTCCCCGTCGTCGGTCTCGAATCCCATTTTCAAGTCCTCGGCCAACGCTCTTCGTCTCATGGTATCCTCATCCTCTCGCCTCAACATCGACTTCCTCTTCCAGCTTTTCACCTGAGATTTCGGCGCACCGGCCGCCGGCCTTCGCGGCAGCAGGAGGATGACGAGAGAAAAAATGAACGATTGGATGAAAAAAACCAATGTTCTAAGGGTTTTTAGGATCGGGATTATGCGATTGCTCGCTCCCGATGTCAATTGATCCACCTCAGCCGTCGACATGTCGCCGCCTATGGACGGACGAGATTTAACGACGAATAATATGCGACGGAACAAGAGAATGAGAATAAAAATAAAATCAGAGAATTTAATAATTATCAACAAAAATGAGGATCACACACAGAATAAGAATTCAAGGAGAGACTTGCGAACGCGGCTTTATGTCGTATTTATAGACGTGCAGAAGAGAGAGAGAGGACGAAAATGATATGATTAGCTGGAGCACGAATGATCGAAGTCATGGTAATCAACAACGTGGCGTCATTTGGTGGTTAGGAAGATTTTCTGTCAACCGAGAGAATTAAAAATGATTGGTCTGCTGTTTAGTCTATACATGGATTTATTCCGGATTAAGATTGACGGTCATGATAGAATGTAATGGAGTGTGCGAAAGCTGATGGAAGATAAGGCAATCGACATCGAATCACTAGAAAGTACAGTGAAGGTCACTTCTATATCCTTTTTCCTCTAATTTATCGCGCTATAACCGGCAGCTCGGCTCAACTTATGGCTAATAACTATCATTTATGGACCGTCTAAATTCTGATTATCTTAGTATCACTGGACGGAATAAAGCGTGAACGTCAGCATATTTTATATCTTAATAAAATATATGATCACATCGTTATTTCTTTTGAAATAATCAACACGTTGGTTTATTTATTTGAGTATGTAATAAATGACGTGAATGTATTTGAGAATTGATATGGCGGGCTCGCAGGTTCAAGTCAAATCTTCCTCCTATATTACTGTACATCTTTTAGAAAAAAAAAATGTACACAAAAGCTGAGCTGAGATGGAACAGAACGAGCCGAGCCGAGCCGATTGGAGTGGCTTGCAAGAGTTGTTAGTAGCGGAGAGCAGTTAGAGACGTGAATATCAACAGTGAGAGACGGCGAATTCTAGCGGCACAAACCTTTTTATTGTCGTCACAGAGATGCCGCCACGTGGTGACGGGACGCTCTGAGAATAGACTTTGCACCGCAAATTTAGCGGTCTTTTTGAGAAAAGTTAAATAAACTGAATAATTCTAATTTCAATATTACTTTTATTCGCTTTATAAAAAATAATAATGGTAATTTTATTTTTAAACAATATTTTTACATGTAGACATTTACTTACTAAAATATTCCGACATGTCCCATACACCACACATCTTTTTAAATTTTTTAAATCAATCACTTTACCATTAATAATATTAGAATGTATTAATGATTTAAGTAAAATGACCATTTCATCCTTAAATATATTAAAAACTTGAAATTTTAAAAATTAAAAAAATTATAATTATATAGGAAGCATGACTAGACAGGAAAGTTAGTTGAATGCTCTTTAATTTTATTTTTCTTTTGTGAATAATGATTTTTTAAATTTAATTTTTTAATTTTTCAAAGTTTCAAAGAGTATAATGATCTTTTAATAGATTTAAGGGTGAAATGATCATTTTGTTTATATTCTAAATAGATTATGATGTTATTAGGGATGATAATTGTATCCGCAACCCATAAATCCGCTCAAACCTGCCTATTGTGGTAATTTTATGGTTGAGAGTGAGTTTAATATTATAAATTGAAACGCGTACTAGATTGCGAGTGGGTTTGGTATTAATCAAATATTTAGTGGATACACGCATGTATATCTACCAACCCGTAACTTTTTTAAAATATTTTTAATTAAAAAATATTTAAATCTAAAAATATATAAAGTAAAAAATGTAAAGTTCAAATGTGTGTGCAAGTTGCTATGTGCCTAAATCCTAAAGGCTTTAATTTAATGCATTGATTATTATATACTTATTATAATTTTGTATGAACTATTATTCTTTAACTTAATGCATTGATTATTTCATTATTCTTTTGTTCTTTGGATTAGTATTTAAAACGTATTATTCTATATAAAATATTAAGCTTAATTATTATTGTAGAAATCATGTTGGATGGGTAATAATGGTGGTGAATGAAATGAAAATCTTCTCTGGGACTTATGTTGAATGATAATGTGAAATAATAATTGTTATTTTTAGATACCAGTTTGTGGCTTTTTTATTGATTTGTGTATTTTATAATTAAATTTGAAAAGTTGTGTTGGATTAATGTTGAAATTTTAATTTTTCATTTACATTGGTTAAATTTAAAATTGAGTATGTTATGTGAAACTTTAGGTTATTATTTTTAATTTACATATTAAGCATTTGTAATTTTAAATGTCGAAACCCGCAAAAAATCGAGCGGCTACTATTACGAGTTTGGTAATTGTCAAAACGCACAGTGGGTGGATTTTCTTAAAAAAATTAAAACCCGCAATAAATTACGGGTGTGTTTAGTAATTTAAATTATGTGCGGGTTTAACTTTGACAATGTCAAACTTGCTGCGGGCGGTGCTCATTGACATCCCTAGAAATCGTGTTGGTGGTGAATGAAATGAAGATTTTCTCTTAGACCTTATATTGAATGATAATGTAAAATGATAATTGTTATTTTTAGATACTAGTTTGTGGTTTTTTGTATGGATTTGTGTACTTTATACTTAAATTTGAGAATTTATGTTGAATTGATATTGAAGTTTTAATTTTCCATTTACATTGGTTAAATATAGAATTGATTATTTTATGTGAAATTTTAGGTTATTATTATAAATTTATGTATTGAGTATTTGTGATTTTAAATGTGGAACATCGTAAAAAATCCGCCGAGTATCATTACGAGTTTGGTAATTATTAAAACCGATAGCGGGTGAATTTTTTTTAAAAAATAAAAACCAACATGTAGCGAGTTGCGGGTGGATTTAATAATTGAAATTTTGTGCAGGTTTGACTTTAGTGGTGACAACCCCACTACGAGTGGTGTTCATTGCCATCCCTAAATGTTATTAGTCGTATAATGGCTGACTGATATAAATTTAAAAATATTGCAAATGTATAGAATAAGTTAGAACTTTTTAGTAGTAATATGTATATATGATAAAACAATGATGACGCCAAAATTTACTTTTATCCTCATCTGCCACCTTAAGCAGGCAACAACAAAGTTTACTAAGGTCAAGGCCATTTCAAAAATGTCAAGGGAAACCTTAAAATCCTCTCTTCTCTCCCTTAGGAAAAACCTCTTGTCTTACCAAAAGAGAACTTCTGGCGAGAATTTTTTTTCCCCCCTTTTTTATGGCTTCCCTTGATGCCTTCTTCTTGTGAAGGTTTCTCTCTCTTATCTTGCCAAGGGTTTTCCCTTCAAAGTGGAGGTTATCTTTCCACCCATTTGGTGGCGATGGTACATTGGTTTAATGGTGGTGGTGGACTTGGCTTTCGTTGGGCTTTGCAAATTTGGTAGTTAGCGATGGATAGAATGGATTAATCCCTTAATGTTTTTTGTTCTTCTGCTTTTAGTAGATTTATTGGGTAAAATCTTTCATGAATTAGAAATTCTTAGTCTTTAGATATGTTAATATTTGTGTTTTACTATTTGAGCCTATGTTTCTTTATTTTATTTATAGTACTTAAATTGAAAGTAGCTTTATATTTGCGTCGCAATGACACTTATTTTTAAGGTTAGGCATTCAATTCGGTATTTGTCGAACCAAACCGAATCAAAATGAATCGAATCAAACCGAAATTACTTAGTTTGGTTTGGCTCGGTTCAATAAGTAAAAACTAAATGGTTTGTTTTTTCATGAACCGAATTGTTTATGTTCAATTGGCGGTTCCAAAATTGAACTGAATGCACAAACTGATCGGTTCATGCAATTTAATTTTAAAATTAAAAGAAAATCCTGGTCGGTTAAGGTATGGTTAATACTTAATCGTTATGTCAAAGTCTTGAGCCATTTGATCAAAGTTAGGTGTATTGGATCTTCTAGATGGCAAAACTGTAGAAGCAGTAAGCGGTAGCCAAAGCAGTCAAGCACCTAGTTAGCTCGCGCCACTCTCTCTCTCTCTCATGGCCACTTTCACTCTCTCTGTCTCCTATCATTCTTTTCTCATGTCTCAGTCTCAATACTCACTACTCTTTCCACTAACGTCACTCATGGATCACCGCACCTAGCTATTTGATAACTGAGATTGGCAATGGGACAGGATTTGTCAATTCTAATCTTGTTATGTATATGTAAAGTGTGATAAAAAAAAGTGTCTGATTTTTATCCCTTTATTTTTTGGGACAAAATTTACCCTAGTTCCGTTTGTTAAATATCCCGTCCCATCCTATTATTTTGAACAGTCACAAATGTAGATAAATAAATTTTGACATTTTTTTAAAGATTATCATAATATAATATAGCAAAAATCTTGAATAAATACAAAGTAAAATAATCAAATAATAATTTTATTTTTACTACATGCATATTTGAATATAATTTTATGCTAACATTTTTTAATTGCCAATTTGTTTCCGTTGGACATTAATATTAATCAAAAACTATAAATTTGAACGGTAATCAACTTATATTTTGACCATAAAAAATATAAAAAAATAATTTTAATTATGGCTTTTGGTTGACACTTCGCTTTGTAATTATATTACTTTTATTATTTAATTTCAACGTTTAGATTTCAACTTTCAACGTTACTCAAGTTAAAATTATAAAATAATTAAAAATTTAGAATAGTTTTAAAATTATATTATTATACATAGATTATATATTTGGTTCTCCTCCCGTCTCACAAATAAAGGCATAACTTATTTTTTATTCTTGTCCCATCCCACTTTAATTTAGATTGTAAAAATGTCTTAATCACATTTCATATAGGATGGGATCCTCTAACAGAAAAAATTATCATCTCTAATGACAACATATTTAGCTAGCTCGCAGAAGTGATCGTGATTCACAGACTTAGCTAGCTTGTGGTAATGATCGTGATTCAACCACCTTGTCGCTAGTTGTTGCCATCGCATCCTTAAATCTTCTGATCTTTTGAATGATATTCGTTCTTATCAAGAGAGAGAAAAAAAAAAAAAAAGGTCTAAGGAGATTTCGTGTGGGATTTTGTCACAGTTTTGATAAACACAACAAGCTTGCTTATACGATAATCAGAATAAACGAGTAAAGAATTAGAATTTAATTCTGTCAAATTTTTGGTTTTTGTCCCTAATTTTCAGATAGCGTTACGAACAATTTTGTACCCAAATGACACTACACAATGTTTAGATAAACTGACATGTAAACTCGTTCTTCTTGGAATTCACCATTATAATTTTAACGATAAGGAATATGCTTGACAAGTACGAGACTGGAGTAGACAAATGAAAAAAAAAAAAACAATCAAACAAACTCCCTCTGCGAATTCTGAGAAGCAGCAGGGGATAAGAACGAGCCTATAAAACAAAAATTATAGGAAAATAATATAGAAAAATTAACAAGTTTAGCACCAATTTGACGAGGCAAAAGCAAAATGACGCATAAAGAAATGTAAATAATAATAATAATAATAATCAAAATTTTATTAATGTAAGGTCTGACAAAAAGATTAAAGAGTGATGACTTTGGGGAAGGATATGATGCTTGGCTACCAGCGAACCAGCCAGCAGGATTGGAAATTAGAGCACGGGCGGTTGGCCTTCAATACTGGACTCTTTTTCATCCACTAGTGGTTATCTATCACATTCAAGCGACTTGTCGTTTCGTGGATGTGATTTAAACATATATCAACGCATTTTACTTTCTGTACATAACACGACATAACGTATTATTATGGGACCGAAGCGTGAAGAAAGTGATTCAACAAAAGAAAAAGAAAAAAAAAAAAGAAGAAGCCATAAAGGCAAGTTAACCAAAATCACTCTTTTCTCTTGATTACGGGGTTAATTTTTTTTTTTTTTTTTTATGTTATGTGGTGAGTGTTTCTTACTCTAGTGCCAGTGCACTCAATTTAAAAAAAAAAAAAGAATTTATTCCATGATAGTGCAGAACATCATTACACTTAAAGCTCCACCATTAGTTCTATATCAATGGATAATATCATAATAAATATTCCAAAGCCGTTAGTGAAAGTCTTCGTTTTAAAGTATGTGGGTCATGCTTTTGTTAAAAAAATAAAAAAAGTTTGTGGGTCATGGGTGATGGGCCAGTCACTCGATGACCTAGCAATTGGCAATCCTCACGTTCCTTCTGGACAAGTTTGAACTGTGAACTCACCCGTGAGTATGAATCATTAGATTTTCTATCATTTTTCATTGCAAATAATTCATAACTATTTTCTAAATTTTATTGATGTAGATTATTAAAGACATGACGCGCAGCTGCTCCCCATGCTATATTCTAGGGGATATAATATGCGCTATAAGTTATATTCAACATACTTTGAGCTATACTATTTTAATAAACTTCAAGATGTGTTATAATGAGAAGAATTCAAATAATCATAATGTTGTTTGATTGATTCAAATTTTAAGTTATATTGGTAAATTGGGCGCAGCTGCCATATCATTCTCCTAGAATATGGCATGGGGAGTAATTGCGCGGTAGCAGTGCAGTTGCCCCAAATACGCTATAAGTTATATTCAACATACTTCGGAGTTATGCTACTTTGATAAATTTCAAGATGTGTTATAATGGGAAGAATTCAAATAATCATAATGTTGTTTTATTGATTCAAATTTTCAAGCTATATTTGGTAAATTGAGCGCATTATAATTGTATATATTTAGACCTTTTAGTAATGTACTTATTTAAACATACATATATATTTTTGGATGTATTTTAACTCTTTATACAGTACTCTCACAAAAACAAATAAACAAAATAAAGAGGGATATATATTTATTTCAGCTGGTAGCCATATAATGATGATAATGCTTTATGAACCTATTTTTCAAATGTGGCTCTTTCATCAAATCGAGCGACCCCAAGCATTAAGCATTAGCTTTCATTTTCTTTCCATCCGAAGTTGATTGAAAATGAAAGTTGAAAGATGCTTAATGGACCACAATGTTGTGGGTATGTTGGAATTATCTGCCTTTTTAGTTTTTAATTTGAATGGTCAAAATGCACACCACCCAGAGTCTCATATTTTATATGGATAAAAACAAATTTGTTTTATTTAAGGAGAGTTTTTTTTAAAATATTTTTCGTACAGGCTTTACACTTTAGTCACAGAATCGCTGTTGTGAAACCCTAGCTTCAACATAATTTCTTAATCGGAAAACTCAAAAGATGTTTAACCAAAAATTATTACTGGGGCATGGGGGTTGGGATTTCTTTTCCAAAAGGGATGTTATTATTAGTATACGTTATAGATGTTCTGTTATAAAAAATATTACAATACTTTGAGAGTGTATCAATCTTCCACCTTAAGTTGACAAAATGTATTTACCGTCCACCAAATCGTTACTTGTTGTTTAAATAAGATAACACCAGAGGGATAATTTGGTATTTTCATATGATACAAATGATAATTGAAGGGTATACAAGTGATAATAACAGAATTTAAGGGTATACAAGTGATACTTTTTAAGGGTAAAATCGTCAATTCGCTATGATTTCGTTAACTTTCAAACGACAGCTAACGGTTTGGTGGTCGGCAAATAATTTTTATCAATTTAAGATAGATGATTGCTACACCCTTGAAAATATTGTAGTATTTTTTATAACAAAATATTTATAATAATATCTCTTTTAAAAAATGGGCCGGTATTTTGAAACTCAAGTAAAATATCTGGGCCCCACAATAATTGCCCTTTCAACTATTATGTTGTGGTTTGGGCCACGATATTGCCGTATTCAATTTGCATTGGTGCGCAATAACCCATGGAGGGTACATGATGCTTCGGCTTTGAAAAATATGAGGCCTGATAAAGACAGGGACCAACTTTCTCACAGTACAGTGTTCTAGACTTCCATGCGACGGTCAGGGCCTCATTACTTCACTTTTTTGTCTTAATGGATTCTTAAAATTTTAGTTTTTTATTTTTATTTTTCGAGGTAAAACGACACTTACCTCTAAAGTTTGCTCGAGGGGACAACAGAACGACTGGATCATTCTTTTAAAATTTGACAGCTAGCGTCAATTTTCGTTGTTTTAATTAGTAATGGACATTTAAATCCCTTCCATTAATCAATTTCATCTTTTTTAAAAAAATTTAAACTGAATTGGAACTACAACTGTCTGGGGAGGGCACAATGAGCATTACCTCATAGTAACTGCACAAAGCTAAAGTGAAAAAAAAAAAGTAATATATATTACCGAAATGTTCATATACAAAATTACTGAAGAGGACAAATACTTTAATTGAATAAATCAAACTCTTATGCAGCCCCCCATAAACCCTAACACTCCCCTTAATTTTAAACTTAACTCTCAAGTCCCCATTTATTTTCTTTTTCTGATACTTTTATCTTTAAATTGTTGGATAGTTGAAATTATTGGATAATTGAACTGATACATAACTTCCTTTTTTTTTTTTGTTTTCAGGAAAAGAGACAAAGCGATTTTTCCTAAGTCCAAATGCTAGTTAAATATATACTGGATGAATTATTTTGTAGAATTTCAATGGATTATAGAAGATTAACAAACAAAGCATCAAATAGAAAAATAATCTTACTACATGAATCATATCTTGATTCGAATACAATCGCTTTCTGACAACTTTTGGAAATTTGAACTATTAATTCATATCGAACCAGCATTTCCTTAGGAAAAAATCATTTCTTAATTTGTTGTTAACGATCAAATAGGGAATTTGGGGGAAAAAAAGAATGATTGAGTTTAATTTTGATAGGTTTGACAGGGAAATAAGATGGAATATGAAATTGTAATTTAGGGTTAATTTTAGGAAATATAGTAGTTGATAGATTAAAATTTTAAAATTTAAATAATAATAAAGAGTTTGTTAAGAAAATGAGTATCAAAATAAATTTTTGGGTTAAAATAACAATACCATATTGTGCATTATAAACTTTATAATACTACAACTATAAAGTTGAAGTGCCTCTATCTATACAACTATGTTATGAAACAATTCAGATATCTATTTATACAGGTTCCATCTATTTATTTTAAGAAAACCTTATATATGCATCGAAGAGACATAAAGGGCAGTGGTTTGTCAATTATGGCTGAAATTAATAAAAGCACCACAAAAACTATAAAAAAAAAGAGGCAAATACTTTATTAGGCAAATCAAAAATTGCCAACTTGGTTCATGGAAAGGTCCCAATAACCCATAAACCTGCAATTGCGGGGGTGATTGTGGCTGGTCGGTATTGATGTATGAATAATTAATTGAGAAAGCCCAGAGGAAGATCATAAATTAAAATATCAAAAAGAAACATAAAGGCTGTAGCTGTCTCTCTCTCTCTTTCACTGTATACATAAAAAAATGTTCCAATTAAAAATTTCTGACCATATTACATAAGTTAAAAGGTTAAAAAGACACAGATTTTGATATCGTATATTTTATTTTTTTAATATATTAAAATTTATATTTTTTATGAGTTAATTTTGACTTATATCTTTTGTGAAGTGACAATTTTGGAACTACCTCCTTACTATTGAAAACATTAAGCTACCCCTAAAAAATTATTATCTTTAACAATTAACCGATGCAAAGTCATAAAAGTGCGAAAACACCATTATAATAGAATATAAAGCTCAACAAAAATAGTTGATTGACAAGTCATTAAAAATGTAAAAAGTTAACTATTAAATATTAATATGTAAATATAGAAGAAAAAATAAAAAGAATAAAGTGAGAAAATGACTTAATGGGCTTGAATAAATAAATAGTTTTCTGAATTAGACAAGTTAGTTAAGTAAATTATAAACCATGTCATCACATGCAAATTGCAATAACACAAAAAATCAAATTAAAAAAATTTGGGCCCATATGTAGTTGTGCCATGTAATGTGAATTATAAGTATGCCATTACCTCAAAGTTTAAATTTTTGTCACAACGTTATCTCATGATTACAAAGACCCCTATACACAAACCACCAGTCCTAAAGCATTGAAAACCAGTCTTTTAGAATGCCATCCTCTAAGGAAAGCTCCATAACATTTTTAATGAAGACAAAGAAGAGAAGTTACAAGTGATTGACAAGGTCATCAAGTTCATAAACAAATTGTGTACTAATTATGGTGAGTGAGCAACAATCAAAGTTCTTGAATCTGCTGTAAATCCTAAGAGGCTTTATTACGAATGTGAGAAGGTAGGATGCGATTACTTTAAGTGGTGTAAAAGGGTTGAGTAAGTTACAAGATAAAGAAGAAAACCATACTTTCCATCATAAAAATAAGAAGTTAACAGTAATGACCACCAAGCTTATTGCAAAATAGATGAAGAGTTTGCTGTATACTATTATCATAATGCAGTCACTATATATTATGTACATTTATCATCTTGGGAAGAAAATAAAATAGGTTGATTACAAGGCTTAGATAATAGAGATAAATAAGTGGAGATGAACATAGGCAATTAGAATGTTGAATTTCATTATCAAAAGTTGTAGTTCATTATATTTTGATAGCACACGAGCTGTTCTTCTTATATATATATATATATATATATATATATATGCAATGAATGGTTCACAAAAATTTAGGTGAATGTCTGCATCCTTTTACTGCTGCTCTTCCTATCTTGGTCCAAAATATGAATTACGACACACCCAAAAATTTAGATTGATTTTGCTACTTTGGAACTGTTATATTCACTGCCTTCAGGGGGTATTACATATATAGAAGTTATACAAAATGACAAGCATCATTTGTTGATGGTGAATATACTAAAATGAATGATGTTGCCTTATGCCTTCACTTCAAACATACTATAAAATAAAACCTGACAACAATACTTTACCAATATTTTAACATAACATGGGAAATTTAAATACATCATTGAAAGGAATTTGAACCCAACAACATATTAAACAACTTACAGCAAATATAAATGATTGATTTGCCCTACAAAAAATATGAATGATTGATTTGCCCTTTAAATCTCTTTTTCTTTTTCTTGTACGAGGAGCAGACCGTGAAGTGCCTTTAGGAGTAATTATTTCTTTTGTAATTTGGATTTCTATTGCAGGTAGCATTTCTGAAGCATTTTTCAATATTTGTGCAACTGGTTCTCTATTTACTGAACCCCTTGCTAATACTTATTTATTGAACAACAAACACATCACAATCATTAACATGTTTTAAACAAACTTATATCACATGTTATGTAAAAAAATCAAAGTGTAGAAAATTTATTTGGATACGAAATAAAGGAAGGAAGAGATTTATTTTATTACTCAATAAGGATCGAAGAAGATACAAAATAAAGAAATTGAAGTGCTGCTACTAGAAAATACTCTAAAATATCTCAATTAACTTAACTAATAAAACAAACATGCTCCTAAACTTATCCAACAAGCAAATAATCGAACCCCTACATAAAAGAAAGACTAACAAATTTATTTATTTGTTCAACCAAAAATAAAATAAGAGTCATAAGTGACTTAAAACTAAAGCTATAATAGTAAGTTCCTGCACTAATTTATGACAATGTTACTTATATGACATTGATGCACATTAAAAACTAACTTACATTGATAAGCAAATAAAATCATTAACTCTCTTTATGAATATTCAACATATGTCATACATTTGAATATAAAATTTGAACAAACCTGATAGTTATGTTGGTTGTGTTGTTGGTGTCGGCATGGGTATTATAGTTGCTGAGGTAGCAAAACCCTTACTTGTGTATGTGTGCTTGTCTTTGTCATTAAGGCAGAAGCATTTATTCATGGAAATAATGCACCAGGGCCTGAAGTTATTGCCAAAGTCTTCTGATGCGTTTATATATTATGAATGTAATAAAAGGTCATTAGAGAATAATGAAATAGATGGTGGTAATTGGGAAAAAATATAAATTTATGAACACGCAAGAGTATAAGCTTCACTATCATTGTTCTAGTCTTCTTGCTTGCATTGGTTGGGTTATGAGGACAACATCTTGTATTGTGCCCAATGCTTTTACATTATATTCATGAAACTGTGAATTTCTCCTATGGGATGTCGTTTTGATACATTTTAAGGCAAGATTTTATTAGCCTTTATGTGTGGTCACTTAAACTTGTCGAGTAAAGGATGAATGATGCTTGAATAACATTTTAGGAAAGCCTTTTTTGTGAAGCAAGGAGCAACATATGCTTGATAAGTAAGTTTTAAATGAGTTATACAATGCATTGCATGATTGCATGATAGACCACTAATTTACCACAACAAACAATCACATGTATGATCCTCTCAATTAACCACATACGACTTTTTATTAGCCATACACGACTTATTGATATCCTCAACTTTAAACAACACCTCACTTATATTAGGTTGCATGATGGCCTCCTGACCATCACCAACATGATTGCCACTTTCTTTTTTTAATAAAATATCCTCGATGATGCATTCCAAATTACTCCAACTGTCCATCTTTGTTCCCGCTTTCAATTTCAATTTCATCTTTATTCCTGAAAAATATTTATAAAATAAAAATTAACATATTATGAATTAATTTAACATAAAAATATATTTGTGGAGTATTAAGATAATTTAAAAATAATAAGCGCATTAATCGACACAATAAATGAAAAACTAATAATTTTATCCTTATTAAATGTACATGTTTTAGTGTCAATCAGTTTAGTTTTAGTGTCAATCAGTTTAGTTTTAGTTTCATGTATTGACTCAAGTAGAAAGGGTAATGGAACGACAAGTTCAAGAGCAGAGGTTGATAAAATGACAGGTTCATGACAATACAAGAATTAAGGCCTTTAGCAACACAATTGTCTTTGTTGCCTTAAGTGTGTTATAGCAACATAAAAATATTTTGTTGCCAAATACTTAAGAAATAAATTAATATTTAATTAACATTTTTTTCGATAAATATTTCGTAACCAAAGACATATATTAGCAACGAATTAGCTTTTTGTTACTAAAAGTTTTAGCGCCAAACTAAATATTTTGGTGCCAAAACATTTAGTGACAAAATCTTCGTCGCCAAATAGTTTTGTCACGAGAGTGACCAATGGCGACAAAAAATAATTTGTTGCCAAATCTATGTAGTTAAAATTCTGAATTTAAAGATTTAACTTCTTGACTTTTCTGAAAAAATTTAAGTTTTGTTGCTAAATGTGTATTTATAGCAATAAATTCTAATTTTGTCACTAAAAGTCAAAGATTAAAGATTTAAATCATTTTATTTCCACCAAAATTTTTAATTTTTTGAGCTAAAAGATAAAGTTTATCACGAATGTATACTTTTAGCAACAAATGTAGAATTTTGTTACTAAACAAATTGAAAATTTGAAAAGTAAAAGGCGGGTGGTTTTCCGCCAAAATAAGTTTTAGCGACAAAATTGAAATTTTGTCACTAACAACTCCATCTCTCTATTTATATCTCATACACGTTATTTCTTTCACTCATTCTTTTATTCTCTAACTCAATCTTTATCTTCTTATCTCTTCTATATTTCTTCAATATGGTGTAATTTATTTATTTTTTATTTATCTTTTTTTCATTGCAATATTACATGATTATTATATTTACAAGTTATCTAATTATTGTTTGTGTTTTTTTTGTAGGAAATATTGAAGTTCAATCGCACCACGAGATGAAGAAAATCAATAAAGTTATATTCATTTGTAATTTAAAAAAACAGATATTACATCTTGTAATAATTTTTATGTATTTTTCATCAATAATAATAATTCTTTTGAATTAATTAATTTCTTTTTTCTTATAATGGTATTAATTATCATTGTATTTAATTTAAAAAAATTTGCTATAATAATTTTGTTGAAAAGAATTTATTTCTATACAATTGTTTTGTAGTAAAATTATTTATTCTATTTTTTAGCAACAAAATATTATTGTTGTAAAACAATTTAGTGCAAGGGCAACAAAAGAGTTTGTTGCAAAATAATTTCGTAAACTAGCTGGACACTCTTTTACTACGAATATATTTTGTTGCAAAAAGACGTTTAAGGCAAGAAAACTTTTGTTTTGTTGCTGAATATAGAGTGCTACAGTGCTAGGCCGACGACCTTAACGACAAAAGTATTTTTGTTGCAACAATCTAAGGCAACAAAATTTATACTTTGAGCAATAAACCCTTGTTGTTGCAAAAAGTCATTATTGTTATAGTGGGAGAAGGGTTAGATGGAATAACAGGTTCAGGTTCAGGGGCAGGGGTAAGTCTCTTTCTTTTCTTCTTTTCCTTGGAATACTAATAATATTTCTACCTCTTTTCTCAACAGGTGTTGGTTCAGAAGGTTGTGGTGCTTCAACGACGATAGTCTGAATGCCATTATTAAATACATCAAATTCAGTAGTAGTAGCTCCATATGAAAGTCAATCTCTTTGTACATTTTCTCTTTAAACAAGTGCCACATATAATATATTTCATTATCATTCTCTATTGCCTCAATTTATTCCATTCCAAGACAATATTACCTCAAGGACAAACCTCTCAAGAGGCCAGCTGTTTTTCTAGCTTGTCTCATTGCACCATTAATCAAGATCACTTAAAAAAATCTGAGTTTATTAGGCCAACATCCTACTTTACAACCACAAAGTTAACAAAAACTTACACCTTGAATTTTGTTTCCTATACATCACAACACATAAATACTACTACCAATCAAATAGTTTACAATGAACTGATAATAGTTTGCAACATATACTACTATCAGTCAAATAGTTTGTAACAAACTAATAATTGTAAAACACAAGAAAAGTAGATAACAAATTTTGTCAACAAGTTATACACGCACATGTAAAATTATTCCCACGGAACAAGTATATACAACCTCATTACACAAATTATTTAGTAGAAGTGTTATGGTTATTCAACAGTAAGCACAATGAAATAGAAACAATGTTATACAAGAACCCACCCACTCAAATTTCAAAATCATCACTTACACTAAGCCTCACAGCCATAACCAAACAATTATAGCTTACGATGCTAAAAAAACCAACAAAAAGAACAAAATTCCTTGTTATCTTCTGTCATTTTCAATCTTGCAAGTGTAAAAACAAGCAAGAATTTCCTATATTTTTCATTACAAACAAAAACCCCCAAATTTATAAAAATTGAGGGTTTCCAATATTGTTTCAAAATCAATGACTAACATTGTAATGCAGTGTCATTAACCTAATATTATCAAGCCCATAAATTCCATAACTACCAACATACAACCTAAAACAAAATGTGATAGTAAAATGTTATTAAAAGTTCTTTTTTTTTACCTCAACTGTTAAAGGAGATTGTTCAAACTCAGATTCTCTATTGCTATTGCATCAGTTCATCTTGCTCCCAATTTCGTGGTCAAAATGTCTTCAATGGTGCTCTTTTTTTTTTACTCAGTGAAAGTCTTACAAGTTATGACTGTTTGTACAGTACAAGCGCTTAGCTTTACTTTGTTGCGAAAGTAAAGCTTTCGTTTTTTATTACATCGTCTATTTTTTCTTATATTTTTTTAATTTTAATTTTTTTTTACATTTACACCACATATTAATATAACTAGAACAAAATAGGGTTAGTCACTTGGCCTTTAGCCCAGTGGCTGTTGTGAGGGCAGCAATTCAAGCCCCTATAAAAGTATTGTGGGGGCTTTGAGTCCTTCCTCAATTGTAACATATAATTGAGTGAAAGTAGTCTTCTCTTTTACCAATGTGAGTGGAGTAAATGTCCCTAAAATATTAGTAAGGGTAAAAATATGGACAGTACTTCAAAAAGAATTTATATAAATTAGTCCAAGTAATAGTCTTATGTAAATATAAATTATTGTTTGATTGTAAATATTACTAATAGTCTGATATAACATGAATTATAGTCTGATTGTCATAGTCAGCTAAAAAAAAGAAGAACAAAATAGGATTAAGTTGAAAATATTGATTGATTTGATGTTTCCCACTCATGTTAATTTCTATATTACGTCATCTATATTTTCTTTCTCTTTTTTAATTTTTTTTTTTACATTTACATCACACATTGATATAACTAGAACAAAATGGGTTAGGTTGAAAATATTGATTGATTTGATGTTGCCTGCACATGTTATCGTCATCCATGTCCTTCTATGCTTAACGATCATTATAGATTTGTACAAATACTATCTTACTCTTTTCACCATTTAAATTAATGGAGAGATAACAAGTTAAGGGTAACTCGATGTTTTCAATAATAAAGCGGGAAATTTGAAGATGGTCACTTCACAAGAGGACAAACTGAAGTTAATCTTTTTTTAAATGTTTTACCTTATCCCTAACTATAATATAGTTAGTATCCTAATTACAAACCCTCTCTTTCCATATATAATTAAACTAATTAGGATATATTGTTAGATTAATTTTATATTAATCTAATATATTTGGGGCCACACATGAAATAAATAAAATGTGTGTGCTATTATTTAATAAGACAAGAATTACGTGATCTATTTGAAGTTAATTAAATAGTTAAGGGTATAATTATTGTGAATTAAATGTATAGATACCAGAATTTAATTATCACTTTAATGAGGGGCTGAAGTGATAATTATTATCATAAAAAACGTGACTGTTGGGTTTTCTAAAGAAAACCAACAGTCACGATATTTATATAAAAGAGGTTATGGTCCCCAATCTCTCATGATCCTCTGTAATTCTCTAATCCTCTCAAAGAGAATTCTAAACTCAAGAGAAAAAAGAAGATTAGAAGTCCATCTCCTACACTCAAGAATGATTATGAATCACCATGGATTCAGGTACGCTCCCACTTTCATATTTCTTAGTAATTTAATCTGGATGTTATGAAGATTTAGGGGATAACAAGTGGTATCAGAGCCCTATCCATGATTAGATTATTGAGTTATTAATTTCTGATTAATGGTTATAGTCAAATCAAACTGTTAATGCATGATTCAGTTATCGGGAATAATTAAAATTGGTTTTAATGGACTCATGACAAAACGCAACTGGTAGATTGAACACGTGAAATCATGGATTCAATTTCAAAATCATGCTTTGATTCTCAGTTACGGTGGCCATTATTTTTAATGTTTCGATTTCATTTTTTTAGTTGCATTGAAATTTGATTTTAATTGGAATGGCCATGCTTTATGATCTGGATTGGTTATGTTTTCAATAATTCACTTTAAATATGAAGTGGCTTTACTTCCATGGTTTCAGTTTTAATGATATTATTTAATTAATATCATTTTGCTTGGAATTTTGTAATTGTTATGATTAGCCACGATTTTGGTTTTGTTAATTATTTCGGTTATGGTTTTATAATCTTTAAATTAAAATGATTTATAACATAAGTTTATTATTGGTATAACATTATGATATGCTAATTAAAGCAGGAAGCCACCAAAGTGATATCTCTTGTGTAGATTAGTTTATTTAGGGTATTAGATGTTTGTGTTTGTGTAATTCCTACGGATGTTAATTAGCCCAAAAGAAGGTTAATATTTGGCCAAATTACACACACACTTGTGATGGTAAATTTGTGACAATTATTAAGATAACTTAATGTGAGTAATGTACTAATCCAAAGATTGGTTGATTACTTGACATAATTTATTGTCAAAATTTGATCATTGCAACAAGCGTACCATTTACAGTTAGTATTATAGTCCAACAACTTGTTACTAATGTTGTGCTAGGTATCTTGAAATGTTATAATTTGTTTTTAAATTTTTAAAGATTATTAATTGAGTTGTTTAATGTGAGCATTATTTATATTTTATTTTTGTTCTCTATTCAACTTTTCTGTCTGGTACTTTTATAGATGCAAATATGAATAGTGTCCCGGTTCTGAATGAGACTAATTTTAAGAACTGGAAAGAGAATATGATGATTCTCTTAGGCTGCATGGATCTAGACTTATCATTCAGACACCCTAAGCCGGATGAACTCATTAATGATAGTACATCTGAGGATGTGTTGTACTATGAGAAGTGAGATCGATCTAACAGGATGAGTCTTATGATCATGAAGCGCGGTGTCTCAGAAGTATTTAGGAGTGCTATAACTGATGAGGTTACAAGTGCTAGTGAGTTTCTTACCGAAATTCAGAAACGTTTTACAAAAAACGATAAGGCTGAAACAAGTACGCATTTAGCAAGCTTGATTTCAATGAAGTATAAAGGTAATGGAAACGTTCGGAAGTACATCATGGAGATTTCTCATTTTGCTTCTAAGCTTAAGACATTAGGGCTCGACTTATCTGATGATTTGGTTGTGCATTTGGTCATTATCTCTCTCCCAGCATAATTTAATCAGTTCAAAGTCAGTTACAACTGTCAGAAAGAGAAGTGGAATCTCAATGAACTGATTTCCTTTTGTGTGCAAGAAGAAGAGAGATTGAAGCAAGAGAAAACCGAATGTGCACATGTGGCATGCACTTCTAAAGATAAAGGCAAAAGAAAGAAAAAAGGGTGAAGCTGCTGCTTCTAAGGTTTTAGAGCCAAAGAAACCAAAGGCCGAGCATGGCTGTTTCTTCTGCGACAAGCCTGGACATGTGAAGAAGGAATGTAAAAAATATCACGCATGGCGCGTAAAGAAAAGTACATTTCTTACTTTGGTTTGTTTTGAAACTAATTTAGCTTCAGTACCAAGAAACACATGATGGATAGATTCAGGTGCTACTACTCACATTTGTGTTTCACTGCAGGGTTGCCTGAGCTACCGGCCGCCAAGTGATGCTAAAAGATGCATTTATGTAGGAGATGACAAGACGGTAGCAGTTGAAGTAATTGGGCATTTTAGATTACTTATGAAAACTGGTTGTTATTTAGATTTGTTAGATACTTTTGTTGTTTCATCTTTTAGAGGGAATTTGATTTTAGTTTCTATTTTAGACAAATCTGGTTATTCTTGTTCATTTATAAATAGACAATTTAGTTTATCTATCAATTCTAATGTTATTAGAACCGGTTTGCTTAATGCTTATGATAATCTATATTTGCTAGAAACTATTTCAAGTTATAATGAAAACTTGCATTTTAGTTCCAGAGGTACAAAACGTAAATTAGAGAAAGAAAATTCAGCCTCATATGACACAAACGCTTAGGTCACATCTCTAAAGTTAGAATTGAGCGATTAGTGTCTGATGAGATTTTAGGATCTCTTGATTTTACAGACCTTGATGTTTGTATTAAGTGTATTAAGGGAAAACAAACCAAAAGTAAGAAATTAGGAGCCTACAGAATATCAGACGTCTTACAATTAATTCATACAGATGTCTTTGGACCATTCCCCACAGCTACTTGGAATGGTCAACAATATTTCATTACATTCATAGACGACTATTCAAGATATGGCTATATATTCATGATTCATGAAAAATCACAGTCTTTGGATGTGTTCAAAATGTTTAAAGCCGAAGTTGAGTTACAACTCAGCAAAATGATTAAAAATGTCAGGTCTGACCGTGGTGGCGAATACTACGGTAGATATGATGGGTTCAAGAGAACAATGTCCAGGACAGTTTGCTAAATACCTAGAGGAATGTGGAATTGTCCCTCAATATACTGTGCCAGGATCGCCTAGCATGAATGGTGTATCTGAGAGACGAAACCGCACTCTTAAGGATATGGTAAGTAGTATGATCAGTCATTCTACTTTACCAGAATCACTCTGGGGTGAAGCACTAAAAACAACAGCTTATATCCTAAATCGAGTGTCAACCAAAGCGGCTGCTAAAACACCTTATGAGCTTTGGACGGGTCGAAAGCCTAGTGTAAACCATTTACATATTTGGGGATGTCCAGCTGAAGCGAGACCTTATAGACCTCATGAAAGGAAATTAGATTCCAAAACTGTAAGCAGCTACTTTGTTGGTTATGTAAAGCGATCAAGGAGTTTTAAGTGTTATGATCCCAGTACAAGGTCAATTTTTGAGACGAGAATTGCTACATTATTTGAGAATGTTGAGCTTGCGTGGAGAAATCCAGTAAGAAAAATTTTCTTTGAAGAGGAAGAGAGATCCACTGTTGCTTTTGACAATGTACAAGTTTTAATACATGTCATTAATCATGAAGTAAATTCAGATCCTCAACCATCTGACAATGTTGTTTAACCCCATAATCATTTTGAGATGAAAGATCTTAGTGATGCCTCCTTTGTTTTAGGAATCGAAATACATCGGGATCGTTCTCAGGGTATTTTAGGATTGTCACAAAGGAACTATATCGATAAAGTTTTGAAGAGGTTTGGCATACAAAACAGTAAACCAAGTGACACCTCTATCGCCAAAGGAGATAAATTCAGCCTTAGTCAATGCCCTAAGACCAATCTTGAAATCCAAAAAATGGAGAATATTCCTTATTCTTTAGCTATAGGGAGTCTTATGTATGCTCAAGTATGTACGCGTCCAGATATTGCATTCATAGTTGGCATGTTGAGCAGATATTTGAGCAATCCCGACATAGATAATTGGAAAGCAGCCAAACAGGTTATGAGGTACTTACAGGGAACAAAGGAGTACATGCTCACATATAGGAGGTCGGATCAGTTAGAGATTATTGGGTATTCCGACTCCGATTTTGTTGGATGCCAAGACAACAGAAGATCCACATTAAGCTATATTTACTTGTTGGTTGGTGGAGCAATTTCTTGGAGATCTGCCAAGTAGACACTTGCAGCTTCATCGACTATGGCAGCAGAGTTTGTAACATGTTATGAGGCATCCAATCAAGAAATATGGCTTTGTAATTTTGTCACTGGGCTGCGCATTCTAGAGGGTGTAGAAAGACCGCTCAAGATATTTTGTGACAATAAGTCAGCAGCTTTATATTTCAATAACAACAAGAGCTCTACAAAGTCAAAACACATTGACATCAAGTTCCTTGTTGTGAAGGAAAGAGTGCAGAGTGGACAAATATCTATAGAGCACATTGGGACAAACTCCATGATAGCGGATTTGCTCACTAAAAGATTACCACCTAAAGTCTTTCATGAGCACACTGCTCGTATGGGTGTGATTTTACTTGGGGATATTCAGATTTAGTGGGAGTTTGTATAATTACTAAGTGTGACTTTTAGATTTTGATTATATTATTCGGATTATTTTCTGCAGAAATAAAATATTTCAGTTCCTTACACTCTGTTGGACTAACTTAAGTTTAGATCTCAATAAAGTAAATTAGGACTAGTTGAGAATAGACATGTTTAGATCACATTGCATGTAATTTCCATGCTATGCATCCACAATTGATCTATGTCATGTAACTATATTGATATATGTGACCATGGATGGTTGAGTTACGATTAATGTAACAAAGGCCGCTATGATCCTATACCGATGTGGTTATTGAACTAGATTGTTCAGATATACCCTAAGGACATAATAGCAATTTTATGAGCTCATTAAGTTAGACACATTTCAATTTTCATTTGTGGCCTAGTGGGAGATTGTTAGATTAATTTTATATTAATCTAATATATTTGGGGCCACACATGAAATAAATAAAATGTGTGTGTTATTATTTAATAAGCCAAAAAGTAAGTGATCTATTTGAATTTAATTAAATGATTAAGGGTATAATTGTTGTGGATTAAATGCGTAGATACTAGAATTTAATCATCACTTTAATGAAAGACTGAAGTGATAATTATTATCATAAATAACGTGACTGCTGAGTTTTCTTTAACAGTCACGATATTTATATAAAAGGGGTTATGGTCCCCAATCTCTCATGATCTTCTGTAATTCTCTAATACTCTTAAAGAGAATTCTAAACTCAAGAGAAAAGAGAAGATTGGAAGTCCATCTCCTACACTCAAGAACCATTACAAATCACTATGAATTCAGGTACGCTTCCACTTTCATATTTTTTAATAATTTAATCTGAATATTATGAAAATTTAGGAAATGACGTATATATATTAATGAATGCGTCTTCAACAGAGAGGGCAACGTCCATTCAACTGGATAAATTATACTATTGCTTTTCTCTTGAAAGAAATCCGAAATTAATAAGACCTTTTTGTTGATATCCAAAAGACAAACTTTTAATAAGAGCTTTCAATTTCCTTTCTTTTTTGGTCAACTTTTTTCCTTCTTTTCTCCAAGATACATGTGAAGAGAAAGTCTAAAAAACTTTACTTATTGCATTTTATAATAACTTCAACTCTCTAGCCCTCCCTCTCTCACTCACATGATTTGATATATTTCTCGTGATCATATTAGAGTTCTTTGGATCAATCTGTGTTCTGTTGTTTCGAGACAAAGAAAAGCTAAAGCAAATTACTTTGTATTTAATTTTATAGCTTTTAACGGAAAAAAGGAAAATGAGCCTTATTAAATGCTCAACTTATGTGGTTGCAATAGTCAATCATGTGAATGTTCTTTTTTATTTCATCATGTATATAACGCTAATTTGCATGATAAACCCACTAAACTATCAACGTATTAGCTAGGTAATCAGTATTAACCATGAAAATAAAGTGTGATTTCTAATAACTTGATGAAAAATCTAGCTTATTCAAGACACTTTTCTATCTCTTACGTTATTTGTTGACGTATAGTTCCTTTAGTCCACATAAATTTCCTCTAGGGTTTCTAGGGAAAATGGAAGTGCTATATAAACTGAATCGTAGGATCATTTTCCTTAGATCAAATTTTGAATATCATAACATTCTTCTCTAAGAAAATTTTCTCAAGTCTCTTATATATCTTCCAATATTATCCATGGCACCAAACAGGGAAAACATTGTTGGTTCAATCTCAAGGTGCAACAACAATTTTGTTCACAAGCCTCGACTATCAAAGGAAACTCTTCAGAGAACAAAATCGGATATCTTATTCGAGCTAAGCAAAGAAGAGTTCGATGCAAAGGGAGAGCTTGCACCGATATCTGAGGTTGAGGATGCAAAATGCGAGTGCTGTGGCATGTCAGAAGAGTGCACAGCCGAATACATAAATCGTGTGCGAGAAAAGTTTTCAGGAAAAGTGATTTGTGGGTTGTGTTCAGAAGCTGTGAATGAAGAGATGGAGAAGAATGGAGGCAAAAGAGAAGAGGCTTTGAATGAGCACATGAGTGCATGTGTGAGGTTCAATAGGTTTGGTAGGACTCATCCGGTATTGTTCCAAGCTGAGGCCATGAGAGAGGTGCTGAAGAATTCTAGGGCTAAGTCAATAAGTCCTAGGGATAAAAAGGGCGGTAACGTAAAGCGGGGAGGAATTGCAAGGAGCTCCAGTTGTATACCGGCACTTGCAAGGGACATTAATGATCTGAAAATAATCAACTAACTAGTCAGGATACCAGTTTGATAATTTTAATTCCTTAATTTCTTTGTATGTAGAGTTAAAGATAACTTTTAAGAAGAAGATCGTCATTTACACTACCTAGGCCATCATGGTCCAGGAAACCATACCTTGCGAAACGATATAATTTGCTTTCTGTTAACAAGTTTGTACTACATATATAATCATGCTTTCTATTAACAAGTTTGTATTACATATATAATCATGCTTTCTATTAACAAGTTTGTATTATTATTATATGTAAGAAGTTGTTGTCGAAGTACTATTTTAGTGGACAATATATAAATTTATTTGTAACTTATTGTCAATCCCAAAATTAGAAATGTAAATTAGCGGTACGTTGATTTATCTTTTGGAAAAATTTCGTATTGTTTTGAAGTACTTCATACATTTCAAACAATCAGGAAAATGTTCATTTAAACATGGCAAAAAATGAACGGAAAAAGAGCAATAGTCTTATATCACCATTATTTTATTTTGTGGTAAACATATTTTTTTTAGATCTTTTCGAGAATATCTTCTATATAAAATACCAAACAACTCAATCTTAAACCCAATTTAGGACTGAGGTTGAAACCTAATAAACTATTTATTTCATAATTCTCACTACAAGAAATTACTTTTTAAGACAACTTTTTTGTGACATTCAAAAATTTGGTCACGGAGTAGTAATTATAGTGACAAACTTTAGAAATTGTAGCTAATAGTATCGTCTTGACTAAAGTTATACCAACAATTCTCTTTTTGAGATTTACTAATTGGTCTTTAAATTATTATTTTTAATCAAAAATAGTATATATTAGACACAAAAAGATATAATTTTTTAAGCGCTAAATAATTGCCTTCAAAATTAAGTAATTTTAGGATATTACATGATCTTTAGTGAAAAATATGTGGTTACAAAATATATTTATAAGCAACAATGCTATTTCGTAACTAAAAGACACAACATATTAGTTGCCCTAGTTGTTTCGATTTTCACTAATTTAGAGACTACATTCTACTGTCATAGATAATTACCTGCAGTGACTAAACTAGAAAATATTAGCTGATAATTGTCTTGATTTATATTGTATATTGGGACAAATAATTTTTTGTTCTGAGAAGTAGTAATTAGTATCTTAATCATTTTTTTTTTGTGACAAAAACTACATTAGTCATAGAAAGATATATTTCTTTAAGCCAAAAAAAAAATCCTCCAAAATTTGACATTTTGAGAATAATCTTCTATGACAAAAATTTATTGTAGGAAAATGTAGTTATGAGTGACAACACTATTTTGTAACTTAAAAAAAGTAATTAAATTGGTTTATTCTTTTTGAACACGTTGATTAAGTTAAAAAAATAATGATAGCATTAAAAATTTAATTGAAAATAAAGTTGAAACCAATAATTAAATTTTTTTTATAAAACCATTAATTAAAAATTTTTTTTTGTAACACCAATAATCAAAGTTGAAAAAATAAAAAATAAAAAGGAAAAAAAGATTTCGTGAAAACAATAAAAAGAAAAAAGGAAGGATATAAAAATAAAAGAAATAAAGAAAGGAGAAGGGATAGTGTAAAAACTGACCTAGATACCTAATAGCCGATTGGCGTGTCTTTCTACTGCTGTTTCCTGGTAAAATAGCAAATAACAATGGTGTCGTCTTTGCTGAGATCCTAATCAAATCATCGAATTTGCCATCAACCACAAGAAATTTGACCGTTGTAGCCAATCAGATTAGCGAATACATTGCCAATGGATGCAACAAGAAATCACCGATCAACTTGATCAACGAAGTTCCACCAATTAAGGTTGAAGTACGAATTGTGTTTTGTAAGAATTTGTAGCCTTATTAAAATAATTCGACTCTTGTTTCTTAATAAATAAAAGCACCTCATTTGAGCCTTTTATTTTTGCATAAAGAATTGAATTGTTACAACTATTTGTTTTGAGAGAAATTAATAATGGAATATAACATATTACCATCTCATTTTCAATGTCATCTTTGTATTTGTATTTGCTTGGCAATTTCTTTAAAAGGCTTAAAGAATTTTGCAATAGGTTTTTTTGTTAAGAAAAAAAATCTTGATTGTATCTGATTAAATTTTAAATTTGACTTATGCATCACGCATACCTTTTTTATGGAATCAATGAAGTATATAAAAAAAAGGTTTTGGATGTTCTATTTTTACTTTAATTTTGTCCAAATGCAAGTATCTTAGTAAGCATTTGTATATTTTATGTAGTGGGCACCTTCATGGGAGCCATGACTAGAGCTTTAATTGGATAAAAAATAGAGAGTGGATTTGTTTGAGGACTGCAGATGGAGTTGTTTTTCTATTGAAGTATTTGAATCTTCTATTGTTCTTTGCTAATAGGAATTTTGGGATTTGTCTCTTGTATTTGGTGAGCTTAAAAATGGTCAGTGGGTCGGGTGATACGTGGCACGGCACAACACGTGTCTGAAATATGAATGTGCAACCCAAGAGAAAGGGTGAATTGAAAATTTAAAAATTATCCTAGCAAATCCACACAACAAGCAATCTAATGTCTTAATAAAAATTGAAAGTAATAAGTTCGTTCAATCAAAGCACGATAATTAAAGAGCAAGGGAAGAGAAAACAAACTCAAGGATTTTTAAGTGGTTCGGCAATCTCCGCCTACGTCCACGCCTCCAAGCACACCGAGCTTGAAGATTTCACTATCCAAACCTTTCCAAGGCTTCAACAGATTACAATTGACTTCGAGGTGTCAATAAACCTTTACAACAAAGAGATTATCTCTAAATCTCTTCACTCAACTGTCTCACACACTCAAACTCTTACAAATGAAATGAAGAAATGAAAGTTACAATGAAACTCACTCAATGAGTAGATATTTAAAGATGAAGAACAATGAATGATTTAATGTTTTGTGTTTTGCAAGTTAAATGCTCAAGATATTACGTGTGCTTTTCGTTTTTACTTGTTGGAGAACTTCAAAATAAGTTGGATTTGAGTTCTTATAGTTTGAACTCGAAAACTATCCGTTACTCACATTCTGGGCTTAACCGGTTTGCCGGTTTCGGAATCCGGTAAGCCGTTTGCATTCTAGATGCATTCTGCTCCATATCCGGTTTTTCGGTTTTTGTATCCGGTAAGCCGGATGCTACAATAACCTGCTACAGTGAAATTTTTCCTAAATTTTCAGTTTGACCTCAAAACTTTATAAAATTGTAGTATGTCCCAAAATGTTATAAAAGTTTACAAATAGGTCTAATTTCAGAATTTTAAATAATACTTTGTCAATCCCAAAACTTTATAAAATTATGATTTCGCCCAAACTTTGTGAAATTATAGGATGGCCCAAAAATATTTAAATAATTTCAAATAGGTCCAAATCTGAAATTTAAAACACTATCAAAGATTTTAACAATGCTTTCATTTTTGTCCAAAATTCTTAAATTCCATAACATCATTTTCTTATCATAAAAGCATAATTCATAAATCTTTACTTAATAAATACATGTGGTTTGTTATCATTAAAATCAATATTTATAGCTATATAAGAGCATCTCCAAAAAACTCTTCAAATAAGATTCTACTTCTTATTTGAAGAGCCATATCAATATTAAACACTCCAAAAGACACGTTAATTTAAATTTTTCAAATAAGATTTGTTTCCCACTCTTCAATATTGTCGAGTGAGTTTCTCCCTCTTCTATTAATATTTTATTATTATTTATTGAAAAGATAAGACTACAATAATTATTATTTATGTTTCTTTAAAAAATATAATAACAATTCAATTTGATAATGTGAAAGATTTGATTAAAATAATATTAATTTATTCTTATTTAGTGAGTCTTTTGGAGGGGGTTATATTTTTCTATACACTTATTTGCCCCATCAGTAAGCAAATTAAAATTTAAAGACCCTTTTAGAGATGCTCTAAGCTAACAATCTCCTCTTTTTTTATGATGACAAAGCACATTAAAATTTTAATCTAGTTATGAAAAGCTCCCCTTCAATCAATGCAAGTAAAAGATTGATTTGAAAATTGTTTAACAAAACTCCCCCTGCATACATGCATACTCCCCCTAGATACATGCATGTTTTCATAACACATATTAAATCATTCTCCCCCTTCATCATTAAAAAGAATAAAAGCTCCCCCTATCAATCATCAAAATCGCAACACAAGCATATTAGTATAAAAAAATATCCATAAGCATAAGAAAATCCATATAATCCATAATGATCAACTAAAACAAATCCATAACATCCAACATAGATAGTCATAACAAATTCATATCATCCAAAACAAATACATAAACCGAAAAGCATAATAACCATCCATAGAGTCGAAAATAAAAGAACACACAATGCAACAAATGAAATGTAGGTGTGTCCAAGTACAAGCATAAGATACTGCTCAGGTGGTGAGGATGAAGGTGATGGAGGCGGAAACGGATATGGAATGCCGAAGTGCTCAAAGAGTAGTCGCTGACCATGAATAAGTTGCTGCTGCCGCTGCTGAAACTCAGTCTGCCGCACAGAGAGTGTCCGCACCTCATCCATAAGCTGCTGAAGAGTGACCTCTTCAGAGGTAGGAGGATGTGAAGGTGATGAGGCAGATGCAGATGCACTAGGAGCTGAAGCAGCCATGGAAGAAATTCGGCGTCTACGCTGCCTCGAAATGAGAGTGAGAAAATTGGAAGCTGATCAGCGGGAATCACAACATTCAGTGGCCGATCATCACTTTGGGCTAGAAAGGTAAACTTGTTATCACTGTATTTGACCCAAGTGCCATCCTTCCACTCAAAGCCTAAATAAAAAATAACCTCATCCCCAATACCCTTGGACGGCCTACAAGATGGTTCTAGAATTGGCACATCAAAGAATTTAAGAATTCGGGTAATGAAGTGACCATAAGGAAGAGAGTGGGTAATCAAGGCATGAATGCTCAACATGGTACGGACGATGGAATAGCCCAAGTTAACTGGACGACGTCTAAGGATACAATCAATCATGGCAACGTCCATATGAGAAACCTCATCTAGATGACCTGATCTAGGAAGTACAATAGACTGGATGATACGAAGCAAAATGCGAGTTTGAAGACAAAGACACTGCGAACGGAAATAAATGGTACAGTCTTTAACCGAAAGATCACTACGCTGACAAATATTATGAACGGCATCAACATGAACAAAACCGGTAAGTTTAGGAGATTTCCTAACTGAAAAGATTTCTAAGCCAAAATCGAATGAACCTAGGATAGAGTTCAACAAGGAAATATTAAAATCAATCTTAACTCCTCCGATAGTGGTGATTACTCGAGTCTTATTCTCCTCGGAAACTTTCATATTCGAGTAAAACACTTTCATCAAGTCGGGATACACATTCTCCTCAATTAACAAAGCATCAATCTAACTAACATCTCCCAACAATTGAAATATGTTTCTATGACTAATCTTGAGAGTATGCATAACGTCCGGTAAAACAAAGAAAGAGTTGAGTACCTCACGAGTCCGAAAGTTTTGTTGAAACCGTTTGATCAAGTGTTGTTTGTTCTGAAAATGAATGGACTCAAAGGTGGATTGATTGGAGGTGCCCCTTGCTTCCCGTGGCCGAGTGGTTGGTTGAACCGGTTCCTTGCCTTTTCTATAAACCAGCCGAGAGCTTGACATATTGATTTTGATGGATTTGAAGATATAAACACCAAAGAGAATGAAGATGATGAAGATTGAAAGTGATTTGGTGAAACAATTTGGATAAAAAACGGCTTGAGAATGAGAAATCTAGAGAGAGAAAAATCGGCTCAAAACCTAGGATGAAATTCGGATCTAGGGATTTGGAGGTTGAAAATGAGTTTTGAGTGTGATTTTAAGTATAATAACGGATGGGGATAAAGATTCATGGATTGATTTGCATCAAAACCGAGTAGAAATGGTGGATTTTGAAGTGAAAAAAGAGAGAGAAACGATCGGGTTTTAGAGAGAGGAAGAATCAGATTGCCGAAACTAAAGAGGAAGGTGAATAGTGCTTAAAACACACGAATCCGGCTTGCCAGATTTACTAACCGGCAAGCCGGTTAACGAGCAGAAAAGTGAAAGCCGAAAATGGCTTTCCGAATTTGGAATCCGGTAGATCGGATATGGACCCGAGAGCACCAATCAAGAATTCGGCTTACCGGTTTCCTTAACCGGCTGGCCGGTTTCGAAACAAAATTGAAACTTCACACAATCGGATTTCCGGATTGTCTTAAACCAGAAATCCAGATTTCTTGCAGCAAAGCATGCACGCGAATTCGATTTTTCGGATTAAAGAACCGGTAGACCGGTAATGAGGCAAAGAGGTGGCTTAGCAAATCTGGTTTTCCGAATTGAAAATCCGGTTGTCCGGAATTTGTCCCGAGAGAAATCAATAAAAAAGAATGTTTTTTCCGGATGAATGGAAATGAAATATTTGCTAGCTCTTATACTTGTACTACACACACTATTTCATTTCCGGCCTTAAAAATTGATTAATTTTAAATCATTTTGATATTTAAAACTTTTCAATAAGCCATTTAATACATGAAACACAAAATCATAAAATCATAAATTTACAAGCATATCAAGTTATCTAATTCATGAAGCATAAATCCATATGATAACACACATATCAAGCCATGTAGTAAAACATGAATTAAGAATCAACATTCATCATTCCAAGCTCATGTCTTATCTTTATAAAAAGCTCTTCGCTAAGAGGTTTTGTAAAGATATCCGCAAGTTGATTTTCAGTAGAAACAAATTTAATTACGACATCTCCTTTTTGAACATGATCTCTAAGGAAATGATGTCTAATTTCTATATGCTTAGTCCTAAAATGTTGAATAGGATTCTTAGAAAGATTTATAGCACTAGTATTGTCACATAAGATAGGAATTTGATCAAACTTAATACCATAGTCTCTAAGGGTTTGTTTCATCCATAGAATTTGTTCACAACAACTACATACGGCAATATATTCTGCCTCGGTGGTTGAAAGCGCAACTAAACCAAGAGACAAGAGAATAGCCTAGGAAGTGACATGTCCCACTAGTACTTTTTCTATCAACCTTATACCCAGCAAAATCGGCATCCGAATAACAAGTTAAATCAATATGAGTTCCTCTAGGATACCAAAGGCCAAGATTAATAGTGCTAATTAAATATCGAAAAATGCGTTTGACAGCAAGCATGTGAGATTCTTTAGGACAAGATTGAAATCTAGCACACAAGCAAACACTAAACATAATATCAGGCCTACTAGCAGTCAAGTAGAGTAAGGATCCGATCATATCTCGATATGTCTTGATATCAACTTCCTTACATTTCTCATCTTTGTCCATCTTGATGGTAGTACTCATAGGAGTGCTTTTTGCCGTTCCATTATCATAGCCAAATCTTTTGAGTAGATCTTTCAAGTACTTGGCTTGGTTTATGAAAATTCCTTCCTCGTTTTGTTTGATTTGAAGTCCAAGAAAGTATTTCAACTCTCCCATCATACTCATCTCAAACTCTTGGCTCATACATGAGGAAAAATCTTTACACAACAACTCATTAGTAGAACCAAAAATAATATCATCAACATAAATTTGAACAATGAGTATGTCTTGGTTCTTATGCTTAACAAAAAGAGTTGTGTCCGCTTTTCCCATTGAAAAATCGTTATCCAACAAGAAGTTTTTAAGCGTATCATACCAAGCTCTAGGTGTTTATTTTAAATCATACAATGCCTTGGATAACTTATACACATGATCTGGAAATTTTTCATTTTCAAAACCAGGAGGTTGGTTCACGTAAACTTCCTCCATAATATATCCATTTAAGAAAGTACTCTTGATATCCATTTGATATAAAATAAAATCTTTATGACATGCATATGCTAACAACATCCTAATGGATTCTAACCTTGCTACAGGTGCAAAGGTTTCATCAAAATCAATTCCTTCTTCTTGGTTGTAACCTTGAGCCACTAATCTAGATTTATTTCTTAGTACCACACATGATTCATCAATTTTGTTTCTAAATACCCATTTAGTACCTATAATGGATTGATATTCCGGATTATGAACTAACTCCCACACATTATTTCTCTCAAATTGATTCAACTCCTCTTGCACTGCCATAATCCAAGATTCATCATTTTTCGCATCCGCAAAGGATTTTGGTTCAATTTGAGAAATAAATGCAGCATGTTCATTTGTGTTCCTAAGAGATGATCTAGTGGTAACACCTCGTGAGGGATCCCCTAAAATTACATCCTTATGGTGAGAAGATACATACCTCCACTCCTTGGGGAGTGTTTGTGAAGTACCTTCATTTTGCTCTGCATTTATTTCTTCATGATGTTCTTCTTGAATTCCATGTGGCGCGTCTTCTTGGTTGTCATTCGATGCTTCTTGTTGTTGTTCTTCTTCTGCATTATCATCAACAACAACTTTCTCCGTAGAGAAGGGGTTAAACTCATCAAATGTAACATGCATAGATTCTTCCCACAACTAAAGTTCTTTTGTTATAAACTCTATAAGCTTTGCTTGAATTTGAATAACCAAGAAAGATACCAACATTAGATTTTGGATCAAGTTTACCAAGATTATCTTTCGTGTTCAAAACAAAACATTTACATCCAAAAACTTTAAAATAATCAATGTTGGGTTTTCTATCTTTCCACAGCTCATATGGAGTTTTATTAAGATTAGGTCTAATCAACACCCGATTTAAAACATAGCAAGCGGTGTTGACGGCTTCGGCCCAAAAGTACTTAGGCAAAGAATTTTCATTCAACATGGTTTTAGCCATTTTTTGAATAGACCTATTCTTTCTCTCTACTACTTCATTTTGTTGTGGAGTCCTAGGTGATGAAAATTGATGTTCAATGCCAAAGTCATTACAAAAATTTTCAAATGCATGATTTTCAAATTCTCCACCATGATCACTTCTAATACAAGTAATAGAATATCCTTTTTCATTTTGAACATTTTTATAGAAAATTTGAAATGAATCAATGGCATCATCCTTATTAGCTAAGAACAATACCTATGTGTATCTAGAATAATCATCCACAATTACAAATGCATAAAATTTGCCACTTAAACTAGCATATCTAGAAGGTCCAAATAAATTTATGTGAAGCAATTGAAGTGGTTTTGAAGTAGAGACATGATTCTTTCTTTTGAAGGAAGTCTTGATTTGTTTTCCAAATTGGCATGCTTCACAAATTCTATCTTTTTGAAAATTGATTTTTGGAAGACCTTTTACTAAATCATTTTTCACGATTTTTGAAATCAAATCCATGCTTGCATGACCTAATTTTCTATGCCACAACCAACCATCATCATGCAATGCGGAGAGACATTTCTCATTTGTTGATGCACAATCTATATTAATGGTATAGACATTAACACATCTATTTCCTACAAACAAGACTTTCCCATCACATGCATTCTCAATAACACACTTTGATTCATCAAAGATAACTCTATATCCTTTATCACATAATTGACTAATACTAAGCAAATTGTGTTTCAAGTTTTCAACCAAACACACATTTTCAATGAGAGTAGAGGATACATTACCGACATTTCCAATCCTAATGATTTTTCCTTTTGAATTATCTCCAAAAGATACATCTCCACCATTTTCGATCTTAGTAAAGCTTGAGAACCAAGAATAGTTCCATGTCATGTGTCTTGAACAACCGCTGTCCAAGTACCACTTATTCTTCTTCTTCTTTGAGCCCTGTAGAAAAAATCTCAAGTTTTAGGTACCCAAACCTTTTTGGGTCCTTGAGAGTTAGCAATGGTTCCTTTCGAAACCCAAACACATTTTACACCATAATATGCATTTCTCTTCACTGCACATCTATTTTTCATATGACCATCTTGATTGCAATAATGACATACAATTTTATTGTTAATAATTCTTGTAAAATTTTTGTTTCAAATTCGGTCTATAACCTATGCCACTTTTGTCAAATACACATTTTTGTGAGTTTAGCAAATTGTCCAACATCATTTACCCATTTGTGAATTTTAGCACAATTTCATTTAGTTCATTGCTCTTCTTTCTAAGCATTTCATTCTCATTTTTCAAGTCATTCATGTGTGACTCTAAGTGCTCATGTGAAGTGCTAGAGTTCTCAAATAATGCAATACTATCACACAATGTTTTATTTTCTAATTCTAGGCATGTAATTTTTGCACTAAATGAATCATTTTCATTCTTAAGCTCTATCATCTTCTTTTTAAAGCATATATTCTTTTTACCAATCTTCATTAGCTCATCATGCAAATCCTTAAAAGCATCATGCAATTCATCATATATATGAAGAACACTTACTTCATCAAGTTCATCACATGATTCTTCCCCAACAGCCATGAGAGCTAAGTTTGTCATTTCTTTTTGCTCATTATCGTCACTTGTTTCCTCATCGCTATCATCCCATGTGGCCACCATAGCTTTCTTATTGAATTTGTTGAGAAGAGGGCATTCCGGTTGTATGTGTCCGGGCTTCTTGCATTCATAACAAGTGATTGACTCATTCTTCTCCTTCTTATTCTTGTAACCTCTGAAATTTCTCTGCTCATTATTCTTTTTGTAAAATTTTCTGAATCTTCTAGCCAACATAGCTAGCTCCTCATCATCCATTTCACTTTCCTCATCACTCTCATGTTTTGAAGCCTTGAGAGCAATGTTTTTCTTCTTTTTCTCATGCCCTTTTTCAGCTGTCAAATCTTCTTCATATGAAATGAGAGAGCCAATTAAATCATCAATAGATAATACATTTAAATCCTTGGCTTCCTCAATGGCAGTCTTTTTTTGTCTCCATTCCTTAGGTAGTGACCTAATAATTTTCTTGACTTTTTTGCTATTTGAAAAAGTCTTTCCTAGGGCTCCTAAAGTGTTCACTATGTCCGTGAATCTAGTATACATAGAGTACACATTTTCATTTTGTTCTATTTGGAACAATTCGTATTGTCGAGTGTACCTACTTATTTTAGATTCTTTCACTTGGTTCGTGCCTTCATAGACAACCTCAAGTTTGTGTCAAATCTCATTAGCACTTTCGCAACTAGACACTTTATGAAACTCTTTCTTATCTAATGCACAAAACAAGGCATTCATGGCCTTGGAATTTAGGGAAGCTTTTCTCTTTTCGAATTCATTCCAATCCCGTGAAGGTTTTGGAATATCTTCTCCGACTTCATTTTTAGTCAAGGGCATGAAATGACCATCATTAACGATTTTCCAAATTTCATAATCTAAGGCTTGAAAGTAAATTCTCATCCTATTTTTCCAATATGGGTAATCGTTTCCATCAAAGTAAGGTAGTCTAGTGGTGAACTGTCCTTCCTTAAATGTGGAATTATTTTGAGTTGCCATTGATCTTTAACTCTAGACGGTTAAATCTAAATAAGAGCACCTTGCTCTGATACCAAATGAAATATAAATGTGCAACCCAAGAGGGGGGGTGAATTGAAAATTTAAAAATTATCCTAGCAAATCCACACAACAAGCAATCTAATGTCTTAATAAAAATTGAAAGCAATAAGTCCGTTCAATCAAAGCACAATAATTAAAGAGTAAGGGAAGAGAAAGCAAAATCAAGGATTTTTACGTGGTTCGGCAATCCCCGCCTACGTCCACGCCTCCAAGCACACCGGGCTTGAGGATTTCACTATCCAAGCCTTTCTAAGGTTTCAACCGATTACAATTGACTTCGAGGTGTCAATAAAACTTTACAACAAATAGATTATCTCCCAATCTCTTCACTCAACTGTCTCACACACTCAAACTCTTACAAATGAAATGAAGAAATGAAAGTTACAATGAAACTCACTTAATGAGTAGATATTCAAAGATGAAGAACAATGAATGATTCAATGTTTTGTGTTTTGCAAGTTAAAGGCTCAAGATATCACGTGTGCTTTTCATTTTTGCTTGTTGGAAAACTTCAAAATGAGTTGGATTTGAGTTTTTATAGTTTGAGCTCGAAAACTAGCCGTTACTCACATTCTGAGCTTATCCGGTTTGCCGAATTCGGAATCCGGTAAGCCGTTTGTGTTCTGGATCCGTTCTGCCTCGTATCCGATTTTTCAGTTTTTGTATCCGGTAAGCCGGATGCTACAGTAACCTGCTACAGTGAAATTTATCCTAAATTTTTAGTTTGACCCCAAAACTTTATACAACTGTTGTATGACCCAAAACGTTCTAAAAGTTTACAAATAGGTCCAATTTCAGAATTTTAAATAATACTTTGTCAATCCCAAAACTTTTTGAAATTATGATTTTACCCAAACTTTGTGAAATTATAGGATGGCCCAAAAACATTTAAATAATTTCAAATAGATCCAAATCTGAAATTTAAAACACTATCAAAGATTTTAACAATGCTTTCATTTTAGTCCAAAATGCTTAAATTCCATAACATCATTTTCTTATCATAAAAGCATAATTCATAAATCTTTACGTAATAAATACATGTGGTTTGTTATCATCAAAATCAATATTTATAGCCATATAGGCTAACAGTGTCCATACAGCGCAGCACGGCGCGAGTAAGTTTCGGTTGGACATGCGGCGGGGCACAACATGCACGTGGGCCGTGTTGGGCCTAGAATATTAGACACACGAGTCTTAAAAGCACAGCACGATTAGAGATGGGACAAAACACGCTTCATTGGTGGGCCAGTACGCAGTCTACGGGCCATCAATAGCACGTGGACCAAAGTCTATCAAAGTAAAATTTTTTAATGAAAAGTAAATATAAAATATTATGATTTTACAAATATCTTGAAATTAATTTTTTAGCATAGGATTTTTAAAATTAATTTAAGTCCTTGTTTAAATAAATATTCTAATTTTTTATGTTTATAATTTATTAAATGAATAAATAAATATCATGATTTTATAAATGGTAAATAAAAAAATTTATGACATTAATATTTCATTTATGAAATCATAACTTAGTTAATAGTTAATGGAGATATGTTTTATTTGTGAGTGAAATATTTTTCATATTTGTGTACAAAAAAATAAAATTATGGATGAAATATTTTTATGATAAATTAAAAATTACATTTTCATTAATGGAGTTCAAGTGTAATTATAATATTAGTAGTTCAAATAAAATTAGGTGTTATGATTATTATAGGATTGTAATTTTATTTTTCATTAATCATTACTATGATATATAAAATTATTATTATTAATATTATTATTAGGCTCATAGGCTTAAAAAAAACCCCCTAGGCACGCGAGTTTTTTTAGGCATACTAGATATGTGGACTTAAAGAAAAAAAATAAAAGATTTGTGGGTCTTTTTGGCGGGCCCTTATAAAAAAAGGGGCACGGCATGGCACCGCCCACCAAATGCGGCCATCATTAGGTGAGCCATTTAACCTTAATAGTATGATAAGAATACTTATTTATGTGGACCACCTTCTAGTGTCATGTTAGGATTGACACCTTGTCAAATTTCTTAGGTACGCGGGCAAAGTTCAAGTGCAAACTTTGTGTGATTTCTTTCAAGCATGAACAAAGAGATAAGAGAAAGGAATTAAAAGAAAATATAAGTTGAAAAAAAAGTAATAGTTGAGAAGTTACAAATTTTATTTAAAATTCCTCTTTTCTTTTTTAATATCATAATCATATAGTTTGTTGTGTGCACTGGATTTCAATTATTATGGCAAACAAATATTTGTAAAATTTCAAGTAGAGATAAGTAACAGAGAAGTATATTAGCTTAAGAATAATATATAGTTTGCTATTATAGTATTTGTATGGTTGTACTTTTTGGTCACAAATGGATTATTTATTATTTTAATTTCCACTTGAAAATTTTTCTTTTTATATAATGTTTTATTTGTCAAAATATTTATTGTAGGACAACTTTGAGGCCAATGTCTTTAATCTACAAATATGGAAGCATTATAAGAAGACAATGAAAGACAAGATCAAGTTATTTTTCATGACAATTAGAAACGACATCTAAATTCATCAAGAATTACTAAGGACCAAGACAATTAGTAATCTTTTTTAATTTTCTCATTATATTATTTTAGATCATTGACATTTGTACTTTCTATAGTTGAATTTATGTGATTACATTGTGAGTGTTATTCTACTTTTGTTCATTTAATTTTATAATTATTTGTTCATTTGTATATTCTTACTCATCAGTGTACAATGTTTTTACTTTTTTATTATTATTTATAACAACATAAGTTTATGTAAATTACAACTTGTAAAACAATAATTGTAAAAAAATAACAAGTTTTGCATTGAAAATTTTGGTCACTAAATTTAATTTGATGTAACTTCTTATGAATGCTAAATCTAGTCATAGATGACATTTTCTAAAGTCACATACAATCTTGATAAAGAATACGAGACTATGGTAATCATAATTTGCATCAAAGAAAAAAGTCTCTAATTTTAACAATTGGAGACAATTAATTTTCGTCACCGAAAGTAACATTCAATGACCAAAAAATATTGTCACGAATACATTTCCAAATCACTATTTTGTCATTTTCTTATGCCATTTCTTACTCTTAAAACTTTAATTTGAGACTAAATGTTCAGTCATGAAAAAAGTCATTGACGAAAATAATTTTAGTTGCGAGAGCCTTTTAAGATGGTCTTCCACAACAAGCATGTGATGATTTTTTTTTTTTTGTCATAAAAAATATAAGGTAACTAATTTATTATCTTTGAATGACTAAATATTTGGTAACAAAATATCATTTTTCCTGTAGTGTCTTGACAAAAATAGTATTTGACAAATTTTATATAAGTTGTTTATTTTATAATTTTCTCCATTTTCACAGCAACTTATAAAAACAAGTATGTGTTTTTTTTTATCTTATTAAATAAGCCACCACATCTTTTTGTAGTTCCTATTATAACGTTAATATTTTAACAAAAAGACAATTATGTCTTTCATAAACCTAATATATAAACTATTAGATATCATATTACCACTCCAACTACTGTATGTTATATCCAATATCAAAGTTTTGATCCAATAAGTTTACATTCTACCATAATAATCATATACAAGACATTCTACCATAATAATCAACAAGTCTTGTATATGATTATGTAAAAAAATTTTGAACTATGAAAGTTAAATATGAGTTTCAAAATTACAATTTCATAGCCATGGTTTTTAATGTTCAATCTATTTATATGTTTTTTCCTATACTCATGATGTTTGTTTAATTAAAAGCATTGTCGGTTTAGTAATATTTTAAATATATCTTCTTGATTATTTCATGTATGTTGTTAAACAAAGATCATTTTCTCAATATGGATTGTTTATTTATGTATATATAATGCATATTACTTTTTTTTTTGGGATCATATTTATCATATTTTATACTTGATTTTATTTAATTATTTATTTTTCTTTATATAATTTTATATGTTTGAAAATGAAAAAAAGATATGTCTAAACAATTTATTAAACATACTTTTAAAAATAAAAAATAATTCAAGCTTATATCTATTTTGGTTATTATAAGTGAAATAACACTTTCCTAGTAAAATATATCAAATACATGTACTCTTTTTTTTTCAGACTCACAGAATAGTAACAATAGTATAGTTTACCAAACACTAAGTTATTTCTTAATTAACTTATTTTATTCGTACAACAGAATTAACTTATTTAATTAGCCACCACAACCCGAAATTCGCCTTTAATAATTCCTTATGTACATGCTACATGTTACAAGATTATAAAATTAAGAAGAGCCAAGAAGAGGATCCTAGCTAACATCCTAATTAATCTTCCAATAACTTTCTTTTTTTGTGGTTTGACGATGAGGAAGAGGATGACGACGGTGCAGGTGGAGTGGTAGTTTTTCTTGGGTTAACATGATTATCAAAACCGATAAGCAGGTCGTAGGCCTCTCGTCTACTTGCATCCGAAAGAACCAAGTAGGCTTCTATTATAAGCTTTTTCGCGCACTTAACCGCAACCGAAGAAGGAGAACGTTGATCCTGCTTAAAAATTTTTGCCAGCCAAAAAAAATGTTTCTTGATTGTATCGACTCCAGCGCAGTGATCTCTTATACCAAGAACAGAATACCAGCTCTTGTTTTTGGCTACCGACTTGTGGATTGCGTAAGAGTAGAAGTAGAGCTATCAATGCCAGGAAGATTAGGGTTCTTGTTCATTGCTCTCTTGATGGCGTAGAAAGCGAAATCAATTTTTTTTCTGATTGAAAAACTCTTCAGCCATGTCTACGCAGGCTTCGGCTTCTTTTTTCTCGATTATGGAGAGAGCCTCTGACTCCGAAGCTTTAGCCTCTTCAAATTTACCGGACATTTTTGAACTAATAGTGTATGAGAAACAGACGCATTATTCGCATGAATATCTATAGAGGAAAATAATCCGACATAAGTTTGGTTTGGTATGGGTGGGCGGTTTTAATTTACAAACTCCTTAAATGTCAACGATAAAGATTTTCTATTATATTATTAAATAAGAGCGCATATAAATAAATCCAGTATATATTAAAAAAATTATGAGAAAGATAAGGATATTTTTATAACCTACATGGGGCTTTCAATTTAAACGAAAGTAGGAAACAGTCTAGAATTTTTTTCTTTCTTTTTTTTTTCAAAATTATCTAGAATTTTAATCCACGCTAATGAAAATTGTGAGATTTTCTTGTAAACTAAGATTTGTGCTGTAATGATACGTCGAGAATTGGGGGGATCCTACGGACTACTATCCTTGCCTTGCCAAGAAGCTGGCTCTCAGAAAGAGAATATATCCATTAAGGATTATTAATCGGATTTTTTTTAAGAAATAGTATTAATAATCTAACAAAAAGGATTAATGAAAAAAATTAGAAGTAAATCAATGAATATATTCAAGATTATGATTTTATTTTATTTTGTATTCTTCAAGATTTATATCAAAATTTTATGTAATTATATTTTATAATTTCCTTATTTAATCTCTCAAAATGCCTATATAATGCTCATTCATAGTACTATCAACTAGTTCAAGAATGTATTCTTATGGCCCATTTGTGATTGCTTTTGGGAGTTTTAAAAGTGATTTTGAAAAGTTAAAAATTAATTTTAATGTTTAAAAATTTACTCTCCTGGTAAAATTATCCCACAGATTTTAAAATGTAAGAAATGAGTAGTTTTTCAAAATCTGATTATGAAAATTATTTGTATACTCAGTATATATAAAAAAATAAAATTAATAATATAAAATATATATTTCAGCTATTAATTATTATAGGTACACAATAAAAAATTATTTTATATCCATGTTTATAAATATTTAAATTTATTGAACATTACATCAAATTCAGACATTTACATTCTTGTAGCAGCTTAACATTAAGATTTATTATTATTTTTATTATTCACAGTACTTTTAAAAATAAATTTTACTGAATATTTAACTGATTCTCTTCAAAATTATTTTTTTTATAATACATCTTAAAGTAATTATTTTCAAAATTTCCGCATTAAAAAATTGGCCCTCAACTTGTTACATGGCTCTATTTATATTTGTAAACAAAGAAGCTGAAGACTGTAAAGACATGGCTGAAGAGTTCTTGAAAAACTATGAACTCGCTTTCCGCGCCATCGTCAGAGCAAGGTCCAAGAACCCTTATCTTCTAGGCATCAATAGCTATTTCTGCTCGTAGAGAATGCAAAATTTGGTAGCCAAAAGGAAGAGCTGGTATTCTGTTCTTGTATCAAAGACCACGGCACAGGAGTCAACGAAATCAAGAAAAATTACGAGAAGTTGGCAAAAGTGTTTTGGAGGGATCAATGTTCTTCTGCCGTTGCGATTTAAATGCAAAAAGGCTGGTAAAGGAATCTTGGGAGGTTCTTTCGGCTGAAAGAAGAAGACATCTATTCTTAGGAAGTTAAAATAGGTCTGCCTTCTTCTTTTCAAAAGAGCTTCAAGGGTAGCTTTAAAATTCTTATACAGTTAACTCCGTAGAGCTTGTAAGATAGACAATGTGAACTTATATATGAAATACGATTTGAGTATCAAAACCATCATAATAAGTAGAAAATAAGAATAAATAAGGAAAATTATCATTTGTATACCTTATATTTGCTCTGCTATAAAAAATATTACATCACTTTGAGGGTGTATCAATCGTCCACCCTAAATTGACAAAATCTATATATCGTCCACTAAATCATTAGCTATTGTTTCAAAGTTAACGGAATTATGACGAATTGATATTTTTACCCTTGAAACTTAAAATAAAGTAAAGGAAAATTATTACTTGTATACTCTTAAATTCTTTTACTATCATTTGTATACAAATTCTCTTATTATTACTTGTATACCTTTAAATTATAACTTGTATCATATAAAAAAGACCATATTACCCCTCTAACGTCATCATATTTAAACGGCAAGTAACGGTTTAATAGACAACATATACATTTTGTCAATTTATGGTGGACGATTGATACACCCTCAAAGTATTATAGTATTTTTTATTGAAATGTAAGTTATGCAACCCAAGAGGGGGGTGAATTGAGATTTTAAAATTTATACAATACAATTCGCACAACAATTTAATCTATTGCCTTAATCAAATCAAAACAATAAATTCAATCAAGCACAATATTAAAAGAGTAAGGGAAGAGAAAATAAACACAATGATTTTTACGTGGTTCGGCTATCCCCGCCTACGTCCACGCCTCCAAGCTCACCCGGCTTGAGGATTTCACTATCCAAACCTCCCAAGACTTCAAATGTTTACAATTGACTTCCAAGGTGTCAATGGACCTTTACAACAAGAGATTATATCCTCAATCTCTTCACCCCAAGTGTTTCTCACACTTGAACACTCACAATTTGATGAGAAATGAAAATCACAACAATGAAACTCTCTTTAAGAGTGAATAACGAATTATAGTTCAATAATGATGATTTGTGAAATGGAAGCTCAATATATGTTATATGATCTTATATTTGCTTGTATTGATTCTTAGAATGAAGTTTGAGTTGAATTTTTATAATGAAAGCCCGAAAACTGGCCATTATAGGCAAATTCCCGCGTTCAAGCAGTTAGCCGCTTAATTATCCGGCTAGCCGCTCAGAAACAGTGATATTACCGTTATTTTTGAATTTTGCTATAGTAATACTGTTCACTGAAATTACACTTTGGCCAAAAACTTTATATAATTATATTATGGCCCAAAACATCATAAAACTTTGCACATAGGTCTAATTTCAGAACTTCCTAAGAATAGATGTCTTTCCCAAACTTTATGAAATTATGATATGACCCTAACGATTTTATTATTTTGCACAAAGGTCCTTTTCAACATAATACCCATATTTTTCAAAGTTCTCAAAATCTTTCACTTTAGTCCAAAATATTCATAAATTATAGTATGGCCCAAAACATTTCAAATGTTTGTAAAAACGTCCAACTCCAAAATTTAATACTTATTTAAAATCAAAGATTTCAAATCTTAGCATTTAATTCCAAATTACTTAAATCCACAAAATACTTTATTTTATAAAAATAAACCTTTTAGTTTATGAAAAGTATTTAATTAAATTAATCTCTTGAGCTTCTCAAATGCTAAATCATGTATCAATTAAATCATACCGGCTTCACAAGAATTTATCGCACTAATTTGTTCGTTGAGCTCTAGATTATTCTTGATGTTGCCGTTGTCCGTTGAGTGTCTTCAATCTTGATTTCACTTGATTCACTTGTATAAATATTATCCTTCAAAAACTAGTGAAAATGTGAAATACAATATTTATTATTTTTACTTAAGACACATGTTTGTTATCATCAAAATTACATTATGTGTAGCCCTTTAGGCTAACATTTATAACGGAGTAAACTAAGAGTATACGAATGATAATTTCCCAATAAACAATAAAGAATACACAAGATTTTACATAGTTCAACCCTTTAGCCTGCATCCACAAGAGTAGATCATCTCCAATTCACTATATAAATGAAGTATTACATGATTTGCTCTATAATATCAGCAACACTATAATAAAGGTTGTTTATGGTGGATAATAATATGAGGGAAATATACGTCTTATGGAGATTAGAGAGTTTTCTAAGAAAAAAATAATGGAGGAGCCTATTTGAGAGATGAGGTGACCAAGATCTTTCATGGAGATATAAAAATAGATGAAGAAGAACATGAAGCAGTCTCTCAAGAAATTAGATCTGGAAAAATATTACCAAGGGTGAAGAAGAACATGAAGCAGTCTCTCAAAAAATTAGATTTGGAAAAATATTACCAAGGGTTAAGAGATATATAGAGTTAGAGATGGAGAGAGCCCCCTCAAGATTGATATAGGAGTGCTATTGAGGGTATTTTAATAATTTTAAATGTGGTGCCCATTTAATAACTGACATCCCTCAGGTAGGGCTATTTGAATAATTTGCCTTGTGATCCTTTGGTGGTGACATTCATAGGCTTGAGAGGCATGGAAACTGGACACATGTCAACCTCCCACCCCTGTGGTCATGTTGACTATAGAATCTCTATTCTTTTCGGCTTTGTATCCTTAGCCAAAAGAAGATATTTTTGTTATCTCTCATGATGGTGTGCATTGTTCACGTGACGGCCCTAACCACCAAATCTAACTATTGATATTACCCTTTGATATTGTGTATTTTATCGAAATTGTCCATTTCTTCAAGGAGTTTACCTCCTATCTCTTTATGAGCTATCCTAATGCACAATTAAACAAACTGAATTCTTTTCATTGACTTTTCTTAACACTTGTTACTAAGTTATTGGCCCATGTTAGCACCCAAAATTTTCCCCAAACAAGATTATTATTCTTACCAATTATATTGAGATAACAAAATAAAATATAAAATTAAAAATATAAAATATAAAATATTTATTTTAGTTATCAATTATTATACAAACACAATAAAAATATATTTTATATCTATGTTCATAAACTTTAAACTTATTTAGCATTATGTCTAATTCAGTCATTTATATTCTTACAGCAGTTAACATTCAAATTTATTATTATTTTTAAAATAAATTTTACCAAATGTTTAACCGATTCTCTTTAAAATTGATTATTTTTACAGTACATTTAACGATAATTATTTTTAAAAATTACAGCATTATTAAATTGTCCCTCAATCTGTTAATTCTAAAATCGACAGGGCTTTCTCCACAATCATAAACAAAGAAGTTGAAGACCACATAGACATGGTTGTAGAGTTCTTCAATCAGAAAAACAATGAACTCGCTTTCTGGGCCACCATCAGAACAAGGTCCAAGTACCCATATCTTCCAGGCATGAACAACTATTTCTGCTTGCACAGAGTGCACATTTTGGTGGCCAAAAAGAAGAGCTGGTATTTTGTTCTCGGTATCAAAGAGCACAGCGCAGGAGTCAATGAAATCAAAAAAAATTACGAGAAGCTGGCAAAAGTGTTTCTTGAGAATGTTAAAAGGCTTGTAAAGGAAGCTTGAGAGGTTCTTTCGATTGTTAGAAGGCAGGCCTATGACCTACTTTTGGGTTTTAATGATCATATCAAAAATCTAGGAAACCGTACCTTTGCACTATCACGTACACTTTCATCGTCATCATCAAACCATACAAAAAAAATGAAAGTTATTGACGTAGGAAAAAAATGACTTATTCGTTTTTTTTAATGAACCTCGACATACCAAGTAAATTTATTAAATAAATAAAAAAAGTAACTGATACATCCATTTAAGGAAGAACGTAATACGTCTACTAAATAAAAAACAAGTTACTAGTACCTTTTATTCTTAAGACAAGTCACAACACTGAGACGAAAACTCTAGGAACAAAAAAAAAATCAAAACAAAAGTATATTAAAAGAAATAATATTTTATAAAGCTATTAGTATCTTGAGACAATAATTATTGAATCATTACCAAAGAAATAATTATGAAAAAGCCGACCAGTTAATGAGCCAGGATTATATTTATATAGACTATGTGAATTAAGTTTAATCCAACTTTCAACAAGGGGATGCCAGAAGAAAATTAAACTTTCAAGGGCTTTGCCAAGATTAAAAGGAATGCTCAAACTATTAAAAATATACCTTTATGAGGCATGAACAACAAAACCTAGAATAACTGCCACCGTGAAGTTTTGCGAAGTTGTTGTTATAGGAAAGTTGCTAGACTCATCATGATGATGAATCTAGGAATTTTATTTATTTGAAATAGTAACCCTCAAAATATGAAATAAATAATTCATTTTTGTCTTGTTATTGGTACTAACTAATTAAATTAGTAAAATCTTTTGGTTCAAAAATAAAAAATCTTTTGGGTTAAAAAATAAATTGTTATAATTTTACCCCGCTCACATAAATTGGCATTAGAATTATTAATTAGAGAATGAAAATGAAAAGTTTATTTCACTTTATATGTATGACAAACAGACGCGAAGTGATAAGATTAATGAGAGAATCATTTTACGTGATATTTCTATATATATAGAAGAATAAAGTAAAGTTCCATCTAACGTTTTGCTTTCTATGGGTGGGCGGTTAATTTGTAAGTTTCGTAAACTCCATAATTGATTTTTTTCAAAAAACAAATTAAATAAGAATGACCATAAATTAATCCAATATATCTAGATATAAAAATAAATTGATTAGTAGAGAATTAATGAGGATATATTATTTTTAGAAGTTACATGGTTTTTAAATTTTAATTAAAGGGAAAATAGAGGAAAATCTGAAAGTTCACTTTTTAATCATTTTAGTAGTGGGCGTTAGTTTTTATTTTAATGTGGATACGTTGTTAAGCAGTGTGGTTTAATATAGTTATTTTTTAATACACTATACAGTCTATTAATACGCTTAGTAATATTAAAATCAGACTCTACTAAACCCTATTACTTAAAAATATATCCACATAAAAAAATAATAGAGCACTCACATTAGAGAATGACTAATATCTATATATAGTCCTCCCAGATGAGATAAAAACTATAAGTTCGTTTTTATATATATATAATTGTGCTTAATCAAAAAAATTTTAAATCTTCCAAGCGACAAGCTATATCTCAGCCAAGAAAAGTAAAATGGATTAGTTTGGATAAACCATCACGCCATACAAGAAGCAAAGTTCAAGATTTTAAGTATCAGATCATACATATACAATAAACAAATGAGGTCGTATTTATTAGTACATCAATACACAGTAGTTATCGAACCATTGATGGCCCTCCTGTCAGCCATCCGTTGGCTTAAAATGCCTAAGCCCACTTGACCATAATTCAAGTTTGCTCAAAAGCTAGTTCTGTGTTCCTAGCCTTTATCCTTCGAAGAAACTAGCATCTACAGGTCTCAACCATAAAAAGCCTAAAAGTTTTCGTAAGGGATGGAGCTCTATTAAACAATACAGACTGTTTAAGCATGACAGGAGTCATCAATGCAATGCAACTGGACAAATTGGGAAAGCCAGCAGAAACCCATGTCCCAACATAAACAATAAGTACCCAGAGAATCATACTTGGAATACGTGCTCCTGTAATTTGACCACCTCTATGGGATGTAATATAGAAGCCTAGTGGTCTTTCCCTTCTGAAGTCCTAGGACATCATAGAAAAAGGTGTAGCAGGAGCATTCGTAATATGATCACAGCATTTGTTCGTCAGAAAGGCAAGAAAATTAAAAGCAAACTAAAATTTTATTCCAAGGTTATTTGTCCAGCTACCTTTTATCACTTAAATTTTTATTTAAAAGTGATATAACCTACTAACATTAGTTCGTATTTGACTGAAATAAAGGAAATTGATACCACCGTTTAAATTTGTTAAGATTACAGGCTTTCAACTTAACTTCTAAGTTTCTAATTATTTCATAACTCAAAAAGGAAGGAAATTGATGTTTATTATGTTTGCTAAGATCTAATAGTTCCATTCCATTAGTAAATGAATTAATTTTTTAAAAAAAATTATTACTAACAATTTTGAATATTAATTTATTAAGATTAACAACACTTAATTATCTTCTAACGTTGACTAATCTAAGAGCCCCTAATTAGCTTGTATTATTTCCACGTGTCACCTCTAATGCTTCTTAATGATAAGAGAATGTAGAAAAGAACAAAAATTGTGTTTTGGCATTTACTCTCAGTGTCTTTCTGTGTTTGACTCTCCTTTTGTTTTCGCACCCACTCTCAGTTTCTGTTATTATTTCTTAAACCTCGAGAAATACACATGCAATCTCTGTTATCATTTCTTGAACCTTAAGATTCAAGAAACCCTCGAAACCCACTTGCAATGGCCGGCAGAAGAACCCTACCCGAAACTCTCACCACCAGACCTCGAGCTAAATGCGCCATTTGCACTCTTGGACGCAATTCTTACCCCAGAAATTGCGTTTTCGCTCCCCAAGTCGATCGAAATAAAATTTATGATGATATTTTCGTCCTGTTTACGCACCAGAAATCGAAGAAACTAATTTCAAATTTTGAAGATAGTCGCCTCGATGAATTTCTCGATTGGAAAGTGTATGAAGCAAAAATGAACATTAAAGATCCTGCTGGGGGGTGTCTGGCTATATCAGTGACGAAGCAGAAATGTAAAGAAGATAGAGGAAACAAATTTTTGAATAATTGAGTCTGAAAAAGTTTTTAAAATAATGACAAAACCTCTCTATTTATAATAGAAGAAACTCTCTTTCCTAAATTAACTTAAAAAAGATAAACTAAATTACAAATTTAATGGAAATAAAATATATTTTTCCTAAGTTAACTTAAAAAAAGAAAATTAAATCACAATTATAATGGAAATAAAAGATACTTCGCTAAGTTAACTAAATCTCATACCTTAATTGATTCTAATAAAAATATAAAATTCTAAAATAATAAAATATCATAATTGACTCTAATTAAAATAAAAAGTTCTAAAATAATAAAATTCTAAAATCTTAAAATTCTTAAAATATAGAATCTTAAAATTTTTAAAATAACATCCTACATCAGTCCCCTTCACTTGAAAAATAACTTGTCATCGAGGTTGGCTCGTACAATACTTTATCATCTGGATGATATTCAAACAAATCAACCACATTGAATATGTGAGAGATATTCTGGAATTCTAGTTATGTAACCCAAGAGGGGGTGTAAATTGAGATTCTAAAAATTATTCAATTCTAAAGTAAAAACTCAATGCAAATCTAAAGCGAATTTAAAGCAATAACAAATAAATTTATCACAATATTAAAAAATAAGGGAAGAGAGATTCAAACACGGGGATTTTTACGTGGTTCGCCCAACCTCGCTTACGTCCACGCCTCCAAGCTTTCCAGGCTTGAGTATTCTACTAAACAAGCCTCCCAAACTTCAAATGCTTACACTTGACTTCTAATGTGTCAATAAACCTTTACAACAAGAGATTATCCACAATCTCTTAACCCAAATGTATCCCAATACTTACAATCACTCAATTTGATTTTAAAAAATATTACAAAATAAATCTCTCTCACACAATGTGTTTGATTATAAATGAAGATCCAAAGTTTGAGTAAATGAGATGAATACAATAATTTAAGGCTCAAAGAAAGTTGTATGCTCAATAATTTGCCCAATGACAATGGTTGGAATTGTTGAAATTTGAATTTGATTGAGTTTATTTATAGTTGGAGCTAAAATCTAGTTGTTATTGACTTTCGGCTCACTGTCAGATAGCCATTAACTGGATGTCGAATCATCGTTTTGACTGGTCAATATGACAATTGGGCTGAATTTTCAAAATGTCGGATCGCCGTTTTTAAGATGTCGAATCGCCATTAGTGTCCAGAGGCTAATCTTCAATTCTGCTCAATGTTGGCTAGTCGTTATCAAAATGTCGGTTAGCCGTTTGCTACAGTGAACTTTTTTTTAAATTATAATTTTACCCCAAAACTTTATAAAAACTATAATATGACCCAAGACTTTATAAAACTTGTCAAATAGGTCCATTTTCAGGATTTTAAGCAATACTTGTTATTATCAAAATTCTCAAAAAAATTTCAATTGAAACCATTAACATGAGAATATGAAAACTATTTTAAACTTTTAAAAGATTAATCAATCTTAATCAAGTTTGTTATCATCAAAATCAATAATAAAGAAATATTTATGTTAACATATTCTAGTTATCTGGTAGTTGGAGTACATAAGTGTTGTCATTAATCCTTCGTGCGACATGAAACGGTCCGTACTTGCGCTTCTCCAATTTAGTACGAATACCAGGGAAATAATTTCGCTGCAAATACACCATCACAAAATCACCCTCCTGATATACCTTCTTGCATTAATGCTTGTTTGCCTTAGCCTTGTACATAACATTAGCAGCCTCTAAATGGGCTAATACCTCGGCATGAATCTACAACGCCTTTTCTGCCATATTATCTGTTACTTTACTCCCTCTTACTACTACAGGCATGATAGCAATATCACAAACCTATCGTGGGGAACAAGTGTAGACAATCTCAAAAGGGGTTTTGCTAGTAGATCGATTCACCATACTATTGTAAGCAAACTCGACCTTAGGCAAGGCAGCTTCCCAGTTCCATTACTTGTCACCACAAATACCACGCAACATGTTACCTAAAGTGTGATTGACCACCTCTATTTGACCATCTATCTGAGATGGAAGGCATTACTAAATTGTAATTGTGTGCTAAACTTATCCCAAAAGTGCTGCCAGAATTTAGTGAAAAACTTAATAATCCTATCAAAAGTAATAGTCTTTGGAATACTATGCAAACACACAATTTCCCGAAAAAAATAAATGCACCACTGAAGCAACATATTCAGTCTTCTCACAAGCAATAAAGTGGGTCATCTTTGAAAATCTATCAACCACAACCAATATAAGGTCTTGGGCCATCTTTGTGCGCGGCAACCCCAACACAAAATCCGTGGACAAATCTAACCAAATATTTTTTTATACAGATAATGGCAAGTATAAGCTCGTATTATATGTATGCCCTTTGCCTTCTTGCAAACCTGACACCTCTACATTATTTTTCTACACATCTCTGCTCAACTGCAGCCAATAATAATGCTCTTCCATAAGCGCTTTACTCTTATCTCATCCAAGATGCCTACCCAATCATCATCCATGTAATTAGTGAGTAATTTGTTCTCTTAAAGAACTTCGAGGCACACATAAATAGTTAACCTTGAATAAGTACCCATCTTTAATGAAGAAATCCTCTGCATTCTGATGATTGATGCAGTGATCCTAGATTTGCGCAAAATCGTCATCATGAGCGTACAACTCCTTTAAGCACTCAAAACAAGTAACTTTATTAACTAAAGTTACCAGTAAAGTTTCTCGCCTACTAAGCGCATCTGCCACTTTATTTTGCTGCCCATATTTGTGCTTAATAACAAAAGTGAACTTCTACATGTAACTCACCTATCTCACATGCATCTTGTTTAAGTTCTGCTGGCTATTAAAGTACTTTAGTACTTGATAGTCACTATAGAGTACGAATTCTTTCTGAATCAAGCAATGTTGTCACGTTTTTAACACCCTAAGGATAATATAAAACTCTTGAGTGTAAATAGACAACTTTTGTCGCCCCTCATTCAACTTCTCACTTATATACTTAATTGGCCATTCTTCTTGAGAAAGAACAGCCTCAATTCCCTTGCTAGAAGCATCACACTCAACCTCAAATAACTTATCAAAGTTTGACAAGGCTAACATAGCAGGTGGACAACTTATCTTTTAGTAAAGTGAAACTTGAATCTTCTTCTTCTCCCCATTTGAAATTTCCTTTCTTTAAGCACTCCGTAATAAGTGCAACTATAGTGCTAAAACCACAAATGAACCTCCTATAAAATGTTGCCAGCCCATAAAAACTCCTAACTTCACTCACAGTCTTATGCATATGTCATTCTCTAATAGTTTGTATTTTTTACTCAATAGCTCTAATCTCATCCGCACCAACTATAAAACCTAAAAATTCCACATTACTCCTTAGGATCTACACTTCTTCAAATTAATGTAAAGCTTATTCTTCTACAACACCTCCATAACCATTCTCAAATGCTTTAAATGTATCACCACATCAACAGCATACACCAAAATATCATCAAAATATACCACAATAAATTTGCAATAGAAAGGCTTAGGAACTTGGTTTATTAAGTGCATAAAAGTGCTTAGTGCATTGGATAATCTGAAGGGCATCATGAGCCACACATATAACATTTCCTTTGTCTTGAACGTTGTTTTCCACTCAACTCCAAGCTTAATATGAATTTGATGATACCCACTGCGCAGGTCTATTTTCCAAAAAACATGAGGACCATTTAACTAATCTAGCAAATCTCGAAACATAAAAATAGAAAAATGATATTTCATTGTAATCTAATTAATCCGCTTATTGTCCATACATATACGCCAACTTTCATCATTCTTTGGCACCAACAAGGCTGGAACATTACAAAGGCTTATACTCTTACGAATGAATTCCTTCTGCAACAATTCATCACCTTGTCCTTGTAAAATCACATGTTCATGATGACTCATGAGATAATGAGACAAGTAAGGTAAACTTGCGCCTAAGACTAGGTCTATATGATGCTGGATATCTCACAAAGATGGTAACCCATCTGACATCTCTGATAGGGTAATATCAGTGAACTCAGGTAACAATGGGGTGAATAGAAGTCATTCTGAACTCATCTTCTTTCTGTAGTTTCTTACAACCGTCACAATCTTCTTCTAAATATCCCTTCACAATAGCCAGAAAATTCTTCCCTTTAGCCTTATGAATTTTCTTCTTGTTCGTCAAAGGTAGTAAATGAATTTTCTTGTTATTCCACCAAAACTTGTATACATTATCCATTCCTTTATATACTGAGCCTAATAATTTTATGAAAAGAGAGTTATCATGGCATTTTTAAACTTAAACTAACATTACTTATAGAGTAAATTATGTATTTTTATTGCATTTTTAGTTACATTTTGCATGAGCATATGTTTAAGTTTATTTTTAATAAATTAATTTTTTTTAGATCATTTTGTGCTCTAATTAGGTGTGTGATTGTAGATGATCGAAAAGCTAAAGTTTTAGGGATAGAATGCCGCAGCAGCAGACTTGCAGAGATGACATAGAACTTGACTGTAGAGGAACTAAAACAAGTATGAATCAGAGAAGATGTTGTAGCCATTTATGGAACAACTGCAAACAAGATTACACGCATGTTAACTGACAAAGCAACAACAGGTAGTACAAAAAGATATGCATTCTAAGGTTTTCAAAAAAGGAGACACGTGGCCACATGCTTTTGGTTGCCCTAATTCCAATATATAAAAAGAGCACACATGAAAAAAATAGGGAAGAGGCGTCACTCAAGAAAAATAACAGAGAAAACAAAAACAAAAAATAAGAGTGAGTTGAGGGATACAGTAAGGGATTCCAGAAGAAAAATAATGAGAGATAACAAAGTCTAGAAGAACTCAATTCCTTATCTTTATTTTCTTATTTTTATTTCTTTATGAGAATGTATTTGATGATGCTGGATATCTTGTGCTTGTTGTTATTTCTTTATGGGCACAATTTTTTATTTCTTGCTCAAAAATAGAATGAGAGATAAAAAGTTTTTATCTTGCTCAAGTTTCCAAGCACAAGTTTTTTTTTTCTTTATGGGCTACCTTCCTCAATTAATCATAATATATGTTTTCCACGTGATTGCATGCATGTTGATTAATCAAATTAATCTTTCTTGATTTATTCCAATTAAATATCTTATTTCTTTCCCTTTTTTATTCCTTCAAGTTGATTTCCTCCTAAATGTTCTAATTTAATTCCTCTTTAATCCCATATTATACCTAAAATAACAAAATATAAAAATTAACATAAAAAATATAATTTAATATAAAATTAAGTTTGGAAAATATAAAAATAATATATAAATTACTAGCACATTAATAGGAATGCATTTGATGGCAAAAACAAGTTTTGTTATTATTTTATCTTTTATTATGAGCTAAACTTTGTTGTGGTTGAGTGTTAAACAAGTTTAATAGTTAATTGACTTATACATATGTGTTGCTCAGAGTTTGCTGTAACATTTTTTCTTGATTTTACTTATTGTCAATCCTTATTTTAGTTGACCACTCATTTAGTGGATACTAGTTAAGAATGAGTCTAAAAAATATCTGACTTAGTGGAACAAATTAAGACAACACATGGTTTTAGATTGAGTTTTCCAAGTTGAGTTAATTTTGATTTGAATAAGATCATACTTGATCTAAAATAAGTGAAGAACTATATATAGAGATTGGCCTTGTAGAGCAATTAAAATCTAGAACGTATGATGCTCTATCTAATGTTAGCATAACAACTGGCCACTGTTAGGTTGCATTTAGATATAAGATATTCAACATGCAATAGTTGAGGATGCATGAGAAATTATGTCCAGTATTGTAGTAAATGTTATAGCAACAATACTATAATTAAAAAAATAGTCAATACCATTAAGTGAGTTTAAACACTCAACTACCCATTTCTCATTGAGTAGATCTTTGTGTTTACCTTGAGATTTTTCCTTATTGCTTTCTGTTTATTGCATATTTTTTTTAAATTTTGTTAGGTCATTAATCATTTTATTATTTTATTTTAATTAAATTGAACTTGTACTATTAAAATTGCTGTAACAAATCTTATAACATCAATTCCTGTAAAGACGATCTGAATACTCATTATTATATTACTTGTTATGTACACTTGCACGTTAACACCTATAACAATAAGCAATCAACAACCTCCACATCAAACTGCCAAGGTCTCCCCAATAAAAGATTGCACGCATCTATATCTACTACATCACACATACATCTCTCTTATAAATGTTCCCAATGGAGAAAGAAACACGATATACTTCTATCACTCACATTTCTGTCCTTTTCTTTATCCATCCAATTCTATAGGGTGTTGGATGCTTCTTTGTCGAAAGTCTTATCACATCAACTAATGCCTTGGAAACTATATTCTTATTACTATCATTATCAATTATCACGTTGCATATTTTATCATTAATAGTGCCACGTGTTCTAAAAATCTTATTGTGTTGGTTATCCTCTTCAAATTTCAGTGCCAATAAAATTTTTTGCACAATATAATTCACTAACTCTCTCTCGTCTACTTTTAACTCGAAGGCCTCCTTGTCATCTCTATCTTCAATGTCATTCACTTCTTCTTCGTCGGCTTCAGCCTCTACTAAATTTAAATTTTTAAAACAACAACCACTCTCTGGTTCTCCACACTTGAAACACTTATTCGGCATAGGATTTGCATAATGATTATTTTGCTATCTTGATGGCTGTTGTTGTCTAGACGGCTACTGCCTTGACTGCTACTGCACTGGTTGTTGTGCTGACTACTACCAACTTAAGTTTTCTACTTGTTTTCAATCTCTACACTGTTTCGTCTATTCTGCACACCGATGAGTTATCTCTATTTAACTCTAGAAACAACACATTGTTTCCGTTTTTCAACCTCTTTGAATTAGTAAACATTGTACCCATATCCCAAATCACGTATACGATCTCATCTTGCAACTCTTGCTTCAATCTGCCAACAAACTTTGTAACTATCTGAAACTCTAGCTCGTTCATGTTATTTTCTTATATGTGGACGATAAAATTCGTTCGTATTCATCAACACTACAATTTCCTTGCCTACAATTATGATATTTCACGCACAACTGTTGTTGGTAATCTGCCAATAGGAAAATATTCCTTCATCATCCTCTGCATCCTAGGCCACAATTTGATAAGTGGCTTTCCTGTAACTCTTCTTCGATTCTGGACGTTTTGCCACCATGCGTATACTATGCCCTTCAATTTAAATGCCATAAGCTCAGCCCATTTATCCTGTGGGATCTCCATATACTGAAAAAAAATTTCTACGTTCGATATCTAGTCTAAAATTTCTTCGACATGCATCCCACCATAAAAATCTGTAATATACACATTAATCTTATATTTTGAACTCTTCCCACACCTCCTATCATAATCCTCATCTTCTTCTTCTTCTAAATCGTTGTCTAACTCTTTTCGCACGAGCGGCTGCATTCGCTTCGCGGGTTATAGGTTCTCAGGTACCACTTCGCGATTGATGCCCTAAGACACTACCTCGCGATTGAAACCTTGTCGAGCCTCTTGATGGTGATTACTCTGAGGTTGTTCATCGCGATTGACTCCTTCAACAATCCTCTCATGATTAACTCTTTGCTACTGCTCTTTCTTTATATTATTCATAGAAAGCATGAGACCCTCGATTGCTAGATCAATTGCTGCCATTCTCGGGTTAAACGCATTCTCCATGACTTGCAAGACTACTTATGTGACCATCTGTTTGATAGTCTCCTTAGACATTGCTTTCATCCCTTTATCATTGTCGTTAAAATGGTTCTTCCTTTGTTTATTGGCCGTACCATGATGACAAACGAACTTGCTCTGATACCAACTGATGAAGCGAGATTATAAAGAATATAGAGAAAACAAGTTTATGAATAAAAGTTTATAGAATAATTAAGTCTAAAAAAATTCTTTAAAAAATGATAACACATTTCTATTTATAATAGAGGGAACTCACTTCCTATGTTAGCTTAAAAAGGAGAAACTAAATCACAATTATAATGGAAATAAAATAAATTTTTCTTAAATTAACTTAAAAATGGGAAACTAAATCATAATTATAATGGAAATAAAAGATATTTCCCTAAATTAATTAAATTTCATACCTTAATTGATTATAATAAAAATAGAAAGTTCTAAAATAATAAAATATTATAATTAACTCTAATTAAAATAAAAAGCATTAAAATTATAAAATCTTAAAATTTCATAAAATTCTTAAAATAACGTCCAATCATAACCACAGTAGCTATAAAGAGATTGAATTTCTAAAACTGGAGAATGAAGATAGAAGAAAGGAGGATAAAAGGAGAGACACTCGAGACAGATTGATCATTGAAATGCTGGGTAAGGGTATCGAGAACGATGATGGTTCAAGAATTGACACTTGGATGAATATTAATGGCGGTTCTGGAGCGTCTGCATCACAGTCCGCCACTGGGATATCAATTGGTTGTTCGAAACCTGATTTGCAACAATATGTTGAATTTTTTAAACTAGAGAACACGTATAGAAGAAAGAAAGATTAAAGCAGGGACTCTCGCAACAAATCGATAATTGAAGTGATGTTAAAGGATATGGAGTACGATGAAGGTTCAAGAAGGGACATTGAGACTGGGTTTACCACTAATGGGGGTTCAAGTTCAAGACCCGTTGCATCACAACCTGTTATTAGGGCATCCATTTCTCAAGGATTACCAACAGGGTCTAGTCACATGAATTTGTCCTACTTGCCAGCCGTCACTCATGGACACACAACTGGGGGTCTCGCCGGTGAGGTTGCTAAAGGATACGCTGTAATGCGTGATGCAGGATTACGTTTCGAAAGTATTGTTCAAAATGTAGATGATATCATTGATTTGAGTTTCCTTGAGAAGGATTAGTGGCATGGGCTGTGGTATGAAAATTCATTTTGGCGGATGGACGTTTCAGTTTTGGTTCATTCTTTTCCAAGTTGGATGCAATGTCTGCAATTACAATTTTCAGTTTTACTATTTCAATTAGGGATGGCAAAATCCGGGTCCGGGTCCGGGTTTAGCCTTCCCGGTTCCGGACCCGAACGTCATTTTCTTTCTCTCGGACTCGGATTAAAACCCGATTTTTTCCATCCAAGTCCGGGTTCCCAAATTCCAGGTTTTGAACCTGGATCAATAATGAAATTTCAAATTTCACTTTCATTATTAGTGATAGAACCAAAACACAACTATTGTAACTAAAGGAAATATTAACATAAACAAAAAGATGATGTTTACACTGGACAAACAGCCCCTGCAACATAGCTTAGGGGATTGGAGAATGTCCCCAAGCTTTTCTCTACCATATGAAGTTTCTAAACATATATAATTGTCTACCACCAACATCATCAAGATAACCATACAGTCCATACTTTGCACGATGACCAACAAGCTTTAAACTAACTCCTAAACATTGACAGAAGCAATCACTCTTCAAAAATCACAATATCTCAAATTCTCAATGTTTCAAAGGTCATCCCAGCACTTAATAATTAAGACTTAAACAACAAATCACAATTAATGGCATAATAGTCCAGTGCTCACAAATCACAATTAATCAACTCTCTGCAAACTCTACAATTCAAACAGCTAGTTTGCAAACTCTACAATTCAAACGGCTATTTCAAGTAATAAAACAACCACAAATATAAATCCATAACACAATTACACAAGTCTACAATTCAAAGTTCAAATTAAAAACCACAAATCCAAAGTTTAAACTTTTCTCCATCATTTTCTATTCCTCTTCACTTAACTCATTGTTGTTCACAACTCATTCATCAAACTTTCATCAATAAGCTATTCTGCCGAAAGTATTGCTTCCTCTGGAATTCCATCTAAAAAACATGAATAAATCATAAAAATAATAAACAAAACAGCTAGTTAGTAATAAATTGATACTATAACAAATTAATTTATTTTATGTAATAAATAAATTTTCCATACCTTTTAGGTTGTGGTCAAGCCAAAATCAATTTTGAGTACACACCAACGCCTCTATTGTAGATGGCTAAAGTCTACTACGATGAGGACTCAAATGTCTACCTCCAGTGCTAAAGGCGAACTCGGAAGCAATTGTTGATACAAGAATGGCCAAAAAGTCTCTCGCAATCTTTGCAAGTATAAGATATTTGCCTTTATTATTCTTCCACCATGACAAAATATCAAATTGACTAGTTGAAGGCAAAGTATTTTCCTCAAGATAAAACTCAAATTCTGTTTTGAAATGATTATTTTGTGAGTTCTGATTTCTAAATGATTCCCACTCATCAGTCATCTCATCTAAGTCTAAGTTTACCATAATAGAATCATCTACTGCAGCACTTTCAGAACTAGTTGAACCATTAACCCCCCCCCCAATTTACATTTGATGAATATTTTACTTCATACTCATACACTAAATCAACAAATAATTTGTGCACCCTTTCAATTTTGGATTCAGCTCTTTCTCCATAGATTTTGAAAAATAGAAAGTTAATTAACAACATTTTACGCCTAGGATCTAACAAAGTGCCCACAGTAAGAACTCTATGAATAACATCCCAATATTTTTCATACTTCGCAATCATCTTAGTGGCCATATTTTTTACCCCCTCAATTGGTGATTGTAACCATGCATTCATTGACAATCTAATTTCACAAATCTTGCTAAAAAATAAATTAGATATCGGATATCGTGTCCCCGAAAAAAGTTTTGTTAACTTATAAAAACTCTTCAATACTCACACATAAGCTTTGAAAAATTCCACTCCTACTCATTAGGCAAAGATGTATAATTTTTATCACGCTCCTTTAAACGAACAAATACATCTTTATACAACAAAGCTGTACTAAGCATCAAATAAGTGGAATTCCACCTAATTTTACAATCAAGTGCTAAGTTTTTAGTTTCTTTAACACCTAATAGTTTTTTGGCAGCCTCAAAATTTTCAAATCTAAAAGGTGTTGCTATCCAGTAATAGACACTCTCTCTAATCTTTTCAACTTCTTTTTGTATCACAGATAAACTATCCTTAACTATCAAGTTCAATATATGTGCACAGCAGTGCATGTGAAGGAATTTCCCACTCATAATCATTGAACTAGTTGAAAATTTCCCCAACAAAAAATCAATCATGGACTCATTTGCAGAACAATTATCAACAGTTACAGTAAACAACTTCCTATCTATATTCCACTCCATCAAACACTCATACAACACATTACACATAACTTCACCACTATATGGAGCTAGCACATATATAAACCTAAAAATGTAAAAAAAATTATCAAAATATTAAATAATGCAAACATTCATTTATGTTGAAACGAAAAAAAAAGTCTCGAGAATATTATCTCATAATACGACTTCGCAACACCCACAAGTTATCAATGTAATGTGTCGTAACAACCATATACCCTTTCTTTTGGTTACCAGCAGTCCACATATCCGTAGTCACTGCAATTCTACTGTCACAAGCTTCCAAAACACTCATTGCCTTCGTCTTTTCAATATCGTAAAGTTTCAAAATTTCAGCCTTGATAGTGTTTCTACTAATAGTCTTAATTGAAGGTTGGAGAAGCTTTAACAGTTCGTAAAACCCAATATACTCAACAAATGATAACGGAAGCTCATGCATTACAATCATTCTAGCTATAAAAACCCTTATTGTTGCCATATCCCACTTTGGCTCAGTACTATAATTACTAAGAATAGTAGTTCCATCTGCTTTAGAAGAAAAAGAAAGGTGCATTTGCTGCACATTCTTGATTGACCTTCTAAGACAACGTTTCGCATGATTAATCAAGTGATTAATGCCCTGAGAATAATGCCCTTGCATAACTAACCCACAATAATTACAAATCGCTTGAACTTCCTTGCCTAACTTAACTTTTTTAAAATGATTCCAAGCATCATAAACTAATCTACCTGAACTACTCCCTTCGCTGTCAGCACCTCGTTTTTTAGAAGTGCCAGTAGTAGTATTACCCCTACCCCTACGGCCACGGCCACTCCCACTCCCACCCCCTGCTCTACTGTTGTTGAATCAGGTTCTAATTCAGCAGCTGTATCATTATTTTCTGCTGTCATATCCATGCCAACCCTCACACCCACATTTTCATCAGTCTTGGAAACATCTAAATCAACTCTTTATTCATTTTCCATTACGAATTTAATACCCTACAAGAATTATGTAAAAACAAATTAAACTAACCCATCATTCCTCCAATTTCTTCCATTTTATATTTATTGTTTTTACTGTAACAATGTTCTAAGTTCTAACATTTCAAAAATACATTTTTGAATCTATTAATAGCAACAAATCCATTAACAACAACGATTTATTTTTAACTGTAACAACTTTCTAACATTTGAAATATACAATTTCGAATCTATTAACACTAACAATCAACAACAGTTCAAGCATAAATCAGTGGTGTTCACGGTAGTATAACACAACACAAATCAATATCACAAATCACATAAATCAGTGGTGTTCACAGTAGTATAACACAACACAAATCAATATCACAAATCACATAAAATAAAGTATAACAACAACTCACGCCAGTGAATCAAACGAATTGAGAAACTGCCGTGTTGTCAGCCTGTCACGGCTAAAAAATGACTTTCGATGATGATGAATAGAGGAACTGTCGGGCTGCAAGCAGGCGACGGTGGTGATTCTGGTGAACCAAACGAGCTGCAACGATGGTGATTCTAGTGAACCAAACGAGCTGCGACGGAGGGGAACCCAGGCTTTTGACAGTGGCGAACCGTGAACCCAACCTTGCGACGACGGTGAACCCGACCTTGCGACGGTGGCGAACCTAACCGAGAGTTGTTTGACTTGCTTACGAGACAGCGGAAGGCGACAGCGGCGGCACAGCTAGGGTTTGTTTTGTTTGTGTAATTCGCGATTTGTGTTTTGACTTGTGAAATAGAGCTTAGGGTTTTTTTTATGTTTGTATTTATATTTACTAATAAATATAATTAAAAATAATATTAAAAAAATGAATCCGGGTCCGGATACACGGGTTACCCCAAACTCGAACCCGGACCCGGATTCATCCGGGTTATTAAAACCCATTCCACATCCGAATTTTTTTACTCTCCGATACGGGTTCAACTCGGCCCGGATTATCCAGATTCGTCCGGGTCCAGGTTATTTTGCCATCCCTAATTTCAATCTAGGGGCAAAACTAATACAGAATATATGGAGAATCGGGATTTGTCCAATTTGAGAGTTTAAAAATGGTTTAGTTCGGTTGTTATTTCTGAAAAAATTCAATGTATGTAGTGGAATCAAGATTTTCTTTCATTGTATCCAGTAGAACCAAGATTGTTTTTTCACTGTGATTATCTTTCTTTTTAGTTTTAAGTATGCTGCCATGTTGCTCGACTGGGATACCCCAGCCCCAACTCAGAATGGCAACGGGTGAAGGTACAAACAATAACTTGACAAAATAAGCCCTGGACGGAGCTTAAACTGAGAGAAAGAATAACCTGATCAGCTTTGAACCGTTGGATTTAAATCCAATGACTCTTAAAATCTGTGCATGGTGAGCGCTGCCATGTGCAGATTTTAAAATAGAAAAGCAATTGGCCACAAACCTTACAAGCCAGTACCTTTCATCTTGGACAAGAGAGGAAATTATGACTTGAGCTAGATACACACTTTCTAAAACTAAGTTCATATTGAAGCATGCGTGCAGCCAAAAGTAAATAAACCAGAAGTTTATAGGTGCATCAGTGTGTGTATGGTTAACACTTAACTGGAAGATTAATTTCACGGATAATTTTCTGGAAAGCCAAGTCAAAGTTCTTCTCCACTAGTGTCTCTGCAGTCTCCCACCTCCTCCTGAGCAGCAAACACACAAGTGTATCAGTCTCTTCATAACCTTAATAACCTTTTCAAGTGGAACTAGTAATGTTACAGAGACGGAGCATTCCATGTACAATTCAAATGGAGAAAAGAAAAGACTCGGCGCTTCGAAAGTATTTATCATCTTTTAGCTTGAAATTTGAATAAATCAGAAATGTCCTAATATCTCACCCAAAGTAATATAGCATTCTCCTGCATTTTTCATCTAATTCCAATAATTAGTAACATTCATACGCATAACTTGTTAAAAGGTACCATGCAAGTATGGATGCAGAGATATATACTGACAGGGGCTCAAGTGCAACGAACTTAAAGGTTTTTAGTAGCACTCAAGCATAATACATCGGTCGATACTTTGCAGTAGCACTTATACTTGAGGGTTCAATTCTTTTTGTTATTTTGTGGACCATATGCTCTTTACAGTGAGTGGGTCATTCATTGCTAATAGAAGATTTTAGTGACAGTAGCTACAAGTGTCTGCTAATCTTTTCTTTTATGTGCCCCTGATACAAGTATCCGTCCCCATACATGATGCATGATAAAACAAAATGAAGCTCTGACAAATCTCTCTATTCCCACGATGAGATCACCCAAGGTGTGCCATTCATCAGCCTTTTACAGCTGTGGTTGTTAAGCCTGGCAGCTAATTCTAGACTCAATGCCTTTCCCGCTCTTTGTAACAAACTTAACAGAAGTTTGACCTGGTCAGAATAAATGACTCGGGCGTATATGCTCAAAGTTCAAACTTGTTCTGGACTTATTTGAACATAATGCAAAACTTCTCAGGCCATAACGTCGGCGTTTTTCAACCCCTGATTTCATTTCACTTCCAACCATACATCTACAAAAGGCTACTTTCTTTAAGTATTACAACCCTTACATAATTATTTTTACTTTACAACCACCAATACCTTCACGCTACATAATCTCTACCTTAAATTGTACGATTGTACAAGAAAATTTGCACGGCATTTCACAGATGTATCAGTGTTGTTTTAATCCATGATATTTTAGTTACATCTCCATCAATCTACTGTGCAGATTGCAGTACTTACCCTACCGGTCCAATTCACTAATTAATGTATACCTAATGCAAAATATCATCGGTTCTAAAATTCAGATATTTCTGCCTATAAAGTACTCACTCCCCATGAACCTTGTAAATCAGCTTAGCCGGTGATTCCTGCTCTGATTGTATTCAACACTTTCATCCCTCTTGATTGGAATTTTCCTTCTTACTCCTCAAGTCTTTGAAAAGTTTTAATACTTCATTATCCTCTGCTAAAATAATAAATTTTCACATAAAATTAAATTAATTATTGAAGACTTCTAAAAATTAAGTTTAATTAATTAATTTATTAAAATATTACATTTCAATAGCCTTTTTTCACTCTATAATAATATCAAGGAGAAATTAAGTTATAATAATATTAAGGATAAATAAATTTATTTTTAAAATTACTAATAATATAATTACAAACACTTTGTACAAATAAATGTACACAAATGGATGTGGAATAAAGAGACTAATTGTATAAGATTATCATGGGACCCACATAATTGAAAAATGTAGCTGTTATCACTTTCTAGCAAATCTCTTGGTGCCGCATTAATTTATATACACTTGTTCTATATAATGTGTTTTTAGCTCTATTATTCTTATTTTAAAACTTATCAATAATGATAGTGCTATAAACAAGTGTTTACAAACTAATGTGGTATGAAGAGATTAATTAAAAAGTGATAACAGTTATGTTTTCAATTATGTGAGCTCCACAATTGATTTTTACAATCAATCTTATCATACTATATCAATTTATATATACTTGTTTGCACGAAATGTTTGTAACTTTATTATTACTCAAAATTTGTTAAAGACTAAAGTGATAAAAAATATAATTACTAAAATGGACCAAATTGTCATTGTCCGACAATGATACTTGTGTATTCTTTTAGAGTAGGCCTTTTGCCAACCTTTAAATTTCTCATAAATCTCCTTTTTTTTTAATTGAAATTACTTAAATAACTAAAGATAAATCATTCTTTATTTTGAACAAAAATTCAATTAAACACTTAGATAAATTATTCTTTTAACAAACCATTTCATAATTTATATTTATATTTTAATTTTTGAATGGATTTTAGAAAATTAAAAGGGTTACGAGTTATGAAGATATAAGATACATAATAAGAAGAAAATAATTTAAGAATATAAGATTGGTATCTACTTTATATATATATAAATTAAAAGAAATGCTTTTCTAGGGTGAAATTTAATGGATTTGTGTTTTATAAATCAAACTGGGTTTTTTCAAGGGGAAAGAAATAAATTAAGGAGGGTGTTTAGAGGGATGTTAAAAGCACCGCCCCTTCCCTCAAAAGTTCGATACACGAAGTCCATTTCAATTTCTTTGTTATGGGCCGAACCCAAAGGAAGACAGGTCTCACTAGTTCCTCCAAGTCAGATAGCTACCCTCTTGCATACTCTATAAATAACAAAAATGATTGCCAACTACAATCCTGTTCCAGGGAGCCACCTTTTCCTCTTGTCCATGTTTGGTTTCATCTTTAGTTTTAGTTAATTAGCATGCATATATCATGAACCCATGAATGCAACATGCATACCATGAATATGATGAACTGCATATCACGAGAAGATGAATGGCTGCTTTTGGATCGAGGGAGTTGTAGGATTAGGATAGGGACCATCCTATGGTCCTTTTCCCAGCTACTGATCTTCTGGTAAATATCATTATCATTATCGGGCAGTACTTATATATTTATAGACAAACACACGCACACCCCATTGTAGTGCATCATATAAATTGTTGAAATTCAATGGGATTCCATTCATGAAGAAGATGGAAATTAATTTAGTAGTCAACAGCTGATTTTGATAATTCGTCATTTTCTTTCTTCTCAATATTAAGTATCTTTGTATATTTGCTCCGGACAGAATCAATTAGCGGTTTTTTTTTTTTTTAGTGTAAAAAAATGGAATTGGATTTCATGTTAATCCAACCTGTTGCTGAGCAAAATTCAATGATCTAGATGCATGTAATTAAAACTTAACTATCAACCACTGAAATACGCACGTGGCACAAAAGTTTTAAAAGCCGAGGGTAACTCAGAGCAGACGCTGCATGGGATCCAAGTAGAAGGCCAATTGCCAAGCAACGATGGATACGTATCCATCCACCCAAAACCAGTTCTTAGAAACAATGAACAGCAAACCTATAGTAAATCGATGGGCTCGTCACTCGTGAATCCTCACGAGTGGCCGCGAGAGTGAAATTCTATAGCTGTTACTGGCACAAAAGCATTAGCATGCATGTATGTCCTGGCGCCTTTTTGTTTTAATAATAACCCAAATACGTGATATTTCACGTACCATCTCCATCAATCTTCTGTGCAAATTGTATTGGTGCAATTTGCACATTAATGGACACCAAAAGCAAAATCTCATTGCTTAAAAAATATAGATATTTCAGCCTGTAAAGTGCTTCCTCTGCATGAAAAAAGACCTTATAAAACCAGCCATTGGGTACCCAGTGCTCTTGGTAGCCTTCCTCTTCTTTCTCTTATTGTATTATCAGTTACACAACTAAAGAACTATATACAGTTTCCTGCAATGGTATTGTTATAAAATATAATTTTAACTATTATATTGTTTCATTCACTTGTTGTTTTAGTAAATGAAGTATCATAGATCCTTCATGTTGTTCTGTTTGTTTTACGCATTACCTTTTGTTTGATGGACTAAAAAAATGCTTCTGAGAATTCTCTTACTTTTCTTTTATTTCTTTTATGAATATAATGAGTGGAACATTGATAAAATTTAAAAAAATAATAATAATTAGATAATTAAACACTAACAAAAAATAATGATAAATGATTGTCGATTTATATGTTGTTTTGTTCAGCTCTCTATCTCTTTGGCATTTTTCTTGTTGGTCTTAGTCCATTTTTACAATTTTACTCTTAGTTATTTAATGACAATGAAGACTTGGCGTTTATTCTTATTGATTCAGGTGTCCTTATAGATTTTGGTTTCTATGTTAATAACTCTAATCGTCCGATCCCTCTTTGTTTCCTGCTCAGAATACGGAAGGGCTTCGAAAGGCGGTATCTGATGTTTCCTCTGAAATCGATCGATGGAATGTTGATTTAGAAGTCATTTCTAGCACTAGCGATGAATTAATGCAAGCAGAATGCGCATGCTGTGGACTCAAAGAGGATTGCACCCAACGTTATGTTGCAAAAGTTAAGGGATCTTATTCTGGTAATTGGGTATGTGGCCTTTGTATTGAAGCAGTTAAAGAAAGACTAGAACAGGTTCCCAAAATAGCCATTCAAGAAGCTGTGTGCTCTCATAGAGAATTTTGCCAAAATTTCAACAGTACTACAAGACTGAACCCGAAGCTTTCATTAACTCTGTCAATGAGGGACATAGCAAAGAGAAGCAGTCAGAAGAGAAATGGCAAGCTGGCTCGAAGCTCTAGCTGTTTCAATTGAAGTAATTAATCATTTTCTTTGCCTTACTTGACTGTTTTAATTAGGTCTTTGACCAAGCTATTTATTAAAGAACATGTCGATTGAGCTATGCAAGGACTGTTAGTTTCAGGCCAAGATGCATGCTCTCAGTTGTCCACGCACCCAAGAAAGACGAAGCTAGTGTATTTCCAATCCGATTGTTTTTCTTTTGTGTGCCTTATTTTTCTGGAGGATTTTCCAAAGCACCAACCGATTTCTTCCCCTCATTTGAAGTGCAGGCTTAGAGACTGAGTTTAAATAAACCGGTTATATGTCATAAAATTAAAAGTACATAATCAAACAACATAATTTTGTGATTTCTTCCATGATTATATATCATAATCACCATGACTATTGATATTTATGCAAGTGATTGACAATCATCTCAATGATCTTTATGTAAAGGGTCTCAATTCTTTATGAAAGCTTATAAACCAAATATACATGGAATTGAGAAATTGAAGCATGAAATCTTACAATCAGCCACCTTGGCTTAAGTTCGAGCAAAATAGTTCAATAATTAATATATTATTAAAAGCACACCTCTTATGTGAAAGCTCGATTTATCCAATAAAATTTGTTTAATAAATTTAAATAGAGGCGGCTTACTTTACTTCTGTATCAGAGTTAAAGTATTGACAGCTTAAATTCATAAATAAAAATTAAATAATATAACATTTATAAGGGTAAATTTTGATTTACTCCAAAAAAAATGAAAAATTCAATTTACTCATTTATTGTTCAGAAGATTAAAAAATAAAAATACAAAATTCATCAATGCAACTCCATTTACTATTATCTTGGGAATAAAAAAGAGGGCAAGTTGATATATACGTACTTTTGAAGAGTAAATTAAAAATTATAGAGAGTAAATTAAAAATTATAGTGAGTTTATTTGAGGTTAATTGAAGTTTACCTTATTTTTAAAGCATTAGCCTACTATTAGAGTGGTGCTTTTAAGGGACTATGATTTAGTGCTGAGTTGAGTTTTTACTGAACACTAAATGAATTATTAGAATTGTTTTAAATCCTTATTTTTTTTATTTATCTTATCTAACAATCATTGATTCAATGCTCAGCAAAAACTCAACTCAGCACTGAATCATTATCCGCTTCTAACATCAGCTTAATGTACTGATAAAATCTCTCTTTGATTGAAATTACATACAAGGACAAAAATAAATGTAACCATTTATTCTCTCTTCCATCTCTTTTGCTTGTTTTTATTTTTTTGGTTTCCCCTTGTTTTAGCAAACTCTTCAAATTTATCATTTTATTTATTTTATTGATTTTTTTCAATTAATAACTCAACTCAGCACTGAATCATTATCCGCTTCTAACATCAGCTTAATGTACTGATAAAATCTCTCTTTGATTGAAATTACATACAAGGACAAAAATAAATGTAACCATTTATTCTCTCTTCCATTTCTTTTGCTTGTTTTTATTTTTTTGGTTTCCCCTTGTTTTAGCAAACTCTTCAAATTTATCATTTTATTTATTTTATTGATTTTTTTCAATTAATAACTCTCATCTATTCAATTAGTTTACAGAAGTTTAAAATAATCAGTCTCTTTTTTTTTCTAAATTAATTATATTTTATTCTTGGGAAGTTAGTATATTTTGAGTGTTTAGAGAGAAAGTTTGAAAAGAAGAGTAAAGATAATAAAATTTCAAAAAATTTATTACCCATAGAATTATTTGTGTGAAGGTGAGGTACAAAGACAGTTATATTTTTTTTCCTGTTTTTGCTGTTGACTACAGGAGAGTTTTTAAGTGAGAAAACCAGTAAAAATTAAAAAAAAAATCAAATAAAAAGATTATTAATTTAGAGAAAAAGCGAGCGTAATTTGGATATTAAAAGGGGGTATAATTCAAAAAGGGGTTTTAAAAGGATAATTGTGGCCTTGTGGGTGGTAGTAGCCCGTCTCCTGCAGTCCTGCCATTAACAAACTTTCGGGCTGAAGCTTGAGATGTTTGGGCTTTAAAGAAAATGGGAATGGGCTCACAGTGGGCCCAACAATTCTGAGCCACTTGACACCCCATGAATTGTCCTATAAAATCTCTTTTCAATTGAATTTACCCAAATAATCAAAGGCAAATAAATTTATTTCTATTTTGAATGAGAATTCAATTAAATATTTAAAAAAATAATTATTTTAAAAAAAATTACACTCCCATTTCAAAATTTATATTTATATTTTGAAATTAAAATTAAAATATTTCTTTTTAGAAAACTATAAGAGTTAAGAGTTATGGTGATAGAAATTATGTAATAAGAAAAAATAAAAATTTTAAAGGGTGTTAAAAGCTAAACTCTTGAAAAAAATCTGCATCTTTTTCTACGTGTCCAATTGAAAGATACTTTGTTCTGTTTGTGCCCCATGCCCCCATGCCATGGCTATGATGGTTTAATTTCATATGAAATGTGCAGAAGGGGCCTTGATCTAATAGTCTATCAATATAGGGGGTTAATGTTTTATAATTGAGGGCATGCAATAATTGCCAAATGGTCCCCAAGTCTCCAATCCCAAAATCCTTTTAGCAATTAACCAATGCTAGCCCTAGATTTTGCAAAATCTCAAACATTGCACGTAATTAAGTTGCACACGTGCAACGAACTTCACCACTTATGGGGTTTCATTAATGGAAAAAGCAAAATGCTAATTGCCAATCAATGGACCACTCTCCACTCACCGACTTTTTTAATTATGCATGTCAAAATTTTGCCATCTCACATATTTTTCTTTATGATATGAAATTTGATTGTGGAATCTTGGACTTTATTTTCCATAACTTGTTGGTTATTATCAAAGCGTAAAACTGGATATAATTGATCAAGTTCTTTCTATCAGAAAATTAAAAAAAAAAAAAAAGGACATATTGATAAAGAATCCAAAAAAGAAGGATGGAGGGTTACGGCTTTGTAATATATTTTTGGCGAACGTGAAATGATTAGTTTTGCTGAATAGGATGGTTACAAAAGTGTCATTAATTCATGAATCCAAATTCTACGTTCATATAGAAAGTATGATTCAAATAAGGAAAATTAAAAATTTTATAGTGGGCACAGCTAGAGATTCCACAATTCTTCCACAGGCTATGTAAGGATAAAAGATTTTCAAGATCAAATCATTCATCATCAATCTTTACGTATGAAGAACAAATAAAGCAAGGATCAAAGTGTTCTTATGTTAAGTGTTCATGGGTTTCACGTGCATGATATTGAAGAGATTGACTTCATTTATTCCTTAAGCTTTTTTGAAGAAAATGCATGACACCAGTTACGGCATGTGAGGTTCAATTTGGCTCACAAACCTAACAAGCCACGAACAATAATCTTAGTGGACCCTTTGCGCCCGACATTTTATATAGATCATAATGTATGATTTTTTTTTTCCCTTTATTGTTCGATATTCATATTAATAGTCCTCGTCACGTTTTAAAATATTAATAAAGATTAGGGTTAGTGATTGATCTGGACCACTAACTAAGAGCACAAAAACCCTACAAAATTCGAAAAGAGCTATAGAGACCCTCATTCAAGGGAAATGGGTCGGCTCCGCGTCATTCATACCTCATTCCATCGACAGAGAAAAGAAAATATTAATATAATGAAATGACCATCTGAAGATTGGGGAAAGTAATTAATGTAACGAAAAGTATCACATTAATTTGTATAAGTACGAGTGAAGCACTAATGCTTGTTTTGGACTGTAATGCACTTTACAGTCTATTGGCACAAGTAGACTTTTCAATTATATTATCCTGCAAAGAGAATTATGTGAATCTGCATTGCATCATCCCATTCGCATATATATACTTGTATTTATATAAAGTGCCACTATAAAGCATGAGAATAATCTTTTCTTAATTATAAAATTAATATTGGAGAATGTAGATATATGATACATCATGAGCAGTGGAAGACAGAAGGTTCATTAGACAAATTGATATCATAGAAAACGAGTAACCTTGTCCTCTTGCACTTCCATTGACCACTTACTTAACTTTAAAATAAATTACAAATCTCTTTGGCTAGCTTTTTGAAAATAGTTTGTAACAAAATTTTGTATATCGCCGATAGGAATTCAATGAAGATTACTTGATCAATTCGATTCATACTGCTCTCTTGATTGTCTTTATTGAGAAAAATCTTCGTGGTTATCGTTTTTCGTGATTGTCCGCAAGGGAGATTGACTACAATAAGTTGCATTGCATTAGTAGGGTAATTCACTCTCTCCCACACATTACTCTGAATTTTGCTAAGTTTAATTTCTTAAATTTTCGAGGGAGTTTATTAGACATTTGAACCCAAAAAATAAAAAAATAAAATAAACAAACAAATAAATAAATTCTTTCACCGAAAGAAAGTTTCGTCAATAATCTCTTCAAACTACAAAGCTATAACACTCCATATTGAGTTGATGAACCCCTCAATTACCTTCCTTTTGTAAATTTTCGCGATAAGTTACCATATATTTTTGGAGGAAATCAAATGAAATTTCTTAAATAGCATCAGAAACTTTTCAGAATCCAATATTTTCCTATGGCGTGCCTCTCTGTTGTTCCAACCATCCATGTGGTCAGGCAATAGAGACATTTTTCTGTGCCCACGGTATATAAAATTAATACATTTGCCCTCTTATTCCCAATTTGGAAAACAAAATTGTGTTACGGATTTCTAATGGCGCCTTTACAATTTACATGAAGAATATATAGGAAGGTACAATATTGTAAAAATTTAAGCTAGAAATAAGGCAGGCCTATTACCTATATATATTTCTTGAAGTTTCTAGCCCCCTTTTGTGAAAAAAGTTAACTTAAAAACAATACATACACAAATTGATATAAAAATATACATGATGTTACGTTTATTCTTCTTTGGTTGTCAACAACTATACACCGATTGATTTAATATATTTATCACTAGCAAGCAGTGGGGATGGGGGAGGGCTATACATTTTAAGAGATGATAGTGTAAATTGTCAAGCCCTAGAAAATGGACAAACAAACAAAGCATGCAGTGTGTGACAAAGACCACTCACTGTATATTCCTTCGAGAAAGAGATCGTGGGTCCAATATTTTTCAGCAGTACAGGTTACGCACGAGACCTATTGATTTTCTTTAACGTAAAGACACTCCCCTTTTGTTTTTCCTTTTTTTTTTTCTCAGTAAACCTTTGTAAGTTGTACTCCCCACTGTGTTCTTCTCAATCCTTTTTGCCTCTTTTGCAACTCCCTTCTATATGTTTGTACACTTATACAGCCAAGAAGAATCCAATATCATCACCTAAACTGTAAAAGACTCCAAACGAAAGCGATTCAAGAAAATTATTATTGCTGTGAGGTATTATCACTTTATATATTCTCTGACTCTGACAACAAATTTAACCCTTTGGCTCTTCACTAGATTTACAATGCAGTCCGTTGCTAGGTTTTTCAATAATGCGTCATAATTTTGATCTGACAAAAGCATTATAAATAAATTATGACAACACATTTGCTAGATGCTTTAATGATTAGCAAAATTCGAACCAGTTCTTACGATAGAGATTATGTTAACAGTCAAAGCTGGCTTTACCCGCTTCATTAATCATCAATGGTGTAGATTATTGTCTGTGATCTTAGAAATTCACGCTAGAGATATTGTTTTACTTTTATGAGACATTAATTTTACGCTTCATTATAATGTTCATATTTACACCATTTGCTTCTATCATGATCTGAATACTCTATTAATCAAAATGAATAAAAAGGTTATCATCTTTCTAAAGGAAAACAATATAATTAATCAAAATGTCAAGCCATTGGTCGAGCAGTAAAACTCTTCTTCATTCATGGAGGAAAAAGTTTCCTCATTTATTTTGTAAAATATAAAGCGTGAGAGATAGATATTGTCAAATATGGAGCGTGAGAGGTAGATATTGTCTGTATTAAGAGTAGATTCGCTAATTATATATGCTCCGTAAATTCTAGCTCTATTATATTTGTATAAATTTAGATTCTCAGGTAATAATAAGAATTTAGTGTTGATATAAATTTTTGCTGAACATTAGATCTTGACTATTGATTCAATGCTAAGTAGAAACTCACTCAGATCAGCAAGTACCGATTCCTAATTCCTCAATCAAACCCCAGATTGTGTGTCTGCATATCGTATTGTAAGTTATTTCAGTAATTAAGTAGAAGATCGAAGGTAGAAATGTCAGCATGCTCATAAAATCATTCAAACTTTTCAACGGTTACAGAAATTCTTGTCAATATCCAAAGTCCGGTCAAAAGAGCAAATTGGTAATATCCAACATAATCAGAGCCTTTTCCAACATATGTCCCTGTTCCCCTTTCAACCGTTCGTGTTCAAACACCATTCAAAGGAAGTCAAGGTGAACTTTCGTAATTATCTCCAAACTCCATGGCCGCTTTCACTCCCTTAAAATACCATCTATTTATACACTCAAACTCAATTCTCACACTCTCATCCTTAACTCAATAGTTCAAAACCAAAACCAAAACTAAAACTGAAATCCCCCTTTGTTTCTTCTCTTTCAATCCAACATCCCGTCTTTTGATATTAGAAATTACTAAGCTTTAATGATAAAATCTAGGTACGTTACTGAACATTTTACCTAAAGTTTTATCAAAATTTTGCATTTATATTTCTCTTAATTAAAGTACAGTCTTTGTGTGTAATACACGTTCATCAGTGTATGTCTCATAACTCTGCTTGTTCTATGATTTGATGCAGGGTTTACGGCTCTTGACTGCAGTTCAAATTTAAGCTTTAAGAGTAAGTTTGTGTTTAATTTTTGTTATTTTATACGATATTTAATTAATGAGATAATAATATTGAAAGCTGTGTTAATGCAAATTGACCCTCTTCACTTTCTTTTTCTTTTTTTATTGCTTTTTCTACAGCTTGGGATCCGAGCAATTGCTGAAACGTGGTCTTTAATGTCATAGAAATCAATTAGAGTCGATGGCCAATAATTCAATAATGTTCATGTTCTTGTTCTTGAGTTTTTGCACTTGTCATGGTGCTGAACTTGAGCTTCTCGTATCCTTCAAATCTACTGTCAATGACCCTTATAATTTTCTCTCCAACTGGGATTCCTCTGTCACTTTTTGCAAGTGGAATGGTATCTCTTGCCAAAATTCCACCCATGTTAATGCAATTGAGCTTTCAGCTAAAAACATTTCTGGGAAAATTTCCTCATCAATTTTTCACTTGCCGCATGTGGAATCAATCAATCTCTCAAGCAATCAGCTTTCCGGAGAAATTCCTAGTGACATATTCTCTTCCTCTAATTCACTTCGATTTCTTAATCTTAGCAACAACAATTTCACTGGTTCTGTACCAATCGGTTCACTTTCCCGCCTGGAAATTCTTGATCTGTCAAACAACATGCTTTCTGGGAAAATCCCAGAAGAAATCGGATCCTTTTCGGGTCTAAAGGTCCTTGATCTTGGTGGAAATGTTTTGGTGGGGGAAATTCCACTTTCCATATCAAATATCACTTCTTTGCAAATTTTTACCCTTGCTTCAAACCAATTAATTGGTTCAATTCCGCGCGAAATAGGCCAATTGAGAAACCTCAAGTGGATTTACTTGGGATACAACAATCTTTCTGGTGAAATTCCGAAAGAAATTGGTGATTTAACTTCTTTGAATCACCTTGATCTTGTTTACAACAATCTCACTGGACAAATTCCTCCTTCTTTCGGAAGCCTCAGCAATCTTCGGTATCTTTTCCTGTACCAAAACAAGCTAACGGGTTCAATTCCTAAATCCATTTCCGGCCTCAAAAGTCTTGTTTCCTTTGATCTTAGTGACAATTATCTGTCCGGTGAGATCCCAGAAGAAGTAATTCAATTGCAAAACTTGGAAATCCTTCATCTTTTCTCCAACAACTTTACAGGAAAAATTCCAAGTTCTTTAGCATCCATGCCTAAACTTCAAGTCCTCCAATTATGGTCTAATCAATTATCAGGTGAGATTCCAAGCAATCTTGGGAAGCAAAATAATCTCACCGTAATAGACCTGTCAACCAATTTTCTCACTGGAAAGATACCTGAAACGCTTTGTGATTCGGGTAGCCTTTTCAAGCTCATCCTTTTTTCAAACTCATTGGAAGGTAAAATCCCCAACAGTTTAAGCACTTGCAAAAGCCTGCGCCGTGTACGCCTCCAAAACAACCGTCTCTCCGGTGAGTTATCATCAGAATTTACAAGGCTACCGCTTGTGTACTTCTTGGATATTTCAGGCAACGATCTCTCAGGCAGAATTGGGGAGCAAAAATGGGAGATGACATCGCTTCAAATGCTGAACTTGGCTGGAAACAACTTCTCCGGCAAGTTGCCGGACTCGTTTGGCAGTGACCTGCTCGAAAACTTGGACTTATCAGAAAATAGATTCTCTGGTACCATTCCTCAGAGTTTTGGGAGATTATCCGAGCTAATGCAATTGAAGATTAGCAGAAACAAGCTCTTCGGCGATATCCCAGAAGAACTGTCTTCATGCAAGAAGCTTGTCAGCTTAGACCTGAGCAACAACCAGCTGAGCGGCCACATCCCTGCTAGCTTATCCGAAATGCCTGTTCTTGGCCAGCTTGATTTGTCAGAGAATCAATTATCAGGAAAAATCCCACAAACCCTAGGGAGAGTAGCATCACTTGTTCAAGTAAATATTTCTCACAATCATTTTCACGGCAGCTTACCATCCACCGGAGCGTTTCTCGCCATCAATGCCACTGCGGTTGCTGGTACCGATCTTTGTGGCGGCGACAGTACAAGCGGCTTGCCACCATGCAAAGGGAATAAGAAGAATCAGACGTGGTGGTTGGTTGTTGCTTGCTTTCTTGCTGTCTTAATGTTGCTTGCTCTTGCTGCTTTTGCCATCACTGTTATTCGAGGAAAGAAAATTTTGGAGCTGAAGAGAGTGGAAAATGAAGATGGAATCTGGGAGGTGCAGTTCTTCAACTCCAAGTTGGGAAAATCATTGACAATCGATGAGATTATATCGTCCACCACAGAAGAAAATTTAACTTCAAGAGGTAAGAAAGGCGTTTCATCATCGTACAAAGTGAGGTCTTTGGCAAATGACATGCAATTCGTTGTGAAGAAAATCATTGATGTCAATACAATTACTACGTCAAGTTTTTGGCCCGATGTTTCTCAATTTGGCAAGCTAATAATGCATCCAAACATAGTCAGGCTACACGGAGTGTGTCGATCTGAAAAGGCTGCTTATTTGGTTTACGAGTACATAGAAGGGAAAGAATTAAGTGAAGTTCTTCGGAATTTAAGCTGGGAGAGACGTCGAAAAGTTGCCATTGGGATTGCCAAAGCCCTTCGGTTCTTGCACTGTCATTGCTCCCCTAGTGTTGTCGCTGGTGACGTGTCACCGGGCAAAGTGATCGTCGACGGAAAAGATGAGCCCCACCTCAGATTGAGTGTTCCCTGTTTGGCTTATTGTACGGACTCCAAGAGCATCAATTCTTCAGCCTACGTCGCCCCAGGTACATTATCAACGTCCCTCTTGTTAACTATATTATAATTTAGCTTGTAATTTTTGTGTATTAGAATATATTGAAGTGGAATTTTCAAATTAATTCTTAATTTTGCTTGTAATTATGTTTAGCCAAAACTATCATAATTATGAGACATTCTAAAAAGATTTTCCATGCAAAACATTGATTATTAGTCAAACTTAAATTTTGATTCAGATCAAAATGTTACAAATTTATTTTGGGCGATAGCCTATTCTTTTATCAAAAAAGTGAAGATTATTCTTTCCATTTAAAATAACAATTGGAACAATCTTGGTCTCTGTGCTACATTGCTGTTCTTTATGGCTGCAAATACTGCAAAATGAGCTGATAAAGAATATAATATTTGCTTTTGATTATATAATTTAAAAATACCAACTGCAGTTATGTTTCAAAATTTTTTGCATCGTAGAAACAAAAGAGAGCAAAGACATAACTGAAAAAGGTGACATCTACGGATTTGGCCTCATCCTCATCGATTTGTTGACCGGCAAAAGTCCAGCCGATGCTGAATTTGGCGTGCACGAGAGCATAGTGGAGTGGGCCCGCTATTGCTACTCTGATTGTCATCTAGATACGTGGGTTGATCCGTTTATCAGAGGACACGTGTCCAGTATTCAGAACGAGGTCGTAGAGATCATGAACTTGGCACTCCATTGCACCGCCGGTGACCCCACGGCTCGTCCATGTGCCAGTGACGTTACTAAAACCCTAGAGTCTTGCTTCAGGATAAGCTCTTGTGTTTCAGGCTTAAAATTTTCTTCCCCTGTTTAGTTTTTCTACTGCATTTCTTTTTCTTTTTCTTTTTTTTTCTTCCTCTCTTGTTTTTCTCTTATTAGTTTTGGGTTTTTTTTTCTTTTTAATATAAATTAAGGACGAGTGTCAGTTAAATGTTTTTTTGTTTGATGGTATGTTGAATACATACTGCTACTGAGTGTAAAAATGTAGATACACTAAATGGCATAATATGAATTACAGTTTTTATTTATTTTTACGTCCCTTTCTTAGTACTTTAAATTGGCACACTTCATTCCTTTTCCCAAACTGCATACAAAACATAAAGAGCATAAGTTATTTCTTCTTCCTTTGATATTCGTGTCGTATCCTAAGATACAGTTGCCATTCAAACCTAAAGTACCCGATAGTAGATAGCAAATCTATTTTAAGAGAACTATCTAGTAGATTTTCTTCATTGTTTCTGATTTGGTTTATGTTTCTATTACTGTTGTAACCTTTACTAATTCATGCTTGTTAACTAATTCTGTCACTAATTAGATTTTGTTTAGTGTTGCAGATTTCTGTTTAAGTCATATTAGAATTTATTGTATTTATAATGCTGCATGTTAATTTCTAACATTATTAAAAGAATAAATTAAAACTAGAAAATGTATTAACGAGTAATGTTACATTTACAAAATTAGGATCCAAATATGTGACAATGAAATCATAAAAAATACTTAAAACGTGACAATGTATAATATGTTATAAGTATAGTATTACTTTAGAATTATATCGAAAATCTCAAGGAATAATTTAAAATAATAGAGCAATACATAAATTTAAGTCATCTCGTCCAAGTTTCATAATGTAAGATGTGAATTTCAATCATGTTAATTTACTTTAAATTAATCATATCAAAACACCATGGAAGGTGAAGTTTATCCTCATGTTGGTCAACACCTACACCCTATAATTAAGCCAGAGTTGGCTCGAGTAACAATAGAAGTCCATAAACTTAATTTATATTAAAAAATTAATTTAAGATTTAGGAGGTATCCAAATTTTATATATTTAACCTAAGATCAATTATTAATCGACGTAAATCTCTAACAATGAAGGCTTCAAATCTTTCAATGTGCTTGTGAGAGTTAATTTTTTATGTTGGAATTTATTTAATAGTTGAACTTTAATAGTGAATTTCACCTTTTTTCTATTGTACATAATATTGTGAATAATAATACATACTTATAAGATTTTATCCTTAATGAGCTTCAACCAACGAGTTCGTTTTTCTAATATTCTTTTGAAAAAACAAAACAAAACTTCATAGTGTGTATTCAGATTTAAAAAGGAATCTAGCTTGTCTTATCTCTCTTATAATTTAATACTTGTAGTTGCAAAAGCATATTTTTCTTGTTATGCATGTCCCCACGACCAAAACCAGAATATGCGTCGGTGGGAATCCTTAAACAAAGTGAGTGGATATCCCACTGCTGAAAGAGTGTGCCTTCATAGTTGTGGCCAGCAAAGTGGAAGTTAATAAACACTTGCACAATTCTTCTCGCAAGCAATAAGAATTCTTGATATTTTTCAGTAAAGAGAAGGGAGAGATTAATAGATTCGGTCCGCTTAGATATTCTAGTAGGTCTGCAATTCCTCCACTTTCTTTTAAGCACTAATTGATTATTATTATTTTTTTTTTTTTGGGACAATTCCTCCTCTTTTAATTGTCGAATTAAGATCTCTCCTTACGTGATATGCCCTGAATTATTAGGGATCTCCTGTTAGATGTGTATTTATATATAGTGTATATTATTCAAATCCGTTTACTATTTTATTATTTTTTATATGCGATGTTCAAATCAAATTACATATGTGTGTGTGTGCGCGCGTGTGTGTTGAGACATTTCACGCTGTTAGCTAACGAAAGCAAGCTTGAAGTGTTTAATACTCTTTAATTTTCCTAACTAATTACTAGTTAAACACATTTTAGGTGAATGACGTATTTGTGGGTCAAAAGCGAACGACATCTACTTAGGTTAAACTATTACATACATACTTTCATGGCACATTACCGAAACCTTATAAAACTATTCTGTTAAAAGCTTTTTATGACTTTCTTTATTCTTTTTGCATATAGTGGCCGATCTGTATATTTTAGAATTTTGATTAGGGCAAAAGAATAGGTTTTATCCTTAGAGTAATATCATATACCATGGCTGCTGTGCTATCAAAACAAGAGCACATGGTTAAGCTTCTTCTTCACCATTTCTTTTTTCCTAGTACAATACTAATATAAGAACAGACCGTAGCAATTAACTGAATGGCCATAATCAAGTACTTGGGTCAAACAGCTAGCGAACATGCATATATAGACACTCATGCTTCAATGGGACCACTATTCTACAGTTTTCGTAATGGTTTTATCATTTTTTTCCTTTTGTCCCCATTGTCGGTGACTCTTTTCAGTTGAATAAAAGTCCAAAAACTACCATACAGATATAATCACAATGCTGCATGTAAAAGCCTTAGCTTCGGCAGTAAAGAAGCTTGCCTTTGTGCTTTTTTAGCTCCACATTTCAAATGCTCTCTTGACTTTCTCCTTCAAGCATAGTGTTTAGCAGCCGAGGAGTTTAAATACATCATTTACGCTAATTTAGAGTTAATTAACTTTAATGTCTGGCCAAATAAAGTTTTTCGCAAAATGAATGTCCCAACCCAACATAGCTGCTAAATAAATTTGACCTAAAGGTCTTGTGCTCAAATAGTCTGAACACAAACTTAATTTTTACGCGAAGTGGGATGAGGGGCATTAAATCAACACGACATGTCCGATTAAACTCCATGCCTAGAGGGAAATGTTAAATTAAACTTTTAGATCAGGTAGTTTCCCATCAATATGTTATGAGATTAAGTAATTCAGCAACAACCCAATAATGGAATCACATTCTATTAAGAGCAATTAAATTAATATGGTCTTGTTATATATTCAACTGATGTTAAGAAAAGACCAACTTAATTTAATACGACAATTATTTAAGCTTCAGCAGTAGTTACACCCCACTAATTAGGTCAAAAGAAGAAGAGTGCTACAGCCAGGATTTGGCCACAATAAAAACCTTTCTTGTGACCCACTTTTGGTTCTATGTTATAATGATGGCGGTGCTAGGGTGTTGTATTCTTTTTTCCCCCTCCCCTCCTTCTATTCTACTTAAGCAATGATGGCTGTGACAAGAACTCTTTTTCCTTTTGCGATATCAATCAGAACTCATTGAGGGGCTTTACATTGTTAGAAGATTCCATCAATAAAGAACAGTCTAAACATAAAAATATACACTAGCTGACATTATAAGAGAGCAAAAAGAACAGCTAAGTTTTGCTGTCACGGATTTGATTTTTGATCAAGTGCGCTAGCTCTTTCATCTTAAAAGCCTCAAGATATCAATTATAGTCTCCTTGGAGACCATGCAAAAGCCTCTTTGGCTTCTCCTCTATCTATTCAAAAAGCTCCTTTTTTGTCCACGAGTTTTATTTTATTTTATTTTTTGTTAGAATTAAATGCTCTTTGATTCAAAGGAGTAAAAGTAAGTTGCCAATACCCTTGTCTTTCAAAATTTTTCTGCTTTTCAGCTTACTTTGAAGATCACATAACAAACATTTTGCAGGTCTGTTTCTATGATTAAAGACAAAGCTGATCTTGATTTTGAATTTTAGTGTATTAATTACAATAATTGGATACACGTGCATGCCATTTGACATTGCATCAACAACCCACTTAACACAATCTATGGAGTTTGATGAGGAGAAATTGAGTGGGCAGATTGTGCAGGTTGACTGAGGAGTTGAAAATTCTTAAAGTACTATTATTATTGAAAAGATGCATGTTTTATTCCTGATACACAGTCAGTCAGTTGCAAAATTTCATATAATCTAATCTTCGGAATTTTTATCAATTTATTCAAAGAGAAATAAACTAAATTTCAATTTTTAAATTTTTCTTTCTTTCTTTGCTTCTTTCTTTCTTTTTTTTTTCCTTTTTCGTTGAATTATAGATTGATTAAGCTATTTATATAATAGTATCAACATATCCAATTGAGCAAAAAGCTTCCAGGAAGACTCTGGGCCAGCTTCTTTTCACAGATTAAAAAAAAAAAAGTCCCACGACATATGTATATTTTTTTCAGAGGCTGTATAAATTCGATTTAAATTTGATGACATACAAAGTGTAATGGGGATTGTTAATTGTACTGATGCATGCAGATGATTCACCGTCGCCATAAACGACAAGGGGCTGAGGGAGTTTGAAATAGGCTCTTCATAGACACAATTAAAATTATGAGAAAAATGATAAATGTACAAATTAAAAATGAGGACAAAATCCAATAGAATAATGAAGACAGAGAAATAATTAAGTGGGATTTTGGAGTCTTGAGAGAAAACGATTGGTAGAAGATGAGTGCTGTAATTGAAACATCTTTTTCAACTCATTATCTTAAAAGTGACTCAAGATTGGAAAATAATGCCAATAGCTTGTGATATCACATCAATTGACTCTCTACTAAGTATGATAATCCCACACGAAATTTGGATCTGAAGCACTTCTACTGCATGCTTATGTACACGTGTCAAGCATAGAACTGGTCGAGTTTTGGAAGATCTTAATCATCAAATGTACTTGATCATTATGCTATATTAATCAAATCAAGTTTACGAAGTGTAAGGTTATGGAATCTTGGTCATTTATAAGATTTGGGTGCTTGGTGCGTTGGTGGGTTAAACTGAAAAACCCATGCAATTCTTATGAGTGGTGAGCCCTAGCTGTCCTCCAATTTTGTTACATTAGAGAGGTCATTTTCTGGCATGAAGCAAGAATCAATGGAATTTGGACACAATTCAATTTGGTGGGGGTGAATTTTGCTTAGCTTTACTAATTTGCTTTTGAAAACTTTATTAGTATACTTACGCTTGAAGTATAATATGTTCTTATTGGATGAGAGAAAGGATGATTTAGAATCTTTGGCAGTATTATTGAACCAAAAATGCCAATCATTATCACTCCCTTTCATCGAAAATTTTTAATTGATATGCGCATTACGTTCCTATAAATATAGTTTTTCCTCTCTTGCTTGAAATCAAATGTATTTTTACTCATCAGTCAATTTGGCATTGAATTGCAGCATTTCAATGAAAACACGTATACAGTCACAAATGGGATCATAAAACGGGACAATACAGTAGTGTGTAGCTCGAGGCCTGCTGCTGAAGAAGAGATCACCAACTTATTTATTGGGAAGATATTAAAAGACACACAAACATTAAAGGTTAATTCTAATGGATGATTAGATTCTTATCATTTCGAAAATAAATATATAGACCTTCTTTTGCTACTGAGTTCTGTCTCTTTAAATAGAGATAAGAACATTATTGTACTATGATATACGTCAGGTTTATTGTATTAAAATGCTTCCATGGAAATATACAAAATTTTATAAGCACAATGGGTCTGGATTTTTTTTTTTAATACTATTATACAGGACTGTTATTGATATCACATTAGGGATTACAATTAATATTTACAAACAAATTATACAACTGAGACCTTCGTCGTGCCATGTACTCCTCTGAAGCGCGGTCCAAATTCTTTAAACCTTCTCTAATATTCGAAGGGTATCCACTTATCAAATCAGGTATTACAATTAATATTTACAAACAGATTATACAACTGGGACCTTCGTGGCAGGTACTCTTTTGAAGCGCGATCAAGATTTTTTAAATCTTTTCTAATATTCGAGGAATATCCACTTATCACATCAGGTATTACAATTAATATTTATAAATAGATTTTACAACTGGAATCTTCGTCGTGTCATGTACTCCTCTAAAGCGCGGTTGAGATTCTTTAAACCCTCTCTAATATTTGAGGGGTAGAGGATATCTACTTCATTCACATTTCGTGAAAAATAAACCGACTCTACTCAATTATTAGATAATCGAGGAAGGATTAAAACTAACTCCCATAATACTTTTATGAAAGTTCGAACTCTTATTTTCAACATTATAAGTGTAATGATTCTACCACTAGACTAAAGGCCCATTGGTCAGTGGCCCCGGATGTTACATTTATTAAATGATGGATGTTCTAAATTTTAAAAGATCAGAATTTAATCAAAGTAAATTTTGGGGTGTAGGTTGCCCTATTTCCTTACATTCCAACAGAAGAAGATATGATACCGCCATTAAATAGGGACTAAAAAAGTAGCACAAAGGATATTCAAAAGCAAATAGCCCACCTCACGTTTCGATCCAAACAATTGCCCCCCACAGGATAAAGGTCTCGTAGTTTGCAGGAGCCCGGAATCGACGACATACAAGCTTTGATCAATTGATTGACCTCTTAAGATTTGAGAGTGAAAAGGGAATGTTTGGTGATTATATTTTAAAAATAAATAAAGAGAAAAACAGATAAGAGTAGAGGGAATAAAATTATAAAAAGTAGAGGCAAAGGCAGAAGCATAGGGATTGACAATAAAGGATAAAGCAAAACAAAAAAAATGTGGTCACTGTTGCCATATGCATTTGGTGGTAGCTGCTGCATTTTCATGAAACTATTTAAGCCAATACAATGATGTTTTCCACAGAAAAAAGACTATAAAGAAGATTGTTCTACTCTAAACCTGCATCTAGATTCTAGGTTTTGACCGAAGTCTCTTCTGTCTTTCAGACGAATGACCAGTTGATGAACATGAAGCAAATGCAGTGAGCATTCTCTTCTTCATTCAACACTTTCCAAGCCACTGCTCTTTCATAAGAGATTGGCCTTCCCATGCTTGACAAACAAATACCACTTTGAAGACACATAAAGCCCTGCCACATCGAAGAAGACAAAATGCATCCCCAGGTTAAAATAAATTGATAACAACAAAGAAAGTGAACCTATGATGTATCCAAGCTGTTTCCCCTATTTCCTTATTCAGTTGCTATTATAGCCCCCCAATTTCCAAATGTGTCTCCAAAATTTACATATATGGCCCATTGTTACACTAAAATCTAATGAATATGAAATTATGAATCTTTATATGCCTAGCTTCTAATAGTTAGATGATGCTGAAGTTACTACTGACAGTCACTATACCTGTTGCATTATTTGTGGGAACTCAGAGCACAAGGTCTTTCTTCCACTCTCATCAAAAATTTTTTCCAGAGTTATATCCTGAAGCGCAACCAAGGTTGTCTCCAGCATGTCAAGTCCTGCCTGATTTGCAAAGGTGAAAACTGGCAAAGCCTATACCAAATATCAAGTTGTGTTACAATTGTCTTATGCATCAAGAACCTCTAGGTCAGATAAGCAAATGGGAAATAAAACTCAAGCAAATACCTTTAGCGAGCAGCACAAAACCGCATCAGAGTGATGCCAAAGTGTTTTGAGAATGGATTCATTTCCTTCACATTTAAGTAGTTCCGCTCCTAGATAGCACCTGTAAAGAAATTCAACAAATCATAAACATGTCTTTTAAAGTAAATTAGAAATTTAAAAGAACTACGCCAGAAACTAATCCTTATAACAAGCATCCCGTTCAAATTTGTTTTTTTTTTCTGGTAAGAATGTTAATTAACAAGCTCTAACTTCCCCTTTCTATTGCCACGTCTTATGCACTAGATGCATCAAAAAGGAAATAAAATACACACCGATAGCTTTGGCAGATCCAACGAGCAAGTGTGTGTGCTTCAGGAGAACCAGGAGGAGGTCGAAGTCCAGCATTAGAGCCAAATCGAGAAGGGGAGAGCGCCAATGCAACTCTCTGGACAGAGGCTATAATACCACGGACATACTGCCTAGCCATTGATGCTACATTTTCTTGAAGGTGCATCTCAAATGCAAATTGAAATGCTATTGTAATCACAGATTTTTTGCTGCCACATTGAGTGGAAGAGTCACCAGATGCTTTATTTCCAGTTGGTCCTACTTCAAGAGCTGAGGCAAGATCGAGAGTGCGGTTTGGACTAGGGGTATCCTGCAGCGAATTTGAATTAAAATATAGACCAGATTAAACAAAATTTAGAATTAATTAAATCACATATAATAATTACCTTCCCGGAGTCCAGAGGAATGATCCGGAAACCAGAAGGAATAATAGGTGCATCATCAGAAAATGAGGCATCGATAGGAGCAAAGACCAGTTCAGCACAGTTGCCTACAGCATTCTCATCCACTCCACTGCAAAGCTGAAAAACAATGACCATGTTCAATTATATATATCAACAATTGGACATAATTTTGAAGTATGCAGTCACTTAACAAAAAAATAAGCATAATTTTGAACAGAGAAAAGAATGAGCCTAAGTCGAACTACATGACCTGGACTAATCCATCAGTTTAGGAATTAACTTCTTTCAACTATTTGTAACAATTCAAGGCCAAAAGCAAAGATTTGATATAGCTCAACGCCTCATCAGGAAAGGGAAAACAAAACAAAACAAAAATAACACTTACTTGCAGGAGGAAGATGTCACTCGGCATTATCATGTCCTCCCGATAGTGGGCCATATTTTCAAGCTTAATGACCTCAAGAAACTGCAACGAGAAATTTGATTTTATCAGATGTTGAATGACACAGCACTAGATAACTTCAAATCAAAAGGACATCTTCAACAAGGCTGATGCCAATAAAAAGCTTAATGCCTAAACCAACCAAGATTCGCAATTACTTGCCTCTTCATGTTCGATTGTGTGAGCCAGTGGAAGAATAACCTGACCCCCAAAATTTCCAGCTCGAGGCACCGGTAAGCTGCAGGGACCAGCTTTAACAGCAGCAGCTGAGTAAGCATCAATACTGCTGTCTGCCCACTCTGATCGGTGTTCTCGCAAGAATCTGAGAAGTATTGCTGGAGGCACATCCTAAAAAAATTTGAAAGATAGTTGCAATGATGAGAACAGAGAGAGATTTTGGTTTTCTTAATCGGGCAAAGGAAGATAAGTACATAAAGAAGCAACAGTTATGGTTACTTATTTAACATTATGAAGACTCCATCCTAAAGTACAAAGATGATTCAATATCAGCCCTACTTATTCCAAGCAAATGATTATCTTTCTTTCACCAAGTAAATATATAACACTAAAACATTACCTGTAATAACATGGATGCTTTGGCACATAGCACTGCATTGCTCATGGATGGAAATCCGTTCACATAAGAAAGTTGTACGCCCATCATCTTGCTAGGAGATGAGTTAACATGAACGGTAACATCATCAATGCCATCACTTTCCAACATAGACCATCCCTCATCGGTGAACCCGTTCAGAGCTTCATTAAAGCCCCTGAAGATAGAATTTGTCAGATACTGTGTATCAAGAATCAATCCATTATTCAAAGTAATAATCGGAAGTATCAAACCAGCATACCTGCTCAATCTCTGACTAAGAGCACGTAGGGCTGCAGGCCTTCTCCCCCAACCAGTGACACTTGGCTGTGAAACTTCTTGAGAAATCTGCCTTAGATGGCGTAAAGCCTGCATTAAATGTCAATGTTATATTGGAACATGAGATATTCGGACTCAATTAAGTTCTCATACACAGTTTTCTCCGGCATTTAGGAGAAGCTAATCAAAGAAACCATTCAGGCAATGAAATTAAAGAGTGAGAGATTATTACTCCCAAAGAGTTGCCTTAAAGGATTGTCTTACCGCCATTGTTGTCTTCTGAGCAATCAATGTTGATGACTCATAAAGTGGGCGCAACACTTCAGGGACACTCCAAGGCTACATTTAATTAAGCATTTGTGAGTTAAATTTGTTCATTTGTCAAATGAGAAAACATATATGTTTCAGAGAACAAAACAAAGCAATTCACACACCTCTAAATCCATATGATCCACTATATGAATAATGGATCCGCCCCCTTCACAAGGTCTAATCAGATACCCACTAGGCAGCATTTCTGCTCGCACAAAATGTGGTGCCTGAGGCATACTTGGACCATTCTGTGTGTTGTTAAGTGATCTTTCACAGACCTAATATTATAAGTAGACAATTACCCATTAGTCCACCATTAAAAAGTCCCATGGTGAGACAAACAGCAAACGATGTTCATATTTATTAGTACTTGCATAAGCTATTTCAGGAGTCACATACCACAAGACTACCATCCTCCAAAACAGATGTGTAACGCAACAACCAGAAGTCACGAGCTGGAGCCAAGGTTGTTGGTGCGTAGAGCTAGACCAAGGCAATCAACAACAAGATTATGTAAATACATCAAACAACTCCAAATTGATACTAAATTAGAACAAGAAACTTCAGAGCTATTCAGCACCTACCTGCATGTATAGCAACTCAATGGTTCCACTACTTCCAGTGGGCAGCACATTTACAACCTCCACAGACCGGCAATCACGATACCATGATGGCCTATCTTTGAGGATTTCAGCGACCTGTAGATAAAATTATCAAATTAATTCTTTCCTAAAAGCTAAAAGTTTTCAGTTAATTCTTGCCTCAACCAAGAACACAGTACCACGGCAGGGCGACTTACTCTTGTAGGATCTAGACCCACAAGGCCACAAGCGCGTGCTGCCACACCAGTGCAACCATGAGAAATAGCAACGATTCCAATGGAATCCGGACCAGGCTGTACAGGTAAAACGAGACAGATTACATCTGTTAATCTTGAGTCTGAAACCACTGGTAGTCAAACCAATTAAAAGCTTTGATTAATTAACATCTGAATCCCTTAGGAATATTAACATTATAAGATTATTAAGTATTGGATGAATCATATATCTTGGGACAAGATCATGTTGTTTTGCATCTTATTGTTCGTGATTAAAAAGTGAAATTTCATGTGAATATGAGGAATTTTTTTTTTTCCTTTGGTCTGAAGACAAACAAACTCCATCAATTTGGTAATATATATCGATAAAATATGAAGGCATGGAATCATCCAAATTAGACTTGCCCACACCAAGACAAGAAGAAACGCTTGATCAAGGAATGAAAAGGAAATTAATATCAGCAACATGTATCATCAGATAAGAAAGTGCAGACATATTGATATGATGTGATTCGGATGTTGCTTAGAAGTCTGGCAAAGGTTTATGTGCTTTATTAAATTTCCAAGAAAATGACATCAAAGAATAATGGCGCCTAGTGTAAGATTTGGACAGTGAAAAAGAAAGGAGAGCGCTAAGCCGCTAACCTTCATCCCGGGCATTTGGACCCACTCCACAGCAGTTCCAGTGGCCTTTGAAAGAAACTCTGTTAAAGTCTCCTCTGCAATCGACAAAAGTCTACAAAGATAACACACAATTTAATCACAATCTCACAAGCCATAATAATACTTAGACAGATTTCAAGAACGAAATAAAATTCAAAATAATTAAAGAAACAAATAATTTCACTCACCCTGCAGGGCTAGCATCCCTTGGTGGATGCTGATGCTGCTGCTGAGGAGTCAAATGGTGCTGACCACTCGTCACCACTGATTCACAACTAGTGTCTGTGGTGGCCAGCGTCGCGGCCTGCAAAATTAAATTCAGCCATAATCAAAATCCGTACACAACATCAAACAATAAGCATGCGATGTGATAATTAAAAAAATTGTTAATTTATTAATTTTGTGGGGCTGGCTTACATTTTGTGTCTGCTGGCGGAAAAAAGTGTTCTCATACACCAGCTGTGACACTTGCTTTTGCAGCCGATCATTTTCCTCCATCAACAGCTTGTTCATAGCCGTCAGCTTTCTGTTCACAGCTTGAAGGCGAGACGCTTCTTTCCTTTGCTTCTCCCGACACCTGAAACAAGGAAGCGTTGAGCATGCATATGCATGTATGTGTATATATATATATATATACACACACAAGAAATGATCAATGAAAACAAAGAAAGAGTTCGGTGATTGGTTGTTGACATACAAACACAGACCTTCTGTTTTGGAACCAGACTTTGATCTGCTTAGGTTCAATAAGATGATATTAAGAGGTAAATCTTAACAATACTGTTTATTAGCAAATCTTATTATGGCATCGTGTCATGTTTATAATGTTGACAATAAATTAACATACCTTCTGTTTTGGAACCAGACTTTGATCTGCTTAGGTTCAATGTTAGAGAGAATAGGACACTCTCGGATGAGCTGCTGGCGGCGCATAGAGCTTGGTTTGGGGCACTCGTGGTACAATCTTTCAAGCGCTTCAACTTGTTCGGGCGTGTACCGAACGTACTTCCCGTTGTCCATCATCATCTTCTGTCCGCCGCTGTCCCTGCTGTCCCTGCTGCCCCCCGAGCTCACCGCCATCATGATCTCTTCAAAATTTCACAATTTTTTTTATTTTTTCTTAATTTTCATTAATATATAACCTTACATGCAATTAGACGCTGCAACTCTGCCATATACATATGTAAAAGAAAAAGAGAATTATTACCGTAATTTCTTGAACCTTCAAGATGATCCGATCGATCACAGCTGTGTGACTGCTGCTGCTTCAAACGAGGAAAGCTAATAAGAAGATGGTGGTGGTGGTGTTATACGAGCCATTAACGTTACACGTACCGGAACAAGACACAGTTAAAAGAAAAAGACCTTGGAGTTGTGCTCGGTTCCTCACTTCTTGTATTAAATGAATCAATGAATGATAGAGAGAATATAAACAAGAAAAATATAAGAGAGAGAGAGAGAGCGATGGTGGTTCGAGGTTTTATTTGTTTATTTGTTTATTTATTTATCTTTTTTGGGTTTGATAAAAAAGAGAGAAACCCCTTAATACCAGACAGCGGAATATTTTACCGACCATATCCCGTTTTGTTTTCACATCACTCTTTTTCTTTTCTCTTTTTTTTTTTTTTTTTGTTAAACTTTTCCTGTTGCTTTTGCTGCCACTGTTTTCCTGTTGCTTTTGCTGTCACTGTTTTTAATTTTTTTTTTTTAACTATGAGATCTCAACTATAAAAAATATTTTTAAGTTCGTACTATAATCTAAATTAAAGGTTTTCATTATAATCGAAAAATATAAATTTTTTTAATAAAAACTATTTTTTTATAATTCGAACTAAAGAATAAACTCAATCAAACTATTTAAGAGTATTCTATTACTAATAAAACCATCACTTTGTTGGTTAGTTTTTGTATTTTCTGTTTTGCTATCTTGCACTCCTGGTTTTGGCTACTTTCCAACTTTAATACCCCTCTCTCGCTTTCCTGTCTGTGACACTGTATGATGTCAAAATTGTGTAATCCTATATGCGAACACGAATCCACACTCTCACTTAAAGCGCGTGGGTCGTCATATTTGAAAACGCAACTTAGGTGGCGAAATTACCCTCTCACCTATCTCGCCTGTCATGCCTCATTTGCTTTAAAATGGGTGATTATTTATTTAATCATACTTCATTTTCTTAATCCCTTCTTTTAATGCAATTATAATGTAGATTATTAAATTCTTCTTTGATGATCTAAATCTCAGCCATTCAGTGCAAAAATGGGTTGATACTAAATGCTAGTAATTTATAATGTAATACTCAAATTGAAATTCTCGACGGCTATAATGAGTATCAATCAATTTGGCTATTCTTTAAAATATAAGTGAAGCAAGGAAATTAAATTAAGCTGTAAAGTTTGGAATGGGTATATAATTAAAGTATGTGTATTGGGTGAATGGGAAATGGGAGACCCAATTAAAAACTTTGAATAAAGAAGAGGGGCGAGATTGAGATGTGTCACGGGGAGAGGACAAAATTATGAGTGTATTTGCATGCGGCCTCGATTTCTCTTCTCAATTCTATTTTCATGCATGGCCACCACCTTTCCTTTTATAATCAATCATCTCTTCTTTCCATCCCTTTGTTGATACATTACCTAAGCGACATATATATATACAACCTCCAAATAAAAATATTGTATATAAGAATAACCTCTTTATAATAATAAAAAATTATGATCCTAATTTGAAATCAATTATAATTAGGAATAAACTCCACATTATGATAAATTATATTTTTTATAAATCTCGTCTTAATAAACTTACCTTCACATAATAATAATATTTTAAAAATATATGTCGTGTTACATTAAATAATTAATATAATAAAATATCTTTGTAAAGTTACTTGTGACAATGATTCATTCTTTAAAGTTGCAACCACGTCTTTCAACTTACGGGTATGTATTAATTGGTCAGCATAGCCACTTAATAATTGGTTAACAAAATAATTAATTTATTAATGTCTACACATTAAATTTAATTCACTTATTAATTTATTAATACATGACATAATTTACCTCTACATCACTTGCATTAGGGATAATTAAGTAAAGACAATAATTTCTTTACTATACCTCTATTGAGTTATAACCTCTTTATAAGAATAAATCTCTCCAGTCCCAACAATATGATTATATAGAGGTTTTACCGTGTGCGTGTGTATATATATATACACGCACCTTAATATTCTTCAAATTTGGTCACCCTGCGTTATTTCAAACTACATATAAACGTTATAGTATGCATATGATATGATATCATTTTGTACATATCAGTATCATAGAACAAAAAAGAAAAATGAAATGTGCCGGACCTTGGTCTATGAATTAGCAATGTTATGTCATTTTTATGTCTAGCTATGATTACTAGCAATATAATTACTAGACTACTTTATTTGAACCCAGCTACATTAATGAAGCAATAAAATATATATTTCTTACTCGACACCAAAAAATTTTTTATCGATGTTGGAAAAAAATTAGGACCAACAAGATCAAACTACATAAGAATTTCGAACTCATATTTTTCATGATTAACTTATTATCTTAATACCAATTCAAAGGCAAAATAATGTGAAGTCTTTATAATGGCAGTCATATGATCATTTCTAAATTTAAGTATTGTATGATGTACAAATATCAACTTCGTTTTGGAAATCTAGCAGAGTTTACTTGAGCTTTGGTGACAAACCGTAGTTTGATGAAGCTAATTATTGTGTTCACTGTCGACTGACTAATGGAGCTTGTGATGCAATTTACCTCAAAAAGAGTTGCTTAAACTTTACAACATTTACTCCAACAATTTTATTAAAAGTTAGAATTTAGAAAGTAAGATTATGAGAAAGTGCGAAAGTCATAAAGAGAAGGCTATTAGTTGTAGCATATATCTAAAGAAAATATTGTGTCGGGAACTATAATATCCCTAGTTAGATGATAATAAACCATCTCCATTCTTTTTATATATGTGAGAAGGGATTTGAATTTTCATGTGTATCAATAGATTTTGAAGTTAATCCGGACTGTTATTGGACCAGATATAAAAGCGTACTACATCTCGACCTTAATTAGTCGAGAAAAAACTTTCTTCTGTATATCTATAGAATATTTGTCCAGTATGAGTCTAAATATTCCGATTGTACATATCATAACTGATCTTGTAATCACAAAAATATTTTTATTTTTTCATATATCTGGCTGTATATTACCTAATATGGATCCAAGTATTCCAACTACGCTATACTATGGCTAATATTGGAGGTCCTGCTGATTTCTTTATCATAATATAATTATATTTAATAAGGGTGTTTTAATATGTCGAACACATGTTGAATACACACATAAATTTAAACCATTCTGTATCTCAGGGTATAGTTTAATATTTTGTGATTCTAAGAAAACGAGACTTATTTTTTTACTTCCTATAAAAATCAAATCAAGATGTATAATTTATATTTAGAGCTTGTTCTATGCTTACTTTATTATTATTGGGTAACCCATTTGAATGGGTAGAAATATTTTTTAAAATTGTCCATGATGGATTAGTAAGCAGACTTTACAAGAGCATTATGAATTCTTTTAGGACTATTGGTAAAAGTGAGAAACAAGATTTCAAGATTTTCTAGCATAACATTTCCTTTCGAAGACTTAGTAATAAGAAGGAGTCAATTCGATTCACCCAAGTTTTCAGGTCAATGAAGGTCATCAACTAGCACCATTTCCTCAAAATCGGCTACTATCAAAAAGAAAATTTTGTAGTCTATTTCCTTAAACAATTAGTTAACACTAATTATTCAAATAATGGCAGACCAACTTGAGTGGCGTTTGATTCTTCGTTCCGCATCCAAAGATTACTCTTTAATCCTCTTTCAAAGATAAATTTTTTTAATTACAAAACCCTACATTTAATAATAATTAATGTATCAATTAACCTCATGCACCTTTTTCATAGGCTCTTAGCGGTCTTATAAGAGATTAACATTACATTCCAAGTCTTAATCAAACGATTAAGAGATAAGGCGGCATGATTTAACCCAAAAGAAGAGATGTGTTTTTTATGTTTAAATTATTATTTTTTGAAATATTTTTTATTCAAGATTAATATGTCAACGGCCGTGAAAATCAGAATGGGGCTGGAAAAAGTGTTAACACACCCCGCCACTCGCGCTTGGTGCATAGAAAACGGTGCCACTAACAAGGTGATGGTACTTTAGTAATATTTAATTCAGCAGGACTAGCCTATGAGATACCGACAGCTGTCTGCCCTCATTTGTAACGTGTGATTGACGCAGCAGACCATATCTGGGGTTGGTCCACACGTGCGGGCCCACCCGTGTGGTCACCGTACGCGTGAAGGCTCTTTTCGTTTACTTTACAACGTGCACTTCACCAGCCAGGCAGCCACCCAGGTGTCCCATATTTTTCATTTTTTATCCTTTTTTTGGGAAAAAAAAAAAAAGAAATCCATGTTATTTTTTGTTTTTATTTTTTCACCACGCGCCGATATTATTGCGGAAGAATTTGTCAACGGGTGCAAATGTGAATTTCAATCTCAGTCCAACGTTTTTTTATTGTTTTAAAAGAGAAATATGTCGTGCAACTGTGGTACCGTACTACAGTTACATCCAGCCGTTAGATGTTAATAAACTTTACTAATTTAAGTATATCCAACGGCTGGATGCAACTGTGGCACGATACCACAGTTACAGCGTAGCCTAATCCTGTTTTAAATATTATAAAGTTAAATGTAAATGAAGAAATATTTTTGGATCCACAAGAAGGGTGAATAATATGACTGTTTTTCGACATTGCATGCATTCAAATCAATAAAGATTTTAAACGAATAGAGGAATATTATGTAAAGAAAATATGTTACATAAAATCAATAGGAACAATGTTATTGTTGTCTACTTATTTTACTAATTTTTGTCTTGGTTGGCATCCAATGTATAAGAGTCAATCAAGTATTATTAACTAATGAATTATCATGCCATGAACATACTCTTGCATTATTTGTTAAATGCTACAAAGTGAGTATGAAATTAATTAAAATATGTTACAGACACAAATGTTTGTAGAAAATCAAATGAAATGAAAAAAAAAAAGAAAAGATGATAATTAGGATTAATTCAAAAAAACTCATACTTCCAAAATAAATATTGATTAAGCTCTTTAATACAACCTAAGTTGCACTAAACTAATATACAATTATTTCATTATGAATTACGAATATTTATTTTTTAAAAATAGCATATTCCAATTATATCTATTAAAAATAAGCAACTAACCACCCACAATCCCCTACATACTAAATCACAAACAGTTAACCAACTAGTAGATAATATTTTATACTATTTAAATAAAATAACTAATAGAAATAAAATTACAAAAATTAAAAATCAAAATAATATAATAATCGTATTAAAATACAAATAGACTATCTTGTTTATTAAATGACTTTTCAGTAAGAATGTTACGTTCAATATCTGAAGTTTTTATTGAATCTTTATATTAACATGTTATCGAGATGTTGGGTTTTATAGTATCTCGTTTATATTCTGATAAATGTATTCTTACTTTCAATCCATTTCTTCACAATTAATACAATGCTATCATTTTGAGAGATGTTGTTAGTTGTGATATAAAAAATCTGCTACGCTATCAAAATCACTCACTCACTAACCTCTTTCTTATCTATCTCCAATCACTAACCTAGTTCTTTTTAATCTATCAAATAGTTCATGCACTATCTACAGAATCCAAAAGGCATTGATTAATCAATGAATATTAACGAAATTATCATTAGTAAATTATATATTATGTCAAAAAATGACGTGATAGGTGACATGATCTTGTTATTATTTGCATACCATCTAGTTTTTGTTTCTTCCCAATCATTAGAATTCATTCATTTGATCAAAATATTCAAAATAGATAGAAGTTTGATAGAACTTAAAAATTAGTTTTTCGACTTAATAACAATCTATGTAATACCGTATCACGTTATCAAAGAAAGGGAGACTTAGTATTATAATACATTAGAAAAAGTAGAACCATATATATTATTATATCAATTTATTATATTAACAAAATATATATAATAAATAATTAAAATTGGTTTTAGAGGTGGAATTTTCGAAAGAGAAATTACAAAGAAAGAGAGTACAAGAACTTGATGTACATGGGATGAGTCGTACGTAAAAGGAAGCACAAGCAAAAAGGGGACCACTAAAGTGTTTCGCAATAGCACACAAAGCATGGGTACAAGGGATTGGAGACCCAGTAAAAACAGAACGCGTGTCACCCATCTTTCGGCGTGACGGAATTAGAGACATGCTCACCTCGAACGGGAGGAAAGCGTGGCTTCGTGTTTCGTCAACCTAACGGACTTTTAACACTCTCCTTCTCCTTTATCGTGTCCGTGGTGACACGGCCTCACAATTGGGTCCTCTTTTGTCTCTCCATTTTTAACTGTTTTGATTGCAAAAAATTTTGCCTTTAGGGATGCCAGTGCCCTGCTGTTGTCTACCTTAATCAGACGGTTGTCCCTTCTTTCTTTCTTTCTTTCTTTCCTTCTTTCTTTCTTTGACTCAACATCACTGGTTTAGTGTACTACTGCCCAGATCCAATGGCATTCATCCCTCATGTGTTTGACCTTCGGACCATGTTAAGTTAGAGCATCTCCAAAGTAGAGCAAAGTGTTATAACCACTAGATTTCATCGGTGTTTGTTTTAACAGTTATAATCAAATAACAAACGTGAGTTAAAAATATGCTATGCTATGCTATGCTATGACTAAAGAAATTAATTATTTGCATCTTTGATTGTTCTAAGTCAGAGATGTTTCAAATATTTATGTCTCTAAGTAACAAAATGCAATAGAAAATCAACTGATAAGAGTTTGATTGACCAATAAGTTATCTATGTATCGATCTTTTGCATGTTTAGATTGAATTTTTTTACTTGTAAAACAAGAAGTGGACAACTTCTAAAAGATAAACCCTAACTTTGAGCTATTTCTATAACATTTTGTATTTTTTAAAGAATATTATATGCATTAAAACCAAAAGTTCATTGTTATACTTAACAATACATGCATGACTATGATGATGGTGATGATGAGATTTTAGAAAAATAGATTTTATTTTTGGGTTAAAATACTAGCAAACGCTCTTGAACTAAAGAAAAGAAAAGAAAAGAAAAAAAAGTGTGAAGATGCCCGTCATCATTGGAAGTGATTGAAAGCAACTCGGCAAGAAATGAATTCTTATTTGGCCATGTTGCACAATGTGATTCACGGTAGGGAAGAGTACCTGTTAATTAAAATTCTAAATTTTGTGCACACAAATCAAATCTGTGTGTGCAAGCATACGTTTGAAACTTTGTGTACAAGCATTTACATGCATGCTCCTGGATTTTTTAAAAAAAGGCCACGCTAAGCACAAGTAAATGGGAGTGAGCAATCTGTCAGTGGGGACCGCCTCAGCGTGGGCCGACAGCAATATGGCGGGCCCCCCACCATGCGGCGGGGAAATAGAGGCTCCGGGCCCCTCCCCTCATTGGCCACGCCAGTTGGTTAGATGATGAAATGAAATTGCCCCCATCTGTGATCTTTCTTTTTTTTAATTTTCATTTAATATTATTGTTAATAATTATTATTTTTAATAAAATATTTTTATTTTGATAAGTAAAGATATTATTAATAGATAAAAATATATATTTTTTAATGTATTAAAATATATATTTAAAGTGAGGTTGTTCAAAAATATATATATATATATATATATATATAAATAAAGATCTCCTATCTTACATGCATGTAAATTACATCTTCTCACATGAACATTGCATGTGTGGGATCACACATATACTGTTCATGTAAGAATCTCACACATACATTGTTCATGTGAGAGAGATGTATCTTACATGCATGTAAGATAGGGATTAATTGTCATATATATATATATATATATAAAGATCCCCTATCTTACATGTATATATAAAGATCCCTTATCTTACATGTATGTAAAATACATCCCCTCACATTAACATTATATACGTGGGATCACACATACACAGTTCATTTGAGAGAAATATGTATCTTACAGTGCATTTATATATATATATATATATATATATTGAAAAGTAAAATATTCGGCGGCGGCATTGTACTGTGACGCAAATCTCGGTGTTATCGTCCATCAGCCAGCTCTGATAGTAACTATGTTTACGCGCTTCGTCTGCGGAGGGGTAGGTATTTGAATGAAGTAATAATATTGGGCTCCCTAAGGTTTTAATGTTTTTCAAATAATGACAAAAATATCTATGTGTATCAAATATATCCATCATCTCTGAAAAAAGTAGACCAAAACTCACATATTCCAGCGACCATCACAGTATGGTAATGTAACCTTCGCACTAAAAGTGTTTTAGTAATTTTAATATGAATTAAGGTCCTCGAAAGCCTTCTTCCTCTACATTATCGTCTCTATGTAATAAATAAATAAAAAATTCTCTTTATTTTAGCCACCAGAAAGAAAACCCTCAAAAGTCTATATTTGATTAAAACTTTATTTATTTATTTTTAAGTTCCTCTTTGAGTAGAGTAAATTCCTCTACATCTATAAATATTTTTTCCATAAAAATTAGATTTATATAATTGTATTTGTGGTGACTTTAATTTACTTATCGGTTATGATGATACGTATCTATTTTATATATAATGCCTCTGATAGTTGAATTTAAAAAATTATACGTTGAATATCAATATTGATATTTAGTTAAAGAGGACCTCTTTTAAAATAAGAGTAAGTTGAAAGAGCTGAACAAGTAGTATATGTGAGTACTAATCTATTAATATATGTGTATTGTTAATAGTAATAGACTTGTTATATAAGGTATCTCTTATGTGCATTATTTTCTATTTGTGCATTAATATGATTTAATGCTTTATTCCATTGTGCGCTGTAAATTGTTCTTGATGTTTAGGACCTATTGACACCAATGAAAAAACCGTAACCCTACTTGAGAATCATAGAAAGTTGGGGACCGGATGTTATTACCCCATAACTGGTAGGACAAAACAAGGGACAAAACTACGTTACAGATTCTGTAAGGTACAGACTGCAGCATCAGCCGTTGGATGTGGTTGGATGTGGAGTGAGAAACTAAACAAAAGAAAATCGGATGGTGGGATAACGGGAGATGTTTGTTACAGAATCTGTAACATAGACAGGTCCCAAAACAAGTTTACACTTGGATATGTTGGGCCAAAATCATTGCAAGTCAGCCCAAATCGTACAATATTAGCCTAAGAAAACAATGATTGCGTGGACCATTCGAAGTGAAAACCAGCATAATCTTGTCGGAGTTGTCCAAAATTTTTCTACACGCATGAATAAAATGGAAGAAGAGGACGATAATGGCGGTGACATTGTCGATCCGAAAGTAGTCCAATGGGTTAAACGCGTGAAACCTGATCTCACGCTGAAACGTTTTGTTCAAGGAGCTAAAACTCGTCTACCAAAATTCTCCAGCTTTGACTAAGAATTCCTGAGACTGCTACTGTACATTGGAAAGCGTTGTTAATGGTTGTTTTTGATTTTTTGAGTTCACGAGTTGACTAAATGACATGGGATCCCATGCTGGAAGGATAAAATTTCACTCTACTTTGATTGATCCTTTCTTACTTTTCAAGTTCTTTGGTCAGAACTCGCTACAGAAGCAGATTTGCATGAAAATAGTATGCTAGATGCAACATTATACATATTTCCAACTTAAAAGCATGTCTTGTAGAAACAGTCCGCATTCAAGGAATTCGTTGAAATATGCAAAATCAAACTTTATGAAATTTCCCTGCCATGTCCTTGTCTTTGTACAGATCAACAGGTATTCTAATGTCTAGTTACAAAAATTTCAAAATGACATCATGTCCTTTACATCTCAAGAATTGTAACATGAAAAACGGCAAAGAAAAAGCATTTGGTGTAAATACTATTACCTAGTCGCCGTGTACAGATTCAATGCGAAGCCGATCAAGCTGAAAATGATGGGCAAGAAGTTTCTGCAATACATACAAAATAGGAATCAATGTTAAGATTCTGGAGGTAAAACTAGAGAATCAGCTGAGTCGGTTCAAATATAACTCAAAATACCAAGTTCAGGTTATTAAGCAAGGGAAATTGGATAGTTCCTCTATCCTTATCTTGGATCTCAGAAAGAATAAAGGAAATCAAACTGAATAGATAGTTTCTTGACAACTTGTGAAGCACTTTCACAATTTTCCTTCACTTTCCCCTTGTGATCCTAAAATTACCAAAAATAACCCACATCTAAAGTTCATATAAAAACAATCATTCTCTGGACATTGTGACTGGGTAACAGCAAAAGGCTATGTTTTGGACCATGCCCAAGTTTTCCATCCAAAAGATTGCCTATCCCAACTTATACCTGATTGATGCACTTCAAGGGAAAAAAAATTTAAGGTAGTGTATGGCATTCCGGAGGAAGGAACAAGACTCAATGCTAGCAGAAAAAAATTGAACATTAAATGTACTTTGCCAACATGAAATACCTTGGTAATGTGAGGATGAGAAAACTTTTCTTCAAAACCAAAGGCTGGAAATCGATTAATCTCAGCATTATTCTCAAATAATATATATGTAGGCAGCTGTCCCATACTCCCTGTGAGAGTAAGATTGCCATATCAATTATAGTAATTAGAGAACAATTAGCAAGAAGAGTATACTTAATGGAATATCTCTTTGGAAGAACATTGGGATAAATAAGTTTGAACGGGCTGTCAGTAGTTTACCACCAAGAGATATTCCAAATTTCTCAGCAGCATTCGGAAAGAGTCCAAGATCAACTATTCCGAAAGATACATTTTTGTTGGAATATCTGCCATGAAGAAACACAAATTACCATAAAGATTATAAATAAAAGGCAATAAGCAAAAAGAATCTTTCAAAAACCACCAACATACGCAATTGAGAGCTCGGGAAAGATTCTGCTTGCACGTATACAGGTGGATGAACACTGGGCACGAAATTCAACCTGCCAGATTCATTTTTGCCGGTCATGCAAATATAACAGAACAAGAATCCATTGTATATAACAGAAGGCAAACAACCATTCTGCCAGTTATCCGTTAATATCAAATATACGTGATAGCAGTACAGAATGACCTTCGATCAAAATTTAGCGGCTTTACAAAAGCAAATCATTTGTTGGACATACTTGAAAGACGGGAGACGTCAAAACATCTAGGAATTCACAAACATAAACCTGGCTCTTAATCCTTTTAAGTTATGAGCTTGCTATGTAAATTTCTTAAAACAAAATGTTGATAGTATGTATAGTCCTTCAGTATGACATGTATAAGAATGAAATGAGCCTCCTATCAACTTGAATAGGAAAAGCAGAAAATGAAGGGCCTTTAATGAATTTCACCAAAAGCTCTCAATTTTTATCTTTAAAAAAGTCTCAGATCCTGTGTTTATTTCTTTCTTCAAAAGGTAAATTCATCTCCAATCCCATATCAAGATGCCAAAAATTTAATGGTTCTATAATACCATTCTAATGCAATCAATTATATTCTACACAGTTTTCCTTGAATTCGTTTTTTGCAGAGCAAGCCAATAAAAATTACAAAGCAGTATGCCTTTCAATGTTTTAACTTGCATCACCGGTGAATTACTAAAGTCAGTTTCCAACCAAAAGAGAAACTCAATAGCAAAAGACAGGTGAAGACCTTTTGTATAAGCAATAGTCAATTTGCATCTTTTCAGAGGAAAGCAAGCATACTACATATTCTTGAAAATTCAGAAGTCAAGGAATAAATCTGCACAACCAACCAGCCAATATCTTGATGTTTTTCCTTCAGTCAGCAAGGCTTCCAACTGCAGCGGGGTTAATTTATTTGAAATACCTAGAAAATTGAATTTATCACTTCAATGGCAAGCCATTTCCATCAACATATTGCATACGATCAATGACAGCCAACTTCCATACCTAGCTTTTGGAAGACAGGTTGCTGGGTTAAAATATATATAACTGCCAAAACAAACACCAGAATAAATGAGCATGCAAATTAAATAGATCAATATCGCTAACACACAATAAATGCCACTCAGAAATCCAACTTTGCCAACTTTGAAAGACACAAATGCCCTGAAACACTGATATTAACAAAAATCTCAAAAAATAAATAAATAATTAACAAGCAACTTGCTATCTTAAGACAATAACACCTACCTAAAAAAACCACCAGAAACCAGAGAGCCAAATGGTAATCCATTATTGATGCAATAGCTACCAGAAGAAGCTGAACAAATCAAATTCAACCCCATGTCAGAAGATACAAGAGATAATATGTTACAAAGGAGCCTAATTTACGAAATTCAAAAAGTTGCTATTAATTAAATCTATGCCTCTCCTTCATTTGCTGTATAGCTGGAAAGATCAATAGTCACAGGATAAACAAACCAAAAAAAGATTCTAAAGTGATCACCTTGGCGTAAAACAGCATATTATCAATAAATTCTTCCCATGTTTCTTCTCTTGTTATCTATTGCAAGTAAAAGAAAAAACAGAAAAAAAAATCCACAATCAATAACCAAATCCCATAATAGATGTAAGGCTACAAATGGTACTTTTATCCAAATTCTACAAAATTTATAAAAGATTAAACATAACATGACCAAAATATCCACATTTATACATATTTGAAACAATGCCACTTGAGCCACATCTAATATCTCGAACAATCTATGAAAAAAGTGCCTTTTTTGTTTTTTATTTTATTTTATTTTAAATTTTTCCTATAGAGAGATTAACTGTGTCAAATTGTTTTTCGAAGTAAAAGGTATACCTTAATGGCAGCTAACAAGGAAAGTGCAAGAACAGCTTGAATCTCCTGCAAGAATAAATTAAAAATAAAAATAAAAATCAGATAAGAAATGTTGAAAGGCGAGAGAACGGGAGATGGTAGGTTACCCGATAAAAGAGATGATGGATGATGTGAGGGGAGAGGACTGCGGCTGCGGAGCTGCGGACGACGAAATATGAGAAGAAAGCCATAAAATGCGAGAGGTAATATGTCTCTGACACCACTTGTTTCATCGCTTCCATTTTTTGATCTGCTTCTGCTTCCTTCTTTCTGTTTCCAATAGTTCACTTTACTGCTCTTGCTGCTGCTCACTCATCGTTCATCGTCGTCAATAGCCTGTTTCCTTCTCCTTCTCGAAAATGTGATTCGCAGCGGTCTTCTCTAAGTCCCTGACTCGAACCGGAAGCGATCCCGGTTTAAGAAAATTATCAATCTTTTGTTCTTGGTTAACTTTTAATCTTCCGTCTAAAAAAATAATAATACAATTAACCGATAAGCAATATTTTATTATCCTATAGGTAAACAAAAGCATTATATTTTATTCATACTATATTGTTTTCTTTAGTTAAATCTTGTTTAATGGCTTGTTGGAGAATTATTTTTGTAATATTAACCGATAAGCAATATATATATATATATATAGAGGATATGAGAATTGATAATTATTTTACAAAATAGTTTTTTTTTTTAATATAGCGTAGCAAGTTTTTGTCAAAATACCTTTAAGAATTTTTTTTTTAATTTTTGTTCAATTTGCTGCCATTCTCAATGATATTAAATCTTTTTTTTTTTGCAAGTTTGTAAACATTAGTTTTATTTAATTTTCTATCACACTTGTTGCAATCATCAGCTATGTGGCGATGGTGCCATCGCTCAAGTGGTGCCATTGCAGATAGATCGATGTCATCACCTAAGCGATGGTAGCGGGTAATGACACTATTGATTGATACATAGGTGCCATTGCCTAAGCTTAAGTGATGATAGTGGGTGATGGAAGTGGTTAAGAATATAAGAAATTTTGTTGTATGGTTATTATTTAAAAATAAATTTTTTAAGTTGGTTTGTAAGTAAATTTCTCAATAATGCAAGACTTGCAAAGTTCTATATGAATAATAGGTTAAATAGTTGACTTTTTGTAATATCATTATATGAGAAAGTAATAAAGCATTAATGAATAATTAACACGTCGAGAGTTATGTTGTTTAAGATAAACTTACCATTAGTTATTATATGATTCATTACGAGTAGAGTTCGACTATTGATATCCCTCCATTTTTTATGTTACAATTACATTTAAAGACACACAAATAGAATCAATCTCATAAATCCAATTTGTATTTTCTCTCTCTACATGTATTTTTTTCTTTTTTTCTTTAATTTCAAATTTAATTTGTTATTTTCCAAGTATATAAAGTCTCTCTCTCCCCCCCCCCCCCCCCCCCCCCTCCTCTCCCTCTCCTCTTTTGAAACTAAAGAAAAAAAATGAGGAAACTACATGAAACTTTTGGTAAGAGAAGAAACAAGATGCACACAGGAATACAAGATGCTCACACTATGCATGGGATATAGTCACAAGAGCTCCAAGAAAGAAGAATGCGACTGAAAGATATTGAGTATTACTTATTATCATTTACAAGTTTAAATATTGAGGAGTTATTATTTTTAAGAGAAATTATTGTTGCACTACTTCTGTTTTGCCTTATATTCATTCAACCACCATAAAATTTTAATATATTTTTTGCACCACTTTTTTTTTTAATTTGTATCAACTAGACACTTTTACATTAACACCGTTAAATAATTTAAATGAAATGAAAATTTTACCCCTAAATAAATTAAAAGACCATTTTATTTTATAAAAACTTTGAAAAATAATAAAATTATTATTATAAAAATACTCCTAAATTCAATAAAAAATATCCCAAATAGAGGTGCTCAGCTGATTTTTATTAAATTTAGATTTTGTAAATTTTAATAATTATTTTTATTAAAATTAAAAATTTTCAAAATTTTAATAAAAATAACTGAATTTATTTATTAAAAATTATAATTTTGCAAAATTTTATTAAAATAATTGAATTTATTTAATAAAAATAAATCCCAAAATTTTAATAATTTAGGGGATTTTTATTAAATCCCAAAATTTTGTAATTATTTTTTATAATTATACTTTTTTATTTAGATTTTTATTAAAATTTAAAATTCTAATTTTGGGATTTATTTTTTATTAAACTTAGGGGTATTTTTATAATAATAATTTTCTTATTTTTCAAAGTTTTTATAAAATAAAATGGTCTTTTAATTTATTTATGGGTAAAATTATTATTTTATTTAAATTATTTAACGATATTAGTGTAAAAGTGACTAATTGATACAAATTTAAAAAGAAATATGGTGTAGAGAATATGTTAAAATTTTATGGTGGTTGGATGAACAAAAGACAAAATAAAAGGTGGTGCAACGATAATTTTCCTATTTTTAATGAATTCATTTTGATTTGGTTGTTAACCAAAAGAAAGAAAGAGAAAGTTTGAAAGATTTACAAATGAAAAAAGTACTTGATTAAAGAGATTTTATATTAAATGAAATATAATTAAAGAAGAGGTTTTATGAGGATTTTGGAGGAGTGCCAATAGTAGTGGGTGATGGCACTATTGATTGATAGATAGGTGCCATCACCCAAGTGATGATAGTGGGTGAGGAAGCTATCGCTTTATTGTAATGGTATTATTGGTCTAAAATGGTATAATGGTTAAAAATATAAGAAATTTTATTGTGTGGTTATTATTGAAAATAAATTTCTTTAATTGGTTCATAAGTAAAATTCTCAATAATGCAAGACTTGCAAAGTTTATATACAGATAGAATGCGGAGCGACCATCCCCCGTGATAATCCCATTTATATGTTCTATCTCCACACATATGATTTTTTTTCTTTAATTTCAAATCTAATTTTTTATTTTCCAAGTAAAGTTTCTTTTTCTCCCCCCCCCCCCCCCCCTTCCTCATTTGAAACTTAAGAAAAAAAATGAGGAAAGGAACATTAAGCTTTTGGTAAGAGAAGAAACAAGACGTACAAACAAAACAAGATGCACACATTGTGCATGAGATGCAATCACATGAACTCTAAACAAAAAAGAAGAATGTGACAGCAACATATTGAGTATTATTTATTATCATTTACAAGTTTAAATGTTGGAGAGTTATTATTTCTATTGAATTCATTTTGATTTGGTTGTTAATTGAAAAAAAAAAAAAGAGAGAGAAAGTTTGAAAGATTTACAAATAAAAAAAGTATTTAATTAAAGAGAAGAGTTTTTTTTTTTTTATATTAAACGAAATATAATTGAAGAAGAGGTTTTAAGAGGATTTGAGAGGAGTGCCAATTATCCATAACGACTGAGGAAATAAATGATCAAATTCAAATGAAAGTAAGTACGTGGGTGAAATTGAAAACCTTCAAACAAATTGAGTATTCGACAAATGATGGATCATCTCTAAATAAACCCTCATCTTTCATGGGCTGGTGGTCTCGGAATTGCTTGTACAGCCCATGTATGGTGAAAAGCCCAGACCTAAACGCGAAGTTGCTACATGACTCTTTCCATTGGAACCTTGGCAGTTGGCACCATGATGCAATGGGCAAGGCTCATTTTTTTTTTTAATCTTATTTTATGTTAAATTACAAATTCCTAATATTCTTTAAGGTAACAGAAGCAGCGAGAGAAATTGCTAGAAAACTGGCCACCATTATGGCATCAGGGGGACAAATTAAAGTGATTACTTGAAGAGAAAAAAATTATCAAATTAAATTTTTTACAACGTTAAGTAAACTGCTTGTCTGGCGTTCGTTTACATTTTACAAGAACAAGCAAACTGCAAAAAGTACGCCAACTTCCTTGGCCACGAAGGAGAATTGGTTGCTTAATTGGCACCCAGAGTAACGCGATTCTTCCTCTTTTGCAAAAAGAAAAAGGAGAAAGGCCAGTGGGCATGGGCTTGCCAGCGAAGCCTGTCGCCCTGCATCACACAATTTGACCGGTCATTGTTTGTCAACACGTTCAGCGGCCCAAATTGTTCATTGATGATGCCCTTGGCGACAAAGCATTAATTCAACCCAGACTCAAAAGCTTCTACTCCACTCCGAAAGCTAAAATGCGGAGCGACCGTCCCACGTGACTTATCACGGGGGACGCGTGCATTGCCGCAACTCACGTGACCTTCAGCACGTGCTTTCGTGTTATCGTAACTAAAATGTATTTAAAAAAAAAGAAAAAATTATTTTCATTCTAAAATTTAATGCAATAACTCATTTCATCCACACTTTTTAAATAATAATCTAAAATATTATTTCGTTAACTTCCCATTACTGTAAAGCCGTTAACTAATAATTCATCGAGGGTAAAATATAATTTTTTTTATAAAAGTGATACAAATTATATTAAAATATTTTTTTACACACAATTAAATAATATTATAAAGTATGCAAAATTTATTAATTTTTTCTTAAATAAAATTAACAATGATATAGTTTGATATAACTGTTGAATAATTGTCATAAAGAACAAAATGTAATTAACACAATATCTTTAAATTATTGGAAGAAAAAATTAAAAATACCACTAATTTTTATATGCTTGCATATGCTGAATATTTTCTTTATCTTCAACTCAATTCAAGTCGTTTTACAATGCAATTAGAGAGTATACTTATATAAATAAGAAAATTATGATATTTTTGGTACTTAGATATAGGATTTTGATGCCGCCTAAATAAAAAGAAATGAAAAAAGAATTGCTTGAAATAATTTTTTTATCTTTTTCGGTATGTTCTATTTAGTGGAATTAGATAAAATTATTTTTAGTTATATGTCAATTTTTATTTATTTTTCTAATTTTATCTTTGATGAGAAATCTATTTTTATCTTAATAAATTACTAACAAACGACATTAAACTAACGGTGATTTAACATAAGATATTTTGAACTATTATTTAAAAAAAATAAAATGAGTTATTGTATGAAATTTTAGGGATGGATTGAATTTTTTTTTTTTTTTAGAAAAAAAAAAAAGGATAGGCCGCACACGCTCCATCTTTTTCTCTACTTAGTAGCCGGGCTGAAGCTGAAGCTGTGAAGCGTCCCAGAAAGGGATGGTGACACCATGGACTGATGGACTGTGGCCACGAGGCATTGGCACCGGCAGTTTTGGCTTTTCACATAGAGCGAAGAACTCACATGGGTCGCTGACACCAACCCCCATCTCTATCACGTGCAAGCTGGACCCCACGCATGCAAAAATCACTTAGTTAAACAAATTAAAAAAAAAACCAGGAAAAGATGAAAAAAAAAAAAAAAGAGAGACTCTGATAGATGAAAACCTCCACGCCAAGCAACGGCTCGGGTGCCTTCTCTCTTTTTCAGGCTTTCCGTTTAATTCAAGCAAAAAAGTTAAAATTCTTATATATGAAAAATAAACAATTAAATGTTGTTCGAGGAGACTCGCATGGGCATTCGTGTACAGTGTACTCAACCCGTTGGCCCACCTTAATCAGTCTTCACTAGTCGATGCGTGACACGTGTCGGCACAGTGGATGTTCATGGGTCCAACTTACATGCACTTCTGTTCACGCATGTTTGCTACGCCTACACAGTTACACAGTGGATCACTAATGTTGTGCATATAGTTAAAAATAAAAAATAAAAAAGGTACAGAATTCACTGGTAAGTAAACTACAACGAGTTCATGATCGTACCCATCATGAAAAAATAAAAATAAAAAATCATGATCCTACGTGGCAAAGTGGGTAAAAAAGTGAAGACCGAATTGGCAGGTTCTCACTTAGCGGGCTACACGTTAGAAAGATCCCGAGCGTTGATGTGATCCAGTTGAGCTGTGAACGTCGTGCTTACAAGTGGGGTTTCAATTTAATAAGCAAATTAACAGGGGTAGAAAATAGAAAAAATATATTATTAAAAAGTTTTTTTTTTTAAAAAGAGATAATATCAGATAAAAATAAATAAAAAGCACAATCCCCAAGGAAAATAAAAGCAAAGGAATCGGGCTGTAAACTTGGACGCTAATGCACAAGCCTCAGCGGCAAACCAGCTAGATCGGTTCCTAAGGGGTTGAATATGAACACTTAATCACCCTTTAGTTAGCTAGTTAATTACCTGATTACCCAGTTAATAATAAAAAAAATAAAGCTAACATTAATTGTTTACTCTTTAAGTCGCGTAGATAGTTTAATTGAGTGAATTATATAAATTGACAAAATTGCCCGAGTCTGTGATTGGTATTGTGATTTGCAAGCAACTTAAAATTAGTATGATTGCGTGGGGTATGGTATGTGCGGTGAGAGTTTTATTTAATCCACCTTGATGATGATCATAATCAACATCATCACGTGCGGTCAACTTCATTCTCGAGGGCCAGCCCCCTAAAACAAAGGTTGAAAACTCAAAAGCGATAATTTGTTGGGTCATGTAATTAATTAAGGTGTGGGATATGAACATTTCAACGGTTTTGATCGATTCACAAGGGGAAGAAATTAAAACGTTTATCCAATCATGGATTAATAGTATAATTGGAATTTACCTTATTAACCCAAAAGGACACAATTGGTAAACCCAACATAAAAAGTCCCCAAAAGAAAAAGGGTACTAAAGTAACTTCGTACAAGATTTTCCTTTTAATTCAATTAAAGCCTCTTTAATTATAATTAATAAATTATTACCACTTTTAATTTTATTTTCTTTAAAAAAAAATTATTGTCCTCGTCAAAATCCTCCATTTTAGCTGTCCGCCTGTCCCCTTCAAACGCAAATAAACCCTCTCTCTCTCTCTCTCTCTCTCTCTCTATTGGCAGAACTAGAACCAAAACTGCGAACACTTCTCTCTCATCACATTTCTTCTAACTTCACTCTCTCCGGTTTCCCTTTTCCTGAATTGGCTGCCTCGACGTGAACATACGCACACAAAGGAAAAAGGAAAAGAAGAAGAAGAAGAAGAAAGAAATAAAAGAAACCAATAGTAATGGAAGTGCCAGAATTCTTTCAGGGAAGTTATTGCGCACAATTTTCAGCTGAAAAGCACCATTCGTTGGATTCTAATAAGAGTAGCAACGGCGGCGACCATTTCATTGTTGAGGAGCTCTTGGACTTCTCTAACGAAGACGCTATTCTCACTGACGCAGCGGCCTTTGATGACGTCACCGCTAATTCCACCGACTCTTCGACTGTAACCGTCGTCGATAGCTGCAATTCGTCGTCGTTTTCCGGCTGTGGCCCCAACTTTCCCGGTGAAAATAACGGGTGCCGTAATTTCTCTGACGCTCACTTCTCTGGCGACCTCTGCGTCCCGGTAATTCATTACATGCAAAGAATTTTGATTATTATTATTATTATTATTTTCATTTATAAATAATGGTCAGCGAATTTGCATGGCAATTTTTTTTTTTTTTTAAAGTGAAGTTGTTTTGTTTTGTTTTTTTAACAGTACGATGATTTGGCTGAGCTAGAATGGCTGTCGAATATAGTGGAGGAATCATTCTCGTGCGAGGACCTGCAAAAGCTACAGCTGATATCGGGGATGAAAGCACGGTCCGACCATTCATCCGAAACCCGCCAATTCCAGCCCGGAACAAACCGAACTAATCACGGCAGCACTAACACCAGCAACAACACGAACGCTAATCCCAACAACCCTGTATTCAACCCGGAAATGGCGGTCCCCGCAAAGGCCCGCAGCAAGAGGTCCCGGGCGGCCCCATGCAGCTGGGCCTCCCGGCTTCTGGTGCTGAGCCCCCCTGCGTCGACGTCCGAGCCGGAAATAATCCCCACGGGCCCAGCTCCGCATCCGCTGCAAGGCAAAAAGAGTGTGAAAGCCTGTGGTTCGAAGAAAAAGGACAGCGGCGACGAAGGGAATGGAGAAGGAAGAAAATGTTTGCACTGTGCAACTGATAAGACCCCGCAATGGCGAACGGGGCCGATGGGCCCAAAGACGCTTTGCAATGCCTGTGGAGTGAGGTACAAGTCGGGGCGGCTGGTCCCCGAATACCGGCCCGCTGCTAGCCCGACGTTTGTGCTAACAAAGCACTCGAATTCGCATCGTAAGGTGCTCGAGCTGAGGCGTCAGAAGGAGTTGCAAAGGGCACAGCCGCAACAACGCCAGCAGCAGCAGTTTATGCACCACCACCACCACCATCAGAATATGATGTTTGATTTATCCAACGGTGATGATTACTTGATCCACCAACACGTTGGGCCCGATTTCAGGCAGCTCATTTGATGGTCCAGTGGATGCTAGAGTAGGAGACTTCTGCTGGAGCTTTTAAGTTAGTGGCGAAATTCGTTCGTTAGTGAATTTCGTGATTTTTCCAATTTTAAAATTTGTCCCAACTCTTTTTCGAATTTTTGGTAGTCTTATTTCTGGCTTTTTTTTTTTCTCTCTTTTTTTAAGGAAACCCAAATTTTCTTAATTCAGGTAATTAAACTTTTGTTTTCCGTTTTCATTTTTTTTTTATTTTAAAGTTCATTCTATTAGTGAAGATTCAGAGAAAGCAAGAGAGTATAAAAAGTATAAAAATTGTTGGATTAGTTGCTTGAAATTTTATTTGATGGGTTAACTAACTCAACAAGACTAGTATACAGTTCTATGTACCAATGACTTCTTCTAGCGTTTGAAGGACACCAAGAAGAAAGGAACACCTCAGAGCCCCCATACTTCGTCATATTATTCTAGGGTAATATGGGCTAAGCTACGCATCATTTTTTAGGGTGAGCTAAAATTTTTTAATTACTATTTAGGTTCATGATACGTTTGAGACAAACCAACAATTCATCTCAATTTGGAAGATTTTCTTTAGTTACAGGGTCTTGCTTGAAATTTTTAAATCAGGCATGCAAACCAGGAAATTTGTGTAATAAAGTAACAAATTATTTCTGAAAATATAATCCGAGTTAGCCACCCTTTAGCTTCGCCTTCAACTTCAAGGGTAATAGGTATAGGGGCTCCATTTAATTTTCTTTATTATATATATATATATACATTTAAGGACATTGTTGCTTTTATTGAAGTATGTTTTTTTCTTATGCAAACTTAAGGATATTTGTGTCTATACTCTTTATATATATATATATATATATATATATATATATATATATAAAAGAAGTCATGTTTACATAAGCAAATTTAAGCATCGAAATAATTTTAAAACACCTGAGCAATGAACGTGTGATATGCAGATTGTATATGGAAGTCATGAGTAAATATTAATTGGATAAAAAGTAAGGTGGGTCAACGTAAAAAACAATAAAAAAAAATTGACAGTTTATGTAACTCTATCAACATGAAATTCAGTGACAATCTGGAGAGGCCCGGTGGGGAATGGAGGATTACCCAATTTTACAGAGAATGTTAGAAATCAAATGCCGATTCCTTAACATATTTTTATTTTATTTTTGCATCGTTTTCTGATACTTAAATGGCAGTAGGCGATTCGTAGGGATATAAAAATATAAAATTATATATATATATATATATATATATATGGCATGGCATGAATTTCATTGCTCGATGATTTCGAGAAAAAAAATTATTAAAACAATGTTAAAAATGTTTTGTTATTAAACAAAATTAGAATCCAGTGGGTGAAGCGTAAAAGCTCACCCTCCCCTCCATGCACACCACGTGAAAGTATAACTCAATTTCAAGCATGTATATGTTAACCAAATATAGATGAATATATGTGATTATTTCATAATTTATTCAAGATTTAATTCAATCTTGTTACTGATCTAGCTGATGGGGGTATCATTAAGATAAATATATTTATTTTGTCTGCAGAATCAAAATTTAATTTTGTTAAAGGGAACAAATCTTGTTATTCCATGTGAGTAAAGATTGTGATTCAGACAATAAATCATAGGAGAATATGCCATTATTTATTTTTGATAAGTAATATTCCTTCTGGGTAAATGAAAACTGAAGAGTTTTAATATATAATTTATATATGCAGTTGACGGTACCTCTGTGTGTATACGCACGATCCAAGGCATCGCTAATCCATAGGTGATAGGCCTCTTCTAGTTTAACTTTAATTAACAATTGCAAATATATAAACGACTAATTATTCAATTAATTATATATATATATATATATATATATACATATTGTTAAAATAATTTTGATTCTTCGTATGAATGAATACTCCCATTTAATTCTACATCTAATGTCTCTGCTTCTTTTGATGCATTTTCTCTTGTCTGATTTGCTAAACAACTCAAGATTTGTTTTTTAAAAAGAAGCCATGGTAACAGCAAAATCGATAGTGGAATTATTTTAAATATTTACTACTAGCAGAGAGTTGTTGGAGATTTAACCAATGCATTATTATTATTATTATTGTATCTACACACACACACATATATATATATATATAAATTTATTAATATCGGCGGTGTGAAGAGAAGCAAAGTTTGCGGTGATCACATGGCTTTACTTTCCATGCCTCATGCAGTGGTCAGTCAGCAGTCCCAGTAGTTTAACTAATTAATTAATTAATTAGGCATAGTTTATGATATGCTTAATTTGTTAACAAATTAATGTACTGTGTGTTAGGGAATGGCTGCATGGGGATAAATAAACTAATTAAGCCCAGCAGTATAATAATTATTTGATGCAGATGTCTTCTACATTTTGTGAAAATTAACGCAAAATTCTGCGGCGATTAGTTAATAACTTCAGAAATTTAAGTTAGGAACTTAAGCTAATATTCAGAAATTAAGAAATTCATCTAGGTCTCTTAATTTTATAGTTTCATTAGTGTTCAATTAATTTGCTAATTAATTGAATGAAAGAATTGTGAGTCGTGCACGCAGCACGTGCATCATATTTTTATAAAGAGAGTTGATAATTCATAATTGTACTTCAAGCATGCTAACCCAAAACCTAAGCATTAATATTTATTTGAGCATTTTTGTAGTTAGACGTCAAATTTAAATGGGGGAATTAATTGCATTTGAACAAAGGAACTCTTTCACTTCTCATCTCATCTCATCATATGGCGGTGATCCGTGATCATGCATGCTTGATTCATCACAATAATAACATTAATTATGTTTTCATAATTGATATATATATAAATTTTCAACTTTAATCATATATATATATAGATCGGAATATATACCCCCCCCCAAAAAAAAAATATAAATTGAATATATGTAATAGATGATGGGATTCCATTCCATACATGGAGGATGCCAAATTCCATGTCCATTTTTTATGGTCATGTCTCTTCTTCCACAACCACTTCAGCCGACACTGACTTGCTCTTGGCAGCCCTTTTTTTTAATTTTCCTTTTGTTAATTTTTGGGTGGTTGGTTATATCATAAAGATATAATAATATTCATTAATTAACTTTTTTCTTTTTGGTGGTCCTCTTCTCTCTCAATTGCCCTAACATGGTAAACCAACGACTCTTCATTTTAAGAAACTTCTTTTCTTTTAAGTCCTTGATATTATATATATATATATATATATATATATATATATATATATTGATATCGTCTATGTTCATTTCATCCCCGTTGTAAGTTTCCTTATCAAGAAATTTACTCGTCCATGCGGCGGCGACGACGACGTATTAATCTATCTGCCAACCCAATTTTGTGAATTCATTGAGATTTCGGCATGCATGAAAAATGCTAATAACATATAAGAATAATATATATTGATTTTTAACGAACAATTTGTAATGAATAACGAAAAAAACTTGTTAGCGATGAACGCCACGGTATAGCTGATGCAATAATATATTTAAATGTGATGTAAATTAGTTGAGTAATAATTAATAGGAAAGAGGCCCACATGGACATGGATAAAAATAATGGAGATATGGGCGCCATGGCCAAAGACAAAGTCGTCTATTCTCAAAGATTTGGAAGACATTGATCAGTTTGAGATAAACCCACCCACTTTCTCACGTGCCCTTCACGTTCTCTGGTGAGTGACCTTCATCATCAACAAATTCAATTGCCTTTCCCTTTTGTTTTCAAGTTCCATCCCTCCTTTTTTTTTTTTTTTTTTAATATTTATAATGCCTTATTACGTGGAACATTTCTCAGCCAACTTCAGAATTCAGATTTATCCTCTCATCTGCAATCATGTAATTTGAGGCATTTACTTTGTTACATGGTTCTTTGATGAATCCGGCATGCAATTTCATATATTTACAGGATAAGGAAATGGACAAAAACTCAAATCCATTTTTAAATTCTAATATTAAAATTTACAACATTAATCAAAAGTCGTAAAATTTCTTATTACACAATCCCCACCTCACCACTTAAAAAAAATGAACATTTAGACCCTACTAAATTTTTAAGTGTGAATTTTCATGTAATGGGGGCTAAAAGTATTGTACCCAGTTATGATGGTCTACCAGCTTACCATTGATCGAATTGGCAGCTTAAACGAAATTGAGAAAAAATGGAATCGCATACCCAGGTATTATATTCAGCCCTCAAGAGTAACAAGCACCAAACCAAGAGCTGATATTATAAATAATCGAATCATTTAATTATTTTGATATATATTATCACTGGAAACTATGGTATTTAAACTAAAACTTCTTGAATTGAAACTTAATGAAATTTCAACAGAAGAAAGGCTTAGAATTGAATTTTTTTGAGCCAATCTTCTTCATACATAAACAGAACTGTCCAAAACTTCAGCTGATTATGAAAGGGACATCACAAGAAGAGAAGCAATGATCCATCAACCACCATCATCTTCTTACAACCCTCTTTATCGCGGCACGCTCAGACCCAGCTCTGGATAATATAGATGAAGACAATAAATTAGCATTAAATTGATCTAGCAAACTATTTGTATGTGTGTGTGTGTGTGTGTGTGTAAAAACAATTTAGCAAGTCAAACACATCGTTGAAAAGCCACTTGATATTAAACAATCAACTAATAAATATCATGTTCAGAGATCAACTAAATCGGAATAAAAATTTAATTGCTTCCATATTCTCCATAAATACTAAGATTGCTAAGAAGTTGCCTTCCATCATTATGGCTGGACAATTATAAGGTGAAACTTGGCAATATAATAATAAGTAAAACTTGAACAAGATGCATTGCAATCAAGCTAGGGAAAGAAAAGAATATTAAGAAATAATGGAGAGAGAGAAAAAAATAAAAAATAAAGCACACATCCAAAGTGGTTATGAGGTAACAAGCAATAACTCGAAAGATAAAGTGATGGCACCTACAAGAAGGCGAGGAAAGAAGACTTACAACAGCCAACCTGAGCTACAATGAATAGGGAAGAACTTCTACATATTCAAGTTTAAAACAGGCCTCAATATTTGCCTCAGTCAATCTTAAAGGTAAAATCTTGACAGTTATTAACAGTTTAATTGAAATAATTGATCATTTGTTTGAACAGAGCAAACACTTGCTGAAGTTTCCGTTTCTCAAAAATATTTAAATTAGAATACTATGATAACTTCTGTGTATTACACGCATTCATAACCACTTTTTTCAGTCAGAAGGCCTACACAACGCCTTCATGACTCAAAATTCCTAAAATACAAGTTATTTAATTGTTTCTCCAAATAAATTATCTTCTCTTCAGGGAGTTTCCCACTGAGAGTAGTAATGACAGAATTCAAACAACATTAATTTCTATATTTGCTATGGACTAATAGATTAACCCTGCTAAAAGGGGGAAAAAAAAGTAGGAACCAAAGTAATTGTTTAGTTTACAGTATCAACATCAGTGCTTAGACATCAAAAGACAAGGAGGACTAGGTGACTAAGTGATGGAAGACTATGAGGAAAGATTTTCTAGATGGCTTCAGAATTATGTAATTCATCTGCAAGGAAACATCAACAAGTCAACCTAAAAAATTACCATATGAAGAGAAGGGTTGGAACAGTTGAAATACAATAGGAAGCTTTGCTTACACATGCCAATTGCCTATATGTACAAGGAAATGATACAGACTGTAAATCACAAAATGCTGGAGTCTGCACGTTAAACCATAGAAGTTCCCCAAGACTTCAACACAACACAATCAGTTGATTGTCCTCAATCAGTCTTACTTACAAGCTTCTAACAATTCTCTTTTGATGTATAAAGGTAAGTTTATGCAATGTACATCACTCACATTTCACACTTTCTCTCTCTCTGTAACTTAGCAAAGGTAAAGAACTGAATAAGTTCACAAAAAATAAACAGCAGAGTTTGAATCACATACGCAACATTTTCCTGGGTTGACATCACAAGAAAATCAATATATTTTTTAAGAAAGAACTAGTGGTGACAGCATAAGCAGAAAATACATGAATATTCAAAAAGACGAAAAAGGAACACTATTGTTGACGTTGATAAAAGTTCAGCAACAAATCTCAAGCACCTGTACAAAGGATCAACTGCATTGTGATAATACAATTAATAAAGAATATTTGGTATCTGATGCAACTATTAGATTATCCAAAGAAGATGTCAATTGCTGTATCTTTTTTTTTGGAAAAAAAAAATTTTGTCAATTGCCATTGCTTCCTCTTTGTATCATTCACTCAGGATGACAAGGAAAACACAGTAAAGAAAAATCACTTGCAAGCTCCCACAAATACACTTAATAAAACATTCCTTAATTTTGTCTAATTTCAATCCATCCCCTCATTTCCCTCCTACCAGGCACAATACAAGAAAATCAATGGATTACTAATGTGTAAAATTATCAATAGACATGTAAATCATTCTCATATATGCATCTATCACTAAAAGTTTTGCTTCTTTATCTAAAAAATCACCAAAAAAGTTTTGCTCTGCGGCATAAATCAAACAGCAACAGAAAAAATTCCTAGCTGAGAATGATTCTTAGATTGTACATCAGGGCCATTTTCCAAATTAGGTGTTCAGGCATTTCAAGAGGCACTAAATATTTAGTCTATCCTCAATCTTAGCAACAAAACAGAATGATAACTTCTCCTTTAATTTTCCCAATTTACTTGGGAAAAAAGGTGTCAGGCAAAAATTATTATGTGGGTTAGGAAGTTTATACGATAAGGACTAGGTTAAAGCAGGAAAACTTGAATGTTAATCTCATCCACATGTTAACTTTGAAACAAAGACAACAAACAAAATGCATTTAAAGGCTAATAAGAAACATTCAATTTTTAGAGGAAAAAAAGGTAGCTTACAGATACAAAACACAAAAGATTTGGAGAATATCAAACTCCTGGGTTTGCACTGCAGAGCATACCCTGAGACAACGACCTCGAACTCGTTGAATCAACACCAAGGCAGGATGTTAGCCTAGCTGAAGAAACCGCTGAGTGAAGAGGAAGCAGAGACTGAAGACAACCCAGTTGATGAACAGACCTGAAATTCAAAGAAAACTCAACAATAACAAAAATTACATTTTGAAGCGAACCCAGTAAAGAAAATGAACTAAATTACAAGTTGCAGCAGTAGAAGTTTTCAAATTTTAGATAAAATTGAGATGCGCACGAAATTTGGTTCAAAAAATTTACCTTGAGAATGTGGGAGAAGAGCGAGTGGAGAGGAGCGAAGGTAATGGGTTTGGTTTAAGCGTAGGTTTGGTGAGGGTAGATTTTAGGAGAAAATGGGTTGATTTGGATAGAGCTCTGTAGCGAGAGGCCATTTTTGGGCAGGGAAGCAAAACTATTAATAATTTTAGGGTTTTCGGAGACGGAGGATGCAGTATCAGAGAAGAGAAGAAAGGGGTTTTTGAGGGGTTTTAGACTAGTTTTACTCATCTGTTGGAGAAATTACCATTAGGCCATATGGTTACTCATTTAATTTATTTTAGCATCATTTAATTGAATAATGATTTATTTGAGACTTAAAGAATTTGTTAGATGAGTACCGTAGCGACAAAATTTGCACCTCCTGATTAACACTTTTCATGGAAAATCAAAGAAACATGTATCCAATATATATGAAATTTTTACTAGGGATGACAATGGGGAGGGGAGGGGAGAAGACCAATCTCTCCGTACTTATCCCTGATATTTTACGTATGTTTCAGTCCTTTCTCTATCCTGTCAAAATTACTTGAGAGAATACTCATTCTTTCCCCGAATAATAACAGGAATTCTCGAGAGTCTCTGATCTCCGAATAACTAATACATATTTTTTTATTTTTGATTTTGAGTTAATTATATTAAAATAAAATTCGAAATATATTTTACATTAACATTGATCCATTATAAAAGTCACATGTAAAATACAAATTATCAAAATAATTATCTTTATCAATCTTCATACCTACAATATAAAAAAAAAGAATTTAATTTTATATCGACAATAAAATAAATGTAGATACTTAATTAATATTTTTAATAAAACAAAATTAAAATTAAAGTAAAATTTTTGGGCTAATCTAAATAAAAATTTAAAATTTTAATTAATTAATTAGACCTAAAAGTTTAATAATATAAATATTTTGATATTTGTTACTTTTATCAATATTTATAATTTTATAATATAATTCAAAATTTATTATTTATTTACTAGTAATTTTAAAAAATAAAATAAAATTAAAATTAAAATTAAAAAATAGAGAGGGAATGGAAATTCCACCTCATCCCCGCCCCTTCCCCAAATAAGAAACTGATAAAAAAATTATCTCATTTTTTCCCCGAATAAAAAATTAAGTATAGAATTATTCATGTACCTTTCCCGAATAAGAAAAATCCCCAAAGATACCCGTCCCCAGTGAGATTTTTGCCATCCTTAATTTTTACTACGTTCGCAATGGACTAGAAACAAACTTAATAATCGTAGATGAAATTAATCTCAACAATCAAATCGCAGTAACTGTGGTTTTATATTAAGCCATGGAAGTCGTGCATTCGGAGCGTGGATGGAACATTGCAGCACCAATTTAAGTGAGAATCAAATTACAAACACACACACACACAAAGTTCACAAACTAAATTTACAAATGCTCCAGTAAATAAGTGGACAACATAACTTCAGAATGAACATCAAGAATGCAAGTGAAACCTTAAACTTAATACATACAAATGGCAGCTATGTTAAGTGAGATTCAGCAATCATCTTTCCTATATTCCTATTCCAAAACTTCTCTGATCAAGGAAGGGTTACAGTCTTCTGGCAATCTAAGGTAACATCAAATCGAAATAACCAACTATCCTCCAGATGAAAATTGCAGAAATTCCAGCAACTGCTTGCACCTGCCTTGAGTACTGGCCAACTCAAGGGAAAGAAGCCTTTTCCACCAGAATATGAAAGCTGCCTAGCAAATGAAACCAAGAGTCAGAAGATTTTGTTGGTAATCTCGATCTTTTAACATTGTCATCTGGGAAATTTTAAGCAAAAAGTCCTCCATTCTTAAGCATAACTAGAGCAGGCGCTGTTTCCCTGTCACAGAATCCACCAAAGATTTGGGTCCTGCTCAAAGAAACAAAGTATACACTATTAATAAAAATGCATTTATAGGTTACTTGATTTCGTACAACAACAATGGCTAGACAAGCAGTTTATTTTTATAATGGCTAGATCATAACCTGTTTCAGAATAGTATTGGTTCATTAGTTACAGTAACTACATGGAAAGCACTGGTACTTTCTTTGTTTCAAATGCATCATTTTATAAAGTCAACTATATCAGCTTAAGAAAAAGAAGAAAGAAACACAGACAGCAGCAAATTGAAATGAAGCATACCAGGTCCGATGGCAAGAACCGTCTTCGACCCAGCTGAAACCTGCATGAAATAACCTCTCAAAACAGATCAGAAATCCCCAAAACAGGGACAAGAACCACAAGCAGAAATATAATTGCACAATCAGGACCAACTACTTTCAGAACGTATAACTTTCAAACTAGTATAAGCTCAAAGCTCAAAGGACTAATACACAAGGATCGATACCTCTCTCTGTGAGCCGCACAATTTTTTGAAAAAGTTTCTTATAAAAGGAGTAACCTATCAACCTTTTCAAGTCCTTAATTTTTATTCACTATTTCCTTAGTCATTCGTCTTACATCTACTTCAAATAGATTGTATGATTACAGTGCACAAAAAGTTACCTGTGTCCGTCCAGCATCCGCAACAACAAAAGTTGGAAGGCCCGTGTTTTCGGCTACTTCCCACAGCTTATTCCTGATAATTGGGCCATAAAAAATCCATTGTCCAATAAATTACCCCACAAAAAAAGGTAACAATTTCAGTAATAGGAGATGCATGTTTGCTACATATTTGACTGAAAACTAAATTGTGCACAATAAAATCACCTGCTTACATTTCTTGTTGATTCTTGCACGTAACAACTATCTTGGGCTGCCCACATTGCTCCCATTTTCTCAGAAGGTGCCGGTCACTGCAACGAATATTGAATGATGCAACATTGAACTGTAATATAAACTGTCACTCAAGATATAATTGGTGGAAAACTATGAAAATGCATAATTGTTAACAGGTTACAAATTTGACTCCAGAATGCAAAATTGTTAACCAGTAAGAAATTTAACTACAATTAAGCACTCTGTGAGTGCTGAAGGCTAGAAATTAGGTATCATTTCTTTAAGCAAAGTGATAAACCCTAGGAATTAAAGAGAAAAAAGAAATAAGTTTTCCTTTCTTTCTTTCTTTCTTTTTTTAACACTTGCTCTGTTACACAGTTATTGATATCTTTTAAACAATTCAATCAAGTAACTAAATACAGTATCTTTCTTTCCACTGAATTACATGTGTTACAAGAAAAATACTGCAGGCTTTAACTGAATACCAAATTCATAGATCTAAATTTCTGTATGTAACCATTAAAGCACAGGTTTTCATTTTAAGGAGAAGGTGATAAGAGAAACTGCAGGGCTCCAATTAAAGGAAGACAAGACACCCCTTATTAACACATTCATACCTTTGCATTAGTTCTGCATACATCCCAGTGGCTGCATCTGCACATTCAATAACGGAATATTTAATCAAATAATTAACAATAATACAAATGGAAACAAGGATTGGGTGGTGGTATACACAGCTCAAGTGCCAGGCAGTACAAAGTAGAAATTTGGATCAAATGCAGAACCACCATAGATATTCTAGTACTAGTTCGAATATCTTACGGGCACATTGTGATGCAATCTTTCCACTCCCCATCTTCAGGTCTTGCCTAACCACCAAAACCTGCCACAAGCAATTGGCAAAATTAATGTGGCTTCAAAAAGCATGAAGAAAACCTACAACAACCTCATAAATTTTCCAATTTTAATATGAAAGCAAAAATGATAAGAACGCTAGGGCACTTCAACAAACCAATTTGAGGTCTTGGTCACCGTCACTTGAGACAGAAACTTGTTCTTGCGGCTTCCTCGGTAAGAAATTTTTCTTTTTTACATAATTCTTAGCTGGCTTTGATAAATCTAATAACATCCCAAAAATGAAACCAATTACAAGGCCTGGGATGAAATTCTCTGGCCTAAAACTCACTGCAAACGATACTTTTTCCTGCTTCTGCTGCTTCTGATATGGAATAAGCAAATTAATTAATCAACAATAACCCAAGAAAAGTTGATTAAAAATCCTTCTAAAGTGCAGTAAGACTGAGTTTAATACTAGGCTTATTAAGATGAAACACGAAACATAAGCATTTAGAATATTAACTTGGTTTTCTTTTCTGCTAATTTGTCTGCATTCAAACTGGGGAAAGAAAATTATGAACAGATTATTGAAACAGAAAGAAGGGTTCGTTAAATACCTTGTTAGAAAGCTGAGAAGAGTTTTGCTGGGAAGCCCACATCGTCGTTAACAGATTATGAACAGATTACTGATTGCGTGGTTAACAGCTGCACGGACTGGAAACTGGAAAGGGTATATGTCGGGGATGGAGATAGAACGACAACGTTTTAAGATTGCTATGCAAGGGATGGTATTCGACATAAAACGACATCGTTTCATCGTAGCTCTTGTTTGGGCTCAAGCATTCTCGAATCTCGGTTCGCATTGTTGAAAAAAAAAACTGAAAATCGACTCCAAAATTAATTATTTATTTATCTTATTTATAGTATCATTTATATTATATGTAATATTCAATTTTGTTGAATATTCGAGAGAAGATACTTCAATTTAAAATTAAAAAAATCTACACATCTTATCCTTTTTGTTTGAGGCTAACTTAGACCGTTGGTTGATGCCTTCGTTTTGATAAAAGGATCATAAAGAAGGAAAGGCCATTGGGTTATATTGTTATTATTTACTTATTTGTTTTTCTCTTTAAATAAAAAAAATGAATAAAGTTTAAATATACTTTTTAATTCTTTACATTTTTTAAATTTCGAACTTCAATAAAATAAAATTACTTAAACGTGCCGTATGGTCAACCTTCATATACGCCAAGTCAAGGGTTGGAATTCCCCTCACACCACGAACTGTTTAATTTCCACACACAACCGCCATCCCTCACGTGTCCCACAAAACCAAACAAAGAATCCTAACCACATAATATTCTCTTACAATAAACCCCCCCAATTTACAAACAAACTCACGTACCTTGCCCTAAAATTCTCACATCAGCATATCAACTACCACCTTAACGTCCAAGAATAAATTAACTAACTTTCCTAATATTCCAACAAAAAAAGAAAAAAAAAAATCATTAATGGAGTCTGTTGCCTCCAATTCTACTTCCCCTGACCACCGCCACCACCACCGCCGGTTCGGACTCACCCAACCGGTCTCCGACAGAATAGCACGTGCCCTCCGCCATCAGCTCCTCCTCCTCCACCGGTCTGATTCCCTCTTCTTCGTGTTAGGCGCGACCGCGAACGTTTATACCGTCAACTTATCATCCAACCCATCGTGCACCTGCCCTGATCGGGTAACACCATGCAAACACATCCTCTTCGTGTTTATGCGAGTCCTCGGTGTTTCTCCCAATGACACGTGTCTCCGGAGAAGGACTCTCCGTCCCTGCCAGCTCAGCCGCCTACTCAGCACGCCTACACTGCCTGAAGCCATGGCGGGGGCTACCCTTCGAGAGAGGTTTCATCAACTTTTCTTTCGAGCAAGGAATAATAATAACAACAACAATAATAGTATTAGCAGATCATCAAATGGAGGTGTTTTTGAAATAGATAGAAAAGATGGAGGAGGGATGTGTCCCATATGTCTTGATGAGATGGGGAGTGGAGAGAGATTGGTGGCATGCGGGACGTGCAAGAATCTGATTCATGAAGAATGCTGGGTGACGTGGAAGAGGAGCAGAGGGCGGAGGGCGGCCAGTTGTGTGATTTGTCGAGGGCGGTGGCGGGATAATAGGACCGATCCGGACAATTATTTGAATTTAGCGGCTTTTGTCAGCCAGGAGGATCATCATCATCATCAAACGGCCGAGCACAGCGGCAGCCGTCTCTGTGGTGCTTAACAATTATTGGCACTCTATCCATGCATGCATGTGGCTCGGTATAGAGCACGTACGAATAGTTTACGTGACCATTATTTTTCATTCAATTTGTAAATAAAATCATAGCTAAATGTTGTGAATTAGTTTAAAAAAAAGAAAAAAAAACTTTAATTAGATTTAACTTTTGTACGTTTGGATTGATATTTGATTTAATTATACGTATATTTATTTAGTAGTGGCTGTTTGGTATTGTTTTTCAGCTTTAATAAGAGAAGTTACAAGAGAAGACACAGGATTTATTTAATCTTTCTCCTTTCTTATTTATTTTCATACTCATTTAGTTTGTTAGTGGCTGGATTTTAATTATTTTGGACAACAAGTAATTGGGAAATTTGAGACAAGTAACAACTTAATATTAGAACAAAGCATATTGGTTAGAGAATGGTATATAGTCTGCTATATATACTATTTGTATAGTTATACTTTCTGTTGCAAATTGATTTTTTGTTATTTTAATTTTCGTTCGATAAATTGTTTTCTTATATAATGCTATATTTATCCAAAATAATTATTGTAGGACAACTTTGAGACCATATCTTTAATCTATAGGTCTAGAAGCAGTTGAAGAAGACAATGAGATACAAGTTCAAGTTAATTTTCATGACATCTAAAAATAGCATTTAAATTTATCAGTAAAGATCAAGGACCGAGTCAACTAGTAATTTTTTTTTTTCTTCACTCAAAAGTATATAATTTTAGGTCATTCACATTTGTACGTTTTGTAGTTGAATTTATTGGATTACATTGTAAATGTTTAATCTATTTTTGTTTATTTAATTTCATAATCATTTGTCATTTGAATGTTCTAATTTTTTATTGTTATTAATCATTATGTAAGCTTAATAATTGTAAAAAAAAATTCACAGTTTTTGCTTCCAAAATTTTGGTGGTTAAACCTAATTTGATGTAAGTTGTTGTAACAATTAAATTTAATCAAAGATGACATTTTCTAATAACCAAAAAAAAAAAAAAGTCGCCTCTAGTTTTAGTGAAGAATACGAGACTATAATTGGAGACAAATAGTTTTTATAAGTGAAAGTAACGTTGAGTGACTATTGTTGTGGATATGTTTTCAAATCACTATTTTGTCATTTTTAATACCATTTATATTCTTAAAACTTTAATTTCAGATGGAATATTCATCGGCAAAAATACCTATTGAATAATTTTAGTTGTTAGAATCTAATACGACGCACTTTCTAAGACAAAAACGTGTTAATTTATTCTGTGTCATAATTTTAATTGCTGCATAACACATATTTCTTCTCATGTCTCTGTATTTTAGAGAAGCAATTAAATACTTTTATGCTTTTTCGTTTCTAAATGTTATTTTTAAAACAACTTATCAAAATTGATTTTAAATTTATAAAAAAAATCAATTATTCCTATATTATAAAACGAATACAAAAACATCATTTAAAAGATAATACAAACTCATCCTCAATTTCTTTCCAACAAGCCAACTTTGGTTACAGGTGCAAAGAATTTATTACTCCGAAAATATTAATATAAATTTTTAACTGAATTAAGTATTTACTAGCACAATAACCAATAAAATATTTCAAAAAGCAAGTATGAAAAAAATTATTTTTATTTTTAAGATAAAAAATTATTGTTCAAAAAGGTCAGAATTGATTTAATTACACTTAGGATGTGTTTGTCACACTGTATTGTATTACACAATATTGTATAATTTTAATGTAAGTGTATCATGTTATAATATATTGTATTAGCATTACATTACAATAATGTTAAACAACGTTTGATGTTATATTGTATAATTTTTTACATTATATTTAGTATTGCAATGTATCGTATTAATATTTTTAGAGATTATTTTAAATTATATATTTAGAAAATAATATTTATTAATACTTAAGAAGATACTTACGTATAGATATTTTAAATTTTAGAGTTTTTTACATTATTTTTTTAATATAATGTAAAAGAAATTATAAATTTTCATAAAAGACAGGTAACCTTAACAAATTTTGAAGGCTTTTTGTGTCATAACATTTATTTTTTTAACATTTCATAAGTAGTAGTATCTGCGGAACCAACAGTATTAGATGAAGAAAAGAAGCAAAAGCAATCCCCACAAGTAAAATGAGATTTTCTCTTCATCTAATAAAGTTTAGCCATGTGATCAGAGTAATTTAAAGTCTTCGCACATTGACCAAAGAATCATAGCAGAAGAAGCAGAAGCTAGTGGCCTAGTACCAGATTTTATTGATTAAAGTAGTCAATAAGAGTTTCACAGAATTTTTCCATTGATGTAGTTCACTTCTTCCTCTTTTTTGGTGACTGATGAGCTTTTTCGTCTTCGTCCTCCTCGTCCTCTTCTTTGTCTGCTTCTTCCACATCATCCTCGTCCTCGGCCTCGCCATCATCATCCTTATCTTCGTCACCGTCACCTTCACCGAACAATCCATCTCCATCTTCATCATCATCCCCATGGTCTTCTGTATCTTCCTTAATTTTTAAGAGCGAGATATGAAGATTTGAAGCTCTAAAACTAAAGAAAAAAAGCAAAAGCAGCTGCGTTCACAAATCCGCATAAACTCGACTCCTGTACGGGTTTAGTTTATGCGTGGTTGACTACGTAAAATAAATACTTGACCACGTTATAATATTATGTGGTGTAATTACCAAACGTGGCATCATAATACTCTAATATTATGAGGGTCTCTAATACAGTATAATGAGGAACGCTAAACATGCCATAAAAAAATTTAGGAGAAAAAAATGCAGCACTCATCATAATCAATTACCTAAACCCTAAAATAATTTAAACTATCAATTAAAATTTTAATAAAGAAGCTAAATAATAAACAATAAAGTTGAATCACCAAATTGAAAATTTTGGTTTATTTTAGGTTCAGTATTAAAGTTAGGAAGTTAGCTAATTTTTTTTTTATACACTTATAGATTACAATCTTGATATTTACAATCAGAAATCCGTCGGGACTTGTCTAAGTAATTCTATTATAACACAGCCCGAATATTAATTTTCACTAAACTTGAGGGAGATTTGACCTCACTATTATTGGAGGGAACTCGATCCTAACTTGTCTAAGTAATTCTATTACAGCACAACCCTTGTCTGAGTAATTCTATTATAGTACAGTCCGAATATCAATTTTCACTAAACTTGAGGGAGATTTGACCTCACTATTATTGGAGGGAAATCGATCATACCCCTATGTGGGGAGCCAGTTAACTCTCATTATACAGAGAGACAAGTTCCAACAATGATCTTACACTGGGACTTGAGTCCATGCCCTCAAGGTTGTTGAGGGCATGGGCACACCAATCAGTTAGTTAATTTTAAGTATAAATGTACTGAGGTATTTTGATAAATACAAGTAGCTTGAAGGATTTTTTTTAATTTTCTTATTATTTAACTTAATGTATGAAACATATTATTTTTTGCCCTTTACAAGGGCCACGGCCCATGCTCCCTTGCGTGCTTAATTATTGTATATTGTAAATAGGGAGATTGACACTTTCCCCCCTACAGTAATTAACATATACCATTTATTTTCTTATTGTTTTTATAATGGCCAAACCCCCCTCCATCGACAGCAGAAGTTTACAATATTATCCTTATTTTTTATTACTCTTTTATTTGCATTTATTATAAATTAAATAAATTACATGAATAGAAACTAAATAAAAAAATTAAGTATTAAAAATAATAAATATATATTTTGATATGAGCAAAAAAATTAATAATAAAATTATTTTTCTTGTAATTATTTATTTTGTGAACATTTTCTTATAATAAACATTTTTTAATATTTTAAAATTAAATGTAAAAAGTATAGGCAAAATATTTTATTATTTATCTTATAATAAATTTTTATTTGTCATTCAAATTTTCTTATAATAATTTTTTTATCATTTTATAATAACTTTCTTATATATTTATTATAAGAAAATTTTCACAAAATAAATAAGTACAAGAAAAAAAATTTATTATTAATTTTTTTCTCATATCAAAAAAAATATTTCTTATTTTTAATGCTTAATTTTTTATTTAATTTATATTCATGTGATTTATTTAATTTATTATAAATATAAATAAAAGAGTAGTTGAAAATAAAGATAATATTGTAAACTTATGTTATCAGGAGAGTTTTTGGTTATTATAAAAATAATAAGGAGAGAAATAATATGTGTTGATTATTGTAAGGGGGAAATTGGCAATCTTCCATTATAAATAATTAATTAAGGATTACTGGTCAGTCATTCATCTACCACCACTATTATTGTTGTTAGCCAATATCACTTATTGTCCGTTGAAAATCATGTATATTATTACATGAAAAACGCTAAGAGAAAAAAGAAAAAATCATGACAATTTTTTTTTTATTTTCTGGATTTTTGAAATTAATTTTAATTAATGATTTCACAATTTTATTGTGAAAAAAATCATAAAATTAACTAAAAGATAAAAAAATTTATATGGCTCTATTCTTTTTTATCATTGATTTCGTAAACATACAAATATTAATCATGGTAAAAAATATATATATATTAAATATCCGGAATTTCCATAAATATTCAAAGGAAATGGGAAGGGAAATTAATTTTATTAATTATAGGAAACAAGTGGTGTGTGGAAAGCAACATTCCAATTTGGAAAAGGAAACCCATTATGAGTCGGAAACCCTTTAGGTTTCCTAAAGGGATTAGGTTTATAGAACAATATAAATATAGAGGCCATTTGCCATTATGTGATATCGTCTTCTTCAACACTTGGTTCTGATCGCCATGCATTCTTCCACTAGCCAATCTATCTTTCGTCTTCTTGCTGCATTATTGTTATTTTCAAGTCTCTTCTTCCGATCCTCCAATGCCCAAGTGATCAAGGGATGTCCATTCGACGGCATCTACAGCCTCGGTGTCAAAGGCTCCTCTCCCTCTGGCTCCCACCGTGGCTCACTCATGACCGATCAAATCGCTACGGCCTTCCATCTTCCTTCTCCAAAAGACTACACTGGCGAACAATACGGCCGACTTCACTACGGCGCAAGCTTTGCTACCCAAAATGCCATAGCCCTTGGCAAACCCTTTCTTGAAGAACAAGGAATCCACATTCCTTCGTACGCCTTCACCGACTCCATTACGTCACAGCAGGTTTCTTTCTCCACGTATCTCGACTCCTTCTGCTTCATTAATAGACTCGAGTGTCGTGAAAAGCTTCAGAGGTCTCTATTCATGGTCGACCTTGGGAGCAATGATTACAAATACGCACTCTTGAATGGCAAATACGTGGAACAAGTTGAAGAGTACGTGCCAGTTATATCAAGCAACATTGTGAACATGGTATCCGAAATCAAGAAAGAAGGGGCGTCCAATATTTTAGTCCCCGGAATGCTGCCATTGGGGTGCATTCCAGGGTACGTTTCTTTGCTTCACAGCACTAATCCGGCCGACTTCGATGCTGACAACTGCCATATAGGACTCAACAATCTGGCAAAGAACCACAACGATCAGCTCAAGCTTGCTATTTCTCAGGAATGGCCACATGGTCCTTACGCTCAGTCTCAGGCTTTTTCAGAAATTGGAGATAGCGTTTCTTATTCACAAGTTCTGTATGCTGATTATTACAACGCTTTCATGGCTCTTCTTCGCGACAAATCCAATCATTGGAGGCCTCTGTTCCATACAGACGGGTTTCATCTCACTGAGGAGGCAAACGAATTAATTGCCGGAAAGCTCATCAGCGGAAACGGCTTCCTTCAGCCCGAGATACATCTCCCAAAAGTTACCCATTGCCTTATGTAAAACCTTAAAATTGTTACTTGTACACTTAAAAATGTATTCTCATTAATTAATGAATTATTACTTTGCTGAAATTCGATTCGTTTGTTTCTTTTTAGAATCAACAAGCAGTCAACTAATAAAAACCCTTACTCCATCAATGAATTTGACAAACTAATTAATTAACCTTGATTAGCTTAGCCAAAATTCGAGACTCTACATGCATAAAAAATATAAAAAACCGGACAAATGTAGATTTATCAACAATTGTGCGGGCGGTAGGGTTTTTGGGATTTTTTAATTACTTTTTCCAACCCAATTTTAATGTGCGAAGTCGATGCTTAAACATCTGGCAAATAGATAAGCATTATCATTTTGTTATTGGTCAATTAAATCGATCCTACTCATACATTCGAACGTCCAAATCTATTAGCATTTGGATCCCATACGTAAAATTGACACCGAACTAAAAAACAAAAGAAGAAAAAAAACCCAAAAAACTTGTCATTATGTTGACTTCATGAGACTCTGTCCACTCACATTTTGTCATTTGTTAAGTTCGGGGACTCCAAAGTGTTTGAATTCAACATTTTAAAATTAATTTAACCTAGACAATGGAATGGAGAACAAGTCGTGCTGATCAGACCCACCCTTGATGTTAATATTATAGTGAACCCTAAAGTATGGTCCAACAACGCTTTTTATCATCGGTATGTTATTAAATTCCGAATTTATCACAACATTCCCCAGATAATTACAATATAGCCATTGATGCATACTCCCAAGAGCCTTATAAAACGCGCAGCGACAACAATGCTTATCGGCCCATAAACTGCTGATAGATCATTCTCGTGAATTGTAAACAGTGTACCATTTTCATAAACTAAGATACAAATTAATAATGGAGTCGCCGGCATCGTCGCCAGATTCCGGCAATTTACCCCGAAAAGTCATTGCCATTGCTGCCGGCGAAGCTCATACTATTGCTCTCACTGGTAAAATATACATACATCAGCACATGAGGACTTGGTGTTGCTTTTAAATATGTGGGTTCTAATTAAGTTCTGGTATGGTGGGTTCTTGTTGCAGGGGATGGGCGCGTGTTCTCGTGGGGAAGAGGAATGTTTGGTCGACTCGGTAACGGTTCTGAATCAGATGAGCTGTTTCCGGTTCGGGTCAATTTTGGTGATTCTGAGCAGCTCAAGTTTGTGGGAGTTGCTGCTGGTGCTTATCATAGCCTTGCTCTTGCAGGTCAGCTACCTTGTTATTGACTTCCACTTTCCACTTGCTATAATTTAGCTTTAGACTTTTGTCCTATGAGATTATGGTTTCCCCTTTAACTGGAAGTCTTAGTAAAGCAGTGAAATTGTTGGTGTGTTAAATCAATTCTAACTAATCATAATGAATCTGTTATTTTCACATATCAATTGAAAAGGGTAGTAGATATGTTGTAAATTTTTGGTGCTCTAATTTTTCTTTGCCTTTACTTGATGGCAGATGATGGCTCAGTCTGGTGCTGGGGTTACAACAGCTGTATCCTCGATACTGGCGTTATCTTTGTTATGCTTAAAGTGAATTCAATGCTATAACTGAATGAAACTGCAACATTATTATTACCATTATTATTTGTGTTTTACTTGCTTTTTCATGCCTTTCATTTGTTACACATCCCTTAACTGTTGTATGGATGGCCAACTTGGTATTAGTGGAAGCAATTCCCTGGTACCTTGTGTGATTGAACAGTTCCTTACAATAGGCGCTCCTGATTCTTCGGAAGATGATTCAAAAACTAACCATAAAGCTCCAATAAAGGTATGAATTAATTTATGTCATATCCTGATCACGTTAACAATCTTATTTGATGTGTTTTGCATCACTTTTATATATCCCAGATTTGTTCTGTCAAAGCTGGAGGAATGATGTCTCTGGCAATTGATAACGCTGGAGCTTTGTGGATGTGGGGCAATTGCCCTCTGCCGGACAGCAGCACCGAAGGTGGTTTCTCTCTTGTAAGCAGTTTCACTCCTAGTCCAGTCTGGGATTTTCATGGTCACACTGTTGTTAAGGTGGCTTGTGGAAGTGAACATGTTGTAGCCCTAGTTAGTGCTGGAGAAACATATAAAGGTGAAGACCTTGTATGCTATTCTTGGGGTGCTAACAATAATGGCCAATTAGGTCTAGGAGATAGAGAGAGCAGGCTACGTCCTAAAATCATTGAAACTTTCAACCAAGATTCGCCTTGGGCAATTTATGAGGTAGCATGTGGATCCTTCCACACAGCTTTGCTTACTCACAGGAAGAGACCGAATGACAGGTTAGAAAGTACGTGCTGGACGTTTGGCCTTGGGGAGAACGGGCAGCTTGGGCATGGAACCACGCAGAGTGCATTGGTCCCTGAACAGGTAAAAGAATTGCCACAGTATGTATATCTCGTCTCTGTTGACTGTGGCCTATTTCACACAAGTGTTGTTTCGTCTGCTGGAGATGTGTGGTCGTGGGGAATGGAGAAGGGTCTTGGCCTCTGCCCAAATGCTAGTTTAACAAGAAATGAAGCAGGGGATGCTATTTCTCCCATCCTTATTTCGGGAAATGGGCCGCATGGACCCAAATTTCGGGATCCTGTTCAAGTTGCTTGTGGGGCTGCCCATACTGTTCTTGTTACAGATGATGGATATAAGCTCTGGTCTTGGGGCAGGGGAAGGAGCGGGGTTCTAGGAACTGGTAAGACAGTTGATTTTTTTGCTCCTGCTATTGTATTGTGGCCTCCACTAACAGAAGAGTTCAAGCAAGATGAACTGAACACTGGTGGTCTGGAAGATGAGATTAAAGCAAAGGATTTGGAAGGAGCTGAAGAAAGGGATGAGAAATTGTCTTCGGTAATGGAGGAGATGAAGCTTCTGCAATCAAAACTCTCAGTAATGGAAAGATATGCTAGCATACTTCATGGTTCAATTTTTGGCAAACCATTTGCTGCAGAGCAGGATATTCCAATCTCATTGAAGGAGATGGGCTTTTTTGATATTACAAAGGAATGGGAGAACATGTTGGAATCAGCAGACCGCAGTAAGCTTGTCAGATTGGAAAGGTTCTATCGGAACATGCTTGCAGGGGTCAAGGATAAGCTTATGAAGAGAAGAATCCAGGAAATTGTGAATGAGTGTTTGCATTCTTCAACCATTGGAAAATAAGAATGCTAGCAACTAAAATAATGGGTTGCCATCTTTTGTTTGAATTGAAGATCATCCATAGTCATTATTCTACATGAAGCTTTGTCAATATGTTGTATTGTAGTGTGGGTTTTTCTTTGGGATCATTTCACTTAATTGATATCTGATTTTTTTTTTTTTTTGGTAATAAACAATGTTGAAGAGAATGGATTAGCACTGGAATGGGTTCCTTTGCGACCAATTGATGTTAATATTTTGTAATTTCATAACTCATAATGATTGTATTCTCAGCTATATATATAGAATGGAAAATTATTACTATACAGTAATAATGTATTAAGAAATGATGTTACATGTTTTAACTTCAATCGTAAACTATGGTACTCAAATCAAAATATTAAGTAAAAAAACAATGATATTAGCTACTTGCAAACTGAAATGAGTGTTTTTTTTAACAAAAAGATATAGGTATCAACAGAAAAATGAGTGAAAACTCTTTGTTATTTGATAAAATTAATCGAAACTTCATTATTGTTTTAAAGCACATTCAAATTCTCTTAGGATATCATTTGTTTTGCTGATCTTACTATTTTACTCCTGATAGTTGTTGATATGGGAATATGAATATTTTAGTTATAATTAATTGAATAATTTTTTTAGTCATTATTAATTAAAAATTAAATTAAAATTCTGGAAAAAATAAGGGATTGTTATAAATTTTCAATTCATTCTGAAATTTTTTTCAGAATTATTTGAAAAATTAAATACAAAATTAATATACATATTTACACACTATTTTTTGGAGAATAATAAGTTGAGGGTATTTAAATAATTAATTAAGGTCGTGTGCGTGTGTGTACACACATACATACATATACATATACATACATACATATACATACATATATATACATATACATATACATATGTGTATATTAACTTTGCATCTACTTTTTCAATAATTTTTTTTTAAAAAAATTCAGAATTAACTGAATATTTATGATAATTCCCTTACTTTTCACCATGGCTTTCCATTTATTTTTACGATTAATTGTGATTAAAAATTAAATGTATTCATATTCCGAATATTAAATAATCCATCGTAATATGTGTAATATGTCGTCGATATATTCAGGAAATAGATGACAAATCATAATATTTCACTCCGGGATGAAAGCTTTGTGACTTGTCGTTTAAAACTTCATCCAAAGATGACATTCCATACAATTAACTTTCTCCCCAGTAAGTATTGTATGTATGATGTGTCATTTATAAAATAATAATCAAAATGACTTGTCGGCATATTATAAATAACATGTATGATATATCGTTTATACGATTTATTTTACTAGAATCAATTTTGTTATATACCGCGTGCACTCGTGAGCATCTGGCTTTCAGAGTTTCTGTAAGTTGGACAAACCCCTCCAAAGCCCTTGCTCACTTATACTCTCCGGCAAATGTCCGGCGAAAATCAAGGCGGAGCTATAGTTCCGTACTCCGACGAGGCTAAGAAACCAGTGGTGTACCCACTGCGGCACGGCTTGAAGCCTCCAATTTCTCGGCTCGGCATCTCCTGGTCTCGAGGCAACTCGCTACGCGTCGCGGTTTTCCGACAACCGTCGGAAGATTCTGAAAATGAAGTCGGAGGAAAGGCGGTGGATGTGAGGCTCGACGGCAGAGACGGAGAGATAAGCGACGCTCAGTGGAGGAGAATCGCCTACGGTTCGGTCTCTCCTTTCGCTCTACTTCAGAGTCGCAAAAATTCTTTCGCCAGCTTGTCCAAGATTTCCTCCACTGCGTCACCGTTTGACGCTGAGTGGTAGCTACTTTTGACGGAATTCTATACGTATTTAAATAAATTAAATTGAATCATTTTATTAGATTAACTGAAATCTTGCAATTACATTTGCTTAAGCTTAGGTAAAATTTTATCTACATCTTAATACATTATCTTTTGCATTGCGTTTATTTCTTTAGTTAAAACTTGATTAGTTCTAAATTTTGAATTTTGACTTTTAGAGCTAGAGAAATAATGGACTGTTTTTTTTTTGTATTATGTATATGCAATTGATCATATTTTGCTGTGAAATCAGGTGGGAGTATGTATTGGAGTACAGCAAGGATATAAGTTCACTTCTTGGTAATCAAACCTGGACGACTCAATCCCTGATTGAAGACCCTAAAGAAGTCTTAAAGGTGAACATGGTCTTTATTTGAGTACAAATAGTTTTTCTTATTGGGCTTGGACTGAATTTAGTCAACTTATGCACGCGTTTAGTGTCTTTCTCAACTGTGGCCTAATAAATCTTTTGTGCAGAAGGATCCGGAGCCGAGCAGTTTGAAGGCTGCATGGGAGCTGATGGAATCTTTTTATGCTGACAAACTTTCTCAAGCATGGTTACCTGAACGGCTTGTTGATTGGTTAGCTGTAAATATCTTCTGTCTGTTTTACCATTCCCTCTATTGGTTTCATCTTGTTGCTTTTTTCATACTAAGGGTCATCCATTGCAGGATTATGATAGTCTCTTCTCTAGCACACAGGAAACTGTCCATTCAAAACTTGTGGATTTTCAGAAGGATCTTGTCAGCTTACAGGTTTGACCTATATATTGGTGTTTCCATCCCATTCATTTTCTTCACTAGTTATTAGAATTCTTTACTAAAGTTCATTTGAAATTTTGAATTCAATTGGGTTGTAAAATATTTGTGCTGGACTCTGCTCATGAGCATGGCTAGAATTCTAGTGAAAGGATATTTAGAACAAGAGTGGGTTCTTCATTAGATGCAAAGTACTTGTTAGGTCTCATGGTTTTTGTAATTTATGTCTCTTCCCACAAAAAAAAAAAAAAGAGAGAGAGAGAAAAAACTACTATTTACATTGCCGATAATTGATAAGGCTCTCTAAAATGGTGGAATCTAATGAGAATGTCTTATGCAGGTAATTGAGGATGAGCCCAAATACTGGGAAGTGATGTCATCAGCACTAGCAGTTGGTTGGCTTGATATTGTGGTAAGTAGTTTTAGGTTTCGTTTTAGATATTTTGGTGTTTTACATTCCCCAGCACTATCAGACATGGTAAGTTCCTTTTTTGGAGTGTATATGAACAATTAGAGATCCTTTTTACATTTTTTTTCACTTGCAGGTAAAACTGTTGCGCTTGCATGGATCTTATCAACTAGATCAGCTTGGAAACCGTGAGGTTGGTAAGGGTAATAAATTGAGCATGAACCACCGTATTTGAAGATCCAGTTTTGATCCGCTTTGAATTTATGAATAAGTTTCTAGCTCATTATGGTTCTATCATTGTTTAATAATCAAGAGTATTGGAGTCTTTCAGAACGTATTACTTGCCTCTTATTCAATCTAATATTGTTTTATGATCGAATGCTGTACAGTTTTATATCTTATTCTTTGGTTGTGATTGAACAGACGGAGAATGGTCTGGTGGAGGCAGTTGCTGTCCTTATTTCAAAAATGCCACGCATGCGTCCGGAATTGGAAGCTGGAAAATTAGGTGAATGCTTTAAAGCTAAGCCTGATTTTATGAAGGTATTTTTATTTTTAATCGTATACATTCTTTTTAAACTTCTTTAGACACAAATGTACTCTTTCTATTTTCAGTGTATATGTGACTTTATATATATATTTGTTAGCTAGGCATGGGAGAAATGGCGGGCACAGATAGCTAAGCTGGAATGCAGTACATTCTGGGTTCAGTGTGCTCATCGTCAGACTCAAGAGGGCCTGAGAAATATGCTGCAAATCATGCTGGGAAACACCAATAATCTTTGCACTCTGATGTGTCACTGGATGGAACTGTATATTGCTCACTTTCTGTACATCAGGCCGTTCACTGTGGTAAATACCTATTTTAAATATGAATATTCTATGCCTTTACGGTCATAAATATTTATTCTTATATCTGCATTGTTTTAATCTTTAAATTGTTATACATTATTTTTTTTGACAGCCAGTTCTCATGCAGACATTTTATGTCTTTCCTTGTGGCAGGGTTTAGAAAGCATGTATGGCCTGGCTCAGAAATGCATTCGGTTGAAACCAATGGCTGCTTCTCATAGATTAATGGGACTTCTCATTGGGATTCTTGGTGAAAATATTGAGGTCAATCTTGTGGATTAGACGTCAGTGGTTTACATTATCCTTTTTTTATTCCCCTTTTTGGTAGTATACTCCAGTTGCCTTTATAATGTTTCAGGTTGTGTTAGCAGAATGTTCCAAAGGGTTTGGTCCTTGGTGAGCTACTATGTTATCGTCTCTCCATTTTTTTTTTAAATCTTTTTCATGCATTAAAAGCAATTTCCTCTGCAATGCTGCTTTTGATTTTGACATTAGTTAAGATGTAGCTTTTCATGTGGCTTATCATTAGGATGGTTACCCATGCCATAGAGGTGTTGACTGCTGGAAGCCATCAAGCTGATACTCTTTTGCATGAAGAGCGTGATAACCTGGGGGGAATTAGCATGGAGGAGCTCCATCGACTTGTTTATGCTCAAGTTCTATCTTCTCATCCATTAACTTGGCAAGTAAGTGTGGATTTCTTCGGAGTCTACCCAATAGTCTATTCTTAAGTTGGTAAGCTGTTTTAGAAGAGTCAAAACTATAGTCATTAATACATGTGCGCATGCCTAATTTCTTTGTTTATCTAGGGGATGCCTTGTGTCTGGATATTCGTCAGCAGGCCTAATTTTTTTTGTATTATTTTTTCATCTATTTCCACCTGTTCAATACTTGTTTCTTTTTTCATTCTATACATTTGCAGCAATGATATATTTTATTTTATTTTATTTTATGTTATTTTATTTTATTTTGCATAACTTAACCTTTTGTCCCTGTGTTGCATACAGATTGCTCCAATTTATTTGACATCATGCATTAAGCAAGGCATGGGTTTGCTGGAGATATTATTGTATAAGCAACCTGTTGATCATAATCAATTACTGCTTAAGGTGATTGACTCATCTTTCACTTCCAGCCTTATTCTTCTCAGCCTTATTCTTCTGTTGCAATTGTGTGTGGTCTTATGTTCTTCCAATCATCTTGTATTTAAAGTTATTTCTATTATTGATGGAAGTACCATGTTTTCATCTTATGCAGAACTTAGAGATCTGCCGCCTATATGAACTTGACAGTGTTAGTTCAAACATTATGAAGGTACCCGCATGTAATTTGGGAATGCATCATTTTCCATGTTGATGTACTCTACTTTTTAACTATTATTGTGAATTTGAGGAAAATCTGGTCTTCCTCCCCCTGAAAGGATATTCATTAGAGTGGCATATATATATGTATGTATGTACGTATGTTTTTTTTTTTTCATTTTTCTGGAATTTTTGGTGTTAATGTTTAGATTGCCGGAATGTACAACTGGAAGCATGGTAAGAAAGGTTCTGGAGTTTACTGGCTTCAGCAAGCTCGGGATGAGGCTCGACTTAACAGGATTGCTCAGCAGATGTTTGATTCTGTTGGAAGGTCCATCTCTGATGAAAGCTTCAGGGTAAATATCATATATTCGTTGAATAAATATTGGAGATTGGTCTTGGGATTAATTTTTTCTTCTAATTTTGTTTTCTGTAATCCATCCATCATCAATGCAGCAATGGGAAGGTTTAATTCAATTGTTGGGCTCTGAACCTAAGACTGCTGGTGGTCTTGAATTTCTGCACAAGTATGATTTTTGTCATCATTGTGCCTTCTTGACTATGTGTCTGATTATTGTTAACAATGTTTGTTGAATCATTTAGATTGGTTCTAACCTATCATGTACAGGTATAGGGATTTCAAGAAATCTCTTCTGCAGATTCGTGATGGGAAAACTACAGATGCTGCTCGCCAAGCTGTAGAGTCACTTATTTCGGTATGTGCAATGGACTCCTTTACTATGGAAATGCTGTAGCTGCCATCATCAACTAAAATTTCAAATTATTTAGACTAGGAGTTTGTCATGGATTGGGCTTCTTTTGAAATGAGCCTCTTCGAACAGACTTATAAATACTTGAGTCTATTGTCGGTACAAATGACCCCTGTGGCTCTGTATTGGGTAGAACATTTATTGGGTTTGCTGTTATAATGTTTCTTTCTCTCTTCTCTATTTGACAACAGTTCAGATTTGCAGCTATCGTGTAACTTTTAATCTGTGTCAGCTCTGATAAATTTCCTTTTTTATTACACTGCAGCTTATGAAGAATCCGTCTACACCTCAACGCTTTTGGCTGCCTCTTCTGCATGATTCGGTGAGCTATTTCTATTTATATTGTTCTGGATAAATCTCTTAAGGATAGAAAAGTTGAGCTCTTCTAAGTGCTAGTCATATAACCGGTGCTTTTTTGTTCTAACATTTAATGGTTTGTGGGGGAAGACTGCATTCTTTTCCCTCTGTTTTTGTGCTTGATAGTTCATTTCATTTGTCTTCCTGCATTACTCGACATCATGCTTCAGGTTTATAACTGCCAGCAGAATTATGAATTACTCTGTACTATCATGTTTTGTGTTTAGAATTTTACGAACACACATGCTTGCTACATGCCTATTTATAAATGCTTTTGTGCAGTTGAAACTGCTTAATTGGGAGGAGAGACCCCTGCTCAATGTCCTGCAGACAAATCTTTTGTTGAATAAACTACAAGAATTATCAATAGCAAGGTTACGACCAGACTTCATTGAAGCTGACTTGCCACCCCATGCATTGAGCTCCGTAAGACTAGCCCTTGCTACAAATCTTGGACGGGCTACCTTAGAGGAACAGTGATACCCGGATTTTTGTCTGAAGCTATTTATTCTTGGTAATTTTGGAAGCAGTCTTTCTTTCTCATGCCTTTTCAATAGCAGAATTATTAATGAAGATGAGAGTTTGCCTTCATCATCTTTTATTAAGAAAATGTGGGGAAATCATTAATCTCTCTACTTTCTCTGTTTCGTCTTCTAATGTAAGTGCATGCGATGCACGGCATTGTACCATAACATATCAGAGTAACTGTCACAGAATGGCCCCGCCACTGCAGTTGGTTCTTGACCTCTACTTTGTGAAGGCTATTGATGTTGAAATGAAAATGATGCAAGATTACATGATCTGTTCATAGCCTGTATTCATAGCTTCTTCTTTTACCACATTGTTTCTGATTGTCTAAGCCCACCAAATATTTCAGCTTTTAGGTGAGTAAAGCATTTTTATTGGAATTGAATTGGTGGTGGGAACTTAGGTTAATAGGTTGTGGTTGTTGATGCTTTTGCATTATAATAGTCATTATTACTTGATAGACTGTTGGGGAAAAATAATTTTTATTTTATTCACTCTTTCAAATGCCAAAATTATTCTTCACTAAGATCATTTTTTTAACTAAATATTCTCTCTTTGCACCATAAGAACTGTAGCTCTGTTATGAGAGCACCAAACAACAATGAATAAAGTAATCGCTGTGAAAAAAAAATAAAACATAGCTTTCAACATCGTCGGATTGTGTAATATTGAGAGTCGTAGTTTATTGTGTGAGGGATGGGAATAGAGTAGAGATGCCTAAAATGTGAGTTTTGGATCAGGACTGTTTGTGCAATACTCATCGGTTAACATTCGCCTCATGAAATGTTAATTTATTTTCTTGCTTTCCATTTTCCCCTCAAAATTCCAATTTTTTTTTTCCATTTTATAATTAATTTTATATCAATATATTTACAGGAGAATTGCATAGTGGCAGACGAAGACATTGAATCTGAAAAGATGATTAAAAAAATAATAAATAAAAAAAGCAAGATGAAATTTTTTTCAGCTGCCCAATATTATAATTATAATATATAAATTAATCATAAAGAGAAAAATGTTTGAGATTATTAACGTGGACTTCCACAAGTTCTACACAACAGCCTGTTACAAATGGGTCACAAGCAAAACAAAAGAACACCAAATGGGCTATTAAAAAATCTAACAACCCCAACTTTGGCTCCCATGAAGAAAATTACTGTGATGATGGTAGCTTCGATCTTTTACAAGGATGCAAACAACAATAAAATGCAATCAACAATAACTTATGATACATACTATAACAAATTACATGTATACTTCGTCTGATAAAAAAAAAAAAAAACCTACTACAAAAGAACTTATAACCCAAAAAATAATAATAATAATAATAATGACTGAAAACAATAAATAAAAGAACAAAGAACCTCGAAGACAAAAAGGAAAATGAAACTAATTGGAGTAGAGAATAAACAAAAATATCTCCATGAGCATATAATGATGTAACAAATATCAAATATCCACACACCTTGTCTCTCAGCCGCATGCCCTTCCAATCTCCTCTTACTCTTAACTTGCGATCTTTGAGAATATTTGCCGGGTTTGACCAAGACAGATCCAATTTACTATACAAAATTAATTGATTGCACCAGTCTGTCGGCACCACCTTTTTAAATACAAGCAGACAACAATAATCTTCTGCGCAGCAATTTCTATGCAGCCAACGGCTTCCCTCTATGAACCATGCCTCAAGTATCTACAGCTTCTTCGGTAGATTGTAAGTTTTCTTAAGAAATCTTGTAGCCGCTTCATCATTCCGGTAACACAAAACACGTAGAAGTGTGTTAGGTTCGGTAGGATTCCACTGCCCAGATGTTGGAGGTAATGGAAGTCTGGACCTGGCAGAAGAGCCATACGTCTCCAAGGTAACACGTCTGAACCGCTCAATGAGGCTCTCTGTATCAGTCCGAAAGAGGGGAAGGACACCTCTTGCTGTAGCTGAAAACTTATCGATCAACTCTATTGGCAAGCCATCACCATTTGCCCAGAATAAATCTTTAAGGGATTTAAAATCATCCTCTATTATTTGGGAGTCCTGCCGGGTGAAAGCACGAGAGGGGCCTCCAGCGAGCAAAACCAGTAAAAACCCATCGAATGAAGCTTTCATTATATCCGTAAGGATCCGTGTACGAACTCTTTCATGCACGGTGTCTGAGATGATCAGCAAATTGCGCTCAAGCTCCTGAAGTAAAGGCTCAATCCTAGAGGAAGATGGCTCCCCAACATACAAGCCATCCCATAAAACATGACTCAGATCATGGAAAACAATTTTGTAAGCCACTGCCTCAGAGAGTTGTTGAACTCCTTCCACACAAGCAGCTGGCGTGAGTTCAAACTTCTTCCCTAGACCATTTGAAAAGTCTTCTGCATGAGCAGATTCGCAATTCCTCAAATGAGTAATTACCCTCTTCTCCAAAACATCCAATTCACTTTTGATTCGGTGAAAACTGTTTATACGAATACAAAGCTGAGGTACCCTAAAGGAAATTTCCCCGTTCATTGTGGCAACCTGAGAATTCTTCTTTTGAGAATTGGGAGACTTTTCTTTCTTCTTCCACACTCCTTGAAACTTTGATCCTGTAGTACATCTGGTCAGTGCTGGCATAGTAGGAACATATGTGTTCCGAGATCCTATAAAACAAAACAAAGGATAGCACTTATTAAACAGCATGGAAACCTAAAACATGGGAAAGATCAGCTGTTAAGTCTTTCAACAATTACCACAGCCAGATTTTGCCTTAGTAACATAGTACTGAAGACATCTGTCAAGGCCAGCCATCAAGTCAGGTAGCAATGCTGGGTGCATCGGAATTGGCAGCTGAAAAAATGCATCTAAAGTTTCATCAATAATTCGCAGAACTTCAACAGCAGATGAAGCAAATCCTTCTTGGTTTTGTTGTGGGTTCCAATCCTATAATATGCAGAAAACAGATGAGATCAAGGAAACTCAGAAAATATCCTGGCAGAAGCAGCAAAACAATAAATTGTAGGAAATAACCCTAAAGGAATGGAGCAACAAACAATCATTAGGAAGCAAGATTGTACAAAGCATTTGAATTGGCAATTATAAGCGCATCTATTTTAAAATGTGACATAGAAGATGGTTTCAGATACTTGTTCCATTATGCTATGTGGTTGAAATCATTAAAACTTAACATATTACGATTTTTTAACCCACCAACTCCATCCAATAATGCTAAACTTTCTACATACCTACAAATCTCTTGCCTTTCTATGTTCACCTAGTTTTAGACTGGAGAAGTCTGTCAGACACTACGACCTTGGTAGTTATGAAACTCATGGGATACAAATATTCCAGGGACCCAAGGGTTATGACACATAATATTCTTCATAATCATAAAGATAATGCTAATTTACAGCACGCACCTCTTGTTGCAAGTTCCTGTCAACCCATTCCTTCAATCTGTCTATTCTTGTCTTGAGCCACATTTTCACCAGATTTGCAATAGCAGCTTCGGCCTCATAGGGAGGCATCTCACGGATTATTGCCTTCCCACCATCATCACTGTCCACTGAATCCTCCACTGCAATCTGCACAAGATCTTTCTCCAATTTATCTGCAGCTCTCAATACTTGAACTGCATCTGGTGTTAACTCCACTATGCTCGATATAAATTGCTTTATCTCATTCCCATAGCAAGCATGAAGAGTGGCCACAGCAACACCTGCTGCCAAAGGATGCCATCTCTTTAGTATTGGACTGAATACCCGCCTCTCTTTAATGGCCAGCTCACCAACATCCTTTGCGAGGATAGCAAGTACAGGAAGAGGATTGGGCTGGTTTTTAGATGCTCTTCTGCTTGAGTCTGCTTTCTCCATTCTCTATAAGAGAAACCAAACATGTCTAAAATCATTATTCAATCCCAAAAAATATGAATACTAAGAAATAAAAATGTTAATCCATGTGATTATTCTCAAGTGTGCAATCTTTTAGGCCAGATCTTAGAATGCTCTTTAACTAAAGGAAGAGTTTTGAACTAAGCAATATTGATGTTTCTAAATTGAACTAGCTCGGAGTAGAATTAAGTTAAAATTGTTGACCTGGTGCCAGCTGTGCCCACCCTAATTGACCTGCAGCAAACGTTTTGGCATTCACGCATCTTGCACACATAAAATATTGTGGATGTAGACATGTTAAAAAGGAAAAAAAATAGAGAGAAAACTGAGCCTCTCTCAGTCCAATTAAGTCTATACACCAATATCATCACCTAAAGCATCATTTTCATAGGGTCTCCTATGAAAATAACATATTGACAAATTTTGGACATGAAAATGAAAACTAATAAAAATGGTCTCACTTTCTAAAAACCTCATTTTCCAAAGAATGTTGACTAGAATCCATTGCCTTGCTGCACTAAGAGACCCATCTTGTTTATATGAATCAAAATTTAGTACTTTACGCACAAAACATAGATGGAGGGCACAGTCATACTATATAAGTACTGGATTCACAAAATCTAAAGTGTAGCCTGTTTGATCACTTTTCAATAGAGAAGCCTGTGTCTGCTACAGAAGAAAACAAAGACTTACCTGAGCAAAAGCTGTTCTTAGTGATGATCTGATGTAGGTTTCAACCCTGTTTCGGGGCACATCGACTTCACCTTTCCTCCTTCTGCGATACTCATTAGATATATCCTCCGTTAAAATTTTTGCTGATGATACTCCCAGAGAAACAATGCCGTCCATGGTTTCAAGGTTTCCATCATCAAATGTGTCATGGTATGCTAGAAGCCTCTTCTCTGCCCAACTCATAATTGAAGTCAGCGTAGAGCTCAAAATCTTGGCATACTCTGGATCCTTTGTTGCCTTTGCATCTTTTGCAACTTCCGCTAGCTGATTATCAGCTGCATAAAGTAGGTCTGTATCAGCTTGACCAGTTGCAACAAAACGGTGAAATAAAACCCATGTAAAGCACATATTGTGGAGCATCTGATTCATTCCAAGAATTACCCAAGTCTTCTTTATTTGTTCCATAAGCTCATCAACTTCCTCAATGATAGATGTCTCATAACTAGAATCAAAACAGGCTTCTAAAAGCATTTCATACAGTCTGAGATTAAACGGGAACCCATCAGCCCAATGGCACGGCTCATTCAGAGACCCATCAGATCTTGAAGCAAGTGATATGACAGTGCTACGAAGAACTTGCATCGACTCATTGTTTCTCCCAGTTTCAATGGGCCGGTCCAAGGCGGCGCTAATGATTTGTCTCAACCGTTGTGCAGCAATATTTGACTTATCAAGTGGCACACGAGGATGCAAAAGGAGTCCAGCTTCAAGAAGTTTCAGGGTTCTCTTCTGCCATGCATCATATTCTTGTTGATCTGTAAAATCTGAATACTTGAGCTGCTGTAACAGCTCTAGGGGAAGCACTGTTGACTCAATTTTCCTTCCAACCTGTAACCAACACATCAAAGGAAGCCAATTTTTTAATATGCCAAAATAATCAATCCTTGAATGGCTATGAATTTCAGCTAAAATTTATATGGTAGTTTCAGTTGTATAATTAAGAACCAGTGAAGACAAGCCAAAAGCAAACAAAGTCACATTTTGACAAGCATTATATACAAATAAGGAATCAGCTAACTAAGCCTCTAATTTAAAACAAACAAATAAATTTTAGTAATTATGCATTTCAACAAAATCAAGATCCATTTTGATCAGATCAAAAGCTGCAAAATTTTAAAAAATAGCGAATCAATAATCTCGATTTTATCTCTGTTCATAGCAAAACGACCAGAGCTACAAGCCAAGAAAAAAAAAACGCCGACAAAATAAAAATGGAAGCAGATCAAAGAAAATTAAAAATATAAATTAAGCTGACCTGGGCGGCAGATATCCTCAAGAGAGCTCGCCGCACTCTTGAATCAACGGTCTCAGAAACTCCCATTTGAGTCCTCATTAACTCACCAACAGTCAGTGCCTTCTTGGACTTCCCCTGGCCCGAGCCGGGACCCGACCCGGGGCTCTTCTTGGAGCCCGAACCCGGAGACTTCAAGCCGAGCGCCTTCTTCATTTTACTAGCGGCAGCGGAGGTCAGCGAGCGCTGGAGCGTCGGCGAGTTGTGACTCGGGGAGCTGAGGTTGTGGTGAGTTGGAGAGTCGGAGGAGGAGCTGCTGTTGGGGATGAAGGAGAGAGGCTTACCAGTGGAGGTGCGGCAGGCCGCAACGAAGATCTCGTAGGCAGTGAGTCGGAGGTCGGAATCGGAGAGCTGAGTGAGTTGACCGAAAGGCGAGGGGAGATCGACGGCGGCCCTCGGAGGCATTGTCAGCTGCGGCGGAGACGGTGGCGGCGGCGTGGATTCTCGCTTAGAGTGGCCAAGCGAAAGGTCTCTGAAGAGGTGAGCCATTCTGTCGTTTGATTTCTGAAAATTTCACCGCCCAACCTACTTTAATGTTAAAACTTCTGTGACTGTGATCGACCAGCTGAGGATCTGTTTCGTTTTTTTTTTTTCCTCCTTTTTTTTTAATTTTATTTTGCTTTTTGTCTATTTGTTTGTTTGTTTTTTTCACTTTTTAGTTGGATTTCTGGTGTGAACGTGTCAAAATGCGTGAATTAATTTTTATTTATTATTATTATTTTTATTATTAAAATGTGTGTAAATTGATTACTTTCTCATTCGTTTGTTATTCTTACCGTTGGCTTGCCTTCTGCTGTGTTGCTGATTTTTATTTATTTATTTCTTTCTCAATAATAAAAGGAGGGAAATAATAATAACTATGAGAGATAATTAAGTGTTGGTAGTCTCTATATTATATTAAATGTACCATACATAATTAATAAGAATCACATAATTATATAGGTTTCATAACTTGTGTGGTTCTTATTAGTTGTGTATGGTACATTCAATATAACATAATAAAATCCTTAAGTATAAGGTTGCTTTTGTTTATATTATCAATTCTATTTACTAGACAACATGTAATTACGTTGAATATAAAAAAGAGGGGCATGTCCAATCAAAATATTTTTTTCTTTTAGTTAATTTATAAAATCAACATTATTCACGATAGACTATATAATTATATAAGAAATATCATAAAAAAATAGGTGATAACTACTATTTATTTGATTAATAATTATAAAATAAGCATAAAAGTAAGTTTTTGTCGTTAATCTACATAATTTTCGTCCATAATCTACAACATCATTTTCTCTTAGGAAGGATTATATATTTATAGTCACGTGTATAAAAATAAGGTCAAAATATATTTATTTAATTAATTATTATAAAATAAACAAAAAAAGGAAAGTTGTTACACACTAAGCGCGGTTACATTGAGGGTTTTTAGAATAAGAAAATAATAAATATAAGTTTTGAAAAAAAAAAAAAAGGTCAAAATTGTTGGATGGATGAAAGAAAGAAAATGTTTTGAGAGAAAAAAAATTACTTTGAACCCATCAAAGCAACTACTAACCATATAAAGATCTAAAGAAGGCGCGTGAGCCGTGAAAGGTGAAGGCCGCCACACCAACCGAGTCGTGGTGTTTATTTTGGAGAATTAAAAAAGAAAATTAAAAGTGAGAAAGAGAGCTGGAATTGGAAGGCAAAAGGTTGGATACGGCGTGTAGGATCCTTGATTGGAGGCCGCGGATGGGGGCCATATGCATCGATTAAAGAATTATTTTCATACAAATTCTTGATGCAATAGTTTTTTTTTTTTAAAGTAAGTATTAATAAAATAAAATAAAACAAGTGAGTGACGGTGGCAGAAAAATCTTGGCTGCCAATTTTGTATTACGACTACTGGGGCCAGGGCCTATGATGATGACAGCAACCCGAACCCAATTAATTTAGTAAACAAATAAAACCTATCATTTACCTTCAAGTTCAAGACAAAATCAACAAATTTTTTTAGTTGCAGTTGATGTTAACTTTTGCGCGGTAATTTACGATTTGACTTTTATTGGCTCACTAGTTAAAGCTTGCTGCTCTCGCAATATTTGAGTTCATTATGGAGACTTCTTTCCTTCTTTAGTTTTTTTTTTTATTTTTATGATATGAGATTATTACTCAAATTACAACTTAAATTACATGAAAGTATAATTAATATGTACAATCATATATATATAGACATTAATGCTGATATGGCACCGCTCAAATTTTTAACACTCTTAAATATTTTCAAATATTCGAGGAACATCAAACTCTCATCTTGAGAAAAAAGACTACTTTAACTCAAGTTGTGGAACTCTAAGGAAAGACATTTAACTTAAACCCATATAATGGGTCTGCGGAGGTTCGAACCACTTCCGAGTGGCTCTAACCACTTCCGAATGGCTCTAACCACTTGGGATAAGCCCAAGCGGTTCATTCCTTCTTTAGTTATATAATAATTAAGTAGTATCCGTCGAATGAGGAGAGTATATGTATATCATATGTAATGTCTATCAGATGTATTGACGCATCACACTAAATTTTTCATTATATTTTTTAAGTTTCTTATTACATGTCTCAAGTATTTTATTTTTGTGCCAACTTTTTGTCATATGTCTCAAATTTAAGAGACTTTGAGAAATGAAAACATAACCGGAGACATACAATAGAAAATATGAAAATAGATGGAAAATTTTAACTGTAATGTATTGATAGAGCCAACTTATAAATTGTAGTTTTGCCCCTACATGAATCGTTGTTACTATATCCGAACCAAGCTCCCTCCCAACAATGATTTTCTTTAATATGGTGCAAAAGGAAGGAAAGTCAGTGCATGGGGTGGTGACTGACGAAAAGGTGACATTTCATTCCAATTCATTAGCAAGGGACGACAAATGAAACAAAATGGGAATCTCCAGGTCCCATTTCCTCTTATTATCATTGAACTGTTCAGGCATACCGAGGTGCACTACTTTCCCAATGTGCGAGCTGCTAGCCTGACGACACTCATCAAATAAAATTTAATTTGGTTGGTGTCTTGTTGTTACTAAATTTATAAGCTCGTTGCATGATATATAATTTCAAATAAATGGTTTAAACAGTAAAAAAAGAAAGGTGCTTTTGGGCTTTTATTACCATTTAAGATTCAGTTACGAATTTTAGATACATATATTTATATTATAATATAAAGGTTTATCAATCATAGCTCGAATATATTTTTCCATTACCTGCGTTTTGGAAGAAATTTACTTTTATTTCATACTCTATGTAAACTGGGAATTAAAAGGGGGGGGGGGGCGGCTAACGGGGCTCAATGGTCCACCGAGGCCAGCGGCGTGCTTTCGGGCAAATGATTATCAGTGTCTTCAGGTGGGAGGAAGCCAAAAGTGTTAACAAATGTTATGATTACAAAATTACAATAGGTAAGTAAACGAGAAGTTTCTGTGGAATTGATAGTCAGCAATGGCCATCAACCCCTTATGATGAGGTCGTATATTGATTCTACCATTTACATTGAGAAACAAGCTTCTGAAAAAAGCCACCTAAAGCACTTTTTACTGATAAAATTCTGAGGCCGGTGATAGCAAATTACATTTTTTGTAATGTTGTTGCGTTAATGTGTACACAGCTCTGTTGCTTCTGTTAACTGCTCAGACATTATTAATCCGTAACCCGCCTTAATTCTGAGCAGAACTTTCTTCAATTCAGTTCGTTGCACTGATTCGGAACACTAGCAATTAAAGAGTAACAAAGAAGTAAATAACCTTTTATTGGGATGCAACCACAATGCATTTTTGTCATCATTATTATTTTTAAATAGTGATCAGACAGACAGTTGTTATTGTTCTTGGATAATTGTATAGCCAGCTGACTCATGGTTTCTAGATGAATTGCTGCATGAAAAGACAAGAACCTCACATGGGGTTTAGTCATGCCACATCCCAAATTACACAATACAAAAGTACAAAGAACGCTAGTTTAAATAAAATACATTATCTAACCTTCATCCATACTCATGACTTGGTAATATTTAATGTGCTTCAAAAGTTTTTGTATTTTTATGTGCGGCTAACTGTTTAAGTAAATGTGTGCATGTAACAACCTTGAGCGCATAAGTTTGAGTCCCAGTCATTATTGAGACTTGACTCCTTTCTGATAGGGGTTTATTTGATTTTTTATTTTTAAATAGATTAGATTTTTTTCTAATATTAGGTGAGAGTCGTTGTTCGAACTGTGTCGTACTACAATCATAAAAAAGAGTTTCAATTATTATCTTATTGTAAATATTAATAGAGTTATAATTGTAATATATTAATATTTCCAAAAAAAAAGGTAAATAGGCACATGTGAAGAGTGATGACAACAGTAACATGGTGCTTAAACGTCATACAAATCATGATCTTATAACTTAAAATGTCTTGATATTATATATGTGAATTTTAGAAATAGTAGAGCTTCAAAGACAATTGACAATACGGACCAAATATAGCGTCCCGCACTATTTTGTTTTCTTTTTTTGGGTTGTATTGTTACATCTAAAAGTAAATTATGATTTGAAATCTGGTGATAATCTAAATATATACTTTTGTGACGCAAATCTTATTAAATAATAAGGAAATTGAGGAGAGAAGACTATTTTATACAAAAGAAATTGTTCCTATGGAAGGTTGATTCACGCATATTGTAGTACGCCTATAAATATGTCAAGTAATAACGAAATTAAGACGAAATCTACTCTATATAAAGAAAATTATCCCCATAGAGGCTTGAACTCACGCCTTTTATAGTGCACCCCAAAAATCTCTCAAGTAATAAAAAAAATTGAGAAGAAATTTACATTGTCCATAAAAGAAACTTGAACTAACGCCTTAAGTGTTTGTGGTTGATCTCACCATTAGATCTTTAGTCGAATGACTAAAAAATTCTTAGTTACATTCTCAATTTTTGAATATTACAAATAACAGAGAGTAATTTTGACATAAAACATGTGGTCAGCGGGGAATTTCGCATTTATGTAACAAACATGGTGTAACCGAACACAACTGAATTAGCCCAAATGTAATAACCCCCTACAAAATTATGATTTGAAAGATATTCGTTTCCTAATTATGTAATAACCAACATAGCCGTACCCTTTTCGTAATTATGTTTGAAAGATATTTGTTTCCTTTTTTTGAAATAGAACCTCCCGGCAAAAATTTATTCCCATAACTGACTTTGAGTGGGAAGTAGAAGAAAGCAAAGTACAAAGTACACGCAAACTCACAAGGCAAGCATTTCTTCAAACCGAAGTATTTCCCACACGAAACGTCTAATCACACAGTCCCCCGGCTTCTCCATCCAGCTTTCCCCATAATCATTTTAACAAACAGCTTCAATACACAAAGATTAGGAAGAAAAAGAGGGGGAAAAATCGTTATGTCAACGCTAGGCGATGATGAATTAAGCTTAATCCTTAACCGGATCAACGATTCGAACGACAGAAACTCGTTCTCTCTTGTTTGCAAGCGATGGCTGAGAGTTGAGGGTCAAACCCGTTTGTCTATTCGGGTCATTGAAGCCGATTCTCTGCATAATTTTCTACCCAGATTCCCAAATTTACGCTCATTTGAATCAACGAGGTTTCTCAGCAATGCCCATCTCCAATTTGTGGCCAAAACATGTCCTAAAATTCAGATTTTTAATGTTAATCTCAAAGAAACACGTCAAGTTTTTGATGAGTTTAGTAATTTGTCTGATTCTGATGATGTTGGTGATGAAGGTATTTGTGCTATAGCAAATGGATGTCCAAATTTACGTAAAGTCTCATTGAGAAGGAGAAAGAGTGCTGGCAACGTTGGGGTTATTTCGATTGTTAATAAATCAGCTCAAAGTTTGACAAATTTGGACTTAGGGAAGTGTAGTTTGATTAGTGATCAAGCTTTGGAAGCCATTGGGACGCTCAGGACAATTCGGGTTCTGAATTTGGATAGCTGTTCATTGATTACAGATCAAGGTTTGGCGTTTTTGGCAAATGGGCATTGCTCTAAATCTTTGAAGAAGTTGGTTTTGACAGAATGTGATAGAGTTACTGATTTTGGGGTGTCTCTTTTGAAGCAAATGAGTTGTTTAGAGGACCTGAATTTAGCTGAATGTGGGCCAAAAGTGACTGATGCTGGTGGGACTTCTATAGCTTCGATGAAGACACTTGAAAGGCTGAGTTTTTCTTGGTTGATTAATGTAACGGATGTTACACTCATTGCAATTGCCAAGAACTGTACAAGATTGGCGGCAATCGATTTAACTGGGTGTGAGTTGATTACAGGGGCAGGGATTCGAGCTTTTTGCCACCATGAGTGCTTAGAAAGTCTAGTGTTAACTTCCTGTTATAATATTTGTTCGGATGATTTGGAAACTCTGCTTACTTGCCAGTCATTAAAGTGCATTGTGCTTGATAAAGGTTTGAAAATTTGGATACCACTGGACTTGCAGGAAAACATAAGCAGGTTCTGCCAGCTAAACTGGAGATGATGGATTAATGGCCGATGTAAATTTCATTGTAATAAGGTTAGTGGAATCACGACGTGTACTCTGAGAGCAATTTTAATTAATACATATGTTTAGTGTTTTCCTTTAATTTTAATGCAGTGGATCATATTATATTCAAGCAGATTTATATTCTGCCTGTGATCAAATGGGTGGTCAATGCATTCTTGCATGCACGTGTTCTTAAACTTGATTTTCATGAATGATGATATTCCTTCTTTATTAGATTTTTAGATTGAGAGTATGGTCAAACGACATCTCTCAATGGTTTATTCATGAAGTGATGAAGACTTTTATTTGAAAGGTTTCTTAGACTATGCAAATGATAGCTCTTAAAGACATGTTTTAGGTTATTCTAGGAAGTTATTAAGATTAAGAATGCAGCAATATGATTGCCGTCACATGCACTTAAAAGATTAATTCTTGGCTCTGCCTATGTTTGCGTTTTATTATAGTTTGTACTTGGAAGAATTCTGTTCTCTTATTTTCTTTCTTATGGCGCTTTTTGCTTCCCCTTGTCATCATTTTTCCTTTTTAAGCATGTTAAGACTCAATCAAACACTTCAAGAATAGTCAAATGTAGGTGCATATTCGGTAATGGGGTTTATTCACTGCTACTCTTCCTTCCTTCAACCCAGAAGATTTTTCCAGGAGATTAGAAATTAATTATGTGGGTTCAGTAACAAAGCTTGTCCATGGTATCCATGGAGTGATAAAATTTGTGCTGTTGACTAAGAGTTACCAATTTAATTGCTAAATGTTGTAGCTATGAAGCTTTCAGAACTTCACAAAAGCGTAATTCAATCAGTCATCATAGTTGTGTTTGATTTTAGTTGTCATGAAAATATACATATTACTCATTTAATTCTTTCTTCTGTAGGGTAGAAGGAGCTATATAGCGGGATGATAAGTGAGGCTGCGAGGAGACGGAATTGCAATATAATTTGATCATTGCTGCATTTGTTAATCAGTCAGTCAACGAAGCATGGCTTTTGTTTTCAGAGAATGTCCTATTTTATTGTTCACAGACTCTCTACTTTTAAGCTGAACTTGTAACTGAGCTGTGTTACTATTATTATTATTATTTTTTAAGACATTGATTATAATTCGGAAACTCAGTAGAACTTGGAAGATTCAACTTCGTACTTTTTGTTGATATTCTTTTGCCAGTTGCAATTTTAAAAATACTACCCGATAAAAGGGCGATGAAGTAATTTCAATCGATCGATTGCTGAAGGCGACAACTTTCGCTGAAACTGGTTCTCTGTCTTTCTTTCTGCTCAGAAACTCAAGGGTTTTAGCTTTCGCGTCTTGTCCGTAATAAAAAAATCGAAAACCCATCTGGTAATATTCCGTTTAATTATTGCATATGGTAGTTTGCTCCTCATTTTCTGTGAAGCATAATGCCGAGAAGTGTTGGTCACGCCGGGAACAAATAAGCTATTTGGCTGAGAGGGAGACTGTGAGAGTGAGAGACTTGAATGATTTGTAATATTATAAGCTAGGTGAAGCGAAGTAGCTCAGTTCATGGGTTTTGGCTTTTCAAATAGCTGTGGCATTTCCCCACTGCAATAGCCTGCATTATTATTTAAAGAAATTTCTTTTATTTAATTTTGAAGAATCCGGCAATTTCTTGTGTTTGTTTTCTTACACGCAATCTGTATCCTTGCGGCCCAGACAAGTAGCAATCTCCAGTCAAGTGCTTTCGCATCAAAATAAACAACCGCCACATATCCAAATCCAATTCCAATGCCACTAAGAAGTAGGTGCTTTCTCTTGCTTCAATTTAGTAATGTTACTAGTTTTGCTTTCCCTTTACTTGAAACTTAACCATTGAGAGAAAGAAATAGCAACACTTGCGGAAGGAAAGGGTGGATTCTGCTGGGTCTGTGTAGAATGCCTCAATCATATAAGCAATTAGCTATGAGTTTCTTTGTTTATGTGATTATCTTTTCATGTTAGCTTTTAACACTTGAAATGTCCGGTTTCTGAGATTCCTAATGAGAAAGAGGCTGTTTATCGAGCACTTGATAAATGCCTTCGTGTCATTCAAGTATAACACTTCTAACCCACTTGACATACTTGTGCTTCTGTGGTGATTTAAATGTGATTGCAGGCTCAATTTAGATGACCTCTACTACTGAAATCTTGATGGTTTTAGAAAAAGAATTTGAGCTACTTGTTAATTGATTCAAGGGAGATGTAGATATTATAATTCTACCTTCTACTACAATCAGTTGTTTGATGAATCCTCACGTTAAAAAGTTTATGGGATTTAAGCAATTATATGAGGAATAGCCGACGAATGAGAACTTGATGTATCTCAGAGTTGGATATCGTTGTTCATAGATGCTTATCAATCTTAGCCTCTCAGAAAGGAAGCTCAATCACGAATTCTCAGGTACCAAAGTGGATGTTGAGCAAGGGTCGAGGTTAGGAGCCATGAACATATGACACATTTTTACTAGCGTTTGACAAGGATCAGAGGGCAGATGAGGCTGCATCATTGTGGAACATGATTTTGCATACACATACTCGCTCTATCTAAAAGCCATTGTTTTCGGGGATGATCTTTTTATGTGATCATCATAACATGCCAGATAAGACTATTGAGGTAGTAAAAAATGGGGTACAATTTCACCTTACTCCTGTAACTACCTGTACAATCAATGTAGTGCTTTTTTCTTAACTGGAAAATAAATTTGGGAGCCTTTCTTGCACAAGAATCATATATTTGGGGCCTTCAGTTTTAAATTTTCTTGGTATTTAATTTAGGTATTTGCAGACCTGGAGGAGCTTGGTGTTAAGCCAGACGAAGATACCGTCAGAAGAATTGGAAGTGCCTTTCAAGTCAAGATGACAAGCAGAAGCTGGTTCTTAAAAAGTATCTCTCTAAATGGAGATACATGATACACCCACTGTAGAGGCGAACGAGTACGAGTGATGTTAAACGAAGAGATCACGCCATGCCCTCAGTAGGAGTTTAGGACTCATGAGACAACCAGGAAACATTGGGACTTCTTAAGTATCATCTACAAGGCTTCCAACACCATTCCCATATAAATATAAAGCAGAAGGCAAAGGATAATTAAGGGATTTTAGCATAGATCTAGACCGTTGATTGCCTATCGAGAACACTGGGCGAAATCCTTGAGACAATAAACGGTCTGGATGAGATTGAACGAGGTGGAAATAGGTATTTGGATAGTAATAGATATCCCACATTGATAAAAAGTAGCTGTGGGCCGAGTGGAGATTGGCTATAAAAGCAGGGCTGAGAAAACGTTTAAAGCATCTTTGCGCTTGGGGCAATGACGCAGCTAGTGAGGTTCTAACCGAGGCGCGTCTATTGCTGGTTGAAAACTATTTCCAAACCCCCTCGTAGGCCTGGGTTCAGCCCTGGCCTTCGAGAATTTCTGGAAGGGCTCCCTACGGGGTAAAGCCCTACAATTCTTAGTTCTAAGTTTTGTTTTATAATAAGTAAGAATTGCCTGCGAATGGACAAAACAGAAACACGGAATGGTAACAGAAACGGGAGCTGACGACTGCCGTTTCTGTCCCCTTGCTTTGGCCTCCACCCATTAAGGGCAAGTATCGTTGCTTGAATTATATTAAAAATAAAAAAATATTGTTGTTAAAGATTTAAGGTTTTTAAATCTTATGTCACACGTTTAAGCTATAGAGTTTTATAAATTTCGTACAAATAAAAAAACTAGCGACCAGAACTCGAGCTTCAAGCCCACAATGGCTTTGTAACAATTTCAACCTCCTTAACTAATTGGAGGACATTGGCAAAATTTTATGCAAACAAATAAGTTTTGTGCGACGTCGTCCCACATCCTGTACGGAAATCACGTGCGGGAATGCACATTCTTTTGCCCGAGTACATAACATAGGAGCTGGAGGTTACTTGGCTTGCGATCCACAGATAGACAGATATCGTCACTTGCGACTGCAAGAAAGACAAGGAAAAAAAGGCGCAAAAATATGGGGTCACATTCGTCGACGAGGGCAGTAGGTGCAATTCTTCACAGAATCTCAAACGGAGTCTCCTCAAAGTGGTCTCCTAATTCATTTGCACTCTCAAAACACGGCCTGCTTAGTAGGAACCTTTTTTCGTCAGCATCATCAATATCGTCATGGATTCCCCTATACGAAGTTAAGCACTGTAATTTTCAAGTGAGGACTATACGGACATTCGCTCCTGTTTGTATGGGCAGGCGTTCTAGCAAAATTGCTGGCCGAAAGGTCTCTCTTTTACACTCTTCGTCTCTCTCTGAACTTGTGCTCTTCTTTGCAAAATTGCTTGTAATTATTTTTCTCTTACTGGGTTACTTGTTTTCCATGGCTTTATTGGCTTATGATTTGTACGTTCACTTGAAGGCCACATGTTTGATGAAGTGCCCGAGTGAAATTCTTGAGATCACCTGCATTTGAAAAAGTTCCTTAGTTTCTTAATGTGGATGTTTTAGAAGTAACTTATCCTTGCGTAAGACATGTTTTATACTTTTTAGATTGTTAAATCTAGATTTGGGAAGACACTTTTCTCTTGTCTCTTACAGTAGTTTCTGAATTTGCTTTAATGCAGGGGGCTCAAGATGCAAAGAAAGCAAAGCTGTATTCGAGGATGGGGAAGGAAGTCATATCTGCGTAAGTTAGTCTCTGAGCTACAATTAAAATTACATTACGGAATGTAGGAAGAACATTAATAGATTATTGTGTTTGTATTGGATTATGCAGTGTCAAGAAAGGTGGTCCAAATCCAACGTCAAATACTGTTCTAGCTGCTGTTCTTGAAAAAGCCAAGGAGCTTGATGTACCTAAAGATATTGTGGAGCGCAACATTAAGAGAGCTTCCGAGAAGGGACAAGAAGCTTTCATTGAGAAAGTATATGAGGTTGATTCTGATACCATTAACAGTTTTTATCCAGACGTTGCTGCTATGGTTGATTGGTAGCTTTATTTGAGTTGTTAGTCTCTGTATTTTTTCCCTGATTTTGATCCATAATGTGGGTTTTGTTGGCTCTTCTAATAAAGCGCTTCTACCATCTACAGGTTTATGGTTATGGTGGAGTTAGCATAGTAGTTGAGGTCCTTACAGATAAAATTACTCGATCTGTGGCAGCTGTAAGAGAGGTAGTGAAGGACTGTGGAGGGAAGATGGCAGATCCAGGATCTGTTATGTTCAAGTTTAGACGTGCTCGAGTTGTAAATATAAAAGTCACAGATGCTGATAAAGATCAGCTCCTTGACATTGCCTTGGATGCTGGTGCTGAGGATGTTATTGAACCTCCAGTAAATGAGGACGACACTGATGAAGATAGGGCAGAAAGGTAGCACTTCACTGTTTCTTTTTGCATTATATTATGTCTCCCTTCTATTTTTCTGATGCTTCAGCCTCATTTTCTGCTATTTGTAACTAATGTAAAATCTGTTACTTATTATGCTGCCAATATTTTTGCCTCATCAACTGCAAAGTTACAATGGTGGATGGTAATGGATAGTGATGCATTCAAGTACTAACAGGGTGCATCTTCAAAACTGTAAAGGAATACATATATAAAATTCTTATGTTACATACTTTGAAACTGATTGTGGGTTCTAAGTTCAAACTATTGTTGATCTTAATTATGAGGACATTGATGCATGCATGACCGCCTAGAGTATTGCAGACCGATTGGATGATTGTGTCTTGTAGAAACTTTTTGGTGAGTTAGGTCTTGAGCATGCAATAAAGCTTTCATCTATAGTTTTTTCTTCTACAAAGTTCTGGGTGTCCAGAAAAAGGATTATTCTTTCATTATTATAGAATAACTTGGGGTATATTACATAAAATGAGTGTGACCTGTGTGTATATTAGTTCTACAGGTCCTTCATTTCAAATTTGGTGCAAGTTATGTCTGCTGTTCAACCGTAGAATGTTCTAACCATTCATTGTTTTTCCTATTAGGTATTATAAGGTTGTAAGTACATCAGAGAATTACACAGATATAACAACAAAGCTGCGTGAGGCAGGAATACCTTTCGAAACTGATAATGGTTCAGAGTTGCTTCCAATAACAACAATTGAGGTATGTGTCTACTGTTGATTTGATGATATCTTTTCTGTTTATCCTGTTGCTAGTGAGTTTTTTTTTTTAATTTTTAATACGTGTCTAGTATTGATTTGATGATATCTTTTCTTTTTATTTGGTCACTCATGAGTTGTTTTTTCTGTACATTTGAGGGATGCTCATTGCATATGATCTAAAGGCATTTTCCTTGTGTTGACTGATAATGGGACTGCTCATTGTGCATAGGACATGCACCAAAATGCTTTGACAACATGCTTTCTATAAAGATGAATCTGTAGCTGTTTTAAAATGATTGTTGTTTTGCTGTTTCTCCCACTTTCAAATTTTGAAGTGAAGTGGTCATATTGTGCCTGCTGGGTTTCAGGTAGATGATGAGGCTATGGAATTGAACAAGGAACTTATCTCAAAGTTACTTGAACTTGACGATGTTGATGCCGTTTATACCGACCAGATATGATCAAACTAGTATCTTTTGTCACCATCTCAACAATTGAATCGAGGTTTTGATGCTGCAGTCTTCTTATATCTTATTTTTGCTGAGCAGAGGCTTTAGAATGTGTTTGGGAGTGAAGTGCTGTAGTTTTTAAGCTGCAACTACTGTGGAGTAAAAGTTATAATTGTGGAATATAAGTTGAGAAAAAAAAAATTACTAAGCTGTCAAAATCCAGCTACAAATGTTACCAAACAGCTTAGTAGTTGGGTTTTGACAGCCCAGTCACTTCACCACACTCCCAAACAGGCTCTTAATTTAATTTAGCCATGCATATCAGCATATCAAATGGAAAGGTTGCCTGGGATAAATAGGCCTTAGGCTCATAGCTTAACCCATTTTTGGTATTGAGGGGGATATAAATGGAGGTATGGTATTTAATTCTTCGAGGAAGATAGCTCTTCTACCTCGTGCTTCCGTTGAGTTTATTAATAGCTGAAAATACCCATTTATGTGAGTGGCTTCAATAGAACTGTAATATGCATGATTCTTCATGCCATTAGTCAAGTGTTATTGGCCCCAATTTTTGTGCAACCTTAAGTTTGCACTTTGGCTTCACATATTGGTCAAGCGGGTAATGGTACTTTGATTGTCAAACCGTTACGATAAAATAGATAATAGTGATAACCCCTTTCTTAGTTTTTATTTGAAACCACACGATCGCATCGTCTTGCTGTGACACACGTGGTGTTGGACAACATATTAAAACACCTTTAAATTATTAACCTACGGCGCGTACACGTTTGGAAATAATTAACTAACATGTCATTCGTTTTTAAAAGCGTACGATTTGATGATGCGTTGTGGATAAAACGATAATCTACTCATGCAAACTGCATATGGGTTTCAAAACAGAGACAACTTAAGAAATAGAGAGTAAACACATGATTTATGCTGGTAAACTATCCAGCCATACAATAGATTCAAGACCTTTTAAGGCTGACTTAGCTAAGGTATGGGCATTAGCATTACAAGACCTGTGAGTGTAGTGAATTTGACTTCTTGGATATCTTTTCTTCTTTCTTTAATCTCTGATATCACCAGAAAGATCTCAGTTTTGCTACCCGTTCTGTTGTTTGCCAAGTGAACAGCCACTTGACAATGTGATTCTAAAGTGATAGTTGGTAGACCTGCACTTGTTGCCACCTGCATTCCCCATTCAATTGCTTTAGCTTTTGCAAGGGAAACATCGCCATTGAAATTTGAGGATCTGATGGCTGCTGCTACAATGTCTCCCTCAGCATTTTTTATCACTACTCCTAAGCCAGCTCTATGATTCTCATTGTTAATGGCTGCATCCACATTTGCTTTGGACCTGTTGTTGTGAGGAGGATTCCATTGCTTTGGCTTCCCCACTTCTGCCCTCTCTATTTGTTGTTGCACAGGTCTCTTGGTTCTTCTAAATGCTTCTACAACAGCTTCAGCTTTGGCTGTTGGAATTAAAGGATCCAGCTTTTTGCCTTTGAATAGAAAGAGGTTCTTGCATACCATGTGGCCCACCAATAAGCAATCTGAAGTTCAATTTCACCCTTACTCAGTTGCCTTGTATTAAGTACCACATCTAACACATTCCAGCCTGGAGTGGCTGGCGTCTCCAAAGCAGCTAAGGGAGAATGCTGTCAAATCTTTTGAGCAGCTTTACACTCAATCAGTGCGTGAGTAATTGTTTCCACTCCCTCTTTACATCTGTGGCAGATTGGGTTTCACATCACTTCTCTTTTCCACAAATTATCTGCGGTTAGTAGTAAGTTTTTTGCAGTTCTTTGAATAAAGACCTTTATTTTCTTAGGGATTCCATTGTAAGATCCGGGCTTGAACTGCTTGGTGCATTTGGAAATTTTTCTTTCAATGCTACCTAGTAGCTACTCTTAAAGGAGTATCTTCAATATAATATCAGCATCATCTTGCACAAAATGCTATTGAATTGTGTCTGTCTTCCACTTCCTTTAAGAATTTATTGAATTTGCCACTCTGCAGCTAGGGTTCTTGGTGATATTGGCTTAACGGTTGTTGGCCGCGGCAGCTAATTGCTTTTAAATACTTGCACATTTTCTCCAGAACTAATTCTCCACCTTGCACATTTTCTCCAGAACCAGTTCTGCACTTTGTCCCTTTTTGGATGATTTGTCTAGCCCGAAGGATACTTCTTCATATGAAGGATGGATTAGTACATGTCTTGGCATTGAGGTAGTTAACATGTTTGAAATATCTTGCTTTCAGAAATTTTGCCATAAATGATTTCGGATTTTGAATGATTCTCCAACTCTGCTAGCTACCAAAGCTTGGTTGAAGCTGGATATGTCCGTAAAACCCAAACCTTCTCTATGTTTGGCATAATCGATTCTTTCCCATCTTGCCCAATGAATATTGTGCTTATCTTTTGTGGAGTCGCACCAAAACTTGTGCCATTGCTTTTTGAATGTCACATAGATTCAATGGAACTTTAAAAACACTTATTGCATATGTAGGGACAGCCGGAACCATAGGCTTAGCTTAGAAAAAAAATGGGCTCGTGGGCTTTAAGCCCAATCCGTATGGTAAATTTAAAGATATGGGCTAAAAAATATAGAGTCTGTATATATTAGGCCTAGTTAAGGGCCTCATGTAAAAAGCTAGGCTTGTCTTTATGTAAAACTCTCGGACTTTGTAATATATAAATATAAAAAAAATTTAAATTAAAAAAAACTAAAAATTAAATCAAAAGTCAAAACAGGCAACCATATCTTTAACACTAAATTAAACAAGTGAAACAAAAGCACTGCAGCACAGCAACCGCCTACCACCAGCAGCCGACAGCCACACCCCCACTGTCTCAAAGCCATTATCTCCACTGATCGTCATGAGCCCAGCACGCAAGTTAGAAAATCATTGCAGCAGGCAACAAGTAGCCATGCGAGTCGTGAGCCCAGCACACGACACAACAACGAACCTAGCACAAGCAGGGCCTGCAGCACAACGCACGCATGGACACAGCAGCAACGAACCCACTCGAAGTCTCGAACTCACGTGATCTTTGAGGTACAAAAAAAGTGCTAGTTTCAATTTTTTCATTTCTTGTGAAAATTTAATTGATGTATTAATATACATACATACATATATAATAAGCTTACTCCATGCCCGAAATGCTAATGACCTTATAGTAAAACCAGGCAAATTTGGTAAATAGTTTTCTTTTCTCATATTTAATTGGGATTATAAGTACATGAACTGACAAATTAATATTAGATCCTACTAGAGGATTAATGTGAAGAATTAATGTTGATTTTTTAAAGAAGGAAATTAGCCACAACAGTCAATTTTAAAATAAGGTAGTATTATTTTCGATTATTGAAAATTTTATAAAAGCCCAAGCCCAGCCCAGGCTCGACCCGCTTAAGCCTAGATGGTATTTAGAGGGGTTGAGCTTGTTTCTAAGTATTAGTGTTTGGCCTACGGTAGAAAATTAGAAGATGCTTCTACACACATAATAAACAAGTATGGTTAGAGTAGACACCCCTACCTCAGTCCCCTCTGAGCTTGGATCAAGTTTTTTGCAGCCCCATTGATGATTACTATTAAAGAAGGTGTTATAATACAATTCATAATTAAAGACACGCATTTTTCAGTGAAGCCTAATTTTCTCATAACATGCTCTAAGAAGGCCTACTCTACTCTATCATAAGCTTTACTAATGTAAAGCTTTAGACCTACTAAACTATTTCTTCTTCTTTTGTTGTGTCTTATTTTATATTCATACCCAATAATAATATTATCAATAACAAGTCTATTGGGAATGAATGTACTTTGAGATGGGGAAAATGATATGGTGAAGTATTTGCTTATGCCTATTAGCAATAACTTTACCAACAATTCTGTAAAGAACATTACATAAACTGATAAGTCTGTACTCGGTGACCTTTTTGGGTTTGGCAACTTTAGGAATCAAAGCAATGAATGTATGATTTAAGGGAGTGATATTACCTTGTTCATTCAAAATGTGCAAGCAAGTTTGGATCACTCCTTTGCCTACATACTGCCAATGTTTTTTTGGAAGAAGATTGCATGGAAACCATCAAGGCCAGGTGCCTTTGGGGGCACGTTTGCGAGAGAGCTTCTGAAATCCCCTCTGCTGTAAATGGGGCATCCAATTGATCATTCATAGCAGCTATTATCTTTGGCATTAAACCCTCCAAAGAAGCATTCATCTGAGCTGAGCTTGGCTTGGGTTTGAATATGTGATCACAAAACTCTCTTTCCACAGCTTCCCCATCTTCTTTCCAGTTGCCTTCTTTGTCCTCCAATCCTCAAATTCTGTTTTTCCTCTTTCTAGCCGTAGTTTTGGAGTGAAAGAACTTTGTGTTACTATCACTTACTTTTAAGTGTTTATCTGAGGGTTTATCTCATGTGATGAAACAATATCTTTCAACATTCCTTTGGACAAAAAATTTATTACCATATCTGAAAATATAATTTTTGTTATCATGATTTACTGTAGGAAACCTATAATGTGTTAAATTTGAAAATTTGGACTAATTGAATGTGTACTTAGGCTATGACTACAACACAGTCAGTGCTTAGGCTGTGGGGTACAGTACTATTGGGGAAGAACCGTAGTTGGACCCTATGTACTTAAACAACATTAACTTAACAGATATTGGATATTTTGAAATTCCTTGTGATTAAGTTTTTTTAGATATTTCGTAATTCATTGCGGATAATTGTTCTTTGAAAATCATTCTCCAGATTCTATCATTAACACGACTACTGATTGATTTTATTTTCCTCTTCAAAAAGAAGATTACAATGAGATTGCAAGTATAAATAAAGCTTTACAGTGAGAATAGTTTGGCAAACAGGAGTAGGGGATTTCATTTGACTACAAAATATTAACAAATCGAAATCACTGGTTAAATTTCGATTTACAAAGCATTAACTAGGATTATAATAACTATATAATTCAATCGATTGATTTTAATATTTGGGAACCCAGCACCCATGTAATCCATATGGTAGACCGTATGGGAGTTTTGCTCTTGCAATTTCTTCAAATGTTGATCCATCTAGCAACAGTGCAAATCCCTCTCCATTTCTTTCACTGACTATCGAGATCACCACGCCTGTAATGTCATGCATGTCAAATATCAAAATGAAGAAGCAGATCATGGCAAGTGCATACAAAAGGGGAAAATAAATAAATGAATAAAGAACACAACTTGTATTAATTTAATTAATTAATTTACACACCATCATCTTCTTCAGTTGCCCCAGGACGAGCCACAAAGAAAGGTTCCGAGGGCACAGCACCCTCTTCGTACCAATTCTTGGCCTTTTTCCCCACTAAATCAAGCTGCAATGTTAAAATTAGAAGAAAGAAGGACAATCAATTAGCCCTTATAACTAATAAGGAGCTTTATTAATTAATCATGAGTTTATTGTTACCTTAGTGAGGGTGTTGGGGAAGTTACAAGGGCGTTTGGCTCCACAAGCATAGGCATATCTATACATCTTCCCCAAATACGCAGGGTTAATGCTGCACATGTCCATGCCTCTACCGTGCTCATCAGGGTCCAATGCTGCCTCCAATTCCCCGAATTCACTCCCATCAAATGGTATTCTGAACCTCCCGACTCTGTTCAATCATTCCCATCATTAATTGCATTAGCAGTGCATCTTTATTTTACTTTATTTTCCAGGAATGTATTAATTCCACGGATAGGTTGACTACTGTGTTTCATTTTATTTTACACGTGGGTCTTACAAAAGTTTTGAGGAAAAAATGCGTCCAGGGAATTTTTTTTTTAATTTTTTCTTTTATGAAATGAGTTCACTTTTCCTGCTAATTGGGATGCTCCTAATTAGGATGATATTTTTCTGGACAATGACTACCTCTGTTCCCTAGGCCCTAGCTAGGTTTGAACATCTATCTCATTCATATGCATTCAATCATGGCCCAATAAAGGAAAGCAAAATTAACGTACAGTATGCCCCACTCGGTACCTTAAAACCCTAGGGGCTAGGGCTCGGGCTAGGTTCCACTCTTACGTATTTTATGAGAGTACGGTCATTGACCATTATTTGGGACGTACGGTTTGTAGCTGTTGACTTGTTGAGTGTAGTGTTGGAAGCGGAAGCCCCATACATAGGTTAAATTGAGAGAAGCTAACAGATAAATTAATTGATTGCTTAATTAAATATAAGGTTAAGACGTTAACCAAGCATATTAATGGTGTATACCTAGCATCTGGCAAAACATCTTGGCCGTTGAAGGATTTGAGGTTGTTGAGCCTCAGCTTATCTAGAATAGTAGTGTCGGCATTGTGCTCGCAACAATCAGCAATGATGGCGATCACCCTCCCATCTTCGTCTTTTTCTTCGTACGCATTTATGAAATGGAATGTTATGTACAACGGCACTTCCACGCTCGCCACCTTTGAATTAATAAAAAATTAAATAAATAAATTCATTAAGTCATATAATAATAATAATAATAATAATAATAATAATACTGCCCAAATTAATAAATAATAAATAAATAAATAATAAATAAAGATAGTGGACTTACAATTTTGCCACTAGCTTTGCACATAACGTGCAAGAACGCTTTAGAGTCAGGGTGCCACTCAAACTTGTACAATGGTGTTGGCTCAGCCCTCAGCAAATTCTGTGCACAATATCTCAATGACATTTCAGGCACAACTACGTAATGCTCAGTCACCGGAAATGAGTGGACCCAACCCGGTGCTGGCCCGCCTCGGCAATTGACCCGCCCAATCACCTTTCTTTCATTACTACCCACCTCCATCCTCACTACCCAGTAACCGGGGCTCACCAAATCAGGCAACAATGTTAAAAATTCACTCTCGGTCACTATAGGGTGAGCCGAATGAATTAGACCCCCTAATGTGTCGCTGTACTCAAATCTGCCTATTGTGTCCAATGTGTCCGGATCAATAATTATTGACCCTTTTTGTGTCTCTGTCAAGCAAACAACCCGTCCATCTCCGAGTTTGACCACGCCGGTGTTCGCGTTATCGGTTAACGATGCACCGGAAAAGAGGCTAGCTAGTTCTCCAACATATGATAAAAAGTTATCAGGTTTTGGAACCTCCGAGAATTCACGATAACATAGTTTCTTATTTTCCTTTGCTGCCTTGTAGGCTTCCGATTCAACTTGACGGTGGCCGGCGATTAACCGGCCGTTCTCAATGTGAAGCTTGACTAGCGTTGCATAGCCGTCGAAGAGGTGCCGGAAGTTGTAGTCCCCTATGTGCCACATACCTGGACCGTTTCTTAGGTATGTGCCCTTCTGCAAGTGATGAGAGTTATAGATTAATTATCATTTTTATTCATTAACAAACTATTTCTTCTTTAATCAAATGATTTTTAGAAGTCTTAAGTGCATATATTTTTATCTCTTAAAAACAAAAAGTACATATATTTTTATAGTATAGGTGTTACGGAACATGTTTAGAGTAAGACTCGTATATCTATAGTACCTGAGGATCTGGTGCTTATGTATTGGAATGACATGAGAAGGATAGAAAAAAATGTACGGTTTGATTTATGAAGATGGGTCAGAATTTCGAATTGGGTACAAATTATTATTTATTTATTTATTTTAGTTAGATGAAAGTATAAAATACTAGTATAATGCAATGAAACTTAGGAATATACTACATGTTTATTCTATTTCTTGAAAATGTCAAAGAAAAAACAAGATTCATGAAAGGGTTCATAATAGTAAATCAATTCCTCACTCACATTAAAAGGCCGACCATACTTGTAGTGTTAGTGTGTCACGGGCCTAATGGTGGAAATTAAGTGAGTGCAAAAAAAATATTGTTGTTGAGCTTTGTTTCACTAATTAAATAATAAGAAGCTCATTATTAAAAGAATTATAATCTTTTTATATACGAAAATAGTCTCCGATCAGACTGTGTCATGTCAAGCTTCAATTAATTATAATCTTTTTGTATATGAAAATAATCTCTGATCGGACTCTGTCACGTCAAAGTTCATTTTTTTAAATAAAAAAAAAAGAAGAGACGATTGGTTTCTTCGTCTTCAAGAAGAGCTGGAGATGAGTCTACCATATACCAATAAACTCAAGTTACTGAAACACACACGCACGCAGAAACTCTTTTTGGAGCCATGCATTTAGTTTACTGTTGTTGAAATAAATTAACCAAGTTCTGATTACGTGTAGAGTAGAGTGAATCTTTATAGGTTTTCAGAGTAAGTGATTATATGTGACTGTAAATTGCATGAATATTCATTCATATACAAGCAAAATTGCAAATATTACCAGCCACAATGGTATTTCTCCTTGAACAACGAGCTCCCCTTCCCATCGTTCTTGTCGAACACTTGTCCATGCAACGTGATTTCTTTCAACTGAATATTTCCCTTTCTCCGGCGGCAGTGGAACAGCAATCACCGGCCTTTGTGGGGTCGCGACATTAGTGACGGTCAAACCAAAGTCTCTCTTCCCCAAGGAAAACCCTATGTCTTTTCTAGAGCTAGGTTTATCCGAAACCCTCGCCGTCATGGCCGACTGCGGCAGGCTTCGGGAAATAGAAGAAAATGTTAAGGAAGCCATGAGGAGATCGTTAAGGTGTATGAAAGGAAAGGATTCAAGTCTTAAGGTTTGAAGTGATATGAACACGTATTTATAAATAACGGCCTAGCGAGCGACAGTAATTTCTTTTTTTTTTCTTTTTAATTGCTTATTATTGTTATTACTATTTGATTTAAATAAATTGCTCTTGGAGACCAGGAGTATGAAACTAGGCAGCCATACCTTTTGGAATCTTTGTAGATGGCTTTGTGTGGAATTCCTTTACACTATAAGACACTGGTTACGTATACGTATGCGCTGTTGGCATAAAATTTATTTTATATGATTAATTTTATTAGGTAATTGGGCATAGGGATGGTTAATGTGATGTGCGCCTCCCATGATGTTTCCCGATTGCAAAAGATGCTCATAGAGGTGTGACCAAGAACCGGACAATATAATAGACCAATAATGTCTATATAAATGGCATATCTATGTCAAAATTTTGGAGAAAATATGATAAGTATCAGCTATCTTCATTCTTGTAATAATGATGTGTGCATATGCTAGTATGCTAGCTAGCGAGTGTCAAGGAAGCAATCAGTTACCTTGATTTGTGTATATAATTGTATTCTTCTTCATTTATTTACTTTCATTCAATCGCCCGTTTGGAATTGTTTTTGAGCTCAAAAGTAATTTTAAAAATTTAAAAATTAATTTTATTGTTTAGTAAAAAAAAATTAAAATCACTTTTGTCAAACACTAAATTTAACTTTTAAAAATTTTAAATTACTTTTGTCAAAATCAACCCCTTCTACAGCTGATTTTGAAAAATAAAAATGAGTAACTTTTAAATTCTGATTTTGAAAATCAATTTTATCTTTTAATATAATTTCATAAATATCCTTAAAATTATTACCTAAACTCAAAATTATCCTTATTCAAATTGAAAACAAAATCAATATTCTAATACATTTTTATTATAATTCATCAATATAAATTTATTAATATCAATGTTTTGGTCGAATTATTATTAAATTTGTTTCACTATATTATAAATTTAATTATCAATTGTTTTAAGATAAAAAATAAAAAAATAAAATCAATATATTATAAATTTTATTTTTAGTAAAATTTATTATTATACACAGTTAAAAATATTATATGTATATGTTTTTATATGTATAAGTAAATTTTATCCTACATTATGTACATTTTAGTCTTTTTTTCTCTCAGCAGTTTAAAAATAAATTTTACCAAACTTTCATAACTACTTTCAAAATTCAGAATACTTACAAAAACAAAATTTACCAAACACTTATCTGATTCTCTTCACTGTTGATTATTTCTATAGCACAACTAACAACAATTATTTTGAAAGTTACAACATTCCCAAACTAGCCCTATATCTTCATGTAATGCCTATGTATTTGTTTACATTTTAGTTGGAGTGAAATACATAAATTATTGTCATTCTTTCGCAGCCTGCATTGGCATGAAAATTAAAGCAATTGTTCAATCTCAAATTGGAAGTCTTTAAATAGACAAGATTAATTGGATGCTCTCATGATCTGAATTTTTTACCAAGAAAATAAAACTTTTTACTAATAAAATAAACTCAATTGTTAATTACACCATAAAAAAAATAACGTAATAAATCAAACTAAATTCAAAAGTCGAATGAATCATTCAATCCCAAAATTGCCAAGGGTTTGTTTATGTTTTATGGCAGTTATTGTGCCAATAAAATATGTAAAGTGTTTGTGAAACTCTTACAATTATGCTTTGAGGGTTGGGGATTAACACCACTCTTCCCCCATTCCTCGTAATAATTTATGGACCCATCCATTTTTAAAAAAATATATATATTTTAGAAATTTCACATTATTTTTTAAGAATTTCGACAAAGAAGAAGTTTGACAATTAATCAATTAAATCCTACTTAATTCTTTTGTGTTGCAAGTATTTTGACCATCTTTGACATCTAAGATTGCTTTAAAATAAATTGAATTTGACTAATTGACACTTATAACTTAAATCACTAAATTGTAATTAAAAAAAAGTGCTATTGTGTCATAATAATTTATTTATTTTATGACACATAATTAATCTAATTTTTTAAAGTCGAAATCCAATAATTTTCAATACCCATCATGTGTACATGTAAATGGTATAAATTTGACAAACCAATCAATTTCATAATATATCATGTCATATAGATATTTTGTCACTTTAATTAAATAATAATAATTATACTAACAAAGTTGTACAGATAAGTCATTAAGAAACATTGAATTTGTATAAAATAGAACAAAATTCTTGAAATTAAAATAATTTTGTTGGATTTTGGTTTAAAATTTTAATGTTAGGGGGTAACAGAGTATTATAAAGTTTTTGTTGGTAAGTGGTTAAAGCTTAAAATATTAAGGGTCCCAAAAGCATTATCAAGAGATTGTTCAAGTCGTTTTATTTGGCTAACCACTTAGGTTTTAATATTATGAGAGATAAGGGGCGAAAAAATAAATTTAAGGTTTGTCCACCCCTTAGCTTTTAAAAAATTAAATAAAAAACCATTAAGGAGAACTACAATCTCTCTTTCTAAAAGTAATTTACTAAAAGACAAGCTCTAAAAATGATTCCAAAAGACTTTCACTTGGATATTATTAAGCACACCATAAATTTTCATTTCAGTAGTATAGCTTAATTCTACAGGAGATGTTTGTGAGATGAAAACCACAACACCACGACACTGCACAGAACCTAAGTATAAGCATTCGCTTTAAAATGTGTGGGACTGAATTTGGAAACAAAATCAATAATATCTCCTCGAGACTTGTTGAGCTCCACTTCACTGAGTTCATTGCTGCTAGTTATTAGCATGGCCTACCATTAGGTTTGTTAATTAGGACTGTCTACTTATAACCTCATGTATATGATTAAAACAAATAATATAATATAAAACTAAATTAATGAGTATTTTGGCAAACAAAATGTAATTGTGGTCATAGAGGCAACTGAACGAGAGAAAGAGTAACAGAAGTGTAAAATCTGGCCGTCGAAAGTGGGGGAATATTAATTGTTTCCAGTCCAAACCAAATAATGATGCTTTCAGCCATTTTTCATAATTTTGTGATCATATGGCCGCCCCTAGTTTTCTCGTTCATTCTCCTTTAGGGAAAGTGGGAAACTTGAATTGCCACTTGACTATATTTAAGCATAAATCGAGGACGTTTCAGATTTCTTATAATTGCAGCAGGATCCATATATGTATTGTTCGCCAATTAGTCTCCTTCATATCTTTGCTTCTAATTGGCACACAAAATCAATCTTTATGTCACCTGAAACAGTATGTAATTGTTAGTGCTTACTCACTGAAACAAAGAGATATATAGGAAAGGCAAACCATTCATGAAAAAATTTACATAAGGAATTCGCATGGGATGGTTCTATTGCAATCAATTTAATTTCTTTTTTTAAATGAAAATGAAAATCACATTTTAAAAGATCTCTGCATATTTATTACCAAAAATCTATTTTTATTTACGATGAGAAATTAAGAATATTTTTATTGTGGCACATTCTAGATTTTTATTCATACACTAAGATATATTTACATTTAGTAATATTTGGAGCGGCATATCTACCTCATCCATATTTGTCAAAATCTGAAAGAGGTTAGCCAAATGTTTTCAATTTATTTTTATAGAATGTATTAGCCTAATTTTTCATTTATTTTTATAGAAATCTATGAGCCTAAAACATTTAAATGGTTGCCTTAAGCTTATGTACTTATCTCAAGGATTTTTTTTCCCCTAATAGATGTGAGGTTATCTCTCCAACACTCCTCATCACTTATAGGCCGATCTTTTTACTTGATCCTTATTAGGTGATTATCTCTCTCTCTTTAACACCCCTCATCATAAACAAAACAGTCTTTTGTCTAATCTCTATCAGGTGATTATCTCCTTAACACCGTATTAGCATGTGTGAGTCAGTCTTTTTACTTGATCATTGTGAGGTGATTATCTCCTTAACAACATCTATCACATGAAGGTCAAGTTTTCAGAAAAATTAGAAATTAATTGGTGGGCACTCAAGGCTCACTGAGCTAACTTGTATAAGAAATTGAGTGATATAAATAGAGAATATATAATCAAAACATCATAAATTAAGGATTTATCTTCTAAATTTATATTTTATTATGACCATGATTTCCTAGAGAATATATAATCAAATCATCATAAATTATGGATTTATCTTCCAAATTTGTATTTATTATGACCATGATTTCTTGCCCCATATCGGTCTTATATAATGAAAATGATCCTTACATTTATGCATATTTATAAATGTCTTAATTTTGGATCTTCATTAGGTATTAACAAGTACAATCTTTTTTCTAATAATTTTTTAAATTTTTTTGGGTCTAAAGTTAGTATGAACATCAATTTTTAATGATTTGGCTCTATTACCACTATAAAAACAGGCTAGTTTGGTATTATTTTTAACCTTTAAAATAACTTCTTTAGATATGCTATAAAAATAATTAACTATGAAAAAAATTAGTTAAATGTTTGGTAAAATTTATTTTTAAAAGTGTTGTGAGTTTTAAAAGTAATTATATGTATTTGGTAAATCATACTATTAAATTACTGTAAAAATGTAAATGAATAAATTGAACATATGTCGAATAAATTTTTTTTACACATTTATAAACATGTATATAAAATATTTTTTATTGAGTGTATAACAATTGATAACTAAAATATATTTTGTATTATTAATTTTATGTTTATTTTTTATCTTGATACAATTGGTAAAAATAATAATATCTTTAAAGTAATTATTTCCTAATCTATAAGAATAATTTTACATTCTTTTAAAAAATATATGAAGATATATATGAAATTGTATTAAGTATAAAATTAATTCTAAAAATCATAAAATTGATTCTCGAAATCAGGTTTTCAAAAGCTACTCTTTACTTCTTTTTTTTCAAATTTTACTATAAAAACCTCTTTAAGATAATTTTTAAAAACAATTTTCAAATAGGTCCTTGACTTATACTGAAAACTAGTTCATAAGTTGATGGTTGCTCCAACTTATTTACTTTGTTCAAAAACTATTCTCACTTGCTGCTTGATGTGGAATGTGATTATCTTCCTATGATGTGTTAGTGTACCAACACTATCACCTAAGATTTTTTCAAATTTAAAAAATTTTGACCTTAATAAATTGTATTATGATATAATTTACATTAACACTAGGCTGTAACTATAAACAAAAATATAATTTGATTGGTCCTACTTTTGTGTCACTTATTACAGCTTTGGGGTTGATAAAGTGACTTATGAACGCCAAACTAAATGACCGGTTATAATTTTTTAATAAGTGGCTTAAATAAATATTTTATAACAATTATTTTTGACTTTCAGATTTCGACAAATGAAATAGGAGACCAGGTTTAAATCAAAATGTCATATAAAATTATTAGATCTAAGGTTAATCCTAGGTTTGAATCCAGGGAGTGATTAGTGTTTTTTTGACCAAATTAATTAAATTTCACCCGCAAATTTATCTTCAAATTTCTTGCTTGAACAAAAAGAGAATAGCTAAAGATATACCAAAAGTGAAGAAACTCCTGATTTTAGTTGAGTCAAATTAAAAAAAGAAAAAGAAAGAAAGAAAGAAAAAAAAGAAATTAGCGACCCACTTGCGCTAAAGTGCTTTCATCCAAGGTCCGTTCGGTTTCTCTATTGGAGGACCAAGTTTTATTATACGGAGAAATCAAGACCCTTTTGATTGCTTATGATGTCCTTTCAATTAATGCTTCGCTGATTCCCACAGTATACTGTCAATCATAGATTGACATAATTGCTTGACAGTGGCAGACAGATTGAGGGTTCCCCCACATCAAGCCACACTTTGATTAATTTAATTTAGTGTTAATTAAAAATACATTAATTAGTGGAGCGTCCAAATCATGTTTGCAATGTGACTGTTGTTTATGCAAGGTTACATGTCTTCTTCCTCTCACGTTGAATGAGTTGTTGGAGAAAGGAATCGTGTTGCTTTAATTTGGTCTAACGTGCCAACGTGTGCGTTTAGCCAACGGGTGCCCGTGTGCATAGATCATTTTTTTTCCCGAGTTAATTATTAAGAATTAAAATGAATATTTATATTGTTCTTCCAAGTTAATTCGGCCAACTCAAGCAATTGATACCCCTAAATGATTAAAGGAAGCTAAATTATGAAAAAATTGAAAAATAAATTCTTACCTACTAATTCAAAGTTTTGGTGTAATCATTTGAGTAAAATAGTATCAAAGAAATAGATATGCGTTCAAACGCACATCTGTTTTAATTTTAACCAATTCTTTGAGATTTTTGTGATCCTAAAATTAAATTTATATCTCACTTGAATTGATTTATTAAGACATAAGTCTTACATTTACTATTAATAAAATTTTGCTTATATCTCAACTTAAATCTTTGAGTTAAAAAGTATAATTAAAAAAAAAAACACCATATAAGGGTTTTTGTAGAACTTGAGGTGTTAGATGCTCTTACAAAACTCTTGATAACATTTTCGAGGCCCAAAAGATTGATGCTGGAATTGTTTCTTTGTATTTACTCTTCTTGGATGTTTTCTAACGTCTTTTTAGTTGAAATTTATTGCTGTGAATGTGATAAATGATGGATAGAAATCTTAAGCATATATATATATATATAGTACTTCACTGCTTCTTTGAATCTTAAACTCGTCAATTCCTATTTGGCTATTTGTCAAATGACCTTGAAAACTTTTAAAGAACTGTATAAAGAGATAAATTTCACTCTGATATTTTTTAATGACTCAAATACTTATTTATACTAGAAATTTACTAATATGAATATTATGAATGAGGGATTCATCTTCTAAATTCACATGCACAGTGAAATCTTGATTAAATCTATATATATATGGCAAAATAATGGATTCATCTTCTAAATTCGCATGCACAGTGAAATCTTGATTAAATCTATATATATATGGCAAAATAATGGATTCATCTTCTAAATTCGCATGCACAGTGAAATCTTGATTAAATCTATATATATATGGCCAAATAATCTTATATATATATATATATATGTATATCTAATTCTTTCCAATTGCGTATGCCATAATTATTGCTCTTTACTGTATACGCATCACATAATGATTTGGAGTCTTTCCATATGTGCATCACACAATGAATATATGACCGTCGTCTATATGAATGTGAGAATAGCATCTTTATGTGATTCATTTGTAGTCTAATTAATTAGAGTTATAATCTGGTTTTATTTTGAAAGGGATTGTATCAGGATAATCCAAAAGATTAAAAGACTATGTAAACATTTTGATGAAATGTGGCTGTTTGCTAAAAACCAAGACTCAAAAATTTCGGAGGAGTTATTTATTCCTTTGTTGATCTCGATTTAAACGTTCTAAATTAATTTTCATTCTTCAACTTTTGAAAGCAACCAAATAGAAAAATTCAATGAAAGGATTGTCGTTTTCTATGAAAACAATTACAATTACTGTTTTATATATACAAAAAGACAACCGTGCTTACTCGAGAAACCATTAAAAACCGCCACCATGTTACCCTATTGGATGACATTTGTCATTGGTGTAGTTTTTTTTTTTTTTTCTTAACTTTTTTCGTTTATGGAGATTAATGAAGGAGCCCGTATCTTCTTCAATGGAGTGACTGTTAGTGGCAACAAAATTCTGCTTTTGTTTTATGACGAGATTAATTGCTTGGCTTGCTTGAAATAGGCAACATGAAAGTTAAATACGTCTTATATTCTAAAGACGGACTTATCACAGTTGAATTTACTGAGATTATATTGAATTAGACAACATGAAATTTAAATACGTCCGTGTTCCAATGGAGTCATTGTCATCAAAATTGTGCTTTCAGTAATAGATTTATAATCTCAATATTTTTTTATACGACCGACTTAGCTACCATAGACTTGTTTGCAACCGCTTGTACTTTGTAATTAACTTGCAATACATTAACCCTACCGTATCTTCAAGACGTAGGACTTAGCTATCACAGATTTATTTGAAACCATTTGTATTAACTTACAATATAGACAGTAATTTTCATATAAAATTGGTAGATCTCCAAACTCTGTTATTATTGGCTTTCCGGTGAAAATATCACTACCCTTAAAAAAGTTCTCCTAAACCTAAAAAATTTAGTATTAGAGTTGAATTTGAGTTTGGAGTAATAATATAAAAGCCCTTGAATTTTTATGATTTCTTAAAATAAAGATTTTTTTTAGAGTAGTGATATATATGCTTACAAAATTTTGTATCTTAAATGATGTGTCACCAATCAATAATTGTTATGTGTTTAAATAGTAGTTGATTTTTTTATGTATATGATCATTATTGAGATAATTTCAAATTGATGTATAATTACTTTATTCATTAACATTCAAACCTTAGGATCTTTTCCAAATTCAATAAAATCTCTACATAATGATTCTCTATATAGGAATAACCTATATGTAGTCATAAAAAAATTGGGTTTCAATTTGGGCTTATTATGAATAAGAATAAACTCCATATTGTAGTAATTTATAATTTTCTAGATTTCATCTTAATGAACTTACCTATACTTAATAATAGTTATTTGTATATGCTATATATGTTATATTAAAGGTTTAGGATTGAATAAAATATATTTCTAAAGTTATTTGGGACAATAATTTATACTTTAGAGTTATTACTAAATCATTATACAATATTTATAGAATTTACATTCAGAGAAAAATATTAAAGAGAATGCAAACATTTAAACTTTTAAGATAACTTTGTATATTTCCAACATTACTAGTTTTCTAAATTTTATCTCAATGACTATAAATTTGATTTGACATGTTCTATTAATTAATTATTAATATAGCATATACTTTACATGTACAAATCTATTAAATTATAACCTTCTCATAATAACAAAATTAGTATGTTCTCAATATTCTCAGTTCTGAATATGCAGAAGTTTTATTGTATATCATTATGATTTGGTCCAACCATTAAAATCTCATTGTTATTGTCGATTCTTAATTTGTGTATAAATTCTAGTTTCTCGGTTGAATAATAACTATTATATATATATATATATATATAACAGTTAACGAAAGTGTCTCGCTTTCTTCTTCTTCTTCTTTTTTCTCCCGTAGGATTCAAAATTTCGAACTCACAAATATTGGCAAGTGTGAGATTGTCATTGCTTTTATTAAGCATATATTTCGTAGCTATACTATAACTATAATGATTGGGACTCCGCTAAGAGGTTATTTTTCGCGACGCAACAATTGTTGTGGAGCTTTTTTTGCCTTTATTTTTTTGAATTATTGTTGAAGGTAATAAAATCATTCAACGATCGGGAACAGAAAATTTATCTAATAATAATTTAGGATTTACCTGAATATTTTTTTGTTCGAGAACTTTCTTTTTCTTCAAATGTTTCTTTACAAATATCACGTAAACATGTATCTGTGAAGGCACTCTTAATGCTCTTGTTAGTTTTGTGTTTTATAAATTCAAGTAAATCTGGATTGGTTATTTCTAATTTTCTATTTAACTAGTGAAAAAATAGTTAAAAATCCTTTGTCAATCCTTTTGGCCGCTATTTATAAACTTAGAAAAGCGAATTTAGTGGTAGATTTTAAATTTCAGATCTAAATTTCTACCGTCCATTCCTTGTCTTTTATTTTGTTGTTATAGCCCCAGGTTAATTTTTTACCTTATTTCTAGATTTTATACAATCATCATGCGATTTTCTAAGTGGTCATATGCAGACTTTTGCTTCAGTGTGGATTCGAAGTGTTTTTGGTTATCCGTGAATGTATTTGGAAATATACCTTAACAAATGGTGCGGTTCAGGTGGTCATATATTTTAGCACTTATGATTATCATCTATAGATGATGTATGTTAAAAATTTAAGTACATGCACTTACAGCAGATCCCAGAGATTTAACGTGTGGAAATAAGCATCAGTGGAGGCGAGACCACAACCACTCTACCCTTAAACATAAGATGATCATATGTCTACTCCCACTAAAATTTGGGGAGATAATTTGTGGAAAGATCATTAAAAGCTCTCGTGGGGTCAGAATGTTGAGCTACAAACCCGATGACATTCGGTATCTAATTAAGTTGGGATCCACCAGGAGGCCCAGAACATCAATCCTGCGGTTCAGGATTCAGGCCATAGAGCAAAGTACGTGCCCTAGGGGTGGATTCTGAATGCATAGATGTATGTAGCTAGAAAAGGGGAACATCATCGAGATATCCCAGTGACCAAATTAAATAAAAATTAGCCGGGGCAATTTGTTGTTTAACTAAGGTGGCGTTTGTTTTTTAACTCAATGATTTAAAGTGATTTAATTTAATTAATTAAGTTAATTAGATGTATTTATTTTTATAAATTAATGAGACTTTTTAGATAATTTTAACTTAATAAAATAAGTCAATTTTTTTAACTTTTTACTTAATGGAGAAATCTGAATTAAGTCAATTACTTACTAATGTAAAAAATATCTATGTTTTAAATTTATTTTTTATGTTTATCCCAAAACTCACCCATAGACATTTATCCCACATAAAAATATCACTGTTTTTTCTTTCTTATATTATATACGATAAATTTTGAAATTTATGGTATTTTAAATATTAAAATTTTAAAATAATTATGTATTCACTTGAATATAATTTTACTTATAAATATTAAAATATTATGGTATTTAATATATTATTTATTTGACGTTCAAATTTAATAAGAATACAAATGTAAAAGTACATATTTTCAGTTTTTTCAGTTAAAAAAATAAACAACTTAATACTTATTTTTTGATATTCAAACGAAAAAACAAACATATTATTCAGATTTAATAAGGATTTAATATATTATTTATTTGACGTTCAAATTTAATAAGGATACAAATGTAAAAATACATATTTTCAGTTTAAAAAAAAACAACTTAATACTTATTTTTCGATATTCAAACGAAAAAATAAACATATTATTCAAATTCAAACATTCAGATTTATTTAAAATTCATATTAATTCAGATTTATTCAAATTTTAAATAAAAAAATAAACGCCACCTAAATTATAATTTATAAATGATAATTGTTCAGTCAATTTAATTATCGCCCAGTGAGGGCGTTGGGGAAATTGCTCGGGCCTTGGGCTCCGTAAGCATAGTCACATCTGTATTTCCTGCCCAAATATTCAGAGTTGACGTCATACATGTCCATGCGTCGTCCGTGTTCATCTGGTTCAACTGCTCTCCAACTTCCCTAATGGACGCCCATCCAAAGGTATTGTCAACGTTCCAAGCCCGTTCAGTTTATTTATATCTAACATTAGTGCTGTGTTGTTACATAAAGGCAATGAAAAGTATTTTTTTTTTCAAGTAAATGATCTTTTTAAAATGATAAGATTAAGAAATTAATTTACTCAAATTTTAACAATCATTTAATAAATGACATATTACGTGTCACATTATATAAAAAAATATGATATATTTTTCCTTTACCTAACAAAAAGATAAATCTAATAAAAAGACAATTAATATAAATAAACTATAACTTCAAGGATCATTACCGAACCTCCTAATAATTAACATAAACTAATGCAAAAATATCTGTCCTATTATCCAATGACCAATAAATAATAAACTAGTTGGTCATTATTGAACAATAATACATATGTATATATAATATAATATTTTTTTTACTTTTAACTACTACTACTTAACAATATAATATTAATTGTTTATAACTGATGTGTGCAAATGTCCCCAGCATAAATTTTTCCATACCCCACACGGCACAACACACGCTTATTTGTTGTTTTAGGGAGCAGCTGTTAGATCTGAGTTACTAGAAGAGCTGATGCATTGCGTTTCATTACGCAAGCTCGTGAAAGATAAATCCTAAAATATTATAGCTCCTTATGTCTTTCTCGGAGATAGCCAACAAGTCAGGTGACACATGAAATGGCATGGACACAATACATGTCCATACAATATGGTATGATATAATACGAGTATATTTTGATAGAGTACAAGTACAATATGATACGCATGTGGGTTAAGTTGGACTTAGAATTTTAGGCACGTGAGGTTTAAAAGCATGATACGATTGAAGATGAGATAAAACACAACACGTGAAAACACTTGAAATAAACATGTTTTACTGATGGATTACCATGTGGCCCATCAATCATCAGTAGCGTGCGAGACAAAGCGTATTAAAGCAAATTTTTTTACTAAAAGTAAATTTAAATTTTTTTAATTTAACAAATAAATCAAAATTAAATATTTTAATATATTTTATTAGTGTAATTTTTTTAAATTATTTAATTTCTAGTTAAAAAATACTTTAATCGTTTTGTGTTTATAATTTACTAAATGAATAAATGATATCATGATATCAATAAATAAATTTATATATATCACGGTTTTATAAATGTATTATTATTGTTAGATATTAAAAAAGAATACGAGTACATTTTGATAGAGTACAAGTACAACGCGATACGCATGTGGGTTAAGTTGGACTTAGAATTTTAGACACGTGAGGCTTAAAAGCATGATACGATTGAAGATAGGATAAAACACAACACGTGAAAAGACTTGAAATAAGCACATTTTATTGATGGATTAGCATGTGGCCCATCAATCATCAATAGCGTGCGAGACAAGGCGTATTAAAGCAATTTTTTTTACTAAAAGTAAATTTAAATTTTTTTGATTTAACAAATAAATCAAAATTAAATATTTTAATATATTTTATTAGCGTAATTTTTTAAAATTATTTAATTTCTAGTTAAAAAATACTTTAATCGTTTTGTGTTTATAATTTATTAAATGAATAGATGATATCATGATATCAATAAATAAATTTATATATATCACGGTTTTATAAATGTATTATTATTGTTAGATATTAAAAAAGAATTTTAATAAAGTAGGCTTTAACTTAGGAGTTAATAAACTATTAGTAGTTTATAATTATTGAATATGAACTTGAGTTTTGAATTTTTAATTCTATTGAATTTAACTAAACACGCCTTTCATTTTGAGAATTCATGGCTTTGAGAACTGGATTGAGCTAATATTGATGAGAAGAGTTGGTCTTTGATTGTGGGACTTCCCATTCTAAGTAAGCTCTCGGCCTGCAGTTCAGGTTTATTTCGGTGGGGCTATCATCGTGTTCATGACTTCAAAGCTCAAATTAAGGATTGCAAGGATAGAATGCATCAGTTTCGGGGCAAGCGTGATAAAGCTAGCTTTAATGACTTTACTGTAGCTCAAGACAGATACAACGAGCTCTTGCATAGCCACGAAGTTTATTGGAAGCAGCGTTCGAAGGCGTTTTGGCTTCGAGATGGTGACTCAAATTCAAAACTTTTCCATGCCATGGCCTCAACGCGAAGGCAAACGAACAACTTAGCCAAGTTTCGCAACCAAGAGGGGCAATGGTGTACTAAACCAGAGGATGTAAATGCATTAATTTGTGAGTATTTCACGACTCTATTTATTGCTGGGCATTGTTCATATGATGATGTGATTAATTGTGTGGAGTCTAAGATTATTGATGCATTAATTTGTGAGTATTTCACGACTCTATTTAATGCTGAGCATTGTTCATATGATGATGTGATTAATTGTGTGGAGTTTAAGATTATTGATGCACAAAATCAATCTCTTCTGGAACCTTTTACTGCTGAAGATGTTTAAACCGCAGTTCTTGATATGTACCCAGATAAAATTTTGAATTTTACCAAACGTTTTGGTATGTTGTGGGTACTGATATCACTGAGGTGTGTCTTAGGTTTATTCAGGATTGTTCTTTCCTTAATAGTCTTAATGTGACTTCCATTGTCTTTATTCCTAAGAAGAAACAACAATAATTTTTTACTGATGTTCAACCAATTTATTTGTACAATCTATAAAATTGTAGTCAAGATGCTTGCTAACCATATAAAAATGGTCTTAGGATCGATAATTTTAGATTCTCAGAGTGCTTTTGTACCAGACAGAGCATTTTCTGATAATGTGTTGATCTCGGTTGAGATAATGCATTTTCTTAAGAGAAAACGACAAGGAAAATAGGGAATTACTGCTTTAAAGATCGACATGTCCAAGGCATATGATCAGATTGAATGGGGGTTTCTTAGATCGATTTTGCTGAAATTGGGTTTCGCAGTTGATTAGGTTAATCTTATTATGCTTTGTGTCACTACAGTTACCTATAAGATTACTCAGGCATATGTGAAGCTGGGTCTTATTGTGCCAAGCTGAGGTATAAGACAAGGAGATTAGTTATCGCCATACTTATTTATCATTTGTACAGAGGGGTTGAGTTTATTGATAAATCATTACGAGAGGGCAGGGATGCTCCATGGGGTACGAGTTGTTAGAGGTGTTCCTTTGGTTTCTCACATTTTTTTTGCTGACGACTGTAAAAAATATTTTAACAATTTATAAAGTAGTTTTGGGGCAGCATGTGAACTACAATAAATCATCTGTTTCTTTGAGTAGAAATATGGTTGATGATACTATTCATCCTATCTGTGAGCAGCTTGGAGTTGTAGCTACTTCAGATTATGGTACTTATCTCGGCTTACCATCATCTATTGACCGCAAGAAGACTAATATTTTCATATACATCAGGGATAAAGTATGGAAGAGAATTCAAGGGTGGCACTAGAAACTTCTCTCTAAAGTTGGAAAAGAAATTTTGATCAAAACTGTGGCACATGCCATACCTAATAATGTTATGCATGTTTATCTCCTTCCTCTCGATCTTTGCCGGGAGCTTGAAAGGATGATGAATTTTTTTTGGTGGGGCAGTAAAAGATATGGTAGTGGTGGAATTAGTTGGATGCATTGGGGTAGGATTTGTAAACTAAAAGCTTATAGTGGTATTGGGTTTAATTTTTAAACACCTTTACAAATTTAATGTTGTTATGATAGGAAGACAAGGCTGGAGGTTGCTTACAAATCTGTATTCGCTTGTGGGCAGAATTTTTAAAGCTAGGTATTATCTTAATGCATGTTTTGCTCAAGCAAAGCTGAGAAGCAACTCGAGTTATGCATGAAGATCGATTTTGGCTCCTCAGAAGATTTTAATCCAAGAGAGTCGTATTTAAGTTGGGAATGGGCAAAGCATTATAATTGGCTCAGCTCCCTGATTGTCGGATTGGGTGAGTGGCTTCATTACAACTAACCTTCCAGAGACTTTAGCATAGCTCCTAAGAGTAGTCTTATGGTTCCTAATCAATGACGATAGGATTATGATCTTGTGACTGATGTGTTCAACAGCAGAGATCGAAATTGTATGCTCCAAGTTCCTCTTAATTCTCGGCGTGATTGTGATACTTGGTATTGGCTCCCCGACGCAAACGGAATATACAATGTTCGAAGTTGCTATAAAAGGATGGACATTATATCGGAGCCGCCTAACAGTGGAGTTTGGAGTAAGATTTAGAAGTTGTCTGTGCCTACCAAAGTCAAGAACTTTCTTTGTCGAGCTGTGGCAAATGTGGTTCCTACTGCTGACAACCTTATCAGTCATCGAGTCGAGGTACACCCTTATTGTACTATCTGCAATGCATCTCCTGAGACAACTTATCATGTTTTAGTTGATTGTCATTTTGCCAAATAATGTTAGATGATTTCCTTGTTGGTTTTGTTGGAATTTTTGTTAGTTTTGGTGCTTGGTTGGATGCTCTATTTACTCGCTGCAGTGTTGATGATTGTTGTCTTGCTACTATGGTTTGTTAGGGCCTTTGGCAAAATCGAAATAATAAGGTTTGGAGGAATGTAGTAGGTAGATTGCCTCAAGTTCTCAACAAAACTGGCCAAGACTTATTTCAATGGCAAAAGGCTCGTCAACTGTGTCACTTTACTCAAGTACCTGCAGATTTAAACCTTGGCCCTATTTGCTGGAAACGCCCTCGATTTGGATGGTTCAAATGCAATGTGGACGTAGCCACTTCCCAAGTTAGTGTTAGGATAAGCTATGGAGTAGTTATCCGATCTTCTAAGGGTAACTTATTGGCTGCAAAATGTGATTCTTTTATTGGAAATTTTGAAGCTCGTGAGGCAGGGGCTTTGGATGTGCGCAAGGTCTTGAGTTGGCTTAAGAATACACAATATTTCTCTGTCATTATCGAGACAGATTGTTTACAAGTTTTCAATGCTTTGATTGATTCCAATGACTACCATAATGGTTTTGATCTTGTTATTTATGATTGTAGAGCCTTGTCTCATTGTTTAAAAGAGGTGACTTTCTCTTTTGTAAGGAGATTTGCTAACATTGCCGCCCATGTTGTTTATAGAGTTGGGTGTTCTTTGTCAGGTTTGGGTGACTGGAGACATGTTCCACCACCCTAGTTACTTCCTCATTTGTCTGTTTAATGAAATTCTTCTTTCCTTAAAAAAAAAAAGATTAAAGGCACATGGACTCTTAAAAAAGTATATGGTCTTGAAAAAAGTAAATTAACATCTTGGCATGTCCTCTTAAAAAAAAAAAAAACTTATGTTGCTGTTTTTTAGGCACTTGACATGTTGGGCCATACTAGGCTTAAGGGAAAAAAAAAAAGAAAAACACGGCAGGAGACGGCATGAATCACATAATGAATAAGGCACGACACGAGTCCGCATGAACATCCGTTTGACGGTCGGCATGACCCATTGAATATCTCTAGTCTTCCCTATGATTATTTATCATTTTTGCAGGGTTTGACGGACGAGCGCCCCGACAGACTCCTTGGAGGGAAGGCGTTGTTTTCAAAGAGTTGATTAATTGATTTGTTGTAATTTATTTAAGCGCTGGCAGTCAAAGTTAAAAGAAATTAGATTTCGCGAGGGAATGAATATATAAGAATATTTTTAGGCAAACCCAGGACTTTGGAAATCAGCTCAAGCAAAGTAATTCCTCTGACAAACACTTTTTTTTTTTTTTTGGGGTATAAGTGAAGCGTAATTGCTTCGCAAGCCTTGCAGCTCTGAGTAGTTAATTAGCTACATATGCCATCTTATATGTGACAAAAGTCACGAGTCCCCTGTTAATTTATTGAGAGTAGATTTATTATTAATTCGGTCTGGGCGCACTCTGAGCTAGAAACAACAATATGATATTAACTTATTTGTTTAATTTTCTGGAACCCAGCATCCGTGAAACCCATAGGGCAGGCCGACGGGGAACCTAGCTCTTGCAATTTCCTCAAATGTGGATCCATCCAACAACACTACATACGCACCTCCATTTTTCTCACTGATCATCGAGATTACAACCCCTGCAACGCAACAAAATCAATTAATTATTTCCCAAAAGCTAATTGAAGAAGCAAACTAAAATGGCATCTATAATATATAACAAGTTGACAAGACAAGCTAGTAGCCAGCACTCACCATCATCTTCCTCTGTGGCTCCAGGCCGAGCCACAAAGAGAGGTTCCGATGGCACAATGCCCTCCTCGCACCAATTCTTTGCCTTTTGCTTTACTAGATCAAGCTGCAATTAATTGATTAAATAACAATTAGTATTTAACACATTATTTAATTAATTGCAAATCAATACCATCCAGACAAAGATGCAAAACAGTAAGTGGACGTTATATATATGCGTGCATATATGCATACCTTAGTGAGGGAGTTGGGGAAGTTACATGGGCGTTTGGCTCCAATGGCATAGGCATATCTATACTTCTTGCCCAAATATGCAGGATTAATGCTACACATGTCCACTCCTCTCCCGTGCTCTTCAGGATCCATAACTGTTTCCAACTTCCCGCATTGACTCCCATCAAACGGTATTGTAAACCTTCCAACCCTATGATTGGTTCATCGATTTAGAAATTTTTAATTTGTGCCATTAACTATAATTAAATTAATTATATATATGTAAAGTTAAGTATATATGCAGATACACACACACACGCACACCCGTACCTTGCATCTGGCAGCACATCTTGGCCGTGGAACGAACGGAGATTTTTCAGACTAAGCGTCTCGATAATTGTCGTGTCGGCATTGTGTTCACAACAGTCAGCTATAACCGCTGTCACCCTCCCATCTTTATCTTTCTCTTCATATGCATTGATGAAATGGAATACCATATATAACGGCACTTCCACACTTGCCGCCTTCAAATTAATATACACTTACATATAATAACATTACCACAAAAAATAATGAAGAATAAATGCTCTCACTGATGGAATCAATTATCCAATTGATCTATATGTTTTTAAAAGTTACTCAAAAAGTCCCTGTCGTATAATTATTTTCGTTAAAATCTATTTAATTATTTCTGTCACAATGACTAATTATGTAATTGGCTCAAGTGGTACGGACTGAAGGAACATATATAACCAGTAAAAAAGGACTAAAATAAATAAAATGGCAGTATACTTACAATATTTCCACTGGCTTTGCACACAACATGCAGGAACGCTTTACGCTCAGGGCGCCATTCAAACTGGTATAGTGCGGATGGCTCAGCTTTAAGCAAACTCTGTACACTATACCGCAATGGCATCTCAGGCACAACAACATAGTGCTCAGTCATCGTAAATGAGTGAACCCAACCCGGTGCCGACCCGCCTCGACAATTGACCCGTCCAATGACCTTCCTTTCATTAGTACCCGGCTCCATCCTCACAACCAAGTAACCGGGGTTCAACAAATCGGGCAGCAAAGTTAGAAACTCGTCATCTGTTACAATTGGGTGGGACGATTGTATAAAACCCCCTAACGGGTCACTGTACTCGAACTTCCCCAGTGTGTCCAATGTGTCAGGATCGACAATTACGGACCCCTTTTGTGTCTCCGTTAAGCAAATGATACGTCCGTCTCCAAGCTTATAAATGCCGTTATTAGCATTATCAGTCAGTGATGCACCGGAGAAGAGCTTAGCAAGTTCCCCAACGTATGCCAAGAAATTATCAGGCTTTGGAGAAACTGAGAATTCGCGATAACATAGTTTCTTATTTTTCTTTGCAGCCTTGTAGGCTTCGGTTTCAATTTGACGGTGGCCGGCGATCAAGCGGCCGTTCTTCTCAAAATGGACCTTGACCAACATGGCATAGCCGTCAAAGAGGTGCCCAAAGTTGAATTCCCCAATGTGCCACACACCTGGACCATTTCTTAGGTACGTGCCATTCTGCAGGCAGGTGCAAGTGGTTAATACTCTGTACGCTGAAAATATAATGCTTTGTTCTTTTTATTATTATTATTACTATTATTATTATTATTGTGGCATAGGGACCGCGTCGCATCTACATCTGGCACTCAGTAATTAATGTTATTATAGGATCAGGATGCTCTCATCTTAAGTTAATAGTAATTAATGTTATTTGGAAAGAGAATTGATCCTTAAAATACTAAAACCTTTTACATATCCATTGTAAATTACTAAAACATCTAATCAATTGAACTGTGTCCTTCGGGCTTCAAGCAAACATAATAATATAATTCGCGAGTTCTTGTAGACATGCTCTTAATAGTTATTAATTGCAAGTACTAAACTCACACAACTTACCTTTTTTTTCTAAAATTTAGTTGATTAAGTAATTTAATTTATGATTATCCTGCAGTAGTCTTTCTTCAGTGTAGACGCTTTTATTTTTTTTTGTTATGCAGATACACTTTTTAAACTATAGGGTTTAAGAGATTTACTTTACGATTTTATAGTTCATTAAAAAACTATCTCTTTTAAACCGTACAGTTTAATTGCGTGTCCACATTAAAAAAATGTAAGTATCCGCACTTAAGGATGATTAAAAAACTAACTCTTTTTAAACCACACGGTTTAACAGTGTGTCTGCATTAAAAAAATGTAGGCGTTTGCACCTAAAAATGATTATATGTTGCAGATCTATAACAATATATTTGTTAGGGCACAAAATAAAGAAGATGCACTTTCAAGAACTTTGAGAGAGATGTTGTACGTTTCAATTTATATATATTCAATTTTTAAAAAAAATTACCGTCCCCTAATCGTTATTAGTAGTCAAGTCAAAGCATCCTATAATCTTAAGGTAGAACAGACCAGTATAGAAGACCATAAATCAAAATATTCTTCAGCTAGTGTTGGACTATTCTTAACCCTTATTTACAGAAAAGCTAGAAATAAAGGAAATTTATAAGTTACACGTACCAGCCATGACGGTATTTCTCCTTCAACAACAAGCTCACCCTCCCATCGTTCTTGTTTAACACTTGTCCATGCAGCATGGTTCCTATGATCAGCACAACTTTCCCTTTCCGGTACACTCGCCGGCGATTGGTGGCTTGCAACATTTGAGATCATTAAATGATCTCGTGTTCTGTCACGTTTGCTATCAAAAAAGGTCTTCCTTAAGTACCAACCTTCTTTTTTATTACGAACAGACTTATTGTTTGAAACCTTCACAAGTGATTGCCGCGGATGGAGGCCCATGGCTGAAAGAACTAAAGAAGCCATGAAATGGAGCTAACTATAGGTTAAGAAAAAATCGATTAATAAAAAGAAGTGATTAAAGTTTGAAGATGGATATTTGTATGTGAACCTTGTATATATATAGCCAAATAGTTTATAAATAAACCAGGTACGGCTGCTAATAGTATTTGAACTAATAGGAAATAAATCTAGTTAGGAGCTAATTTTGAGTATGAATTGAACTCGTGAGTCGTGAGCTTCTATATAATTTAATATTATCAAAATCACCCAGAGCCACTCTACTAAAATAAATAAATAAAAGTAATTAGAAACTACCTGACAAATATATTGGAATCTTCATTACAAATTGAATTCCTCTTGTGTTGTCACGTCTTAATCACATTGCCTTTGTAAATTAATAGCTTAAAGTTTTAAATTAAATGGTTAACTAACATATATAGGATTATCAAATTCAACACAACTTATCTAATAGATATACTACCACCCATTGATTAATATCTTATTTTAATATTGAGATTGGACATTTATAATTTATTGGTAAACATTAACTATGGTCGCTTAAAAGATAAGTTGATTTGATCCACCATTTATATGATTGAAACCTCTAAATCTTTACTATTGTTTTAATCAAAATTATTATCTAAAAATTATATTTAATATACACTATTAACTTTTACTTTACATATATAACCCACACCACCTGAATACCAAAGATGTCCTAAGCTTCCTGTTAATGGTGATCATCATAAGGATTTTGGCTCTGATAGTTGCTGCAACTTGGATTAAAATTCATGTCATATATATGCATCTATTGGCTTTTGTTTTCTTGAACGATGCCTACTCAATGATATTCCACATGAACTACTGATTGTAGTTGCTATGTGTTCGCTTGCTATAGTTAAGTTTAGTTTTATCTTCATTGTTTGGATTAAACTAATTATTATTACTTAATCAAATAAATCCTAAGGATTTTAAGTATTGTATATGATCGGCATAAGTTTGCGAAATACGGTGCGCAAGTGGACTGTATATAGGACAATGCTGCACAAGTGCACACGCACTTCGTCAGAGCCAGCATTATTTTTCTTTTTTCCATGAGCTGTTTGTTGGCAAACTCTTGTCTTTGGCTCAATGTTTGAAGATAATGTCAAAATATTAAGGATAAAGTCAAGATCGGAGGTTTTCTGTTTTTCCTTTATTTCTTTCTTTTCTTTTCTTTTCATAATTGACAGAAAATTTGTCACGTAAATCTTATAAAATTGAACAAAAATAAAAAATTGTGACGATAAAATATTGTAGATATAGCTTTTAAAAACACACACAAATATATAGAGACATTCTCGAGTGAAGACATTCTCACTTTGTTAAAATTAATAATAATAAAATAGTAGCTACTGTGAAACCATTCTACCGTGAAGTACTGATGATAATTTTTAGATTATAATAATAAATGTAGATTTATTTTTAATCTCTATAATTGTACGGTTGAAAATAATAGACCTCTGCTCCATATAAATTGTAAAGAAGGCCCCAAATACAACATTTTTAAGGGTCCAGTAGGATTGATGCGTTGGTTAAGTTTGAGGACAGAACACATGGGCTAGGCGTAGTTCATATCTCGAAAATAGGCCCAATGTTGAATTAATTTTAGAGTTGGGCTATTGGTGGTGCCCTCTAAAATTCTTGCTGATTGAGTGAAGAGGTGCATTTGTTTTTCTTGTGATATAAAAATAGAGTAATGATACAGCCACAAACTCTTGTATAAATTTATTTTGTACAAACTGATGTGGCATGATAAGATTGGTTGAATTAAATATCACTTGGCCCACATGATTTGTTTTTATTAATTTATATTTTCATTCAACCAATGATATCATGCCACGTCAGTTTGTACAAAATAAATTTGTACAAAAGTTTGTGCCTGTATCATTACTCATAAAAATATGCCTGCCAAGTTTATATGCTTTTTAAGAAAGAAAAAGAATCAATGTGAGTTACCTAAAAAGAATGAATGTGAGTTACCTATCTCAGGTTTAATTTGGTTTCTCTTTCATCATTATCGATCTCCAAAACTAATAAAGAAGATGGGTAACTCAAGGTTTATATTTTTTAATTTATCTGGGTGTTTATTTCGAAAAGAAATAAAAAAAATTATAAACTGAAAAAAGCTTAGTTTATAATTGGATCAAAATCTTATTCTTTAAAAATTCATTTTTTTTTCCTTTAATTTTTGTAGGTTTAAAGAGTTTGTAGTGGAGAAAATGACTGATGAAAATGAATGGGTTCAATTAGATAAGTTTCTATTTCTAAAAAAATTTAAAATATAAAGAATAAATTTATAAATACAAAATAAAACGAGTTTTGTAAGAAAAATAGAGAGGTGCCAATAGCAGTCACCCTTAATTTAAGGTTCCTAAAGACCCAAGCAGTATATAAACCAAGAACGGAAATAGAAGCCTTTCAATTTACTCTCCATTCTCTTTTAAAAAAAGTTTGCCCTCGAGCCCTGGACAGGTTGGCCGTGTCTTTTCTTTCCCCGTTATTCTGTTTCAAAGAAAGAGCAAAAAAAACTTAGACTCGCCTAGAATAAGTAATATTTACTCTCTCTATATATAGTGGTTTTCTAGTGTAAATGTCCACATTTTAAAAAAATATATAGATTCACTGTATACACCTATAGGATATATTAACGCTTTTATAATCTTTTGTTCATTTAACTAATACATCATATAAAGTATATAGTGAATCCATATTTTAAAAGATGTAGTTCCGTAAATGAGAATAATGATTATATCATAGATATATCTACACACACTTAATGAGGAAATCCCACTAAAAAAAATATATATTTTAATACATTAGAAACTATATTTTTTGTCTATTAGTGGCATTTTCATTTTATTAAAATGAGAATATCTTGATTAGATAAATAATAATAATAATAATAATAATAATAATACATCGCTGATTTGGTCAAGAGTCTAGACTTTCTTAAAGTCTGAGAAAACTATTAAACTATGAGATTTAATAGTGTAATGAGTAATGACCTTGAAAGCACACGGTCATTACATCATTAACCGCATGATTTAATAGTTTTTTCAAACTTTAATAAATTTAAAATCCTGAATCATAATCCTCTGATTTTATTAAAGTTAAAGATAAGTTAAAAGGGAAAAAAATATATATTTGAATACACTACAAAAAAATATTATTTTTATTTTTAATTTATTCCTAATTTTAATATAAATAAAAAATATTTGGTTGGAACATTTGTGTGTGTGTATGTGTGTATATATATGTATAGACTCCTAAATGTGGATTTATGGTCCTGATTATTTTTTTTTCATGCCCAAGTTTCATAAAAGTATGTAACTAGTTTAAAAAAAAAAAATTTACCAACCGACGACTGAACAATGTCCAAAATGAATTATGTGTCCAACATGGCACCTCAATTTTCATGCATGGGTCCAGGTTCTTATTGGCAGACCAAAAGAGGTTAATGTTTGAAATTTGGGTTTCGTTTTCATTTTTTTCCTGTGAAAAATGAGAATCTATCCATATCATTCATGTGCAAATATGCTTCTCCATCATAATAAATTTCCTGAACCTAGCTGTTAATCAGTATAATGGGCCTCGGCTTTTTTAAATCTTTTCGGTCAGGCCTGGCCTACACAAATGCTCCCAATCATAACCCTGAGAATTATCAGATAATGCCGAATTGTTCACCGAGTTGAATAAAATGTACTACAACAAACAGTAAATAATAAATATACAATTTTTTTATACAAATTAATAAGTCAATACGATATCTATGGGGTAAAAATTGTATAATAAGTATGAATGAAGAGCAGTGATGTAATTTGTATAAATTAATATGTCATCACATGAGTTATTGAATGAAGATATCACTTGACTCGTATGATTTTATTTTCTTTTATATTATATTTTATTAAATATCCACATTAATTGATATAAAAATAATTTGTACAAGAATTTACAAATTTTGAATTGTGCTTAGCTTTTGAAAAATTTTACATCAGCATATATTTATAATAACACATGATTAAAATTTAATTACACACACCTGTGTGTGTGTACACACTGGGCCGGCTTTAACCAGTTGGGAGCCTTAGACCAAATTTTATTTTAGGCATTCTGATGTTAAAATATCAACTTTCACAAGAATATTAAATAGCTCAAAAAAATCTCACAACAACATCAAATAGCTCAAAAAACTCTCACAACAACATCAAGTAGCTCAAAATTCAACTATATTCAATAATATCTTGAATGCTCCCAAAAAAAAAAAAAAGATAGTCGGAAAGATATCTATTTCTTTCCACACGAATATTAATTAAATTTGTCTTCCACAAATTCTATCTCCTTAAGATACTCTAAAACTTCATCAACCACAACCACAATCTTCATGTGAACTTTAAATCATTGCTCCTACATGTTATGATCTTGATGCATATTTTCTAGTTGATATGCTTTTCAAATAAATAAACAAACACAATTTTTTTTTAAATTATTCAAGCCAAAATTGATAAAAGAAATTAAAAATAAATTAAATTTAAAAAGGATAAGAATAGTAATAATAAAAAATATAAAAAATAGAATGATAGTACTTGGAACTAGTCAATTGATTAGTTGAGATGAATAAGATGATGACAATGAATTTTGTAGAGAAAGAGAAGAGAGTACAAAAACTTTTTGCTGAAAGTAACTTTGATTCGATGTGTTGTTTATAGATAATGAGTTTTTAAATATATTTTAATATAATACTAAAAGTTAGCTCTAAAAATCTAACATTACTAGTTTTAATAAGAGTTTTTTTTTGGAAAGGGAAAGCATTGATTTTTTTTGGGGAAATAGTAAAAGAAAATAAAGAAGTAACGTTCAAAATCATTATTAGGGAAATTATCAATCGTATACCCTTATTTTATTCTGTTAACAAATTTACTATAACATTTTCAGGGTATATCAGTTGTCCACCCTAAGTTGTCAAAATGTATATGCCGTCCACCAAACCGTTAGTTGCCATTTAAATATGATGACATTAGATGGGTGATCTGATCTTTTCATATAATACAAATGATAATTTAAGGGTATATAAGTAATAATAAGAGATTTTAAGGGTATATAAGTGATAATTTTCAAGGATAAAATCGTTAATTCACTATAATTTTGTTAACTTTCAAACGGCAGCTAACGGTTTAGTGGTCGGTAAATAATTTTTGTCAATTAAAGGTGGACGATTGTAATATTTTTTTATAAAAATACAAATTTAAGGTATACAAATGATAATTTCTCTAATTATTATACCATAAAAATATATCTTATATTTAAGATAAAGATTATCAAATAAGAGAGATAACTATGAATGAAAATAATGATAGGATAAAACCTAAAAAATAGGCTTTTTTATTGTAAAAACAATATATACGTAACTTAAATCTTTTTAATATTAAAAAAATTTAATTATATTAATTAATAAATAAATACCTAAAAATTAAATCTTCCTAAATACGGGACCCTAGCCAACTATTTAGTTGGCCTAAGCACTAAAGTCGCCACACACTACCGATCAAAACTTTTCAAAAAGTAAAATATAAAAAAATAAAAATCATATCAATAACGTCAACTCTTCAAGAGACAGAGAATGAATTATTTCAATCTTTTCTGATTTTCAGGCTGCCCGCTTTTCCTTATTCTTTTTTTTTTTAAATAAATATTCAAGAAAAAAAAATTGATAACAGAAAGGATTCATTATTCATTATCCCTGTCTCTTGAAGTTATGTTAGGTGCCATACAATACAATACCAGACCATAATGAAACTCAGTAGCAATAAAGATTTTTCTACATCTCGTGAGAGAGGCTTTTCGAGTTGTCAACAACATGTGGCCGCGCCAGAACGCTTATGGGTGGTCACATTCACATTTCACATAGAAACAAAGGCAATTTTTTTGCACAGCTACAGCTCCATGGACATGTAATTATTGGTAATTGTACCACACATGTAAAGCCATTAATTTTTTCTGCATCCGAAAAGTATTGGAATGACCGGAGAGCTAGCCAAAATCTAAATAATCCCATGTCTGTAACGTGTGCTTGACTGAAATTTTCCGAGCTGGCGGTTCTGTCTGTGGTCCAAAAATTTGCTCCAGTGATGCATGACTTGTGCAGTCTTTGGTGGCAAATCAAAACAACATGGTCTAAAAAACTTCACTGGCCTTCACATGGGTGATAGGTGGGTAATTTTATCTGTCTGCTAATAATGCTAGGTAGCAAAATTCGCTTCTTTGGCTATACCAAAGTCGAAAAGTTTGCTGACATTTCCCTATCACTTCATCATATCTCACTGTAAAATTGATTAATTGCTCGCATCTCTCCATACAACAAAGTCCATGATTTCTGCCTCAGAGATTCAAATTGACTGAAGCTGAACCACAGACTGACATATATGGTGATAACTGATAACTGATGATATATACAAGTTACTACAAGACACCAAAGAAGGGGGAAAAGGGGAAAAAAAGATGTAGCATATATATACATACCTAGCTTTAAGTGACAGCAAGTTGAAACTTGTTATCAGCTTTTCATTTCTTTTTCTTCTCTTTCAACTCGTAATCCCCAAGAAGTAGATTACATTTGTCTTCTTGTCCCCCAGTTTTATCTTCCTGTTTTTTTCACCCTTACTCCGACAGATCATATGAACCCCATCTCATTGCAAAGTGATGTATACGTGTCATTTCTGGGCCTCAGCAATCAGCTCCCAGTAAATTTAAACTCACCTGGGCATGTTTTCTTTTTCATTTTTCAACTGATAATGAGGATAAAATGCTCGTGGATTCTTTTGTGCATTTCTGTTCTGTCGTTTTAGTTCTTACTTTTAGACAGAGACAGGGCACACACCAAAAGTCCAATTACCAAGCCACAGGCAAGGGGAAAATGACACCCTGGACTTTTGAGAACACACACTTCTTCTGATTTTTGTATTAGGGATCAACATCGCATGCAGCTTCTCTATTGTTCATTTCATTAATCAGATCTCATCATTGGGTAGATCTACATGTATGAAATCTGATGATGTGTTTGATGTTCTCAATAAAATACAAATGCACTTAAAGATTAAAAAACACACACACACACACAACACATTCATTCTTTTTTAAATCGTCAAACTCTATGCACAATAGGTACACTTACCGGTCACGTGAAAATGTCGTTGACAAAATTCGCCGGCCACCAATAAAATGGTAAGTAACCGCAGCCGCAAATTCCCATACCGGTCTAAGATTGAATTTTATCTTTAATTTTGTGTTTCTGTTTTTTTGAACTGTGTTTCGGCCGACTCAATAAGAACTCAACAAATTCTAGTATTGTCTTCGGGGGGCCCACTGCGTACGGTCATTCAAGGGAAAAGAACAAATCAAAAACAACAAAAAAAGCTGGCAGTGGATGTGACTGTTTTGATTGGATGGCCAATAATCTTACCCCTAATGGTACACGTAGCAGCAAGTGGATGGTCGACATGCATGAAATCTACTCGCACGATCGTGTTGGGCTGGAGCGATATCATGTCAGCTTTTTTAAGTGGACCTTCGAATTTGATCGGAGGTCTTTTGTTTGGACTCGATGGAAGTCAAAGTGCAAAGTTTCAACAGCTTTGGGTCTGAAGGTAATTTTCAAAAGTCTGGATGCCAACGAAAATGATAAGAACTTTCTGTTCTATTATTTGTCTACATCCCTTTCCTGCGGGGTGGTCAGGGCCCGAGCACAGGCCCAACTTGAAAATGAGGTTTGCAAAAAGTATGGGTTCGCCTGCGATAACTAATATTTGCACCACAAATTTATCTGGGATTTTTGTATAGGCAGTTCTGTGATCATGCAGTGAAGATTCAATTGGGGTTGCTTTTCAAATCATTTAAATAAAATATTCTCCCTTAGATACACATGGAGGGACTGAAACTCGTACTACATGTACGAAAACAAGTGGTATCTAAGCATATATGCAAATGTTTGAAGAAGGGTTTTAAAAAAAAAAAAAATTGTAAATGAATTTATGAATTAGACCAACAGATAAAAGAACCGTGCTAAAAATTATGGTGTTCAACTTTTGGTGCTACTAAATAGACTTTGTTGAAATAAAAAAATAAGGGTGCTTTGGGATTGAGGTATTGTAGTTTTTAAGATATAATTGCTGTGGAAAAAAAAAACTGTGACTATGAAATAAAAGTTAATAATATATAGTAAATGTAAATTTTAAATAATACTTTTGATAAAATTATTAAAGATATAATGTATTTTTTTATTATACAAGTAAAAAATCATATCAATATAGCTTTTAAGGTACAGCAAGTAGTGTTTACCAAATCTGTCCAACCTCAATGCCAAACGCACCTTAAGAACCATAAATTTTATGTAGTTCAATTTTGTTTGGCTTGAAATTTGGCAAGTACAAAGTGCTTTACAATTACATAAACTGAATTGATCTTGACATAGATATTATGGAACAAGGAGACAACATTAGACCACACTTGTATCATTTCCTTCCATGAACTAAACAATTTTATTTCATGGTTGCTAATTTGATTTTCACGATTGACGTATTTGACAAGGAAATTTGATAATCTTATCAACCAACTAGATTATGGATATTATTTTTATCTAACTGTACATAATCCTATATTTTATTTCTTTCACTTTCATGATTATAGAATTGTTCCCCTAACCTCTAAAGTTTCTATTCTTCAATTAATTTCTTGAGAAAATTTTGGCTCTAAATATGTCTGGTTAGATAACGCCATGTGGGTCCAATGAGTTGAAGTAGAAGCTTAATATTCAACATTAGTTGAGATTAGTTTTCCTTTTTTTCTTTGGCAAGTTGCATGAGAATGCATGGACTAGTGAAAGAACTCAACTGATTATTGTGTAGTGCAATCAATGTGTTAATCGATTGTTAATTGCCATTATTTGGCAATCATATACTTACTACAGTTAATACTAAAGTTATTATACCATCACTACAAGACAAAAAAAAAATAATTACTATATGACAAAAGAAAATTTCACAATAAGACAATTTTTCGTATCTCAACTAATTGTTGTATATACATTACTATTTGCCATTATTCATCTGATTATGCTATCTTGTTATTTTAGCGATGCTAATATTTTTATGGGTAAACTTCAATACATCTCCCCAAATAAAATGGTAATCTTCAATTTATTTCCAAAAGAATAAAAATTTAAACTTAATCATATACTTACTGTTATATATATATATATATATATAACAGTAAATGATAATAAATTAATTGAAAATTTCCATTCTAAGTAGATGGTAAACTAAAGTTTACCCATATTTAATTAACGAAGTATTAGACTAACAAGCTGATAAGATCCTGAAGATTTGATTTTGTCAGGAAGGTCTTGATTCTTTAGCATCTTCTATATAGATTTGCCTATGGGGACGCATCATGCATCTAGGAACAAAAAGCTTTCAGTAGAAACCATAAGTGGGTGGTTAAAGGCATTAAGTCTTTTGCGCCTTTAATCGTTTAAAAATATTACAATGCCATGTCGGTCAAAATGGACAGTGGGCCATCGCACTTTCCTTACTCATAATTCATGATTATGACACCATTACCTCTTTTATTTTATTTTGATCGAGAAAAAAAAAATCAAGAAACTGGGCCACCTTCTTATTTAACTGAAAAAAGACACGTATATATGTTAAATATTTGTTATTATATAATCATTCGAGAACATACTTTTCCGTTAGCATGCCAAATGTGACGTGCTCGATCGTTTCATTCATTATTATTATTATTTAGCAGTAGCATGTATAATGACAAGACTAATACTGTTCATAATTATAAATTTATTAAAACTTATACATCAGAGAATAAGTTTATTATGAAATAACTTAAATTTTTATTTTTATTAATATCATAAGGATATTTATCAGGCGGAGCTCCATTCAAACTAGAGGATGGTACAGTACATACAGAATTTTTATAAAATTAATAAATTTCTCAATAAAATATAATAATATCATGAGTTTTATGTGTAAAATTTTCATTTTGGCCCCTATAAAACTATATATTCTCTCACAATGTTTAAACTTTAGAGAATAATGTCATTTTAGTTGCGTGATCCCACAGATATTAATTCTAATAACAACTTCTACATTTACAATTATTGATATATTTTTAACAACTTCCCTTTATTTGAAACAAGTGAGCCTACTTTTTTGTTGATGTTTTATAATCTATTTTTTATTCATATTTATACTTTTTTACACTATTAAAATAAATTTTTAACACTATAAAAATAAAACTTTTACATGTTACAGCTTGTACAATTGAAAAACAAAATCATATAATTAGTTTTGAAAGATTTTAATTTGACCCCAAAGAATTGAACTCTGAGTTCCGCCCTGAGTATCTAATATTCCACCCGAAAAACGTGGGAGAATGTCTACGTTCACCCAATTATAAGTGTGGGAGGTAAGGAAGGAGCTAGGCTGACTAGGGCTTCTCCCATTTGATTAATAAAACTCTTAAATTGCATCCATTATGTAACCATTTTTTCCCTGTGAATTTAAATTGAAATGCCCTTATGAATTGAAGAATTTATAAACCTACCTTTGTGAACTTTGTTGAAATGCCACTTTAAATTGAAGTTATCGGTTATATTAAATTCATTCTTATGCTTGTCCTATGAAATAGACTTTTGACACCATCCCTAACAAAATGAATGGTAAAATTCCTTAGAGGAGATTTGAACCGTTGCCCTCTTTTCTACTTGGCCGTGCCACGAATCTTCACTTGCCTGAATTCAATTAAATATTATATTCGAAAAAGAAAGTTTGTATACTAACCTACAAGTCAACAACTTGACAATTTCATGTATTATCCTACGCTACAAATATTATCATTATTAGCAACCTGAACTTTTAATTCTGATTTTCGGGCATGTCCGCTGATTCTGATACTATACACAATCAAGATGATGAGCTTTTGGGACTATCAATAAAGCTCTAATGAATCACCATCTTCGATTATGGTTCTTTGCAATCTAGAATTATATGGAAGGGCCCAACCAAATGAATGAGCAATTCATTCATACTGGTTATCATAATGACTTGTTAAATATATATAATTGCGATGTAGGTAATGAATAATTTTTGGAATTAATATAAATTCTGATGAATCAATAACTTTGCCTTTGGCTCTTTGCAATCCATAGTTAAATCAAATGGCCTACGGAAAAGACAGTAGAGTTGATACATACATTGATTATTATCATAAAGAGTTGTTAAATATTTTTTTTTTGATACAATGGAGCCTAATAAAAATTAGGACAAAACAGAGCGGGGAATAGTATTGCCATACATATCATTACGTAACTAATATCCAATACCCTCTGGTAGGTTATTAAAAACATGAAAACCGAGAGGTAAAGATCCTGCCAACTTGGCCATGAAATCAGCAGAAAAATTAGCTTCCCGATATATATGCTGTATGGTCATTTGCCAATCTCTATTCATCAACTCCTTGATGGCATTGATAAGTGAAAGATGTGCATTAGGCTCTGTTCTTGTGGAAGAGATAAGTTGAAAGATACATTGGTTGTCCACCTCTACCACCAAGTACCGGATACCCCGATCCCACGCAAGATGAAGACCTTGAAACAAACCCTATAATTCAGCAGAAGTCACCGAACAGAGACCAATGTTCATGCCAAATCCGAACAGCCACTTACCAGAGCAGTCCCTCACCAATCCTCCAGCACTTGCCAACCCATTTTTTAATCGAGAACCATCTGTATTCAATTTGAAAAAGGATTCCGAGGGAGCTTGCCAGCCAATTTCTTTGATGATTTTACTGGTACGAACAACATTGAGACCATCTCTTGCAATATGGATATCATGAACCCACGATTTGATTTCCGTGACCATCTGAGTGCAGCAAGGAGCATTGTGTGTGAAAATAAATTGGTTGCGCCAGAACCAAATTTTCGAAACAGCAACGCCAAATAAGCAGGCCCATTCATCCACAACCTTGTTGACACCATCCTTGCCCAAGTTGAAGCATAAGCAGTCACGGAGATCAAGAGAGAAAAAAGATTGCATGAACATACCTGGAACCAAATGATTCCATATTCTTTTTGCCACAACACAATCACGAAGAGCATGGATTACATCTTCTTTTTCCTGTCCACAATATTCACAGTCCATAGAAATTTGGATGTGCCTCTTAACTAGCTCCTCTTTTGTTTTAATTCTTCCGTGCATTACCAGCCATAAGAAAATGCGAATCCTCTGGGGTCCTTTCCAATGCCAAATCAATTTCCATAAATGGGCATTATTATTGGAGATTGGATTATTAAGGGAGGTATAAGCTGACTTGGATGTGAACTTGCCTGATTTTGAGTGAGCCCAAAAAGGTTGATCCTCGTTGTTGTCATCCGAAGGTGGTTTGATTGCTTCAATCTGGAGAAGAATCTGATTGGGAAGAAAATGACCAAACATGCTCCAATTCCAATTTCCCTCAATATCCACAAAATCCGCCACACATTTATTCTTCAATTCATCCGGTAGTTGAGTTATAGTATGATTAGCAATGAGAAGCTCTTCTGAAACCCAACTTTGATGCCAAAAATTTACCTTATTCCCTTTTCCAATCGACCATCTCGTGCCTTGCACCACATACTCCCATATTCTGCTTATGCCTTTCCAGAGGTAAGAGCTGTGTTTATTCTCAAGCTTGGAGGGAATAAAATCTGAATCAAGCCCATATTTTGATCTCAAAACCCAAATCCAGTGACTGTGAGTAGAGGTTAGCACATTCCATCCAATTTTCATGAGGAGAGCATTGTTCATGGTTGTAAGATTTTTAAAGCCTAGACCACCTTCAGCTTTTGGAGAACAGATCATTTCCCAATTAATCAAGCTGAGTTTACGGCTGCCATTCTTGCTCCCCCAAATAAATCTTCAAGAAATCCGATCAATTTTATCCAAAATTCCCTTAGGGATCCTTGTTGTTTGCATGGCAAAAATGGGGATCGCCTGAATTACCGATTGAGCTAGAGTAATTCTCCCAGCAAGGGAGAGATACATTGCATTCCATCCAGACAATTTTGTATCAACATTATCCACAATTTCTTGATAAGTGGTTTTTGTCACTCTGTTGTGAAGTAAAGGCATTCCAAGATATTTGCCAAAATTATCTGTAGCGGCAAATCCCAATGAATCACTGATTTTCCTTGCATTTTCTACAGTAACATTCTTTGAGAAATAAACCTGAGTCTTTTGTTTGCTAATCAACTCTCCCGAACAGCTACAGAAAATATTCAGCACATTATTGATCACATAGGCTTGGTTACAAGAGGCCTCGGCAAGAAGAAGTAGGGCGTTCGCAAAAAAGATGTGAGTAAGAGGAATACCATTTCTCGAGGGGCGAATAGGACACCAACTTCCATTTCTTATCGTCAAATTAATTGCATGACTAAGGCGCTCAATACATAGAACAAAAATATAAAGAGAAAGAGGGTCACCCTGTCGGATTCCCCTAGACGGAGTGAATTCTTCAGTGATCTCCCCTTCCCATAGGATTTGCATTGTAGCCGTTGTAATGCACTCCATTGTAATCCGAATAAACTCTTTAGGCAGTCCAACATCCTTAAGAGTATCATGAATGAAGTCCCACCTAAGCCGATCATAAGCTTTCTCAAGGTCCACTTTGATAGCCATCTGCCCGATTTTTCCTCTTTTGTTTCGCATAGTGTGGATAATTTCTTGCGCCATCACAATATTCTCTGTAATTTGCCTTCCAGGAACAAAGCTTGTCTGGGTTGGTCCGATCAACTTCGGTAGAATTCCCTTTAACCTATTTGCCAAAATTTTTGTGACAGTTTTATACATCACTGGACATAGACTAATGGGACGGAACATCCTCAAGTTGGTGGGGTTGTTTGTTTTTGGGATAAGGACAATAAGGGTCATATTAAGCTTTGGAGAGAGGGGATTGCCTTTAAAAATATTACTCACAAGTTCACAAACTGATGCTCCCACCACATCCCATTGCGACTGGTAGAAGAGAGCATGAAGGCCATCAATTCTAGGAGCTTTTAGAGGGTTCATTCCGAAAACTGTAGCTTTAATTTCTTGGTTAAGAATAGTTCTGCTAAGATTAGCTAAACTGTACTCATCAATCCTTGGAAAAGCATTAGCAATCGGGAAATTAAAACTCACTTCATCATTACAAGAAAAAAGTTTAGAAAAAAAATCAATGACATGGGACTTGATCTCATCTTTATTATAAATCCACGTACCCTCGCTGCTCTGGATTGCATCCACTCGGTTTCTCCTTCTTCTCGTTATTGTTTTTCTGTGAAAAAAAAGCGGTGTTTCTATCCCCACATGAAAGCCATTTTCTCCTTGACTTTTGGTACCACAATAACTCCTCTTGGGATAGTATGGTTTCAAGTTCCATCTTCAACTTGGACTCAAGTTCAAGAAGCCGATTTGAATTAAATTTCTCCAGAGCATGTTGAATACCATTTAATCTTGCCAATAAATGCCTTTTCCTTTTAAAAATATTCCCAAAATTCTCTTTATTCCACACACTAACTTTATCCACAAAGTCATGAGCAGCCTGAATATATCCCTTAGAGTTGCCCCATTCCTTAGCCACTAGAGATTGGAAGGACTGGTCCGTCAACCAAGTTGCCAAGAAACGAAAAGGCCTAACAACATTCATTTTCTTCAAACTACGGCCAAATCTGACAAGAATCGGACGATGGTCAGAATGAATTTTTGGGAGATGTAAAACTGAAGCTTCCATAAAAGACACATTCCACTGGTCATTGCATATGGCACGGTCTAGTCTTTTAAAGAGAGATCCCCTCGACCAAGTGAAACAAGGCCCTTGAAAATGTAGATCCATAAGCTGATTATCATGAAACCATTTGTTAAACAGTCGACAAACACCCTTGCCTTTTTCTTAACCTCTTTTTTTCTCTGAAACATGTAGGATTGAGTTGAAGTCTCCCCTTAGTAGCCATGGTCCTGTAATTGAATTAGCTACTAGGTCAAGATTGCTCCATAACTCCCTCTTCAAATTTGGGTTGGGGCTAGCATAAACGGCAGTAACCCACGACCAATTACCAGAAAAATCTGTGACTTTAAAATGAATGTACTGCTTGTGATTAAAAACAAACTCCATCTTGAATTCTTCTTTCCATAAGATCCAAATACCCCATACAAAACCTTCAGCTTCCACTCGATGCGATGACTCAAAACCACTCCGTTTAATAAAGTTATCAGCTTTAACTCCACTGATTTTAGGTTCCAAAATCGCTACAATATCAGGGTTATAACTTTTATTCATCATGATAAAAGCTCTTCTAAAGCCTGGTGAAGCCACCCCTTGGCAATTCCAAAAAAGGATAGATAGATTCATTAAAATAAAGAGAAAAATAGGAGGAAACCGCTCAAACCGAACTTCATTCTGATTCCATGTTGTCCTCATCTTCCAAAGAGGTTCCGTTGTCATCATATTCTGAGTCACCTCCCTCACCTTCACTCTTAAAGCTCTCATCATCCGGGCCATCTTCATCATTGGTATCTATGACCAAATTCTCATCAGGGGGTTTGTCTCGATTTTTAATAAGTATATTAGGATCAGCAAGCTCTAAATTTGGTAAAGATGGAACTAAACTGACCCCCTTAGAATTTGAATGAAAATCTTGTTGAGGAATAAATTTTATTGCCGTGTGTTTTACTGGGTCCAAGCTAGTGGGAACAATGGTGGAGATAGGTGGGTTGGTTAAAGTTACATGGATTTTTGGCTGTGAAACTGACACTGTTTCTCTATGCATGTGAGTTGGTGAGACAATAAGGTTCTCTTTCAAACATGGGTGTTTGAAATTTTTTGACATTTAAACTTTGCATAGCTGGAGAATTGGCATTTATATGGCTATTTGTGGTAGTGGGTTTCTTGGGATTCTTTTTGGTTTTTATTTTAAAATGAAAAGTTGGCTGATCCTTCTCGATTATGGGCCCATTGTAGCCTCTAGGGTGGGCAAAAATTATATCATCATCATTATCTTTTTCGAGCACTTCAAACCGTGATCCCCCATCAAATTTGGCATCTCGATGACGAGTGGAAAAATTGTTATAGCCACCTCCATTGTTGACTCTTCCCCTTCCTTTTCGGCTAACAATCATCCAAGGCCCAAATGAAGGGTTTGCCGGAGTGATTGTAGAGGACGACAGTTGATCACCACCACCACTACTGAGACCGTTCCCATCCTTAGTATTTTCTGAGCTCCTTATTTGTCTAGTCGTTGTGTTGAGCTGATGACAGTTTTCATTCCTATGACCATAAATTCCACAATTAAAACAAATAACAGGTAAATTCTTATATTCCACTTTTTGCATTTTACCATCGAGAAAAAACTGTGAACAAAGAAGTTTCTTAAGGGAAACCTCAACCGCAATATGTGCAAACTTCCCTCTTGTTATTGATTCGGTGTTGTAATCAATTCGAACCACTTTTCCAATGACATTCCCGAGCATGCGAAGAACCCTTTTATGATAATAGTGTAGAGACATTCCCGATAATCGGATCCAAGCAATAATGTTCTCGATTTCTTCACTGGAACCATCGAAGTGAGGGTTCCATTGTTGCACAGTGAGATAATGACCGAGAATGGTCCAAGGACCTTGTGTTAGAGCATAATGGGCGTCCCCTTCTGTTTTGAACTTAACCAGAAAGAAATCATTCTCCAGGTCAATGACAGAGAAACCTTGGGTCATTTTCCAGACTTCATTTAACTTGTTGCAGAGTGCCCGATAACCAAGAGTTCTCCCGAGAAGTTTGACAACCACCGTGTTTCTCCATGGTTTCACCAGCTGTGCTTGGATCTTTTCTGAGAAGGAAATGGATGGGATGCTACCTTTTTTACTAATAACAACGTCATTAGGATCAAATTCCAATTCTTCTTCTCTACCCAAAAGCTTCTCTTCCTTATCATTCTGATCTTCCATTAACTTATCTTTAAAAGATAGCGGAAGTGGATTCTCATCTTCATTCCCGTGACTCCTAAATCTCACCTTTTTAGTTGAGCGTTCCTCCGCCAGTGGTGGTGGCGGTTTCTTGCTTATGCAGTGCTCCATTTTTATTGTATTCGTGGACTGCCTTTAATTCTACTATATTGTTAAATATAATTGCCACTTACGTAGCTCAAAACTTGGTCAATCTTCAAATCAAGCACGTATAGGAATCTTATGACAAATACTTGTAACAATTTTATATAGGTAAGGTCTGGTTTCCTTTTGGGATGCGTGGTCTTTTGGAAACCATTCAAAAACCCTTTCCGACTCATAAAAGAAAAAAGAAAAAAATCATATAGACATAAAACACCCTATCTCTTAGAAAGCTGAACATTTTTTCTTTGTCACTTACACGGGTTCATAATTTTATATCCTCATAAATAAGTCAATCAATTCAAGCAGGCAAGAAGGTACTACATGATCATAGCAATTTATTTAACAAGCTTAAAAAGCAATTGTTTTATCAATACCTTCAAGTCTAAGCTTTGAGATTAAGTTGTAACTAGGATAATGCCAAAACCAATTTAAACTAAAGGTTTTGTGTCGAACCCCTTACATGAATGAAATTCGACAGAGCCAAAGAGCCTTACATGTGAAGATGTTACGCAAACTAATAAGATATCGAATCATTTAAAAGGAGAAAAAAGACACAAATACAAAGTCATGGTAACCCTAATCCTTGTTAAGAATAAGTTTCAGTATTAACTCAACAATGTTTGTTATGTCAATTAAATAACAGATTTTGGTGATGTTGCTGCTGAGTCAGTATGTTTGTCATTAGCAAAGTTAATATTAGCACATGCATTTCGTGTGTTTAGAAAGTTCCAAATATCAATATAAATTAGTCTTGTAAAATCATATTCATAATATACAAAATATCTTGAGTTCATCAATTTTTTCTCCCTATGGTTAAGATTTTCTCTCAACTTTCTTATAAACCAAACAGTTTTGATAAGAGAAATTGATTTTTAATTTGGTATTAGAGCCAAGAATACATACTCTCATAGCTGCATTAAGCTTGAATACAAGCATTTCATCCTCGATCTCGTCATTTACATTTACAACACCAATTAAACTTGATCGTTCCACCTATACAATCTGGAAATCACAAATTCTCTCTTCAGTGAGAGCTAATGAGCTTGAAAGCCTCCTCGATGGTTCACGAACTTGTCCGGATTAGTTTCTTGCTATTGATCCAACAAATGCTGATGTTGTTGCAGAAGAGAATCTGCTTATGCTATATAGAAGAAGCAAGATCAAATGATGTTGAACTGGCTATTGTCTTCCATCAGTGTTAAGATTCTGAGTCTTGTGGTAACCTCTAAAACTTCTCATGAACTCTAGACTAACCTAGAACAACAGTTTAGTTCTGAAATTGCTGCTAGAAAGGTTCGTTTAAAATGATGTTAAATAATCTAAAGAAATAATCTCTGTCTGCTATCGATTACTTTAACAAATTAATATCAGTGACAGATGAGTTAGTTGTTACTGGTAGTCCAGTCGGCTCTTTAGATTTCACCACACACTGGATTTCAGGTATATGACAACTTTATTATCTTGTTGTGGTGTATATTAAAGCAAATATCCTTAAGATGAGCATTAATGAAGCCTATTCCATGCTCTTGACTCATGAAGCTAGGCTAGAGAATGCACAATCTAGTGCTAGTAAAGAGGCAAAATTGAACTATGTAGCTAACATAGCTCACACTGGAAATACTCAGAAGAAACCAAACAATAATGCAAATTGGAATAATAATAATAATAATAATAATCATCATCATCAAGGGAACTTGAATGGAAATTATGCAAATAAGAATGGAAATGGTGACTAGAGTGGTAACATAAGAGGTTATAGATAAAGGAGAGATGCATATATGGGACAAAACTCCGGAAGATGATGGAATCGTAGTCAGGGCAGAGGTGGCTTCACTGGAAATGGTGGTTTCAACAATAATAATAATGGTTTTACTGGTGTCTTTCCTGGTTTTGGAAGAAGAGGTGGCAGATGATTTATAATTTGTCAGATTTGTTTTAAGCATAACCATTATGCAGCTGAGTGTAGGGAAAAGTTCAATAGAAACTTTGTTCTAAATTTTCCAGTGAATGGTCATTATCCTAATCAGAATCAAGCTTCCTTAGCTGCTTATATGGTTACTTCAGAAGGCATTGGTGATCAAGGATGGTACTTGACAGTAGAGCAACTCATCATCTTATAAATAATGTGAAGAATCTAGCTGAAGGTAAACCCCATATTAGTTCTCAGTTGTCACTAGTTGGTAATGGTGAAGGGCTTAACATTACACATATTGGTTGCACATGCTTTCATACTTATTTTGGAACCTTTTAAAACCTGAATAATGTCTTATATGTGCCCAAAATTACTAAGAATCTTGTTAGCATTTCTAAACTCATGTTAGATAACAATATAACCATTGAGTTTTCCTCTAATTTGTGCTTTTTTAAAGACAAGATGGATGGAATATTGCTGGCACATGGGATTGCTAAAGGTGGCCTCTACAAACTACTGTCTCAAGATGATTCTGATATTATCTTTAATTATGAAACTCTTAGTTCAAAGCCTAGCTCAATGTTGTCATTTCTTCAAAATAAAGGAATTGTAAACTCTTTGCAAAAGTCAAGCAGTCTTGTGTCTATTAGTCCAACTTCTTTTCATTCCAGTAATCTAGAGTCAAGTGTTGTGCAAATTTTATTGAACTCGAAAGTGCACAAATCTATTGTAGAATAAATTAATGGTGACGAGTGTCGATCCCACGAGGAGGTGGATTTTAATTATATGTAGAATTAATTTTGTATGAGGGTGGTTGGATTTGCGGTGAAAGTGACTTACATTATCTTAAAATTCAAATTAAAATGGTAGGAATAAATTGAAGTGAAAATCTATTAAAATGACGTACTTATGTATCTGGATCTGCATCAACATGCACCATGGGCTAAATATTCCTTATTAATGCCAATTAAATTATGAATGGGGAATCTACACCTCATGAACCATACTCTAATCAATATGGTGGTAAGGGATTATCGTGCCAAATAATAATAACCTTGTACTAGAGAGCCAGTGAAACTAAGACGGTATGTAGACAAGATTATTATTATTTATCGACGAAAAGTCAAAATATCCACAAAAACTGGAGGGAAAGAGAAAATAAATTTACTAAATAAAGCTCATGACACATGTTGAAACTTCACCTTCAACCTAATCTTGAAAGAAAATTAGCTACTCATAATTGAACTAGAGGCAAAATGGAAATTTATTAAAATACATATAAAATACAAGATGAAGAAGGAATTACAAAAATTGGAGCCCAGAACTAGATTCAGAGATGTCAAATTAGGGGGGAGATGCCCCCTTTTTATAGATACATTGAGTAAATCATGGTTATCGGATTAAAAACAGTTTGGACGCTCAGGATTGCGCCACTTCATCAGTCAGCAGTATGCGGTTTGACCACGCAGTTTGAACAGTGACACGGTTTGACCACGCGGTTTGAACAGTGACGCGGTTTGAACAGTGACGCGGTTTGGTTGAAAATAATCTCATGTATTGCATGTACCGTACGCGCGATTTTTAGTTCACTTATAAGCTGCCACGTCACTGATTAACAGTACAAAAGAGTTTTAGTCCAACAGAATCCTGACACCTCATTAGTCAATGCCACATCATCGATCCGTTTATGTGAACAGTGTCATGAACAGTAACGTAAACAGTACCATACATGTTAATAGTACCGTACATGTGAACAATGTCATTTTTCATTTTATGCTCTTTCTAAGGTTTTCGACCGTCCTGAGTTCAAAAGTGATGTCCGTTTTATCATCTGATCTCTCGTTCATTGTGAAATGACCATGATGCCCCTAAAATAAATAAAATACTTAATTAAAATAAAACATGCATAATTAAATTACAAGAAGTTTGAATACATAAAAGTAATGGTTATTAGTAAGATTTGAAATATAAAATGACGATTTTCTCCTTTATAAATATACATTTTTTAACATTCAACATCAAGTAATTATAGTCCTGCAAGTTTTCTTACTTCAATTTAGTTGTTATATAACAAGTTTGGGCATTCAAACAAATATGCTTTACAAACAATAATAAGAAAGCTACATTTGCATCATATTTCAAAACAATCTCGTGATTTCTGTAATGCCTGTTAATGTGGAAAACTACATCAGTTTCATTTTCCTGTTACTGAAACAAAATCCAGATCTCCACTTGAACTGTTACAGACTAATTTATGGGGTCCAGTTTCTGAATGTTCTATAGATGGTTACAAATACTACATTTCTTTTGTTGAGGACTTTACTAGATATACTCTTAAATCAAAAGATTTGATAACTTTAAACATTTCAAAACTCTTGTTGAAAAACAATTTTCCTTGCCTATAAAAGCACTGCAATTAGATATGGGGAGTGAATTTATAAGTTTCAAACTTTTTTTTCAATAAGAATGTATTCAATTTAGATTCAATTGTCCATATACTCGCCATCAAAATGGCATTGTTGGAAGAAAATACAGACATATTGTTGAGACTATTCTTACTCTTTTTGCTCAGTCACATTTGCCTTTATCTTTTTAATGAGAAGCATTTCATACGGCTTCTTAGTTTAATCAATAAAATGCCTACACAAGTTTTAGGCAATATCTCTCATTTTAAAAAATTACACAATCAGTTGCGTGATCATACATTTCTTAAGAGTGTTTGGTTGCTCTTATTTCCTTCTGCTCAGGCCATATAATCAGCATAAACTTGACTTTCAAACTCAAAAATGTGTTTTTATTAGCTACAGTCCACTTCATAAAGGATACAAATGTTTAGATAGATATGGAAGAGTCTTTATTGCTAGGCATGTTACATTTAATGAAACAAAATTTCCATCTACTGAGTTGTTCTCAAAATAGTCACCCTATACTTTACATGAGTTTAGTTCAATATCTCCTGTTCAAATTTCCTTCTATCCAAATTCTACTTTTTTTTTTACAGTAGTAATGGAGGATAACCAACCGCTACCTTTGCTCCAACATTGTCCCCAGTATCAACCTATTTTTCAGCACAATAATCTTCTTCAAATTCATCATCCAACCATTCTATTTATTCAATTTCTTCTATAGAATCTTCCTAACTTATACGACCTTTTCAACCTCTACAGCCCACACATCTAATGATTACCAAGCAAAAGCTAGAATTTTCAAGCCCAAAACCTACATTGCTGTCACTCAAAATCTTGAACCAACCAGTGTTAAGGCTACATTACAAGACTCCAAATGGTATTTGGCAATGAAGGAGGAATTTAAGGCAGTACAAAGGAACATTACTTGGACACTAGTACCTCTATATGCAGTTGCTAAAATAGTTGGCAATAAATGGGTTTATAGAGTCAAATATAATCCAGATGGAAGTATCTCTAAATACAAAGCTCATTTAGTAGCTCAAGGCTATCATTAGACCCATGGAATTGATTTCTTTAAAACCTTCAGTTTTGTAATGAAACCTTGTATAGTTATAATAGTTCTGAGCTTGGTTGTTATGTATCATTGGCCTATAAGACAATTGGATGTGAATAATGCATGCCTCAATGGCATACTTACATGGGATGTTTTTATGCACCAACCTGAGGGTTTTCTAGATCCTCAATATCCCTCTTATATTTGTAAATTAAACAAAGCTTTATATGGGTTAAAGCAGGCTCTAAGAGCCTGGTATGGCAGATTGAAGTGTTCTATGATAGATTGAGGTTTTCAAGCATCCAAGTCAGATACTTCTTTGTTTATCAAACATGTTGGTGGATATATTTTGCTCATACTTGTCTATGTTGATGACATCTTGAGTATTGGCTCAAAATCTAAGCTTCTTGTAGCTGTTATTCAATATCTAAACTCAAACTTTGCTCTTAAAGATCTTGGTGAATTTAATTACTTTCTTGGCCTTAAAGTCACTCCATCTGTGGAAGGTTTTCATCTCTCTCAAACTAAATATATTGGTGATATTCTCAAAAAGGCCAACATGCTGGATAGTAAAGGATATTCCACTCTATGAGTACCAGTGATAAGCTCTATAAGGATAAATGTGCTGCCTTTGAGAATCTTTCTTTATATAGAAGCATTGTTAGTTCTCTACATATCTTCTTCTAACAAGACCTGATATAGCTTACACTGTTAATAAGTCAGCTAATTTTTACAAGCTCCAACAATTCTTCATTGGCAAGCCTGTAAGAGGGTTCTTAGATATTTGCAAAGCACAGCTCATTTTGCAATCCAATTCTTTCATTCAGGTTCCTTAACTTTGACTACATACTTTGATATAGATTAGGGGTCAAATCCTAAAGATAGAAGGTCTGTTGGTGGCTATTGTGTGTTCTTAGGTAATAATCTCATTTCCTGGTTGTCCAAAAAGCAGCCTATAGTATCTAGATCTTCAGCCGAATCTGAGTATCGTGCTTTGGCATTGACAACATCAGAGATCTTACGGATTACTTATTTGCTGCAAGACCTTAAAGTGTCTCTTACTCGGACTCAAGTTCTACTTTGTGATAATAAAAGTGTAGAAGCATTAGCTAGTAATCCAAAGTTCTATTCTCGTACAAAGCCTATTGAATTGAATCTCCATTTTGTCAGAGAGCACATTGCACAGCAGCAGCTTATTGTTCATCATGTTTCTGGTTCAAATCAACTAGTTGATATTCTCACTAAACCTCTTTCATTTGATCAATTTGCTTTTCTTCACAGCAAGCTTAATGTCTTTCCCCGACCTTAAGCTTAAGGGGGGATGTTAAGAATTAGTTTCAATATTAGCTCAGCAATGTTTGTTACGTTGGTTAAATAACAGATTTTGGTGATGTGGTTGTTGAGTCAACAAGTTTGTTATTAGTAAAGTTAATCTTAGCTCATGCATTTCGTGTGTTTAAAAAGTTTCATATATCAATATAAATTAGTCTTGTAAAATCACATTCATAATATACACAATATCTTGAGTTCATCAAATTTTTCTTTCTCTCTGGTTATGATTTTCTCTCAGCTTTCTTAGAAACCAAACAGTTCTCATCAGAGCAATTGATCTTTAACTATCATAACGCCAACAAAAGAAGCACGTTCATTGTCAACTGGATGTCACGTGATGAGTATTTTGCGCAGCTAACCCGTTCGGCACTTAGACAACTTTGCCGAATGTTGCTAAGTAAGTTTAGAGCTTCTCGAACTAAAGAAGAGAGCAATGTAGCCGAATAAGAAAACTTATATTGCACAGAAGAGAGATTACAATGCTTGAGTGCTCAATGCTTGTTGTTGTGTTGTTGTTTTCAAATGTCTAATGGCATCCCATATTTATAGGGGAGACTTGCCAAGCTCTAGAGATTCTAGAGAAATCTATCAACTATCTAAAATTTACATGTGCTGGAAATGTATAGAGAATTCTAGAGTATTTACAAGCTCAATGTGCTAGAGTTGCCTAGAACTTTCCGAAATTGGGTCAAGCTAGCACTCTTGGCCTTGTGTTAGCTCTCTAGCCCGAAATTGTGGGCAATTGGGCTAGCATCTTGGGCGGACCGTAATATCCTCCCCCACCTAAGCTCACGGCGTTCTCGTCGCGATCTCGTCCTTTCTCCTTTAGGGACTTATTCCGCGATTTGCTGTTAGTCTTCTTGTGCTTCACTCTTGGGGAGGTTATGCCACTTGCTCCGCAAGTGGTCATTTCTTTCTTTCGGTTGGTGTTGTGACGTCCCCTCTTGTGTTTCCACAACTCCTCATACTTGGATGGCCTTGTGCGTTGCTCCACTACTCGTCTTGGTGGAAGCTTCAGAGACATAGCGTCCTTACCTTTGTCATGGATGGCTCGTACTTTTTGTGGGACTTGGCTTGGAGGGCTTTTGGTATCCTCTCCTTTGCCGGATGGAGACCAAGCGGTCCGGATTCTTCTTAAATCCTCGTCTGCATTGCATGACCGAGAGTGCCTTTTCTGCGGGTTGTGTGCGCTCGACCGGTATCACGCATGCCTTACTCCCATCGAAGATGTTAAGGGAGTTCATTGCGGGAAGTAGGAAGGCATGTACCTTGTCGAAGAATTCCATGCCAAAGATCATTGCGAAGTCATCCATCGGCACAATCAAGAAGTCGAGCTTCCCATTCCATGTCCCAAGCGTAATGTGTATGCCTCGTGTGGTTCCCGCAAATAGGTTGGCGGGTGAGTTTACAGCCTTGATGGTGCCTCCATGTTGCGTTACCTTGAGGCCTAGACATTTAGCCTCTTCTTCAGAGATGAAGTTGTGTGTGGCTCCGGTGTCAAGGAGCGCACGAACGGTTTGGCTATTGATGAGCATACTTACGAACATGAGCCATTTCCTTGTTGGTGCTGGCGGTTGGCTCACGAGTGTGCTAAGGTGTTGGAGTGAACCCAAGTTGTGTTGGGGTTCCTCCGCAGTCAGTGTGTGTTGGCCCTTGAGTTGTGCCAGAAGGGCATTAAGTGACTTTTTCTCCGGGCAATCGCGCACCCAATGAGGGCCATTACAAATGAAGCATGGGCTTCGAGGCTTGGGTGGCTTCTTGGACTTATTTTGCCCTTCGATTTTCCTTGCCCGCTCTTGTTACAAGGCGGCTTTTTCTACACCCAATCTTTGCGGTTGTTGCCCTTGTCCTTCCGACTCTCTCCCCCACCTTTGCCTTAGTTGGCCTTTTTGTCCTTAGATTGGGTAGAGTATTCGGTGAGCGACTCTGCAACGACGATGGCGTCATCAAGTGTTTGAACACCACGCCTATCAAGCTCCGTCTTGGCCCAATCCTTGAGGCCATCTTGGAAGTAGAAGAGCGAATTCTAGTCGAACATGTCGCTTATCTCTAATATAAGGGTAGTGAACTCGTTGATGTAGTCCCGAATGATATATGATTGCTTGAGGCGACGTAAGCGCGCTCGCGCTTCCTTCTCCGCATTGCTTGGGGCGAACTGCTTTCAGAGTTCTTGCTTGAAGTCGGTCCAAGTGTCGATGGTGCAAATGCCCTTGCCCATCTCGCCATGCTTGCGACGCCACCATAGTTGTGCAGCGCCTCTAAGATAGGTGGGTGCAGTGTCCACTTTTGATGCCTCATCTCGGACACCCATGGCATCGAAATATTGATCAAGCCCGAATAAAAAATTGTCTACGATTGTGGTGTTGCGTGTGCCATCGTAGGTGTCGGGCTTTGGCACGTCAATGCGGCCCACATCACTCGTGCTTGCGGAAGCTGGACTAGCGGAGAGTGTGCGCTTGTGCCATGCCCAATCCAAGCTGACTTCATCCACTTCCGCACGGACAACGCATAGTTCATCCTGAACAAAGTTACGAAGTTTGAGCAACTCTTTATGGAAAGAACGAAAGTCACCTCGAAGAGTATTCGCTTGCGCTTGGATGAGGGCTTTGGTTGCCACCGTGAACTCGGCGTATTCTCCCTCAAGACCGTCCACTCATTCCTCTAATCCCTCGAGGTTGTCTTGAGTGGCGGACAATGCGATTTTGAGAGTAGTCACACAAGGCTCCAACGCATCCACGGATGGGGCCTTGGACTTGCCGCGAGTCTTGCCTTGGGCGCGTTCTCCCTCTCGGCCGCGGCTTGGTTCCGGTGAAACATCCACACCAACAACACCCTCTTGTGCTACGTTCAAATGGTTGGTCATTGCTCGTGAGCTAACTTGCGTGGGTGCAAACCTTAGCTCTGATACCACTTGTCACGGGATGAGTATTTTGCACAGCTAACTCGTGCGGTACTAAGATAATTTTGCCGAATGTTGCTAAGTAAGCCTAGAGTTTCTCGAACTAGAGAAGAGCGCAATGGAGCCGAATAAGAAAACTTATATTGCACAGAAGAGATATTACAATGCTTTAGTGCTCAATGCTTGTTGTTGTGTTGTTGTGTTCAAATGTCTTATGGCATCCCATATTTATAGGGGAAGCTTGCCAAACTCTAAGATTCTAGAGAAATCTATCAACTATCTAGAATTTACTTGTGCTGGAAATGTATAGATAATTTTATAATATTTACAAGTTTAATGTGCTAGAATTGTCTAAAACTTTTCAGAATTGGACCAAGATAGCACTCTTGACCTTATGTTAAATTTCTAACCCGAAATTGTGAGCAATTGGATTAACATTTTGGGTGGACGTAACATGGAGCTCACATCAGAAAGCTCTTTTGAATACGGAAAAGGCAACGTTTGGATGGTGCAAAGATGTTTTCACCTGCAGCTTGTTGTAATACATTATTTTTAACACTTTCCGACAGCCGCAATATTTGAATCCGGAAACGTTACATGCCCATGCAGTCCTTTTACGAATTAAATTAAATATAATTTCTTTTTCTTCATCCTTCTTAAGACAAAAGTCTCAAATACATTTGCCGTTAAAGAGTTATGCTGTCTCTGTGATTGAAATTGGAACGTCCAAGTAAAGTAAATGGAATAGAGTAGGTCCCAGCGGTGGGGAAGCAACAGGCTAACAAACGACAAACAATGTCAGTGTTGGGACGTCGGACACGTGACAGGAAATGGCGATGCCGACAGTCGTTATCAGAGGGACAAGGATTGTGACCCGACCCCGGTTTCCTCGCTGGTGGTACAGCGGAGCCGTGCGTCCATCTCCTTGATGTCTGCTTCCAGCTCAGCCAATGCCTGTCTATTCATCTCATAAAACATGTACTAATGAAATTGTTACAAATTTATCAGAAATTAATTGATTTAATGGAACAAATTTACTTGATTTGATACCTGTGACAACAATGAATTATCCATCTGCGTGACTATGAATTGATCTTGTAGTTACTTGTCCCAATTAATTTTCAGTATTTTGTCAAGTAATCTCATACCAGACAATCGATCACTGTCATCTCATCCATGATACATCTTTTTTTTTTTTTCTAAATTTGGAACATTTTCTTTTTTTGGAATAAGTATATAATAAATATCTAATTCGAGGGAATCCGCCAGCTGCCAACTTGCCATTAGCCTATAACTCTACTGAAAAATGAACTAAAAAAATCTCCTGTAATGAATCTAATGTAATCTAACTAGGACCCATGCTTTATAAATTTTTAATTTTCCAATTTCATAATAATTTTGAGGGTAAGACTAGAGGTAACAACATAGGTTAAGACATGATTACATGACTCGAAAATAACATGATTTTTTGTCGTATAAACAAATATTAACGTGATTAATAAATGTCATTGACAAGATAAATAATTGTGTTAAACCTGTGTTGGACCATCTTATTATGATTACACGTTTACGACATAGATATCAATTAATATGTTTGTCGTATAAACAAATATTAACACGAATAATAAATGCCACGATATGGCAAGATAAATAACTATGTTAAACTTGTGTTGAACCACCTCAATATGATTACATGTTTATGACACACATATCAATTAATATATGAAAATATTATTAAAAAATTAACTTATACACACACTAAATTAATTATTTGTATTATATTGATACTGTGTTATAAACTTATTCATACCATATTTATGTCATGTTAACATACTTATGACCTATTTTTAAGAATAATATTAATATTTTTTATTTTACAATTATTTTTAAACTTTTTTAGTAAATATGTCAAACATGTCAATACGATTAATAAACAAGTCGTATCCATATTTTGATGTTTTAATATGATTAATAAATATATTATATTTTTGTTTACTTAAATTTGATACAATATAAATAAGACACAATTAACGAATTGACACCTTTAGATAAGTCTCATTTACATTGTCTCCGAGAGGATACAATTTTTTTTTTAATATAATTTCCTTTTGTGGTCGAGCTTTTGAAAAAAAATAAAAACTATAAATAGGGTCATGGCTCAATTTGTTATTGGTGTCAGTAATTTTAAAAATATAAACGGACAAATTTTATTGGAATAAAAAATGAATTCTTCCTCAACTTTTATATGAGCCCATTGAATGGCGGTGGAATTATGTTAAGATCTAGCTCAGTGACCAAAATCAATTGAAAATACGTAAGAGGCAAAACTGAAATTTATTGAAGAGGAATTTTACTTTACCCCACGAGTTACGACATAATTTAATTAATGTATAAATTTATCATTTTGTCTCACTGTTCTTATTTATATGACCTTAAAAGGTTAATCTTCGTTTTAATCCATATAGTTAAACTTTAGTGTCCACTTAATCTGTATATTTTGAAAAATATCTCAACATACTCCTACTATTAAATGTGTTACACTCTTATACTTACTTTTTCATTACTTGTACGAATAATACCTTGACAACAATTTTTTTAGATTAATCTTTTAATCTATAAAAAATTAATTATTAAATTAACTAATAATTACTTATTAGCAAATTAATAAGTAAATATTAGTACGAAACAACTAATTTTTTTTTCATATGCTTGAAATAATCTTATTAATTGTTATTCATAAATAATTAGTACAAGTCAATTTCAAGCATTGTTTAATACCCCTACAATAAGCTTATTATTAATTATTTGTCAAAAATTATTTTACCAATTAATCCTAAAAGTAAAATAATACAACTAATTTATATTTTACTTATTTGTTTTATTTTTAAGGCTAATTTAATAAATTCACATTTTTTTTAATATCTTCAAGAATATTGTTGAAATGATATTTTGTAAAATTAAAGAAAAAGTAAGGATAGGATTGTAATATAATTATAAAAAAGAATGTCTTGATAATTTTAAAAATATAAAAATTAAACGAAAATTTAAATAAAAATATAAGAACTAAAATATTTATCCGACCCTTAATTATAGATTTATTATCCTCATATAACAAGCTCTGTCAAATCAAAATCCTACTTCCTACTCTGTATTTCAGTCAAATATCACCTCAAATCAATCAATTTTGTTCCAAAGTATACTCCTTATTTGGGTTTATTGTTTTTTAAACTGTACTAAACTAGATTTTTATATTTAATTCTGCTTTTCACGTCAATCAAAACAAGAAATAATTGAAGGAAGAGGCCAAATTTTAGTGTGATGCAGTTGTTTATTTGGAGGCACTCACCTGAAAGATAAGCAGTAATACTAATAACGTAATTGAAAACTAAAAACCTTGGGTTAGAAAGATGGGAACATGTGAAAGGGTTTGGTGAGCTAGCAAGGTCGGAAGCTCAATAATGCATAACGAAGCATCTTACTGTGAGTAAAGCAAGAGACAAGTATATAAAATTACATATTGATCATTCTTTGACAAATCTTTTTTTTTTTTAATTGTGATCTCTTATTGGTTGATTTTATGACTACTAGCTTGCTGATGGCTTCTTAATTTGTTGCATGACACTCGAAAGAAACCCGTGAATTAATTTATATTTCAATTGATAATCAACTTTTCTTAATTATTATGCAAGACGAAGATAATCAACTATTTTGATTTATTATTTTATTTCTGTCATTATTTCGTCGACCTTCCTCAAGCCAGGGAGGAATATTTTGTGAAATCTCACCTTGCTTTTAAATTATAAATCTTTTTTTTTTTCCTTTCAAATTAATATCTTGCAACAAACTAAGAAGTTGTTTCTTTGGGTGTTGTCGAAGTCTTCCAAAAGCTTTTTAGATTTCCAGTAGCTCTTAAATGGGGTTATGCCAGTGCATTATTAAATAGTTAAGGCTCTTCAAAACAATGCATACGTACGTGGCCCCAAAAACATCGTAGCTCAGTATTAAGGTCAATTCAACTTTTTTAATTTACCATGATCCGATCAGGAAAGTTTCCAATTATCTTGTAAATTGTCCACGGAATAGAAAATTTAATTAAAGCAACTTGTTGAAAAATCTGGTATCTGAAAATGATGGCACGATTACCACAATATTCCATCTCCTAATTTCTTGAACTTATATGAAGCACAGGTACTCAAATGTCGACTTAAAAAAGTACAATAAGGGTAAGAGTCATCACCAATCACCATCTTAATAATTCATGTGGAGCCTTAATCTCAAATAATTAAAAAGCATATCCGTTGTCATATATATATATATGTATAGTTCCCCGTACAGTTAGAATTCTAGTTAGATGCTTACATGTGTTCTCCAAATTGTGTCAAAGCCTGCCACCATTAATCCTTAGTTGTCTCCAGCTCCATCCCCATTTAGCAGTGACTTTGCTGACATCTATATCATTTCCCTTTCCTTGAACATTTCAATTTAAACATTTTAATTGAACATTGAAACCTCACATCAGAAAAATAAAAATCATCGAAGCCTCTTAGGAAAAGAACAAACCATACAGGGACGGCGAGCCTCTCACTGTAAATGAAAGTCAAATTCAACACAGCTAATAATAAAAAGAAAAGAACAATTGAAAAAAGTGGTTCTTAAAAAGACATATTGAATAATTGACTCGACTCAGATCGTGGAAACTAAAGGGGCATTGCCCAATAGAAGTAATACGCACCTCAATCACTTTCTCTTATATTGTGAGATATAAAGAGGATTATAACAAAATTGGGATCTAGTGTCACGAAACAGGGAAAAGTGATGGAAATCATGCATGATATGTTCATGCTCGATTGGAGAAGCATAATCAGGCTTCTGGAGGTTTCTAGGGAGCACATAATGGCACTTTCGTGCTGTCATATGCGACTCAGCCACACAATTTTTCATAATGGTTGGCGTAGAAATTTAATCGTAGTCATTCATCAATTGGTTTCTGCACTTACGTAGCCAATCCTCCACCGAATATTCCATTTGTCTTCCCGGAAAATGATATTCCAACTTTTTATATATTTGATTGATCATACACATATACATGCCCCCAATCAATCTGTTGAATGAATAAACTCTATTTCCTGAATTTGCATTCAATTATCGCTTTTGCAATTTGTTAAAAAAAAAAAGCTTAAATTGAAAGATAATCTTGGCATCCCTGACGAATAGGGAACACACAGCTAGCTAATGGGGAAACGTTACTTTGTTGTATATTTAATGACCACTAAGCGAGATAGAAGAAATCACCTTCGTTATGTCTCACCCCATGTGACGATTCTGTAGGCAGTTTTGCCAACGCATCAAAAATATTAATGCACGTAAAGCTTAGATAAAATTAGCAATTAATTTTTGAAAGAAGATCAAAGAAAGTTGCAGGTTTTATTTTCATTTAATTTGTACACATTTTATTATTAAAAAAATGCTCAATTGTGTTTTCGATTTTTACTTGAATAGACCCAAGCTGTGACCAATCGCTGTCACACTTCTTGTCTCTAGCCTCGGCTCTTTGCAACCAAAATAATGGGTCCAACCTCGATGCAAATCAACGAGGCAGGCATTGAAAGACACGTCCTTTGGCCGAATGGAGACTTCTCATTGGTAGATTAAACGGTGAGCCTTCTGGGACTCGATTACTTTTTAATTGGCGAAACCAATGATCAATTTATCATGTACCATCAAATCCAACCACCTTATCATGCAACCAGCAGGAAGCTTTGCATATATCATGTTGTGAATTTTTTAAAAATAAATGTTTGTATACACACATGATCTGTTGTTATACACATATACGTGTACGTATATAAATGCATACGAATGTGAAAGATTATATTGATAAATTAATTAAAACATTATATTATAGAATATAAAAAAAAAAAAAGTTAATTTGATTCTTTGCATGTTGATACATATATTATTGAAGGTTGAAACATTGATACTCATAAAATATCAATTATACAATTATAGTAAACATTATGCTAAGTTATCTAAATAGTCAACCTAACATGACAAGGAGAGAATATATGCAAATAGCACGGCCACTGCTCTCATCCACATAATATTAGTGTGTGGAATGTCCACCTTTCCATATTCATCAAGAACATTTAAGAAAATGTAACACATAGTTGATGGCACGGGATGATCAGGTACATTTGAAATTTTTCGATGCAGGCACATGCATTTTACAAAATGTTGATTGGAGCTTACATAATACTTTTTTATTCAAATATTTATTAATAACAAAATAGTAGACGTTGGGCTTGTAGCTTAATGTTGGGGCTGCCCATGGGTATTCTCTTTCCTCTTTTCGTAAAATATATGGAACAAGCATAATTTTTTCTTAAATTGTGTTCGGGTCATTTTGAGAACGCTGTAATTTTTAAAATAATTATTATTAGTTGTTCTGTAAAAATAATCAGATGTGAAGAGAATAAGTTAAGTGTTTGATAAATTTTATTTTTCAGAAGTACTATGTGTTTTGAAAACAGTTATAGATATTTGGCAAATTTTACTGTTAAACTGTTAAGAGAAGACAAATGATTAAAATATACATAATATAGGATAAAATTTACTTGTACATGTAATATTTTTAATTGTGTATTATAATAATTTTTACTAAAAATAAATTTTATAATATATTATTTTTTTATCTTAAAGCAGCTGATAGTTAAATTTATAAAATAGTGAAACAAATTTAATAATATTCGACCAACAAATTGATATTAATAAATTATATTGATGAATTATAATAAAAATTTATTAAAATATTGATTTTTTTTCAAATTTGAATAAAAATAATTTTGGGTTTAGGTAATAAGTTTAAGGATATTTATGAAATTGTATTAAAGGATAAATTTGATTCTCAAAATCAGAATCTAAAAGCTACATTTCCCTATTTTTTAAAATCAGTTGTAGGGAAGGGCTAATTTTGAAAAAAAGTGATTTTAATTTTTTTTTACCAAACGCTAAAATTAACTTTTAAAATTTTAAAATCACTTTTAAGCCTCCCAAAAATAATCTCAAATGGACCTTAACCAAAAGTATTGGTCTCACGCAGATTATGGTTATAGTGTAATATATATGTCGGTATTGAGAGTTCTACTAGACACTAGATAATAATTTATTTGTCGATTATAATCATTAGAAGAATTAACAAAATTATAATATAGAATTAAACACTGATTCGTTAGGCAGCAAGAATCTAGCTAGCTTCCACACGAATGACAACAAGAGGCTTGGCCGCTTGGGGCATCATGCATTTAAGAAAAGTGGGATAAAGTTCTGTGCTTTGGTTGGATTTTTGTTTAATTAGTGGTCCATCTAGCTCAATGTGGTAAGTGACGTAATTGTTTTCACAAAAATAAATGTTGGAGAGAATGATTAGTTGCTTGATTTGCCTTTATATATCCTAGTCCACGACAATTACAAGAAACTAGGGTTGATACATTCTTAACAATATTATCATATCACGCATTACCTGTCTATTGATTAAGCTCTGATGAGTGAACACCACGTTATTAACGTTAACAAAGCACATGTATAAATCAACTTTATATTGGAAACAAGTAATCAATATTATGTACTTTTTCAACCTTTTTATAGATTTTAATATCTGTATTTATGCGATTATTTATAAATTACTGCACTCAAAATATACCGATCCATGGCAAAAACAATGAAGACCTTAATTTATCGAATAAAAGAAAAAATTAAAGGTAAGAAAAAGATGTGAAACAGACATGGAAACAAAAATTAAAGAATAAATGAAAAGACTAAAAAGTGTGAAAAGAAATAAGTACTGTCCTTGATTATTATATGGTATTTTACTATTTATTAATAAGGCCCATGTTACAAAATCCTGTGAATAAACTATTTTTGAATGGGGTCCTTTGATTAGATTTGCTGTTTTTTTACAACCAGTGCCCCTCCCCTTCTTTTTTCTTTTTTTATGATTGGATTTTGCTTTGAAAGAGCAATAAAATGAACCCAATGCAATGGGGTCAGTGTCACAGTGGATATGGTTTCTCTCGTACAAAAAAATCTCTACGGATGAAGAAATCGCGTTCAATAGAAGAGAAAGAGAAATGGGAAGTGGGTTTCATTCCAGGATCGTCAAAAAGGATTCAAAATTAAAAAGAAAAAATTGTTTTTGTCCATCTTTTATATATCAATTATTTGAGGTCATGAGAAAGAAAGTCAGGTAATTGTCTGAGGCGAAATGAACAAAAACGAAACATCAAAAGGGGTGGTGCGGGGAACTACTTGGGCTTAGCCCAAGTGGTCAGAGTCACTCCCTCACAAATGTGAAGGAAGTGGTTCGAGCCTCCGCAGATGCATTGCAGGGGTTTAATTTTAAATTTCCTTCCTTGGAGTCTCAGAGCTTGAGTGAAGGTAGTTTTTCTCCCAGGATGGGAGTTGACGTCCCTCGAATATTTGAAAGGGTTAAAATCTGAGCGGTACCATATTAGAATTGATGTAAATGGGTTTCAGTATATATATGATTGTAAATGTCATCATGAGCAATAGTTCTCATTCAAAAAAAAAAAAAAAAGGGGTGGTGCGGGGTGCCGGTGCATTTTTATTCAATTATATTTAATTTTTTAAAATAGAGATACAACAAAAGAAATATTCGCACATATATATACCAGAAAATTGCTTTTGCTAGGATTCAAATATTATATTATAGAGTGATTGATCATTGCAAAATATCCCATATGGGGCATTGGCTAGAGCTTTGAAAATGGAGAGACTCGCAAGTTGATAAAGGGGATTTTGTCCTTATTATAATTTTATAGATTTTATTAATTATAAACATATAAATTATTTCTCTGCCAGAAAATTCTTTAAAATCTCTTTATCAAATAATTTAAAAGTCATATTTGTACATTATGTACAAATATTGATAAGAATGATGTGAACGAAGATAATCAAGACCGTTGTGTACTCAAAATTAAAGCCAGCGTGACATTCATACGTGGTAACAATCTTTGTCATCATGATATGTAAACACAATGCCATCATGATATGTAAACATGACAAGTGTTATAGCTAGTCATTATAAGATGCAAATATGCAAGAGGCACATGTATTCTCCGAATATATATATATATATATATATATATATAAGTAAAAATAAAAATAAAAAGAGCAAACCTCTATAAACTGTTATTTATATTTTAAAATAAAAACATTTAACAATTATTTAGAAATATTTAAATTGTCAAAAAGAACGAGGTAAATAGATCGATTCGTAACCAATGGGTTTGAGTTTTTTTTTTGACCCAATTAATTAATTTTTGCATTCGGGTAAGTATAACTAAGTTCAACATGATAAGAACACAACAAAAAACTACTTAACACGACCGGTTATTAGCCTATCCTTAGAAATCTGATCGAGCGATTTTTAACTGTCTAGACAAATTCGAATCCTTAGGGAGAGTTAGGGATTAAAAAATTGATTTGTCTTTGTCCACCCGTCTGTTTTTTGAATAAAAGTAATATAAAAAAAGAGCAATATTAGGTATCCTACATTATAAGTTCCAATTTGAATCTTAACCGATGCGGCATTCATCCATTAGATGGTGATTAAATAATTTTACTAGTTGTGAAATTTATTATCCAATAAATGTGTGACACATATCACTGAAACTCAAGTTAATATTCAAATGTTGGGATCCAAACATTATTGATAAAAAAATACAATTTATTTTCTTGGGCTTATAGTCAATTTGGTGACTATTTTAATATATGTATTAATTATTAAAAAACCGTTAAAAATAATATGAAGAATAAAAAAGTGTAAGTCAAATGAATAATTTAACAGAAATATAGAATATTTAGACACACACACACATTTGAAAATTAGAAAATTTTGGGTTTGACTTGTACCAAGCAAGCATGATGAGACAATCCAGGGACATCACTCGCACAAAACTTGATATGACCTCAATGTAACTAAATAACATATAAAATTAAAATGAGATAATAATGTATACTCAGGAAGTACATATCATTTACTTATAGGAAAGAATTCGATATTGTGAATGAATGAGGTCATTTGGAGAATTAGCAGCTACCATCGCCAGAGAAGTTGGTAACTTGAAAGTTTTATGACAGATTTCGGATATGGTGATGGCCGATGGGATTTGCTTTCCTATTTAATCGCCCAATTTTGTGATGATAAATTTTACCTCAGTATTAAAGAATCTAGAGAGGTAGATCATAGGGCTCTCATTCTTTTCAAAAGAAGTAATAATAGATGTACAATAATTAGTATAAAATATATAAGAGACAAGTGTCCTCATTCTTTTAAAAAGAAATAATGATATATGTACAATAATTAGTACAAAATATATAAGAGACAAAAAAGCTATAATGAAATTTTCTTTTGTCATATAACATCTCATCACTGATTAAAAAACTTGCTTAAAATTACATTAAAATTTTCTCTCGTCATGGAAAGCTTTTTTTAATATTGCATTAAGAATATTTTAAGAATCCAAACAAATAAGTCCTAACTGATATGGTATTCAGCAATTAAACGATAGAATATTAATTCACTATCCAATAAAATGAATGATATCTAACGCTTAGAACTCAAATTGGTACTTTGAATCCGTCCTATTATTGTTAAATTAATCCTGGGCTAAAATTGGCGAACATTACATACTAAGCTATATCAATATTCAAATATAGTACCATGCCTCAATATGAGAAAGCTAAAAATGCAAACCAACCAGATAATGCCTAACAATAAAAAAAAATTAGCTCTGTCCCTTATATAAAGACTTCACACACACTAAAATTTCTGGTATGGTCCATGATTGAAGAAGTATTCTCAATAATACAAAAAGCTGGATTAATTTTGATGTGATGGAAGCTCAAAATGTCCTTGTACCGTTGCGCACATGTCATACATTTTTTATAATATGAACCTAATTTATTTAATAAGAATTCAAGGTATTTGTAGATTTAATTTTTTTAAAAAATTTTCATTGACCGAGAATTGGCTTCCATTTGCATTTTTAAAGCATAAGATAGCGAATTCATTGTTGAATTTAGTTAAATAAATCCATAAGAGATGGGGAAGATGGCATGTAAAGTGAATTCTCACATGATCCGAGCCCCAATGAAATGTTCAAATCTTCCCACTTTGGTATGCTGTGTGAGCAGTAAAAGATGTTTCGTCATTGCTGACCTTATTGTTGGGTGTATCCACGTCCTAAAACTTTATTTTTTTAGCATCCTAGAACAATTAATTAATTTTTTTCTTCCACTAGCAAAATTAATTAGCTACAAAGCTTTTTCTAAACGTGCAAATCACGTGTACTAAAAAGGCTACAATTTTGGGACCATACTTATTGAAAAGAAGGAGAAAAAAGAAAAAAGGAAAAAAAGAAGGAAACATACTTCCTCACAGCTTTCCATGAAAATTGAAGCATCGAAATGTCGTTAACAATGATTAGAAGAGACAAGTTTTCTAATTATTGGAAGCTACTGTTGCTGAAATACACGGATTTTTTTCCTTCGCCTAGAAAATTCAATAATGTCTTCAGCCTTACAACGTAAGCCATAAACCATGCATCTTTTTTTTCTTACCCCCCTCCTCCTCAAAAAAAAAAATAATAATAATAATAAATAACCAGGCAATAAATGGAAATGCGGAATCAGTGACCTTTATGGGACTGCTGATAATGCCATCCACCAATCAAATTATTAAGCAAAGGTTTCAAAGTCATTCGCAAACTCAATATCGATGTGCTACATAAAAGAATTGATCTGAGCACACTAAAAAATCATCAACACTGAAAAAAGGGGGAAGAAAAATCTTATGATCACACGAATTCTGATTAATAAAAAGAAAATATTGATGTTTAATAGGTAATATTTCTCACCTAAGATATGCTCATAGCGAATTAGGGCTTCTTTTTTTTTTTTTTAACCGATTTTGAGACAAAACAAAAAGCTCACTTCGTACTCTTTACTTTAAGAAACAAAATAAAATAAACGAGGACATATAACAGGAAGAAGACACTTTTTCTACAACAGCACATAAAACAAGGACGTAGACGAGAAAATTCCTGACACAGCCCTTGTTTGCATATCATTCATATCTTTATCGATCAAGAGTAATCTATTTTTAAAAAAAATTGCTTTTATCATCATTAGAGTTAAGAGAATCGCTGACCTTTCAACGACATAATTATTTTGAAATAGAGAGTGAAAGAACAGAGCCAGTGAATATGAATTAAGATAAGGCACGTTTGGCCATAGCCTGTAGGCTGCCGAAGAAATGAACTTCGCCGAGATCCATTTGTCTCGTGTGCAAAATTAGGGTTGTTAGGTAAAGATGATAATAATAATTTACCTTTTTTTTTAAATCTTTTACACCAGGGCTTGCTTCGGTGTTCACAAATCTTTTGTTGCTAAAAAGTGACAAAAATCCAACGGACTGAAACTAAACTGTTCATCAGTTTATTTAATTTTGCTTTTGGCAAATTTAGAGATAGAGAGAGTTCTTAAAGTAGCTGAGAATAGATACTGTTACCCAATGGGGAAATTGTCAGTGTCACCAGCTCACCATGTTTCGTATATCATCTTGCACCTGCAAAAATCCAAAAGCAGTCCACAGAATTCTTGAATAGAATTTGAGACTTCAGCACAATTCCCCGGTTTCTTTTATATTCTAATACCAAACTGTAGTTACACATTGTGCAATTTGAAGAACCCATATTCGGTCAGCTTCAACTCTTATGATAATAACCGATCAAAAGGAGAGAATTTTAACTGGTACAGTGTCCTACTCATATAACTACAATTTCAAAGAAGTTTGTTGCTTGAAGAAGAGGGAGGTCTTAATGAGCTCATACCAAACATGGTTGACGAATTTATGACAGTTTTAAATTGTACAGTTAGATTATTCATTGAAGAAGGTTACATAATTAATTAAAACTCTAGAAACAGAGGTGCACGACGATAGATAAAGTTCTAGCTATAGCCCTTCAAAGAAAAACCAAAAGGGCTACTAAAGCTCAAAATTAAGCCAGAAACGAAAAACAAAAAAAGAAGCGAATTGAAAATTGAATACTTGACATGCACACATTCACAGACACAATTCACATTTACAATTTTCACAGAACATGAACAGATGAACAACATTTCAGGAATCCCACAACAAACCTTCTCCAAGTCCAAGTCCAAGTCCAAGTCCAAAGTTAGTTGATGAAAAAACACTACTCTCTGGCAACACTCCGAATTGATAATCTTCAACTTCAACGCTTTGAAACCAAGGCGGCGTGTACATCCAACCATCGACCGAGTCAACAAACACAAACTCGTTTCTCAACTCGGACGATTTGTAATCATAACTCGACCCCAAACTCGGCAGCTCAACGATCTCACTCAACTCTTCTGACCCAGTTGACAAATCCATAGCAGAAACCAAAGATGACAGAGAAGATGAAGACGAGGAGTCAAACTTGTCCATTTGAGCAGCCTTAGCAGCGGCGGCTTGGACGTCACGTGGGGCGAGAGAGTTAGGACGTGGGAGCGAGTCAGCGAGTTCTGGGAAGTTGAGGATTGCTGAGTTGCCCTTGATGCTCAAGGCAGCCACGTCATGCGCACGTGCGGCCATTTCGGGCGTGGGGAAAGTGCCGAGCCAGATACGGGATTTTTTGCGGGGCTCACGGATTTCGGAGACCCATTTGCCCCAGTTCCTCATCCGGACGCCCCGATAAACGGGGTGCTTGCTTGATTGATCTCTCATTCTTTTGATCTTTTTGGAGTCTTGATGAGCATTTGTTGGCGACAATGATGAGTTGGACGAGCTGCTTTCTGCTTCCGATGAGTTTTGCGGTTCACTCATCTTGTAGTCGTTGTTGATGTCGCTACTCTTGACGAAACTGATTATTAACAATATGGTGATTATTATTTGGATTTAGTTCATTAAAAATAAATAAACGGACTAAAATGAAGACAAGGAAGAAAGTTTGGGGCGAAGTGGAAATTTTTGTTTGAAAGCAAAATAGAGCAAAGAATAAATGGGAGAGCTGAGGAGGTCAAGTTTCAGAGGGAGGTTAACTGAGAGGGAGAAGGGGCTTGTAATTTGTTGTTTAGAAACAAATTAGAGGAAAGAGATGGCCAATGAAAGCAAGTGCCTGTTTTTTGCGTTTCGTCCAAAAGGATTGATGACGAATTGATATACGTACATAAATACTATGCAATGGAGATAGCAAAGCAGTGCAAAGCAGAGTCACTCAGCAGAGGAAGGAAAGGGGATTGAGGAGGGACATGCAGCGTTCAGAGTTGAGCTTATATACTGCAGGAAGGGGCCTTCATTATTATTATTATTATTATTATTTGTTTGTTTTTAGTAAGTTTAATTTTGAGATTTTGCTGGCTCTCCTATCATTTCCCAATGAATCGTCATACAACACTTAATAAAGCTTTGAGATAAAAGATGAAGGACCCACAAAAGAAACGGGTCACCCTGCTCGACTCTATGTACAGTGGGGTCCCTTTTCATTAGTACCACGCAACCCTCCATTAAATTTTTTTTTTATTTTTTTTCGACTTTCATCGATTGTTTCCAGTTTCACCATTTTGCACTGTTCATTTAACCCCCCCCCCCCCCCCCCACCGGCCCTCCCCACGCAATACATATCTCAACATTTGGCTCTTATTGTATTATATATAAGATCGTGCACTGTTTGTTGCATATCTTTCAATCACAAGTTTTTCCAATATCGTTTGGTCGCGACATATAATTATTTTAATGTGTATATAATATACAGAATGAGGTAGCAAGTTAGGGCTTACAGTGGCACTAGGCCATATAATATGGATCTTCTTCGCATTGTATTGTTTTTTGGATTCTATAGTTATTTCGATATATAAATAGATATTTTGAGGCGCTCTAGAAACTAGGGATTACAATGTCAACAATTGCTTGAGAACTTGAGGCCCATGCTGATTTGGTCCCAAATTCGGAACGAGCTTGAGGAACAGCCAAAGAAATATCATCAATGGGTCCGATCAGCTCGCCAATTTAAGAATAAATGCTATTCTCTACCTAATGAACGATTCGTAACTGTTACCTCCGTTGTTTAGTTCATTTCTTAATTTGTTCGATTCCACCACAATAAATAACTTTTCATTCCTCAACAAAGTGTTGGCTCCACTGGCAATTGAGTTTTCTTAAGTGGCTTAATTGGATTTGTTTCCCAGTTCGAATCGCAGGGAAGTTGTATTTGTTGAGAAAATCTGTGCCTCCCGGTTCGAGCGGAGATTGCTAGTCTAGATTGTAATACGGACTTTAAAGTATCTCACATAGTTGGGACTCTCCCCAAGATACCTCGTGGTCAAAACCAAAAAATAAAAATAAAAATTCATTCATTACATGCATAATCTTTTTACTGCTAGTGCCGAGTAAATGTTTGACATATTCGAAAACTTAGGCATTTAGTACCTAAGAGTGACTTCCCAGGATGGTATCAAAGAAGATTTCATCGTTAAGATCTGGGGTTATAAAATATTCCAAAAAAATCTAATTTTTCTAGAGTTTTGCGTGGATTCACATAACTTGAATGAGTATTTTCGAATATTTTGTCCTAAAATTTTATTAAAATAAGATGATTAATTGGGTAAGAATTTATGAAAATTATTAATCACTTGACAAATGATAAATTATTTAATTTGAGATAAAATGTATGATAAAGTTTTAGAATGTCTTCCGTTATGACGATAATGAATTTCACTATTTTCCCTCTTATCTCAAAGCACTGAAATCATTAATTTAATTTGTGTGGGTTTGCATCAGAGATTGGCCAAATTTCACGCACGTAGTTTGTTGACAAATTGCAACTTATCGATCTAGGATGAGTACTCTCTCACTCTCATCAGGGACCATAGATGAGCAACAACTCATCTGGGTCCCAACCAAATTCCAATCGGGGCCGCACTCATGGCACAATAGCGGCTCAAAACGTGGCTGTTTTTAAATTTTAATTAATGTACACATGTTAAAAATGACTAGTACCTTTGACAAAATCAAGGGCCCCTTCCTCATGTATGGTCGGTTAATTTCTAAATAAGTTAGTTTATTTATGCTATAAAACTTATTTTAAATATTCTATTATCTTGTACGCACGTATATTTATTTTAAAAGATTAATTTTTATTTTATATATTCATTTTAAATTCAAAAAAATCTTTATTCAAATTATATAAATTAATTAATTTTATTTACTTAAAACACCAATTAAGCTATTTAACACACCCAATTTTCTTTTCAAAAAAAAAACACACACCCAATTTAAAGATATTTAACACATTCTTACAACAATATAATTTAACACAACTTTAGTTATTAATTTTTTGTTTATTTATATACAATGTTAGATTTTCCACTCAAAATTACTTGCAATGAGAACACTGTAATAAAAAATATTTTGTAAATATTAAAAAAAAAAGAAAGAAAAAGGAGGAGAAGAAAAAGACCACACAAAAAAAATGAATGAGAGCCAACAAAAAATGGTCGTTTAAAGTTATTTTGTTTTACTTTATTTTTCAAGAAAATATCACATATATTTTGTTGTCAAAATTTTTTAAAATACTTATTTCCCTACTACTTATCTAAATATTAAGTAAGATATTAATAATAAAGGTTTTATGGTTTAAGGAATAAAAATTATACATTAAATAAAGAGTGTCAGATGTTTAAAATAATTATAGAATATTAATTTACAATAAATCATCCTTAATAGTAATTCGCATGATAAGTATATTTGTAATAAAATTTTCTATTAAATCAAAGTGTTTATAAATAAAGGATTAGGCTATTTGGACTGACAAATATATCTTTACACCCACTTTTAATAAAAATTTATATTACATAAAATATAAATACCATTATTAAAATTACCATTTAAGACAAAGATAAGTCTTTTAACACTCTTCTTTTTCTTCCCTTTTTTCATATTGTCCTCATCCATGCTATCTTGTATACTTAAGTTATATGTTAATCATTTATGGCAACTAAAGCCTGAAAAGAACAACAATATAAATGGACTTATGGTGACTCACAAAAATTACCAAAATTACCGAAGGTAATACAATTTACTTGATCATTGAGTTCAACCTTTCTCATTGTTCTAGTAGGAAAAAAAAATCAACAAATATTCTAATAATGAAATTAAAAAATTTCATATTCACAAACAATCCAAAGATAAAACAAAATTTAATTCTCATAAATACTGGCAAAATCAAAAAGTCCACCAAATAAATCAAGATGATGTTGTCATTTCTGGAAATACATTATATAACCTACATGTGTGTAGTAAAGGTGATTTCTTTTTAATGATTAGTGTTACAGAAAGGAACATATGGGGAAAAAGAAAGAAAAGAAAGGAAGGAAGGAATCATAATAACATAAAAGGAGATAGTGAAATGAAAAGGATGAAGTTTGATTTTGATATTTGCAGACAAAATTTTGTAGGTGTAGAAATGAAATATTGAGATATGGAATTATCAAGGTTTAAAGATAAAATTTTCAATTTTTTATTTTTATTAATGGGTGTATAGAGAAAATGGGTGTAGAAAATTATTTAATGAGATTAAATAGTCCCATCCTAAAATAAATTGTATGGTACAAATAACCCCACTTTTTTTTTTTTGTATTTTAACCGATCTCTTATGAAAATCCCATCATTATTATTGTACGCTATAAGTTGTATGATTGTAAATCATATAAGTAGAAGCTTCGTCCTCCCCACAAATTCGACTTGGCTGTTCTGACATAAATATAGTGAATCATATAGCATTCTCTACAGAATGCACTCCATTTTTATGCCACATTGGCTTTTGGCTGAACGCAGCTTAATTGTACCTCAACATTGCATGATTTCTGCTACCCGCCATTGGAATTTCGTCGAGTTTCGAAATTGGCCTATTGATCAATCAATGATCAAGAAACCATGGCAGCTACCAAACGCGGCCCGAGTCAATTCATATTATGCCGTAATAAATGAAGTGATGATTAATCCATTTATCTTTCTTTATGAACCCTGCACATGATGTAGTACTTGCAGAACAAGTTAAAGCTGTACCTCTACATGTGAGCTGTTTCCATGGATCTTTTCAAGCTGCAATGCTAAAATTATCAATCCGTATGACTGAATTTGTTGGTGATAAGACTTGGCTTGGAATTTGAATCACTCATTTCGATTAAGGGAAAGAATCATTGACGTTTATTTCAGGACAGAGAAGGGTCATTTCTAATAAAATCAGGCCACCTTGGACATTAATAAAATCAATTGAAGATCTTAGTGTTGGAGTTTCAGATTTGGTGGTAAATACAAATTTTAACTTGATTAATCAATCACCTTTGGGAAATCTTTAAAGTGAATGCATCCGAAAAGATTAATGCTAATTGACAAATCACTTGAAAAGGTATTTATAGAAATCTTCTTAATCCTAATTTATAGTTGATAAGCAAATATTAATTCCATGGATGCAAATTAATCTATTTATGAGAATTCAACTCCTATCATCATCCCTGAAGATACATTGAAATTTGTTCTTCTCTTTGTCACGATAATGTATAGGAACAAGATAAGAAATTGTTTGGGTTCCTAAAAAAAAAAGGCTATATCGTAGCTAGATTACTCGATTCAAAACTTTCAGATTATAGGGCCGGTGGTGTTCGGAAACATGTCTCCGCTGGAAAATAAATTGCATATGACAAATAACCAAACAGCGCTGCCCAATCCATTTATTTCAACACATAGGATTACTTTTTTTTTTTTGACATTTACAATCATATATATACTGAGACCCGTTTACATCAATTCTGATATGGCACCGCTCAGATTTTAACCCTCTCAAATATTCGAGGGACGTCAACTCTCATCCTGGGAGAAAGACTGCCTTCACTCAAGCTCTAGGGCTCCAAGGAAAGAAATTTAAATTAAACCCCTGCAATGCGTTTGCGGAGGCTCGAATCACTTCCCTCACATTTGTGAGGGAGTGACTCTGGGCACTTGGGCTAAGCCCAAGTAGTTAACACATAGGATTACTTGACTACTCTACCTAATCACATATCTCACTTGAGGTATATTTCCTGTATTAATCACATTATAGCAAGATTTCTAAGTTAGTAATCAAATATCTGCAGGGTGAAAAAGTGCTTAATGATAAAAATGCTCAAAAAACTACCCCGCATGACTCGTGGGAGCAAGCCACATATAAGTCTAATAACTACACCTTGTGCTATAGATTAAAACCCTTATTATTTTTACATAGACTAATAAATTAAAGACGGGAAACAAACAATCAAGATACAAATTTATAGTGCTTCGCTTTCCATTATGAGAGTTGCAACTACTTTCAGCAGCTACAGGGTTTTCACTAAGATGATGATTGATGAAAAGAGATTGCCGGATACATGCCCACCCTTGAACAAAGAGGTTCGCTATAATATCCTTCATTGTACTAGAAATAAGGGCAAGATAATGCATTGTGAAAAAAATCTAAAGTACATTTACAGATAAATATTTTAGGCCAGAGTGCATCCGAACTAACCTTCATCAGGGACATATATAGTTAGTCACCAGTGCAGATTCTACAGTTAATGGGGGTAAACTTAAAATTGCATTGCTCAATTAGCTCAGCAAGGCCTTGAATTGTAAAGGGTCCTGACGTCCTGTAATGTAATTGTAAATAATTCTGACCTTGAAACAGAAAAGGAAAATGACAAGCGAACCTGATAAAAGATGCAGTGAAAATCCAAATGAACCCACGAGTGCCCCCACGGCGTACATAAATTACTTAGCCTCTACTGCTGTTCTGACACCAAACAGTGAGGTCAAGTTTCAATTTGACCATTAATGCCTGCTCTGCTCTATTTTTCTTTTCATTTTTTCTGTTTATTTATTTACTCAGATGTACCGATTGTACCACAGACATTGATTTCACCATGAAAGGTTGCTTTCACAGTACGGCCACTGGTTAACGCTCTACAGTAGTAAAACAGTGTAATTTTTTAGTGCTTGACGGCGGTAATAGTAATGGAGTCAGTCAAATATAGGACCTGTCTACGGTGCAGCCTCTGTAACTAACATCTCCCACCATCCCATTTTCTATTGTTTAATTTCTCACTTACATCCCACCACATCCAACGGCTGATGCTGCAGTCTGCTAGCAAAATCCTCAAATATAAAGTTAAAAACCTTGTAAAAGCTCATTCAAGCTACTGGAATGACAGCCGCCGGAACTGTCATTATGGTACCTTCCTTGGAGCAAGCCAAATGCATAATATATATCAGGATCATTTCAAATTTTATTAATTTTCTTTTACCCATATAATAATTAATTGACTTTTTTTCAAACTACCCCAAACTCCAAATTTTAATGGGAGCAAGCGAAGCAACTAATGCTCGTCGTATTACTCAGGCCAGTATTAGGAGTAATGATTTCATGCTTCCAATTCCATAGTGCTGTAAATCCTGTTGCCACTGGCGGGAGATCATAGTAAACATTATCAAAGAACTAGGGTCTATCGGTAAACTGTTAAAACACAATTTTACCACCAGCTTCAAACATTCTTTTTATGTCGATGGTGGAAATTATATGTTCACTCCCAAAGAGATATTTTTGCTATACCATGCTTGTGCTGTGCGGCTCACCTTACAACTTTAAAGAGTTGAATTCTTGCTACCATTAAATTTGAAAAAAAAAAGGCAACCCTATATAAATGAAACATGGGGTAAGCCCTTTACAAATGTGGCCTATGCTTGAGAATAATAGCACAATATGTTCCTTGTGATTATGGGAAGGCCTTTGAAGAATCAAAAGCAATGCGCTACTGCATTAATTTCTTCTAGTAGAATATAAAACAAAAATTTCTTGTCCAAAATCTATGCACGTTCAACCTCTCTCACCTGTCCAATTTATGAAGGCTTTGGGTCTACCAACATATACAGACGATTCAAATCGACCCAAGTTGTGAAATGATGCAGGCGAATTTTATTTATATAATATATTTTCATCAACGTTCACTTCAATATTGCTGATATGCTTTTGGCCTGTTTGCACCATCTGTTATATATTTCCTGTGGCCTCTGATATTATCAAATCTAAAATAATACAACTTCATTGGCATGTGATCAGTGGGATCACTTTACCCTTACCCACCACCATATCAAATCCACCAAATTCTTGTTTGGTGAAACTGAAAGCATTAAATTGTGTTGATGATTTTTTTCACAAATTCACCTTCAGTTATTGCACTGCAAGACTTTAAATACAGTGCAACATGCACAATCATTTTCACCATAAAAGCTAGCATACAGAAAAGGTTCCCGCTATATGTATCAAACAGTCAAAGCTGAAAGCTATCTGTTTTTTGCCGCTGCAATTCAAATAGAGCAGAATTTGAAAAATGACGCTTCACTACTTTTTGCTCACATGCATTGTCCATACATTAGACGCTATAACTCATTATCTTGGTTCAAACAAACATTTCTTTCAGGGACCAAAACAGCAGATTGTTACACTATTTAATCTTCTTTACATTAAAAGAACATGCCATCTTCCTGTGCTTCTTTCACATGCAGTTCATGTGAAAGCATGCTCGTGTTTTTTTCCCCTAAATTTGAATATAAAAATATGCTGCATTTCACAGCCAGCCCATACACATACATTACTTGCATGTATGGTAAGTGGGGCCTGAATCATGCATTATCAAGTATATATTTTCCCTCCGATAGTCCAAAGCCAAGTGAACTGTAGCTTTCACTTTTGATTCACGTGTAGTTCCTTAATCTTAATATAGGTTATGCATTCAGAAACTCTCCTTTTCTATACAACTCCAGAACATTGTCAAGATGAACTAGAGTTTTCTTTGTCTTTCTCAGAATGCCATTGCTATCTATGGCTGTGAGAATTAAATGCAGGAGATGAAACTTGAAATATCACAACGTTCAACATACCTGGAGTAGGGACCTCTCATTCAATGTATCGTCCTTCAGTGAAAAAGTGAGTCTGGGAAAATTATTGGTGTCAACAATTCAAAACTTTTATAATCTAGTCACATTTATTGCAACCATTAGTCTTGCTCAATTATGGAAAATACATACCTTTTGAATGCAGTTAGTATGAGATGAAATCTCAACAAAAAGAATGATGAAATCAAAACCGTCTAGCTAATTATAGCTAATAACAGAGGGGTTTAAGAATTCTTTCCTAAAAACCTGAGTCTGAAAATGATCAGTAACTATGCAGTTTCATCCTATTATGTCCAAAATTGTACCATGTCTCTTATGAATTTATATCTACAGGGCAGAGACAAGATAATCCCGTTTTATGCATGATCAGTCAGAAATTCTGATTACTGCAAACACATGGGGAGTTATGGGTTATTTATGCACACATTGAATTAACGGCACATGCACCAAAAAAGAATGCACTAATCCCACTCTAAATCCTTCAATTCTATCTCTAGATAGAATTCATACAGTTTCAGCTTTTTCGGTCTAAATTTGATGTGCCGATCCAGAAGATAAAAAGCATTCTGCTCTTTATGATAGTGAATGGTTATAAGAAAAATGTTACTGGAAAGAGACATGTGAGGGATGGCTTACAGGAGTGCAACTTAATTGCTAGTCTCGATGAGACCGAAATTCTCGTCCCATCATGAACTCAAATGTCATGCCTCAATGTGAACTCAAAATTCTTGTCCCATGATTAGGTCTTTGAGTTCTTTGCCACAATGCGAGCACAATTTTGAGCCCTATCATAGACTCAAAATTCTCATCTAAGCGTGTAGGTCTAGCTTGTTCTGTCCTAGGTTGATGAGCCAATCCAAAGCCTGACAAAAGACTTAATCAGAGAAGGCAAATGTCTATCCAATCAAGAGAATAATTTCAAGAACATGTCATGAACTCAAATATCTCGCCCCAATGTGAGCTAGAAATTCTCGTTCCATCACGAGGTCTTGGAATTTCTCAACCCCAATGTCGGCACATTTTGAGCCCCATCATGGGCTCAAAATTCTAACCTAGCAATTTTTCACCTAAGTGCATACGTCTAGCTTTTCAATCTTAGATTGATGTGCCAATCCAGAGCCTGACATACAACTCAGCTACAGCAGGCAATTGGCTAGAAGAGAATACCTTGGCTGAATCCAATCAAGAAAATAAGTTCTAGAACAACATGTTCTCTCCTAAAGTAAAAGGATAACATTGTAACAGATGCTAGGGTGGGTAGGTTCCTAAATCCAAGGCATGCATGCATATCGCATAGAAATTAATATTCTTGTCACTAAGTAGAAGAACATGAATTCAGAAAAATATTTCTGCTTATTGTTTCCATTAAGTTAATAATCTGAAGAATGTCACGATCTATCATTTCTTGGTTGTTTTACAATCCTGCCTTTTTGCAGTTAATAATAAAGAAATCTAAATGAAGCAATTTCTAGCAATACACCACTCCAAGTAGACCAGGGGCTTATCTTTCTTACCCTTTCCTTCTCTTGGGACTTAAAATGAAATCATCATCATCATCAGCGTCATTGCTTACTCTTCTCTTGGCTTTTATATCTCCATTCTTTGATCCCTGCTGCTGTTTCTGTGAACTCTCAGGTTTGTTGCTGAGTGGGTGTGGAGATTTGTTTGGTGTCCCCATCCGAACTTGCTTTTGCTTTCTCTGTTTCTTCTCGTATGCCTTTTTGGCTCTCTCAGGGGATAACAAGCCATGTTCCATCATCCTAAAAAATGAAATATGTTAACACCTTTACCATTATTGGTCAGCAAAAGCCACCAAGTTGGAAAATTAGAAAATAATATTGAATAGTTTTTCACAAATATTCCTTGTCACCAAAAAGGAAAAAAGAATAAACATCTTTTGCGACCCCATGAAAGATAATTTTGCATAATCCATTAATCCAAAACTACGAGAGGGATTCCTTCAAGGGGCTGTTTTGCAGTAAATTGGATGGCTGTGCATGCCTCATCAAAGTCTGGTAACAGTAAACTCTGTTCACCATTTTTTTCAATCTAAACTAGCTATCAAGTTATAGACTACTCCTCCATTGTTATCATAAAGTCATTCTTTCCTTGACAAGAAACTAAGAAAAATTTATTAAATGAAAAATAAAATAGATGCAGAGATGGACGAAAACAAGGAAATGGAAAGCAGGAGGGCAATCGTCACACAACCTATTCATGAACCCCAATGAGTATTGGCCCATCCCGTCCCTAGCCAAAAGAATAACCAAATCTTCATAATCCAGATAGAATTAGTCTCTTATTATAAATATCTTATGAATCACTGGTTAAGGAAAGTTATTTTCTTTTAAATTAGTAGATTTGTTAAATAGTTTAACAAGATTATCAACATATGGCCACCGTGTGAAGACCTGTTCTTGGAAGACCACATTATCAGGGTAGTATAACACCCATCAACATTTTCTTTTTCTCTCAGCTTTAAGCAACCAAGACAAAGCAAAACACAAACACATGCCACACACACAGAGACAAAGATAACTCATTGTTTTTCCTGTATCATACTGGGTTGAAGCATTTATTGAACAGGGGGCAGATTATTTATTGAACAAGGGGCAGCTTAGTCACATGCTCAGCATCTTCGTACATAAACATTCATAACATTACCAATCCACTGAAAAGGAAAAATTTTGGTTTATGCCCACAGCAAGAAGATAATGGGTGTGTTTGGGAGTGAGGTGCTGTAGCTTTTAAGCTGCAGTTGTTGTAGAGTAAAAGCTACAGCTGTGGAGTATAAGTTAGAAAAAAAATTTGCTATGCTGCCAAAGTCCAACTACAAATATTACCAAACACCTTAGTAGCTGGGTTTTGACAGCCCAACTACGTCACTGCACTCCCAAACGGGCTAAATGTTAGCTAGTTGCAAGAAGCCAGTATTTACAACCTGCCATGATGTGTAACCTAATGCATCTAAGGACTCATTTAGGCTTGAACACACTGACCCAGATATCTACTTCCAAAAAGTAGAATTATCACCACCTGCATTTTCAGGTGAAAAAACTACAGGAGCTCTTTCTAGGTGATATAATTCATGAGACGTTACGAGGAAGGGCCAGAGGACTCTAATTACTTCTGCCCTTGAGCAACATAAGTAACTTGGACAAGTTTAAAATTGATAATCGGACAATTTCTTAAAAGTAATTTCTTCCTTCTGCGTGCATTAGAGATAAATGAAGGTAAGGAAAGCTGCAAAATTAGAAGAAAAACTAACCAAAATTCTGCCATTTCACTTGTTGGTATCTGTTTTGACAACGATTCATAGAATATCCTCAAGGGCTCTCTCTGTCAAAATAAAATTATGAGCAAATGAGTAACGGTAAACTAAATTACCTTATTCATGTTTACAAAGAAGAAAGACAAAAACTATTATTCATCCATAACCACAACCTGTTCGGGAGGATCAAATTTCTGTCCGGGCAATGTGAACACTTTCTTCTCTCTCACTTTTGTGGTTGTTTTTGTAATAGTTTTTGATGAGCTTGAAGTCGTTTTCGACTTTACCTTCACAAATGAGCAAAACAAAACGGAATTCATCGCAAAGAGAAAGAACCCAGATCAATCGTAGCAATTAGACAAACTTCGTTAATCACAAACCCAGATCAATCAATACAGCGCAAAACATTCAAATCAACTATCACTATTATCAAATCTAAATTAGCCACTTAATTCACGTTCTAAAAACAATATACCACCTACCAAAATCACCAAATTGTCAAACCAAACCAAAAAGAAAAAAAGAAAAAGTAACTTTTTTTGTTATAAATGAGAAAAAAGCTACCAAATTTGAGATGGGTACCTCTGTTTTTGTGAGCGCAGATGAAGATTTTGGCGGCTGTTTGATCGAGCTATCAATCTTCTTCTTGTTCAAAGAAGAAGAATCAGGCTTCCCCTTTGAAGAACTAGCTTGATTGCTTGACTTCACCTTCCCCACACTGGCCTTGCTCTCTGTAGCCATCACTCTCTTAACCTCTATCCTTCAAATCAAACCTTTGCTATTAATCTGTAATTTTTCTTTTTTTTCTCTTTTTAATTTTTCTAATTTCCAACAAAATATAGAAATTAATGTTTTAAAATTTTAATGATGCTGGTTACTACCGTTTAACGGCTTTTAACTAAGGTTGTCTTGTCTAATGTAATAGGATGAATGCATCTTGAAGTTTGTGCAGGAAAGTACAGATTTGACCTTGCCATCTGACGTGGACGTAAATTGAAGATGGAAGATAGAATAGGAGAAAACTGTTAGGTGATCGGACGAGAATGGTTATGGTACGAGCATCCTCACAGTAAGCTTAATATTGGATTTCTTCTAGGAGGATGATAGTGTAATTGGATTACTCCAAAGGAAGATGATTGTAACTTTATAAGGAAGCGTATAATCTGACGGTTGAAAGAGAGAGCTTTAGCCACTTATTTAACGTATAATCTTTTCACTTGATATGGGCTTGCTTCCTCTTCGTGTTTATTTTAACGTTGTATTTCTCCTACACTGATTTTCACGTAACTTTTAGTCAAAAATGTGAAAAAGATGGGCGGGCCTATTTCACTTGCTACACTTAATTTTTTATTAATCCATTATAAAAATTTTAAATTATAGTTTTACTGTACAAATCCTTTTAATTCCAAAAACGTCCTTAATTCGTTATGAATTTCTTATTTTACGAGGTTTTGATTTGTGTTACCCACTTTATGTATTTACTTTATTTTCTATTTATATTATAGATAATGATTTTGCTTATTTCCCAACTATCTTTGTGGTTTCAAATTAAAAAAAAAAATCTATGACAAAATTTATATAGAAATAGTAATTAGAATAGCCCTTTGTTATGAAAAATTCCTCGGCTCTCATATTATACTTCTTTGAGTGTAGTCCCTTCATTATGTATAAATATTTTCATGAGTAAATGTTTGTTCAATTTTTATATTTTAAGTAAAATGTCAGTTTAATTTTTATATTTTAAAAAATAACTCAAGACACTTTTATTGTTAAAACATGTAATACGTTATCCTTACTTTTTTCTTTATCGTTACAATAATAATACCCTTACTTCAATCTTAAGAGCATTAATTGATTTATCCATTAAAAAAATTTAATTAGCAAATTGACTAATAATAATTAATCTAAAAGGACTAGTATTTTCATACTCTTGCAAAAATCTTTCTAATTATTATTTATAAATAAATTAGTACCAGTCAACTTAAAGTTACGTTTAATAATTTGTTGTCTTGTTAATAACTATCAATCAAATTTTAAGTTACCAAATTAACCCTAAAATCAAAATAATAATTAAAAATTTTACCTTAATTCTTATTTTATTTTTAGTGTTAAATAATAAGAAGAAGATTTACTTCAAATTTTGATATTAACATTTTTTTTTAATGTCAGTTGTAGGGAATTATTATAAAAACAATAAAAAAAGACTAGAATCTCATATATTTAATAATAAGTGTGTTTCTAAATATTTTTTAAAATATAACAATTAAATAAATACTTAACTCAAAATAAAAGTACTAAACAGCCACCCACCTCATTTTAACTTATTTTTCTATAGTTTTCTTTCTTATTTATATATCTTTCTGCAGTTGTTCTTCCCTTAATCGATAAAAAGCTACTACATATTCACATCAGTAGTCACAAAAGAGCCCCTACAAAAACTAATAAACTGAACCACACAAATAGTTTCGTTACGAGTTCAAGTGTCCAACCCATGACTCCTTTTTTTTCCTTGGGACAAAAAAAAAGGAGAAAAACTATGAAACTTAAGAGTTGGAAACAAGTCACGTTCGCCACATGAATCGAATAAAAAATTAGCCATAAGAACTTAATTTCTTCAAAATTTTAGGCTTTTAACAAGACACGAACAAAAAGGCATATGCATACAGCAAAAATTACTCATTCTTTCATTCATTCTATATACAACAAATATCTGCAGCAACTATTATTACAACAAAATTTCCTAATATTAACCCATTCGTTTCATCTTCTTTCACTTCCCCAACTAAGGTGGTATTTGTTTTTTTGTCTGAAATCTGAATAGACTTGAATTACTCTGAATTCTAAATAGGTCTGAATGTCTGAATCTGAATTATATGTTTGTTTTTTCGTCTGAATCTCGAAAAATAAATATTAAGTTGTTTATTTTTTTTAACTTAAAAAGCTAAAAATATGTACTTTTACATTTGTATTCTTATTAAATTTAAATATTAAATAAATAATATATTAAATATAACAATATTTTAACATTTATAAGTAAAACTATATTCAAGTGAATACATAATTATTTTAAAATTTTAATATATAAAATACCATAAATTTCAAATTTTATCGTATATAATATAAAAAAGAAAAAACAGGGATATTTTTATGTGGGATAAATATCTATGGGTGAGTTTTGGGATAGACATGAAAAATAAATTATAAAACAGGGATATTTTTGACATTAGCAAGTAATTGACTTAATTCAGATTTCTCCATTAAATAAAAAGCCAAAAAAATTAGCTTATTTTATTAAGTCAAAATTATCTAAAAAGTCTCATTAAGTTATAAAAACAAACACCTCTAATTAATTTAATTAATTAAGTTAAGTCACTTTAAGTCATTAAGTTAAAAAACAAACGCAACCTAAGACTTCTTTCAAAATACCTCCAAATATACAAAATTTGTTTAACTTACAACTTATCACCGTTACCTGGCTCTTGCTAGGAAAACTCTGTTATACCAAATTGAATGGAGTATCATATGAAAGATATCATATTTAACAGGCCGAGGATGCCAAAGAAAATGCTGTTGTACCTTTTTGACCATCATCTGCATCTTAAGGTATCTCTTCTCTGAGATGGAAAGGAGTATGTTCTTCAAATTTGGAATATCCTTCTCCAAGACAAAAACAGCAAAGGATTCCCAGTTCAGTATCTCGAAAAATGGAGGCACAAAATTGTCAGATATGATTACTGGAACGCATTCGTAGAAAATGGCCTCCACTACTCGGGGACTATGGACTTCATAACCTTTTGCACATATACAATATTTGCTGCTCTTCATATGTTGGATGTAATCCATTTTGCCCTTCCTCTTGCCCCTACCCTTAGCCTTGGGCATTTGACCAAATATTTTCATGTCAGGATCTTTATTTTCCCAGTGGTGTAATAGAATGGGGCGAAGATAGCCGTGCATGCTTCCAGCAAAGAAAGCCAGGATCGATCTCTGTGATGCAGGTTTTCCGCCAATCGCCCAAAGAGGGTTCTGAGGTGAGAGCACATTTGTCTCCGGAAGAGATACATCCTTGCCAAATACAAAGCCTTGTTTTACATCGGAGTTGCAGAGTGCTCTAATGCAGTTGGCCATGATTATCCTTGTTTCAGCTGGGGCCTGAAAATAGGCAATTATTAGAAAAAGCAAGTTAAGGGGAATGAGTCCTAAAATAAACATCATTTCATTTAAATATGCGAAGCATTTGAAGTTACATGTTCATCTTTTGAATAAAGTCATTACTCACTACCCAAGAAGTAAGCATCATTCACTTATCCTAGTTACAAATTTTCTCGTTTAATTAAGTCATATTGAATGCAATTGCAAACTAAACTGAAATTATCATCACAAGTAATGAAATGGAAAATTTTGAAATTCATGAAGATCCAGATGCACCTAACCAATGTATACTTAGTACACTCCAAACACGAAAAACATACCCAATCATGGCAAGCAACAAGGAAATGATCTGCTCCTTCAGTTCTATTCCAGAAATTATGTTTGGCTGAAATCATGTTGACATAGTTCCTCAAATATTGAATAAGGTCCTTATGATTATGAGAATTTTGCACATATAAGGTTTCTTCTAACATCCGAGAACTAAAAGGTAAGTAAAACAGGTGAGCTTTTCTTGAATCTTTAGTAACAAATTGTTTGTTAGCTTCTAGCTGCTTCATGAACCATCCCTCTGAAGCATATATTCCCTTCAGCACTGGCTCATGTAATATGGGTCTTTGTCCCTCTTTGTAAACATAAACTTTAAGTGTTTCTTCCATCAATTCATAGCTCCTGCAAATTGCATTATAAAATCTAAACTAATTAATTAGTCCTACACATTGAAGTTGTAATGGATATTTATACTCTGCATTAAACTTTAGCAGCGCAAATTATTTGGAAATCAAAGAACAGAGGAGATTGTGTATCTTTGATGAAATAAAACAAATATCACCAATTATAGACACCAATTAATAGCAGGTATTAATGCATTAATTTGCAATAAAAGTATATCAAATGCAAGATAAATAATCAAATGGAAACAGAATTATGCACTAACAGGTAAGTAAAAAAGAATGGTGATAAGACTTCAGTGGATTTTGAGGTACCTTTTGAACCTGGAAACATTCCGATAAAGAGGAGCATAAAGTTCATGATCATTCTTTAATAAGGGTGCATTCTCAATCTGTGATCTAGCAGATAACATCTCTTGGTCAACAGCTGAGGACAATCTTGGTCTCTATAAAAAACAGAGAAACATAAACGTAGGTAAAACCAACTTCAATACAGAACTTAAATCTCCAAGCATAAAATTAGAAGCTTTACGCATACCATTGATCGATATGAAGCACGATTTTGTAGCAGCATATTTTTCATCTCAGCAATAGTGATTACGGCACGGGTTGGAATCTCAGGCTTTTTATTCTCCTTAGGAACATCGACCCCGGAAGAATTCTCCCCCAATGTGTTCAAACTACTTTGTGCTGGTTTTTCAATCTTGTCTAAAGCGGGTGTTGCATCTGTGTCCATTGAAGATGTGTTAAAATCAATTGTAATAGGAGGAGTGCTAATATTTGCACCTTGTAGGCTAATATTAGATGATAAATCCATCACTGGGGACACAGGAATAGGTGAAAGACCAGCCCCGCCTGAATCATTTCTTTGAATAAAGCTCTGCTCTGATTCTCTGCCCTTTTCTCGTCCAGGCCCATTACCTGCATTCTGGACGGTATCCACAGTGGAATTTTTATTTAGCCCCTCCAATTTCTCAATCGTAGGCTCCTCGTGAATATCTTCGCCATCATCAAAATCAGCTTGTAGATTTGCATCCTCTGCTTTGGAGGTTCTAGTATCATTAGCCATCTCATGCACATTATGTGTACCAGTAGAATTCAAGCCATTTGCAGTATTACTGGCTAACTCAGACTTAGATTCCGGACCGCCAGTCACCAAGCTATTATTTTCCACTGCCGGTGCTGGAACCTTACCAGTAGAAAATACTGATGATAAAACATGATCATAGGGAAGTTCAAAATATTGGAACGCCACAATTACCGTAAGCATAATTCCCATAAGCCATAGTAATCTCTTCGTTTCCCCTTGACACAAGGATCGAATTTCATAACCCATTCAGATAATTGGACTGTCGGCTAACTTCCAACCAAAATTCTCATCCCTACACACGGTTGTTGCCAAAATCCAAATTCAGCCAAAAATTCCCTCCAGTCACTTAATGTTATGAATCCAATTTTTAATAAAAGCATAACTCATTATTTATGCTCAAAGTTTCACATGCAACTGCATTGATTAACAACACTCAATCAAACAAACAACCAAGAAATATAAACAACACAAAAAAAGAAGAAGAAAAAAAAAGCCAAAAGCAGGATCTTCAACCATCAATAGCATGCAAATTTATAGAAGCAAGATCTCATGTGATCAAGAAACAAGCACTGCAGTAATCAGATTTCCGGCAGAATGAATTAAAATTAAACAAACATGCAATTCAGAAACCAACAACTAACTCTAAAAGCTAGTGAAAATTTACCAAGAAATAACGTGAAGGGCCTTCTTGTTGTTGGTTGCCGCGAAAATATACGAAACCACTACAAGGGAAACGATTCTTTCCCTTATTTAGTCGTTTTAAAGATTCTGAGCAACCAAATAGTCATTTTCTTTAATGAAATATAATTATTAAAATTAAGAAGAGTACTGGAGCTCGTTCAATCCTATTTGGTAGCTTCCAGTCCACGTACTTCTGCTCTGTTTGCCTGTTTGGCGTTTAGTGACTATTTTTGGGCTTGACTAAGATGTATTATTTTATTTAAATATATTGTTCACTAGTTCGTCAATTATGAAATATTATAGAAATTTGTATTTAAGTTACTCACGCGCACCTCGGCCAGTGTATATTCTCTATTATGTCTATTTGGTATTTAAGGCATTTTTTTTTTTATAGAAAATATCTACTATCCACTTTAGTTTTACTCAGTTATTAGAAATATTATAGAAATTTGAATTTTTTCAAACTTTAATATTAAGTTTTTTTAATTTGTATCAATCGTTCATCAAAATATTAACTAACTTTTATAATTAATGATGTTGCAAGGATAATTCCGACATCTATTATGCTAAATACAAAATAAAGTAATAGCTTAAAATATAAAAATAAAAAATATTTTTCTATAACTATTATTCAATTAAACATACTGAGAACTCGATTTTGAATTTAAAAAAAATCTAATTTGTCTTGTCAATTTATCTTCAAAATTACATAATTAAAATTAACCCACAAATTATTCTAAACCCTAATTCATAAACACATTATCAATTCGATCCTTAAATTTAATTTCATATTTTTTAATAAAAAAAATAATTTTATTTTATTATATATCATGCATGGTAAAGAAGGTCCTTGAATTCAAGAGTGAAATGACCAATATACCTAAATTTTTTTAAAATATTCTAACGGTTTGCTTGGTGATTGATAGGAATTACAAGTTTAAGCTGAAAAAGTAAAGAAATTTAAGCTTTTTTAGTATTTTTATAACAAGAAGTGCAAAATGGTTAAATTACTACAATTAATTAATTTCTTAATGGAAGGCAGAAGCTAACGATGTATTAGATAAATAATAAAAATTGTAAAATTTATTGTACATGAATGATACAACTTAAAAGTATTATAATATTTTTTTTGTAACACAAAAATTTAAGAGTATATGACTAATAATTTTTTTAAAATTTTTTTATTGTTTCTACATAAGCAATCACATATTGAAACCGATTTGAGTAAGTAATATTAGATTCAATAAAATTATTTTATTCTAAAATTTTATTATAAATGATGTGACATTCAAATAATAATACGTGAATTTTTCTTATTACTCAAAGTTATATATTACCAAACTTAAATATGTGGTGAGCTTACTAAATATTTAAGAGTTAAATTAATGTTAGAACACATCACAAAATAAAAAGACAAAAACAATTTAATAACATGATGGTAAACTATTTCTGTTCCATTCAAGTGGACATAAGTTTAAGTAGTATGCATCTTCAGAGTGATTTTATTACAAATATTTAAATGGTATTATAAAATAATATTTAAAAGGTATTAAATTCTTCTTAAGCATAAAAAAAATCATGTTTAAATAATTAAATCTAATTTAATAAAAATCATCATGTATCCCACGCAAAACAAAGAGAGCGTGAGCTCTCGCTTTATTATATTAGGACAAATCAAAATGAGCAAAGCTTATGTTACAGGTATTGTAACAAACAACCAATAGATATGGATCATTGATTTTTATATTTCTTAAATCCAATGGATGAAAGTAACTTTAACATAAAATAAGGTACGGGTGCAACAACAATTTAAAGAAAATTTTATTTTTAGTCGCATATCTACTTATTTTTTCAAATTAGTCCTTATTAATTTTGTATAACTAAATAGTTTTGTCCATCATCTCTTCTACACTTATTTTTTTAAATTTTTTTTAAAGTTTTTACTATATTTTTATAAGGACCTAAATGCTTATCATGTTCATAAAGATTGTACAATTCTGAATATATATATTTACACTTACATTTATAATTTATTGTCTCTCTTAAGACATAAATTATATGTATATATCCTAAATATACACCATCAATGCTTTCACATAGATTTTGAAATCTAAATTTAGCATCCTGAATTATAAGAGATGTTATATATCATAAATGTCCTATAAATCTAATGAATAATTAGAAAAATGGTGAATAAATTACCAAAATCTCAATAATTCACAAAATATAAAAACCAATAACTTACCACATTCTAGCTACAAGCAAAGAGGATTTTTATATGAAATATTTCAATTTTTTGATCAGATCAATGATTCAAACATGTGAGGAAATAATCAATTACATTGAATTTCAATATATCTATTAAATAAATTAGGAAACCCAAATTTATCTATAAAATGATATAGAATGTGCAAATAAACAATTAGAGATTAATAATTTCAATGAAGAAAATATAAAACAAATTAAAAAGTTAGGAGATCAAATGAGTAAAGAATTTTATAAAGTTAAACAATTAACAAAATACTTCAACATTGAAGATCAAGATATATTAAAGAAAAAGATCATTAATATAATGAATAAAAACTCAATAGATGTAAGATTAAACAAGTTAAAGATTCAATTAAATAAAATGGAAAAAATTGTTGAGCAACTTAGAACTAAATTTACTATAAATATAAATAGAAAACTTTAAGAAAATTGAAGTTCTAAGATACAATTAGGACAAAAAGGGCAAGTTAGATTGATTTCCAACCAGCTATCAATGCAATTTAAATGAAAGATGTGATTGCATACCGAAAAATTCAACAAGTCGAGAAGTTTCATCATTTGCAAATGTTTTCAAAGTAAATAGAACAATCACTAGAACTTGGTGATGACGTAATTTTTTGCCTTTTGTAATTTACAAGATACTTCATTTTATTCAAGGTCTGCCCTTTTTACCTTTGCCTTTGTCTTTTTTTTTTTTTTTAAGTTTGTAAAAGTCTATTTAATATCTCTAATAGCCATAAAGTTGATTTTAATGAGACCAAATACGATCAAAATCAAATCTTCTATGCCAAATGAAAATCAATCAAGAACGTGATAAAAGAAGAAGAAGAGGCACAAACCTACGAGGCAAATGTCGGTAGAATTTCAGGTACTGTCCAAAATAATAAAGACTTGAGGGGGCCATGGGTTTTACCATTGATGTTGACTAAAGGGTGGCTAATATCCCTCCTGGAAAATTTAGAAGATTTTTACAGGCAGCCTAGAGTTTAAAAATAAAAATATAAAATTTATTGACTTTTTTTATAATTATTAACTTTTCTAACGGTTTAAAAACTTTCAGCTGTAACGTACAGCTAATGTAATGTAAGCTTTGCCATCAAAATGACGATGCACAAAGCTATTTAATAGCTTTATTCTTCTCGTAGATCAATCAAATGCCAAATGATGGCCATTGGCAAATTACACGTGTAAAATTCTGATGACAGACTGAGGACTTGACTTTTTGTTATGATGTCTTAAAGGTACCGAAGCGGTGGGCCGTGGCTGAACTCGTTAATAATGAATTTACTATATGTAAATTTTGTTTTAATTACGCTTTTTTTTAGTGTTAATTCCGTCGTGCCTCCAAATGTTTTAGTATATTCTACCGTGCATCTAAATATTTCAATAATATTTAATCCACACCTAAATTCGTTAATTAGGATAAATTTAGAAATTCATACCCTAAATATTATTTGATGATGATAAATTAAATTTATTTGATAAATTAATTGATAGGATTATTATTAATTACCTTTAATTTAGAATTTTTAATGTAAATATTAATTATGGATGAACATTTTATCTCATTTAATTATTTTCTAATTGAAAATTAGGGGAATTTCAGGTATTTCATTAACTTTCAAATAACTCCGTTAAAAATAACGGTCAAATTAACATAATTGAGTACGCAGTAAAAAATATCAAAAAATTTAGGTGTGCGGTGAAAATATCAAAAGATTTGGGATTTGGTGGAAATAATCTACTTTTTTTAATGCATTGGGATCGGAGTCCCGCGCCATGCAAATTAAGGATGGTAATGAAGTGGGGGTGAGGGTAGGTGGCCTACCTATTTTCCATCCCATTAAAAATTTTATCTCTATTTTTCATCTCATTTTTTAATAAATTTTATAGGGTGGAGATGAAAAATCTCCACATGCGAAATAATTTTCTCATCTCTACCCCATTACTTATTTATTTATTTTATAATAAATATAAATACATGATTTTAATAAATTAAAAATTAAAGCCTTAAACAAATTATTACCATATTATAAAACATTTAAATTATTTAAAAAAATCTAAATATTTGAAATAATATTTTGAAATAATATCAAAATTAAAAAATATTTGAAGAGAGCAGTATCTTAACACATAAGAGAAAACATAACAATGTTTTAAGTTGAATAAAAAGTATATTATAGGGTTTTGTTTTAGTTATAACCTATTTATGTCAAGTAAAAATGGAAAGAAAAATTATTAACATCCATTGTAACTGATGAAACAAAAATTATTAAATAAAAATTTAAAAAATATTTATATATAATAGGGATTGGGGTGGGGATGGGGTGGAGGTACAAAACCAAACACCACCCCATTAAGAATTTGGGGATTATTTTTTCTTAATTTTTCACCCTATTTCTAAAAAATTATTCAAAATTCACTCCATTTTGGGTGGAGCCCCAAACCCATGGAGAGTTTTACCATCCTTAATGCAAATTCAATCACAATCATCAAGTCTCATTAAGTTTTCAACTAAATTGGCATTAAATAATAAATTATTTTTATTTTGAAAGGAAAAATATTTTCGGGTTAAAATAGCTTTTTTTTTTGGGTGACGAATCTATAAAAATATAGTTCACTTATCTTTTTTTTTTTTTTAATTTTAATCATAATCTTGAGATGAAAACATTAGATACTTATGGTGATTTTCCAATATGTGTACACTTGATAATTGACTAAAAAATATAAAATACTTATGTATTGCAGTTGCAGAATGTTGTTGCTGGCATAAAAAAAAAAATTCTACAATCCATCAAAATACTAAATCAGTCATATAATAAATAAATAATATTATAATATATGTGTATTTATTTTAAAAGATCATAATACAATTGGTGGTTACATTAAATTTAATTACATATATTATATATTTATCAATTAGTTATATTATCTTTAATGTGTTTTAGAATTTATCAGAGAGTGGATATTAACATACCGTATATATACTGGATCTGACAAAGTGTGTGTGATCTGTTTCTTTGCATTTATAATTTTTTGTTTTCTTAAACCTTTGTCTAGACCATCCCACAGCAGATTTACAATTTTTTGGCTTATGTCCAAACTCTCAAGCCGGGGACCCGGCCTGGTCCGACGAAGACATTCTGGCCAAGCGTATAGAGTGAGTGAGCTTGTGGCTGGTTCTATTTTTGTAGCTTCTACTACTACGACTTTCATTGAAATATTTCTTTTTTTTTTTTTTTTTCTCTCTCGAAAGGATACAAGAAAGACGTATCATCATGCATCCCAATAATAATGAAAAAGACATCGTGCGTGGTAAATAAAAAATCATGATAAAAAGCTATTGATGGCTTTGTTCTCGTAATCTAAGGATCAATAATGCTACATGCAAATTACATCGTATGTATATTAATTAACAAATCCCTTCATTATTATTACAAGCACGTCATTATATAGAATGTGACAACGGTACCCCCATAATATGAGTTACCGTCAAACAATCAAAATATATTGATTTTTTTTTTAAATCATCTAAAACAAACAAAATTGTGGAATACAGAACCTAAGGGCAGCTAGTTGCACCAATTATTACAACCTGAACTGTACAAATAGTTTCGTTGGGAGTTCAACCCCATGACTGTTTTTTTTTTTTTTTTCTTCCTTGGAAAAAAAGAGAAAAGCTATGAAACTTAAAAGAGTCGGACACAAGTCACGTTCACCACATGAATCGAATAAAAAATTAGCCACAAGAATTTAATAACTTCAAAATTATAGGCTTTTAACAAGACACGAACTGAAAGGCATATGCATACAGCAAAAATAACTCATTCTTTCATTCAATCCATATACAACAAATATCTGTAGCTGCTATTATTACAACAAAATTTCCTAATATTAACCCTATCATTTCATCTTCTTTCACTTCCCCAACTAAGGCTTCTTTCAAAATACCTCCAAATATACAAAATTTGTTTAACTTGCAACTTATTACCGTTACCTGGCTCTTGCTAGGAAAACTCTATTATACCAAATTGAATGGAGTATCATATGAAAGATATCATATTTAACAGGCTGAGGATGCCAAAGAAAATGCTGTTGTACCTTTTTGACCCTCATCTGCATTCTACGGTATCTCTTCTCTGAGATGGAAAGGAGTATGTTCTTCAAATTTGGAATATCCTTCTCCAAGACAAAAACAGCAAAGGATTCCCAGTTCAGTATCTCGAAAAATGGAGGCACAAAATTGTCGGATATGATTACTGGAACACATTCATAGAAAATGGCCTCCACTACTCGGGGACTATTGACTTCATAACCTTTTGCACAGATACAATATTTGCTGCTCTTCATATGCTGGATGTAATCCATTTTGCCCTTCCGCTTGCCCTTGCCCTTGCCCTTAACCATGGGCATTTGACCAAATATTTTCATGTCCGGATCTTTATTTTCCCAGTGGTGTAATAGAATGGGGCGTAGATCGCCGTGCATTCTTCCTGCAAAGAAAGCCAGGATTGATCTCTGTGAAGCAGGTTTTCCGCCAATCGCCCTAAGAGGGTTCTGAGGCAAGAGCACATATGTCTCCGGCAGAGACACATCCTTGCCAAATACAAAGCCTTCTTTAACATCAGAGTTGCAGAGGGCTCTAATGCAGTTGGCCATGATTATCCTTGTTTCAGCTGGGGCCTACAAATATGCAATTATTAGAAAAAAGCAAGTTAAGGGGAATGAGTCCTGGAAACACTAAAATAAACATCATTTCATTTAAATATGCGAAGCAATTGAAGTTACATATTCATCTTTTGAATAAAGTCAATACTCACTACCCACGAAGTAAGCATCATTCACTTATCCTAGTTACAAATGTTCTTGTTTGATAAAGTCATATTGAATGCAATTGCAAACTAAACAGATAAATTATCATCACAAATAATGAAATGGAAAATTTTGAAATTCATGAAGATCCCAGATGCACCTAACCAACGTATACTTAGTACAATTCAAACACGAAAAACATACCCAATCATGGCAAGCAACGAGGAAATGATCTGCTCCTCCAGTTCTATTCCAGAAATTATGTTTGGTTGAAATCATGTTGACATAGTTCCTCAAATATTGAATAAGGTTCTTATGATTATGAGAATTTTGCACATATAAGGTTTCTTCTAACATCCGAGAACTAAAAGGTAAGTAAAACAGGTGAGCTTTTCTCGAATCTTTAGTAACAAATTGTTTGTTAGCTTCTAGCTGCTTCATGAACCATCCCTCTGAAGCATATATTCCCTTCAGCACTGGCTCATGTAATATGGGTCTTTGTCCTCTTTGTAAACATAAACTTTGAGTGTTTCTTCCATCAATTCATAGCTCCTGCAAATTGCATTATAAAATCTAAACTAATTAATTAGTCCTACACATTGAAGTTGTAATGGATATTTATACTCTGCATTAAACTTTAGCAGCGCAAATTATTTGGAAATCAAAGAACAGAGGAGATTGTGTATCTTTGAAGAAATAAAATGAATACCACCAATTATAAACAACAATTAATAGCAGGTATTAATGCATTAATTTGCAATAAAGGTATATCAAATATAAGATAAATAATCAAATGGAAACAGAATTATGCAATAACAGGTAAGTAAAAAAGAATGGTGATAAGATTTCAGTGGATTTTGTGGTACCTTTTGAGCCTGGAAACATTCCGATAAAGAGGAGCATAAAGTTCATGATCATTCTTTAATAAGGGTGCATTCTCAATCTGTGATCTAGCATATAACATCTCTTGGTCAACAGCTGAGGACCATCTTGGTCTCTATAAACAACAGAGAAACATAAACGTAGGTAAAAGCAACTACAATACAGAACTTAAATCTCCAAACATAAAATCAGAAGCTTTACGCATACCATCGAACGATAGGAAGCACGATTTTGTAGCAGCATATTTTTCATCTCAGCGATAGTGATTACTGCAGGGGTTGGAATCTCAGGCTTTTTATTCTCCTTAGGAACACCGACCCCAGAAGAATTCTCCCCCAATGTGTTCAAACTACTTTGTGCTGGTTTTTCGATCTTGTCTAAAGTGGGTGTTGCATCTGTGTCCATTGAAGATGTGTTAGAATCAATTGTAATAGGAGTGCTAATATTTGCACCTTTTAGGCTAATATTAGATGATAAATCCATCACTGGGGACACAGGAATAGGTGAAAGACCAGCCCCGCCTGAATCATTTCTTTGAATAAAGCTCTGTTCTGATTCTCTGCCCTTTTCTTGTCCAGGCACATTACCTGCATTCTGGACAGTATCCACAGTGTAATTTTTATTTAGCCCCTCCAGTTTCTTAATCGTAGGCTCCTCGAGAATATCTTTGCCATCATCAAAATCATCTTGTACATTTGCATCCTCTGCTTTGGAGGTTCTAGTTTCATTAGCCATCTCATGCACATTATGTGTACCAGTAGAATTCAAGCCATTTACAGTATCAATGGCTATCTCAGACTTAGATTCCAGACCGCCAGTCACCAAGCTATTATTTTCCACTGCCGGTGCTGGAACCTTACCAGTAGAAAATACCGATGATAAAACATGATCATAGGGAAGTTCAAAATATTGGAACGCCACAATCACCGTAAGCATAATTCCCATAAGCCATAGTAATCTCTTCGTTTCCCCTTGAAACAAGGATCGAATTTCATAACCCATTCAGATGATTGGACTGTCGGCTGACTTCCGACCAAAATTCTCATCACTGCACACGGTTGTTGCCAAAATCCAAATTCAGCCAAAAATTCCCTCCAGTCACTTAATGTTATGAATCCAATTTTTAATAAAAGCATAACTCATTATTTATGCTCAAGGTTTCACATGCAACTGCATTGATTAACAACACTCAAACAAACAAACAGCCAAGAAATATAAACAACAAAAAAAGAAAAAGAAAAAAGCCAAAAGCAGGATCTTCAACCATCAATAGCATGCAAATTTATAGAAGCAAGATCTCATGTGATCAAGAAATAAGCACTGCAGTAATCAAATTTCTAGCAGAATGAATTAAAATCAAACAGACATGCAATTCAGAAACCAACAACCAACTCTAAATGCTATTGAAAAATTACCAAGAAATAACGTGAAGGGCTTTCTTGCTGTTGGTTGCCACGAAAATATACGAAACCACTACAAGGGAAACGATTCTTTCCCTTATTTAGTCGTTTTAAAGATTCTGAGCAACCAGACAGTCATTTGATTTAATGAAATATAATTATCAAAATTAAGATGAGCACCGGAGCTCGTCCTATCTTATTTGGTAGCTTCCACGCACTTCTGTTCTGTTTGCCTGTTCGGTGTTTATTGACTGTTTTTTGGGCTTGACTAAGATGTAGGAACCTGTGTATTATTTTATTTAATTATATTGTTCACTAGTTCATCAATTATGAAATGGCAAATTCCTAATTACTCACGCGCACTTCGGCGAGTGTATATTCTCAACTATGTGTATTTGGTATTTCAGGTTTTTTTTTTAGAAATTATCTACTATCCACTTTAAATTTACTATGTTATTAGAAATATTATAGAAATTTGAATTTTTTCAAACTTTAATCTTAAGTTTGTAATTTACATCCATCGTTAACTAAAATATTAACTGATTTTTATAATCAATGATGTCACAGTGTAATTTAGACATATATTATGCTAAATACAAAAAGAGTAATAGTTTAAAATATAAAAATAAAAAATATTTTTCTAATTATTATTCAATTAAACATACTTAAAACTCTATTTTTTTAATTTAAAAAATATAATTCGTTTTGTCAATTTATTTTCACAAATTTACATAATCAAACTAAACTCACTAATTATCATAAACCCTAATTCATAACACATTATCAAATCAATCCTTAAATGTGATTTCATAATTAAAAAAATTAATTTTATTTTATTATTTATGATGCATAGTAAAGAAAGTCCTTGAATTCAAGAGTAAAATGATCAAAATACTTAAATTCTATTAAAATATTCTTAACATTTTGAAAGGTGATTGATACGATTACAAAAGTAAGATGAAGAAGTAAGTAGATTTAAACTTTTGTAGTACTTTTATAACAACAAACGCAAATTGGTTAAATTACTACAATTAGTTAATTTCTTAATGGAAGACTGAAAGCTAACGATTTACTAAATAAATGATACAAATTATAAATTTAGTATAGATGAATGATGCAACTTAAAAGTATTGTAATATTTTTTATAACATAAAAATTTAAGGGTATGTGACTGATAATATATAAATTTTTTATTTCCACATAAGCAAGCACATATTGAAACAGATTTGAGCAAGTAATATTAGATTCAATAAAATTATTTTATTCTAAAATTTTACTATAAATGATGCGACATTCAAACAATAATGCGTGAATTTTTCTTATTACTCAAAGTTAGATATTACCAAACTTAAATGTGTAGTGAGTTTACTAAATATTTAAGAGTTAAATTAATATTAGAACAAATCAAAAAATAAAAAGACAAAAACCATTCAGCAATGTGATGGTAAATTATTTCTATTCCATTCAAGTGGACATAAGTTTAAGTAGTGTGCATCTTTAGAGTGATTTTATTACAAATATTTTTAAAAGGTATTATAAAAAAATATTTAAAAGGTACTTAAATTCTTCTTAAGCATAAAAAAATTCATGTTTAAATAATTAAATCTAATTTAATGAAAACCATCATGTATCCCACGCGAAATAAAGAGCGTGAGAGCACGCTTTATTCAATTAGGGAAAAGAGAAAAGGATCAAATCAAAATGATGATGCACAAAGCTATTTAGGACCTGTCTATGTTACAGATTCTGTAACAAACATCTCCCGTCATCCCACCATCCGATTTTCTTTTGTTTAGTTTCTCACTCCACATCCAACCACATCCAACGGCTGATGCTGCAGTCTGTACCTTACAGAATCTGTAACGTAGTTTTGTCCAGCTATTTAATAGCTTTATTCTTCTCGTAGATCAATCAAATGACCGATGATGCTACTGTGCTATTGGCAAATTACACGTGTCAAACTCTGACGACAGACTTGAGGCTTGGACTTTTTGTCATAATGTCTTAAAAGGACTGAAGCGGTGGGCCGTAGCTGAACTCATTTATAATGCATTTATTATATGTAAATTTTGTTTTAATTACGCCCTTTTTCTTATGCATTGGGACAGAGTCCAGCCGCATGCAAATTCAATCACAATCACGGGTCTCATTGAGTTTTGAAATAAATTAGCATTAAATAATGAATTATTTTTATTTTTGAAAGGAAAAAGATTTTTGGGTGAAAATAGCTTTTTTTTTTTTGGGGGTGACCAATCTATAAAAATACAGTTCACTTATCAATATTTTAAAATTTTTAATCATAATTTTGAGATGAAAATTTTAGATACTTATGGCAATTTTTCAATATGTGTTGTTGCTGACATAAAAGAGAAATTTTGTAATATATCAAAATATTGTGTCAGTTATATAATAAGTAAATGATAATACGACATATGTGTATTTATTTTAAAAAAATTATTATACAAATAGTGGTTACATTAAATTTAATTATATATGTTATACATGCATCAATTAATTATATTATCTCTTATATATTTTAGAATTTCTCATCTTATATATTTTAGAATTTCTCATCATAGAGAGTGGACATTGACATACCGTATATATACTGGATCTCACAAAGTGTGTGATCTGTTTCTTTGCATTTATAATTTTTTCTTATTTTTGGGTGTATATGTGGCAGTGATACTAGCGACAAATTAATGGGTCAAGCCAAACTTTTTCAAGCCCAAGCTTAAGTCCATGTTAGGGGAAATAGATCCAGGCCCTCTTGAAGCTCATCCAAGTTTGGGGGCTAAGCTTAGACCGTGCCCATCCCGAGCACAGGCTTCAATATTATCTCAAAATTAAAAAAAATGTGAGATCAAAATAAAAAAAAAAAAATTTTAAAAAATTGTCTTAAAATAAAATAATAAATAAAGAAAATAAAAACTTATCGATTTAATTTTCTAGAAGTGATTTCAGTTCAAATATCCTTTTAATTAATTAATACCGCCTCCTAAATAATAATAATAAATAAACTACATAAAGTCTAAAGGTCTTAAATTAATTGATTTTTAAATAATTAAACCTGATAGAAAAATGCAAAATGATTGTAAATTGATTTATTGTTTTAATTTATAAATTTAAATTCATTTTTTAAAAAATATATATAGAAGGTCGGACTTAATTATAATTTCTTTTTTCTACCACTACGACTTTCATTGAAATATTTTTGTTCTTTTCGAAATGATACAAGAAAGATACACCATCATGCATCCCAATAATGAAAGAGATATCGTGCTTAGTAAATCAAAAATCATGATACGAAGCTATTGACGGCTTTAATCTCGTAATCTAAGGATCAATAATGCTACATGCAAATTACATCGTATTTACATTAATTAACAAATCTCTTCATTATTACAAGCACGTCATTATATAGAATGTGACAACGGTACCCCACGGTACCCCATAATATGAGTTACCGTCAAATAATCAAAATATATTGATTTTTTTTTAAATCATCTAAAACTAACAAATTGTGGAATACAGTACCTAAGGGCAGCTAGTTGCACCAATTATTTGATTATTTATTTATTTTTATAATACAAAGTATTTATGATTATTACACTCTTTTTTTTTTTGTGTCGCAAAATTAGTGCGTAAGAGTCCAAAAACCTAGGAGCTAAATGCTGGGCTTATGACAGGGATGGTAGTAAAATTCGGGTCCGGCTCGCATCCGTAAGGATCCGGAAAATCCGGATTCGCATTTTTAAAAATGCAGACCGGATTTGAAAAACTCAAATCCGCACGGATCCAGATGTTCTTGCATCTGGAAAACAGGATATCCAAATCCGGTTTTTTTAAATCAAAATTATATTAACTGGAAAAAAAGTCTAATTTGTAATACCTAATTGTTTTCTCGTAGGCCGTAGCCGAAAGTCTCTTGGCTCTTGCTGCCTCTCTTCCATTTACGGCAGCAACCGTAAGTCTCGCTTTCGACCAGTGGCTCGCCGTGACGCCGTCTTCCTCGCAGCTCGCCGAAGCCGCGCGCCCCGCACCTGATTTGCCAAAGCTCGCCCCGCCTGATCTATCATTGAAGCTTCGCCGTCCAAGCCTCGCGGTGGTCGTTGAAGGCTTGCTGTTACGCCGCCGTCCAAGAAATTAATTTGCAGCCGGTAATGATTTTGCTCCCTTATTTCAATTACCTTTCTATTTTTTCTATTAAATACATGGTTTTTTTTTAATAATTTGGTATTGTGATTGATTATTTAATTGTATTTAATGACTTTAATTTAATGTGAATTGTTTAAACTTGAAAATTTGTTGGCTTAATTTAATTTAATTTTTTATTGAATTTTTTTTGGTTAATAACTTGGTATTGGATTTAATTTTTTATTGTATTTAATGAGTTATGAGTGTAATCTACTGAAAATTTGTGTAAATTTGAAAATGTTACTGGCTTAATTCAATGGTTGTGTACTTGAATTTAGTTATGTTTTTTATTTATGGATTTTAATGGTTATGCACTTGAATTTAATTTTTTTTATATTTGTGTTGTGATATTTTTATTTTGTGGATTTATAATGATGTTGTATGTTATTTATGTTAAATTGTTAATTGTTGGATTATAATTAATTTTATTTGATAATATTAATTAAATTGTTGAATTTTTAAATTAAATTTTAAATATTTAATTTTAAGTTTTGTTGATCCGGATATCCACAATATCCACCTGGACCGGTGCGTATTTTTCCCGCATCAGGATTCAAAAAATTTGTTGATCAGGATATAATAAATAGCTATGTGGATCCGGATCCTGATGCACATACATCCGGATCGAGATTTTACCAACCCGCCACAACCGTTTTCTTTAATTTCAAAGGAGAAAAATAGAACAAAAAGAGACTACTGAATTAGAGTTGGCAGCAATACCCGCTGGCCCAGATTAATTTGGGGCGGGTATGGGGCCCCAGAAAAATCTAAAAATAAATTCGGATCAGTTTCAGCTATGGGTGTAAGCTCCAAAAATTTTCGGGTTTAGATTTGGGGATTTGTTCGGGTCCCCTAACCCGACCGGAAAATAAAAAGAACACAAAAAGAATTTTGCAAAAACCAGAACGCAGTCCCTAGTTCCCCTTCTCTTTCTTGACTTCTTTATCGTGAAAGAGAGAGAACGACACACACCTGCGCCCACGCTGCAGCCGCCGCCGCTAACTAACGCCGACGCCGACTCCCCCGCCTACGGTCTAGTTTCTCTAACCCTAAACTAACAAAACAATCCGAGGATAACAGGTTAGTGGAAACACTATATGTATATTTTTGTCTTTTTAAATTTTTTTATTAGTATTTTCGATGCGATTGTTGGTATGATGAAGCAGTTTTGAAGGAAAATTGGATTCAATCAATTTCCTCGACACTTTGAAAGCATTGAAACTAACAAGTTGAGATAATGTTGACTCGCCAAAGATTAGGTGGATTGGGATTCTCCTTGCTTCATTGTGATCTTTTGATTTATCGGGAATGGCAGCTGAACCCTAATTGCAAAACCCTGAAATCAGTTTTACACACAGTTTCCTCGATTTTGCAAAATTTGAAGTTAATTATCATTAAATACTGTGCATTGGGTAAGAGCAGGAGAAATGGAGGTCGATAGAGCTGATGGGCGTAACCCTAATCAATTGAGACCACTTGCTTGCTCTTGCAGCATCCTTCACCGTGCACATGGCTCTGCCAGTTGGTCTCAAGGTTTCCTCTTCATTCAAACCTCTCATTTTTACCGTTTTAATTTATTTGTTTTCACTTCAAAATGCTATTTTTGATATTGGGTTGGTTCAGGAGACACGAAAGTGCTGGCTGCTGTTTACGGACCCAAAGCTGGAACAAAGAAGAATGAAAATCCTGAGAAGGCTAGCATTGAAGTCATTTGGAAACCTAGAACTGGACAGATTGGTAATTTTCTTTTCATTTTTCCTTTTTCCTTTTAAGTATTTCCCAGTGAGACCATATGAATTCTACATTATTGTACTGTTTGGTCCAAGGGATGGCTTTGTATGAAATTTTTGCTAGCTAAATTTGCAAAATTGCCCCTTTATATTAGGGAAACCGGAAAAAGAGTACGAGATGATATTGAAACGGACTTTGCAGAGCATATGCATTTTGACTATCAATCCAAATACCACAACCTCAGTTATAATTCAGGTGTGGTAATTTCTTTCAAGTGCAAATACCTTATGGGTTATGGCCTCCTACCTGTGTCGAGCATCACTTGTAAATTTATAGACTGATATTTTAATGGTTTTTTTGCAGGTCGTCCATGATGATGGTGCTGTATCCTTCATAATAATGCATTTTTGTATAACTTTTTTTTTTTTGGCTTCCACAAATAAAATGCTCTGTGAATTGATTGTTTATCCTATGGAAATGACGTTACTTCTTTGGTCTTTCTTTGATTTTAATGGTTGTTTCTTGACTGAACCTTATATAGCTTCTACCTTGCGCCATAAATGCAGCATGTGCTGCCCTTGTGGATGCTGGAATTCCTATGAAGCATCTCGCTGGTAGTTTATTATGAAGACTTATGGTGGTAATTTTTCAATATGTTTACACTTGATAATTGATTGCAGACTTTCTAATACTGGTTTATGCAGTTGCAATATGTTGTTGCTTGGCAGAGAGTGGATATTGTATACTGGATCCCACTAAGTTAGAAGAACAGGTTACAATAATTTCTTTTCTTATGCTTATAATGTCTTTTTGTGGCATGAGTGAGCCTACGGAATTATCTTTGTCAAACTGGGCGAAGCTTTATGTAATTTCATGGTCTGCTTTACATTAATCAGCTTACTCAGAAGGGATGTAGAATTTGAAGGGGAGAAAAAAAATGATGGAAAATCAAAGTTTTACCAAAAGTCAAACTTTACCCACGTAAAAAGATAAATAGTTTGGTACAGTCATTGTTTTCAAAAGTGATAAGAAATGTACTGGTACTTTGTGCATTGTAGAAGGTATACAATTTCTATCACTTGACATGATGTCTCCTAATGGCAGAAAATGAAGGCCTTTGCTTATTTAGTCTTTCCAAACTCAATACTCTCGGTCCTTCCGGAAGGGTCATCACTTGTGCGAGGTGAACCCATGGAACATGGGATCATTACATCTGTTACCCATGGTGCAATGTCAGGTAATCTGTCAACTCTACGAGTATCTGTATCTCATCTCTGATTTCTGTGACATGCCTTTTGATTCTTGCCTCTGGGGAAGTATATATGATTTCAAAAGTTTTATACTTCTAGAAATTAGGGTAGCCATTGGATGCAATGTATTGTTTTCCCTTGTTTGTGATATCCACTTACATATATCCCACAGCCAAGAAACATACTATTTCTCACCATCAAATAAAGTTACAGCCTGTACTAGAGCCTTTACAAATACACCCCGCATGATTGTTGTAAATGATCTAATAGATATGGTTTATGCATAACATCAGATGAGATTCATTTACTCTCTGATCTCTTTGCTATGGGTCGAACTTTCATCTGAAAGTTTCTTGATTAAGACTAAAGTTTATAAGCTGAGCTGCTAGATTAATCTCTCTTTTTCTTGAAGTAATATTTTGTACTTACTTTCCCTGATAAAGCAAGTTGAATCTTGTGTTGGCACAGTAAATTTCATATATATATGTAGTAGCTATTGGCACTGAAATTTTATTGTAACTTTTTATATTGAGACCTAAGGTCGTAGCACTGGTTATTATTTTAATAATGTTTCTTGTTTAAACTTCCACTCTAGTGGACGACTATTTTCACTGTCTAGAAAGGGGCCGAGCTGCAAGTGCTAAATTGTCTGATTTTCTGAGGAGGAGCTTGCAGTCAAAATTACCAGCAGATTTATCCAAAGCTGGATGATTTCAAAGTTATATATTTGGGAATATTGCCCTTAATATTCATCTAGTTGGATTAGCTGGTGGATTGTATGTAGAGAGTAATGTAACATCGGATGGTACCAAAACCTGTTGTACACTGTAGATTTTGATCCTACAAATAGCTGGTCTCATCAAATTGTATTAGGAAGCACTTTTTGATATATTGCACAGCTTTCATTCTCGGCCCTGTTTGTTGCCGAATGGAAATCATTTCTTTTCTTCTTGTGTTTTCTACTTTTTCATATTTAATTATTGATAAACGGGTAGGCTCAGAAAGATTTGGAAAAACTTTTCAGTAACTTTTACGTTGTATTGAAACTTGAATGCATTCAATCATGGAGTGATAATTTCAGAATTGGCTTCTGTTAAGGACCACAGTTCCTAAAAGCTCAAAATTGCATGGCATTCAACGTCTCTTACCAATGTCGAGGTTGTGTTATATTGTTTACATTTCCTATTTGATGGAAGTTCTAATAGTGTGTCCACTTTGAGTAACGAGAATGAGAATTAAGGATTGAAATTAATAATTTGTCAACTTCCAAAAGAGGGAGAGGGAATGAGAATCAAAATAGTGTGGGATCCATTAATTTGGGAATGACTTCTAGACTTCTGATTGGTATTTGATTTCTAAGGGAGTTTAAGAATCAAAACTCTTTTCTTAGGAATAACCAAATGACACATTTAAATTTTATAATTCTCATTTTATCATTCATTAAATATTTGGAAGATAAAAAAAATCAGACCGAGCACTGCACACAATCGATCTTATTGCTGTTGTTGCTCACCGATGTCGTCGCTGAGCATCCGCTGGTCGTCATCACTATTACTGCTACTTGTCATTGTTACTATTGCTTGCTATTGTCGCTGCTCATGCCAATTGTCAGTGCTGTTGTTGTTGCTGCGGATGATGATGTGATTGATTATTGTTGTTGTTGTTGTTGTTACTGTTATTTTTATTAAAATTTTTGTGATTAAAAGTTTTTATAATAATAATAATCATAATTATCATGACAAATAATAATATTAAGGATATTTTAATAATTTAATACAATTCATTCTAATTTCAAGGAAAAAATGAACACATATTGCCATTTTGATTCTAATTCTTACAGTTTAAATAAATATTTTATTCTGATTCTTATTCTTCATTCTCATTTTAACCTGATTTCGATTCTTACAGTTTAAATAAACATTTTATTTCATTTTAACTCATTCTAATTCCATTCTATTCTAATTTCAATATATTTTGATTTCAACTCATTCCTATTACTAATTAATAAATATCAAATTGCATGCTTGATGAACTTTGAATGGCTGGATAGCAGGTAGTGGGTGCAGTTACATATTTACATTGAATCATTGATTTTGAAGTCCACATTAGGTGTATATAATGTTGAATTATTAAAACAGCATTTTTAAGTCAACACTACTTGACGTTGCTAACCGGCAAGGCTGCTTTTTTTTCCTATTGTTTCTGGAGGTCTACTTGGTCTGCAAGTGTGCAATTTTGATCATCAAATCAATATTCGAAAGCTTTCAATACTTTCATGGCGTGTTTACTTATGGGATAGAATCGGAATCTAAAATAAAAATAATTAATAGTATTTAATTATTAAAATAAAAAAGAGGAATACATTTTATTCAAATTCTTAAATAAATTAAAATCATAAATGAGAATAAAGTCCATTTCAATTTCTCAGTTCAAGTAATTAAATAAAGGCACATATTAACAAAGCCAAATCAGGTTTCAATAACCCATAGCATTTCTCCAGGGACAGCATAAAAAGATACCTTTTGAGTACAACAAATCTTCACTCTCATTAGATCTTCTGTCCAGTTGTTTGCCATAAATCTTCTTAACATCATCCGAAATTTTTATCATCTCTTTGTTGGCATCAGTCCACGCTTAAGTGGGCAATAAATATTAACCTTAGCTCTTTCTTTTTCTATTTTTGGTCTCACAGACCTCAATCTACTTTGTATGCATATATAGCATTTGAAAATTTGCCATTATTATTTGAAAAGAGAAATGCAATCTTCATATTTGAAGCTGCAAGTTAATTGCAGTCTTCAGAAACCTTCCATCTCACACAACTTTGATCATTTCAAGAGCAGACTCTCCTCTGCTTTCAAGGTAATTTTTCATATCTCTCTCTCTTTAGACAACTTACTGCTTAAAGTTGTACTACCGTTTAACACGGATCCCTCACTATGAGTAGCCATTGCTGGGAGAGTTGCAGCAACTTTCCTTGAGGATATCAGTTCCCAAAACCATAAAGAACTCGTTTGTGAAGTTGCTTGATGTGTTTGTTGATCAGATGTTTGAATTTGTTGATCAGCCTCTGCTCCCATCTCAGGTACCATTGATGGGCACTCTTCCCACCAAGCCTGTGTACATGCATGTATGGTATAAAGAGTTGGGTTATTTACTAATTGTTCTTTGAGCATTTTCACAGAGAAATTTTGCTCCAGTTGATGCATTGAGAGAAGCTGTGCTTGTCACCAACATTGACGGAGAAATTCCTGAAGATTTTCCAGAAGGTGTTTATATAAGAAATGGTCGGTACTTCAATCTTATTGCTTTATATTGATTTATCATCTATGTGATTATGAAAGAAAAAGATATGAAGAGTTCTCTTTTATATATGATCGTGATTTATGCCTTCAAGTTGAAACCTTCTTTAGTCGCTGCTAATTTGGCAAGGCAAAAAGGCAATAGATGAGAACAAAAATTGAGAGGCTTACAATGTAATGGGGGTTACTTCCAAGAGGCAGTGAACAAGATATAGGTTAAGATGTCCGTATGATTATTGTCTAATTCAAGGCTGCAAGACATAAAAATTGAATACATTAACATACAGATTAGGAGCAACCAAAGAAAAGTCACATGGATGCAAATTGACCATTGTCGGATTTCATTTTCTGGCAAAGTCTTAAAACAAAAAACAAAAATAGTCAGGTCAGAAACCTGTTAACGGCTCAACATCCTCAGGTAGATTATTTTCAATGATATCTTTAGGTTAGAATCATTGTCAATTTGTCATATTCAACAAACTGACTTAAACCATGCGATGAATAGAAAATTAAGTTAAATTTTATCATTAGAAGTCAACCACCCCATGTAAATACAACAGGGGGAATCATATTGGCTTTTCATCAGCGGGATTCTTCTCATAACAATCCAAAAAGTTAAACTGAGTAACATTCTTTGCAAGGTCCAAAAGACCAGCGACTCTTCGATTATTTTATACTTGTTCCTTTTTCTGACGCAAAGCAATTGGTGGCGACGACTTGTTCCCAAGAAACAAACTGATTGTTTAGAGAACCACGCTAAGTTTGTCCACTTATGTAAAGAATCTGGGTCTAACTGGTAGATGTTAACGTGACTGCAGGACCAAATCCTCTTTTCGGAGGACTGAAGTCAACGAAGTCAATGTTTGGGAGGTCAAATCACGTTTGGGTTGAAGGAGAAGGAATGCTTCATGCTTTGTATTTTAAAAAAGAAACTGATGGGAGCTGGAATGTTGTTTACATGAACAGACATGTTGAGTCAGAAACATTCAAGCAAGAAAAACAAAGAAACAGGCCATCTTTTCTTCCTGCAATCGAAGGCGATTCGCTGGCCTATTCTGTCAGCTTACTTGCTAAATTTGGTGGGCATTCCAAAATCAGCTAGCTCATCGCCAAAATGTTTTCTAAAACCCAAGAATAAAATAAAAGACGTTGCAATTATTCTCATAAAAAATATTAAGAATTATAAGGCTACGAACTGGATACCTTAGAAAATTCAGATATGGGCTATTTAAGACTCAAAGGCGGGAAATTTTGTAGTAATTAAGCCTTAGAACTTGTGCAATAACCCAACATCTAAGTATTTCTTCTTATTTTCATTTTCAGCTGAGATTTGGCAAGATAAACAAATACATAAGCAACACCAATATTTTTGAGCATGCGGGAAAGCTTTACTCAGTTGCAGAAAATCACATGCCACAAGAGATTGACATCTTCACACTAGAAACCTTAGGTAATTGGATGTCAATGAGCTTGGAATCGACCTTTTACCAGTCATCCAAAGGTTATTTTTCATATCTCAGCAGACAAGCTGCTATCCATTTCTGTTTTAATTACTGTAGTTTTATATAATTCACTAATTTCAATTTAGCTTTTAACAGAAAGCTTCGGGTACTGGGGAACTGGTTATAATGGGGGTGGACGCAACTAAACCTTTTGTTGAAATAGGAGTAATTTCTGGTAAGCTGCTCATTTCATGAACAACTTTTGGATCAAGATTTGCACATAATCTTGTAAGTCATGCAACATTCTAATGTATATGCTTTCAGCTGATGGAGATAAATTAGTTCACAAAGTGGACCTCAAACTCAGTAGGTGCTCCCTTTGCCATGAAATCGGCGTTACACAAAGGTATTTAGTGATCTTTTCTCCTTATTTTAACTTGTAAATATCTACAAATGTAATTCAGAATCAAAATTCTGATTAAAACTATCATGGATTTTCTGTAAGCAGATATAATGTTTTCCTGGATTATCCACTGTCTATAGACTTAACCAGACTCGCATTTGGAGGCCCGTGAGTGCACATCCTTTAACTTCGAGTGTAGACAGCTTTTGATCTATCGATGGTTTCATGAATATACTCAAAATCGGTTTTCAAATTTACTTGAGAAACTACATATACTATGCAGATTAATAAAGTACGAACACGAAGGATATGCTAAGATTGGCATAATGCCTCGGTATGGTGATGCAGATTCAGTCAAGTGGTTTGATGTGGAACCAAATTGTACGTTTCACATTATCAACTGTTTTGAGGATGGTGATGAGGTATAGCTTGTAACAATAGTGTCTTAAATTTTTGCTGAACGTTCACTATCAAATTATTGATATATATTCTAGAATTCCTAATATTAGTGAACAGGTCATTGTGTGGGGATGTAGAGCTCTTGAATCAATCATTCCAGGACCTGATCTGGGTTTAAATAAATTTGAGTGGTTTTCGAAAAAATTTAGGCATGCAGAGTTAGCCGATGAAAGTGTCGATACAAGCCCTGACGACGTTCCATTATTCTCTCGTGTATATGAATGGAGATTAAATATGCAAAATGGAGATGTTAAGGAAAGAAATCTCTCTGGAACTAAAGTCTCTATGGATTTTCCTATGATAAATGGAGGCTATACTGGTATCAAAAATAAATATGGCTACACACAGATTGTTGATTCCATTGCAAGTTCTGCATCAGGTAATTACAGAATGAATCTATCTAGATGTCACTCAAAACTTTCATCTTATAAGGTATAAATGGCTATTTCTCTGTAGTAGTAATGTGGTTCTGAATTTGATTGTTTTAGGCATGCCAAAATATGGAGGTCTAGCCAAGTTATCCTTTGAACAGCCTGATAATACTGAATCTGAAGAGCTGATAAAGGTGGAATATCACAAGTTCGAGGAGAACATTTTTTGCACAGGAGGTGCCTTTGTCCCTAAAGGAAGAGGAGTTGAAGAAGATGACGGTTGGATCATCACTTTTCTTCACAATGAAGATACCAACATATCTCAGGTGAGTCATCCTTTGCTGATGAAAACACTTTTAATAATAATAATGGAGATGGGAATTTAAGGTTGCATTTGTTTTAGCTTTCCTTTGCAGCTTAGCTTTCAAAGCCAATAGCTGGGTTATTTCCAATGTTAACAAATAATTTTTACTCGACAACCAGTGATGTTTACTAAATACTCATTTGCTTCTGTTCTACAGTAGTTGTAGCATAAAAGCCTCAAAACCAAAAATACCAAATGATGGAGCCTGAATGTTCTTTCTTATTCATTACAGGTTTATATAATTGATACAAAGAAGTTTACGGATGAGCCAGTTGCCAAAATTACACTGTCACACAGAGTACCATACGGCTTCCATGGAGCTTTCATGTCAATCCCAGTGCAAACTCAGAAAGCATCACGGAATGAGAGTTGAGAAATCTTACCCTTTTGAAATGTAAAGAAATTTTCTTCTTCCCAATTATTACCTGGGTATATATAGATTTACAAGTTGTAAAAATGAGACGCTATAAATAACGAAGTGCAGGCTTTGTCATTATGTTCTATTGTACCTCGGCCCCTGGCAGAGAAGAAGTGCAGGCCATGAAGCCTCGTGCAACTAATGAATGTGTGTCATATTGTAATTATTTTTTTTTATACTAATTATACATCAGATTATTGTATTATAGTATAATGATATAATTGAAATTTACATTATTATATTAATTCTATGAACTACATGTACGAACATATAACTTTCGCATTTCGCAGCATTTCGCAAGAAAAAAAACTTATAAATTAAACTCCACACAATTTTTTGCTTAATTGAGAGGCTGAATTTTTAAAAACTCGAACCACTGCAAGTGAGAAACACTTACAAATTAACATCTACATAATTTTTTACTTAATTGAAGAAGGAGGTTAAACTTACAAAAACTCAACTTTGAGAGTAGTAATTATGAGAATAGTCTACCACTGGAGCAAATCTCAAGTGGCATATTCTAATCACCTTTAATTTGCTTTGAACGTGGAAATAACTTTTTGTTTTTCACTTTTTCGGCCAATTAATGTTGGCGAGACAAGGGAATGTATTAATAAAGACAAATTAACACTTAATTAGAGAACATAATGAATTTTACTCTTATCAGAAATTCTAGAACACGTGCATGCAGCATAAACGTATTGAGAATAAAACTTTGAAGCTTGGGTCTCTTTTTCCATTATCTGAAATTGCGTCCATATGTAAATGAGTATAAATACTGATTTCTCCTTGAATCAAAGTAATTTGTAACACTCAAAAAACTTATTCATGAAAACACAAGGATAAAATTGAAATGAAACCTCACATCATTTATTCTTATTAATAAATCTTAGACAACCATTATTCATATTTCAATTGAATCCTTACATAAATAATCTAAAATAAAATCTAAAAAAAAAGGTCTATAATCCAAAATAAAAAGTCTAGACAAATTTAATCTTTAAAGCAACTCCAAAGATTCACTAAGAAAAATTCTTCATCTAAGAACCCAAGCCACATCTCTAATCAATCTGCAAAATATTGGAGACGAGTAGTGAGCCGTCAATTTGATAAGTAAATCCATGTATAATATTTGAAAACCTTTGTCATTTTACCTTTAAACATTTATAACGACACTTCATTTAGCATAAGGGGGTGGATTCATGTAAAAGCATTAAAAACATTAAAACATAAACATTGGTAGCTCATGCCTCGTAGTCATCATCGTTCATCATTCATCATTTAGGGTGTTATACCCCGCATGTTCCTCATTCAGAATATTATACCCCACATTGTTCATAACATCCTTGTGCACAAGATCATCATCATATCAGCAAGTTAGCCATAACATAACATAACATCATAACATTTGCAGTGTATACATTACTATGGACTATGAACCAAAAAGTTTTTAAATACACCTTACATCATTTCATAAATAGCATTTAAAGTCTTCTAAACATTTAAGAACTTTTTTTTGAATATTTAATTCTTTTAGAAAATTCTTTAAGAAAACATTTACCTTAAGAAAACTAATTTCTTAAGAAAATTCATTTTTATAAATTCATTTAAAAGTGTTTTTATTTTACAAAATTCATTTAAATATTTTAGAAACATAAAATTCATTTATTATAAAGCACATCATGCATGAATTTACTTGCCTCGATCTGCAGCAATCAACTCAATACCTTAAGAACAAACCAACGAGCTCACCCACGTTCTGTAATCATCATAAAAATATCCTTATCAATATTATCTCTAACCTTAAACATAATCTCAATCATCCTTAATTCATCGGCACTTATACTAGCTCAATACTTATTTATATTCTATCCATAGTATGAGTATCTTACACATGCTGATTTTTAATAACCTATACACATGTCGGAAAACCATGAAAATTTACAGAGGAATTATGAACGTGCATAGCATTGCATACAAAATTTTCACAAAAATCAGCACAAGTGAAAATCAAGTCAAAATATTAACCTTTCACCAAAGTAACAAAACTGTTCAGCATTGACCAAGTTAGACCTTTATCACTTAGGAAATTCATGAAATATTCTTTAGTACTCGAACTGATATGTTTCTTTTTTCTAATTACAGAAGACACATTCAGAAAGCATATAATTAAAATTCAAAATTTTTGGACGCCTGAAACTATTTTAAAAGTATTTTATTTCCAAGAACATCTAACCTGTTCAGAAAATTCCAGAATTGAAAACAGAATTTCAAAAATTCATATCTTCTATTTTACACGTCCAAAAATCGTGATTCCAGATTTTAAAGACAGAGGAAAGATTGAAATTTCATTATAAAACCCTAACATCATGTAATATCCATAAATTAGCCCAAACAGTTACACGTTTCAGCTTCTGCAATTTCTGGAAAACAGTTTCCAAATCTGCAGCAGCCGCATGTTACGATTTTTAATAATTTAATGAGAAAGAAAAAAACTACGAAATTAAACATGCAAGCATAGGAGACATAGATCTGTTGATACAAAAATTGCCATAATTTTAAAGGATGTGTAACCTTACAGAAAAATTTCCAGAATTGAGAACCGCTGCTGAAAATTGGAATTTTCCAGCACCAGTAACCCAAGTTCGAAAACCCATGACAATTTGCATAATCAAACGATTTCAACACAAAACCTATCAATGGAAAGCTTAGGATGTCTAGTTCCATGATATGTAAGCATATTCACGTGATTCTAAATAAAGAAAACGATTTCAAGCAAGGAATAGAGACTGTTCATATCATCACAACATTACAAACACACATATATTACCCAAATCATACTACAAGTAATTAAAGACAAACAATTCATAAAAATAAATCATATAAGTCAAAGAAATACTTAATATCTTAAGGCAAACACTAAGAAAAGAAGTTATAAAACTTTATTTTCCTTCTCCAAAGCTTATGTTTCTTTTTTTTTTTTTGTTCTAGGATTTGTAATGGCGTAGAAAATAAAAGACGACTTCCTCTTAAAAAAATGGCTTCTTCTTAAATACTTGGTAATTAATAAATATTTTTTTTTATAAAAACTAATAACTTATGTAACTTATTTAAAGTAATTTGATAAATTTTACTCACACACAAACACTCAATAATAACTATCCTACTCAATTTAATAAGGGTAAAAGAGGAAAAAAAATAAATAAAAGTGGGCGTTACACGATCAGCTAATAAAAGTGGAGTAACATAAGTTTACGGAAAACAACTTTTACAGTAACAGTGTTTGTGGGTAGAGGTTCTGAAGAAGATGATGGCTCACTTGTTTCTTTTGTCCACAATGAGGATACTAATGTGACTCAGGCTAGCTCATTGTTTGAAGCAAAGCAGCTCAGCCATCCTCATAAATTATGTTAGTAGGGACTCTTTTATTTCGTATTCATTTAATTGATGCAAAGAATAGAAAAATGCTAAGTACAGAAAGAGAAATAGTGAAGAAAATGGTAGAGAGAGTGTAGGTGGATAGAGAGAGAATGGATTAATTTCTCTTGATGTTCTCTCAGCTTTCTCTCTACTTAACATGTCGAGGACATTTAGATTGTGAGTGTTGATCAGCTGAAATAATTTCAAATAGGCTGGTTCACAAAACAATCATTATCCAGTGTCTTCCACTCTCTGTTGAAAATTTTAAATTCTCATTTAGATTTCAATTTTTTTGTTACTTACCCCAAATTATTGATATATTATGTACTAACTAAGAATTTTAGGCATTTAATAGAGGGTGTAGACTGCAACCGGCAGCAATTGTACTGAGCATGTTGTCCTTAATTTTTAGTAGTGAAAAAATTGAGTTAGGTTCAATTGATATTTTAGCTCAAAAAATAGTCAGTTCAAAATCTTCCGAACCCATTCTTAATACTAAATACATCCATTGATTTTTTTTTTCACTTGTATTTTTCTAACCGAACCGAACTCAAATCAAAGCATGTACTGGTTTTCAGAGTCAAAGTTGACCCGATAATCATAAACCAAACCGATTTTCAAAAGCAAACCAAGCCGTCCTGATTTTTTCTTGTCACTAGCCGTATGTTCACAACCTGATTACCATGAAATTACTAACGTATTTCTGTTCTCGGAATCTTTTATGCTAATAATAACAAACTTTTTTCTCAAGGAAGACAACATTGTCCATTGACAAAGAAAATGACTCAAGTCATTCAAACCAACAAAAAATTTTACACCAATTAATTAAGGATTCAAAGATATTTGCCCTGCAAGGCTTGGAAAGTTTTGTAACTTTTTCCTGAAAACTTTCAACCCTCCATTCGCAAACAAGGCACCATGTTTGTGGACTAATTTTAGGCACAGGGGATAAGGTCCGGTTAAAAGAGCTGATGTAAAGCACAAAAGAAGCTTAAAGAATCTTTCGTTCTTACAGGACAAATAGTCCTTTAAATTTAAATAAACTATTTGATATGAAAAAATGAATATAAAGATTACAGGTCAGCATTGTTTATCTATCTATTTAGGACAAACAGAAAGATCCCTTTCTGGGCACCAATTGGAAGTTTAAAAAACAAATTTAAAAAAATCGGTGAGTGCAAATGTTGACAAACCCTTTTGTAATATTGTTTCTTGTTAACATATAGTTAATTTTGTGCAGGATCTTCAATAGAGAAGCGTAGAAATTCAACAGAAGTTTCAAGCACGAAGTGTGATCATTTAGGCATGAGTCAATTTTGTGTGCTTATTGTGATATTTTTTTGCTTTTTCTTTCATGTTAAAGCTCAAGAAACATCAAATTCTGAGCCAGATTCTCTCCATCCACTCCACCCGAATATTGCAGTAGTTATTGGGGTCCTCTCAATTGCGTTCTCTTTGTTATTTACTGTACTTGCCTACACAAAATTATGTCAATCAAACCATTCAAATTTTGCCGACGGCGATCCCCATCATCGAAATCTTCAGGAACTTGTACGTTCAAGATCTAGGTTTTCCGGTATTGATAAAGCAGTGATTGAGTCACTTCCACTTTTTAGGTTTGCTTCACTGCGGGGATCCAAAGAAGGCCTGGAGTGTGCTGTTTGCTTATCAAAATTTGAAGATACTGAAATTCTCCGATTATTGCCCAAATGTAGGCATGCATTTCACATGAGCTGCATTGATCAGTGGCTTGAAGGTCACGCTAGCTGCCCTCTCTGCAGATACAAGTTCGACGTGATAGACCTAGGAAGCTTCTCTTACTCGAACAGCTTGAGATTCTTGAGGATCCCATCAAATCTAACCGAGGAACCAAATCTTGAAATTTTCGTCCAAAGAGAGCAAAGCCATCAAGGCTCTTCAAGGTTTAACCTCAGAAGCAGCTTTCGAAAGATTGAGCAAAATAAGAAACAAGAAAAGCTGCTAATTGAAGGAGGTAATAGAAGTTATGGTGACCAAAAACTCCTTCACAAGTTCAAGCACAAGATCATGCTGATGTTGTTATCAAGAACCGATGGAGTGATGTTAACTCCTCGGACTTATTGTCCTTGAACTCAGAAATGCTCAGTGTTATGTCAAGCAATAGATTCTTACCTTCGAATTCCAAGAGTAGAAGATTTGATAATGGTTTCTCCGTGAATGATAATATGGTCAAGATCAAAGAAGATATAGAGAGGAAGAGATTATATGAGTCCAGGTTCAGTGGAATTGAAAAAAGTCACTCAATCTCAGGTTCATGCATTAGCTCTTCCTATTATAATGATGAAAATTCATCGAAATTTTTAAATGGTACAGAGAAGAGATCAACGTCTGAGATCACCAACTTTGCAAGGTTTAGAGAATTCAATATAAGTAAAAAAATTAGAGAAACTTCAGCTGGGGACGAAAGTAGAAAAGAGGAGAGGCTAAGGAGGGTTTGGTTGCCAATGGTGCAGAGAACGGTTCAGTGGTTTTCCGGTCGAGAAAGAAGCTTCCAGGAATTAGAGCACAAAAGACAAGATTTGAACGTGTTATTGTTACGCTGACAATGACTCCGAATTGTATTCCAAGCAAATTTTTGGAGACATGTTGCATGTATTTCCAAGTTACTTATTTAGTCTTCAATTATGCGTTTCCAAAATCTTTACAAGTTGTTTGTTCTATTATCCGACTTTACGCTACTAAAGAAAGCAAATACTTGTTGCTCTCAACTAGCATCATCTACAGTTATGATTTTCTGTCTGTTTTCCATTGATTGTTCTATTAAATAATCTATAACATGTATTTTAAATTAATTTCTAATCGTGATGCCGTCATCGATTCTTGTCCTCATCAGAGAAAGAATCCATACACCATTTTTACGGGGGTAAGTGCACTGATATTCCTGTTTATTTCATTGTGTACATGCGTGCTTGTGGATAAATAGTCCCGAGCTGTTATTCACATTCCCAGTTGGGAATTGGATCCAATCCAACCTTGCAGAAAGAGAGCACTCTGTTTTCAAAATGTATTAGTGCCAGGTACTTAACTGCGCGGATGTACCCTTTGGTAGCATTTGTAACTCGTAACTGATACCGTACAAAATGGCTTTCATTTTTGCATTAACTTACATTAAAATACATAAAAGACTGAAAAGTGCACGGGACTGGACTACCCAGCATGCTATCTGATTATATTAACGATACGTAAGTTAGCAATGCTCAAGAAGTCACTGAATCCCAGTACATCCCTTCTACATCTAGTACAGAGCGTAAGCTGCTTCGTAAGAGTTATCAAATTCCGAAGCACCATATTTCCTTAATCTAAGCAAATGCCTCACTGACAATGCCATCAGCCCTGCAAGTATGGCCAATGTGCACACTCCCCCTACGGAAACTAAAACCACCAACTCCCAAACCATCCCTCTCCCATGTGGCATAATTGTCCATACTCCATAAGGCAGCAATATAAGCTGCCGCCATTAATGATATAGCCAGCCACATCAATTTGTGCATCACCGCCAATAATGTCATTAGTGATTTTCGTCCAACTTGAATATTGCTAACTAGTAAAATCACTCTGCCTAGGTACAGGAACAATGCCAAGATGTTGCAGACCATGAACACCTTAAAGGAGGTTTGCTTACCCACAATGCTTTTCCCAGTCACTTGGTTATATCCCCCTGGGGGATTTATGCCAGCTGCAAACGTCACTGTGGCTATTAAAACTGCCACAACAATAATTGTTTTACGTGCATTTCTTAAACCCTGCTTTTCGACTTCAATCTGCTTTTCCAGGTTACTTAGGTGCCAGTGGGGGTGATTTCCGGACGAAGATTTAGGTACTTTTTTAGGCATTGAAAATCTTATGCTCTGGCTGGTATCATCTAGGGGTTGAAGTTGAATATCTGGGGACATTGGTGGCAACTGATCACAATTCTTAGCTCCTGCTTCTTGTAATGCTGATACAATTGGAAAAGCATCTCTATTACTTGCATCACGCTCAACTATATCTAGAGCAGTGAAACCATTCCGATTTATTGCATTTACTTGTACGCCAAGCGTCAGTAAGTATATGACCATCTTCGTCAAGCCAAAAGACAGAGGGAAGCAAAAGAGAGAGAGGAGAAAAAAGAAAAAGAAAGAATTAATTTCAGCTATAGAGTCGACCTGAATGCCAAATTCTTCAATGAAATACAGCCAGAACTAAGAACTTACACTAGTAAACTTTCCGGCAGTTGCGAGATGCAAGATGGTGTTGCCATCATTATCTGACGTGTTCACAAGTTTTGTGGTGTTCAAAGTCTCCATCAAGTGCTTGACGGCTTCATATTGATTGTTCTTGACTCCAAGATGCAGAACTGTCTCTCCGTGTAATGTTCTAATCTCAGAGGACTCAAGGTTCACAGAGAGTATTTCGTCAATAATGTTTACCCTGCCTTTGATGGTAGCCCAATGCAGTGGTGTTCGACCTTCATTGTCTTGCGAAGAAGAAAGGTCAGGATCCATCTTTAGCAGCTCTCTGGTTATCTCTAGATGGCCTTTGCTGCTACACAGGTGCAACGGTGTACGGCCGTTGGGTTCTTTTTTCCATGTGAATTCTGGGCGCGCCTCTAGAAGTTCGTTCACAATTTCTACAAGGTATGCATGATAGGAACTCGGTCATGGCTATTAGAAAAGCAAAGATGCCAAATTCTGACGGTGGCGCGGATATCAATACCGTACAACAACAGCTAAATAACGTCGGTCATGCCTAAATTGATAAATGTCTAACAAAGGGAATGACTCTTTCTATGTTTTAATCGTGTTCAATTTTTACTTAATTTAGCTTTATATGGTGTTTGATTAAAGGAACGTTTCATATTTTAGATCACTATCATGTAACATACTTATAAGTTAAAAGAGAAGTTTATGGATGCCTGTATAGAAGACTTTTCACGTATCTTTGTAGTAAGCATATTTTCTCAAAATTGTTGTGGACAACGACTTCTTAAATGGTAAATGATTATAGTATAATGTTGTTTAGTACAACGGCTTCCCCTCCCCATAAAAAACATCCATTTTTTAAGTCATTTCAATATTGACAACCTAAATTTTCATTCCTCACTCCAATACAAGAAATATTATGTATAATATTGTAAAACTTAGACTGCGATAAGAAAAATTTTCTTCGTGAAATGAAAAACAAAAAATTTTATATGAATTGAAGAGGTCTTATATCAAACAATATTGAATTAAAACTATGTACTCTTTAAAACACGTCCAAAGGAAAAAGAGTATTGGTATTTAAACCGATGATTCTAACACGCTATCAACAAACAACTATAAAATCATATAGGGTTATATGATTAAGTTGGAAATCAGCGTTGTTTTTCAATTAACACTACAACATTATACGATTTTACTATTATTTCTATCACGATTATGTCTCCCTTAGGCCTCTTTATTATTTTCGAAGAAAGAACGGGGTTGGGGGGGGGGGGGGGGGGGGGGGCTGGTGAAGAGGTACCACGAAGTTAGCGAAAGTACCTAAATGCCCAGCTGAAGCTGCAACATGAAGGGAAGTGGTCAATCCATCGTCCGTCTCCACCAGCAACACCCATGGATAGTTGAGCAGCTGCTTAACAATATCAAGCCTCCCTCTCTCACATGCCACGTAAAGCGCACTCTCCTTGTTTCTATTCATCTTATGAACCACCCAAGAATCAGTCTCCAGAAGGAGCCTCACAATGCGTAGCCTCCCTTCTCTGCATGCTTCATGCACTGGAGTCTCCAATTTTTCATTCGTTGCCGCCAACATCTCCGGACACAGCTTCAAAATCTCCAACGCCAACTCTTCGTGCCCATAACGAGCTGCTAAGTGTAGGACTGTGTTCAAAGATCCAGGAACAGTTTGTTTGATTATTTCCTCATCTTTTTGAACCAGATTCAGAAAATTTGGTGTGTCCCCCTTGAGTACGGTCTCAAAGAGGCGTTCGTCCATTTCTCAATAACAGAAGTTGCAGCTAGCGAGCTACCAGGAATTGGGTTGATGAGAGGAGAATTTAAATATTTAATGATAAAGAGACAGCAAGGCTTTGTTTTAACTTCGACAGCTACGAAATTTCACTGTCATTGCATAGTGTCACGCTCCGGTTTGTTCACGCGCTATACCGTGCGGCCTTAGGCGCCAAATTCACACTCTCTTACCCCTAAGTCAGCCTTACACCTAAATCCATTGGTGGATTTGAAAACTGGAATGAGAATTCACTCTAACTCACAAAGGATGGGAGGAAAGAACTTATATTGCTCGATAGAATGCTTACAAAGCTATGTGTGCTGAAATTATATATTGCTTGTGATTGATTTGGCCAAATGAGGTCCTCTCCTATTTATAGAGCACAAGAAAGTATCTAGAGAATGTCTAGAGTTATCAGAACTACCACCTAAACACATTAATTACATAGGAAATATCTACATGCTCTACACAAGTCTCCATAACTCTAGAATTCTCCATGGGTCAGGCCATGTGGAGGCTTGGGCAGTGACAATAGGCACTCATAGTAGGGTCTTTTTAGATTTCTCCCAAAAACAAATAACTTTAATATCTAAATAGGAAAAGTCAAAATTTCAGGCTTGACTATTGAGTCACCGTTCGCAATTGAGACGCGAACAAATGAGAGGAGGCACCATGAAATTTCTCCATGATTGCACACGTTTTAATTTAGGAGTTATCTTAATTTTGTCATGATCCAACCTAGACCTGACAAGTTATCATCCACTTTGGGCCTTAACAAAAGCCGCATGGTTTTGTTTTCAAGGCGTCCATACATCTCAAAACGCGTCTTACTAATTAAAGTGTGAATCACTCCTTATAAAATCAGCATCTTTCTCGTGTTTTGCTGATGTAGGATTCGCCTAGGGTGTTACATTTCGCTCAAGAGGATACGAGGAGCTGCTCTGATACCATAATGTCATGACCCAACCTAAACCTGGCAAGATATTGTCCGCTTTGGACCTTAACAAGGCCCGCATGATTTTGTTTCTAAGGCGTCCATACACCCCAAAATGCGTCTTGCCAATTAAAATGTGTATCACCCCTTATAAACTCAGCATCTCTGTCGTACCTTGCCGATGTGGAATTCGCCTAGGGTGTCACAAATTTCGTTAGAAAGTAATATTTTACATATCTCTGGTCCTACATTTATAATATAGTCAATAGTGAACCGGAATAACAAAAAGAGTAGTGCAATTAGCACCCTAAAAAATCCTAAGAAAAACCACTTTTAAGGGTATTTTCGAAAATGCACATTAATTTTTCAATCAAATAATATATTTCTTTGTCTTTCTCACTCTAACTCTTTTTCTCTCTCTATCTCTAAGATCTCAAATTCTGTACATTGTTTACAAGTATTTGGTTTTTTATCTACCACATATTTTTTGTTGCTTGTTTTCTTTATAAACAAAACCTAATATTGTTTCTTTATTTAGTTTCTTAAGATTTGAAAATTCACCAAGCATACACAAGTTTAATGGTTTCCACTCTCTTAAATGGGAATATTGAAAATAAATATGGCTATAATAAGGATATGCAAAATTAAGGAGCTAGCTTTTTTATTTTATTTTTTACAAATGCAAGTTTTACAATTACAGAGAAGATATATCTAATGGGGTGTAAATAGTTTTAGATAAGAAAGAGATTATGCCTTAGTTAAGGATAAATAAATAAAAAATAATTTTATAAAGTATTATGGGTGTCAATAGCACCACTTATAATAAAATTTCATATTTGAATATTATTGAGAGACACCATTCACATTGTGCGGCCACATGTTTTTTGTTCACTCTTAACTTTTAAAATGAAAAAAAAATCTATTAACTGATTGTTATATAAATGCCTTCAATGACTCAGATTGAAAACATTTGACATGGATAGCAATCATATTGTATTTGCTTCAACTAGTTAATAAGTTTAGCGTATTCAGGTTTTGAAATCTCTTTAAGTATTTGTGACTCATGATTCACCATTTTTATTCATGTCAAATCAACCGGTTAACGATACAAAACTATTTAAAAAAATTATTTTTTATAGTTTTATTTCTTTTTTAACTTTTAAAAGTGTAGTTAAGGCTATTTTGTATTAATCGCTGATGTAAAAGAGTTTTTATTTGTTATTTTACTGTTCAATTTGTTTTTAGGTGGTATTGTATTTCACTTGTTACATTAAATTTAGACTGGTGTTAAACGAATTGGATCCAATGATTAATGGGTTAAATAAAGTAATCCTCTCTAATAATGAAAGGTAGTCAAATTAGTTGTAATGATTCAGGTTAAAATACAAAACATATATAATAATCACGTCGTGTATGTCTAAGGACAGAAATGAGTTAGAGATTGTCAACCCGAAACCAACGCGATTGGAAAAATTAACACAAAAATAAAAATGGAAGCCCAATTTGAACTCAATTAGTGTTTTAAAAGAAATGCAGACCTAAACACCATGCAGAGCTGACTCGTTAGGAATCATTTGTCATCCTTAGTAATAATGACAATGAACAGAATATATATATATACACACACACATACATATATACATACGTACATATACTCTAATTTGAAATTTTAAAATGTAAAAAAAATTAGAAAAATGTATAAACCGTATGGTTTATACGTTTTAAGTTTTAAATTTCTTAAACATCATAATTTTAAAGTTTACTCAAAATTTACATCATTTTAAAATCCCAAATAAGATCGGGACCAATGTTTACAAGCTTTTCATTACACAAATAGTAAATTAAATTAACTTAACTTATAAGCCAACTAATTCTTATCATATATTTTAATACTGTTACTTTTAATTAAATTACAATTGCTCAAATTTAAAACCAAATATGACTTTAAGATTTTTGCTATGGCTCCACAAACTCGGAGCCACTATGAAGTCATGGACTTAGAGAAGATGGACGACACCATTTAGCGAAATGTCTTCAATTCGACAAATGATGAAAAAAAAAAGGGTCCTCGACTTGGAATTAACCCTTAAACTAAAATTATGTAAAGTTTCTTTCTTTCTTTCCTTTTTTTTTTTGGCCATTGGAAAAATGAAAAAGAGAAGGGAATATATATATATATCGAAATGTCCTCAATTTCATGACTAACGAAAATAATGTTCGTAATTTGATGAATGTTGAAACATGTATCCTCGTGCAAAAATTAACCTGAAACTTATAAGAAACTTACTCTTTGATTTTTAGAATTGTCATCTTTCTGGAGGCAATTAATTCCGCTATCGCATCGAAATATCGTCTCCCTCTAATAATTAGTTGAAGATGATTACGCTTTTGCGTATTTATCTTTCCTACGCTCATCATGTCATTTTCATATAATCAAATTAGAGAATGCACCAGTCACCATCCGAGAATGAATATGAGAAACTACCTTTGCCGACTTATTAAATTACTAAAGAAACGGGGTGTACGTAGGAACTGGCCTACAAGTCCTAGCAAGAGTAGGCCCCCAGTGAATATTATTGAACAAGAAAGTCAGAAAAATACAGCTACGCCATTCGCCAGTAAGCTGAATCTTGGTGACGGACGACCTGGCTTCATGACTCATCGAGTCTTTTTTTTTTTTTAATTTCCCTTGAAAAAATTCTCTAATCTATTTCCTTTATTTATTTATTGGGCCGACCTTGCTCTGCTTCGAGCCCAATTGGTTGGCATTAGAAAAAGCATAATTTCTCAGACTTTTGTTGTTCCTAAGTCAAATCAGCCTACATCTACCCCAGTTGCAGGGTAGTTGAAATTTATTATTAGCTCACAAGTAGTGTCCCTAAACAAAGCACGAAGCTGACCTTCCTGATCAATTTGCACTAATGCACTTAATGCATAACCACCATCATCAATGCGACCCTCCATTTTTTCTTTTTTCCAATTTAGCACCTTCACTCTTTTATTCCTACAGTAACATTATCTAGCTATTTATAGAATATCAACAACCAAGTGTTGTTCTTGAGATAAATATAGAATCCAAGAACCTCTACACATGTACGTGGTTACATAGCGTTTTTATGTTGTCTTTTGATCCACTCAATTCATTGAGATTTGATTATTTTACCCATACAACATAGGAACCATCAAATTGTTTTAAAAACAAACACTAAATACATATAATCTGCTTCTAGTTAGAAATGTAGTTACAGTATTGTAAAATGCTCTTTTTTCCCTTATTTTTTATGTCGTCGTAAACCAACGCACCCCAACCTTTAATCAATTAAGTCTGAGATTCCCAGGTTAATTAGAAAACTTTCGTTAAACACAAGTCATAACACAGTGTATATAATTATAGAAAGAGTACAAAAATTACTAGTAAAAATGGTCCCTATGTATCTGTTATTTCGTATCGTAAGTACTGATAATCGCATTTCGCAAATTCACATGGAATATTTCCGCGAATGATATTGCTATGCCTTTGCTACAACTATAAACTGTCTGATTTTGATCACACGCAGATTTAAGAAGGTTGTTGGGTTAAAACTTTTAAAATTTGTTTGACGATTCAAATGCAGATTTTGATCACGCTCATTGTCTTGCGAAGAAGAAAGGTCAGGATCCATCTTTAGCAGATCTCCGGTTATCTCTATATGGCCTTTGCTGCTACACAAGTGCAACGGTGTACGGCCGTTGGGGTCTTTTTTCCATGTGAATTCTGGCCGCGCCTCTAGAAGTTCGTTCACAATTTCTACAAGGTATGCATGATAGGAACAAGGTCATGGCTACTAGAAAAGCCAAGATGCCAAATTTTGACGTTGACGCGGATATCAATACGGTATAACAACAGCTAAATAACGTTGGTGACGCCTAAATTGGTATATGTTTAACAAAGGGAATGACTCTTTCTATGGTGTAGTCTTGTTTAATTTATGCTTAATTTAGCTTTCCATGGTGTTTGATTGAAGGATTGTTTCACGTTTTAGATCACAATCATGTAACATACTTGAGAGAGAAGTTTGTAGATGCTTGTATAGAAGACTTTTCACGTATCTTTATAGTAAGCATATTTTCTCAAAACTGTTGCGGACAACGTCTTCTTAAATGGTAAATGATTGCGGTATAATGTTGTTTAGTACGTGGCTTCCCCTCCCTCAAAAATCTCCATTTTTTAAGTCTTTTCATTATTGACCACCCAAATTTTCACTCCTAAACCCGATATATGAAATATTATGTGTAATGAAAAACAAATAATTTTATATGAATTGAAGAGGTCTTATATCAACAATGTTGAATTAAAACTATATACTCTTCAAACATATCCAAAGAAAAAAGAGTATTGATAGTTAAACCGAAATCAGCATCATGTTTCAATTAACACTATAACATTATACGATTTTACCCTTGTTTCTATCGTCATTATGCCTCCCTTAGGGTTATTTATTACCGTTGTTTCTATCGTCATTATGCCTCCCTTAGGATTCTTTATTATTTTGAAGAAAGAATTGGGGGCAAAGTGAAGGAGTGTAATGCGTGGGAAGATATATAGGCCCACCCTTAGATTTATTATTGGTCAAAATTTGGTACTAAAATACAAATTATTAAACCTAACAAGTACCCACCACCAAATTAGCAAAAGTACCTAAATGCCCAGCTGAAGCTGCAACATGAAGAGAAGTGGTCAATCCATCATCCATCTCAAGCAGCGACACCGATGGATAGTTGAGCAGCTGCTTGACAACATCATGCCTCCCTCTCTCACACGCCACATAAAGCGCACTCTCCTTGTTTCTATTCATCTTATGGACCACCCAAGAATCAGTCTCCAGAAAGAGCCTCACAATGTGTAGCCTCCCTTCTCTTCATGCTTCATGCACTGGAGTCTCAAATTTGTCATTCGGTGCCGCCAACATCTCCGGACACAGCTTCAAAATCTCCAACGCCAACTCTTCGTGCTCATAACGAGATGCTAAGTGTAGGATTGTGTTCGAAGATCCTGGAACAGTTTGCTTGATTATTGCTTCATCTTCATGAACCAGATTCAGAAAATTTGGTACGTCCCCTTTGAGTATGGTCTCAAACAGGCGTTCGTCCATTTGTCAATAACTGAAGTTGCAGCTAGCAAGCTACGAGGAATTGGCTTGATAAGAGGGGAATTTAAATATTTAATGATAAAGAGACAGCAAGGCTTTGTTTTAATTTCCAACAGATTACGAAATTTCTCTGTGATTGCATAGGCACTAGCAGTACGGTATTTTTAAATTTCTTCAAAAAATAAATAATTTTAGGGTTTGACTATGTTGAAATTGCTCTAAGGTATAACACTTCTTCATAACCACACAATTAAGATTATAATTAATTTTTTATTATTTATTACTTTACGTGTGTGGTTGAGATTCATACTCCACCATAGATCTACTCCAACACAACTATAACCATAATTTTAATATCTCTTCACTATTGGAGTCACTGTTCACAATTGAGACGAGAACAACAACAATTTTTTTTCTTTCTTTTGGGGTTAATAACCATTTGAGAGACAAAAGAGTTGACAAATAGAAGTTGTTCCAAAACTAAACCAGAGGCCTAAAGGGCATGCAAATAGCAATATTAATTATGTCCATCAGTGTGTGCATTTAAAAGCTCCTTGCCAAATTATCAGAGTCCTTGAACGCAATTTGCTTTGCTATAATATTTAGAAGCATCCTGTAAGAATATATTTTTTCATGCAATTTTTTAAAGTTCCTTAAGAAATTTCTTACATATGCTTAATTATCTGCAATGTATTCTTTTTCTTATTGAATATTATATTAACACAACATCAATGTTTAAGCCCAAAAGGGGCTGTCCTCCAAAATAATAAAAAATAATAATTTACCACTTACAAAGAGTGATTCCCCTATGTTTTCTTATTTCTAGAGCAAATTCCATTATTCCCCATTTAATCTCTACTCTTGTGACTTCTGTATAACTAAGTGAGAATAAGACGACAAGCCCCAGCTCCCAAATTGGTCGAAGCCCAACAATAAGCATTAAGCACAGCCGACTCAAATTTTCTTATACTTCACTGTTGAGCGAAAGGAGAATCAAAGCCGTCAGATTCAAAATCTCGTAAAAAGTTATTGCAACTTTTTAACTATTGAACAGCCTCCGGAGACCCACCCTTCAGGAAGCAGAGCACTCTGTTTCACTCCAGCTGTATTAGTACTTCTTTACCGTACAAAACGGCTTTAAAACTTTATGGGGAGATTAAAAAAATTTCCACAAACGACCGTCAACGAAATGAAAAGTCCATTAGACTACCCAATATTCTAATTAATAACATCAATGATACAAATATTTCAGAAAGCTATGTAAATCTGTAAAATCTAATACAAATGGCAACCTCCTTGATCAGAGCTATCAAGATCCGAATTACTAGATTCGTGACTGGTTGTCTTCATCATCCGCAGCTCTTCAACCCTGCTAATGCTACTGTTAGGGCTTCTATTTTTCTCTTTCATTTTCCTCCATTCCCATTTTTTAAGCCAATGCCTTGCTAACAATACCCCCAGGCCTGTGAAAATGGCCAATGTGAACCCTCCCCCAAGAGACACCACTGCCGCAGATACCCAAACCATCCCTCTCCCACGTGGCAAAATAGTCCATATGGCAGCAATATAGGCTGCGGCCAAAAATGACACGGACAGCCACATCACTTTATGTGTCACCACCAATAGTTGCATCATTGATTTTCGCCGAAAAGGGATAATGCTGACTAGGAAGATGACTATGCCTAGTGACAGGAACAATGCCACAATGTTGCAAACCATGAAGACTTTAAAGGAAGTTTGCTTAGCCACAAGGCTTTTCCCACTTTGTTGGTTAAAGCCCCCAGGTGGGTTTATGCCAGCAGCAAACGTAACCGTAGCAATCAAAACCGCTACAACTATAATGGTCTTGCGCGCATTTCTTAAACCCTCGGTTTGGAGCTCAATCTGCTTTTCTCGGCGACGACGGTTGCGGCGGCGGTGATGTCGAGATGGAGATTCACGGGGAGCCCTTCTTGGTACTGAAGATTGTGCGCTGATTGGGCTAGTGTCGCCTATGGGTTGAATATCGTGTGGCGACATTGGGGGCAACTGGTCACATCTCCTAGCCCCTGCTTCTTCTAATGCAGGTACAATTTGAAGAGCACCTGAATTACTTGCATCAGACTCCACTACGTCAAGAGCAGTGTAACCCTTTCTGTTTATTGCATTTACATCCACGCCAAGCTTCAGTAAGTAGATGACCATCTATCTCAAAGGAGGGAAAATTAGTTTAATCTTCAACGAAATATGGCTAGCCCAAATCAGCAATGGGTAAAAATGCCGAAGAGAACTAATGAAGAGAATCAACACGCAAAGAACTTACCGTAGTAAGCTTCCCAGCAGTTGCAAGATGCATTATTGTGTTGCCATCATTATCTGGCATGTTGGCCAGTTTTGTGATGTTCAGAGTCTCCATCAAGTACTTAACGGCTTCATACTGATTATTTTTCACAGCAAGATGGAGAACTGTCTCTCCATGTATGGTTCTCATCTCAGCTGACTGGAGGTTCAGTGAAAGTATCTCATCAATGATGTTGATTCGGCCTTTAATCGCAGCCCAGTGGAGTGGTGTTCGACCTTCGTTGTCTGGCAAAGAAGAGAGGTCAGGGTCCAGCTTTAGCAGCTCTCGGGTTATTTCTAGATGGCCTTTGCTGCAGGACAGGTGCAAAGGCGTGTGCCCATTCAAGTCTTTTTTCCATGCGAATTCCTGACGCGCCTCTAGAAGTTCCTTCACAATATCTGTAACATGCATCCTACAAGTCGGTCATGGCCACTTGAACCAAGAAAGTTCAGAAACTTCTAAATCATTTCGTTCGATGGAGTCATCACCATCGCATCAGCACTCCACCATCCAAATACATTTCACCATATATATAAACCATGAATAAAATTAATTATATGATTTTGAATTGCAACTAGGCATTAGTGACTGGTAATGTGTTGACGTGGTAGTGATGGACTGATGACACCACTTTCTATATGTTATGCATATGATTATTTATTTTAACTACTAATTAATTTGTTTGACAGGTTCTAAAAATAAATTTGTTGGATCCCCAAATGTTACAGTACTTATTAGGGTTGTCAACTACGTTTAAAAAAGCCGCTGATATATTCTATTAAATTAAAGAGCAGGCATCAAAACTGTCGGTGATGCTTAAATTGACTGCTAATCACCAAATCAAACGAAAGAGCCCTTTACCTATGTCATAGTCCTGTTCAATTTAGGCTCAACTATTTTCCTACGGTGAAGTACTATTTGTAACTTATATAATTAGCAGCTAACTCATTATTAAGATTTTGTGACTTAATTATGATAATACAGTGACACCCACAATTATTATCTTGTCATTATTTAGTGACTAGTAATTAACCGGTCAACTTTGGTGTGCGGAACTGCCAAATATAAATAGCACAAATTCTCAAAATTTGCAGAAGCTACCATTACCATTCTACCAAGCTTTAGCAGATAGCGAATATTAAAGTTACCTAAATGGCCAGCCATAGCTGAAACATGAAGAGAAGTAGTCAATCCATCGACCTCCAATATCAAAAGCGATGAATAATTCAACAACTGCTTCGCAACATCAAGCCTCCCTCTCTCACAGGCCACATAAAGCACACTCTCGTTGTCTCTATTCAACTTATAAATAACCGAAGGATCAATCCCCACAAACAGCTTCACAAAGTTTAGCCTCCCTTCTCTGCATGCCTCATGCAATGGAGTCTCCATTTTTTCATTCTCCGCCGCCACCATTTCCGGACACAGCTTCAAAATCTCAGAGGCCAACTCTTCGTGCCCAAAACGAGCTGTTAAGTGAAGGATTGTGTTCAAAGATCCTGGAACAGTTTGCTTGATTTTAGCTTCATCTTGCTGAATGAGACTAAGAAATGCCTGTGTGTCTCCTCTAAGAATGGTTTCAAAGAGGTGTTTTTCCATGTATGGATTAATGGCTTCGATTTCCATGTTTAGATTAATGGCTAAAGGCAATAGTAATTGGAGAGGCTGCTATGGAGAGATGTATATAAAGATTGATGTGAGAGAAGATATAGCGAGACAGGAGGCATTGTTTTTCCACAAAGTGTAGGCACCATGAAATTTCTCCATGATTGCACACGTATTAATTTAGGGGTCATCTTAATTTCCTCGGAAAGTAATATTTTACATATCAATTTTATGAATCTTCTGGTCCTACATATATCTATACATATGGTCAACAGTGAACCGGAATAATAAAAAGAGCATTGCAATTAGCACCTCCTAAAAATCCTTTAAAAAAATCACTTTTAAGAATATTTTCGAAAATGCACATTAATTTTTCGGGGCCGCCTATGTTGCAACAGTTGCAACGTACTACTATTTTTGTCATTTTATAATTTAACGATTGCATTCAAGGCAAGAATGTCAAAAACAAATGGATGTATTTATTTAGGTTATTTTCATTGCAATCCTCTTGTTTTCTAAAATGTTAGGAAAAAATATAATAATTATTATTTTATTTATTGACTTAGTTGTTAAACGATATGAATAAGAAAGAAGGGAATTTTAAGAGAACTTTTATTATTGATATTAGGGAAAATATCTACCGTCCACCCGTTTTTTACACATTTTTCAAAAATACACAATTCCTTCATTTTTTGGCTGAAATCCACCTAAAGTTACATTTTTTTTCACTTTTTCACTTTTCCACTTCCGTTTGGAATCCGTTAAGAAAACTAACGGAAATTTAAAAAAATAACCATTTTACCCCCAAAACGAAAATTACAATTTCACCTTAAAAATTATAAAAAATAATCAAATTAAATCTAATAATTTTCCCCATCGGTCAATAAAGAAATTAATTTCACAACCATCAAATGCAAGTTTTTTTTAAAAATATGTCGGTAATTAAGATGCTAAATTATAACAGTAGTATTAAAAATAGTCCAATCTCACAAACCATCAATTGAATTTAAGATAAGTAAAGTTTTATTATTTATTGAGTTATAATCTCTAGTAGTTAAGATTTTTTTGTACTTCATTAACGTACCAATAATGATATTCATTATTAAATCTTATTATTTTTGGCATTTTTAGGGTGAAATTATAATTTTCGTTTTGGGGGTAAAATGGTCATTTTTTAAGTTTCCGTTAGTTTTCTTAACGGATTCGAAATGGAAGTGGAAAAGTGAAAAAAAATGTAACTTTAGGTGGATTCCAGCCAAAAAATGAAGGAATTGTGTATTTTTGAAAAATGTGTAAAAAATAGGTGGACGGTGGATATTTTCCCTTGATATTAAGTAATTACAATGCATGATTCAATACTCGTTTATAAGAGCCACAACATGTTATATATAAAATAAAGCTTATGTTTGCGTCCTAACTTCAGAAAGATAAATAAGTTTATTTATTCCACAAATTCATAAATATTTCATAACTATTTAATTATTACTATCATTTCTGGATCTACTCTCATTATTTAAATTTATTATTAATTATATTTAATTATTATTTTTATATTAATTATTAATATATAAATATAATATGATATAATAAAAGAATATATTTAATGTTTCAATTAAGGCAAAAGTTAGCACATTGTAGTGAATTATATAATTGACCACAATCTATCTTTCAGAACTTCCAAACATAGGTAAGCAATAAATTAATGTGAACAATATTATAACAATATACAATATTATGTTCCAAACACATTCTAATTGTGCATTTATTAAATAAGAATCGAAATGAGCTAGAATCGTAATAAAAAATTTGAATCAGAATAAGTTATTTTCTTGAGTTGTAGGAATCGAAATCGGAATGAGCAACATTCCCATTGGTGTGTTTACTTTATTTTATAATTGGAATAAATTATAAGTTATTAAAATATCCTTTATTAATTGTGTCCCTAATATTATTTGTATATATTATAACTAAAACAATAATAATAATAATAATAATAATAATAATAATAATAATAAAACTAAAAATAATAATTATGACAATAATGTTAATTAAAAAAAATTAATAAAATCTAACAATAATAATAATAACAACAACAACAAAATTAACTGAAATAATAATAATAATAATAATAATAATAATAATAATGAAAATAATAAAAATTATTAATAAGTTTTAACAATAATTGTTAACATATATGTTTTCATAATGTTGATTTTGATGATAACAAATAAGATTAAAAATGATTTATCTTTTAAGCTCAAATTATTTTTTATATATTTTAAATAAATCATTATTTTCACATTATAAAGGTTTTATATTTAATAAAAAAATGATTTTATGAAATTAGTTGTTTTTCAAGTTTATGATTTAATTGAAAGAGTTTTGAAAACTTTGAAATCAACAAGTATTGTTTGAAATTTTGGAGAATGACTTATTGGACAATTTTCATAGTATTTTGGGCCATATCATAATTTCAAAAAATTTTGGGAATAACAAACATTATTTAGAGATTCTGAAATTTGACATATTTGTAAAATAATATAACATTTTGAGCCATAATACAGTTTTATAAAATTTTGGGGTCAAACTATAATTTTAGAAAATAGTGCACTATATCGGTTACTTTAGCAAGCGCTTAACCAGATGTGACAAACAGTTAGCTAGATTTTGGACAGTAAGCTTCTGGAATGAAAGTGGTTGTCTGGATTTTAAAAGCGGCTAACCAGATATAAAAAGCGGCATGCTAGATATTCTAAAATTCAAATTTTTACTATAATAATAACATAAAAGCAGCTAATCGGATTCCATAAGCGGTAAGCCGGTTATCACCAAAATGTGCATAACGACTAGTTTTTGAGTTTAAACTATACAAACTCAAATCAAATTCATTTTTGGTAATCTTTGCAAGCAAAAACAAGTGCACACAACTTATATTGAGGTTTAAATTCAAATATCATCATAGATTAAATCTTCATTGAGCTATCATTTGTATATCCACTCTTAAAGAGAGTTTCATTGTTGTAATTTTCATTTCTCATCAAATTGTGAGTGTACAAGTGTGAGAAACACTTGGGGTGAAGAGATTGGGTAGATAATCTCTTGATTGTAAAAATTCATTGACACCTTGAAAGTCAATTGTAAGAACTTAAAGTTTTGAGAAGTTGGATAGTGAAATATTCAAGCGGCTGAGCTTGTAGACGTAGGCGGGGATTGCCGAACTACATAAAAATTCTTATGTTTGTTTTCTCTTCCCTTACTCTTTTAATATTGTGCATGATTGAATTTATTGTTCTCTATTCCATTAAGGCATTAGATTGATTTGTTGTGCGAATTGTATTGCATAATTTTTAAAATCTCAATTCACCCCCTCTTGGGTTGTCTAGTTAGTATTTCAATAATATTATTAACAAAAATAATGACAACAATAATTAAAATAATAAAGTTAACATACTTTAATAATAACAATAATTTTAATCATAACAAGATAAAATATTAATAATAATGAATTAATTACGGTATAATAACAATTAAAATAATAAAAGTAATAAATTTTAATAATAATAATAATGACAGTAATATACATAAATAATAATAATTAAAATAAATAAAAATATTAAAATTTAATAGCAATAATCTTATATTATAATAATAAAAAATTAAAATTCTTTTCAAATGCCATTTTATCCTAAAAATAGACTTATATGTAAAAGTCTGTAACTTTTAGTGCCTATTGAATTTTATAAAAAATATAAAATAGTGTAGTATAATCAAACACAAAAACCAAAAGTCGTTGTATACTACAACTTTTGCAACATAGGTGAACCCTAATTTTTCAATCAAATAGTATATTTCTTTATCTTTCTCACTCTAACTTTTTTTTTCTCTTTATCTCTAAGATCTCAAACTCTGTACATTGTTTCCAAGTATTTGGTTTTTAATCTACCACCATCTTTTTTGTTGCTTGTTTTCTTTAAAAACAAAACCTCATATTGCTTCTTTATTTAGTTTCTTAAAATTTGAAAATACACCAAACATACGAAAGTTTAATGGTTTCCACTTTCCACGCTCTTAAATGGGAATATTGAAAATAAACATGGCTATAATAAGGATATGCAAAATTAAGGATTAGCTAGCTTTTTATTTTTTATTTTTTTCAAATGCAAGTTTTACAATTACATAGAAGATATATCTAAATAGGGTGTGAATTGTTCTAGATAAGAAAGAGATTATGCCTTAATTAAGGATAAATAAATAAAAATTAAAAAATTAAAATTATATAAAAATAATAGGGGTGTCAACAGAGCCACTTATAATAAAATTTCAAACTTTTTTTTTTCAGACTTGAATATTATTGAGAGATACCATTCACATTGTGCGGCCACATATGTTATTTGTTCACCCTTAACTTTTAAATGAAAAAAAAAAAACTATTAACTGATTGCATATAAATGCCTTCAATGACTTAGGTAGAAAACATTTGACATGAATAATAATCATATTGTATTTGCTTCAACCATATAACAATTTTAGCGTATTCAGGTTTTGAAATCTCTTTAACCCACTTTTTTATTTGTGACACATGATTAATCATTTTTATTCATGTCAAATCAACCAGTTAGCGACACAAATCTATTTTTTACAGTTTTATTATTTTTTAACTTTTAGAAGTGTAGTTGAGGCTGTTTTGTAGTTATCGCTGATGTAAAAGAGTTTTCATTTGTTAATTTATTGTTCAATTTGTTTTTAGGTGGTATTGTATTTCAATTTTCAAATTAAATTTAGACTGAGGTTAAACAAATTGGATTTCATGATTAATGAGTTAAATAATGTAATCCTCCCTAATTGTGTAAGGGAGTCAAATCGGTCGTATTTATTCATGTTAAAATATAAATTTATGAACATACATAATAATCGTGTCGTGTCCAAGGATAGAAACGAGTTAGAGATTGTCAACCCCAACTCAACACGATTAGAAAAATCAACACAAAAATAAAAATGGAAGCCCAATCTTAGCTCAATTATTGTCTTAAAAGAAATGAAGACCTAAACATCAGGCATAGCGGACTCATTGCGAATCATTTGTCATTCTTAGTAATAATGACAATTAAGCTCAACTTAGAAAAATAAATCAAATCAAAATTAAAATCTTTGAAGCATAAAAAACCAGGAAACTTTTAGGTTTGAAATAGGGAAGAATTTCAACCTAGATTTTTAATTCTCATTAAGAATAAAGCCAATACAAAATTTTCAGATTTACCTTTCGCCCTGCAAAACTTATCCGAACTAGCTTTTTGTTCATTCTTAGTAAAATCAGCAGACAAAGAAAACTTTTATGTTTGCTTCTCTAATTGGTACCAAATTTGAATCAACAATAGGAGTTGAGAAAGAATTTGTTTACTTAGGAAATATGATATGAGAGAGCTTGGTATCTTCGCAATTAACAGTTTTATGGTCGAAATCCTGAAAAACAATAGACCCATCAATGGTTGTTGGGGGTATTATCAGCATAAATGCTCTAATGCTTAAGTTTAATATCGAGAGTGACATGATAACAAATGTATAACTTTGATATATGTACTTTCGGGTGGTGATCTCTTTATATAAGAGAGATAATTAAGAGTATAATTGAATTAGGAAAACTTATCTATTATCTCGCTAAATTCAAGTTGACGAAGATTACGACTTATACTGTTTATTTCTCTTCATATTAGAACATGGTATAGATTTGGATTCTGGAATTGAGGTTGATAAAAATTGGGTTATTTTTCGCCACCCCCCATATGTTTCGACAAATATTACCGTGCACCCACTTGTTTCAATAATGATCGCCGCGCACCCATTCCGTTAAGTTCTCCCATTTAATTTAACGATTGTTACCGTTATTTTGGTGAAAGACGATTTTGTCCACAATTTGAATTTCAAATTATTAAATTATAAAAAATGCATCAATCACTGACAAAGTGCAAGTTGAATTATCTGAAAAACTCTTACAGCCAAAAGTCAAAATTACCCATAAAATTTAACATATTTATGAGTGAAAAATTACTATTTTACCCTTAAAAAATAATGCTCCAAAAGTCTTATAACGGTAACCTGCAAGTTTCAATTTCTTGCCCAAATGCTCACAACAGCGACAAGAGATAATTATTCTGCCTCACATGTTAAATAGATTCATAATGCATGCAATTAGTTTTCACGACTGAAGAATTCATCATTCACACCCCAATCATCCATTACAGCCAAAAATCATTATCAAACAATGTCTACTTCAGCTAATACATCCAACAGTCATGGCAAACCCCAAGCATCAAACACAAACCAGAGTCCTTCTTCATCGAGCACCCATGGTGTCCCACATGCTGAAGACATAAATAGTGGTATTATAAAGTTTTACAACAAGAGATGTTATTGCGGGTACATGGCAGTAATCAAAATTTCGCAAACTCCAGATAATCCACACAAGCTATTTTACAATTGCAGAACAAGCAGATGTGGATTTTTCAGATGGTGGTCACCAACTGATAATGAAGCTAATGAGATTATTGCAAGAAGAGATTTATTTCTAGGAACACATGATGATGACGGCAATGGCATGGACACAACTCAAGTGCTAAGAGATGAAGTAAATAGCAGATTTAATACTTTAGAAAGTACTTTGAAGGCAATAAAGACATGTGTCAACGTGATTATCATCCTTCTACTTCTTATATTGTTCATCAGCAAATTTAATATTTAGAAATCAGATGGTAACAATTGACATGTAATATTTATTAACTGATTTCATATCCTACCACTACCGTAATTCATGCATTTGGTAACACATGACCTGTAATATCATGCATTTAGAGGTTATCACCACCAATATATATATGAATGCATTTTGTAACACTTGATATTTGAAATATCTAATTAATCATTGACAGCATCAATAACAGTTTGGAAACAATACCAACTGCTACAAATTCTTTACAAAAAAGCAAAAAATTATTGTTGGTATATCTGTTAAATCTATGATTTTCCTATACCCAACAACTTTCAAAATACCACAAACTCCAAATACACCTATATAATAGTGTCCTTGCACTCATTCATAAGCTTATGGTTCAAAAAGACAACAAAATACTGCAAAATAACTATTTCTAATTAGAGTTTGTCGTGGTATTGTGGAAGGTATCATCAAACATCATTTTTACTTCCACCATTTACCTTACTAACAGCTGCCAATGATATCAACCCAATTAATTCATAGCTGCATAAAAAAATAACAATAATTTGTATTAACTTCTTGTTTACATTTTACTGTAAATAATGTTAAATTATAATGTAAATAACATACCCTCCATGGTGGGAAAGTTGGTGCTTTCCCCTTATCCAATGCCCTTGACTGTTCATTACCAATAACCATGTCTTTTTCTCCTATTTGGACACTGCTCCCCTGCATAATTCTTCTACCTTGAACTCCAATCCAGCCGCCATGTGACTCAAGTCTTTTGACATTAGAAATTGAAGCCCCACAGTGGTTACGTGGCTGAACACTATGACAAAAATTCTGAGACATTGCTGACTGCTGCCGATTCAGTGGATGATTTGTCACTGCAACATTATGACTTTCAAATAGATTAGTCACTCCCGTAGTTGTTGGATTGTAATGGCCTTGAGATGTGTTCCTTTGCAGTGGTCCTGCAAGTTAGTCATAATAAAAGTAACTACAAGTCATGCATTGCTTTTATATGAAGATTCATAAATTGGTTATATAAAACCAGCCAACAAGACTCAAATATACATGCATGTATTACCAACAATCAAAACTTATACGAATAAAAAACATAACTCTACATTCACATTTAAAAGTAATTATCATATTACCAATTTCAAATTCCCTTTCTTTTGCAGCCGCCTCTTTGTAAGCTTTGAGATTGTTCTAATTCATAAGGAAAATATAGAATTAATTCTATTTGTAGCATGCAATTTTAGCATCTATGAAATATGAAAAATATAAGTTTTAGTCTTTATTTCACCTGGAAGTGTCTTGTCTTCTTGTTGGCATTGTCTGGGTTAATTGGGCAAGCTCTCTTGTTGTGGCCAAACTCATGACAACACTTACATTGCATCTTGTATCTCCTTTTCTGTGGAGGAACCTCATCATGCTCCCTTCTTCGATTTAATTTCGGCCTTCCAGGCTGTTTCTTCACCAAAGGAGGCAAAATCTCATCCCCAGGTACTGCTGGCCAGTTGGCTTTGTCTGGAATTGGCTGTATAATTCCAGCATAAGATTTCAGGTAAGCCGTTCTCTTAAAACACTGGTTCACAAATTGTTCTTGGTCTTTCCTACTGTATACTATATAAGGCATTGCATGTACACAAGGGTACCCACTGATGTCCCAAAAACCACAATCACATGAATGGTGTTCCAGATCAACTATATAAGTCCTCCATTTGCTTGCAACCTCATACAACCACTCACTTGCAGGAGCTACAACATATCCTCTAGACAATTGTAGGTTTTTTTGCATCTTTTCATACACTCTCCTGGAAATTTCAGATGGCCAAGCTTCAGCTTTCTTCTTTTTAGTTATCATCCTCTTCATCATCTTTTTTCGAATGAAGTCCAACAAAGTCAGCAGAGGTAGTTTTCTTTGCTCACCAAGCCATGCATTGAATGACTCTGTCATGTTATTAGTGCAATGATCAGATTTGGAAGTTTTGTCAAATGCATGTCTTGACCAGAATCTTGGATGTACTTTTCTAAGTGTCTCATACACACCAACATCTGCACTCTTGATTTTTTCCATTGCGCTTTCGAAATCAATCTGATTAGCAGCTCGAGCAGCTTCCCAAAAGCCACATTTAAAGTCAGTTCTTGGGTGCTTAGACTTTAAGTTTGTTAAAAGGTGTCTTGCACAAAATCTAATATGTGCATTAGGATACTCGAGTCTTAAGGCATTTTGAATTCCCTTTTGCCTATCACACATGAAAGTAAGTTGCCTTAAATCTTTCATATACTCTTTCAAGTGTCCTAAAAACCAAGTCCATGTATCTGTGCTCTCAACATTACACACATAAACAGCAATCGGATAAATACCAGTATTTGCATATAATGCAACAGCTGAGAGAAAAATACCCTTGTATAGACCTTTCAAATGGCAGCCGTCAATGCCAATGAAAGGTCTGCAGCCCTCTTTGAAGCCTTTTTTGAATGATGGAAATGAAATAATGCATCGATCAAAGTGTGTCTTAACTTGATTACCATGCAATCTCATGACATGCACAATGGCCAAGGCATCTGGCATCTTGTTGAGGATGACCTGTGCATACGATCTGATGAGCCTATATCTTGATTCAAAGTCTGCCCCACCACTTTCAAGAGCAATTTTCTTCGCTCGATACACCTTCTGCTTGTCAACCTTAACTCCATACATTCTGTTCAACTCACTCATAATAAAACCAACTTTAGTTTTAGGGTGCGAAAGAATTGTTTCCTGAAATTTTGCCGCTATGAACTTAGTAGTGCATTCTGGATTTTTCAATAGCCTTGTACAAGTATGGACATTATGATATCACTTTACCATGAAAGTTATTATGATAAAACCAACTTTTCTGTTGTGGCGTTAATAAGTGGCTGCTGGAAAAGTGACTTTCTAGCTGATGAGGTAGCTAGTTTTGAGATAATCTCTAAGTCAAGATGAATTTCATAGTAGCCATAGTGGTTGTACAAGGACCACACTGAAAAAAGATCATCATCACTACGAATGTTAGTGCATTCATTATCCCATGGCTGTGTTAGAGTGAGCTTGAATTTCTCTTCAAAGCTTAACTTCCTTTGCAACACCACGTGCATAACCCTATTGACAAGGGCAATGGTGCTAATTTTCTCTAGATCAATTATTCTCATATTATGTGTCTCTCCCATGAATTTTACGAATACAGTGGTTCGCTTATCGTCATCATTATCCATCTACAATTAAAAAAGAGTATAATGTAAGGCTAAGGCTAATTATATAAAAATTTCTTTAATATTGGCAAAAAAAAACCATGCACATGTTGTATAACAGAACAAGGCATAAACACTAAATAAACTATATTAATGTGAAAATTTATATAACCTAATGTTATTAACAACAGAAAGAATCATTAACATGCCGCACTAATTGACAATTTTCTTTAATCAAAATTTCACCTCAACATCCATGGAATTAAATTACAAAACTAAGTAAATGGAGATGAACTTTACATTCTTTAATTAACGAGTTGCAGGCAAAGGATAATAGCCAAAGATTCAATTATAATATACAAAATAGGGAAAAAAAAGTAATGTATAAACTTAATGTATCATTATTTAATAAATATAGTTTGGATCCAGTGGAGTCTGCAAACCATGACTTTAATGTCTACAACAGGCATATCCAGAACAAGTATATGCTCATGTCAAGTAATCAATACTACTTGGGCATTTAAAAAAATTAAATACTCACCATTAAACTAATAGGAAGAATCAATTATTAAGATATAAGATGGAAGCAATCAATCTGTACATTATTGACATAAATTACCAAACAAAGCATGTCTGAACAATTTCAACACAGGAAACATGTAAAACCGATAAAACCCATGACCAACCTCATCAAATCCCACATAATTATCACTCGCATGCATGTAATCTAACATGTATCCAGTAATTCCCCAACAAAAAAAATCCACATGAACAACTTTAAAACCTCACCTCAATGTGTACAGGCTGAAGCTGCAAAACCCAGTATATCCCGCTCTCACAATCCAATAAGCTGTGTAATCCTCAAGCTTCTTGAAAAACGAACATGTGGTAGGTAAGAAATCAAGCAATTGGCGCGAAATTGTCTCCAACACGCAAGATTTTCCCTCCATATTGCTTTGATATTTGCTTGTACAGATTACGTTTTGCAGAGATGAAACTGTTTTTCTGAAATGACAATACTATTCTCTTCCTTGTTCTCTTTCTTCTGTGCAACAACTTTAACTTAATTTTTTATTTGTTTATAACACCCATTGTTCTCTTTCTTCGTGCAACAACTTTTACTTAATTTTTTATTATTTATTTATAACACCTCTTGTTCTCTTTCTTCGTGCAATAACTTTTACTTAATTTTTTATTATTTGTTTATAACACCTCTTGTTCTCTTTCTTCTGTGCAACAACTTTAACTTCAATTTTTATTTGTTTATAACACAATCTCTATTTTACCCTTGGCTTGTTAAATTAAACGGGAGAACTTAACGGAATGGGTGTGCGGCGATCATTATTGAAACAAGTGGGTGCACGGTAATATTTGTCGAAACATATGGGGGGTGGTGAAAAATAACCCATAAAAATATAGGTATAATAGCATTCATTGCTAAATCTTTAAAAGGTTGCGCATTTGGATGGTTCTAGTAGCGGCAGCAAAAGATGGTTCTGGTAGCGGCAGCAAAAGGCTTTGTGAATCGCGGGGTGAGAAGCAACAATGCTGCGCCATTGTACTAGTTAGGCGTTGTTCAATATTGAGTTGTTGTAGAGTTATAATTTTATGGAAAAAGACAATAATTATGAAATTATAGTTAATTATGTGTAGTAAATATGATTTTTTGACAAATAATTTTGATAAAAATAATAAAAATATTATACAATTTTTATTATATAAATGGAGATTAAATCAACTTAACTTTTAAATTAATTAGTGCTTACCAAATATTTTAATATTATAACTTTTAATTAAATTACAACGGTTCAACTTCAAAATAAAAAATGACCTTAAGATTTTTGCAATGGCTCCATAAACTCGGAGCTACGATGGAGTCGCCTTAGCAAAATGTCCTCAATTTCACTATTGCTCCCCTCCCAAAAAAAAAAAAAAAGTGTCCTCGACTTAGGAATTAACCCTTAAACTAAATTATGTAAAGTTTATTTCTTTCTTTATTTTTATTTTGACCTTTGGAAAAATGAAAAAAAAAGAGAAGGGAAGGAAAAAAAATGAATTTCTGATTCTATCCTTTAATTGCTAACTTTTGACGGCTGCATTAACGAAATGTCCTCAATTTCATGAGTTACGAAAATAATGTTCGGAATTTGATGAATGTTGAAATATGAGCAAAAATTAACCCGAAACTTATAAGAAACTTGCTCTTTGATTTTTAGAATTGTCGTCTTTCTAGAGACAATTAATTCCACTATCCCGTCGAAATATCGTCTCCCTCTAATAGTTGGTTAAAGATGATTACGCTTTTGCATATTTATCTTTTAATTTCCCAGGCCAGGTTCATCAAATCATTTTCATAAAATTAAATTGGCGAATGCACCAGTCACCATCCGAGAATGAATATGAGAAACTACCCTTTGGCTTTTACGGACTGATTAAATTAATAAAGAAACGTGGCGTACGTAGCTACTAGCCCACGAGTACCAGCAAGAGTAGGCCCCAAGTGAACCTTATTGAGCAAGAAAGTCAGAAAAATACAGCTACTCGCCCGCAACCTGACTCTTGATGACAAACGACCTGACTTCATTCATAACTCATCGAGTCTTCCTTTTTTTTTTTTTAATTTCCCTTGAAAAAATTCTCTAATCGATTTTCTTTATTTATTTATTGGGCTGACCTTGCTCTCCTTCGAGCCCAAGTGGTTAGCATCAGCAAGAGCATAATTTCTCGGACTTTTGCTGTTGTTCCGAATTCAAATCAGCCTACACCCACCCCAGTTGCAGGTTAGCTAAAATTTATTATTAGCTCACAAGTAGTGTCCCTAAACAAAGCACGAAGCTGATCTTCCTGATCAATTCTGCACTTAATGCATAACCACCGTCATCAATGTGACCCTCCATTTTTTTCTTTCTTCACTCTTTTATTCCTACAGTAACAGTATCTAGCTATTTATAGAATATCAACAACCAAGTGTTGTTCTTGAGATAAATATAGAATCCAAGAACCTCCACACATGTACGTGGTTACATTGCGTTTTCACGTTGTCTTTTGATCCACTCAATTCATTGAGATTTGATTATTTTACCCATACAACATAGGAACCATCAAATTGTTTCAAAAACAAGTACTAAATACAGATAATCAGCTTCTAGTTAGAAAATAGAAATGTAGTTACAGTATTGCAAAATGCTTTTTCTTTTTTTCTTTTTCTTTTTTAATATCGTCGTAAGCCTACGCACCCCAACCTTTAATCAATTAAGCCTGAGATTCCCTGGTTAGAAAACTTTCATTAAACACAAGTCACAACACAATGTATATAATTATAGAAAAAATACACCAATTACTCGTAAAAATGGTCCCTATGTATCTGTTATTTCGTATCGTAAGTATATTGATAATCACATTTCACAAATTCACATGGAATATTTCCGCGAATGATTGCTTGCTATGCCAAGTATAACCTGTCCGATTTTGGTCACATGCAGATTTAAGAAGGTTGAAGGTTGTTGGGTTAAAACTTATAAAATTTTGTTGACAATTCACATGTGCTAGTTAATATGTTACGCGTTTGATTATATCTACAGATAATACAACAGCAGCTCTAGCTCTCCAATTAAAATCTCTGACTGTTTTAATTATATTACCAAGTTTTCATTGTTGATTTTTCATTATACCCCAAAGGTTTTATTGTTGTTGATATCTCAAATTTATTTTACAATACCATAGAAATATATATATCATAAACTAGAAATCACGAATGAGAACTATAGAATCAGTAACGAAATAAACTTGATATTTTAATTGTAACGTAATCCGTTTTGCCTCAGTGTGATGTAGTTGATGGAACATTATGATGAAAAAAAAAAAAAATCCGTGCAGCTAGCTTTCATTTCCATTCCTGGTGTGTCCTTAAATGCGGCGAATTAACAAACAACATATCAAATTTGAGTTCTCAATTACATAACTGGCCAACCTAACCGCATCAATGTGTTCTCAAAGACACCATCCATCCAATCAATTTTCATATAAATTAATCTATAATATAGAAACTATATACTAGCCTAAACACATCACTCTAGCTTTGCTGCATAATTTTGAATTTTTCTTCATCTCAACTGCCATGGAATTCTATGGCAATAGGAAAAGTCTCTTCAGCTTCATGGATGAAGAAAGAAACTCAATCCAATCACCCGCTCATCTTTCTATCAGAAGCCATCAAGAAATGTGTGAACAAGACCTTGTACTTAGCCCTCCAAGGCCTTCTAGTACTTCCGTGGTGTCGCTATTGCCCCCACCTAGCCCGGAGTCACCGTGGACGCTTTCTCCTCTACAAACCCCATCACCTTCCATCCTCTACAGCTGCATTGCCTCGCTTCATCGCCACGAAGGCAACATCTACTCAATCGCAGTCGCCAAGGGCATGGTCTTCACTGGCTCCAGTAGTACCCGTATTCGTGTATGGAGGCAACCGGACTGCGTTGAGCGTGGCTTCATCAAGGCAAGGCATGGAGAAGTTCGTGCCATTTTAGCTCACGGTAACATGCTTTTCACCACACATAAGGATTGCAAAATACGAATTTGGAACTTCACGGTTTCGGACAATTTTCGAACCAAAAAGGTCACAACCTTGCCCAGAAGAAGCTCATTTCATTCCTTCTCCAAATCAAACACCCAACAACAACACAGAGATTGCGTATCTTGCATGGCATTTTACCACGCAGAGGGGCTCTTATACACCGGCTCGTTTGACAAAACAGTGAAAGCTTGGAGGGTTTTGGACAAAAGATGTACATGTGTCGACTCATTTGTTGCACATGAAAGTAATGTCAATGCAATAGTAGTGAACCAAGATGATGGGTTTGTATTCACTTGCTCTTCTGATGGATCGGTGAAAATATGGAGGCGTGTGTACAGAGAAAATTCTCATACGCTCACAATGACGCTAAAATTCCAGCAATCCTCAGTTAACGCCTTAGCATTAAGCTCATTTTTCGACAATTATTTCCTCTACTCAGGTTCTTCAGATGGTTCGATAAACTTTTGGGAGAAAGACAAAATGTCTGGTGGATTTAACCATGGAGGGTTCTTACAAGGCCATCGTTTTGCGGTTCTGTGCTTAGTGGCTATTGAGAAGTTGATATTCAGCGGCTCTGAGGATACAACGATTAGGATTTGGAGGAGAGCTGAAGGAGGTTGCTATCATGAATGTCTTGCGGTGTTAGATGGGCATAGAGGGCCTGTGAGGTGCTTGGCTGCTAGCTTGGAAATGGAGAAAGTTGTTATGGGGTTTTTAGTTTATAGTTCAAGTTTAGATCAAACTTTTAAAGTATGGAGAGTTAAGGTTATGCCTGATCAGGAGAAAACAATATGCTTGGATTATTCCGACTATCACAGTAACTCGAAGACGACCACTACAAAAATGGACTACGAGATGAGTCCTGTGTTGTCTCCTTCATGGGTTGAGAAGAAGATGAAAGCCAGTAATTATTTTCAATAAATCAATACGATCATTATCTAGTTCAGTTCCTCGCCAATTAGCTACGTCTTGTAAAAATTGAACAACTGAGTTTCATTTATTTGCTCAGCTTATTTGAAGTACTCCATTTAAATCTTTGTTTTATCTTAATTACTTATAATTAATAAGTTGTTATTAGTGACCTAACTTGCTTAATTTTCAACTAGTTTTATTTGGCTAGTTACTTAAGTTTGAATTCCGAAGACAAAATTAATGTAGACTTTTTCCACCCATTTATATTTGTAAATTAAAAAAATATATATCTTAATTACTTTTTAAAGAAAAGAAATCCTGATAGAGATAGATGATTTAAAAAATTGATTTGGATTTTGTTCACCTCTCTATGTTTTTGAGAATACTATTATAACAATTTAAACGTAAAGAGTAAAAAAAAGGAAGACAGAATTAACTGTAATAACATATAATCAATGTAAAAAAAAACGATTACACAAGACTATGTTATAATTTATTCTGTCTTCATTCAATATCTTTAGCTTTTTTTTTTTAAAGAAAGAAAAAAATCTTAGTTACTTATAAAAATATACGGAAATGGTACTGTTAGTTGCAGCTCATTATCCCCAATTTGTTAGGGCATTATGGCATCGCTGTCTTTGGTGGCTCTTAATAGCTAAAATTGAGTACATTGTTAATGCATGCTTGAGTTGATATTAATTTTCTGTTATTTACGAAGTACGGCTCCAATATGCTTGGTTGGCCCATCAATACCCCTATGTTAGACCAATTCAATTTTGAAACCTAACCGATTTAATATTTTGATTCACAAATTGCTTATAATTTACAAGCTGGCATATTTCTAATTAGATTTCTGAAGCTCTATCTAACTCTAGCAAAATGCAAAATTGGGCTCCATGGTTATTTAGATGTTGTAACTAAAAATTGAAATACTAAAATATAATGTATTATGCTTTTAATTAATCATATAAAATAATAAGACGTACTGTCAAAGTTAAACTATATGTGTTTACTAAACACATTGGCTATACAACCTACAAAGATACAAAGGAATTTCATTATCCATTTTTTTTCTTTCGTAATTAAGGAATTTCATTGTCCTGATTATGAATATGTAATGCCACTTCTAAAAGGTCACGTCTTTCTTCTTGCTTCTTACGAAGGTTCCTGTAGTTGATCGATTTAAAGTGTGTTTGGGAGTGAGGTGCTGTACCTTTTAAGCTGCAGCTGCTGTTGAGTAAAAGGTACAGCTAAAGAGTAGAAGTTGCGAAAAAAAAATTGTTAAAATGTCAAAGTCTAGCTACAAAACGTTACCAAACACCTTAGTAGCTGGACTTTAATAGTCCAACTACCTCACCACACTCCTAAACGGACTATTAGAAGATCAAGTGAAATTTCATCTAATCAACTTTTGGGGAGAGGGAGATTAATCACAAAATTAGAACTGAGCAACCAAAATGACAGCCGCCAAAAAAGTTGTCCGATCAATTAACAAGACCTGCACCGAGACTAAAAGTACATCTAGAGAGAAATAGCAGCTTGTAATATTACAGGATTCATACACATAAGACACACGTGGTACATCATTCACTTAATTTAACAAAATAGTGACCCACAGATAACACCATGGTCCATCACGCCATTGGATTCGGTTAGTTAATTAAAATCTGGCTTCCTCGTACGGAATGGGAACATGAGACCTGACGATGAAGAAATGTTCATAAATGAAGCCAGCAAGCCCACCTCCAATGAGAGGCCCAACCCAGTAAACCCAATGATCGGTCCAGTCTCCGCTGACCAAAGCCGGTCCGAAGGATCGTGCCGGGTTCATTGAGGCCCCGGAGAAAGGTCCACCAGCCAAGATGTTTGCCCCCACCACAAACCCAGTAAGCAATGGGCCAAGCCCATCAATTGATCCCTTCTTGGGGTCCACGATAGTGGCATAGACGGTAAATAGCAAGGAGAATGTCAGAATAATCTCCCATATGATCCCTTGAAAATAGCCTACGCCGCTAGCCAGAGTGTGGACTGGTGTACTCTGAATAAAGCAAAGAAGAAATTAAAAAAATAGAACCACTGAAAAGTTGTGTACAATGACCAAAAGCCCACTTGTTCCCACCTAACTTGCTTGCATCCTATTAGATTATGAAACAATCTTATCACTGGCTCTTAATTTAAAATCTTTTTAAGTATACTTATCAAAAATAAAATATTTTTAAGTATATTTTGGACTTACCAATCCACCAGTGAGATAACTGAGGAGAAAACAAGCTGCTGAAGAAGCTAACAATTGATCAATCCAATAAAGGACGGATCGGAAGAAGGTGATGTGGCCACCGAAAAGGAGGCCAAGAGTAACCGCCGGGTTAAGGTGACCACCGGAAATGTGGCCGGCGGAGATCATGACGGCCACCACAAAAGCATGAGCCACGGCCACAAAGAACAGTCCCACTAGAGCATTTCCCACAAGCTTATCTGTTGGTTGAAATATTGAAACATACAATAGAAAGCTCATAATTAGACGTGTTTCTTCGAAGCAAGTTTTTTTAACATAATGAAACTAATAAATTATGTGTACCTGCAGCCATGGCAGATCCAACTCCGACGAAAACAAAAAGGAAGGTGGTGATGAACTCAACGACGAGGGCCTTAATGCAGTCGGGCTGCGTGGCCTCTTGGTGGCTCCCTAGGGCTATTTTTGCCATGATCGCCGGACGATTAATCGGAGACTATAAGTATCTAATCGGCGATTAATTGCCTAGAATGTTCAGCTATCTTGGTTTGGCTTGGCTAGAATGAACCTTATCGTGTGATATTTATAATCATTTATGAACTACATTTTTGTACTTAAAACTTATTTATACTTAGGTGGCATTTGTTTTTTTATCTGAAATCTGAATAGACTTAAATTAGTTTGAATTCTGAGTAAATCTAAATATCTGAATCTGAATGATATATTAATATATTTATTTTTTCGTTTGAATATAAGAAAATAAATATTAAATTATTTTTTTAACTTAAAAAGTTAAAAATATGTACTTTTACATTTGTATCCTTATTAAATTTGAATGTCTAATAAATAATATATTAAATACCACAATATTTTTACATTTATAAGTAAAACTATATTCAAGTAAATACATAATTATTTTAGAATTTTAATATATAAAATATCATAAATTTTAAATTTTATCGTATATAATATAAGAAAGAAAAAACATAGATATTTTTATGTGGGGAAAATGTCTATGGGTGAGTTTTGGGATAGACATGAAAAATAAATTATAAAGTATTGATATTTTTTACATTAGCAAGTAATTGACTTAATTAAGATTTCTCTATTAAGTAAAAAACTAAAAAAATTGGCTTATTTTATTAAGTCAAAATTATCAAAAAAATATCATTAAATTATAAAAATAAACACCTCTAATTAACTTAATTAATTAAGTTAAGCCACTTTAAGTCATTAAGTTAAAAAACAAACATCACCTTAGTTTAGCATGTTTGGTAAAATAGTTTTTAAATTATTTATATTTAATTAGATACCTGAGTTTTTGAGTTTAAATCCTGATAAAGATTAAAAAAAAAAAGCTTAGCATGTAAGATATATATATATAATTTATTTTTTTTGGGAGCCAAAAATAATACTTGGATACATGATAGTAGTTGACTTGAATTTAACAGGTGGATCCGGACAAATAATGAAATGAATAAAATGAGTGTTATTTGAAACGCTTGTCTTGGAAATTAATTTAGATATATGGTAAAAATACGCAATAGGAAAAGCCGCATGCGTGTATACACGCACACACACACGCCGTGAATGCATAAATTAGGCATGCTTTGGTTGTCCAAGACGTCATGACTTTATATAAAATCAAAATTTAAGTAGAATAATTAGTTTAAGTTGTGAATGTAAATGGCGAGATATTGGTCTCTATTATTGTCACCTCTCACTAGTTGCAATGTTTAAGGTATTTTATATTAACTTTAATTAATATATATATTATTAATCATTTTTGCAAACCGTGGCTATGCACGTCAGACGTCGAGTCAATTGCAATAAAGTCTATGTAGCTGCCCAAATTAAAAACTTTATACACCTTAAAAATAATTGTTTAGTTAAGACAAAGAAATTGATCTTTTGGTTAAAAAAAAAAAAAAAAATCAATAGATATACATGTCGAGGAATTTAAAAGAGTGAATAAAGAAACAAATGTATGGCCGGCCCTCTCATGAATTGATCTTAATCTTGATATTCCTTATAGATACTTGTAGGAGTGAAATTTTGAATGACATTTCTCTCAAGTTGTATCTCAACTTCTCCAATCTGTAGTCAAGGTGAGATGAAGCGATAAATAATTTTTTTAGAATATATGAAATCAATCATTAAATAAATGAATGTTACATCAACATTAGGAATAAAAATATTGAAATATTACGGTTAAGAATTTAATTTTTTTTTTAAATTTGAAATAGGCTACGTAATATACACATAATCTAAAAGATAATGGTTGTAAGATGTTGTAAATAATTCATGAGTAAATATGACAACTATTACTAATAACTTAATTATATTGAAGGTATCATTGTAGTATTAGTAAATTTTTTTATGGGAAATTATCATTGCACCACCTCTTTTTTGTTTTATATTTATCCAACCATAAAAAAATTCTAACATGTTCTCTGCACCACTTTTTTTTTTAAATTTATATCAACTAGCCACTTTTTAACTAACACCGTTAAATAATTTAAATGCAATGACAATTTTACCCCTAAATAAATTAAAAGACTATTTTATTTTACAAAAACTTTGAAAAATAAGAAAATTATAATTATAAAAATATCCTAAAATTTAATAAAAAATAAATCCCAAACAAAGGTGCTCAGCTGATTTTTATTTAATTTAGATTTTGTAAAATTTTAATAACTATTTTTATTAAAAAATTATAATTTTGCAAAATTTTAATAAAAATGACTGAATTTATTTATTAAAAATTATAATTTTGTAAAATTTTATTAAAATAACTGAATTTATTTATTAAAAATAAATCCCAAAATTTTATAATTATAATTTTTATTTAGTTTTTTATTAAAAATAAAAATTCTAATTTTGGGATTTATTTTTTTATTAAACTTATGGATATTTTTATAATTATAATTTTCTTGTTTTTTAAAGTTTTTATAAAATAAAATGGTCTTTTAATTTATTTAGGGGTAAAATTATTATTTTATTTAAATTATTTAACGGTATTAATTAAAAAGTGGCTAGTTGATACAATTTTTAAAAAAAATGGTACGGAGAACATGTTAAATTTTTTTTGTGGTTGAATAAACATAAGATAAAAAAGAGGTGGTACAACGGTAATTTTTTTTTTATTATGATAAAATAACGGGATGATATCATTAAATTTAAATTAATACGACACATTTTAGTAAATGATCATATCAAATAAAATTTTCTTTAGAGTTTTCTATAATTTTCTCTTTTAACTCCTTTACTTCCTCACATTTTCTTTTTCACCTTTCTCAACAACCAAACACCCTAAATTCGGAAGAAAATAATCATTGAAAATAAAGCCTCCTTCAATAATTATGTCAATGGATCGCCACAAACAAAAGCTGTCAATACGTTCGTGGATCATAGAAATGTCATACTTGTTGGTCAATTACTCGAGCCCCACGAACCCTTTGTGAATCTTCTCCTCCTCATTCTTTTCACCTTTTATTTTCCATTTTAAAGTGGATGGTTTGGGTTTAATCATTCACCGTGTGTGCTTTTACAAACGCCAGCCGATCAATTAATGGTTGATTGCTTGTGATATGCTGAGTGGGTTTAATACTTTAACTTGTGCTGTATGCAGATTGATGTTAAAGAAATTGTCGTATTCAAATGAATGTGTTCTTGGCCTTTGGGTGTGGACTTTAGCGTTGTCTGTGTCATTTCCTCTTTCCAGGATAACTTTTTTGTACATATTTTATGTCCATTTGACTTTAAAATAGTGGCTAATCCAGCAAAAGATTCTCTATACACAACTTGAAAATTCAGCGAACGCGATTAATTTTAGATGGAACTGTATGTTGTTATTGTAGCCATGACCACATTCTTAATCATGTTCAACAAATTAAATAAATGTATATATATCTATGGAGTATTGAGGTGATCAATACGAGCTAGGTTTCGGCAAATTATTTTGTTATTGACTAAACCTCGAGCTCGATATGTTTTTTAAAATATGCACCCACCTTCCATCTCATCCCATATAAAAATTTAATCATTTTTTCAAGTTTAAGACTGCGATAGAGTCAAACCATTAATCTCAAATAAAATTAATTATTTTTTTACTATTAAGAGTGAGGTACATTCGACCCAAATTTCGTATGATCGAGTAATTTTTAAATAACTTTATTTAGTTGATTATTTGAATTCATATTATAGGAGAATTACGCTAAAAAAATTAATTGAACTAAATAAAAAATTATCATTGAAGATCGAACCCAAGACCTAAATCTTAAGAAAATAATTTCTTACCATTAGAGCTAAACCTTAACATCTAAATGATGCTTGCATACTTAAAACTACTTTTATTTTTACTCTCTTTAAATTAGAATTAAAAAGAGGGTCAATTAGATTGAAATGATGCTTGTTACAGTGAACTCGACCTTGTCTTTATACTTGAGCTCAACTTTTATTAAAATAAGTTTGACGCTCGAAAAATAGTGAGCTATGATGATTGATGATTTATTCATTTTCTTTATGTTACTTTTCAAATCCTTTCATGATGAACAAGAAGGAAGAACATTAAAATTAAAATTAAAATTAAAAAAAAAAGATATCGTTCATGAATTATTTGATTGTTGTAAGAAAGTAGTGGGCACTTTTGTTTTCTAGTTCATGATGAATCCACCCTATGGTGCATAGTCTATGACCAATAATTTTAGAAGACAAAAGAGAATACTATAGTCATTGTACTCACTCACAGATGCTCGGATCCACAATTGCTTATTTATGGATAATAACATATGACCCCTGCATTATTACTTTTAATCGAATAAAGGCATGGAGTTTCTATTTTGATTAATTACGTCCTAACAGCAATTATTTTTTTTTTCTTTGAAGCAGACAGAAATTTCCTTAATCAACAATTATGCAGTGCATAATAATTTCCTAAATTAAATACCGATAAAAATTAGGATTATTTTTTCAAAATATTTTACAGTAGCCTCATTCGATAAAAATTAGGATTACAGTAGCTTCACCGAATAAATATCTTCAATTAGCTCTTTTGCATTATTATCTGCCACCACCATACTTTGACTCTTTCAATTATTGCCAATTGAAACAGAGCCTTCACTAGGTTGGGCACTGCTATGCTTTTTAAATTTTTTTTTGATCCAATTGGGAGTTTGATAGACATTTATTAAAACGCAGGTAATCTCTTGATGATGAATTAGATTTGATGTTGAAAAAAAAAAAAAGAGTATTTTTAAAGTAGTAGTATTAATTTCTGTTGAACTAATGGCTGTTCTAGAAGTTGTGAAAGTAGTAACGTTCTTCTATTCACTTCAATTATTTTGGGTTCGGGTCAATCTATAGAACTCAAACAGTTTCAAATTTAGAAGCTGATTGCTACCTATATTCGATTTGGGTGACATTGTTTTAGTTTTACTCTACTAATATTTCCAAAACGCACTCTGATATTCTCGGAAAGCCCATTTTATGTATTAGACAAATAATTTCCTTCCATGATTGGCACCCAAAGTTCTTGTTTCATCCCCCAGCATTTTCTCTACTGCCAATCAAAGCCACTGGCATACTTTTTCTTCTTTTCATTTGATATTTTCAGCCCATTAGAATTCGGGGTCACCAGATAATCCAACAACAACAAAAGTCAAGCTCACCCATCTATTTCGGGACTCTATTGAAATAGGTTTGTTATGATGAAATGTAAGTATCTAATTGCGTAATACGCCAAATCTATCTCCAAATAATTGAAATATATCTACATAAAGAATTTGAACCTCTACTCACGTGTGGAAATGAAAATAATTTACCAATTCCCCCTCCCCCCTCCCCCAAAAAAAATGTTTATGTTATATATATAACAGCAACAACAACATACACAATATATATTACGTTACGGAAGACCTATAGTCCAATAGATAAAATCTTAGACAGAAGATTGTAGATTTTTTTTATTTAATTTTTAAATTAAATTTAAAGTGTTAGTATAAAAAATCACTTTTACCTGATTGTGGTTGTGGATTAAAATTCATAATAAGAGAATCGTACATCTTTTTTGGAAAGAAATCACCTTAAATATCTAATAGTTAAATGGTAAATTACTTCTTTTTCCATATTACTGGGTTGGGCTTCGATTCCCTCATTGTACATTACTGGGTTTTAGTTTCGTATCAATCAAAGTAAATTCGACTCGTTTTAAGAATAAAGAGATAGCGTCATTGTAAAATTTACGTAAGAGGTTCAATTATTATATATAAATGGGCCTAGTAGACTAATAGTTTCGTCGTTTGGGCCCAATAGCCCAATAGGATATTTTCATACAACCCATTTGAGATCCAATCATGCATATTGCATCATCCAATGGCATTTGACAGATTGACACTGATGATAAACTGAATCAAAGGAAGCAAATAAACTGCAGGCACAGAGAGAGACACTCACGAGAGGCAAAGAAAATGCTGAGAACATTACCAATTGCTTCACCTTCTTCTCTCACAGTTTCCACGTACAAGAAAACTTCTCTTCCTTCACAATCCTCATTGAAATTATCTCCTTTCTGCGTTAAAAATGATGGCGGTAACAACATCTCTTACTGTTACAGTACTTCTCGGAGACTGGCTCTCTTTCAGCTCGGTGCTGGTAAGCACCCCGCACTTCTTTTATCTTATTTTTCATGCTTATAACCCTTTAGTGAAAATGCCCATGTTTCCCATTTTGGTTATTTTTATGGCTTGTCATATTGTTTCTTGTAGTTTTGGATTTTATCTTTTGGGGTTTTTGTCTTTGCATTTGAAAATGTATGTAGTAGGAACGGGTTCTCATTTAATGACTAATTATGGTTTCAAAATTTCATTTTTATTAATGGTAGTACCAGTGCAAGGCATGTGCAGCATTGTTTGAGAACAAGTAGTTCATAGAATTACAAGAAATTAAACTAGTTAATGTTTAGTACTCTCTAGTGTGGCAAATTTGTGGTCTTGGTTTTTTTGGCAATGTAATATGAATGCAAGCTCTTATAGAAACTGATTTGGCAGTGTTGATAAGCGATATGTGTCACATTTTGAAAAGAGTCAAAGAAAATTAATAGTGTAGGACATGTTGCAATAATATGACATTGTCACATGAGCTTTTGTATAGGTTGTATAGGAGTTTTTATTCCTTGTATTATTGTTTAGGTGATCGGAAAATCAAACCTGTTGACTGCCACTGATTTCTGCTTTACATTTTCATTAATTGAAGGTGTCAAATTGGATTTTTTCTTCTCTGCTAATGAACTTTATGTGGTTGTGTAGCTATCCCGCAGTCACATTTGTTTGGTGCAAAAGCATCGAAGTTGTTGAGAGCAGAAGGAAGTACAATAGAAGCCAGCACGTCTGGGAATATGGCACCAACAAGCAACACTGTTACTGAGCAAAATGTGTTAGATTGGGTTAAAAGTGATAAGAGAAGAATGCTTCATGTTGTTTATCGTGTAGGAGATTTGGATAAAACTATTAAGTATGGCGACTTGCTTTAATTCTATATTTCAGTATTTACTGTTTCCTGATGTTGGATTTATGAAGAATAGAAATAGTTCATTAGGTTGTGGATATTGCAGATTTTACACTGAATGCTTGGGGATGAAGCTGTTAAGAAAACGTGACATACCAGAAGATAGATATACCAATGCATTTCTTGGATATGGACCTGAAGATTCCCATTTTGTTGTTGAACTTACGTACAGTAAGTAATCTTCTCAGCAAGGAAGGGGGTGGGGGTGGGGGAAGTAATCTTTAAATGTCAGTGTCTTAATTTTCAAGTGAATTCTGTCCGACAATGGAGTGAGCAAAATTTATGGTAGTCTTTCGTTTTATTTTTTTCAGTAATATAATTTGGTGATACTTTCGCAGACTATGGAGTCGATAAATATGACATCGGAACTGGATTTGGCCATTTTGGCATTGCAGTGGAGGATGTGAGTTTTCCTCTTCTTATATAATAGCTTTCTATGTGAAGTCAGACTATGATACATGCTTCTTTATACTGCAGTTCTGTATTTCAAACATTGTTGTGTAGGTTTCAAAAACAGTAGATCTTGTAAAGGCAAAAGGGGGAAAAGTGACCAGGGAACCTGGTCCTGTTAAAGGTGGCAATACAGTCATTGCTTTTATTGAAGATCCAGATGGTTACAAGTTTGAGCTTTTGGAGAGAGGGCCGACACCTGAGCCCCTATGTCAAGTAATGCTTAGAGTGGGTGATCTTGATCGTGCTATAAAATTCTACAAGAAGGTGAGCAGTATTCCTTATAATGCAGTCATAGAAATTGTCATTAAAACTTCAAAGTTTTAGCTGCTTATTAATCTCCTTTCACTGTAAATTGCTTGGTGTGGTTTCGTGCATACTTAAAGGCTTTTGGCATGGAACTTCTGCGGAAAAGAGATAACCCTGATTACAAGGTAAATTCATATCTACTGCCCCCTAACAAACTTCAATAGCTGTCTAGTCTGTAGATGTTTCTTTATCATAAGAATAAATGTACATATGTTGATCCCACTACATTGGTCTCTTCAGGAATCATGACCAATGCTTATTGCTGACATAAAGGGATGTTGCAAAACATGAATCTTATATAACATCTTTCATTTCCACAATTATTTGTTACTGATGCTCTATGTATTTGGATTTGTTTGATTTTGATGGACTCAGTATTAGTATGTTTCTTAGTTCCTGATTTAGGATGCAGTCCTTTGTTTCTTTATTCAGACTAACTCCTTTTTTCAGAAAACATTATCTACTGTGCATGTATCGCACAGCTCTTTACGTGCTAATGTCAATGGTTCTTGGCTGCTTTAGGTACAATTTTTGTGTAATTTGATGTCATCTCTGAGTTAGTAAATGATTTTTAAATACATAAAGCTAATTATTTGAAACCAAGGAATTTAGTTCTGTGACAAAATGATATAGCTGTTCCTGTTTTAATAATTCCCTCATTTTCCAATAACCTTGCTCCTAGTCTCAGCATTCTTGACGTGAGAAATTCGTATCAGAAAAAGAGCATTACTGCTTTTCATCTCTTCATTTCTAGGTACTGTGCACAAGTTGGTGATCTGTTTGATTTTTGCTGTGCTTGCTTTTCAGTATACAATAGCTGTGATGGGCTATGGTCCTGAAGATAAAAATACTGTGCTGGAACTGACATATAACTATGGAGTCACAGAATATGACAAAGGAAATGGTTACGCTCAGGTAAATTCTTCCTTCACCATTTACTGCTGTATTTTATTATTTGAATTCGAGCAGTGTGTGTGTAATTCTTGGTAACTTTGCTTGTTTTAATCAGAATCCATTTCGGACCCTTAAAAAGTTTTTCTTGACCATTATTATAGGGAGACTGAGTTTTTAAATTTTAACAGATTGCAATAGGCACAGATGATGTTTACAAGACAGCTGAAGCAATCAAACTGAGTGGTGGAAAGATTACCCGTGAACCCGGGCCCCTGCCTGGTATCAACACAAAAATTACTGCTTGCTTGGATCCTGATGGCTGGAAATCGGTATGGCTTCTTATATCTGGCTCTTTTTCCCCTTCAGATCTTTTAGGAGTTCATAGTAAAAAGGATACAGTAACTGAGATGTATAAATACTATGACTCTGAAAATATTAGTGCTTTGAAAATTAAGGATATGTAGTATTCAGGAAAGGAACTGTAATGAGAAGAAAATTATATTGTGGTATAGAGACAAGTCTGCAGAGGAATTTTCTTGCAGACTAACTAGTTTCTTGAATCTAGCATAAATTGTTTTTCGTCTCACTGATGAATTTCTCCTTGGAAACTTTATGCTGACTCTAAACTAATCTGGATTTCTTGTTATTGGTTTCAATATAAATAGTCGGTGCTAGACTTTAGTGTCAACCCATAACTATGAAACTTGAAATTCTGTAAGTTTATGCAGAAATAGTGATACAATAGCTTAAGCAACACATGTTTTGGAGGTTATTGTTTATTTACAGTATGTGATCTTGCATATTTCATTTTGCTTACATTTTTCTCTCCCCATCCTGCAGGTCTTTGTCGATAATCTTGACTTTCTCAAGGAGCTAGAATGACCAAGACATCATATTGTAGCACCCACACCACTTGTTGAATCTAAAAGGATTCATGACAATTTTGTCTATTAGAAAGTTCCTTCTGCTAGACTTTCTATTTTTATAATCCCCCATGACAGAATGCTACTTATCCCAATTCATAGAATTCTTTCTGTAATAGATTGTTGTAAGTATATTCTTACCTTTTAGTCAATATGTGCACAATAGTTCTGAAACACATTCAATTCAACAGGTATGCAAGATTCAAAACATAATCTTCCATCCAAATATTAGCTTTTGTCTCAGAATTATCTTAAGTTGGCACAGCAATTCAAAATATGCTGGATTCCATCAACCCACATCTGTTTGTCACCTTTGTTTCTGCACTCAAATTCAATTACCCTATCAGCTGTTTTTATCCCAAAGTAAGCTCTCTGCTCGCTGTCGTCTTCACTCTCCCTTGGAGGCCATCTTGGGATGTCACATATGACTGCAGAGACTACACCTGCAACGACAACAATTCTTAACCTGTTGATGAGCTGAATCAACAAGATGCAAGGGTAATTGTTCAATTATTCGCTATAAGACTTAGCTTACACTTTTTCTTTTTTGTGAATGCTCCTGCCATGTGCTTGCTTTTCAGTTTGGCTACCACCTGTTTTTTTGAAAATTGAAATCATTTTGTTAGTGAAAAATAGTAATATTATTCACAAAGAAAGAAAGCTAGAAATGCTTCATGGTGAAATCTAGATAGAAAGCTCGTCGGATTTGGCTGTCATCACATTCATTTCTTAAGTTCTCCAAATATCATTGCATAGATCTGTTGGTATCTTCTTAATCTTACTTGCAGATTTGAATTAATGTTGAAAGAAACTTGCTTCCAGTGTAAAGCTCCTGCCAACCACATTTTACAATAATTTAGTTAATAAGTTTTTTAAATATTATTACAATATATGAGGTTACAAATTTAGTATCTTAGTGGATGTATACCCTTCCTTGTGCGTTTGAGAAGTTCTCCCCCTTTGGAGACAAGATTCATTGCTGCTGAAATGTTTGATTCTTTGCCTTCATGCCCCTTTTCCTCGGCCGAAGAAATGGTTGTCATCCCGTACCCCTTCTGCAGCCTTGCTCTTAAGGTTGCAGCTCCTCGTAAGGCTGCATAAACAAGCGTATGATTAATTAGACAGTGCTCTAAAACCATTTAAGAATTCATTTTGAAGTTTCAGAGGTGTCCCTCCGAAGCTGCACTTTTCTGCAGTGAGAATGAGCATTCTCATTCTATTTCGTCAACTTTAGATTGATTGAATTAGAAAGAGTCTTTAGAAGCAACTGAAGAAGTATTTTTATACCTGTTGCTGCCCCAGCGGTTAGGGTCATGATATCCCCGTTAGTCCTTGCATTAACTGCTGAGTTGACAACAGTTAGGATTTGATCATGATCAGCCCCCATGTCCTCTGCAATCTCGATGCAATGAGATGCTACTAAAGCTGCTGCTGATGCAACTGCAGCTGATGTTTTGCAAGATGACTTCTGTTGGATAGTTGTCATTTCTTGTGAGGTTGTAGTGGCGGCAGTGATTGCTGCAATGGCAGCAGCAACCCCCACCACAGATACAGCTGCGTGTAGTTGAGCGTTATGGGCTCTGATCTCCTGCTTCTTCCTCTCCTTCTGATCTTTTAACCATCTCCCCATTGTTCGCCCTCTCATTATACTCTTGTATAGCTGCTGGAGAGCACAGAGACATATAAGGATTACTAAGATGATGGGCTAATTGATGAGCAAGATAATGTTGGATGAGATACCCCATTTTTGAGCAGCGGTTGACTGGAAAGGAATTCTGGATGGAGTGCTTGGTGAAGTACAAATATTTCCTGTACAGAGTATGCTAATGATGAACTTATTACCAAACAAATGCATATGCTGCTTGCACAAAGAAAGAAAGCGTAGGAGACAAGATACCCTCATTTCTTCACTGTCTCTGGGAGAAATTGGAGCGCTACCCTCATTAGCTACCTGCTGATGTGAAGCAAGCTGCTTTTACAATCTTTGGTATTAGACGTGCAAGAATAACACCAAAAACAAGTTGAAATACAGGAAGAAGAACATAATGGGTCTTAGTCTTACAGATTCTGTCAAGGCTGTGGAGCTTGCACCACAAGCCTCAACATCAGAAGACGGAGGTGTCTTGTCAATGTCAAGATTGTTTAAAGATACATGAGTGGTTGATAGAGCTGTGGAGAGCTCCATAGCCGAGAGGCTCCATGATCTTGCCAGGAACTCCATGGACTCTGTAGGAGTTTCAGGTGGAGCACATGATAACGGCAGCCACTTTGCAGGACCATTTTCGTCTATATTTTCCAGCTTTTGCGATGAGCTTTTCATCATGCATGAGCTCACTGCTGACACCAAAACATCATATAAATTAGTTCAAGTTTGCTCTTCTAGCCTATTAAGAATCTCTTTAAAAGATGAAGCTTACAATCACACAAAAGCTCACTTTCAAACTGACCCAACTTTCTCTCGGTTGAGTTGGAATCTCAAAACACGCAATAAAGAGTTGCTGAAGCAGAAGAAACAGTTCGGTATTTAACCTGGAAAGCTCCATGAGTCCATGTTAAAAAAAATAATAAAATAAAATAAAAAAGTGAAGTTACATTTAGGTGCGGTACAAGAATCCTGAGGACTTGAATCTCACTCGCTTGTGGATAGATTTAGATTATATTCATTTAAAGAAAAGAACATAATACAGGAAATATCCCTTATTAAAGCCAGTTTAGACTTTTTTATCATTGTCCTCGACTAAGCAGAGAATGTAGCGTTGGTTTTGCTTTCATTTGTGCTTTATACATAAAAGTGCTGAAGGCCACTTTTTTGAGCGGCGAGATCATCATGATTTTGATTCTCCTTTGTCACCATTAACACTGTCTAAAGCGAGAACACGGGGCCCTCGCTGCATATCCTCAGGGCCATACACTACACGACACACTGTTTCACTAAGTGCTCTGAAAAATATGAGAAAAAATATATTTGTTTTTAATTTTCTTTCCCAGAAAAGACGTTTATCATGTTTCTGATTCCGAGTGATTGCAGAGTTTGGTCAGAAGTCTTGGCAATGCATGCAGTTGGTACAGCTCCAGTTTAACTTTGCATTATTGCACCTTTAGCTAAAGGGCTTGAAAATTTTCCCTTGTTTTCGTCTTTTCATGAGTTTTTTTTTTTTTTGAAAAAAAAAAAGCATTAAAAGATGGGACATGTACGCACAGAAGAAATATGCAAAAGACTGAAGCAATGACAATTTTTGTAGCTCATCTTTGTCCCACAAAACGTCCTGTTTTGGTCTTTGCCAGTTTTTACTAGTTATCAAAAAGAAATGCAATTTGCGAAGCTTGCCACTTCCATTCTCCCGCAAAACAATCTAATCTGTGCCACCAACAACACACCGCATTACCCCTTTTTAATATATTTTTAAAAAGATATAAAAATATCAGTTTATCCTCATTTATCATTAAGAATTTCTTCTTCTTTTTTCATCAATTTATCCTTATTTACCCAACTTTTAAATGGTAAATAAGGATAAATATTACAGCAGAATTGCCAATTGAATTCTTTGAGGAGCCACATATGATCGCTTGTAGCACTCAATTGAAATCTGTTGTTGGGGGACACCGAAAATAAAAAGCCTCTGGAGACGGAGACTGAGTAGTCCTTCTTTCTTCTTTATGGACACTTAGCATTTTCCCTTGAGACGACCCCATGGACTCGAAAATCGAAGCCTCCGAAGAATTTTTCTAGTGAAAGTCTTTTTCGCGTCAACTCTTTTATCGTCTTCCGAAGGAGTGCACTCCAAATCTTTACTACTAGATCCCATTTCCATAGTCTAGTTGAAGATATTTAGTCATGAAATGATTGAGTTAACCCAAGTCCTTAAAGATGAGCTTATAGACTTCCGAGGTTGATTATCTCAAATATTATAACCTTACAAAGGCTAGATTCTAGAAAGACGACGATCGATAGTTATAATGACTTGTATAATTTTATAAGTTGGCTTGGCCATCAACAAAATTAACAATTTTTTATAAGCTCCTACAGAATCTTTCTTATCTAAGAAAAAGAAAAAAAATCTTGTCTGCTCATAATGTGCCGCACCCCTCCACTAGCGGTGTGTGTATTATTACAACACTTTGCCATGATTACCAACAAAATGCACCAAAGACGTACTCAAGATTCTCAAACAAGTTTTTACACCCATTGCTTACTGTTCAAACAATGGGGTTCACCGTGAACTTTCATCCGACGTTGAGAGAAAAAAGTGAAGACTGAAGTTGGTGTTGAGACGTACAATCAAGCTGAAGAGGCCAATTCGAGACGCCAGCCCCTATTGAGGCTCTTTTCTCTTTCCAGAATAGTAAAATGTCGTTTGCGGGAGTAACTTTCCGAACAAGTATCAATTAAATTTCTGATTCATTCTATAAATACATGTATCTGGAATCCACCCCAACTTATAATATACATGTAGATTAAGAAAATAGGGCTGCAAAAGCATGAAAGCCAAGTACTACAAACATAACAAAGTCGAACACAAATCATCCTGCATTTTAGTTAACACCTTAAAAATGAAAGCTTGGAAGATAAGATATCGACGAACTCCAGTAATCATTTATTGGAGAAATTAATCAATTATATATAGATCCACACACAAATACCTGTCCAGAAAGGACTCTTAATGCTATTCGGAAGCTACGACTACAACCCAATAGGAATAGAAAGCTAGTTACCATCCAGATCTCATCATTTATCATTGTTTCCATTTTGTTATCTTTTTTCCATCTTTCTTTTGTCACATTTAATTTATTTTTGATTTCTCCATAATTAATCCCTGATTCAGTTGATGACTACACCCCTTGGCTGTGGAAGTCTCTTAGAACTCGTTCAACCAAGTACTGTGAATCAGCATCTAATGTGGTTATATTAAAAACCTTTTAGTCACTATGTCCCATGACCAGTGGTATCTAATAACACAGGCTGTCTTCCAAGTGTGAGAACTTGAGGGTTTTCTCATCTTTGCTAGGCAGAAAGAATGACTGAGGCCAACAGCGCAAAAAGGGGTTAAAAAAGGTAACCTCTTGATCTGCAACAGATGGAGTAATATTAAAACTTGCCGGCTTTTCTCCAGTCCCCAAGTGGTAACTCAGGGCAAGTATACTATGGCTTCATTGATCTACTTCAGCAATCTCCTTGAAGCTGAAGCTTCTACAAAGAGCCAAGGCACATGATAAGCTTCTATTTAGTGTCTCTGGATGCCTTAGCTGTTAGTTGCCTCTTTTTATGAGTTCTTTGACCCTGCAACACTGACAAACATCGACTCGTATGAGCAGCAAACTCATAAATAGAGAAAAATCAGATCATGCTTAATGCAAATTAAACTGAACATGAACACGGGGTAACAAATTGAAAAAGACATTCATTATCAAAACACTCTTCAATTCAAACTGATAAGAGTGTTTCTTGCACAAACCTTTCTCATTTGGTGTTATGAAACATCAACAGAAGTCAAGGGTTTATTGACAACTTGCCATACCCAGTTTTCCCTAAAAGTTACACTAAACTAACATGAAATCAATTACCAAATAACAACTGTGGCTTCATTGACAACTTCCCATAACCAGTATTCCCAAAATACAGAATAACATGGATCTGACACTTCTTTACAATTGAAAGGAATGAACTTCTCTTCCCAAAAAGCCACTACATTGACAAGACGCCCCTTCTTGTTACAAACTGTATTTCAATTGTCAAATTAAACCAAGAAAATCTGTAACACAAAGCAGAACAGAAAACAACCCATTGGAGTTCTGGTGTTCTGGAATTTGAGGATCAAGGCCTGAATACCAATTACCACCTTTACCGAGCATAGGATTGCATGTCCTCAATAATCAGAAATCTATCCCATCCAACACAAAGTTCCAAAGATCAAACTTTCCAATTAATAACAAGTTATACGGCCACAAGATACTCATTAATAATCAGTGATCTACCAAGCAAGAAAAGATCAGTTGAATAAAACAAGTATTTTTATTTTTATTTTTTGGGAAATGACGAGCAATTTTCAGTTAAATGCTCCACAATGGCAAGTAACATATTTCTGATTATTACAAAATCAACAATGACACAGGTGCAATACCAATAAGAAGAAGAACAAAGCATAGGACAGCAATACCTGAAAGTATTTACAACATAAGGTTCCCTACATCCAGACACCAAGTAAACATGGTGGCTTACAGGCCATCTTGATTTCACATTAATAACTCTGGTGACTCTTCTCATTCATCAATTAAACCCTTCACTCACAAAAAATCAGTATCATATAATATCAAATCTCGTAAATAACGCCCAGAACAGAAGACATCTCTTCAGTATCCAGTATAACAATAATAGTGAAAAAATCCATAAGAAAGATAATCTGGTACCTGAGACACTAGATTAGTCCTTTTTTCAAATTCTGAAGGACGTGGGTACCTAGATTCAAACTGATCCAGGTAAACATCCAAGATTTTATTTCAAAAGCCATAAAGCAACAATATGAGAGTTAGAGAATGCTGAATTGGATAAGACAGTTTATCAAGAACAGCATGTAACACAAAAGACTTCTTATCATCGATTAACATGAGAATGGAAGAAACACTCTACATATAATCCATTGAATAAATGAAACCACGGTTTGATGGGCCAGATCATGGCAGCATCCAATCTGCTTGTGCTTGTAGTCACCTTATAAAAAATTACATCATATGATCCAGCAAATCTTGGGGCAAAGAATTCAAGCTATCCAAACTTCCGGACACTTGCAACATAGATTTTCCAGATTCCTTCAAAACCTGCAGCTGGAAATATACCTTGCAAGCCTTAGTAAATGATGAATGAATAACAGAGTTTACAGCCAAAATGGAACTTAACCATTGGCAATAAGAATGTCAGCACAACAGAAACAGATAGAATTGCTCAGCAAGATGTAAAGTTCCAATACCTAGTTCAGAAGAAGAAATTCATTGTTACAATGGCATCCAACTGCTTGAAGCACCGGTTTTATTCCCATGTCCACGACCAATATTTGCAGCTTCATCGGGTCCCTCAGGTTTCTGAAAATTTCGATTGAAGGTACTGGGCAGAACAAATGAAGCAGACGGAATTGATGCATTGCCCATACTCTGCAACAATCATAACATTTGGTGTTATTTACATTGAACAGTTATACTGTGATACTGAATAACAACAAAACTTTTACACACCCATAAAGAAAATATTATGCAAACAAATAGGCAGATTCTAAGTAGTTGGAGAGGGTAAAGAGTAGAAGCGAATGAACCATGATATGACTACAGTGTACTATGACTTGGACTTAGATCCTCTCCTAACCTCCTTTTTCCCAGGCTTTTATTTTAAGCTTCTCATGACATGTGGCATTCCAAAGACTTATTTTACTCAGTTTTCTACCATTTTTTTCTTGATAACTATCAAATAACAATGTTTTGACTTTGGCTAATCTACTTTATAAGCAACTCCTGGTTCATTCAAATATAAAACCGAAAAAAAGATCACCTCAAACAACAATCTTCAAATAAATTTTCTTTAAATCACTATTAAACAATGACTTTCACAGCATGAGGGAAAATATAATGCAAAATATATCTTAATACTGTAAAATAATATAAATGCCACATGTCAAGATGCATTATAGCTTACAAAAATTAAGGTTAGGTGGAGATCTTTGTCCTATATGACTTACATGTTTCCCAAAATGATGATCAGAACTCATTTTCTCAGCTACTGATGGCCTATGCTGCATATCTGCATCTGGGCGAGTGAGATTATATGATCCTCTGCACTCCAGAACCTCTGCTGAACAAGAAGCGTCATTGACTCCTAAAATCCAAAAATGAACATAAGGCATAGTGTGGTTTATAAAAGAGCACTTAGGCACCTAGAATTAATGCATACCGGCCAAATATAAAAATTACATAACAAATTATATCCATACTGAAATGAATACAAATTAATGGACAAAGGTAGGAAATAATCTCTTCACATCAAACCCCACATCCAGAATTACGCAAATGAATTTTATTTTAGATGTTGTCTTTAGGTTTTGGATTGGTTTGGTTTATGCTGCAGGGGAAATCCTAGTGAAGCAATGGTCTAGTCAGTTAGGGGCATCATCATTGTCAAATAGAACATGCAAATTACTCCAGCGTAATGGAGATAAAATTTTAAGCAAGTGATCAATTGAAGGGTCTCATATCTTTATTTTGTTCATCGTGATTGAAGAGTCTCATATCTTTATTTTGTTCATCATGATCAGTAATTGGCATTTTGCGAGTACCAAATTGGAAAAATAAATGACCCATTAACAAAGTAACCCAAAGCTTACCTTTAAGCTTATCAGTGCGCATTGGCATTACCCGACTGTTAGTCACTCTAGAAGCTGGCAGCAAATCCTGAAGAAATCCATGTGCAAAGAACAAAATCACATGAGAACACAAGCAAGCGCAACTTGATTTTAAATAAATGCTTCGTCTGATCTATGCATCTATCAATGATCCAAAATAATTTTTTTTTTAAAAAAGGGAAAACAAAAAGGAGAGGATTAAGAAGAAAACATCATAGAAACCTGGATGGAATGCTATCCATCCATACAAGTCTTAGAAGGTAATTGATTGGAAACTAATAAACAGATCATAATGGAAATAATAAAAGATTAAAGAACCTGTGTCTTCGTCTTTTGTGTCTGCTGGTACTTGAGAATGGTCCAGTCAAACACGAAATCAAAATCATATCCTGCCAGATACGGGAATAATAGACAAATCAAAAGTGTATCTATGGCAATGAGCTATGAAATAAAGTCTAAAAAGGTCTACAAGAACACGGAAAGATATATTTATGCTAATGTATAGAAGACTTTTAACACAACCACGAATTCTCCAATTTTCATCAACATTATTTGCAAACTCACTGAACATGTATATAGAAAGCTCCTGACAGCCTAAGTTGAACTCGGGTTTTGTATTTGTACCTTGATGTTAGGTGACTACAAGGTCATGACTAAAGATATTTATGCTAATATATAAAAGGAAAAAATACTAAAATAACCACATATGCTTCAGTTTTCAACTTTTCATCAACACTATTTACATGCTTGCTCAATATGTACAAAGAAAGCTCTAGCTCCAACCTAGGTGGAACTCAAGTTGAATTATTTTATACTCAATTAGATAAAAAACCATCCTCTTGAAGCACAATGTATAAGGGAAATAAGTTTGAGCTTCAAATTGCATGAAGCCCCATTCCAATGAGATCAATGAGGCTTCTCAAAAAAAAAAAAAAAAAAGAAAGAAAGGCAATATAAAGAAGGTCAATTAATTTGTATAACACATCAAGTCATCAGTGATGTATCATATTCCTCTACATACATTGAAATGAAAAACTTTTTTTATGTTTATAATATTCATTTGAAAAGTGATTGAATGAAGAGAACAATAAGAGATGATAAATTGAAGTAGCAGACTACCTTCTCGAGAAAACAAGTCACGGAACAAACGCTTCAAGAATCCATAATCAGGCCGCTGGTCAAAGGTTAAAGATTGGCAATAATGGAAATAGGATGCAAATTCCACAGGATGAGACTTGCAAAGGACCTGGAAGAAATAAATGAGATGCCACATGGGAAATTGCACAAGTCTATGTAGAGGAAAAGAATTGCCAGAAACCATTGTAGTTCAGAGTAAAACAATGTAAAAGGGACATTGCTCTTAATAATACAAATCAAGTTTTATTCGAGAAAGAATCACACAACATTTCCAAAGAAAAAAAGGTGAAAAATACTACCCATTAGCTGTTAATATTAATGGAATCACTTCATGTTATTGCATTTTTTGACATTTATATAAATTTTAAAGCTGATGAGTTGATGACTATAACAACTGGATGATTATTGCTGAGCGAATTTGGAAGAAAAAAGATCATTTTCAAGGAAAGAAAATGTAGAGTTTAAAATCTTATTAATAAGTAATATGAGTTCTCGAATTGCAACCAGAAATAAAAACCAACATACCTCAATAGGTGTTGATACCTTCTTCTCACATATTTTGTCATACTTTTGCTTTTTTGTGGCAGCTTTTAGACCCTGCCAAGGGAGGCTAAATGCAGAAATCATTCAACTAGTGTCATACAGTCCGAATCACATTCCAGTTATAACATCCCAATCCTTCAAAGCTAATTAAATCGCAGTGGTAGAAACAAATAGATAGGATTCCTGGTACTGGAACAGCAATGAATGCAGAAGTGCATACCTTCCTCGTAAAAAATACAACAGAACATAGCCAAGAGACTCTAAATCATCCCGACGGCTTTGTTCTGGAGAGACAAAGCAGAAAATTAGAAATGCCACAGGGATCTATCAAATATATGAAACAGAATAAGAAATATCTCTACTTACCAATTCCTAGATGCGTATTACAACTTGCGTAACGAGCAGTCCCTGTTAAGTTTTTGTTCTCCCTGTATGCATTTATAAAGGGAAGGAAAACAAAGAACATTTAGCCTATTATGGCATGAATATTTAAATTAAGAAGAAAAATGCAGAAGAAAGAGCTAAAAGCTAAGACCACCAACTATTCACAGGAACTTGGTAATTGAATTCATACCTGTAAGGAATATGCCGGTTTGTTGTGGGGTCCCGATACTTTTTTGCAAGTCCAAAATCAATTATGTAGACCTAATGATAACAGATAAAGAAGGAGAGAAAAAAAAAAAGAGATTATAGAATACATGTGTAATTAAGATAATATAGAAGGACCTCAAGGAAGAATTATTACCTGATTTGCTTTCCTACCAAGACCCATGAGAAAGTTATCAGGTTTGATGTCTCTATGCAGAAACCCTCTAGAATGAACGTATTCTATTCTTGCAATCTGCAATTAAGTAAATCCAATAAATTCAAGTACACCAGTATACTTGCCTTGTTTTTCGTTTATTTCTTATTCTCCTCTTCATCTAAATTTAATAGAAAAAAAGTTTTATCTCGCTTTCTACTATACTAAAATGTACAAAAAATTTGTCAAAGATAGATTACCTAAAAAAAAAAAAAATCACTGATAGCAATGATGAATATATTAGCTAAATACCATTTGATCAGCCAACATCAGGACAGTTTTCAAGGAAAACTTCCTCCTGCAGTAGACAAATAAATCTTCAAGACTTGGACCCAGCAGGTCAAGGACGAGAACATTGTCTTCCCCGTCTACCCCATACCACTTAATATTTGGAATACCACCTAAAGTAGAAGAAAAAATGATAGTTAAAGTATGAATAATAACATGGTCAACATGGAAAACCACTTGTCCTATCTTACTTCCTCCTTGAAGAATCTTATAAACCTTGGCTTCATAAAGCAGTTGCGGATGTTTTGTCCCGCTGTTTTCCTGTGAACCAAATGGAAAAAACAAATGTAGCCAATATCTAACTTCTCCAAAACGACTATACATTTCTCTTCATCCAAAATAAAATAGCATGCATAATTTGGCAAAATAAAAAATTTATGAATTAGAATAAAACGGTTAATAGCCGTAAAATATTTGAAAATTTACACTAACACAGTCCATAGTGTTGTTCGTACTTACAATCTTGACCGCCACAATTTCATTGGTGTCGACGTGGCTCGCTGAAACAAATTTTCAAATAATGAACGAAAAAGTATCAGCATCGTCCAATGGATATTCATTGATTGTGGAAAAATTAGAAATTTACATACGCACCAAGAAATATTTCACCAAATGATCCGCTCCCAATTTTGCGACCTAACTTATACTTCACTCCAATAATTCTCTCCATCTCTTTCTCTCTTTGATCTCAAAATTTCTCAAAATTTAAATTGGCTTGAAATTTTGAGAGAGGGATTAGGGTTTCTGTCTGAGGATTTTGGACGGACAGAGGATTGTCAGAGAGGAATCCTGGAATCGGGAAGACGGAAGAAAGCGCTGGGTAAGTTTTGTAATTTTGAAGAAAGCTGCTGAGAGAGACAAATCGAGCCGTGGGGAAGGGGGGAAATTAGAGATTCGAGAAAAGTGAGGCGGCTTTTGTCATTTATGAAAAATATAATGAGATTAACGTGACCTCGCAGTTCTCATTTCACGATTGCCTTTTTGGAAAATCACGGGGTATCAAGACGGTTACATTGATTTAGAGGAAGAAAGACTGGCGCAAATTATTTTCAATATAGTAACAACAACATATTTAAGTAAAATTGCATCAAAAGCAAACTAACTGAAATCAAGACTGATGTTCTTTGATCTCAGTGCCCTTTTGACGGCATTTGAAATTACATCACTCCATGCTTTCATTTGATACGATCTAACATGCTATTATGGAAACGAAGAATGCAGCTGTTCAGACTAGAAAGTAAGATATGGAAACTAAACAAACTACAAATAAAGCCAACATATAAGCTCTTCAAAATCCATAAGACACATTGCGCTTCAGACAAACATCGTTAACTCGGGCCTGCTATATACGTTACTCTGCTCATCAGCCAGGGTAGGATAAGCCGCCACAAGTGCGTCTTGTGCACCAATATACAGTGAGTTGTAAATCTTCCAGTACACTTCTCTGACCTTCCTTGCAGGATGGAAAAGCCCCTGTAGGCAGTAGTTTAGCACAACAGCAGCGCCCAGGGCAACCCTCATCCCTTCAATAGCTTCCATGACTGCATTTATTACGTGAGGGGAAGTCTCAAAAATGTTAGGCCATACATAGTTCAGCAAGTGGACGAGAGCATCCTCACAACCCAAACCAGCAACTCCCAAAGCCATGTGCTTAACTGCAGAAGCTGCAGTCTGCCTATGAACCAAATCTCTATCCATCAGGGCATCTTCGAGCAATGGAGTCACTGCATAGATATAGTCTTTGCCCATTTCACCAATATACTCGAAAAGGAAGGAGAGAGACTTCAAAACACCATTCTGCACATTAAGCTCTGGCACACGATACTCATTCATTAGGGCTGGCAAAACGGTGAAAGGTGAACATGTTTCAGCAACAATTGCAATTGCCACAGTTGTGCAAACACGGTTTTGACGTTCCTGAACCTTGAGATTGTTCAAAAGAGTAGCCAGCACATCTTGTGGCCCAATGGCTTTAGCAATGTACCCAAATGTGTTCACAGTAGCTCGTCGAATACCCTTCTTGTGGGCTTTAAGCATCTCAAGAAGCTCAAAGCAAATCCTCATCCACTCTCTAGCAGGCACAAACTCAGCTCCACGATCAGCAATCCGACCAACAAGATCAATGCAGTTCTCCTGAACTTTCTCATGCCTATTCTTCAAAATTGGAGTCAATCTAGGAAGCAAATCCTTGATAGGTGGGGTCATCTTTGTCATACCAATAACATTAACAATGGCCTTCAGGGCTCCCAAAATTGAACCCAGAACTTCAGGATATTCTTCTCCCAAGTACTCGTACAATACAACACCAAGGTGACCCATCAATTGCTCCTCGTGGCACTGCTTCATAACCACAGCAATCCTTGAAATAAGATCAGCTGCCTGCTGCCTCACCTTAGCACTTTTGTTATTCAAACGCCACTTTATGGTACCACAAATCTGAGGAAGGTAAGGTTTCACTCTCTGCCCAAGAGAATTTACAACTGCACCAAAGCCATTAAGCATAACATTGGCATCATCACTGGTCTGCTCTTGGAAGGCATACAGAATTCCATCAATAAGAAGCTCTTCCAACCTAGCATCAATATCAGATGCGCCCAAGTTTGCAACCACCTTCTCAATTGTTTCCATAACCATTCGCCTGTAAGGTTCACTCTCATCTTTCAGATCCTCAACAATTCTCCCTACTATATCAGCAACACCAACCTTGTTTGCAATCTCCACAGTAGTCTCCACAAGCTGCTTATAATTTCTCCTATCTAAAGCCATCCTTCTAACCCAGAAATTGCGAAAGAACTCTGGAAGAATATCACTTCGAATATAATCCGCTTCCACACCCTCAGTACTCACACACTGCTTCACAACTTTCAACACAATTTTCTTCATTTCTTCATCAGGAGACTGGAACTCACGAATTAGAATAAACATGACTTCCTTAGTATAGTAGCTGGCATACAGTGCATCCATAAGAGGAATGATAAAACCAATAGCCTTCAAAAATGCAGCCAAGACCTTACCACGGTGGGACCTGATACCCTTCCACAATGGCTTCAAGACTGAGTCAAAGCTCTCAATACCATATGGGGCAGCCGCCTCGGCAAGAGCAGCTAGAGACAAGGCGGTAATCGTCCTGACCTTCTGATTTTCATCATTAAGACCATGTTCTATAATCTCCACAAGAGACCTAAGATGCGGAAGGACAGCACAGCCAATCAAGATAGCAATCTGCTGAACAATCTTAATTCCAGTGTGTCGTGCTTGCCAAGATTTCTTACTTTGACAAACGGCTTTCAAAAAGGGCAACAGAGCAGGAATCCCAAGAGCCGAAGCAACAACACTGAAAGCCCTAGCAGTTGTGTTCCTAACATACTCATCAATATTATCAATATCTGGACGCATAGCAGCAATCATTGTTGCCAACCCCGCAGCCTTACTCAGATTGGATATAATTTCTCTTCCCTCAACACGGGCATAGTAGTCCTCGTCAATCAACAAAGGCTCAATAACGACAAGAATCTTATGCACATAAGGCCTAACCAACTCATCTAACTTATACAGCACCCTATCAATAACCTTAACCAAAAGATGCCTCTCCTGATCTTCTAAAGTGGGTTGCATAAGTAAAGGTAGAATACGATTAAACAACGGACCTGCACCAAACTCTCTTGCCTTGTCAGTAAGCTGTCTCAAAGCAGTCTTTCTCTGTGGAGGAGTGCCATTCTTAACCTTCAACAAAAGCTTCATAATCTTTCTCTCTTTCTGCTCATCCGGTGACAACTCCTCCTCATCATCCTCATTCAGCAAAGCCCCAAAGTACTGATAATCCTCCGGCTTCATAAACGGCAAGCCGCCAGGTGCCTCTTTAGGCACATCAAACTGCTGCCCACGATTCTCCTCGGGAATTTGATACAGCGGTGTCCCTAATGGTGTAGGAGTTGCTAACAATTTCCTGGCTGGAGTCCTTATTGGCACATAGGATGGTGGTGGATCCAAAATCTTATACCCTTCTTGAGGAAACATAGCATCAAGCTCTTCATCAGTTAACGGCCGGTTTCTTTCTTCAATATCCTTCTCCCATCTCATTAAATTATATTGCTCAGGAGTAAGTGCGCCACGAAGATTAATAGCACTGGGCGTTGGAGTTGCCACATCAACTGCACCCACAGGAGTGACACCAGGAGTATAAGCAGCCGCAGGCGTGGCTCCAGCCATAGGGGTGGCACTGCCCATGGTGGCAGGGGTCTCATCCCACCTAGAACGCTGCCGCTTTGGCGTAGGCGTGGCTAAGCCTTTAGGAGTAGCGTCCCAAGTCATACCAGCAGGAGTGGCCCCCGGAGTGACACCCCCAGCTGGGGTACCATCCGAATCAGCCACCCTTCCAGGTGTCGGTGTCTCATCCCATCTGTTTCTTCTCCCAGCAGACGGAGTCGCATCAGCCACTCTTCCAGGCGTGGGTGTTGCGTCCCATCGACCACTAACACCCGGTGTCGAATCCGGTAAGTCCCAATCAGATGAGGCTGCTGCTGCTGGTTTAGCCTTCTTGGCAGGTGCCGGAACGGCCTCATCCTGGGACTGATCCCACCTATTCCTTCTTTTGGACCCACTTTCAGCTTTGGCAGCTTCTTCCTCTTCCTTCTTCTTCTGAGCAATCTGTTTCAAAGTTTCCTCCCTCTCTCTCATATGAGCTTGCTCTCTCATCACTTCAACATAAGTCCTCACACTCGGATCAGGCGTCTTCTCCCCCGCGGCAAACGCGTCATGCCTCTCCGGCGAAATCACGCGCTGCAACCTCCGTCTCCTGTACTCATCCTCACGGTCAATAATCCTGCCAGGCTTCTTAAACCCTAAGTTATCATTACTACCATCGTCGTCGCCTCCACGTGGCATCTCATTTAAGAGAGACTTGGGGGCCGTGTAAGACGCGAGTTTCCGAGCAACCTCAGAATCCATAGAGTCGACATTGGCATCGTCCTCGTCGTTGACAGGAATCGAACTGACGTAAGCATCGCGGTCGGTCCCGCCGTAGAGATCGCGATCGAAGGTCAAAGAGGTAAGTGATGCGAGCTCTTGCTCCATTCGTCGTCGTTCTTCTTGCGTCTTCGCGATTTCTGGGTCCATGATTCTTGATTTAATTTCTCAAAGACTAGAGTAGAAGTGAAATTAAGAAAGGAACAAAACCTTATAAGATTTATCTAAATGACAGGGCTATCTAGTGGTATTTCTGGTTCTACTTCTTTCTATTCTCTAGGGTTTGAGGGGCAGATTGAAGCTGAAGATAATCGGCCATTGGGGACTCTTGTGATTCCAAATTAAATGGGCTTCAGGCAGCATGCAAACCGACTTTCGGAGGTCGGTGTCCTTTTATAGTTGGGCAACTTCGGCTGTACTTTGGCCCAACATCATGTATTAAACAGCCCAAAAACAAATTCATTTGTCTAAAGTGGCGATACTTGTCCCCCTTTTTTTTTTTAAATCCAATCAGCCTTTTTTTAGTTAACTGCATTTATTTCCCAAATTACCTTCATTAGAAAACAATCAAACCTTCTTTTCCCTAATCTTTCTTATTTGCTCTCTTCTAAATTTCCTGGATTAGGAATGAATTGTAGCAAATCTGTCATCTGGGAACCTCTCACTTCCACCGGGAACCTCTCACTTCCACCCTGACTGCATTGCCTTCATCACCATCCTAATCCCATAACTGCTGACAGCAATTAACTAGTAGTCATTCTTCTTTTCTTTTCTTATCTTTTTTCCCTATCATTTTCTTCTAATTAGACAAAGGTCATATGTTTTTAGCAAAAGTAATTTCAGAAATAAATAGATTTTAAATAGAAAGGGACTGCTGAGATAAGTGGGCAAATCGAATATCACTAGAGTCGCCATAGACTGGAACCGCATCTCGCATAATCGTGAGTGCTACTGCCTTTCCGCTAAGCTAAAATTTCACAAAAAGTGATAAGACAGGTTTCTTCGTAAGCTCCACGTTTAATTAGTTAATTGGTAGCATCAATCTTTCACTTTGTATCAGAGATAACAACATGTTAGCAGGCCAGGGGTGAGTAATATTCGGCCTGGCTAACCGGTTTTCTGGACTCCTAATGTTACATATACCGAGTTCCTTCAGTCGGTGGTGAGTGGCAAAATTTTCTTTCTAGTACTTATCACTCCGAAGTCCGAATATATAATAGTCTCTAGTCTCTACAAACAGAAAGTGAAGAATCAAATGGAACATCATTCAGATGAAAAGAAAATGGTCAGAGAGACCCTATTGATCAAAAAAAACCCAAAGGGTGGTCTTAGAACCTTGCCTTTCATCATTGTTAATTATAAGCTAGCCTCCAATACCCACTTTTATCTGTGCACATGTGTTTTTATATTCTTTGATCAATTGTGGATTTTTTTTCCTCCTCTTTTGGTTCTCTTATTGGAGAACATGGCGAGTAACGGGCTGATGCCAAGCATGTCAAAGTATTTGGTTGCATCTTCTAGAAGCTACATCTAGAAGCGTTGATACAGTAAATGTTGAAGGGTTAGGCACCGCCAAGGAAGAATGAAGAAGATATTGCAAAAGTTGATATTGACAAATGATGGTTGGAACACCAAAATGGAAGAAATAAAAAGATTTTGAAGAAGCCACGAGAAGAATAAAGAAAATATTAAAATAATAGCCAATTTTGGCTATATAAAGGAAGCTCCATTTTTTGTTTTTGTATCTAATCATTGATTTCTCTTCTTCATTCAGAGAGTGTTTCTTTAGGGTGTATTTGAGGCTTAGATGAGAGAAAATTATTTCTGAGAGCGTGGTTGTAATAATTTTCACATAGTGAATATTTTTTCTCTGATTGTCTTTTTAACAACAGTTGTGATTTTTCTCTAGATTTGAAGTTTTCCACGTAAATCTTATGTTGTGAAATTGATATTATTTTTCATTTAATTTTTCTTATTAATTTGTTACTTGACAAATTACTTAGAGAGATCCTGGGAGAAAGCTCTATTTCCTAACAGTGATATCAGAGCCATTGATTGAAGTTTTGGTGTCGGGGCACTGTTCACGTATACTGGTACTATTCACGTGAAGCAGTGTCAGCCAATCTAAATAGTCCGTGGTGAAGAGTAAAAGCTGATCTGCAAAGCAAATATGTCAGGATTGAAATTTTAAGTCCGGTGAAATTTGAAATAGAAAAATTCAATGGAAAATTAATTTTGGCTTGTGGCAAGTTCAAGTCAAAGATGTGTTAATTCAATATGGGTTACACAAGGCATTGAAGGGGAAGTCATCCCCTACTTCCAATAGTAGCTCTGGAAAAGCTAGTATAAGTGATGAAGATTGGGAAGAATTAGATGATAGAGCTGCAATTGTCATACGACTGTGTCTAGCAAAGAATGTTCTTGCAAATGTAGGAAAAATTCCTACAGCGAAAGAACTTTGAGAGAAGCTAGAAAAGTTGTATTAGACAAAGAGCATCTCAAATTGATTGTACCTGAATGAGCGATTTCACACACTGCGAATGGCTGAAGGCACAAAAATTTCTGATCACCTCAGTGTTCTCAATGGTATTGTGTTAGAACTAAAAGCCATTGGAGTTAAAATTGAAGATAAGGACAAGACGCTTAGATTACTATGGTCACTTTCAACTTCCTACAAACACCTCTTAAATTACCATGGTCAATTTCAACTTCCTACAAACACTTGTTACCTACTTTGATGTACGAAAATGAGACAATAGATCTTGAAGAAGTTACTAGTACTTAACTCTCAGAAGAAAAAAGACTGAGTGGTGAAAGTACTGAAACTACAGATGTCTCGGCTTTAGTAGTTGTAGAGAATTGGAAGAAAGATAAATGTAAGAAGAAAGGAGTTTGCTAGGGGTGTGGACAATCGGGGCACTTAAAAAGATATTGTCACGGTAGAAATGGAGTAGGATTGGCAAGTGGCTCCAAAACAGATACTGATAGTATTGCTAGTGGTAAGTCTCTCATCATCGTGGGAGACGATGGTCCCTTGTAAAATGGATGATGGTGACATTCTCATGGTATACCGCTGGTACCATGAAAGGGGATATGTTACTACTAACGGGTCCACAAGCTTTACACACAAGGCATGGTTGACATTGATGCAGGGTGTGTGGTGGAATTTATGTCGATGGCTGACAAACTTCCAGGAAGGCCAACATGGAAGTTGCTCCATAAATTTCAGCATGTTATTTCGACATGTGCCGATGTAAAATTTTTAGAATTGGTAATTAATTCTAAGTGGTATATTCTTTATAGTGGAGTATGATAATTCTCTATGGTGAAGATTATGATTAAGGTGAAAATAATAAACTAGGTGTGGAGATTGATTGATTCTCAATCAAATCTCCAAGTGGGAGAATATCAAATATTTGGCTGCAGCTTCTAAAAACTACATCTAGAAGTGTTGATGCAGCAAATGTTGAAGGGTTAGGCACCGCCAAGGAAGAAAAAGAATGAAGAATTAAGAAGATGTTACAAAAGTTGATCTTGACAAATGATGGTTGGAATGCTAAAATGGAAGAAAGAAAAATGTTTTGAAGAAGCCACGAAAAGAATAAAGAAAATATTAAAATAATAGCCAATTTTGGCTATATAAAGGAAGCTCCCATTTTTTATTTTTGTATATAATTCTCGGTTTCTCTTCTTCATTCAGAGAGTGTTTTTTTTTTGTGTATTTGAGGCTTAGGTGAGAGAAAATTATTTTTGAGAGTGTGGTTGTAATAATTTTCTAAATAGTGAATATTTTTTCTCTAGTTGTCTTTTTGACAAAAGCCGTGGTTTTTCTCCGAATTTAGAATTTTTCACATAAATCTTATGTTGTGAGATTGATATTATTTTTCATTTAATTTTTCTTATTAATTTGTTACTTGACAAATTGTTTGGAGAAATCCTGAGAAAAAGCTAAATTTCCTAACAAAACATGATATTGTATCTGTGTAGAGAATATAACATGAAACAACTGCAGCAACAAACGTACTCTTCATCTGGATAACTGCGACTAATTTTGTCCCGATTCTTGGGGCCTTTCTTGCCGATTTTTATGTGGGTCGGTACCCGATGATCGGTTTCGGATGCATCATTAGCCTTTTGGTAATCGTTCACTGTCAAATTATACAAAATCCTTATATAAAATATAGATTAAGGGAATAAATGATCGATTAGACTTATTGATGTCGTATACCAGGGGATGGTTCTCTTGTGGCTTACGATAATTTTCCCACAAGCAAAGCCTCCTGTTTGTGACCAAACGAGAACCGGTTGTGAATCCGCTACAACGTCCCAATTGATGCTTTTGTATTCCGCTTTTGGTCTCATGTCAATTGGAGGCGGCAGCATACGAGCATCCTCTTAAGTGTTTGGTGCCGATCAATTAGACAAGGGAAACGGCGCCAAAAATACAGGTGTCTTGCAGAGCTAATTTAGCTGGTATTATGTCTCAATCGCCGCTGATTTCATGCTTTCTGCAACTTTTATTGTTTATATTCAAGATAACTTGGGTTGGAAGGTAGGGTTTGGAATTCATGCTGTGACAATGTTGTTATCGGCTCTTTCTTTCTTCATGGTCTCTCCTTTTTATGTCAAGCCGAAAGCTAACACAAGCTTGATATCTGGATTAATTCAAGTCATTGTGGCCTCGTATAAAAATTGAAATATGAAGCTATCATCTCAAGCTACAGAGGAAATGTACCATAAGAGAAAAGGATCGATGCTTCTCGTGCCAAGTGAAAATTTAAGGTACCAGTTGCTTTGAGGTGCTACTAAAAAGTGAGTGAAATAATTTACTTTGTAATACACAACTCTTTTGTGCATTTCTAACCTAAATTTTCTTTAATTTCCAGGTATTTGAACAAAGCTTGTATCATCAGGCATCCCAAAGAAGACTCGACCACAATGCCCTGGAGTCTTTGTACGGTTGATCAAGTGGAGGAGTTAAAAGCATTGATCAAGATAATTCCAATGTGGTCTACAGGAATAATCCTTGCCGGGACCATGAGTCAGAGTTCATTTCTTGTACTCCAGGCAAGCTCCATGGACCGACACATTTCTCCTAACTTCGAAATCCCTTCAGGCTCCTTCATTATATTTCCAGTTATCACCGTAACATTATAGATTGGTTTCTACGATCGTATCCTTCTGCCTTTAGCTTTGAAAATCAAAGGAAACCGTGTCAATTAAGCGTGAAACAGAGACTGGGGATTGGATTACTTTGTTGTACTGCATCACTGGCAGCATGGGCAATTGTAGAGGGTATTCGCCGCGAAACTGCAATCAGTGAGGGCATTTCAGATGACCCGCGAGGTGTGGTGAAAATGTCGGCAATGTGGCTATTACCTTATCTCGTGCTCTGCGGATTGGCTGCAGCTTTCAACGCGATTGGGCAGATAGAATTCTATTACATTGAATTGCCTAAAAGCATGTCTAGCATAGCTTCCACACTTTTTGGAGTGGGGATGTCAGTGGCAAGCTTGGTAGCGAGTTTTGTAATGAACACAGTCAATGATATTACAAAGAGAGGAGGAAACGAGGGCTGGATTCCTAGCAACATCAACAAGGGTCATTATGATTACTACTACTGGCTTCTTACTGGTTTGAACATGGCTAATTTTATATATTTTCTTGCGTGCTGCAAGGCTTATGGTCCTTGTAAGGGACTTGTCAGTAAACCATTAGGTGAGCAGGATGGCACGGATGAGGAGGGGTGATTCGTGTAACATAATTTCACAAATGATAGCTAGTCTCGTGTACATGATATAAAGTCATAAAGAAGTGATCTGTTATCGAGCTACTCCCTTGGGAATAATTACAAGAGTGTCTCTGAATACTCAGAAATTTTATATATATCCGAAGCGAGTTTTCAAGAAATTTAAAAACTAATTGGTTCTCACTCGATGCGGTTCAAAATCGAATTGAACTAAAAAACATATCAATTTACAGTTTAAAATTAAAAACTATTATTTATCTATAAACAACAACATTTATTTATTATAAAATTATTTTACATTGATATTTTTGTATAAATCATGAATTGTAGTGGTTACAATTGAATTTAGTTAAAATGGTAGAAATCCACGTTAATCCCTATATTTTAAAATTTAAAGGATGTGGCTATTTGAACCCACCAAACTACTCATTAAACTCATTTTTAAAAAATTAAAATACCCTTAAATAATATTACAATTATAGACATTAAAATCTAGTAAAAAAGGAAAAAAAAAACATAATTTTTACTCTTTGAACCCATTTTTACATTCAACAAAATTTTGTTAAACCCTAATCATATTTTTTCCAAACCCTAATCAACTAGAGACATGATTTTTCTTCCAAACTACATATTTTTGTTAATTAGGCTCATATGATTAGATTTAGGATAATAAAGTTGGTGGTTACATTTTTGTTTTCGTTTGACAGTGGGCAACAATCAATGACAAGTAGTGTTGTTGAAAAACTTCTCTAAACCACTTCTATGCACTTCAGCCCCTGTCGCCATCAAAAGTTGCCATGAAATATTGAGAAGGTAAGAACGCTGAATATGCAGGGGAAGAAGGAAAAAAGAGAGGGTCTCTTGGTTGCTAGGCCAAATTACAAGAAAGCCTACATGATTCTGAAGAAGCCAGTATCTTCTGCCATTGACATGCCTTTTTCAGAGCCTAAGGGATCTTAAATAAACGGAAATTTAAAGTACATAAAATGTCATATATTTCTATTGGAGAGATTGTATTTACACATTTTAAGCAATAGTCGGCAACATTGATCATTTTCGAATTTCTAAAAACTGGAGTGTGACAACAAGAGTAATTAAAAAAAAAGACAAATAGTGTTGTAGACAGCCATAAAGCGATTCTTATTTTTGCCATAAAGCAATTCTTTTTCATGTCAGTGGTTACTGCAAAAGCAATGATAGATATTGTTTGTTTGTTGCCTCCATGAATAATTTGTATAATTTTCATCTTGAATCAAAGGTTGAGAGATTGTTAAATGGTGTAAAATAGGTTGAAAAAGGTCTAATAGTTACTAATGTGCTGCAATAAATTTCTTTTTGAAAAAATATAATAAGGAGGATGAATATGTGCTGTAACTATTTTTTTTAGAATCATATTCATAAAGAAAATATTGTGTTTAATGGGAAAAAATTATTAAGGGTTTATAAATGAATTTAATTGGTTTAATAAGTAAAAATAGTATTATTACAAAATAATAAGGGTATATTGGGTATTTATATTGATTTATTGAGTAAAATTTAAATGTTGGCTTATTTAGTAAATGGGTTTAGTGAGTAATTTAGTGGGTTCAAATAGTCTCACCCCAATTCAAAACATACTTTAATACACCCCTATTATTAAATATATTATGTTCCTACCCTTAATTTTTTTTTCTTTTTACAATAATATACTCACAACAATATTTTTCATATATTAGTATTCAATGATATTTTTACGTCAATATTTTTGAGATAATATTATCATAGTCGTTGACGGGATTTCTACCATTTTCAAGTTGTTGAATATTGAAGATTAAAATGATAAAATCTAAAAACATTTATTAAATAAAAATTTAATTTAATTATTTTAATAAAATTTGTTTCAATAACACCTGAACTAACCTTTTTCTTAAATGCTTCTATATTTTAATTTTTTATGGCATAATATAAAAGATTTTACCATCTCAATTAGATAAAACTCACAGCCGATTTTGCATTAGCTTCCCCCTTTATTTCATTTTTTTTAATAAAAATATCATTTCAAATAAAATTATTTATCTTCACATCTATCCTCAATGATATTAAAAGAAGAAGAAATTAATTATTAAATATGGGTAGGTGTAACAAAATGTGCAAGTTAGGTATTTCGTTGCTGCCAATCTCAAGGGTAGAGGTTCGTGACAAACTGACAATTCCAATGAGCCTCTCTCCGACTCCGACCGCTCCGTCGCGACTTGCTTATCACATTTTGTGCCTTCATTCTAATTTGCCTTCCTGAAAGCATAAGGAAAAGGTCAACATTATGACAACAACGCCAGGGAATTAGGTAACAACATAATGGTCGATTAAAGTAGAAATGAATCGATCGTTACACTGGTTATAAATTATTTAAGGGTTAGGGAACAACTTTGTTCGAGCACTACTATCAATTGAAAGCGATAGAACCAAGAATGGGTAATGGAAGAATAGTATGAGAAATTGATTTCGAAACAGTAATTTTGGATTGATAGAAATTGAAGAACCAAAAATGTGTCGAATGAGAATATGAGATTAGAGGCTCTCTCTAAAAATTGAAGTTACCAGTGGGATGTAAATGACCCAAGAAATAATGTCAGCCGTTAGATGAAACAATCTAACATCGAACGGGTTTTGTCAAATACAGAAAAAAAAAAAATGTGGTGCGGTGCAACGGTTGCAGCAACAGCCAGATTTGCATGCGGTATCATATATGAATATGATGATGACTCCAGCAACTCCTGCAGTCCTGCTGGCTAGTTATGTATCTTTTCACAAAGGCAATCGCTACGGTAGAACTACTCTGTCGTTGAGTAACGATGACCGTCAAATTATATTAATAAGTACATATTTAATATTTATATTTATAATCGTGCGACTATCAACAGTATTCTACTGTGAACGTATTGAAAATAATAAAAAATTAAATATAAAATATATTTTAAATTAAAAAATTATATATTATAATAAATTTTTATTGTCTTATAGTTTTTTTTTTTGAGTTGTGTGCTATTTTTTATACATATATCACTATTGAGGAGGAAAATCATAACAAATTAACGTTTACTAAGATTAGTTCCTGTCCTAACAACTTATTGAACTTTAAACTCAGCAACTCTTTAACCAATTTCAGGACTAAGGCTAGTGCCTACACCAACAACTTATTGAAACTTAAACTCAACTAACTCTTTAATTATTTTTAGGACTAAGATTATTTCCTATACTAACAACTTATTGAACCATCTCAACCACTCTTAACTATTTTTTGGACTAATTCAACGAACACCAGAAATAACAACTTAACACAGGCCGCATTGGTTCTTGTCCTTTCTTCGAACAATTCATGATATCACGCTTCTCCTTTCTGTAGAGGCTTTTTCTTTGATTTCTGTTTTTTTTTTTTGTGCTCATTCTTCTCCATCTGCATTTAGGAACTTCGATTCACTTTTATTTATAATTTTTTTTTTAAACTTGGGTTCTTCGTAATATTTTTACAAGACTGGTGTGTAATGTAATGATAAAAACTTTATAGAGGAATAAGCCGACACATGCTAATTGGTAAGTAGGGGCAGGGCAAATTCTGAATTAAAAAATTATGACATTTTAGTTTAAGATGTGGTTATTTGAACCATAAATATACTCATCAAACCCATAATTTAATAAAATTTTATATTACAAATACACCCATAAGACGAAATTACTAATAGATACATGATAATTCATTATAATTTTCATTTATTTACTGTATACGCAATTTATCTTTTTAATCCATCTTTTTTAATGATTCCCATGAAATTAAAATGTATAAATAGAATTTCTCGATGATGTTGTATGAGTTTTTACAATATTAATAATAGGATTGTTTAAGCCTGTGAACCTGACCTGGGTGTTTTGATCTTTATCATCCATTTTATATTGTAGATAAATAAATAATTAATTAAAAAGTAACATATAATCTTTTGATTGCAGGTAAATGTAGTTTTTTTTTTAGTTTTTCATTAATTAGAAAAAAAAATAACATTGAAATAAATGTACTTAACTGTTTCAACAATACTTTAGACAAAGGTATTCCTTAAGTCTTATATAAAAGTTTTATGTTGTACTAATAAAATAGCAAAATCATTAATGCTTAAACATTAATGATCATAGAAAGCATTGTGTAATAAATTATTTGATTTATAATATTAATGATATTATATAAGTCAAGAGTTAGCGAAAAAATTTTAATCAACAACCATATTTAACAAATATATGTGCATATAATTATATGATGACTTGGACATTTATTTTTAAGGAAGAGCTATTCTATTTTAACTTAAATTTTTTGTATAAAAATTAAAGTATTATTTCACGTAATTCAATGGTGAATGATTTAAGTTCAAAATATTACTTTGATTTTCAATATTAACCATTAGATTGTAAGAGATTAATAGCTCTTTTGTGTCAAAATTTTAAGTTAAAATAGCCCAAATCATATTTTTGTAATGAAAGTGAAAATAAAAATGAACAGAGATTTTTTTTTATATAATATTTCTTTGAAGGTAGGTTTATTTGAACTCTAAAAATAATTTAGAATTCATTTACTTTAACCATTCATTAACAAAATTTAATAATCAAATTTTACTTTGAACATTCTTTGAAACGCCAAATTGGCCCTTCACAAACTCTTCTATTCTATTAATTACTTTGTTTCGTTTTACACCCGCAAAAATATTCCACAAAAATAATCCAACAAACCTATAATATGTTTGCACCTTTCTTTTCCATTATTGGTTCTTTCTCGTTAGTTCTTCTTTAATTTGTCTTGTTCTTATCTTCATATGTGTTGATGACTGCAAAGCTAGAATTATTTTTGTTTGTCGTACCATGAATAAGAGAAATCAATTAAAAAAAATTGAAATTCAAACACCAAGTTTTGATTGATGTAATTTATTGTTTTTTGTGATTTGTTTAGGCTTTCAAGCCAAATCTTTTTCTCTTCTTCTCTCTTCTTCTTCTTCTTCTTCTTGACTTTTTTTTTAATAAAGTAATGGTATGCTTTTTGTATATTCACTTTTAATAATTTATGACATTCATTTAAATGAATGTAATTAGTTATGTTCTTTATTAATATTACACAGTATATAAATTTTACACGTACAATTTATATATTTAATTTGGGTTAGATAATATATTAGATATCATATCTTACATACATAACATTGCAAATTAAAAAGAGGGTTGAAAAATAATTTTTAAATAAAACATCTTATTCAAGTGAAATTATTTCAAACTACAAGGGTGGTTACAATTACTTTATAAAAAGTATCCACCTCAGTAAAGAAATCTTTTAGAATAACTATTAAGTAATTTACCTTTGTTTAATATAAATATTGTGAACCATTGATTGAAAAAAAAAATGATACAGAATTGTTAGATTATTGATGTCGTATAAAAATTAGGACATCATAGAGTAACTTGTATAAATATACATTAAAGATTTTAGGATGATTAAGGTTTGAATCCTTTAAACAATGGGTATAGGGGGTTCGAACTTTCACATCTAAGGGAAACATCCATCTTGGAAAAATTTTATAAAACCTAAATTCAGGTTATTAGTGAAAAAAAGAGGAATAAAACTCATTTTCCAAAAATTAGTGCGAAAGAAAAGAAAAGAAAAACTAAAAGAAACTATATCTAACTAATGATTCAATGGGAGTATGCAATCAATGTAGAAAATTCCTTTTTAGTTCATAGTGATTTTTTGTCTTCTTTATTTTCAAGTTTAGATCGAATTTACAGAAAATAATAAAAAGAATGAAGGAAGGAAAAAATATTTTGGTGTTTGATTTTTATGTTGCTGTGAAGAATGATAGAGAAAGAAGAAGTATTCATTTGATTATTGCATAAGATTTTTTTATTTAACGAAAATGAAAATCAAGAGAATGAACATTTAATTATATATGGTTAATTAGAAATTATGAGAGGTTTATAAAATAAAATGTCATTGTTTGAATTTTAGTAATGGGTGTATTAAATAAATAGGTTTATTAAAGAATTTATGAGTTTAAATAACGTCACCATTTTTAATTTATGCTTTCTAGCCACTGCCCCATAAATCCTAAAATTAGTGACCAATTTGCCCCTCTAAAAATTACCCTTTGAGAACATTTGTATCTAACATATTGAAAAAAAAAAAAAGAAATCATACATAATTATTGTCGTTGAAAGTTGCCCCGGTAAGTTAAATTACTGGCTCCTTCGCTACTGGTGTAGTAACATTTACCAAGACACCAAGAGCATGTTTCATACAAACACACCAAATGTATTATTTACTAGAATAATATAAAAATTAGAGGGACCTAGTTGTTATTTCCTCATTTTATGTTGGGTGATGATATTTCCACACTGTAAACTCACCCCGCTTCAAAAAGAAATTATAATAAATTTATATTATTTTTAATAATTTCAAATAATAAACAGTTTTTTTCTTTATTTTAAAATATGATGTAAAATTGTTATATAATTTTTTAAAAGGTGTCGAATCCACATAAACTATGGGATAAAAATATTCTATCTCATTTATTCCACTTTTTTCTTTTTTTTTTTTAAATAAAGAGTATCGGTAAAGTACAAATTCAATTTTTTATTTTTTATTTTCTTTAAGATTCGGAACCAATTAAATAAACTTACTTAAAAACTATTTAACTACACTCTCGGATTTTTTTCACTTTTTTTTTTCATGTAACTTCCCACTTTCCACAGTATAACTTCCACGTTTAACAGTTAACAACTCAAATCACCCCCATCTCATCATCTAATCACAGATTGTTTCCTAATCTTTTTGATTACCGCTATTATTATTAATCATCTAATCACAGATTGTTTCCTAATCTTTTTGATTACCGCTATTATTATTATTAGAAGATATTTTCCCCATGCGCAAGCAATAGCATATTCATTATTAAATCAGTAACATCACCGATATGCTTTCACTTTCTTCTGTCAGTGCTGTCCGCATGCACGTTAGCATTTCCCATTTTCGGAGACTACTGCCAAAACTCTCTCACTACTCACTAGTACTTATTATTTCTCTCTGAGTCAAGCAAACACCAACAAAAAAAAAAAAGAATCAAAATGGGAACTCATTCAGAGGAAAAGAACATGATAACAGAGCCACTCTTGATCAGCAAAAACCCAAAGGGTGGCCTCAGAACCTTGCCTTTCATCATAGGTAAGTATTTCATTTAATTTAAACCCAGATAAACATTCCCTTTTTTTTAAAAAAAATTATTTTTGCTAAATATGTATACTATATGCATGCATGTCCTTACACTTTAATTGATCCATAGTGACAGTGTGTGTGTTTTTTCTTCCCCTTCTTTTGAGTAATTTTTGTGCACAGCAAATGAAGCATTTGAGAGGATGGCGAGCATGGGGCTGATGCCAAACATGATACTGTATCTGTGCGGAGAGTACAACATGGAAACAACCGCGGGAACAGACGTACTCCTCATCTGGACAGCTGCTACTAATTTTCTACCGATTGTTGGGGCATTTCTCGCCGATTCTTGTGTGGGTCGTTACCCAATGATCGGCTTCGGTTGCATCACTTGCCTTCTGGTATGGTGGTCTTTCACCTTCTGGTTCACATCCATGTTTGCGTTTTCAATTTTAGTGGCCCATGATGTGATGTTAGCCGAAAGATTATAAATTTTTGTATAACGTGTCTTTCTTTCTTATGTGTGTTGGTATTTTTTAAAATATGGATTCAAAATTTTACAATATTATAAAAGTATTCGAACTTTTAAAGTATTATTAAAGCTTTTTACAATATATTATTGTAGAATGATTTTTTACAATTTAATATTATAAAACACCCAATTTATATTTTAAAAAATAATAACGTCTGTATCTAGAAATGATTATTTGTATAATAGGATCATTTTTTTTTTGTTTTTTTGTTCGTATCTTTCCTAAGTTTTTGTCAATAGGCCTACCCCCTCAATGTGCTTCTCCTCAATAAGACAGATTTGGGGCGGTAAAATTTATGTTTATTGCCTTCATTGTAATATAGCACCAAGTAGCTATCAACTTTAATTTAATTATGCTTTGTTGATTAATCATTATTAAAATACTACTTAAATTCTTTCTTATGGTCTGCTGCAATTATGTACTCTGCCCCTGTCACCCACTTCACTCTTGAACTTGGGGTGGTAAAAATACCCGCTCAGTCCGGATCTAGGCGTTGTGAGCCGGGTATTACCCGGCTCAGGTATGAAGCCGGACCGATTTTGAGCATCACTTGATAAATCCAGAATTCGGATTTTATTAAAAAAATAATAAAATATATATTATTTTAAATATTTATATTTATTTGACTCATTTATTACACATTTATAAAGATTTTTATGTCAAATTTTATTAAAATAAATTTAAAACTTATAAAATTACCAAAAAAATAAAAAATATACACATAATATTAAAAAATATAAAATCCGAGTACCCAGATTAAAACCCGACCCAAGCATCTAAAAATTACATCCAGACCGAGTCCGGGTGTCGGGGTTTTGCCAAACCTATCTTGAACTAAGATCCCTACAATTTCAAGGGTTCGATATTAACTGATAAGAGTATTGGACTAGGTAGCTGGTGTATGTTAACAAATTAACATGAATAAAGATTAAAAGGACTAAATGTTTGATTAACACTTAACAGGGGGTGGTTCTGTTATGGCTGACAACAATTTTATCCCAAGCACAGCCTCCGGCTTGTGACCAACTAAGAAACGATTGTGAATCCGCTACATGGTCTCAGTTGATGCTCTTGTATTCAGCTCTTGGGCTCATGTCACTTGGAGGCGGTGGCATACGGTCTTCCTCTTTAGCATTTGGTGCTGAACAGTTGGAGAAGGGAGACGAAACCAAAAGTAAAGGTGCCTTACAGAGTTACTTCAGCTGGTACTATGTTTCTGTCTTGGCTTCATCTATGGTTGCCGTAACTTGTATTGTTTACATTCAAGATAACTTGGGTTGGAAGGTAGGGTTTGGAGTTCCTGCTGTGATAGCGTTGTTATCAGCTCTTTCTTTCTTTCTGGCTTCTCCCTTTTATGTCAAGTCGAAGGCTAACACAAGTTTGCTAACTGGACTAATTCAAGTCCTTGTGGCCTCATATAAGAATCGACATATAAAATTATCATCTCAGGCCACCGAAGAAATGTACCATACCAGAAAGGGATCAATGCTTCTCGTTCCCAGTGAGAATTTAAGGTATCCGTTGTTTTCAGGTGCTGCTGATAATGAATGAGATAATCAATTAGGATTCTTACACGCAATTTTTTTTCTTTTTTTTCCCTTCTTCTGTCTAGGTGTTTGAACAAAGCTTGTATAATCAAACATCCTGGACAAGACTTGACTCCAGATAGAAGAGTCTCAAATCCATGGAGTCTTTGTACAGTTGATCAAGTTGAGGAGTTAAAAGCATTGATCAAGGTAATTCCTCTATGGTCTACTGGGATAATGATTGCTGTGACCATCAGCCAAAGTTCATTTCCAGTGCTCCAGGCAAGCACCATGGACCGACACATTACTCCCAACTTTGAAATCCCATCGGGTTCATTCGGAATATTTACGATTATCACTGTAATATTATGGATCGGTTTCTATGATCGTATCCTTCTACCTATAGCATCAAAAATCAGAGGAAAACGGTGCCAACTAAGATTGAAACAGAGGATGGGGATAGGACTGCTTTTCTCTACTGCATCAATGGCAGCATGGGCAATTACAGAGACTGTTCGCCGCAACATTGCAATCAACGAAGGAATTTCAGATGACCCGCGAGCTGCAGTTAAAATGTCAGCAATGTGGCTACTACCTTATCATGTGCTCAGCGGCTTGGCCATGGCTTTCAACATGATTGGGCAGATTGAGTTCTATTACTCTGAATTGCCGAGAAGCATGTCTAGCATAGCCTCCGCACTTCACGGATTGGGGATGTCAGTGGCAAGCTTGGTAGCGAGTTTTATAATGAATGCAGTCGATGAGATTACAAAAAGAGGAGGAAAGGAGGGCTGGATTCCCAGCAACATCAACAAGGGTCGTTATGATTACTATTACTGGCTTCTTGCCGGGTTAAACATGGCTAGTTTTATATATTTTCTTGCTTGCTGCAAGGCTTATGGTCCATGCAGAGAAGAAGCGAGTGAGGCCCTAGATGAAAAGGACGGCATGGAGGAGGAATGTTAGTTCATAAATCACAATTGCTCGACAATGTCTAAAATTATAGTAAGTTCAAATACAAATAGGATGAGAGCCCAAACTCACTGAGTAAATGCAAATAGGACCAGCACTGTTATGTTTTGTAATCAATTTTATGTGTGTGTGTGTGTTTAGTCAGTTGACTTTATCTTTAACCTTCCTACTTGCAATTCTCTTTTATCCTTGGTGCCATCATAATCGTTGCAGTAACCCCGGCCTATTTAAAAATCTCCCAACTTACAATACCATTAATTGGCATAAAGTTCAGAAATGAAAAGCTTTAATCTTCTTGGACTAATAAATGTAGAGAAACGTGTAAAATCCACAGCAGAAATGTTTTCAATGCTGCGCTTCAGAATAAAGGACAATGTTTGAACTATTCAGCGGCTGTGAACTTAAATCTTAAGGCAACAAGCCTTTCAATCGAACGGCTCATATCAAATGGCCCTTGGAAGGACAGTCACAAGATCCCTTATTCATCTTGCTGACTCATCTGACATATCAACAACTCTTCCTGCTAGGATACTAGTCATTCCAAGGTCATCATCTGACTCAATGATGATAATTTGTTCATCAACAATAGGTCGAACAACTAATTCATTCTAAGTTCAAACAAACTCTTTGCCCCGTCTGGTACTCAGATTTCAGTTTCCTCCGATCTGCAACTGCATACATGTCAATATACACATGAAAGAGATAAGCCTCTATTTGTTTAAGACTAATCGTCTCTCTCTCTCTCTCTCTCTCTCTCTATATATATATATATATAATTTTGATCTGCTGCACCGCGGCCCGTCGCGCACTGTATCAGCCATATAGGGGCCAACTGTGCGTAATACCTTAGTCCTCCCAAGCCCCAGCCAAGCTGTCCATGTTCACTTTCTCAAGGCTGCCAGTTTTATGAGAGGACTGGAATTTTAGTCTAAACAAAAGCAGAAGGACTATACTTGCCATACTTACCCAAACGGCGAAGCCAATAGAAATGCGATAACAGGAACCATGTTAAGGAATGTACGTAAGAATGTAGTCGAGGGAACAAGTATTGTGTCATTGTTAGCCCTCAAATGGATCAACATTTTTCATTTATCATCAGCGATCATAACCATTTAAAATGAACAAATTAATCGGAGGAACACCAATAATTGTGGATGGATGTTATTACTAACCAAATTATGTAAGTAAAATAATTTTGGTGATTTTAATTATTTCATTTGCGAATTTATAGGAGGGAGAAAAGAAGAAATCTTAAATAATAGAAGAAATATAATTAAACATTAAAAAGAGGAGAGAGAAAAATATTAATGAAACTAATGACTCTTGTCGTTTAATTTTGACTCTTAATTTTAATCTAATTTAATGGCTGAAAAATTATTTTTAAACTTATGTTTAAAAGTATGTCTGTTAAATAAATCCCATATATAGTCATTTTTTAGTAAAATCGTCTCACTTTGTTAAAGTGAGAATGTCACTAATAAGTGAAAAAGATACAAATTTAATATACGGTGTGTATATATATATATTATTTTCTTTTAATTGTGGGTCTTTGATCTGAATGGGTAGGTGGGTACAGTCAATATGTATATTATTCTCAGGTATTTTCATTTTTAAAAACTGAATTTTTTATATAGTTTTAATGAAAGATTTTTGTAAGTTGGAAAACACTATTACCACCTTGCCTGTTGGTTCGTTGAGATCTAAGGAAATACATCGAACAAGTATATCAAAAATCACATGCTCCTTTTGGTTAATTAATAACATTCAGTCAAGGAACTGAAAAGCCCAGAAAGAAGTGTTTGCTTCTGGAGTTGATAGGCATGTTTGTTTACTGCAGATTCCAAATATACCTTCGTGCTTCTCAAGGTATCATCACCACCTTCGACTAAAAAACATAACAGTAGTCGTATCTAAATGTTGTTTCCTCTTTTTTTTTTTCTTTTTTTTTTTTTTCAAAATCCGTTCTGTACGATCTGAAATCTTTTGAGATTTTACGTTCAGATATTTATATTACAGGCAGCACAGAGGTCTACTTAATATGTACGGAGAAATTCATCTTTATTTAAAGAAAATAAACTCTATGGAGATCAAACTCATTCTCTAAATATATGTCAAATATATGAGGCCATGATTATCTTGGAGCTTCTCTAAGATAGATCATAAATCATAGTCAAACACGGAAAGTAATAGATACTAAAATATACGTTATAATTTTAATTATATGGTTACGAATGGGTGCTCTACCTTAGAGCAATTCTAAGATAATTGGACTCAATATATGAATATCGTTGGGTTACATGCCCAAATAAGAACTTGTGCTTTATATGTAATGGCGGAATCACATAGGGAGCAACGAGGACAATCTGATTCTGAAACTTTTTTTTTTTATTTCAACTAAAAAATTATTTTTCCCCTAATAAAATTTTTAATTTGGCACCCTAACTTTAAATAATACAAAGAAAAGGTTAAAAATTATATTTTCATTCCCAATCATTCTAGATGAGTATGTTGAATCTAAAATAAAATAAAAACACTTGGAAAAAAAATCAAATTCCTTTTATAATATTAAATTTGACCACGCTGGATTTAAATATATGGTCAGTAACTTCCTGCGTACATTCCTCAAAGCAAACTCCACATCAAATGTGTTAAGATTTAAAAAACACTGCAATTTTCTTTTTCTTGTTTTATTCTGAACTCGGCATCACCCCCACTAATGACAGATTATTTACTAATACAATTTGTCTTTCTATTTACTAATATTTAATCCTTTAAAAAAAAAAACCCTTTGATTACAGTTGTTATTATAATAAAATAATTCTAAAGCCACAAATTAATTATTATTCAATTAACAGCATTAACTTCCTACATTCCACCGAGTAGGCTCCCCATCTAATGGATAAGACTTGAGATTTAAAAACTCAGCATTTTTTTTATTTTTTGGCTTTATTTTATTTTCAAGATAACAATTCGGCATCAACCCTACCATCTATAATGACAGATTTATTTGCTAACGCTTAATCTTTTAAGTTACTAATATTATTTAATCCTTTCAAAGGAAAACACCTTTTAATTAAAGTGGGGGCACTGATCAATTCGATATGGTTCAGTTCTGAATAGAACTAAAATGATCAATTTTTATTCAAATTCAAATATATAAACGAAACTGAATTGAGCCATACCCAAGTGATACCCAAGTGATTTGGTTCTCAGTTTAGTTCCTTTTTTTTTTTTTTTAAACCATAAAATTCTTTGTGTTTTGTGATTTTTGTTTTTAATTTTCATTTCTTAATGAACCGATCAATCTTTGTTAATTTCTTAAACCGAACTGAATTACTAGTTTAATTCAATTTTTTTTTTTTTGTAAAAACTGATTTTTTTTACCACCCCTATTTTTAATTACCATTATTATAATAATATTATGTGGCCACAAATTAATTATTATTTAAATGGTAGCACAATTCTTGGGCCAAAAATTAATTATTATTGAATTAGTAGCATCTTCTACTTTTCTATTAGCGGTGCTCTCCACGTATGCATGTTAGTCAGTTAGCATTTCCCACTTTAGCTATTAAATTTGTTTATTGTCTTCATCACATGATTATACCTAGGGTTGGTAGAAAAGTCCGGGTCCGCCCAGACCCGCGAGTTTTAGGCCCGACTTGAAATTATGGATAAAGACTCATAATTAATAAAGCTCATAACATATGGGCTTAGTCAAGGGCCTAAATGAAAAGTTCGGACTTAAGATAGGGTTTTATAATAATATATATATATATATATAATATTGTGGATAAGGGCTTTATATATATATTTAAAAAAATGTATAATATATTATAAAATTAAAAAAAATTAAACAAAATAATAAAAAAAATCGGACAAAGGGAAAGGGCAAAGGTTTTGTCACAAAATGTCAAAATTCTTAAATCGGTAAATCTCTATTAATTTTTTTTATATTAATGGTTGATTTGTATGTAGTGTACGGTAGTTGTATTGTTAGTATTTTTGTATTTTGTGTTAGCTAATCATGTGTTAGAGAATTATATTTAAGTTTTTAACTTATTGTAGTATTATGTATTGGATAATTATGTTTTGAAAATTTATAGTTTTATTTTTAAAAAAAAATTAAAAAAATTCATAAAAGGCCGAGCTCGGCCCAGGCTTGTCAAGGCCCGGCCCGTCAAAGACCGTCCAACTTGGATAGGCTTTGAGAGGGCCTGGACTTATTTAACATTATATGGGCATGGTCCTGGACTTGGCAAAGCCCGGCCCAGACCCTTAAATTGCCAACCCTAATTATACCATTTGCCGGTTAATTCCAAATTAGGGATAGCGAAATTCGTTGCGGGTTGTTAGTGAGTTTAGTAATTGTTAAAATTTATAATAAGTGGATTTTTTTTTTAAAAAAATATTAATAACAGCGGATTGCGAGTGAGTTTGATTTAAATTTTTTACTGATAGACAAATTCGCAACGGGTGGTACCGATCAACGATCTCTATTCCAAATGTTGGAAAATGGAGCAATTGATTGTTTTGTTCGGATAAGATTTTCAAGGGACATCATTCTTTGGCTGCGATATAATAAAGAAGGTTCAAATTAACAAACGTCCTTTTATTTGTGCTCTAATTGGAGTTCTTTGGTGGGCGTCGCTTGGGGACCAACCTACTAATTTTCTCAGTGAAAAAACAAAAAAAAATTGTTATAATATATTATCACGGCCGGTGCTCTCCCCATGCTTGTCGGCATCTCTCACTGTCGAAACTCTCTTTCTCTCTCTAGCTATCACTGGTACCCCATGCTTTCTCTCCGAGGACAGAGTCTCCTTAAACGCAAAGAAATAAAAGAAGACAGTGGTTCCCTCACAAATTTTGATAAATTCCTTCACTAAACAACCCCAGTTAAAATTATTTAGCGACCGAAACATCTTCTTAGCATTCAATTTACACAATGCTTGCCACTAAGTCCTCGCCTTACATTAATAAAATTGGGGTTGCAAGTTCAAGTCGTCGTGTAGACTCAAAATTTTCTTTCTATTCCAGTCTAGTTTCAATAAAATAAAATAAGAGGCTTAGTTTTTCAGACAAATAGAAAAAGGTTTTGTGTATCTTTTAAACTATGAAAAAAAAAATGTAATAATGAAACAAAAATAAATAGTATGCAATAAATATAATTTTTAATAATAATTTTAATAAAATTAATAAAAATACAATAGATTTTATTTTATCATACAAGTAAAAAAATTATATCAATACAGCTTCCAAAATACAATAGTTAATTTTTATATAATATTTCAGTACTGTAACTTTTAAACTACAGCTGACCAACCTCAATTCTAAATAAGTTCAAAATAATAAATGTTGTTTGTTAATCATTTTTTTGGAGGTGGGGTTTTAACAACACCGCTATTGGTTTACAATTTTTTTGGTCATAATTACTATTCTAACCTCAAGATCTGAACTGAAGTGCTGATTGTTTGTGAGAAGAAGATGGCAGAAAAATGGACATATCAATTTTTACGAAGTAATTACGAAATTAGCTCACTTTTTCAGAAATTTTAACGGGGAGCATTTGAAACTGAGGGCTTCCTTCATCTCTAGTGATTACGCCGTATTACCAGTACTTTTTAATCTTCCGATTACCGTTAATATAATAATATTTTTTCCTGAGATCATATGCATGACATCATCCATGTTCAACTTTTTTGTCAGTGCTCTCCATTAATGGACCTTAAACAGCATTTCCCACTCTCGCCTTGTTTTGCGTGCGAAATCTGATCCCTACCTAAAACCGAATAATTCGGATTCTCTCTGAATATACGTCCACGTACGCAAAGACAAACTCAACACTATTAGTGTTAGATTGTTTATTTTCTTCAACTTCAACTTCAACTTCAACACAGTAATTATTATCATTTATGGAGTAAATTCGAAAAGATTAGGAAATGAAAGTCATGGTCCAGAGTCTCGGATAAGGTTTCATTTCGATGGACGTCGTTTTTTTCACTTTCTTTCTGTTTTTTTTTTTTTAATAGAAAAAATAAAAAGGGGTTGAAGTTAACAACAACGTTTTTTATTTGCACTCCATTGGGGGTGTGGTGGTGGGGTTGGCCTGGGCGCCGACTGACTATCATTTTCAGAATAAATTAATATGTACCTACTAGACCTATTTATGAATTAATTGTCACGGCATCTGCTCTCTGCTCTCTACTCAGAAAGAAAGAAAGAAACTTGCAAGCAAATCAAAGAGCAGCAACATGATCACAGAACCACTCTTGATCAACAAGAACCCAAAGGGTGGCCTCAGAACCTTGCCTTTCATCATTGGTGAGTAATTAAAGTTTAATTTGATCCCACAAACAACTACATATGCATGTTAACTTGTTTGCTAATCTGTGTCTGACGGGGGACAGCAAATGAAGCATTTGAGAGGATGGCGACTGTTGGGTTCACGCCAAACATGATACTCTACCTCTGCAGAGAATACAACATGGAAACAACTGCGGCAACGAACATAATCTTCATCTGGACGGCTGCTACCAATTTTCTGCCGATTGTTGGCGCATTGCTGGCCGATTCTTACGTCGGACGCTACCGGATGATCGGCTTCGGTTGCTTCACTTGCCTTTTGGTTGGTAATCCGTAGTCCGATATCTATCACTTTCCCTACTTCACTTGCACGTTAGCGTTACTATCCGTATTTGGTTGCCCCATCTTGCCTTGGGTGTATGTGCATGTGGACCTTCTTTTTTCAATCTCTTTCTTTGAGTTTCTTTTGTTGCTTTCTTTCTCTCTTCCCATTGGTCCAAGGCCTTCGTTTTTTCCCATCACTAATACAAAAGTTGTCATAGTTAGATATTTATGCTCCTGTGCATCATAATATTACGAAAAATAATCAAGAGAGAAAGGCGAGAGAAAGTGTATTGAAAAAAAAAAAAAAAAAAGTGAGTTGGGTAAAAAAAGAGAGTAAAATTCTCTCATTTTCTCTTGTCTTCCTCTCTCTTTAACATTGCTCTAATATTAATTATCGAGCTTATTGAAATTTTACATAAGGTAGCTATCAACTAAAACGATTAAAAGAATCGTAGCTATCAAAATTTTATTATAATCTTTTTTTATTGACAGGTGCAATTACACCAAAAAATAATAATAATAATTGAAAATGGTATCAAAACCACTTCTAACTGAAAGTGAAAGTGTGCAAGTAGTCACACCTAGCGAGGACCCCTAGCTCAAAATCGTGCAATCTACTTAAGAGGATTGACCTTCTTAGACTCCCTTAATTGAATTAGATTACTAATGTAAGTTAGATTAACATTTAGATAAATGAATAAGTGACTTTTTTATATAGCTTATTAATAATCATAAGTACTTATCAAAATTTTTAATATTTTTTTATAATTTTTGAAGATTGAATAAATTATTTTGCCTCTATTAATAAAAGTTTAAATTTTAATTTTTTGTGAGTTTTTATTGGTTGAAAGCTTTTCTTAAATGTTATAATGTTTAGAATATCTTTTACTCATTTAATAATTTTATTTCATTACTTTCATAACATAATTTTAAAAAATTTATCTATTAAAATAATTTTATAATATTTAATAAAAGTTTTCATCGACAACTTAATAACTAATTTTTATTTTTTTTTTAGTTATAAGTTCTATTTATAAAAGCTCTATTTAAAAAACTATACTAAAGAAAGCCTAAATGTCTAATTAACACTTAACAGGGGATGGTTTTGCTATGGTCGACTACAATTCTACCCGGGGCGAAGCCTCCAGCTTGTGACCAACTAAGAAACGGTTGTGAATCCGCTACATGGTCTCAATTGATGCCCTTGTATTTTGCTTTTGGCCTCATGTCACTCGGAAGCGGGGGCATACGGTCTTCCTCTTTAGCCTTTGGTGCTGAACAGTTGGACAAGGGAGACGGCACCAAAAGTAAAGGTGCCTTACAGAGTTACTTCAGCTGGTACTATGTTTTTGTCTCCGCCTCATCTATCGTTGCCGTGACTTGTATTGTTTACATTCAAGATAACTTGGGTTGGAAGGTAGGGTTTGGAGTTCCTGCTGTGATAATGCTGTTATCAGCTCTTTCTTTTTTTCTGGCTTCTCCCTTTTACGTCAAGTCGAAAGCTAACACGAGCTTGCTACCCGGATTAACTCAAGTCCTTGTGGCATCGTTTAAAAATCGACGGACAAAGTTACCTACTCAAGCCACGGAAGAAATGTACCATCACGGGAAAGGATCAATGCGTCTCACGCCAAGTGAAAATTTAAGGTATCTGGTGCTACGAGATGTTATTGAAAATGAATGATATAATAATACACTACAACTCATTTGTACGTTTCTTGCCATGCGTTTCCAGGTTTTTGAACAAAGCTTGCATGGTGAAACATCCTGAGCAAGACTTGACTCCGGATGGAAGAGCCTCAAATCCAAGCAGTCTTTGTACCGTAGAACGAGTAGAGGAGTTAAAAGCATTGATCAAGGTAATTCCTATATGGTCTACTGGAATAATGATTGCTGTGACCATCAGCCAAAGTTCATTTCTGGTACTCCAGGCAAGTTCCATGGACCGACACGTTACTCCCAACTTTGAGATCCCATCTGGCTCCTTCACTATATTTGCGATTTTAACTCTGACAATATGGATCTGTCTCTATGATCGTGTCCTTCTCCCTTTAGCATCAAAAATCAAAGGAAAACCTTGTCAACTAAGCTTGAAACTGAGGATGGGGATAGGACTGCTTTTCTCCACTGCATCAATGACAGCATGGGCAATCGTAGAGGCCGCTCGCCGTAGTATTGCAATCAATGAAGGAATTTCAGATGACCTGCGAGCTGTGGTGCAAATGTCAGCAATGTGGCAACTACCTTATCTCGTGCTCAGCGGCTTGGCCATGGCTTTCAACATGATTGGGCAGACGGAGTTCTACTACACTGAGTTGCCTAAAAGCATGTCTAGCATAGCCTCCACGCTTTCGGGAGCGGGGTTGTCGGCGGCAAACTTGGTAGCGAGTTTGATCATGAATGCAGTCGATGATATTACCAAAAGAGGAGGAAATGGAGGTTGGATTCCTAGTAATATCAACAAGGGTCATTATGATTACTATTACTGGCTTCTCACAGCTTTGAGCACGGCTAATTTTTTATATTATCTTGCTTGCTGCAAGGCTTATGGTCCTTTTAAAGGACGAGTCGGTACTGCGTTCGATGATAAGGACGGCATGGAGGAGGAATGTTAGTTCCCCATTTCTCCGCAAAGTCTAAAATTGTAGCATGCACATAACTAGGACTCTGAGAACTCTTTTTAAGTAATAGCAAGTACGTTAAATGCACTATACTATAGGACCAGCGCTTTGATGGTTTGTAATAGCATACTCATCTTCATCTTTCCTAATAGCAATTCTGCTATATTGAAATTTCAAGCGATGGTTGTTATTACATTCTCATAGAGATGCTTTACAAAATGCTCCTCCGGGAATCAGGCTACAGACCAGGGGGTTTAAAGAACGGAACAAAACCAAACAAGCTGTCCACGTCAACAGGAACATTAAGAGCGCGTCTAAGAAGCTCTGGTGTAGCAGTCTTAGCTTTCCAAGTGTTGAACCATGGTCCTCCTCCAACTTCTAATGCCGCCATGTCACTTGTAACGTCCAATATCATCTACAGTTTTAAACAAGAAAATTGTAAAATAAGCCGAAAAGAAGTTGCATTTCAAAGACCAAATCCTATCAAAGCAGAACACACCTTTCCCTTGGTGCCATCATATCTTCGTTCCCATAGTTGCAATGTTAGCTCACCAAAACAAGTATCTTTACAAGCTGGAGCAAGGCCAGCTTCCGAAGTTGGAGCACGCAATGTTGTGCCTGGATACTTTGTTGTTGCCTTTAACTCAACCTAAAAGACAATAATAAATAAATAAACATGTCTAAATCAAGGCTAAGGCTGAATTCATAGGAAAACTACTACCAAAAATAGGTTTGTATTGTCATCTTTGGGACAAGTAAATAAGGAGGAAGAACACATAGGCAAGAGATAAAATTACCATATGTGTCTGGTTCTCAGCAGCAAAGTACCAGTAACCCCATTGCGAAATCTCCCAACTTACCACACCATTCCATGGCACAAACTCATATAAAATTCCATCATAGTGTATTCCAATCTGCACAGTGAAGATGTTAACATACGAGTGGAAGAAATTGGTCCCTACTTGTTGGAGACTGAACAGATGACTGGCTCCGAATATATCAAGGCAAAGTTAACTACAATTTGACAACAAACCTATGTTCAGGCACCTAAGTCCCCATGACAGTATGGTAAACTATTAAGTCAGGTCAGCCACATTAATGTTAACACATCAAAATGTATGTTTGTGCTTATATATCATGTATGCACCTTAGTTTCTTCTTAGGGGAGAACGTACATATTCAGAATACAATAAATAGACAGCATCAAAGAAAGAAAGGTACAGAAATTGCCAAGGAAATTACCATTGCAGCATTTTCAAAGCTGTCCAATACAGGTAGTTGCCTCAACCCACCACCTGCTGTCAGAGCAACCTCTCCAGTGGCACCTTCAAAGACATTACACTGGACCTGAAGAATCACATAGGCAATTAGAATTATAACACACGGGTAGTTAAGCGATCCATCTACAAATCTATCACTATGAATCTACCAAATACAAATAGGTTTCACCCAGTTAACAACCTAATAGGGCTTCCATGTGAGGAAGGTATGGCTAACTAAAAAAACACTGCAATTGCACGTGGGTAACAAAAAGAAAGAAAGTTATCTTATGCATGAAAAATATATCTTATAATAAAGGACTTCTAAGTGTTCTTGTTGTCTCTTGGTATATCAGTTACAGAATAGCTTGATAACCTCCTGCCCTCCCTAACCACAATTTCAAATGATCCTATCAGGCGGAAAAGAAAAATGCAAGGGTGAAACTTATGACTAATGATTCAATTAGTTTCTAAGCTTAACATTACCACATTAACACATAGTGAGCTAAAACATACCCAAAACCACTTTCTAGGGAAGGCTCCACCCCAATTCTTTTCTGAATATGAAGGAGCATCTTGAAATTCAAACCTTTCGCCATCCCACTCTATCCAACCTGTTATTCAAAGTCAAATCCGGAGACAAATCCCACAGCACAGATATTTCTAATACAAGCCATTCTAAATTTCAAATAAGGAAAAGTACATAAAAGACCCAGCAAAATGTGTTTGCTTGGGAAAAATAATGATATGTTAACAATTATATTACTACTTTTTTTAAAACCCAAAATTAACAAAATCATCATTAAAAGCAGGAAAATAAACCAATTAATAGAATCTATAAGTTTAAAAAAAGGAGGAGACAATAATGCCTGTTGAAAGTCCGCCTGCCATGCATATTTGCCAGTGTGGTTCGAATACAGGAAAAGCTGCTAGCCAGCCTGCTGTTGAATTTTGTTTTGACCCAGCATTACCCCATCCATAAACAGGCCGAGTACTGTATTCCCAACGTGCAGATTTCACAGTTTCAGCAAAATTTGTCCTGTAGTCAGAATCAAAGTCACGTCAAAGTAAAACTGGACTGATAACAAAAGAAGAGATGATTTGCCCTGGTGGAGAAAAAGGACTCAGTGCTTGTAAGGTGTAAAATTTTTGACAGGAATTTTACAAGAGCCTGTATCTTAAGAATACATGCCACCTTGAAGATCTAGTACAAGATTTCAGAAATGTGAAGAAGGGATTTACCCTGGTGGAGAAAAAAAAAAGATTCATGCTAAAAGGGAAGTATAAAGAAAAACTATACAAGTTATATTTTTGGCAGGAAGTTTACAAGGGACTGTATCTTAAAAGCACATGCCATCATAAGATCTAGTACAAGATTTCAAAAACATGGGATATGTGTAATTGGAGAAGTTACCTTCCATCATCATGAATACAACCTTGGTGCCACAGTGGGGTGACTTGAAAACCTTCCGACACTCTTCTGTTAAATTCCTGCCAAGAGAAACCATGTAAAAGCAGATAAGACACCCTAACCTGCAAACATACAACAAACGACAACACTTCCTGTGTGTTCTTTTCACTGTGAATAAATTAATCTCATTTGATGGAGAAGAAAGCAAGAGAGGAACAAGGGCTAACACATAATAATCAGATGAGGAGAATCATTACATTATCAGCAACCCACAGATCACATATATGAAAATCATATATTTGGCAAACTTGCAGCACATATAGCAATCAAAATCATTTAGTATCCCAAATAAGGGTTTAATAAATCATAATCATACCAGGAGAATTGCATAACGTCAGTTGCACACAAAAATGGTTATTTGAAAGGAAAACAAGGGCGAAATGAAGATGGTCTTGATATTGCAGTTGAAAGAACAGAATGCGGTAATGTATGTTGTTAACCTGAGGAGGAACCTCCTTAGTTGGAGGCCGTGAACCTTTATCAGCTCTGAAAGTATTCCCCAGCATCAGCTCATGCCTACCTATGGACAAACAACATGTTAACTAAACACTGATCACAATGACTTATAGTAAAATGATTGCTTTGATGATAAGAAACCAATGTGATTAGCCCTTCGGCATCAACCCAAATGCTATAATGGTGAGCTACATGCAATGTAAGCCTTGGTTCAAATCATAGAAAGTCATGCACAACCATTCCTCAACATAAAGATAAAATAGGGCAGAACCTTACTTCCCCAAAAGTTCGAAGACTCTTCAGAGTAATGGCACATGTACTTGTCATAGGCGCCAAGAATTTGAACCCCAACTCCTGTAAATCTAGGTCCATGCTGTGCAACTTCCAATGATGATAATTTTTTCTTAAATGCAGGATTCTCCACAGAATAAATAATGCAAAAGCTTTGCTTTCGCTCTGGAATTGAGACCCTAAAATACCAACCCTCAAAAAACCTACGAGTACTCCCATCAAAATGGTACCTGATTCAAGTATTCATCAAAGCACATAAAACTTTAATTAAATAAAACATTTTAACAAACTAATTCCTAATTGTTCAATTGATCAAATACGTAACCCCCTCCAAAACTACATGCCTTTAGTTAATTTATATATATATATATATATATAAGAAAATTAATAAGAGTGAGGTTAAAAAAATGACCCGCTGTGAGGAGTTCGAAGCTCTCGATTGCCTGGCGTTGGCTTATAAACAGGATTGACAGAGACTCCGCCCACAGTTTGAGCCGAAGAAGCCAACACCAACACTCTGTTGAAATGACGGCGTTTTGTATAAAGCAAGGGTCTGAGAGTAGAGTCGAGGTGCTCTACAGTTCGGAACCCTAAGTTTTGTGAGAAGCAAAGATTTGATTCCATCTGAAAACAGAGAAATGTGAAGTGAAAAAACCGCGGGTACGCTGCTGCTAGTGCGTATGTGTTTATTTCTTTACCCAGTAATTAGGTTCTGTTTATTCTATTAACAAATCTAATACTTTTAAACATATATATACACACGCAGTGAGGTAGAGGGGAATTTCATTTCGGGCGGCAATTGAAGCAAGTGTCAAACGAGTGGATCAGTTCAGTCTTCAGAGGTGGCGTCACGTGGCCGACGAGCAACCTGACAAAGAAGACGTGCTATTTGCTACGTACCCGTTTTCCGACTCGATTGCGGGAGTGGGTCCCTTAACCGATCTGTCAATAATTAAGTGGCGGGAGCAGTACCCGACATTGTAATACGGGCCGGGTTATGTGCACTGAAAGTTTGTCAAGATGTACTCTCTACCGACGCCGTTTTAATAAACCGTTGCTCTCCAAAGTTCGAAATGCAAACCACTCATAAGAGTACGGTGATTATTAAGTATATAAAAATTAGTATAAAAGATTACTTATTATTGTTAGAAGATAAAAGAAAATTTGTTATAAGACAAAAGGAAAAAAAAATATTACTCTAAGACAATTTACTTTTGTGTTATTTTTCATACTTATGTTGTTACAAATATCATTATTCGTTAAGTAATTATTTATTTTATTTTTAGGTTTTCATACTTACTAACCATAGTAAAAAATAGTAAGGGGCTATTTGTTTTTTTTAAATTTAATTTCAATCAGTTAATTTATTAATTCTTTTTATTTTTTCAACTTAATAATATTTTTCAGTTATTAAACCGATTTTTTAACTCTTTTCTTAATTTAAAAAATCTGAATTATATCATTAAACGATATTATCTAAAATATCCTTATCTAAAAGTTAATTTTCACCCGTATCTAAATAAAATTTAATAATTAATATGATTACCAATCTCTATAACCCGTGATAACATAATACACTAGTAGGCTATTATTATTCTTATCTTTTTACTTTCTTCAAATTAATATTATTTAATCTTCATTATTTTTTATGAATATTTTTCATTCATTAAATTAAATTAAATTTAGGTACTTAGTTATTTTTATCTATCAAATAATCTAAATACAAAGTAACAATGTTATATTTAATTGTTATCATAAAAATATTTCTATAAATAATTTAAATTATTTAGTATTATATATACACCAATTTATTATTTATCAATGTGAAATAATTAAACTATTTTTTTTAAAAATAATTCAATCGTTATTTTGAAAAATAAGTTGAGAGTAGGATGTTATGGATATGCTCAATTATAAACAATATTTAGGATGTTATGGATATGCTCAATTATAAACAATATTTCATACACATTCATTAAAAATGTTCTATTTTTCATCAACGTGTTTAAGTGTTAAACGACAAGTCATTCATTTTTCACCCCGAAGCAAGACACGCACACAGATGTTATCATTGTGTTGAACCACATGTCACACGTGTTATGGAAAAAAGATTTCTCAGTGAATTTTTAAATGACAAGTCCTATAACTTTTATGAAGACAATTTATATTATGAATATATAAATGACATTTCATGCATTTATTTGTAAAGATTTTTTCCTTTTCTCTTTTTTCCATCTTCGGGTCAATTTTGTAATGTTATAGCTTTTAAAATAATTGTTATAGTTATTATATAAAAATAATCAAATATGAAGAAAATCAATTAAATGTTTGATAAAATTTATTTTCAAAAGTATTTTGAGATGTAAAAGCAGTTGTATATGTTTGATAAATTTTATTGTTAAATTTATGTAAAGATACAAATGACTGAAATGAACATAATATTAAATAAATTTTTTTTATATATAAATTTTTTTATAATATGAAGATATATATGAAATTATAATTGGTCTCAAAATTAATTTTTCAAAAGTTACTCATGGATGTAGTGATTTTTACAAAATTATTTTTTAAAGTTAGTTTTTAACTTTTCAAAGTTATTTTTATTTCTCCTGATCCGAGCCCTTAGTAAATTACTAAATCACTCATTAGTTGATTGGCAAGCATCCCCTTCACTTCATTTTATTTAGGTCTTTTCTAACAATTTAACTTTACTATTGAGAAATCTTTTTTCTTCTTTTTCTCAAATCTATAGATTTTTATTTTTATTTACTGGGCTGCAACAATCTTCGCCCCTACGTTAAAACCATCTAAGAGAAATCATTTTTCATTTTAAGAAGAAAACAAATGTAAAAAAGAGACAAATATTTCGATTATCCGTGCTAATTCTATCACCAAGCGAAATAGGAGTGGTTTGCCTGCAAATATATTAGTCTTGGAAATGAAGTATACATAGGAGATAATGATACAGTTGATTATTCCCAATTTTGTTAAAAGAGCTCGAGTCCTGCAGCTAATGGCAGCACGTAGAAGCTACGTGAACCGATCGAAGATGTTCAACATCGTTGAGTGATGACGAGCAGCAGAGCATCGAAGCGGTTCATGGCGCGTCGGGCCTTTACTTTAATATTGGAGGTCGTACGCTGATACCATGGTTGTGCTGCGGAGACAACAACAATGGCTTGACTCGTCAGCACGCAGAGAATTAAAACAAAACCCAGTTCAAGATTGGCCGCTAGTGTTTGAAAATACGAAGAAAGTGTCGAATAAGAGAGGCTGTACAAATCAATGACAACGATGGAGACGACTGACACAGAGAATGATAATAACATGGCAATCAAGAGGAGGAGCACAACCACGAGAAGAGCGCACGCGATGAACGTGCCGTGAAGAAACGCCAGAAGAATTAAGTCTAAGTTGGTTGCTGGCGTCCGTGCCATTATCAATTTCTTAGTGAGAGAAATCAAAATGGTTTGCTTATTTAGCTTGGAATGGAGAATCAAAGTGCTTTGATGTGAAGAAACAGAGGAGAATAAAGTAACATGTCCCCCCATTCCATGCAAAGAATTAGAATCTGTGAAGGAAATGAAAAAAAGAGACGTCGACAGCAGGATTCGAACCTGCGCAGGCAAAGCCCAACAGATTTCGAGTCTGTCTCCTTAACCACTCGGACATATCGACGCTCGAGTGAATAATCTGTTGACTTGTTATGATCACTTTAATTTGGAAAATTTAAACGGCCCAATCCTTCAAAGGGCAAATTTTGGTCTCTCCCTGTAGGGGTTATGTAGTACGACCAGTGTCATTTTCTTCAACGGGGCATCGCTGACTTGAGGCTTGAGTTCAGTGCCACCACTAGAGGAACCAAAGTAATCATAATTCAGTCATGTGCCAAAGCTAAGTAAAGCAATGTAGCTAACACGGTCTTAACCTCGGAAAGGGGATGTCTTATTAGTATTAGCAATTTCAGGATTGTTGCTCGAGCAAGCCGCTCATTAGTCTAATTCTGTGGTTATTGATGAAAATTCAAAATCTTATCACCATACACTGCCAAGACACGTGCCGCAACAGCATATGTATTTACTAAGTAAACACTTGAGAGCATCAAATAAATGGTTAAATCGCTTTCAGTTTTAGACGAAGTAACAGCTAAAACCAAGAAAATGAGACGGCACTGAACAATTACATAGTTTCCATGCAAAGTTACAATTGGGGACGGTTTGCAGTTCGACCACCCTATCCTTCTGCAAAAATTCATTTGATCAAACAAAGCAGTCAATGCAGACGATCTATCACCCTTGCAACCGTACTGAAATATGTGTAGTGCTTTTTCTGCAAACACTTTCAGATGTTTTGGCAAAGAAGGAAAATGAACTAGCCAAATGTTGACATCAACGCGACATCTCAGCAAGGCATCTGCATAAATATGGGGTAAGTTGTACATTGTAACTACTACCTGGATCATCAGAGCTATGACTGTGCTTCTCAATTGATTCCTCCTACAGAACAAACTAAAAGGCAATCAACATACAAAACCACAGAGGTGGCAATAGGGGATATAGCATATAAATAGACACGTCCACGAAGTATTTCTTGTTTCCATTTGGCAATTAAACATCTAGGAAACGAAAATATATGAACAATTATGAAATTCAACTACTCAAGAATAGTGTAATAGTAAACAGAAACCAAAAAAAAAAAAAAAAGAAAGAAAGTCAAAGAATTTGCCATTTACCACTCAATTGACCCCTTTCACATCAAGAACTTCTTGCAAGTGGGGCAATGACATCAAGATTGTTCTTCAAGAACCATTTCTGAGGATAGAAGGCATTAGAAGACTCAAGAGGAAGAAGCCATGCCATGATTCTGGAGCACTCCTCCAGCAAACCCTCCATTTGGCTCTCATCTTCCACTATCTGTTCAACAAATGTGCTCGCCTGTATATGAAACTAATTAACTTACTAGTTGAGTCAATCCAAAGGGTGCTGTAAGTAGAGCGACATGTGTCAGAGTAGTCCTTCAGAGCCTACAAAGATACCGTAATCTAAATATTTCCTTTCATGGAAGGAAAAGTTTCACTCTAGCTTCTAGACACTACTGACTAATAAGCCAAGGAGATAAGCTCATCAACTTTCCAAAAACAGAATTGTTTGGAAATATACTCACTCCCTGCCTCTTTTCATTTTCGCAAAGATAAGTGCAAGATAAAAGTTTATTAACAGAAATGATACTGAATAATTGGCCACAACTTTCCTTTTAAGGAAATCTGTTACCTCTTATAAAATCTAAGCCATTAGTGAATTAATTCATGCCACAGACATCAAACTGGTGAGCCAGAAACTGTCGTAGCAAGTTATTGAGTTTCTTGATAAATTACTTGTAATAAAAAGGATATTGTTGCTTTAACATAATACTCGTCTATCATTATAGCTTGATCTCTTTTTATTTGTCTCATTAAATGGTGTCATTTTACCGAAAACTATGAGGATGATGAGCAGCCAAAGATGAATGAAGAGACACTAACTTGGAAACCATCCTTGACTGTATCGACCTGCCTAATAGGTTCAAGGGTTGGTCGATGCCATCGCTTTGGATCCCAGAGTATTGTACTATTGAAGGCAAATCCCAACATTTCAGCATGGAATCTCCGGAATCTCTCTCTTGGTTCATTTACATGCCATCCAATGACTCGAGTTCCATTACAAATAGGACCCTCCAAGATTGTATCCATTTTGTTTTCTGATAGTTTGGCCACTGTCCATGTTCCAAACCGCCTGCAAGTCCAAAATAAATGATGTACAGAGGAAAATATATTTATTACTAGTGTATGCGTTGAAAGCACACTAACAATCCATCTGTCATATCATTGCTGTAGAACCTAAAACCAATAAGCAAGTGCCGTAAGCGGAGTGTGCTTAGCTAGGAACCATGCCAAAATAAAGATATATAAAAAAAAAAAAAGACAGAAAAAGACAAACAAAAACAAAACAAAACAAAAAAGGGACCCATGGCTTTGAAACATGTGGACAACACCTGATTAATTAGAAGAATATGAAAAGGAAAGACTCATATCATTTCTGATAACTTATAAATCAAACAAACATGTCGAACCAGTTCAGATAGATTTGCCACTAGAGCTGAGTATTCATATTATAGAATCTAATTAATATAGAACCAAGATATTGGAGCTCTAAAATTCTTTCACCTACCAATAACAATAATGATTATATTGAAGGTTAAAGTCAATCAATCCAAAGACAGTTAACTATCACTGACAAGTAAAAATCAGCATACCTGATCTGTCTTAGTTCCTCAAAAAGATCAGTTAAATAGATGTTGTTTTCATCCGCAAAGTAGACAATCCCATCCAGATGGTGATTTTCAATGTGAGACAGTGCCACATTCCTCTGGTGGACTCTTGTATCCTTCACATCAGTTAAATTTTTTTTGCATACAAGGTGCCTGTACATAACCCCTGTTCTCCTAAGTACATCAGCAGTTTCCTCAGATTGGGATGTCATTTCTACAACTATCCACAATAGAGGAGGTTGGACCATTCTTAAAGTGTGCGCCAAACGGTTTAGATAATAAGCTTGAAACAGTTGAGCATACGTCGGGGTCACAACTATGATAAGTTTCCGAGATACCAAATCTGAATCTTGAGGAAGTGACTGGTTAGCAGAGTAATCATCCGAGAGCACATCTCTTAATTCATGTACCTCTGCTTGTGACTCTAATGTGGCATTATTCTTGATACCATCATTATCTACAGTTCCGTTTCTTGCCATACCATCATTATCTACAGTTACAGTTTCTTGCCATACCATCATATGTTTGAGAATTGCCAAAAGCATAAACCATCTCAAAGGTGAGTGCCTGTTGCTTTGACATGAGATTTGTTGACAAATTCATTGAAACAAAAGGTGTGAGTCCAATGAACACCCCAACCACAAAACAAATCAAGAAATGAAATAGAGCTCTCCGCCAAACTTGAGCCTTTGGTCTTGCCCTCTCAAGAGGCCTTGAAGATCTTGGCGATGAAACACCAAAAATCAAAGCTTGAGAGTCCAACGAACTGTGTAGATAAGATAGCAGTCCACCCGAGGATGCTGGGTGGTTCTGAGTACACGATGAAGACTTGGATAAAGGAGAAGCAACTTGACAAGCTTCCCCATTTAATAAAGTTCCTGCTCTCGGAACTGGAGACATGGTCCGTCTAATAGATGCCATTATAACAAAATCCAATCCAATTCAATCTCAATACTCAATATCTCTCACTATCTTAATAAATTAATCAAATCAACACTATGCAATGGCATTCCATAACTACAAAATCTCGAACAAGCTCATACTCAAAAAATGAAAATTTCTCTCTCATCTTAACAATGTGTAAAGAATCGAAGAACTTACAGTCAAGTTTTTTACTTAATTCACGGTGAACTTAGAAACAAACCCATCAATGCTACTTCAAATCAACCAAACGACGAGGTTCTGGAGCAAAACACTCAAAAGATCCCACTTCAAACGAAATGCGTAGACATATTACCGGGCACTGCATATGGGTTTTTAACGTTGTGAGCAAAGCAGCACGGACGAGACAGAACTTACAGCGCAGTGTTGTCCCTGCAAGAAACGCCGCCGTTTGGGGATCTATCTTCCCGTAAAGTTTGGCCGAAACTTTTGTCAAATCGAGCAAAAAATATAGGAGCTCGAAAAGTGTATTGGAATCTAAAATCGAGTCTTTTGAGTAGCGTACAAATAAAAAAAAATATAAATATATGGAGAAAGCGACAGTTCACAACACTGCCAAAGTCTCTTCCATTTACATACAATAAATCGAACAACACGAAGAAAAAAAACAGTAGATTTTTGTTTTGCTCTATGTCTGGATGATTATGACACCGGCAGTTTCATGGAATTTTGTATACAACCGAGGTCAATGGTTGAGATTTTGAGACCTGTGCGGCACGGCCACCTCTATTTAATAATCTCCCTCCGTTAAAAAATAACTATAATTTAATTTATTAATTTTGTAATTTTGTTTGAATAATTAGGCTTAATTTTGGTGTTCAATCACTTTCCACAAAAGCAAAATTAGCCAAGATTGTAATGATGAGGCAACATAAAATTTGTACCAAAAAAAAAAGCAAACGCCACGTTTTGACTCAATTTACAATTGCTGGAAAATACTCAATACTAATTTGGTCAAATTTCGTCATTAGTGTACAACTGTGTCATAGGATGACACTAATGTTGCCATTTTCTACTGATGACGAGTTTATTTATTTTCCTTTATATACAACGCAATCTATGAAAGATACGTTGTATAATTGATAATGACTCGTGAAATAATGTTGGCGTTTGATGAAAATACGTGGGACAATTTATACTTTTCTTATATAGGTTTTTAAAAAAAGTATAATTTTTTTTTTCCTTATAATTGGAAAAAGTATTAGGGAATGGTAATTGTGTAACAGTTATGCAATTATCATAATTAATTGTATATGCTTTTGTTATTTTCATAATGTTATGTATAGTTTTCTGATTTTGTTATGAATGGGGAAATAATACAATAACTTATTTTACAAAAAAGTGAAAATTAAAAAAAAAAAACGCTACACTCATAAAGAATGCTACATTTATAAAAGAATATAAAATGCTACACGTAAAGAATGTTATATTCATAAAAATATATAAATTAGGTGGTAGGATAGACGGCATGAACACGAGTTTCATACAAAAATATGTTAGGTTACCATATTATCATAGTCTAAATAAACTAATGTTGGGCTCATTTTTTTTTTTAGGTATAAAATTATAAAAGTCCAATTATAAAGTCTATATGCGTGTGAGTGTGTGTGCGCGTCTTTTTTTTTGTAAAACTATAACCCAAAAATCCTAAATCTTTCCATCAAAAAGGAAAAAGAGCCCAAAAAACGAATTCTTAACATTACAAAAAAAGTTTCTTTTGTGAGCCCAAATGAATAAATTCTCAAGAATCATTAGCAAAATTCAAATTTTTTAACAAACCAACAATAGCTTGTATTCAGTTGCGTTGTAGAAACTTGGACCATAAGTGATGTTTATCAAAACATAAGGGGAGGTTATTATAATATCTCAGAAGTTGAATTAATTTTTTTTTCAAGTTTTAATTATGATTAATTTGTTAACCAGAAGCCGGCTTTGATGTAAAGTAAACACAGTTCACTCACAAGTTCTTCTTACAGATTCAAATAACAAACTAAACACCTCGTGTTCTCAGATCCGTCTCTCGTCACTGGAGACGCAGAGAGAGATTAGCAATTGCCATCGAACATGGCGATTAGGTTCATAATTTTAACTCTACTATTTTTATCATCATGTACAATCCCTAGCTTATCGCTTTACGAAGATCAAGTCGGCCTCATGGATTGGTAAGCTATCAATTCTTCTCCGTTTATTTATTAAATTTATTCAACGATTGCGTATAACGATGAAACGTTGACGTTTTGATTTGTTCTTTGTTTTTTCCAATAATAATCAATTTAGGCATCAACAGTACATCGGGAAAGTGAAGCACGCGGTGTTTCACACACAAAAGACCGGAAGAAAGCGTGTGGTTGTGTCCACTGAAGAGAACGTTATAGCGTCGCTCGATCTTCGCCATGGAGAAATTTGTTAGTTTATTTTCCTTCTTTGATTGTATTTGAGTTAATTGGTGATGCGTGAATGGAGTTGTAACCGAGGTGTTTTTTGAGTTTTAACAATAATGAAATTGGATTGGCTGGTGCTGTGCAGTTTGGAGACATGTTCTTGGGACCAATGATGTTGTTGACGGAATTGATATCGCATTGGGTAAATGTGAGTAATGGCATGCAGAATGATTGCTTTTATCATGTGCTTAAAATAAATCTATGTTTGCTACTCTTGTTTTATGGTTATTAACTGTCAGTACAATTTGATTTTTGTTCTCATAGTTAGTTGGTCAATGCCGGATTTCTTTTAATGACAACATAAGGCATTATCCGCGTACTAGTAAATGTTTTTGTTCTTTTTCGAATGACAATGATACTGAAATTGCCGTCTTGTGCCCATTTATTTTACTCGGTTACATAGTACAAACATAATCATATGTAATTGGCCTTTTTTACCTTTTCGAATTTCGTTAGCCTTGAATATGTACATATATTTTTCCCTTTTTGGCATTAAGTAGAGAAGGGGCTGGTCGAGATATATTCATGAAGTATTCTTGAATGTTTCTTTCAATTCTTTCAGATGTCATCACACTTTCATCGGATGGAAGTACTGTAAGAGCATGGAATCTTCCTGATGGGCAGATGGTGTGGGAATCTTTTCTTCGGGGTTCAAAGCACTCAAAGCCGTTGTTATTGGTGCCAGTGAGTAATAACATCTAGTGACATGTTACATTAACTGGAATATTCTACATTGAACATCTTTCAATTTTCTGCTTGTGGTTTTGATTTTAACCTCTCTCTCTCTCTCTCTTTTTAAAGAAAAAATTCCAAACTTGAATTGAAATCATTTTTTCATTTACAAAATTACATACTATCCACATCACAGAAAGCTCTTATATTGGACTGGTCTTGCTTCACCTTGCATATTATCTTGATTTCCTCCCTTTTTGAAATTCCCTTTCATTCTCTTGAATCTTCCTCAGGGTAATTTACACAGCTCTGTAACTTTTATAGCAATTCATGCCAAATTTTGACTAAATATGTGGTTAACTGAAGCTGCATTATGCAGACAAATTTGAAAGTTGACAAGGACAGTCTGATCCTTGTTTCCAGTAAAGGGTGTCTCCATGCTGTTTCAAGCATTGATGGTGAAATTCTTTGGACCAGGGATTTTGCAGCTGAAAGGTTTGTCTAATTTGGAATATTGTCTATCAAAAATTTCTTTTCTAGGCAAACTTTCTTAACATCGGAGAGCTATTGATACATTGTGGTCTCTCTTTTTGCAGTGTACAGGTTCAGCAGGTAATTCAGCTTGATGAAAGTGATCAAATATATGTGGTAGGATATGCTGGTTCTTCTCAGTTTCATGCATATCAAATCAATGCTATGAATGGGGAGTTGCTGAATCATGAAACTGCTGCCTTTTCTGGTGGTTTCGTCGGAGATGTTGCATTACTTTCAAGTGACACACTTGTGACTCTAGATACCACGCAGTCAATTTTGGTAACAGTAAGCTTTAAGAATAGGAAAATTACCTTTCAAGAAACACACTTATCAAACCTTGGTGAGGATTCTTCGAGGATGGTGGAGATATTACCTTCATCACTGAAAGGAATGTTTATTTTAAAGATAAATAACTACAAGCTATTTATAAGACTGACCAGTGAAGACAAGTTGGAAGTTGTGCATAAAGTTGATCGTGAAACAGTTGTTAGTGATGCTCTTGTATTCTCTGAGGGTAAAGAAGCATTTGCTGTGGTTGAACATGGAGGCAGTAAGGTTGACATTACAGTGAAGCCTGTTCAGGACTGGAACAATAATTTGGTTCAAGAAAGCATTGAAATGGGTCACCAAAGAGGGCTTGTCCATAAGGTCTTCATAAACAATTACCTCAGGACAGACAGGTCTCATGGATTTAGGGCTTTGATTGTCATGGAAGATCATTCACTTTTGCTGGTGCAACAAGGTAAGATTGTCTGGAATAGGGAAGATGCTCTTGCCTCAATAATAGATGTGACAACATCAGAGCTCCCCGTGGAGAAGGAAGGTGTATCAGTTGCGAAAGTGGAGCATAGCCTCTTTGAATGGCTTAAGGTATGAGTTTCTGGAAATGGTAAATTGAGATCATGTTGGTAAAGGAAGCACTGATTACATTTACTCTAAATAAATTGTTAATTAATAGTTTTCATATCTGATCTTTAATTTGTTCAGTCAATTCAAAGATAAGTACACCATTTCCGTGCCATCACATAATTTATTGTAGTATGGAGCAGACAAAATTCTTACTACAATATGTGTCTTCTTGGTAAAGCATAAACTGGTTGGAAGAGTGGCTTTGCAGTTTCATTGTCTTCAAATATAATACATTTACTGCTGTCATGCTTCGGTCCAATTGAACATGCATATCTTTGACTTGATTTCCTTCTGCATTTGGATTTTGACGTTCTTCTGTCGTTCTAAGGGACACATGCTGAAGCTGAAGGGGACCTTAATGCTTGCAAGCCCTGAGGATGTGGCAGCCATACAAGCTATTAGGTTGAAAAGTTCTGAGAAGAGCAAAATGACCCGAGACCACAATGGTTTTAGAAAGCTGCTGATAGTGCTCACTAAAGCTAGGAAAATTTTTGCCTTACACAGTGGAGATGGACGGGTTGTTTGGTCTCTCTTGCTGCATAAGTCAGAAGCATGTGATTCTCCAACTGAGCTGAATCTGTATCAGTGGCAGACACCTCATCATCATGCAATGGATGAGAATCCATCTGTTCTTGTCGTTGGCCGCTGCAGAGTTAGTTCAAAAGCACCAGCTATACTTTCTTTTGTTGATACTTACACTGGAAAGGAGCTCAATTCATTCGATCTTGTTCATTCGGCAGTACAAGTTATGCCACTGCCGTTCACAGATTCAACTGAACAGCGTCTACACCTACTGGTGGATGATGACAGGCGGATTCATTTATACCCGAAAACGTCTGAAGCCATAAGTATTTTTCAGCAAGAGTTTTCAAATATATACTGGTACTCTGTTGAGGCTGATAATGGCATTATCAAAGGGCATGCAGTAAAGAGTAAATGCGCTGGTGAGGTTTTGGATGATTTCTGCTTTGAAACCAGGGTTTTGTGGTCAATTATATTTCCAATGGAATCAGAAAAGATCATTGCAGCTGTTTCAAGAAAGCAGAATGAGGTATATTGTCTAAAACTGTTTTATTTGTTTTAAGGTTTTCTTGTCAAATGTGCAAATGCCAATGCCATTTTCGTGTTCTCCAGGTTGTACATACTCAAGCAAAGGTTACATCAGAGCAGGATGTAATGTATAAATATATATCGAAAAACTTGCTTTTCGTAGCAACTGTTGCTCCAAAAGCCAGTGGTCATATTGGATCTGCTGATCCAGACGAGGCATGGCTGGTTGTATATCTTATAGATACTATAACCGGTCGAATATTGCACCGTATGACTCATCATGGGGCACAGGGTCCTGTCCATGCTGTGAGTTCGCTGCCTGTTTTCTGATTTACTTGTTCATATGCATACAATTTATTGGTTCAATTGTTTTTTTTTGCGGTGTAGGTTTTGAGTGAAAACTGGGTTGTGTACCACTACTTCAATCTTAGAGCCCACAGATATGAGATGTCAGTCACTGAGATTTATGACCAGTCTAGGGCGGTATGCCTATGAACTTTAATCTTATAGCATTTTTGTTATCTTTGATTGTATGAATTCATCTTTTTTTTAACTGAGTATTCTCACAGGAAAACAAAGATGTTTTGAAGCTTGTTCTTGGGAAGCATAATCTTACTGCACCTGTTTCTTCATATTCACGACCAGAGATTACTACTAAGTCTCAGACTTACTTTTTCACCCATTCAGTGAAAGCAGTTGCAGTAACATCAACTGCCAAGGGTATAACCTCAAAGCAGCTTCTCATTGGTACAATTAGTGATCAGGTTAGTTAAGTTTTTGAGCAAAACCAGATTTTTCTGTGTTGGTTTTTTTGTTTTTTCAATACATAATTAGACTTTTTTGCTGTTATTTTGTTTTGCAAAGATTGATAGATATATTTGAAATGATGCTCCGTTTCTTTTCTGAACTATCTTATAGGTTCTGGCACTTGATAAGCGTTTCCTGGATCCTCGACGATCAATTAACCCTACTCAAGCTGAGAAAGAAGAAGGAATTATACCTCTTGCAGATTCATTGCCAATCATTCCTCAGGTCAGTTGCCATATTGTTCTACCCCATCAACTATCAAGCTCTTTGAGATTATTGATTCAATATTCTTTTCTGAAGCAGTTATGACAGTTAATACACTGCTGCTTTAATGAACTGTGGTATACTATGTTTACCAATTCTTGAACCTTGCGATGCATTTGCAAGCTGTGGGGAGTGTTTAATTGGAGCTTACAATTGGCTGTGTTACTTTTGAGTTTGTCATCCTGCTCGTCATATTTTTTTGCTTAAGCATGTTATTTTGTTAGGAAAATACCCAATTAGGTTAGTAATTATTCTTCATTGAGAGTGTGGTACATTGGGGGTGTGCGCACCAATCCAATGGAATCAAATCATATGTATGAAAATTTACCACATACCAAGCGGTTGTCCGTGCATCAAGTGTAGGGAAGTTTTTGAAGTTTGGTTTTTGCTTGCAAGGATATGCTAATTTTGCTTCTTATAACATGATTCTGCACATGCTGATTGGTACAATAAAACACTGATTGTTAATCCATATTGATTCATAATTGCTGCTGCAGTCTTATGTCACACATTCCCTCAAGGTGGAAGGTCTTCGAGGCATACTGACGGTGCCTGCCAAGCTGGAATCAACCACCCTCGTTTTTGCATATGGTGTGGATCTCTTCTACACTCGACTAGCCCCCTCAAGAACCTATGATTCACTCACAGAGGATTTTAGTTATGCCCTACTTCTCCTTACAATAGTTGCACTTGTTGCGGCGATCTTTGTGACATGGGTTTTGTCCGAGAAGAAAGAGCTTCGCGAGAAATGGAGGTGAGATAGTTTCAATTGTAGCAACTACTAGCAAACCTTGTACCCTAACTTTTTATTTTTTTGGGGCATATGTTGGTCTTTAATTGATTTAGATCAGATGATTTACTCCTGACTTGTAAGTTATCTTAAACTGTAGCAATTTTACTCGAAAAGGCAATTTTTTTGGTTACAAGCTTCGGAATGGAATATTTAAATCCAGAGGTCTTTTCCTCAAATCTCTTGTAAATCTGGCTTTGCAAAGACTAAAAGCAGTATTTATTTTAGATCCGCCAGTTCCTACTTGTTAAAGCAATGGTTTGAATTTGATGATGCTGTTAATTCGGCTAACAATATGCTATCATTGTAGCCACTACTAATCAGTCGAAAATTAAGAGCTTTACGAATTCAATGAAAAGTTAAAAAACTGAAGCAGAGGATTATGAATACACACAGCCAAACATGACAACTAAAATGAGCTGCTGCCTCAAAAAGCAAGTGTATCAATCAATCAATCTCCCCGACTGGGACACTGGGCCACCGGCCATGCAAGTCTAATGCCATTTGCACTGCAAATCTGGAGTAACAGTTACAGTGTCACGGTGGGTAAATTTAACTCGGTGGCCAGCTTATAATCGCCTCACCATCATTATCAACTTGTACAGCAGGAGGAGGAATGCAGGATGGGAAATCATGTTCATTGATTGAAAATGAAACCCATTTAAATTATTATTGTAAGTTTGTAACAAGGGTTTAACAACTGCTGCAGTGGCAGTAGCAGTGTCTCACTGAAGGACCCTGCAGTCACCATCATCTTCAGAGTCACGAGCACCCCATCCGCATAACCTTAACCTACCTTCAAACGCACACCGTCCTCCTCCTCAGATTTCACCTCCATAATTTTAATGATCTGGCAAGCAAATGAAAAGTCACCACCCGAAGCTCAAAACCCAGCCACGTCCCCTCTTCTCTTGTGGCTTCTTTTGCCACTGCACTCAATCCGTACTCAGCCCGACTAACTCACACTCCCCTCCTCTCCCTTTCACTCCCGAAGAACCCCCGCCTCCGCCTCCGCCTCCTCCTCCTCCTCCTCCACTTCCACCGCCACCACATCAACCAGAATCCTCGTCCTCGTCTTCGTCCACCTCCCAAAGCTTCACCCAATGGAAATTCCCTCTCCCAACTTCCCCACTCCACCAACGGTTCCGAACCGACCCGAAACCCGAACCTGACCTCCCGCCTAAACCTTTACCACCTCCCATTCCCTTCACCAGCCTCCAAGAGCTCTTCCACCTAGCCGAGCTCCAGCTCAGCTCCGGCTCAGACTCCGACCGGCTCGCCGCCCTATATTTACTCGAACGCTCGCTCGTACGCAACCCGCCGTCGGATCAAGCTTGCCAGCCAGAGCTGATGCGCGGTGTGGTTGGTAATCTGAAAAACAAAGCGGGGGCAAAACCGGCGACGAAAATTCTACTAGCGCTATGCTTGGCGGAGAGCAACCGCCGCGTTGCGGTGGAGGCGGGGGCCGTTGGGGCGGTTATTGAGGTGGTGGCGGAACTGGACGGGGCCGCGGGGGAGAGAGCGTTGGCGGCGCTTGAGCTGATGTGCACGGTGGCTGAAGGGGCGGAGGAGACGCGTGCGCATGCGCTCGCGGTTCCCGTGATGGTCACGATGATGGGGCAGATGGCGGGGAGGGGGAAGGAGTATGCGCTTAGCGTTCTTGCCGTGATTTACGGCGGAGGCGATCAACTAGTGGTGGCAGCACCGCCGGAGGAGGTGGCACGTGCAGTTGAGCTGGCGTTGCAAGGGAATTGTACTCCTCGAGGGAGGAGGAAAGGGACCCAGTTACTGAAGTCGCTTAACGAGTACGGACAACCAGATACGACACAGGATGAGATGAACGGCTGTGATTCGTAGTTGATGATTAATGACCGTATATTATTGTGTGGGCTCTTATAAATTATCAAAATTAAGAAAATGTTATGTTATTATTTATGTTTTTATGTGGATAAATTTATTATTACTTTTTGAAAAATTATCATTTGTATATTTTAAATTTACTCTATTAAAAAATATATTACAATAATACATTAACTTAATAAGAATTTCAAGTGCAATAAAATATAACTCCAAACAACAAAAAAGAGAATTCCTATAAACTAAATTAATTTGGACACTTTATAAATAGTCACTATCCCATTAAAGAAGTTTATGAGTGTTTCAATTTCACACAAGTGAAATGATATAATAGTGTAAAAACGACATGTCATTTTTACAATTATTTATAGGACGACAAATTATTTTATTTGGGATAATATGTCTTTTTTATGCAGATAATATATTATTTTTTATAAGAATTTTTTCAATCTTCAAAAAAATCAAATTATCTTTATGACATCACCACTTATAAATGGTAGCTAACGAATTAATGATCGATAAGTAATTTTTGTCAACTTAAATGAATGATTAATATATCCTTAAAATATTATAATATTTTTAATAATAAAATAATTTATAATATACGAATAATAATTTCTCTTAATTTTTATTAGAGGCTTCACAGTTATCACCGTGAAATAAAAAGAAAAAAAAAAGCAAATTATTGCTCTAGGTCCAATTTACAAGAAAAAAGATTATTAATGTATGAAAGTCACCAATGACATTTTAATTTGAAAATTGAAAGAAGTGGGTCTCTGAAGCAACTGTCGTTGGGTAACAGACTCACGTGGTGGGGTTCGACATTCGCAGGGCAAATCGTTGTAGCCTTGTAGGATTTGGGTGACTGCCTGAGCCTGACTGCAGACGCCTAATGGGCCCGAGAAGAAGATGATGGTTCATAATCGGCCGAATTAATAAGACGAGCATTCTTTCCACACCCATTTAAAATTCTTATAAAACCTCACCTTTGTAATCATAATTCTATTGCAAGAGAAATTACGCAAACGGAATGAACAAGAATTTTTTTTAAAAATAATAAGATAAATATGAGTTTAATTAAATTTAAAAAAATTATACTTGCAAATCATTAATCCTCTTATCTTGTTATAAAAAATTAATATTTAATTAAATTTTATTATAATCTTTCGTCTTTTCCTGTAACTTTAAAAAAAAAAAATCAAAATAGGAGCTTTAAATAAGTGTTAGAAGCTTTACTCTGACAAAAAAAAAAAAAGAAATGTGAGATGGACCATACGATGAAGTGATGAGACCCAATTGCATTATTTTTGTTGGTCCACTTGCAGCTAACAGACAGTGGGGGCAGTTCAATCAAATTTAGGCGGGCCTTAGGGCAAATTATTTTAGGTTAAACCTTCTTAAAAATTTGGTGAAAAATGTATGTATTAATTTCGTAATAAATTTTTTATTTTAAATAATTTTTTTCCTAACTTTTTGATATGTAAAACTTTTATATTATGAATTTCTCTAATATGTAAAACTTTCTATCATTCAATAATAGTATTTTTTTACATTATAATTTATTAATAAATTTATAACTTATTATAACTAATAAAATTATATAAATTTGAATAAATTTGAATAATATTAATTTAAATTTAATAATAATATAAATAATAACATAAAATATTAATGCAATTTAACTATATTAAATTAATATAAAACATTAATATAATATAATATTTAATTTAAATTAATTAAAAAATAATACAGTACAGTTCAGCACCAAGTATTGTACAATATTATTATAATATAATATTAATGCAATACAACATAATACAATACATCAGCATTAAAATAATACAATACAACATAATACAATACAGTGTACCAAACGCACTCTTAGGGAAAAATAGTTGTAATGCAATAATACAATAAATGAATATAAAATAATAATTGAGTTGACTCTAAATTTAAGAATTCATTTTCATTGTTTTAATTTTTAAAAAATGAGTTTATCATACATTAGGTACATTCATCAGTAGCGGGGCTTAGACAACCATTTAAGTTGCCTAGGAGAAAATAACAACTCTTGCTAATAATGATAAACATTTGATACATTTTATAAATATTATCTTAATCTTAATAATCTAAATTTAGGAATTCATTTTCATTGTTTTAATTAAAAAAAATGAGTTTATCGTACATTAGGGATATTCATTAGTAGGGGGCCCTAGACCACCATTTAAGTTGCTTAGGAGAAAAGAAAATAACTATTCTTACTAATAATGATAAACATTTGATACATTTTATAAATATCATCTTAATCTTAATCATTTTTACAAGAAAAATAATTTGATTATCCAATAAATGAGAATCACCACACCAAAATTTAGATGAAAATATTAAAATAATTTGGTTATATTGACCTAAAAACATTTTTAACTTTGTGTCGCGCCGTGCTTAATAACAAGCTTGTTGGACCGCTTCAAAATTTACAAAATATTATTGCTTGATTATAATATCATTAAGAAGTTTGTTCTGTTATTCATACATTATTTAATTTTTTAATTAAAGATTTTAATGTCATTCCAAAAATTTTTATTGGTTTTTGAAATTTAACTTCTTAAAAAATATATATAAATAAATCATGTGAATTATATCGTGTATTTAATTCAACCAATAATAATATGTCACATCAATTTATACAATATTATTCGTATCATCACTCTTGTCGATATTATAGTGCTTCAAATAATTAAATGATCTACTAAGAATAAAATGTTATTTCTATGTATGATAACTTATCAATGTATTATGTTTTTGGGTCATTTCGATTGATTCTTGCATGCATCAGGCATAATCCATCATATTCAATAACAATATCTACTCAAAACAACACGGACCCTCGTCTTGAGCCTATGCTGTGCTCCGGCCATTCATATGCGTTTTCATTTAAAATTTATTTAATTTTTCTTAACATTTTAAAAATCGAAATGTTTATAATTTTAAAAATCGTCATTTTTGTTTTTGTATAATATAAATTGTAACTTTTTTTTTTTTTTTTAATTGGTGAAAGCATCACATTAACATATTGGTATTGAAAAGGTCTCAGCTGGTACCACAATGGCCACTCAATTGCATTATTCTAAAATTAGTGGTCTATAAATATGTAAGTGGTGGAATGTAATTAGGTAGCATTAATTATGTGCTAACACATGGTGGTAATGTTGTCACCTAAAACTTTTTGTCTTTCTCTATGGTGAGGATCTAATGAGTCTTTTTCGGAGGCACCAACGACAGCATAAAATCCAAATAAAATCATAGAAAATATTCAAATTATAAAGAACAATAACTATATATATATGTTTGTGTATAATCTGCCAATTTAATACAAAAAAAATTTGATTACAGAAATTGCTTTTGCATATCTCTCCTGTTTATTATGTTAATTGATTGAGAGTCAAATAAAGAACTCTTTTGACAATGAATTGATATAATTAGCTGGCTTGATTCTATTGAGAATATTCATGATATCTCAGAGATATTGATACCATTAGCTGGCTTCGTTTTTGAAGATCTCTGAAATTTTGGTTCAAATCTTTATCGCCGCCCCAACATTAAAACCAAGAGTTGCATGTAATTCTCTAAACCCACCACGCGTTTTGGCCACTTATTTGATTTTGTATAAGTAAATCATTTAGAATGTGAACATTCATTAAAATTCAACAATCATGACACATAAACTATCATAAATAAATAAATAAATAAATAAATAATATTATTGTCGTTCGCAAGGCCCCCCAAATAACTTGTTCTAGAGTTCAAAGCAACTCTCATTTTTAGCTTCAAAGCATTAGTGAGTGCCTTCACACATGGTCTCATAAATTTCCATTCATCTATCTAACTCAACAACCAACACGTACAGTCCAAAGCAAAAGATCTAGATGAATTATTTCTGGAAGCTCATAAGCGTCGTGCACGTAGTGATCACATGGGGTTCAGTATCAACGATCGAGGCCATGCCGCCGCCCCCGCCGGTTCAATGCAACCAAACCGGCGGATGCATCCTTAAAAACGCGTACGGTGCATGGGGTGACAGAAAAGATTGCCATGTTTCAAATGTAACGTACCCAAAAACCGAAGAAGAGCTCCGTTTGGCCGTGGCGCATGCAAGTAAAAACAAGCTTAAGGTCAAAACAGTAAGCAAATTCTCGCACACAATACCAAAACTGGCCTGCCCTTGTTCGCAGTCACAAAACACGTTACTCATAAGCACAGCTAAGTTGGATTCCAATATTGACATCGATGTGGCCAATTTGGCCGTGACTGCAGACGCCGGCGTTCCGTTGCGGCAATTGATTGATAGAGTTGAAGAAGAGGATTTAAGCATAGTGGCAGCGCCGTACTGGGAAGGTGTGAGCGTTGGAGGAGTGATAAGTACGGGGGCACATGGAAGCTCGTGGTGGGGAAAAGGAGGGGCTGTTCATGATCACGTCATTGGGCTGAGTCTTGTTGTTCCGGCGAAAGAAAGCGAAGGGTATGCCAAGATTATCAGAATTGAAGCTAACGATCCTCTTCTTGATGCAGCAAAAGTTTCGTTGGGGTTGTTAGGTGTCATCTCTAAGGTCAGTTATTATTTTTTTTTTTAACAAATTTTTTTGTTGTGTTATGTTTTGGATTTGACGATGTTACTATAATGTACTGTTTTTATGGATTGTATAGTTGCTTTATAAAGGGATAAATTATCATTTAATGAATTAATTTTTTTATACAATATTGTCCTCTATTTTTTAAATAATGTTAAATATTTTGTCCGTCCTTCTATGCATTTAAATGTTATTTTTAAAAATAAAAAAAACAGTGAGCAATGATCAAAATGTTTATCATTCCTCATTGAATGTTAGGCTTTTTATTTTTATTTTTTTCCACTTAAAAAAGTAACTAATAATAGGAATATCTCTACCTTCCAAATTATATTTAAAATATGGGGAGTAAATAATAAAAAATGAGGCATAACCCGGAAAAGGATAATTAATTACCATTCTAAAAGTGGAATCAATCAATGTCCACAATTACAAATATACTTTTTTCTTTTTTTTAAAGTCAATGTCATGCGTTCAAAGTTTGCTTTTTTAAAAAACACACCTTTACTTCCAAGTTAAAAAAAAAAAAAAAGAATCAATGAACATGGTTATGATTAATACTGCCTAGTGGATATATTGATGAATAAATATGCATTTGAAACAAATTACAGGTAAAGCTCTCACTGGAACCGGGATTCAAAAGAAGCATAACATTTAATTTCACAGATGATGCTCACATTGAAGATATATTCATGGACCATGCAAAGAAACATGAATTTGGGGACATCACGTGGTACCCATCTAGACATACAGCTGTTTACAGATATGACGACAGAGTTCCTTTAAATACACATGGTGATGGAGTAAATGACTTCATTGGCTTTCAAGACACTTCTATTTTGATCTCCAAATCAACTAGGGCAGCAGGTAAGTTCCAGTATTCATCTTCTGTTTAATATGTCTTACAGTGTACAAGAGAGTCTGATGGTCTAAATTGAACCATTCAATTTAGTCACCCACCCTATGATTAGTCGCTTTTTAAATATATCTATGTAAGCGTCAAATTTGATCAAATGAGCACATAAATAGATTATATGGGACGTCTGTCACAAGTAATAGCTTATCTTACATGAGATATATTGTCTCAATAATACTACCTAATCAAGTCAAACCATGTGACCTAAAATTCTTTTTTCTCAGTTTCATGATTGATCTATTTCTAAAGTGCATGTATAAGTGTCCAAATTTTATTGAATAGGTGCACAGATAATAATGTGGTTGCACCTATTTTATGTTTAAATTAATATTAAAATTTTTCATTTGTATGTATGTTTTATAATTTAGATTTAAGGATAGATCAATTTGGCTATTTATAAGGGACTTACATTTTAAGATGTCTGAATGTACTGGAGAACTCTTAATTAAAGTTGATATATAGTGTATGTGCTGGCTGTTAATTTGATTATGAAAATGCAGAGAAAGCATTGGAGACAGCCAAAAATGCAAATGGCAAGTGCACACTAGCAGCTACGGTTCTGGGGTTCAAGAAACTAATAGCAAATGGATTCAAGAACAATGCTCTAATCTTCACAGGCTATCCTATAGTGGGTCGCCAAGGAAAATTGCAAACTTCAGGTGCTTGTTTATACTCAAGAAGAGTTGACACCTCTTGTGCTTGGGATCCCCGAATCAATGGCCTCTTCTTTTACGAAACAACTGCAATATTTCCTGTTAACAAGTTTAAAGATTTCATCAGAGACGTAAAGAAGCTGAGAGACCTTAAACCGGGAAATTTTTGCGGGGTTGATAATTACAATGGGTTCTTGATACGTTTCATCAAAGCTTCAAGCGCTTATCTAGGGCAATCTGAGGATTCAATAGTTGTTGATTATAACTATTATCGGGCCGATGACGCTTCAACCCCAAGATTGAATCAAGATGTGTGGGAAGAAGTTGAGCAAATGGCATTCGTCAAGTATGGGGCAAGGCCCCATTGGGCTAAGAATAGGAAATTGGCATTCCTGAATGTGCAGCAAAAGTATGCAAACTTTAGCAGGTTTCTTGCTGTGAAGAAACAAATGGATCCACAAAATATGTTCTCCAGTGAATGGTCTGATGAGATTTTATTTGGAACCGAAGCTGCTAAATTCGATGGATGTGCCTTGGAGGGGCAGTGTATTTGTTCAGAAGATAGACATTGTAGCCCAAGCAAAGGGTACTTTTGCAAGCCTGGTTTCGTCTATCCTGAGGCCAGAGTCTGCAGGTTTTCACAATCCTCAATGACTAGTATTGTTTGATAAATATGCAGATTTGACGTGGTTACTTTTATTATTTGACATGATAAAAAGTTTCATCTATCATATATATGTCGTTTGTTTATTTTAATTCTTTGAAAAAAGTTAAAAAAAAAAGAATTAGTTAAATCAGCGCAACAAGAAAAATCATATACTAAAATAGTTCTTTTTATGTAGTAAAAGATTCATCTTACATTAGCGTATGCTTACTGAAAGAGAAAGAACAGAAATGTTTATAATTCATAATAATAAATAAATTGTTCATCTCATCACTGATCTGAGATGACCCATACACATCGATCAACAGTATCCACAAAAATCAAACTTTCACGTCATCTCTGGAACATGATTTGGGGAAATGATTTTAGCCATTCGCGAAATTTTTGCTCTTATTACGTATTTCAGTTGATTTCAGATGTTACAACAATAAGTGGATAATATAAATGTGGGTGCATTTGGGATCCACCAAGACGATGACACCATCGCTAACAAGCAAGGATAGCGTCAAATATAATTAATATTTGACGAGTAAACAAATAAATACAAACACGCCAATGTAAATGGGATCCATGTGACGAGTATATATAAGCCTCCAGATTGGTATTCATATTTAAGAACAGTACTCCTGCAGAAGACAAAAATAAAGACATAAGCGTATATAAAGAAACATCACAAATGAAGATGCAAATTAAATATTTTTTACACAAATGGATCAGCATGACATGAATTTGTTATAATTGATGCAAAAATTCAAAGATAAGAAGACTCCGTACGTTATAATTGTCTATATATATATATACTTTTTTTTTTTCAATCATCAGTTCAAACGAATATACAGAAGATTGTCGTAACTTGTAAAGCTTTAGTGCATTTGATTGAGCATCGAAAATGTATATCATGATGATCAAAAGAAACTTAATTTTAATTTATGGTGGGTGGGACTTGGATTTAATTAATAAGTTTATTTAGAATAATAACGAGGAGGTATACGAAAATGTCAAGAGGATTCTTCTTTATGAGATCAGGCAGGCAGCCACTTAACAGTTTACTTTTCATGCATGTCTCTAATTGTCAAAACTGTTCTCAATGTATCATAATAATATACGTGGGGCATTGGTACATGAACTACTTCAATTAAAAATTAATAACATAAAATGAAATGCTTAATTATCCGAATGTCTTAGAATGAATTACAGAAAATATGTAGAGAGAAAACCCATACAAAAAAAAAAAAAGAAAAAAATCAATTTTAGGAAAGAATTTTATTTGAAATTTTATCCGAAGCTCTTCTCGTAACCCTAGGTTTTGGTTAATTAATACTGTGTTTTCATCCAGTTATGTATATAAAGTAATAAAGTAATACTGTGTTTTCAACTTAATGCTGTGCTTTCATCCAGATACAGAAACAGCAGACTCCCTTCATTTTATCATAAAAGTTTTGGAACATTCTTCAATTAATCCAAATATAAAGTAATAAATTAAGCCCTTTTTCCACAATCAAGTGCTGCAATTCGCGAAACAACAGTCGACATTTTACAAGTAAATGCATGGTGGAAACAAGTGTAGAAAGCACCAAACCATGGGCCAATTGGACAGCATCTGACTTATTGTAGCAACTGGACGGTATATATATATATTGATTCTTAATTGGAACTTTGTAAATCTTTATCATCAGTGACTACCTAGCTCTGTTCATTTTTTATTTATTTTTATTCTTTATTCTTAAATACAAATGTCTCGTACTTCAACTTAATTTATATGCTCCATTAGCCATTAACCAACCGTGATAATGAGAACAAATTTGTGTACATACGTTCAAATCTGCTGATGAAATCAGTATCAGAAAAATCAGTCTACGTCGACTTTGCGTCACAAAACCGCATCTTCAAAAATAGAATATTTATGTATATAGTGCTGACTTGATCCTTAAACTTTAGAAAAGCTTTAAATCATCTGATTTAATATTATTATACTACAAAATCACCTGATTTAATAATTTTTTTTAAAATTTTTTTATTAAAGTATAGGATTCGTATATTGGATTATTTCTATATATGTGTGTGTTCTAATGTAAAATCCCTAATCATATTAAAATCAAGAATAATTTGAAAAGGTAAAATAAATATCAACTTCAATATAATATATTTTTTCTTGTAGTGTATTAAATTTTTTTTTTATCTCCTTATCTTTTTCGCTTATCTCTAACTTTAACATGGTTAGGAATCCCTGTTGGATAATATATATATATCTTCTCTAATGAGGCCATCCACACTTTGTTAAGGTGAGGATACATATTAAAATACAAAAAAAGTATAAATTTTAATATATTAAAGATTGTGTTTTTTTATCAGTTAGTGACATACTCATTTTGTTAAAATAATGATGATGATGATAATGATTATTATTATTATTATTAGTGACGTATTTTTTTTTTTTCTAGTGAGGTCATCTTCACTTTCTTAAAGTGAGGAGATGTACAATAAAATACAAAATAAATATAGATTTTAATATATTGAAGACTGTATTTTTTTTTGTCTATTAATTTATTGAAATATGTATTTTAAATGTCAACTAATGACATTTTTGCGAGAGAATATATATGTGTCTATGTTAATTTTGTATAAAACATTCAAGACAGCTATGCTTGCCAAAACATCTATAATACATTTTCTAAAAGGTATCTTTTAATATTTTTAACCGGGTTTCATCATCAAAACATGGATAAAACATTTTCGTACACGTAAATTGACATTGGCATCTGATCGCCCCTTCGAATTTCTAATGAAATAATCATTGTCTTTAAAGCCAAAAAAAATAAAAAAACAGAAAATCTGAAAAAAGAATTAATGAATGGTCCCCCATTGGTTTAGGAATTTAGCAGCAGTGTCATTTCCATATTAATTGAGGCAATCAATTGAACACCATTTAATCCCATTAAGAATGAAATTCAATTGATATTGAGTAGGATCCGATCTGGGTTCTTTTAAGGACAATCCATTGACATCAAACAAATTTTCCAGGATAAAAAATAAATAAATCCGGCAGAAAAATCCCAGAGAGGCATTGAAGCAGTATTCTCTGCATATTGGTGCACAATAAAAAAAAAAAAAAACTTTCATCAAAGGAAAATCACATTAAATAAACCATGAGACCTCTTTTTTTTTTCTTTTTCCCCTCTTTGTACTTTTATAATGAAAAAATAAATAATTAAAAAAGATAACCGAGACAGTCTTATTTTAGCTACACAATCTCATTCTGCCCTAAGCTCTTGTTTCTTACAAGTCTGTAACATAAAGTTATTATCAACTCCAAGTTTATTGATGGCAATTGAAACACAAGCATCTGCATATAAATATCAGCCGATGCCCCGTGCTTTTGTTTTCCCATTCCCCCTTCCTGCTCAGGGATGGAACTGAAGCACAGAACATTTGCAGTAACAAAACAAGCCTTGTAAGGTAGTAAATCAAGATACAACACCAAAACAAAATTACACACATTTAACTATATTCTGGAATGTCAAGGTGTATGGAAGTATATACAGGCCTCACCCTGCTCCCAGCACATCTTTCGAAGATTGGTTTGGACATTAAAACTGCCCATTATGATTGAAATTGAATACTCCCCATAAAATTATCAGCTTGCACATGGCATAATGCTATTAGCTACATGGTGTTTCAGCACCCTTCTCAGTCGAAATGAAATCTCAAGCTTTACCTGCTGACATAAAAATATATAAAATCCTGAGTGTCTTGCAAGAAAAAGGCTTTGTAAATAATTTGGAAGGATGAGTTCCATAATCATCAGTTGAGTAAAGAGGTAAATTTTTAACCTTTCATAGCAGTTAGCTTCTTTTGTCGCCTGCGTCCATCCAATTTGATTAAGCCAGGTCTATTCTCAGAGAAAACTGACTTTCTATATTTTAGGTCTTCACCTCTGATCATGTAAATATTCTCATCTTCTGGCATGCTAAAATCGGCAGGGTTTCTATTAACACTGCATATTTCAGTCTTGGAGCTGCTTTTCGGAGGCAAAACAGTGCTAGTAGTATTGCAGGACTCCAGCTTATGTTTTGTTGCATTTTCCATCTCATGGAATGTCAAAGGGAACACCGCAGGATCTGAAGTGCCAACGAAAATTTTCTGCATGTTAGGTACAGGAATATTTCCTAGACCTCTGCCTGAAACACTAGTTATAAACACCGGTTGATGAGATCTGTTGTCTTTATTTTGTGAAGGTGAATCTGAGGCTTTTGCCTTGTCTCTCTCCTGGTACCTCAGGGATGCTTGACCTGTAGAACCAGTAATCTTCTTGACAACTTTATCATGTTGAAATGAAAAACCAGAAGCACCAACTGTTTGAATAGCAGGAAAACATTCAGGAGAGCTCTGTGAAAGGTGACTTTTACCATAATAATCATATTGTGTAGGCTTCATGGTACTGGTGGTGTTATATGCTCCAGATGACAGGCCAGAGAAGTCCTTAGAATGATGATCATGAGGAAGGGAAGATCTCTTGAGGAACTTACGGTTCCCATCAATGCCAATTGGTGCACCAGACGGCAATTGTGCATCCATGAGGCTAAGTAGATGCATAGCTGGAATGGTTTCGTTAGAATACACATCTAGAGGCCTTGATCTGCTATGTTTGCAAGCAAATGGATACTCTGCATGTGGCCTGCTGAGAGATTCAGAGTCGAAGGTCCTACTATGCTTTTCAATATTGGTGACATCAATGTTCCAAAAGTTCAGATCATGATTCCCATCCACATTACCCTTGTGCAGACTAGGACAATGAGAAAGCATGTCTGCATTTGTAGATTGACTGGCATGCTTTTGATGAATATCATATATAAAGGGCGGTATCATGGATGACCAAAGATGAGCAGTTTCTTTACCCTGTTGCGGAACATTCTGGCATGAGTTACAACCTCCCAATGTCTGCAAATTAGTCTGAGAGGTCCTGTGCCCAAATATATTCCCAATCCATTGGCAATTTTGAGAAATACGATGTTTGCTGGAACTTGTATCAGAAAATTTGATTCCATTTGGTAGTTTTCCTTGACAATGAGTAAATGGCATAAATCCTGAAGGGCAATGAGTTTGTTCCAATGGGCTCAAGTTAAAATGCTTTCTACCAATATGAGGGAGGCAATCAACTGACTTTCGTTTATCAGTTCCACCATTTTCAGGTCTTGCAATCTTGCCATTTCTACCAATTTTAGCTCGAGGTTTTGGTTTTTGAGGAGTCTCATCGGACAAAAAACTCAACTTCTCTTTTGCATAAATCGGAGCATTATTGTAGTTGATGGTAGTTTCTAGCATTTTTTCATTTTCAACATCAGGTAGACACCTCTCATACTGATTCTTTGCCATCAGTTCAACAATTTCCATAGGTATGTCGTCTGGAACTCCCTGTTCAGACACTTTATCAGCTTGATCACTAGGTTTCATAGTCAAAGCTGAATGTTCATTCATTTCTGTAGATTTCCCTTTGTTACCTCTACTGCAAAAATCCTGCAAATAGTAGTTATCATTGTCTCAGAACAAAGTGTACCAAAAGCACTGACATGTCATATTCACAGAGTCAACAGAAAAATCCAGAAGGGCAACCAAAAATAGATGGGCAAAATTTGCTGACACTAAGCTCAAAAGGGACTCCATAAACATTTTACGGTGCCAAACCACTAAATGTTGAGGCAGTGATGTATTTTTTTGGCTCATAATGGGAAAATTTTGCTGATCCAAAGTTTGGGTTTGGTTTGCACTCAACAAGACCTTGTACACATCATTTCCAATGAACAATTCAATAAAGAAACATAAGACAAAAACTATCCCAGCATTAATAATATATAGAGCAGGGACTGATCACTATACAACAACATAATATCAAAAAAAGCTAAAGGTGAGCTAAATAAAACTTAAAAAAAAATGAAGCAATTCTCCTTCAACTAATATGCTAAACAGAATTATAACAGAAACTCAGTACAGCAGCACCAAAAAGACAAGGATAGCTCATACCATTGGCTGCATCAGAGAACGACCCCCAGCATCCACCTGAGGAGTGAACTTCTGCTTTTCATTTAGGAATCTATAATTTTCCCTACTGAGATCACAATGTACTCCCTTTCGAAGAAACGAAACTGATTCTGATTTAGAATGATAATCGGAATCCCCTACACAGTTTGTCTGGATATCTTTTCCCATGACCCCATTTTCTTTTGAACTACCCCCTCGCCAAGGAAACTGACTGTGTTCTAGTGGAGAAAAATATTTGCTATCATATCCTTGTGTGGTGAAGCAGCTATTTAGAGAAAGTTGCAGCTCTTTTCCAGTGGTGGCATCTTGTGATGATTGAAACGGAGAAATTGTTGAATGCATCTGCTTGATCTCAACATCTTTTCTTCTTGCTGGACCTTCTTTCAGCATGTCACTACTCCAAGGGATTAGAGGAGCCTGCCATTCATCAAATTGGGGCGTCTTGCTTTTCTTCTTGCACACACTAGAACTTCTCTCTGACTTCTGAGGAGGCAAAGCAAAAGGATACATTCCCCTGCTTATAAATGCAGTTTGTGCCGATTCCAACAAGACAGAATCAGAAGGACTGTCATTGTTAGAATCTCCTGTTCTATCTTGCATATCTTCTAGCATATTTCCTCCGGACGGTGCTAAGGACAAAAATTTATCAGCAACCAGGCTCTTATTTCTCTTCTTACCTATAGGACTTCTATCAAACCTGAATTTGTTCAAACGGCTGTTTACACCAATATGTAGGTCTATACCAGCATCTTCTTTTGTATCCAAACTTGCCAGTGCACCAATGGTTTCTGCACTTTCAGTGCAGGTACTATTTTTTCTATGGAAATTATTCGGGGAGCTTTTTTCTAGGGGATCCGGTTCTTCATCATGAGGGTACTTCCTTTTCTTATTTTGATCCAAAGGCCTAATAGAATTTCCTTGGGCAGCCACCAGACCCTGCGGATCAGAGAGTATATCTATCCCTGCAGACGAACCAGGAACAGAATTGGAGGGAGAACTTTCAGTCCTGGTTAGATTAGCTTTTACATCCCCATTTTCAGCCAACAACTCAGTCAGCAGACGCACTTTTCTGGTTTTTCTACGATGTGAACCACTTGAGTTATCATGATGATGGTCCTGCATATCATGTCCAGACAATGTCTCATCACTATCAGATGGTGCATTATCACACTCATCTAGTTCATGAGAAGGATGTTCAATTGCAAGATCCTTGGCAGCAGCAAGCACCTCATCAACTATACCAACTATTCTGGACGGCCCACAAGCTATCATTAACTTCTTATTTTTTTCCTCCGAAGAAGGTTGTTTACCTGTTTGACAAATTTCAACGGAATTCTTAAACATGTATTTGAGTTTTTCATTAGAAAGCTCCATCTCAGCAGCTTCATGACTTTCACAGTTAGGTTTGCAGAATTCAACAAATCCATTGCAATTTGTCTTGAGAGATACTATTTTATAAATCGCAACTATTATCATAGCAACAAGTACACTTCCAGCTTCAGTTTAGAAGCTGGTAGTATTATGTAGCATACTTGATTAGCAATTCCAAATAATTTTACCTATTTCAACAGCATGATGTCTTCCTGTCATTAACCCAGAAGTAACAGCTGTTGGGGCACCAGCTGATTCAAGAACTTCATGATTCATCTTATCTTCAGGGCAACTCTCATCCACTGGGGAAAAAAAAATTCAAACAGATAATCCAACATAGAGAATAAGTTAGCATAATGGAATGAAACCTTGTATTAAACTATACCTGTTGCAGGAGTGTTAGTGGGTTCAGATTTCTTTATATTCTTGTCATCGTGTGATGGAAGACAGCAGTCATTGACATTCAGGTCAGTGGCAATACTAGCAGTAGCATCAAATTTTCTTCCAGCAGAAATATTCAGTTTTCGAGCTTGCCCAATAGCTGATTGCAGCATTGCAGCATCCCCAAAGGATGACATATGGGGACAAGTCCCAGTGGATTTAAAACTAGTACTACTACAATAATTACAGTCATTTCCATAACCATAAGTGTTACCTTCAGAACCCAGTTCCTGTAAGCAGTTTTGGCAACGCCACCATCTGAACTTTGCAACATGTAAGGGAGGAAGTGCATGTGTTTCCTCCTCAGGTTTATTATGATTCCCATCTAAAGCAAATGGCCAACATAACTTCCAGTTTTTCTTCCGAACTTCAGACACAAATCCACTGCACTCAAAAAAGGAGAATGTGTAAGGAAATCTTCCAATGTGAATGCTCAAGTCAATATTCTATGTCAAACACAAAACTAACATTTGACAAAATAACTCTCTATACAATTGCAAACTTCTATCTGACATGAATCTCCTTATCTGTCCAGATTAAATCAGCAACTTATCTGTAATATGAATATTTTCGCAACTGTCCTTGCCGCCACCAAATTAGCTTAGGTCTCTCAGTTTTTTATTTATATTGTTGAAAAATAACATGCTCATATTTCGTCATCAGGTGTATATCAGAAACATACACACTAAAAATTCACAAACAAAAACTACATGCGACTGGATGTGACACAGAAATTTGCTTGAGCCTGCAGTGTTAATGCACAGCACATGCACAACACATAACTGCAAAGAAAACTTTGGAGTCACAGTCATATTAAATTGAGAAAGCTTACCGTATAGAAAAATGCTCACACTTTCCTGCATTAGCTTCATCATTATTAACAAGATCTATGGATATCGAGTCAATCTTAACAGATGATCCCACTGATTTTGAGACAAGATCCGAGTCATCAACCTGATGATTCTCCTCCCCCATAATGTTTCTCTCCATATTACTAGCAACTAATGCCGCAACCTGAACCTATTCAATCTGCTACGCACACAAATCCGAACATTATTTAGTTACAACATTACCATGTGCTAATATAGGTTAGTAGGGTACAGTTTGATGATATCAGTACACATGGAAAGCAATAGTAAACATCTTGAGTGATCAAGTACACAAAAAGATCTAAGGCAAGGTATCAAACAACAAAGTTTTGAGTCTACCATAAACCAACAATAAGGGAAACAAGTTGAAACGCCAGTATGTAAAGTGATTCGACACATAAAATAGCATCTAGCATAAACAAAGCACTTAATACTCAAAAGGAACAAGATTTGAAACCCTAGTTTTCAATGAAATCAAACGTGAACATGTTTGCAGTCACTAATTGCATGCTTTAATTACATTACTATAACCTATGTAGCTAAACCAAGTCATTATAGATGGAAAGTAAATCAATAAAATAACACAGCTAAGACAGACCCAACTTAGGGTTTCTAAGATGAATCCATAGACTGTGCCTTAAAACAAAAAGTAGTGTTAATACTCTCAACATAAATGATATAAAACAAACCCACTTCAATACCACCTCTAAAAAATTCATTACATGGTAAAATCATTAGCATCAATTCCTAAAGAAATAATTAGGGTTTATTTTAGTTTCAAAATTCACAAACAGTGAACAGTTACTAACATGTTGTAATACGATAAAACAATCGAAACAAAACATAAAATATAGCAGAAGTGAATAGATTCACTAACAAAAACCAAAACCCAGATAAGAAAATACAAAGCAATGGCTGAACTTGACGTACGAAACACAGTGAAATGACCAAAATATCTCAAACAAACGAGCTGGAGCTGGGACGAAACTCATCCGAGTCACCTCGAAACAAATCAGAAACGCGTAAATGGAAACAAAACCGATTAATTGGAGTAAAAAAGTTACCTTTACTGAGTTGACTAGGAGTCAAATCAAACTCACGTCGACTCGGTTCCGATTCTCCACGGCCGGTCGTGAAACCAGCACCATCAAATAAAGCATTTAACGGAGAAGAAGAAGAAATGCGTACTGATACGAGATTCGAAGCTTGTTGTGTAAAATTAGAGTGCGAAGTTTCGAGAAACCCTAGCTTTTGAAGCTCGATTCTTTAGAGAGAGAGAGAGGTGAGTGTGTGCGTGAAGAAAGAGAGAGAAGGGAGAGAGAGAGAGAGAGAGAGAGAGTTATATTATCTTTTGTCCAAATAACCATGACATGCCATGTCATAAACTCATATGTCTCCAATTTATTTATTTTTTATACAAACAACAGATACATACATGTGTAGGTATAGAGAGAGAAACAACTAAAGTTAGAGCGAGAAAGTGGAAACAGCCTATGGATGCTTGCCACGTTGCAAGAAGGTGCGGTTCTTATCACAATCCATTTAGAAAGGAAACCCTAGAGATGAATAGTTGATAGCACTATTCACCACGCGTCGTTCACACGCTCTGTTGGGGAGGGGATAAAATTAATAGTATCTTTGCCAAGTTATCTGGGATCAAATATGCTTTAGCACAAAAATTTGTTTTGATTGGATCGTGTAATGCACGAGCGGCGAGGGAGAGTGGAGTTAGTTCCGGCATGAAACCCTAAGTTAATTTTCTGGCAGGTAATGAGAAGCAAATGAAAGGAAATGTAGTAACCCTAGCCGAATTTTTCATACATAATATAAATAAATGAATAAATATCTAACCCTAAAGCCCTGCCCTGGCCTAGTAAAATACAAGATCAAATTGTGGCCAATCGTGGAAATGCCACACTAGCTAAGATAATGAAACTATTTTTTTAATTTTATTTTTGGGTTTTGCCATTTAGTTGTAATAAAAGTGAGTGAGTGAGTGAGCGACACAACTCAACACAATTATAATATTGTCATCCCCCAACATTTATATTAATCCACTTAATGCAGTAACTGTTATCATTTAACATCGAAACTTTAAACTCATCATCTTCTCTAAAAAGCATAGTCTCTCAGCGTCATATAAATAATAGATCAAGAGGATTATTGATTGCTTCACTTGTCAATATTCTTGTTGATTAATGTGTTTCATGTGAATTATTGGAGTGAACATTGCATTATTTCTTTCTTTCTTTTTTGGTTGGTTATTTGTATGTCAATTAGTTGAATATTTGAAGGATAGAAATTAGAGAGACAGAGAAAGAGATCATTCATTAGGCATATGTAGTAGGGGTCCCTTTGTTACCATTGGATTTGAGCGTCAATGTTCAAGTATCATTCAGCAATAAAAGCTAAGCAAATGAATGGGAGAAAAAAAAAAAAACAAACGGTTTTCTTGCACAAATCCCAAAAATAATGCCACGTAATTGTTAACAAGAATAATAGCACACACAAATTTCATTTCTGATCATAACATAGGTTTTTTTTTCCATTGATGGTATGTCAAGAATGTAACATTGTTTGGTACAATAGCGTCTTTCATTCTCTTGGCCGCTTTTCATTGAATATATATTTTTTGTTCTTATGGTGTCTTGAATTTTACAATAGCATATATAATCGTAAATTGAGAAATATGAGCGAAAATCTTAGAGGATGAACGGTAAAAAAAAAAATTATAATAAAAGATACTTTGTAGTTTAGTCATTCTCTTTTCATAACTCTGATCGCTTTTAATCTTTTTAAAAGATAACATATGTAAAATTGAATGCCACTTCTTTTTTTTCCACTAGCTATTGTTGTTTTACAAGGACCACGTCAAGTTCTCCAACAACAACTTCGTTTTAAGAATCGATCGATGCTTTGATAGGGCTCTATGAGAAGCGACAACGAGACTCATTCATTTTATTGAACAATAGAAGAGAACACTTTTAATAAAGTGATGCCCTTGATTCTTCAGACTCAAAAAAAAAAAAAAAATGAGTACCCTCTTTGCGTTTCATTAGTAGTTGGTACTGCTGCAATAGGGTCAGTGAAGCCATTGAGATCTGTGTTGAATTTGGTGAAATATGTCACGGATCTTTAAAAAAAAAAAAAAATTTATAGCATCTAAAATTAGATGAAAGGGATACCTCAACTCTTAAGGGCCCTCTACTTTCATTGTTTGATATCTTTGTGTCATCATGCCCATAGATATCTAACACATCCCAATAGACAATAGAATAATCTCTTTTATAAATTAAAAACAAGTACTTCCATAACCGAAGGTCACTGTCTCCTCCTAAAACTTATCAAATGTTCATGGCTGGTGGGTAGTTGCTGCCCCCCCCAATAAAATGTTTGTACAATTAAACGTGGGTGGAGCGTATTCTCTATTAGCTAGCAACCTTTTTTTGCCTTTTTCTTTTTTTCAGATGATTAAGCGTTGAGTAATAAAGTAATGAAAATGTGATTAAAAAAAAGATGAACAAAGAATAATATTGTGACAAGCGAGACTTTATTATATGCATCAGTTGTGGTCCATAATAAATAGCTATTTATAGTAGTTACATCTAGAAAAAAGTATTACACAAATTGCCAATTACTGAAGCAGCAGGGACGTTGACATGAACAGCGTAAGGAGCTTAATCTCAGCCTCTGTTAACCTAAATCCATTAATGTTATTTTACTTTATTAATTAACGGCACGCTTGTTCTAAAATTAAGCAAATAATAAGGAAGTATTTATATATATATATTGAACCTAAACCTGTGGAAAAGCTTCATGAGGGTCAGAATCTCTATTAATTAAACTGCAGCTTCTTATTTTTATGTCCCACGACCAGATCACCCATATGCTTTAATTTAATTACCTTTAGAATCATACAGCAGGATTTGTGTGGTTACGTTCTGCTTAATTGATCTTGAATCATATGACTCGGTCGATGATTGTTTTTTTTTTTTTTTTTTTTCAGGGTAGCTCTTGGTATGCACTCATTCATTTTTACGAATTAGCTTTCTCCATTTTCATTGTTAATCCCCCTCCAATTTTTTATTGCGTGATTATTATCAATTATATAGTTGACTTGCAGAAGCTCGATGAACTATATATGAATTAAAGAGTGCTTCTTTGGAGCTTATTACTGATGGTAGTCATCAGAATTCCTGGACATGGAAACGTAATAATTTTGATCATATCATATATGATGGGTATCTCTGAATGATCGTATATATACAAAGTATAAACCTTTAATAAAAGAAAAGAAAGAGATACGTACGCTGATAGACAGATTATAGGAAATTTAGATATATACGTTTCTGATATTTTGAGCAAATATATCAGAAGAGAGAGAGAGAGAGAGAAAGGTGGCAAAAGCAATAGGGGAAAAGTTTTCGCAACGAAAATTCAAACCCAGCCGCAGAAATATCGATTAGTGCGTCATCTGGGTCTGGGTCTTCGTCTGGTTCTGGACATGCAATGATGCAAACAATTAGCTCCAAGCCAAGCTACGTCGTAATGGAGACGTCAATTAATAAGAATACATATTTGTGATTACGGGAAATCCGGACTTAGTCCAAGACGCTGTTTACAGTTTTGTAAATTGCGAAAAAGACAGTTTACAATGTTACAAATAAAGTGTTAAATTAACTTTATAAAATTGGAGAATTAAAAGCTAACTCATATAATATATAAGTAGTACTTATATATAAACAATTAACATTATTCAAAGCTAGTAGCTATCTGTGTACATATAGCTAAGCTACCTAGTTAGTCTGAGCCAATATCAGGCCTTGATTTCCGATCATATACGGATAGATAGATCCATGCACAGTGATTTTGCAGCACCTATGAACTTTTGCGGATCTCCTCCTGCATACGAAATCTACACAGTTCACCTCTGCTCTGCGTTTTTGCTTCTCATTTTAATGGTTGCATCTGCATATAGTTATATACAACTTAATATTAATAACACACGATCTATTCCATAGACAATAAATAAACGATATAACCAGTTCTTTAAAAAATCCACCTTTTCCTTTCTTCTTTTCTTACTTATCTTTTGATTTCAGTATCTTTTTTTTTTTATGCCTTAATATGAACAAGAAAACTTTATAGATTAGATCACAGGAGAAAGATCTTTTATGTGGGCTATCAAATTCAGGTGCCGCATACCCTTTGTCCCACACACATCTACTTTAGTTTCGTACCATATATATTTTGCTATTCCAAATACTGTTTCGTCCATCATCCATACATCATGACAGATGAAACATGACTCTCTCTCTCTCTCTCTATCTTTTCTTTTTTTAATTTATTAACATAGTAACATTTACACATACATATCCATTTGGGGCTTTGGGCAGCCGAAATGTCTGGCAATTTTTTTTTGTTTTTTTTTGTTTTTGTGGATAGTATAATTTGGAGGGATAAAATAAGTCTTACTCCTTATCAAATCGATAAAGCAAAGATAAAATAAATTAAAATTGATAATTTGGAAAGCCATTTGCATCATAAAAAAAGGTAAAGCATCAATTTCTGAAGGAGATGAATCCCACTAAGTAAAATGAGCATATTGCTGACTCAAGCTTGTTAGAAAATTACCCATCATTATATTTTCTCTAAAAGTATATGAGTGATCCGAAAATTTATTCAAGAAAGCTGAAAACAAAAGTTTAACCACCTAATGCATAAGCTAATGCATAAGGACCGATGCCTTTAGCTCAATTTTTTTTTAAAAGATATATAAAACATGTCGATTGTTGATGAGGAAAAAATAAAACTCTCATGTTGTTTGACTAAATTACTAGAAACTCGTTTAATGTTTTAGAACACATCCAAACCTCCTATAGTGTCAAAATTTTTAATGATCTTATCATTTTACCTTTGATAGTTGTTTGATATTAGTAATATGAATACCTTTAGTTATTAAATTAATTGAATAATTTCCGAAATCATTATTAATTGATAATTACGGAAAAAAATGGAAATTGTCATAACTTTTTTAATTAACTCTAAAGTTTTTTTAGAATGTACTAAAAAATTAAGTCTACACACACACACACACACACACACACACGGAGGATAAAACATTGAAGCAACATATATTCTCGACGTATTATTCTCCAAAAGATAGTATATGTATATTTATTTCACAGTTAATTTTTCAAATTTAAAAAAATTATGAATTAGTTAGAAAAATTATGATAATTTTCTTACATTTCTAACAATTCTGCATTTAAAATTAATTAATTATGCTAAAAAACTATTTAATTAATTAAAAAATAAAAGTATTTATATTCCTAACATCAAATAACTACCAAAAGTAAAATGATCAGATCAACAAAATAATAATAATAATAATAACACTCGAGAAAATTTGAATATATTTTAAAACATCAAAAGAATTTCGATTAACTTAATCAAACAACTAAATATAGTTATTTTCAATTTCAGCATACTCAAATCCAGACCTCATAAGAGCAAACCATCCATCCTGGGGATTCAACCAATCCCTCCCTCCCTCGTGGGACACATGGGTTTTAATTCTTCTTCTCGTCGTATCTCTTTAATTGGTGCAGCTGTGCTTGTCATTAGCAAAGTCAAATCCGTACATAAACTCAAGCGCCAAGTTGCGGATATTTGTCACCACAAGTGTACTATAAAGCCTTTTATGTGGACACATTAATTTTGTATGATTTGTCGGTTTTTTTTATTAATTAATTTCCCGTAATTCACGCAAACTTAATGCCTCTGCCAATATAAATGAGAAAATTCATGATGATCAACAAGATATGATTAATGACTCATCGTCTTGAAAATGTTAAAACTATTAATTGTCTGATATTACGAAACATTAGTTTGGAACGTATAAGTATGCTATGATATGTGTATATATGTGTAAGTATATGATATGTATAATACCTTTCTTGGCCTTTAATTGATGTGAGTATGATATATAATACCTTTCTCGGCCTTTGGTTAAGATCAAGTACAGTAAGTATGATATGTACATTAATGGTGTGTGTGTCTAGTTGACATCTGTAAAACATATTACAACCAATGTTAAGATTAGTTAAACTCAACAAAACATACTTAAAAATCTAAGAGTAACTTACAGAAAAAAAAGAAGAAGAGAAAATTAAGCTTGCGAACAATATAAGAAAATATCGCGATCACAATGTCGCTAAATAACGTAGTGAATCCAATAAAAGAGATAGCATATATACAAACACTATGTTCACTTAAGATTATTCTCGTATTCTAAAGCGATCAACTACTAAAAAAGAAAAATTAAACAAAACATTTATAACTTATAAAAAAAAAATATTACACGAATTTTGATTTTAAATATGCATTCTTCTAATCATATCATGCCATACGAATTTGTATACATAGTTTGTGTGTTTGACAAATCTAATCCAAATAATCTTGCTTAGAAATAGCTTCATAATTTACCTAAATTGAAAGAGCAGAAATTTGATAATTTAATTCAGTAGTAGCCAAGAAAGGGAATAATTAACATAGAAGAAAATAATTTCCATGTTGATGCAATAGCTACCACATGACACAATTCGAATCTTGCTTTGAATAGCAGATTTAACACAAACAGGAGAAATATTTATGTAATCTCATTGCCTTTACAGATAAGCAAATGGGTATCATTTTTATTCTTCAACATGCCACTTTATATTATAATAGCTGAGATATTTGTTAGTTGGTCAAAAATAACCCAAAAAAAAAATTGAAAATGAAAATTTTATTGTGGAAATCATATTCCTAATTTATTTTATTCGTGTTTGTACACCTGCATAGGATTAATAATGGTTAGTTGAAAGTCATTTTCTCTGCCATCATACAAAAAGAGACAAAGCGATCGAAGTCATCGAATTTCGTCCTTTTCACCAATCGATGTCGCATTATCACTATGCCATCAACCGGCCAAGATTAAGAGTTTTGTCATAATTAATTCTATTTCGGTTAAATTATTAACAGTTTAACATTGATTTCTCCTCTTTATTGCATACATAAATTACACTTCTGAATTTGGGACTCAAATTTGTTTTGGACGTGGTATCTCACATTATTTTTATTTTTATTTTCAATCAAATTATCTAGAATTAACCATATTCTTAGGATAGAGTTTACAATTTACAATAGTTTTCGTGTAATATACTTTTTTAGTGAAGTGTCGTCGTGTGTATATTTATTTACTTATTTATTTTAAGTATTAATTGCAAGGTATACAAGATAAATTTATATATATATATATATATATGCACACAGGGGGATGCATTTTAAACTTTCTTAATTCTCACCATATATATATGTTAATGAATTTGTAACAGTATTTATACAAAAGTTTAGTATAGACTAAAGTTGGTAGATTAGAACCAATGAATGAATGAATTGATTGGATAAAGGTATCTCATATCTGTTTTCATTCTTCTTAATCAATCCATTCATGACTTTTAAGCTGTCAATTTTAATTTGTAAAAAAAGTTTGTCCAGTTTTGCGACTGTATTATTATTATTCTATTGATAGTAATATGGTCGCATAATTTTAAAATATCGAACTACAAAGGAAACTAGAGGTCATTTTTGTAAGTTGCAGTGATATTTTTAGGTATGTATATGCTTGAATATGCTGAAATTAAAAATCTCTCTCTCTCTCTCTCTCTCTATACACACACACATATTAATCTTCATACAAAAACTAACATAAAAGTTTAAGTAATTTGTTATCTGTTCGATATGGTAGTAAAGAAAAATGTTAATTAAAAGGTGGTTAATTAAGCAAGGATTTAGCACTGGAAAAAATCTTGAGTGCTTCAAGAATATTGTATTGTTTATTTTCTATTCATTTTTGCTAAGGGCAGAGGATGTATATGGTTAGTCAGGTTAGAGGGACTCGGAGATTTTGAAGAAATCGTGGGGTTTTAATATAAAATATGAAAAGTTAGTATAAAAAAAAAAAATCTAATTTGGCCCTGCAATCCATAAATTATATATTATATAAAGATGTCATTTTATAACTCCCCCAGCATTAATGTTGAAACAAATTCATATATTAATAAATAAAAAAATAATAAAAATTGGCCCTACACCCTTAATCCATAACTTGGATATTTGAAGTTTGAATTTGGTCCACATAGAGTTTTACTCCGGCTCCTAATTATTTCCACTTGGATGCTTCAATAAATAATAAAAATATATATACACATCTGATAAAAAAAGTGAATATAAAGTTTTATAGGAGGATAAATAGCTTTTTTGATCTCGAAAACTCTGCAAACACAAGCAACCCATGCAACGTCAAAAAATTTCAAAAAGAATTTTTGCGATTAAATAAACCATATCAATATTTTACGATAAATCTCTACATTATTATTTCATTTATATTACATGTGATTCATTGAGATGATAAGATTTTTAATTTTTTTAAAATAAGTTTCCGTGAGCTAGTCTAGTTGATTTAAAATTTTATAGTAAAGATATAAGGCAAATGGTTCAATCTCCATTCATACCAACTTGAAATGTGATAAAATTTTGGATTAGCATTCAATGCTGAGTTTTTTTTTTTTTTGCTGAGCATTGAATCAATGATCAAAATTTATTTTAAACTTTTATTTTTTATTTTTCTTACTTAACAATTATTGATTTAGTAAAAACTCAACTCAGCACTGAATTCTTATCCTAAATTTTTATTGAGGTTACGACCAGTTGGGTGCCTATTAATTGAAAAAATTACTCATCTTCAATGACTTATTATTTAATTATAAAACTCTTAAGAGTCTTAGGTGGCGTTTGTTTTTTTATCTGAAATCTGAATAGATTTGAATTAGTCTGAATTCTGAATAGATCTGAATGTCTGAATCTGAATGATATGTTTGTTTTTTCGTCTGAATCTCATAAAATAAGTATTAAATTGTTTATTTTTTTTAACTGAAAAAGTTGAAAATAAGTACTTTTACATTTGTATCCTTATTAAATTTGAATGTCAAATAAATAATATATTAAATACCACAATATTTTAATATTTATAAGTAAAACTATATTCAAGTGAATACATAATTATTTTAGAATTTTAATATATAAAATACCATAAATTTCAAATTTTATCGTATATAATATAAGAAATAAAAAATATGGATATTTTTATGTGGGGTAAATGTTTATGGGTGAGTTTTGGGATAGACATGAAAAATAAATTATAAAACATTGATATTTTTGACATTAGTAAGTAATTGACTTAATTCAAATTTCTCCATTAAGTAAAAAGTCAAAAAAATTGGCTTATTTTATTAAGTTAAAATTATCTAAAAAGTCTCATTAAGTTATAAAAATCAATACCTCTAATGAACTTAATTAATTAAGTTAAGTTACTTTAAGTCATTAAGTTAAAAAACAAACGCTACCTTAGTAATACTTGAATATGATATTTGAATTGATTTTTTAAAAAAGGATAAATATCGTTAGACGATGAAAACATTTTGAATTTTTGATTGAGTAATGATACAACCACAAATTCTTGTACAAATTTATTTTGTACAAACTTATGTGGCATGGTAAGATTGGTTGAATAAAAATATAAAATAATGAAAACAAATCATATGGACCAAGTGATATTTAATTCAACCAATCTTATTATTCTATATAAGCTTGTACAAAATAAGTTTGTATAAGAGTTTGTGACTATACAACGAATTTAATTTAAAGTACATGAATGTATAATTTATTATCTGAGAAGATTTTTTTTTTTATAACTATGATCCAATTACAAATAATTATATAAATTAAACTATCAACATACGTGGCAAAAAAGGATTAGTAGAAAAAGTAAAATCAATTAATGAAACAAGCGGATTTAGACAGCTGTTTGGGTTTATATTATTATTTATATTTTTATAATTATTTCTTGCTTAAAGTAATAGGTCAACTTTTTTTTCAAAGGAAGGTCAACGTTCCATATTCACGTTAATGAGATTTGAAAGGCACACCTATCAAAGAAAGAAAAATATCAGGCGAGCTAATGCTGTAAATTATTCCTTAATTTGAGTTAGTTTTATAAATTCCTGGGTCAATCTACAAAGTGACAAGTGAAGACGGAAGTGCTCAGTCATTAACTTTAATGGGCCCCACGAAAATCCATTCAAACTTCGGAGAGAAGAGACCTAAAAGCTTTGTACATTTCAGAATCGGCCCCAAGCGAATTTCAATTTTGAAAATTTTAACTACACCCTTGCTTCTATCGGATATTCAAAAAGCAGCAGATCTCATCCGTACACGTGTCCCCAAAGCGGAAAATCATATCCTTTTTCTGTTCCATTACCGCCAAATTCCACCCCATCGCTTTCCTAGAATAAAAACCTAACACTATCTGAATCCAACGGCCAATAAATCCTCAGCAGTCTTTCACTCAATATCATCCGTCAAACAAATTATTTCAATTTCGCCCGTCGGATCATCCACGCCTCGCATCCAACCGTAAAATATTCACCAAATTTCAATTTCAAAGAAAACGAGAGGGAGGGGAGCAACAAACGATAGCCAATAGCCTTAAGCCTCTCTTCCTCCTCCGATTGTAGATTTCATCAATTTCTATAAAATTTGCGCGCCGCCGTGTTCAGCAAACCGACGCCGTTTCGAAGCTTGATTTGGTTTAAATTTTCGACGTGTGTAAGTAAAAATCCTCATTCCGTCGTCCGTACCAATTGGTGCTTACGTTAGATTCAGGTCAGCAGTTTAGCGGCTAGCGTATACAAAACGACATTGTTTAGCTGCCATTTTTTGGAGATAGAATCTCAAGATATTTGAATTTCGTATTTGTTAAATTTAATATTCATTTATGGTTGTAAAATTTATTTAAAAAATTAATGGAACAAGGCGAGACGATTTCTGATTTTGCGCCAAAGAAATTGGCGAGGCAATTGGATTTCACCATTTGCCGAGCGTCGGCCAACGGCTTACTGCCGGAGCAGTCGGTAAAGTCACAGTCTTCACAGCCTCAATCACACTCGCCGTTGCAGCCACAGCCGCCAAAATCGCAGCCGCAAGTGCAATCGAAGGTGGCGTCCCCGTCACAGTCACAGTCACAGCCACTTGTACGAATGCAGTTACTGCCACCGTCGTCACAACCACATGTGCAAGCACATATGAGGTCACCGTCACAGGCAATGCCGCAATGGCAAGCACGGCCGCAGCACGTGCGAATGGTGAATCGGGTCCCACATCCAGTGCATAAACTTCCCCTACCGACACTGCCTCCTGGGTAAGTTTTTGAAGCAATTGTGATTTAGGAATTTAAAATTCTAGATGATTGATTTAAGTTTGAAAATAAGCTATTATTGTATGCTTAAGTTATAGACGCTTATGTTAATCTGCTTGTTTATTTATTGATGGATGATATATGTAACATTTGTTAATAGACGTTGAGTTGTTTTGAATTTCTGGTATACTTGGGATAAAGTTGAAGGAGATTAGGCTGTAGATGAAATTCATAATCTTGTAGAATATTATCTATAAAATTAATTTTGCCTTGTTAGATATTATACTATAGTGAATTATAATAAAATCTGTTTGGATAACTTAAATGATACTTTGAAGGTCTTAGAAGCACACTTTATATTCAGTTATAATAAGGACATGAATTTTTTGTGCAAGTTAAGAGGATAATTATGTATACTGAGTATCCAAAAACATTAGATACAGATACTCAAGCTTATTTGTGTCAAAAGAAGTTTGAATTGGGTGTACGCATCTGAACTCATTTTTTTTTCAAATTCCTTGCCATTCTACTTCTGTGGGCTCTTTGTTGCAATTGGGCCTTTAGCATTTAATATGCACTCATTTTGTGATCCTAAATTTATTGCCTTTTTTCGCCTGTATATCAATAACATTTGGACCTCTTGGTTTGATAGATATGCTTTTACTTATATATTTTTTCCGCTTAAGTCTAAGCTCACCTTCTGCTGATTATGGTTCTGTTTCTGCATTTAAAGAAGCAAGCTTGAAATTGGTACAGATGTTCCTAGATGCTTATGTATACACTATATTAATGTTTTTTAACTGTTCTTCATTATGTGTTTTGTTTCCCTCAGAAAGCAAGAGTCCCCTAGATCACGACCGCGGGGTAACACTGATGGAAAGGATGGTACTCCAAAGAAACAAAAGCAATGTAATTGCAGAAACTCTCGCTGTTTGAAGTTGTAAGTACATTGCTTGGTTTTCAGCCATGGAGAATGTTTCTGTTTTCGTTTTCCTTTTGTCTTTCCCACTAAATTATAGTCGTTGATACCCCACAGAGACTTTGTGGAGATTTGGATCAACATCTATTCCAACACTTCACTAGGGCACATCTTAACACCCAATTCAAAGATAACTTATTGAAGTAGATTACATCTGGAGCTAAAAGACTTTAGCTACTTCAAATTTGCCCTTACGATCTCAACAACCAAATTTTTGCAATTGTTAGGTACTGTGAGTGCTTTGCTGCTGGAATTTATTGCGACGGATGCAATTGTGTAAATTGTCACAATAATGTAGAGCATGAGGTTGCTAGGCAAGAGGCTGTTGGAGCGACATTAGAGCGTAATCCAAATGCATTCAGACCAAAAATTGCTAGCAGTCCTCATGGAGCTCAGGATGCTAGGGTATGTTATCTGACTTGATTGAGTCTTGAAACAGTGTTTCCTAGCATAGTAAAATTGTTAGGTCCTGCAGTGCTCGTGTTGACTTCATCTGACTGAATTAAGTGCTGAGAACAAGTTCATAAATGGAGAATGTAGGTTATGTTTTATTATAGAAAATTGCTTCTGTGGATAAAATAAAAGCGAAATGATGAATACATTCATGAAACCTATGTATTGGTTCCTTTGCCCCCTGGTGTTTATGATCTTCAGTAGCATTTAATGTGTCTCAAAACAACTCAGGAAGATGCACGGGAAGCTCAACTGGCAGCGAAGCACAACAAAGGATGTCACTGCAAGAAATCAGGGTGCCTCAAGAAGTATTGTGAATGCTTCCAAGCCAATATTCTATGCTCCGAAAACTGTAGATGTTTAGACTGCAAAAACTTTGAAGGAAGTGAAGAAAGGAGGGCTCTCTTTCATGGAGATCATAATGGTATTGCCTTTATGCAAAGAGCCGCCAATGCTGCGATTATTGGGGCTGTCGGTTCATCTGGATATGGGACTCTTATGACGTCAAATAAGAGAAAAAGTGAGGAACTCTTATTTGGTGTTGCCGCCAAAGATCAGTCCATCATCAGAAATCCACAAAGTCAACAGGTAATTTTTTTTTGCATCCTTAGATGTCTGAATATATATGTTTATGGATCAAGATTCAAGACCATGCCTTTGTATGTATACATGCGTATATGTACACGTATAAATTTTGGCTCATTCTTCTTCTTTGGTATGCAGTAGTTTATGTTAGAATTCACAAAATAAATGTGATGGTTGCTCACTGTGATAACTTTCACCCATCAGGGAAACAACGTACAAAATTCTGCGGTCCCTTGTTCCCAGTCTGTCCCTGTTTCTCGGACTGCCAATGCATCAGTACTGGGCTCTACAAAATCAGCCTTAAGGTAATCCATCCCCCTTCTACCCCACTTTCCCCCTTTTTCTTGGGTTCATCGTTTTGCTCAGCGGCAAATTTTTCTTTAATTTCCGATCAAACTCTAATTGGCGTATTTTCATGACTTAAGATCTCCTTTGGCGGACATCCTCCAACCACAGGACATGAAGGAGCTGTGCTCACTTTTGGTCATGGTTTCATCAGAAGCTACAAAGACACTTACAGGTATTTATCATTACATTCAAATATTTTTATTGCTTGGTTCTCTGCATAAGTTTGGTTTTAATTTTTCCCAAATATATTGCTGGAATGGCTATAATTTCTCTATTTTTTTTAGGAAGAAAAACAATAATTTCTCTATTACTAAGTCTGTTTTAGAGTGGTTTGGTTTTTAAGTCTGTAACTTTATCTCAATTGCAGCACAATGTGCTATTGCGTAAAGTAGTTTTCATTACTTGAAAGAATTTGAAATTAACAGTTATTTTTCACATGTTCAAGACAATTCGGAAACATTATAATCTACTCTCAAATTAAAAATCATCATCTCTTATCTCGGGAAACCTAGCCAACTTTAACTTGTATTTATATCTTTTAAATATCATTTACAAGTACATTTCCATTGTATAGCAGTATGTCTTGGATGTATTTTGATATGAAATTCTTATTCAATGCTAATTTTCTTTAATGCTATGAGTTCTATTTTTCATTTGTTCGTCCAATTTATCGTGATAAAAGATTTGAGAATCTTATATTTTATTTACTCTGTTTAGTATATTTGATTTTCTTTCAAAATGTAGGATTCACAATTGAAATGCAAATATTTGTCGAGGTATGGTGTTTTTCTTTGACCATACCACAAGGTTTCAGTGTAAAATCTAGTATATTTATTTACCATAATTATCTTTCAGTATCCATTATTTATTTATTTATCTTTTAAATTTGGCTGTTGTATCCTGTAAATTAATTGAAATTTTCCAAGTTTTGCTTCTATACTTCCAATACTCTAGGGGCAAGCTGTAAGTATAATGAGTAGGAAATTTTTTATAGACATTAGCACTTCAAAACTCTGCCTTAGGTAATCTGTACATTTCTTAGCCTGCGGTTTGATTATTTGAACATGTTATTGAATTAGTGGTAAAATGGTAAAATATGGTTCATTTGTATCACGTAATATTGTTTGACATCTGTAATTCAAAATCTGCAGAAAAAGTAGGTGCAATGCAAACAGAGAGAGAGGGTTCTAGATCTTCTGTTGCTTCATCCATTCAGGAGGGTGAAGATAGTAGAAAAGGACATGAAGTTCACAATGGTATCCCTGATGATCGCCAGAGTGGGAATCAAATGGATGTGGATGGAACCAGCGGTTCTGGGTCAGATGGTGGTGATATGCTAAATGAAAGGCCATTGTCTCCTGGAACACGTGCATTAATGTGTGATGAAGAGGATTCAGCGTTTATGCAAGCTGGGCCACAAACAGGGTTGGCAAGTAAAAGCACTGTCCAGAAATCTAATGCGTATGCATCCACAAGAATCTACGCTGAGCAAGAAAGACTCATCTTGACAAGGTTCCGGGATTTTCTTAACCGACTCATAACTTGTGGGAGCATAAAAGGTAATTGTTTTTTTAAGATTTAAAATTTAAACTTTTAATTTGTAAAGTAGAAAACAATGGGTTGTTTGTGATGGTCGCAAACCCTTTCCCGAAATTGTTGTTTGAAAACTTGCAATTCTCATGTTTTGAATTTTGTTTTGTTTTGCAACTGTAAGAGGCATTTCGATAGTTGTGCTCCCTTTCTAAACATCTCTAGTTTTGGTTGGTTTAAAGAGGCATTAGGCACTTCCATTATTGTGATGTAGCGCTGAAGTGAATGTCTGTCAATAGATGATAGTTACCCGTGTGGTGATATAAAGGAGTGTTTGAAGTTTCGATCATAGAATGGTTTTGAAGTCATATAGAAATGGATGGCATGCCCTTAAATCTTTAAGTCAAATTGTGATACAATCTAATGATGAAGATATAAAGTAAAAAAGGTAGCATATACTATAGCCAACTAGTCCGTCCTCTCTGCAGTGCATTGAAAAGATCAAGGGATGAGAATTTGTGTAAAATTTTAGGTCAAAATTTCAGTGAAGGGAATCAGAGTTCATGGAGTTGAAATTCAAGACTAAATCGAAATTGGGTGCAAGAGAAATTGTCATTTCCTTAATACTATAGACATGGGAAAGATCCTTCCAAAATGGATGTTTTCATTTTCTTCGTAGCACTTGCAGTTGCATATCTTCCATTTTTTAAACTAAATTGACAAATGATGATATAACTTGTTGCATGTTGCAGAAACAATGTGTTCTCCGCTGGTCAAAAGTGAAACAAGAAGCCAACAAAAAGCTGTAGAAGATGGCACCTCAAGATCTGGAACGGAGGTAAGGGGTTACATGGAGCCTTGTGGCTACGGCAGTTCTAAATCTGCAGTTTCAGTGACTGTGGAACCATCTTGTACTACTACTACAGTCGCTTCCAGGCAGAATAATGATCTGCCTATGAAGGTTGGCTTGCCCAATGGACAGAGAGTGGTGGATTCAAAGATTAGCAACCGTAACTGACAACAAAGATATCACCAGAAAAGATGTTCCCTGAAGATGAACTGTTCTTCATGTAGGTAAAAGGAAGTTTCCCAGGTTCCTACAACTAGAAATGTTCTCAGCCTAGGACCGCTACTTAATTATTAATAATTATTTTTAGGCCTTTTATTGCTCCTTTCCTGGTGCATATCACTTGTGCCAATTTCCTTGTAGAAGGTTTAGTCTTCAGACATTGTCTGCTGATCTGCTTGGTCAGATAATCATATGCCTCCAGTTCGAGTAGTCTGTGACTTTGTAATTTATTTGATGAATCCTATTTGCCTGGCTACCTTTTCATAGGATCGGCCAAAGCGGCAAATAGCATGGCATTATTCGCCTGAACAGATAATTGAATGCAGCTTCCTTGAACTTTCCGGAACTGGTTTTTCACTCAGTAATGTTCATTCATGTAGCTTCCTTTTTAACCTTCGTTTCCCGTTCATTTTCATTTCAGACAAAACTCGTTTCTGCAACTCTTTCTTTCCTATACCGTATGTTGCTTTGATGATGCCAGCGAACCGTACAGAAACGTAATTTTCGACAATAATGGGATTTATTTATTCGTTTTCAATCTAGAACAAGCCAAAACACCAGATAGATGCCCAAACAAAAAAGAAAAGAAAAAAAAAAAGTAAAGCTCTTTATGTTCACAAACTCTTTTTGAGGAAACTTTATCCAGGAGAAAGAGATACGAGGTGAATGATGAAGCTTCTCCATTCTTATCTTCCGCGTCCAAACAGCGGCACCGCTCCCAGTCCCACATGCATCCCACCATCGATTACGCACGTGCAAACATTAAAAAGCTGCGCACGTGCTCCGCACATGCGAATCTACCCGCCAAAAAAAGGCAACTATAACTGCGCGATCCAAAAAATTAAAAACGAAGCGTTCACTGACGCAACCACGATGCAAAAACAAATGGAAAAAGCAGAGAGTATTCCATTTGACGCTGAGAAGATTCGATCTCAATTCGTCAATTTCTTGCGAAGCAAACGATCCGCAGAAGGTAAAATCTAAATCAATTATTCAAAAAAAAGAAAAGAAAAAGAAAAAAGAAAAGCGTTGGAGTGCTATGTTTGTTTAGTTTATCAAATTTCGTTTCACTTCAGAAGCACTCGTTCTCGTCGGCCAAACAGTTCGTAGATGTGTTATTTTTGTTGACGCAAAATTGATTGTAGTTTTGCATTCTCAGTTCTGTTGACTGTGGAACACGCGCAGCCTGTGTTAAATCCTCTTTATCAGGATGATAAGCCGCCAACCAACAGCGAGGTTATAACTTATATTTTGTTATTAATATTATCGTGATCGATGTTTTGAGGTAGAACTTGTTGAGTATGATTATAATTTATAAATTTCTGAATATTTTTTTGTAATGTTGATGATTTGCTAGGCTATGGAGTCTTGTCCGAAGGCCAATGTTGAAAATTTTAAGACATTGCTCAAAGAAGAAAACCTTTACTTATATACCGAGGTATCAAGATCCTTAATTCATTATATGCATGCCAAATTTCACCTCAGAAATTAGAGACTTTTAAAAAAATCGCTCAATTTTTTGAATTTATTGGAGCATTAATGCATGGGGGTTGTACGTGTTAATGTTATATGGTTGTTTTTTTATTACGAAGATAACTATTTGCGTGATGGTCAATTTCTTTTATAGGCTGGAGAGAAGGGGCGCTTGCCTCTATTAATTTTAAGCATGAAAGGAAGTGATAAAGAAAATAGGCCTGCTGTTGTTTTTCTGCATAGTACACATAAGTGCAAAGAGTGGTTGCGGCCATTGCTTGAGGTAGGTAGTTTTCTGAGTTTACTTTGACTTTCTATTGCAGGCAAGACACATTTATTTGTATGAACTTTGTCTATTTTGTGTGTTTCAGGCATATGCTTCGAGGGGATACATAGCCATTGGCATTGATTCTCGTTACCATGGTGAACGCGCCAGTAGCAAAACCACTTATCGAGATGTGTGTGCTCTGGCTTTACACTGAACTAATTTCCTGCAGATGTTGTCCATGAATTCATCTTTGAATTGGAAAAGCACGGATTTTTAAATCTTTTTGGCCAAATGAAACTTGTTCATTACTTAGTGGTTGCGCATATGAGAATCAGAGCAGTCAGACTTGCATCAGTCCAAACTTCTTCTTTTTTTCATTTAAATTTCATTATCATAATCTCATTATGCCATTCAAATGCAGGCTCTTGTTTCATCATGGAAAAATGGTGATACTATGCCATTCATATTTGATACGGTAATTCCAGTTTTGGATTTTTTGTTTGACGTATCATCAATGTTGACTGTACTGGTTTGTGGTTTCTGAAACATTACCTACTTGCAGGAAATTTGGTGAGTCTAGTAGTCGTAATAAATGGTTTTTCTTTGAGTTTTGTGTTTCTTTATAGCTACTAAAATTGCCTACTTAAAGCTTTGGATCTATTGGTCTAGAATTTATAATATCGTTATTATTCATTGTCTATGAGAAAGCAACTTAGGCTTTAGAATCTTGCAGGCCTGGGACTTGATAAAACTGGCAGATTATCTAACCCAGAGGGAGGACATAGATCCTACCAGGATAGGCATTACTGGCGAATCTCTTGGAGGTTGGTTGAGTTATATTAAAAGGTAGCAAAATTAAACTCCATACTGCAACATGTGGAATTTATGTAGTTATTAACCAATGCAGGAATGCATGCGTGGTATGCTGCTGCTGACACTCGCTATAAGGTGATTGTTCCTATTATTGGCGTTCAGGTGTGTCTATAAACTTGTGAAGGTTAATAAGCAAAAGTGTATAATTTTTTTTTTTAATAATGTACTAAACTTCAATGTAAGAAACTGTAGGGATTTCGATGGGCCATAGAGAATGATAAGTGGCAAGCTCGAGTTGACAGTATAAAGGCTGTATTTGAAGGTAATCTTAAATCAGTGTTGTATAAATAATGCAATACATATGTTTGGTGGCAGTTGATTACTATTCGAATATGATAGTTTTCCATATGTAGCTTCTCAAATGTTCTGCCATTTATTTGTCTGATGCTCTTGGTTTTTTGGTTCAGAAGCAAGGACTGATTTAGGTAAAAGCACAATTGATAAAGAAGTCGTAGAGAAGGTCAGTTACCGTGTTCCTGTACATATTCATGCACATTCTGTGACCTCTTTTCATATGCTGGTATTGTCATATTATAATGTTCATATGACTAGTTATGGCTCAAGCATTAGCAATCTGATGTAGCTGCGTGAATTTGATATGTCCATCTTGTTTTCATGCTTCAGAAGCCAACATTTGGTTGAGTTTTCTTCTTTTACAGTGTGCATCCGAAGTAGGATCTCTGATTGTTTTATTATTGTGAACAGGTCTGGGATAGAATTGCCCCTGGCCTATCCTTCCAGTTTGATTCACCTTATACAATCCCAGCTATTGCTCCTCGTCCACTGCTGATTATAAACGGTATAATCATTTTATTCACTTTGATCACGAAAATAATTGCTCTTCTGCTTCAGAGTCTGTTGGTTTATTGCATAATTTTTTTATAAATTACAGATTTAGATTTAATGGAAACAAGAATGCATGAATATGCTTAAGAAAGCATTAAGAAATCACAGAGGATTGTTTTGATCTTTCTAAGTGATACTTTCAAACTTTTCTACTTACACCTGGCTGTATAAAGTCTTGAGTAAAGGCCAACAATATCAATTGGAGATCTCCAAGTTTAAGCAAATTGTTATCGTTCTCTGTACCTATAAATGTGTTGATAGGCCTAGTTCATCTTTCAGTTTCTTTTCCCTGTCTTTCTTGCTTGATTCAGCCCTTAGCCCATCTTAAGACCAGCAGTCTGCTATGTTATTTCCATTAAATAAGATCCTGCTGCTTTCTTCTGGTTTTTTTTCGATTAATTCTGACTTTTAAATTTAATGTTCACTTTGGTCACAATATTGTTTGGTTTCAAAAATCCAGGTGCAGAAGATCCTCGCTGTCCACTTGCAGGTCTGGAAATTCCCAAAGCCAGAGCACGCGAGGCTTATGCAGAGGCCAATTGCTCCGATAATTTTAAGGTATGGACATGTGTCATCTGGTAGATACAAGTACTATAATGTCTTGCAATTTCATGGCTAGTTTGCATAATTTATGATTCTTTCATCTGTACACAGCTGGTAGCAGAACCTGGAATTGGGCACCAGATGACGCCTTTTATGGTTAAAGAAGCCAGTGATTGGTTCGACAAGTTCCTCCTCAAGCAGTAATTTGCTTATGCATCATTTAACCCTTTTTTTTTTGGGGTTATTTGGACCTGCTGCTTTCAGATTGTGCATGGATCCATGTTCATTCTTGTACTTAGCTTCCTTCAACCTTCGTTTCCCGTTCATTCTCGATTCAATAAAATCTGTTTCTGTTTCCTCTATTGTATATTATTTTGTGGATTTGTTTAAAAAAAAAAAAAACAATATTTGAGAACGAAAACATAAATTTTTTGTCTTCTGTTTATGATTTGGATTTGGAATTTTGGATCACGTGTATTTAGTTGCAACCTTCATTTTGGCTGGTTTGGTTCGCAAGTGTGCGGAGCTTTTAATACTTGCACGTGCGTAGTAGTCGATTGCGGTAATAAATGAAGTAAAATGACTAATTTTTGGTGAATTTATTTTGTTGATTGTTTTATAAAAAAAAAACAATATTTGAGATTGAAAACATAATAACATATTTAGTTGTTTGTTTAGAAATACAAAAAATAATGAAAGGGGGTGATAATTTTTTTTTTTTTTGTTAATGTATATAATTAGTGTGTTTTTTTTAATATCATTTTTTTTACCGATGAAGTAATTGTACGGGCTAAAGTAAGCGTCGGCTAGAGTTTGTAACTGGAGAGGACAAGCCCAATATAACTAGCCCAAAAATCCTAAACAACACGCATGTCAAAATCCATGTGCCATGTAAATATAGGGAGAACAAAAGTGTCACGTGTCAAGCTAATATGAAAGCTCACAAGTTACATTTTACAAACGAGTGGGGACGAGGAATAAAATACAAGCAGTTCCAAGGCAGAAGATTTCACGGTTAATCAAATCAAGATTGTAACTGTAAAGCAAGCGTCAAAATTTTATGTCATTAAAGGCAGATATCATGAACAATGAGTCAATGAGAGTGACGATGCCAGTCTTCTACATAAAATTAAAACTAGGTCGAAATGGTAAATGCGTGGTACAGAAATGATTTAGTGCAAAAATTAAGAAATACATGAGAGCATTCATGCACACAAAGAGGCAACATAAAATAAACACACTTCCAAAGCATTTGGTGGATTTGCTCCAGTTTGATCCGCTAAAATCTCTCCACTGGAAACTATTTGACGGATTATTCATCTTCCAGTTAGCTAGAATAGGGTCAGAATTATGGTGTGTTTGGGAGTAATGTGTGGTAGCTAAATTGCTAAAGCTTAGCTGTCAAGGTGTTTGATAATATTTTGTAACTGGGTCTTGATAGTTTACAACTATAATTTTTATTTCACAGCAGTTTTAATATAAAAGTTACAACACTTTACTCTAAAACTTACAATACCTTACTTCCAAACGCACCCATAATAATATTCGATATCTAAGAAACCTGCACAATCGCTAACTCGTCTCTAATTGCTTGGCTTTCTACTAGAAGACTTTGGATTTTGGTCACTTATACTTTAGTTTTAAGCTCAATGAGATTCGAGCTTAAAATCAGCTCTTTTGTAGCTTGCTTTTGGAAATAATAGAAAATTAGGGTAATTTATCGACAAGGAGAATGGTAGAAATTTAGGCTAAAGGAAAAAGGATAGCACACACAGACTAGAGAAGACAATCAAAACATTAACTGTACAAATATCATTGCATTTGTTTATTTCTAGAATTGATGTTTGCAGAAGGCGGAGTCTGTTGTGGAAGCTTGTCAGAGGGCGAGAAAAGCTGGAACTTCACATCTGGACAAAGCAGAAAACCAGTAGCATCAGAAGTGGCTTCCCCCACCTAGAAATGTGCTAAAACTCAATGTTGATGCAGCTGTGAGTACAAAGGATGGACTGGCAGGGCTAGGAGCAGTAATTAAAGACTCTTCTATGTCAAAGTTGGTGGTGGCCTAACCAAATCCTCTTGGTTTTGGCAGCCGCCCAAAGAAATAAACAAGAATAGTTGGCATGACTGCATCTAGAAGCTTTGACAAGAATGATTGGCACTTGACTTTGAGAAATTCTAGATGCCGTAAGCTTGAGGTTTTGGCCACTTGTTTGACATTTGAGGCAAAATTTTGCCTATAAATACAAGCTCTCAATCTAGAGCTTATATTCAATTCCATCGAGAGAGAAGCATTGCTTTCTTTGAGTATTGAGAGTTTTAAGAGTTTAATAAACTCTTGAGTGTCTAGTGAGTGAGAGATTGGGTGTATTGAGGTTTTGAGTAGTGAGATAAAATATTACAATATTTGTAATCCTTATCTCACTAGTGAAATATTTCCTTCTGGTTTCACCCGTGGATGTAGGCTAAAAACCGAACCACGTAATTTCTGGTGTCCTCTTTTGTGCTTGTTCTTTATTTTCTTACAATTTCAACTTAGCTGTGTGTCTGCTTCACTCACTAATTTCCTAACAGTGGTATCAAAGCTATTGGTTGTATTTTTTGGAGTCACTGTTCACGTAAGGGGTACTATTCACGTATACAGCACTGTACACATATACGATACTATTTACGTATACGATTTTATTCATATATATAGAACTATTCACGTATACGGTACTATTCACGTGAAATGGTGGAAGTGATCTAAGAATTTTACGGTGTAAAGCAGGGAATAGTGGTGTGAGTAAAGCAACTGTGTGATTTTGTACATGTCTAGGAAAGTTCTGTCACAAAGGCGATAAGAGTTTAAGGAGTCTGGGTTTTAAGTGGGACCATTGTGACCCCTTCAGTCTTTCCTGAAAACTTTCCTAGTGTGCATTCTCACACATACTCACAACTATTCAAGGTGGTACACTAACTTGTGTGCAGTATTTATCAACAAAATGGCGTCAAAGTATGAAATTGAGAAGTTTAACGGAAATAATTTTTCGTTGTGGAAAATGAAGATGAAAGCTGTATTGAGGAAAAATAATTGTTTGGCAGCAATTGGAGAAAGGCCCATGGAGATAACTGATGACAAGTGGAACGAGGTAGACAGTAACGTCATTTCTGATCTACACTTGGCACTTGCGGACGGAGTATTATCGAATGTGGCAGAGAAAAATACGGTGAAAGAAATATAAGATACTCTCACAAAATTGTATGAGGCCAAGTCATTACACAACAAAATCTTCTTAAAGAGAAAACTCTATACTCTTCGAATGGTGGAATCTACAATGGTGACCGACCACATCAACACATTGAAGACTTTATTTTCACAACTCACAACGTTGGGTCATAATATAGAGGAAAATGAACGTGCAGAGCTTCTACTTCAAAGTCTACCAGATTCGTATGATCAACTCATCATCAACCTGACGAACAACAATCTAGTGGAGAGTTTAGTTTTCGATGATGTTGCAGCTTCCGTATTAAATGAGGAGAGCAGGCGAAAAAAAAAGAAAACAGACAAGCAAGTTCGCAGCAAGCAGAAGCGCTATCGGTGACAAGAGGGAGATCAACGGAACGTGACCCAGTGGGAGTCAAAATCAAGGTAGATCAAAATCCAGAAGTAAGAAAAATGTTAAATGCTACAAATGTGGCAAGAAAGGGCACGTCAAGAAAGAATGTTGGAGTAACCAGAAGAGAAAAGAAGGCAAAGAACCTGAGTCATCAAATGCTCAGAGTTGTGTAGCAAGTACCTCAGATGATGGCGAAATTCTTTACAGCGAGGCAATAATTGTTTCAGAAGGCAGAAAACGACTGTCTGATGTCTGGCTTATAGACTCAGGAGCTACCTGGCACATGACCTCTCGGAGAGAATAGTTCCACACATTTGAACCTATCTCAGGAGGATCTGTATATATGTGTAATGATCATGCCTTGGAGATCGCTGGTATTGGTACTATCAAAATAAAAATGTTTGATGGTACAATTCACACAATTGGAGAGGTACGACATGTCAATGGCCTGAAGAAAAATCTATTGTCTTTGGGACAAATGGATAGTCATGGGTACAAAACTCATGTGGAGAATGGAATAATAAAGATCGTTAAAGGTGCGCTTGTATTGATGAAGGCAGAAAAGATCGGTGCTAATTTATTCATGCTTAATGGAGAAACACTATAGGAGGTTGATGCGTGTGTCACGTCAAATGGAGAAGAATTAACGATGATGTGGCATCTCAAACTTGGCCACATGTCAGAACAAGGTTTGAAGATTCTCTCTGAGTGAAAATTACTTTCGAGGCTCAAATCGGTAAGTTTACCATTTTGCGAGCATTGTGTTACAAGTAAGCAGTATAGATTAAAATTCAGTAGATCTATTGTTAGAAGTAAATGCATTCTAAACTTGATTCATTCTAATGTTTGGGAATCACCGGATATATCCATGGGAGGTGCAAAGTACATGGTGACTTTCATTGATAATTATTCCAGAAGATGTTGGATGTATCCAATTAAGAAAAAGTCAGATGTATTTTCTGTGTTAAAGAATACAAAGCGCGTGTGGAACTTGAATCTAGTAAAAAGATCAAGTGCTTGAGGACAGATAATGGTGGAGAATATACAGACGGAGAGTTTCTTACTTTCCGTAAGCAAGAAGGTATTCAGAGGCAGTTCACGGTGGCATACACTCCTCAACAAAACGGAGTGGCGGAGCGGATGAACAGAACTCTTACAGAAAGAATAAGAGCTATGTTGAAGACTGCTAGTCTACCCAATTCTTTCTGGGCAGAAGCAGCCAAAACTGTCTGTTATATAGTAAATCGATCGCCATCTACAATTATTGGGCTGAAGACAGCGATAGAGATGTGGACTGGAAAGCCAGCTGATTATTCCTACCTACATGCATTTGGATATCCTGTGTACGTGATGTACAATGCCCAAGAAAGAACAAAGCTGGATCCAAAATCTAGAAATATATTTTCATGGGGTATGCTGATGGAGTAAAGAGGTATCGTCTGTGTGATCCCACTGCCCACAAGATCGTCATCAGCAGAGATGTTATTTTTGTAGAAGATCAACTGCAAAGAAAAATAGAGATAATGACACTGAAAAAGAAAAGTCAGAGATGGTGCCGGTATATTTCAAAAATAATCCAGAAGATTCAGATTCTTCTGAAGCAACACCAGAGCACGAGGAACAAGAACTAGTCGAGTCTGAGGCTCCAGAAGTTCGTCGGTCAACTCGTGAGAGACGACCGCCGGCGTGGCACTCGGAGTATGTCACAGAGATCAACGTTGCATACTGTCTTCTAACGAAGGATGGAGAGCCATCAATTTTCAATGAAACTTTAGAAAACTCAGATATTGCTTTGTGGATGACAGCAATACAAGAAGAAATTGAAGCTCTACACAAGAACAAGACATGGGAACTTGTACCACTACCACGTGGAAGAAAAGCCATTGGAAACAAATGGGTCTACAAGATCAAGCGTGATGGCAATGACCAAATGGAGCGGTATCGTGCAAGATTGATAGTGAAATGATATGCTCAGAAAGAAGGTATTGACTTTAACGAGATATTTTCGCCGGTGGTTCGACTCACAACAGTCCGAATAGTCTTGGCAATGTGTGCTATATTTGACCTACATCTAGAGCAGTTAGATGTGAAAACTGCATTTCTTCATGGAGAACTTGAAAAAGAAATATATATGCTCCAAGCAGAAGGTTTTGCAGAAACAGGAAAGGAGAACTTGGTTTGTAGGTTGAACAAATCTCTATACGGTCTCAAACAGGCGCCGAGGTGTTGGTATAAGAGATTTGATTCCTTCATCATGAGCCTTGGATACAACAGACTCAGTTCAGACCATTGTGCATATTACAAGAGGTTTGAAGATAATGATTTCATTATTTTGCTGTTGTATGTGGATGACATGTTGATAGCAGGTCCCAACAAAAATCGAATCCAAGAATTGAAGGTACAGTTAGCTAGGGAGTTTGAAATGAAGGACTTGGGACCAGCAAAAAAGATTCTAGGGATGCAAATTCACCAAAACAGAAATAACAGGAAGATTTGGCTTTCGCAGAAGAATTACTTGAAGAAAATCTTGCGACGCTTCAACATGCAAGATTGTAAGTCAATTTCTACCCCACTTCCTATTAATTTCAAATTATCCTCAAGTATGTGTCCTAGTAATGAAGTAGAGAGGAATGAGATGTCTCGCTACCGTATGCATCAGCAGTGGGAAGTTTAATATTTGCTATGATATGTACAAGACTGGATATTGCACATGCAGTGGGAGCAGTCAGTCGATACATGGCGAATCCTGGTGGAGAGCATTGGATAGCTATAAAGAGGGTTCTGAGATACATCAGAGGAACCTCAGATGTTGCATTATGTTATGGAGGATTAGAGTTTACTGTCAGGGGCTATGTAGATTCAGATTTTACAGGAGACCTTGATAAAAGGAAATCCACTACTGATTATGTGTTTACACTTGCGGGAGCAGCTGTAAGCTGGGTTTCGGAACTGCAGACCGTTGTGGCTTTATCTACAACAGAAGCAGAGTACATGACAGCTACACAAGCTTGCAAGGAAGCTATTTAGATATAAATGTTATTGGAGGAGCTTGGGCACGGACAAGAGAAAATATATGTATTTTGTGACAGTCAGAGTGCCTTGCACATTGCAAGGAATCCAGCATTTCATTCCAGGACAAAGCACATAGGAGTCCAGTATCACTTCGTTCGTGAAGTAGTGGAAGATGAAAGTGTGGATTTGCAGAAAATCTATACCAAAGAGAACCTAGCAGATGTTTTGACTAAGCCGATTAATACTGATAAGTTTGTCTGGAGTAGATCCTCTTGTGGCCTAGCAGAAACGTAGGCAACATGATTATGGCGAAGTAGAAAGGATGGTGTGGAGATTGATTGATTCTCAATCAAATCTCCAAGTGGGAGAAATGTCAAAGTTGGTGGTGGCCTAACCAAATCCTCTTGGTTTTGGCAGCCGCCCAAAGAAATAAACAAGAATGGTTGGCATGGCTGCATCTAGAAGCTTTGACAAGAATGGTTGGCACTTGGTTTTGAGAAATTCTAGATGCCGTAAGCTTGAGGTTTTGGCCACTTGTTTAACATTTGAGGCAAAATTTTGCCTATAAATACAAGCTCTCAATCTAGAGCTTGTATCCAATTCCATTGAGAGAAAATCATTGATTTCTTTGAGTATTGAGAGTTTTAAGAGTTTAATAAACTCTTGAGTGTCTAGTGAGTGAGAGATTGGGTGTATTGGGGTTTTGGGTAGTGAGGTAAAATATTACAATACTTGTAATCCTTATCTCACTAGTGAAATATTTTCCTTCTGTTTTCGCCGTTGATATAGGCTAAAAGCCAAACCACGTAATTTCTGGTGTCCTCTTTTGTACTTGTTCTTTATTTTTTTACCATTTCAACTTAGCTGCGTGTCTGCTTCACCCACAACTTAGCTGAAGCTGTGGAGTCGGGGTTCAAGGTGGCAAAAGAAGAGGCTGTATCAAGCTTAATCATGGAGACAAATTGTTTAGATGTAGCTGAGCTGATTAACAACACAAAGGGCAGCAGAACAGAAATATTTTGGATAATTTCAGAAATCCAAAAACTGAAAAGGATTTTTCAAAAGCTGTAGTTCAATATGTCCCTAGATGCTGTAATGCTTGTGCCCATTCCTTGGCAAAATTTGCTCTCAAGGAAATTACATTTGCTATCTGGTCGGGAACAATACCAGAAGAAGTGGAAAATGTATTACACAGTGTTGCTTGATTAATGGAAGAATTACCTTCTATTCAAAAGAATTGATATTTGCAGGCTACACACACACGTATACAGAAGATCGCCAAATAAAAAATAATTACAGCCTCTGACTTTGAGGAAGAGATAGAGCAAATTAAAATACAAACCAAGAAAACCACAGAAGATGTTTAGAATGGAAGAAAGAGCAGACTTTATGATCAAATCAAATCAAATCAAAGACCAAAAGACGGAAAAGAAACCCTAACGTGTGCAACTGGGAGGGTCAAAGTAGAAAGAATAATTTTACACACCATACTACACATAAAAAGCGTCCACGACCACCAAATGATAAGAAATATTCCACTACAAATCCCTTAGAAACAAAATCAGAAACCATTTATTTTTCATTTATATCAGTCTTGTATACTTGAATTGTGGTGAGAGCATCTAGGTAGCTGGCTAGTTTTGTATGCGTAGCTTTCCAATGCTGTTGCCAAGGTTATCATCTCAAGCTTTATAAACAATATCCCAATTCTCCTAACGTTTTAATTAAGGTAGATTGGAACTGGGAAGACTGGCTTGAAGGTGAAGAATTGGGCAATGATGATAATCAACTCACTCTTTCCATGCTAGCCAGTACCAGCAGATGCAGATCATGAACGAGTTGTTACTTGTTAGCCAGCCAACACAAGGAAAAAGTCTCTTTGCGTTGCATTGCACGGTGGCCCTTTATATCGTCAACCAACTTGTTTGTTTCACCTATCGTCGTTTCAAATCTTAAGATGTTTGAATTTGTAATTGTCTTTTGTTTCATTGATTAAGAGAATAATAACATCTCATATAATTACGTTCAGCATTATTGGACTAAAATTTCGAAATATGCTTTGCTTGTGGTATTTAATTTATAAACCCTTATGGCGGATGTTCTCGAAAATAATAATAATAAAAATAATAATGTTATGTTTGCAAAATTTATATCCCATGTGATGTATCATACACATATAAGATGTAATTATTACCGTCATGAATTAAATAATAACCTAACGTTTCATTTTGACATGATGAATTTGTACAAGGACCAAATGTTACGTTAGTTCGAATTCCCGTAAATGTAATGCTAATACACACGAAAAGGAGAACATTTATAATTTTTACACAATAACCCAGCAGAAGTCCCATTATAGTGCTTGACACGGTCAACCATATTGAAGACAATTTCTGCATTCCAATTTTACGCAATGAAAATAGAAAATTAGAGTTCAAAAATCTTTTGAAAAAATTAAAAAAAAAAAATCTCTGGATGTAGCCACGGAACCATAGTTGTTCAGTCACAATTATATAACATCACGCTCTCATTATTTATAACACTGAATAGGGCTTCGTCAATCACCCTTTCTTTGGCATTGCCGCAAGTCTAGTGTACATCCTTGCCATGGATTGAAATCCTCTTATATCACCTGAGCGTAAAAGGTTGCCTGTTCACAAGAGGAGAATCCCAATAAAAATAAGTATCATCGATATGAAAGCAACTTCGGACTCAGTTGATTTTACATCAGAAAATAAGAAGTATTAAATTTCCAACTTTGTTGAATAATATGGCAGACTTCAAAGACACCTCATTTTGAATTCAGTTTCCATATCCGTCTTGCAAAAAGGCCACAACTGAAATTTTCTTTCATGTCGCAAGAAACTTTCAGCCTTTTTGGATTGAAGACAGTTTTAACTTTTAATACCCATGATCACGCCGGGATAATAACGTGAAATGAATTCAACGAGCTGATACAAAAATAGTATCCACATACCTGAATCACAATTAAGTGGACTATCAGGTTCTGGGTGTGCCATCAAAGCGATTATAGCCCTACAAACAGACTGAAGCGTCCAAGCTGGGCTCCATGCATTCTTCAATATGTCAAGGCATATCTCTCCTGTCTGTAAGAGAAATAACAATGCTAGCACTTAATTAACCAGTAACCACCTTCCAGAGTAAAGGTAGGTTGTTTAATTTACCAATCGTCCATAACTTCATATTGTAGATTTAGCACATTCTAACCTCTAATCCCTGGACCACCCCTCAATATGTTTTCGCCCCCAATTATTAAAGGATTTCAAATATTTTTATGGATGATGATTAGTTTCATTTCATAATGTTGCACGTCCTTCTCATTCACATATTGCAACTTTTTAATTTCTTCCAATCTTTTCAATTTCCATTTCCCCACTCAATTGCTGTTCAATATTCTCATAAATGTCTCAAATCTTCTCTCTAGTCTCAACTAATCATACGAATATTGGCAACTAAATTATACAGCTCTCTAGTTGATGACACAGAAATTTAATCAAACAACAATATCAGAACATTACAGTGCAATGGTTCAAAGAACACTATTCTTCATCGTGAATTTACATTTTTGATAAATCATATTAAGGTTATCTAAGTTGAGAAAGTAACCAAACCAAAAATATTAAAGTTCCAAATTGATTTTGAAAACATCATAGAGGCAAAATCACTAAATTTTTTGATACTAGTAGTAATTTCTCTTCCTTAATTTTGTCAAACAGCAGATCAAAGTGTTACGGAATCATAAAAAGGGACTCACACCTTAAAATGCACATTTGGATGGAATATTTTTGTTAAAAACCGCACTTGTGGAGGTTGCAGAGGATATTGCTCAGGAACAGCAAAAGCAAGCTGGAATACCCCACCCTCATAAGGAGTCTCTGATGGTCCCTACACAGGGAAAAAAGCAAGAAAGGGGAAAGAAGGATTAGACAAAGTCAAGCAACAACACAATGCCCCATTTTTGTCCATAAAAACTGCACCCACCTTAATAAGAGCAGTCCATTTAAATATGTTGGAATCATCACAAACTAATTGAATGTCTGGGTCAGCTGATTTCTCTCGCTGCACTTCTTTGTACTCCTTGAATAACCTTGCCCTAGATGCCTGCAAACAGAGAGCAGCCAATGGTAAAGGTTTCCATACATGAACAATGTAAAACAATCAATGAAACTCAACTAGGCCTCATTTTCAAACTAGTTGAGACCAGCTACATGAATTTCTATTCCTCTATTCCACCCACCTGGTGCCATGTTTAGGACAAGTGATATCATTTGAAACCTTCTAACATTATTAGTATCATGGATACTAATCACAAAATACAAGTTACCCTTGATTTCCTAGTTCCATCACCAAAATGATGCGAAGAACATACAAAAAGAACCATATAAGCAGAAACTGTCATCAAAGAAAAAGTAATCGTGTCGATAGTAGCTAACCTGCATTTTGGATACTGCTTTTGTATCTCAATCTACTTCAATGCAAATATCAAGCTTTGATCCAAGGACTGCAGTTTCCCCTAAAAAAAAAATGTTAAAATACATATAAATAGTATTAGCTCTTACTTCACAATACTGCATTTCAAAACAACGACGTCAAAAGAATCTTCTCATACACGAGAATTACCAAAGATTAAAGCCAATTATGCAATTATAATCCATCAAATTTCCTAATCTTAAACTTTTCCACTCTTGCAAGACACAAAGGACTTTGTTTCTGTACTGACGCATAATGTTTTGAGAACAAACAATAATTTGATAAATCTTCACACGAAAATAAAAGATATAAATACAAGCTCTTCACCTGACAAAAATTAGAATCCGAGAAACTGATTAAAAAAAAAAAGGAGGAAATTTTAAAAAATAAATTCACACATATTCCTTTTACCTTACATTTTCTTGGCAAACAAACAGATTATTCAATATCGCTAAAACCAGATCAGGAAATAATATCACAAGATCGTCAAGAAAATAATAATTAAATAACCAAAATAAAAGCCGATAAAAGGTAAAGAATCTCCACCTGTTGAAGTTATCTGAGTAGAAACTCGAGAGAGGGAATCGCTTTGCTTGTCTCTGATTTTTTTGTTTTTAATTGATAAATGCTTGTCTCTGATTTTGAATTTTTGACAAAGGAGATGATGCTCAATGAGGGAATTTTGAGTTTGTTCGACGATTCCTTTTGACCTTTTAAAAAATCAGTGTCCACTGAGCCGTCGTTCTCAAGATCTACGGTGACAAACAGCTAGATGTCGTTGGTTGGAAGCAAGGTTCATCTCTATGCGACAGATTAAAAAATGTGGACTCATTTCAAATAAAATCCAAACGATATCCTTAAATGAGAAAATTTAAAACTACAAGTACTGAAATGAAATTTCGCAAAAGCGGCGACGTAAAGATTTTCATTTCATGTTCTCCCCCTTTTGTTTCTTTACAAAGGTCCAATAAGCGTAACGTCAGAATCAAACAATTCAATGAATCCAATTAAAATCAGATAGATTGAATGGATCAATTTTTTTCAACTCAATTAATAATTGAGTTCAATTTGATTGAGTTAATATTAATAAACCTATATGAGTTAACCTAATCTAAAAATATTAAAAATCATAACAAAGTTAATATAAACTGTTAATCTGATTTTTTATTATTTTATAAATGAGATACCTTTCAATTTCGCTTTATTAAATTTGACATTGATTGAATTTTCTTAATTCAAAATTCAGAAAACAAACTTGAACTTCCACTATTATGTCATATAATTTTTATACAAAAGTTTTAATTTTTGTTTTGTTTTGTTTAGTAATAGATTATTAGGTACAGTAGACAACAATTAAAGTCACAAAATAAGTAATTAATTTATCTTATTCTTATTTAAAAATTTTTAATTTTTTTATACATTTAAATAAAATTTTAATCTTTTTTGTATACATTTAAAATTTAAAATTTTTATCTAACCAATCAACTCAAAGTGTTGAATTAATTTAAGTTAAACAAATTTATGTAATTAAATTCAATTAATTTTTGCAATTTTGGGCCAGATTTATCCGACCCCTGTATTGTTCTGTCCCTAAGTTTGCACACCACGCGCAACTTACGATGTCTTCCGCATTGTTCTGATAAACAATACAACATAATAAAAACCCTAGTGATCGTTCAAAACCCGGATAAGAGTTCTCTTCAACAATGGCCGGTTCATCGATTCTCTCAAGATTATCATCATCAACTCGCTTATCTTCTCTCTCTCTCAAGCTTAGAGCCAACAAATCAACGATACCCACTATTTCTCCATTGAAATCAAGCTCCCTGCCTCAGGTCTCCTCCTCCGTCAAGCGCGTTTCAAGGTCAGATCTTTGATCAAATATAATATCTTTTTCGAGAACCTAAATGGCCCATTTTCGGTTTCTGAGAAAATTCAAGGGAACAAATGATTTTTTTATTTGTATACATTCTGTTTGGTAAGTTGAGTTACTTCAAAGGTTTCTGTTCTGATGTTTTAGTTGTTTCATTTAGCAAATGCAACATTTACTGAAGTTTGATTTGCGATTTTTTTTTCTCCCTTTGATTCAATGTTTTCGCAGTAGATTACCAGTGGAATTGAGCTGCTTGATATCGATGTTGCCATCACATAGTGCAATTGCTTCCGCTCGCTTGCAATCACTAATTTCCATTGATTCTCAGAGCTGGGGTTTGGTACCTCAAGGTCTCTCTCTCATACTCGATCATATCTCACACGCAAAAATACGCATGTGCATTTGTTTGATCTGTGTAGGTATTTGTTCAGTTACAGTACTTAAGTTTAGAGTTTAGCTTGTTGCTTAGGCTCCATTTGATAAAATTTTCAAGTAGAGTTTATTTGAGTAGAGATTTTGTTAGCAGAGCTTTTATGAATAGAGTTTTTCCCTAAAAAGTTCTAGTTATTTTATTGTCAACGAGAGCAGTTATTAAAAATTCCTAAAATACTTTAATAGGTAATGATTTTGGACTGATGTTAAAAAATTATAGAATATATTTTAGATATTTTAACATTTAAAAAAAAATTTCAACTTTTACTCAAAAAAATTTAAATTTTGAGCATTTGTTAATAAAGATAATAATTTATTTAAGTTTTAAAAGTTCTAATAAAAAATAATCAAATAATAATAAAAATTATACTGAGGTTTATGAGATTAAATAAGTACTACTAAATAGGCACTTAGTCTAGTGGCTTGTAAGATAACTTTTACTCTCAAAAATTTAAATTTTGAGCATTTGCTAATAAAGACAATAATTTATTTAAGTTTTAAAAGTTTTAATAAAAAATAATCAAATAATAATAAAAATTATGCTGTGAGTTTATGAGTTTAAATAAGTACTCATAACCATTAGATAGGGTATACCAAATAGGCACTTAGTGAAGTGGCTTGTAAGATAATTGTCTGATATGCAATCCATACACCATTTGACACTTCCATCTTTCCTTTTATTGAGATGGTTAATATGGTGCGGTGATAATCTGATATTTTGAAATTTTTTAATTATCGTCATCACCAGCATCCTTATTTCTAGTTTTCATTTTGGCTTATGTTGCAGGAATCTCGATGCCTTTATGACAGACATGCTTTGTTACCTTCAGCAGAATTTTAATCTTGTTTTTCCCTTAAATTTGATAAAAGGATAGGGTTGTTAAGGTGTTACCTTTGCTTTGCCCCTTGTCACGGATTTATTCCGTAAGAACTACGGATTTAACTTTTCAGATTGAGCTAAATCAGTTTTCTAGTTGAGAGGTATTCCAATGGAACATTTTTGGAAGAAGATCCTTGTTAGGTATACTTTCAATCTGTTAGCTGTGTAGCTTGTTTGAACGAACTTGAAAGTACCATACTAATAATAGATAATCAATTGTGAATGATTCCAATGATATATCGAAACGGTAAGCTCAACCTATGAATGCAATAGCCTTAGTTGAAGAACAATCAAATTTACGTAATAAGGTTACCTTATTTTACTATGATAAAGAATAAGCTACAATTCTATTGCCAGTTAAAAGACTGAAAACTGATCAAACATACTAACTTGATTCAACATGGATGGTCAAACGATAAACCGAACCATAGTTTTATGCGAAAGAACAATACGGTATAGTTTACAAATAATACAGATGCCGACTGACGGCAGTAGAGAATCTTTCCCTGGAACTGAGTACATTATCCCATGGTGCCCTCCTTACAAAAGCTAGCACAAGGCAAGATCATGTACAAGTATTGGCCAAACAACTGAGAGAACGAACTACTCTTCAAAATCAGCATAAGAATTCCACAACCAACCTTATTACAGATATAAGCCAACGACAAATAGCAGAACTACACAGATGAGTACTTCAAACTAAATGTCAGCAGTAAAGTGTCCAAATTGGGGGCTAAAATATTGAAAATAAACCAGTCACCGTATTTATGAATCATGAAAAATCAATTCTCCAGAAAGGAACACTAAATATGGCTTCCAAGTAGATTGTCAATCTTTTCCATTTTCTCTACAAGCAATGTACAAGAGAATCCAATGCCAAGGCAAGCAACACAAATATGGAGCCAAAATGACCAAAATAGAAGAATATATATATATATATTGAATATTACGAAGAAAGAAAGAATTTAAAAGTCGGTAGTGAGTTAGCAAAGAAAAATAAACTTAAAAAAAAAAAGCTAAACCAGTCCAGCTTTCACATGCTACCAGCTCTCCCGGGAGTGGATGTGGATTTTGTCTGCTTTATTTTCGCCAAATCAACAAGGTCTCCAAACAGCTTATCCTCTGGTTTCGAAGCCTTCATTGGTGTACCATAAGAGGAAGTGGAAACCTGATATGAAGAATTTCTCAAGCCGCTATCATCCCTCAGAGATAGCCCATACATTTGCTGCTCGATATACTGAGGCCTTGGTTGCTGACCATAGCCATATCCTGCCATTTGGTTGCCATACATTTGCTGATGATACAAGGCCATTTGGCCAGCTTGCATGTGATGTGGAAGCATGCCTACATACTGCCCTCCCTGAATTTGCTGAGGATGCATGCCTACCAACTGATTGCTCTGACCCAGCTGATTATTCATCGGTGACAAATGATTGCTTGTGATAGGCTGAATATACATACCAACTACCTGTCCATTACCAGATTGAGGCACTTGAGGATATGCACCACTCTGCACCGGCTGCATATGTGTGACAGAAACCTGAGTAACTTGCATTTGTTGAGGATATTGAGCACCAGCTACAGGACTAGAGTCTGCTGCTTGGGCTTCCCAAGGAGGTGGAGGTAGTGACCCACCGCTTTGCATACCTTTTCACCATATCACACAGTAAGCTTCATGGAAAAAAAAGAAAAAAATCACTAGTAATAAGTTTAAAGGTTCTGAATGTACTCTCTCTACTTCAACTTGGTTACAACATTACCAGAGCAGGGAAAAGAAAACAAATAAGAAACTGATGCTAAACTGGTCACTATTTCCCAAATGAATACATGTTGAAAAAGAAGGTGATTTCGCTTTAGGTCAGTTTGATTGAGAAAATAGTTCCCCATCATCTCCGTGAATGAAAAAAGGTCAGAGTTATCAAGTATACCATGATTATATCTATATCTATTATATTCAACTCAAAGAACCTGTGCCAACTGCTAAATTTCTATGTAAAAAAATGCCTACTAAGAAGTGGAAGCGCACCATAGGCTGGTGAGGTTGGTTGTGGCAGGGCAAGCTGACCATTCCAGGCAGGACCAGAGCCTTGTGCATATATTGACTGCTCATACCGAGGCGATCCCATGTTCGGGGCAGTTCCATTTTGGTAAAGTCCAGCTTCTGGAGTTTGAAAATTCTGCTGCTGATGGAATTGTGGAGCCAAAGAATTTGGTTGGCCAGCCATATTAGCAGGTTGTGTGTTGATTGAATTTGGAGCATTTGTGGCATCAGAAAACATATCAAAGAGAACAAGGGCATTCTGCTGAGAAGATACAGGAGTGTTCGGTTGTGGTACTCCCACAGGAACCAGAGCCAGTGAAGTATCTTCCTTTGGTGAGCTATAGTCATCACCACTCAGTAGGTCTATTTTAGGATTGACTGCCGCTGGAGGAGATGAACCATTAGCTGCAGCAGGTGCAGGAAGAAGTAACTGATTCAGAGGTTGAGCCCCAGCACCACCATTTGAGGTCGACCTGCAAAAGCATCCTGCTTCTTAACACTCAAAAACAAGCTGCTGTCTAATGAAGGTTTTAAATTTTATTAAAAACTTGAACTTTAGCTTTAATCTTTAGCCATGGACAATCAAACAAATTTGGACTCTAAACTAAAATTCAAGGACATCATTAAACATTCTGAAAATGACCCAATGCTATCCTCAAGTACTCCAAAATGTTTAACTTACAGAATCATAAAATGTGAGATTTCTTTTCAGTAATTTTAACGGTGGAACTTTAGAAAAATTTCTGAGACGACTGGAATGAACTTGGAAATCCTTATATAATCAAGTATTAAAAAGTGTAATAACATACTGACTTGAGCCATAAGTACACAAATCCAATTGAAATATTTTTGCAATAGAATATCAATAAGATACCAAGAAATTATTAACCCTAAAACAGGAGAGGCACAACCCCAAATTTTTAATGTAATAATACAAAATGGTCAAATGTTGGAGGTAAACGTTGATAATAATTTTCAGTAAATGAACACCTGTAGCAACAGAAAATATCAATAAATTTAGTAAATATATACAGTGTATTAAAATCAATCCAATTACCTCCCATCCGGCTGCTTAGTAGCATCTCCAGTATCAACCAGAGGACCATCAACATCTACAAGTGCCCCGCTAGATTTAGATTCAGTCTTGGGCTTATCAGTTTGAGCAGTTTGACCAGATTTTCCTGAAGCAAGGGATTCATGCTTGGCTAGTAGACGCTGCAAGTCATCATTCAATTGTAAACCTTGACATAGCAGTGACTCATCCCTGCAAGAGGTAGGTTTTTTTTTTTTTAGTTTTGACCCAAAGAAATAAATAATAATTACTACACAGATAAGTTGAATGAAGAAACATCTACCAAATGTTTCCCCTCAAGATAGAATTTCAGAGCCGTAGAAATCAACCAGCAAAGTTTCCCTATAACTGATCTAATCTCTTCAAACATTATATGTAACTAACTACAGCAACAGACATAATTAACGCCAATATCATAAAAGGAGATTGGATAAATATTCTGAGTAAACATTGTGAAACCAAACAAAGACTGTGAGTGCCATGCACATACAGAGAGAGATCCAAATAAAACCTCAATAAACCTATAGAAACTGTCTAGGATCAATCCAACCATCCGTAAGTGCAAAAACATCATCCACTGATTTCAAAAGTCAATACGTTTCGATTTTTGTTTGAGAGAATTCCTGAAGGTTTTAATTTATTAAGCTTTCTTGAAAAGCATATCTTCCAAGGAAGATACCTATGTTGGCAGCCAATCCAACTGTAATGCCTACATGATCCTGATACTCCAGGGCAGTAGTATCACCATACTAAAGCAAATAAAATAGCATGAAGGGAGCATGTTATCCTCAAGGACAATGGCACCATCACACTCAAGCAAATAATAGCACAAAGAGAGAAAATGAGTTCCACCATAATACAACCAAAGCAAGGAAAAGAATGACTTACGCAGTTGAATTAACAAGGTGCACTACTCTTTGTTTGTATGCCCGGCACTGATCAACCAAATCAACAATAACCTCCTGCCTAAGGCCCTGAAAGTTGAAACAAAGGCCTTACAGCATACAACTCTCAAAAGTAAAACTTGATGTAAAAAATATGGTGGAGTAAATAATTGAAAGAGGGTAGAAGTTTTACCAGTAGGCATAGTGATTGCAAGCAGTTTAAAACTTGTATGTAGATATGAAAAACAAATCCCAGGTTATTATGTTTGAGCATTATCCACCAATTAACAACCCAACCCAAACAGAGACTTAGTAGCACAGTGCAATTCAGTTGGCAACATATTAAATTGTACCTCTTTGTTGTTTGGATCTAATGCATTCAGCATTTCTGCAAGGACATCCATAATACCACGTGCATTCTGAATTTCTGTCAAGCTAGAAAAACAAACTCTTATCAAAATAAGAAATGCTTCATCCCCAACTAAAGCATAGAAACGAGTAGGAAAAGTTAGCAGAAGAATGTAAACCATCAACATTAAAACAAAACACATAGATATACTTGTTCTAGTTTTCACAACTACAATAATCTGTAGTATATACAAGCCATCAGCAGAGGATGAACTACAGCAAAGCAATCAGATTGAAAAGATATCACATCCATTCCGTCATGTCACCTACAAGATGTTATACCATGATAGAATCTGCTGTACTGAAAATGACATGTAACGGTAGCATACATTCCACTCAAAGACGAGAAAGAGGGTCTATGAAAAGATATGACAGTATATAATCGCAAGAAACTGGAAAATAAAATTTAATTGCAGAGGATATATAGACATGTAAGCTCCAGATAAAAACAAGAAAAAGGGGCCACAGAAATACCTCAAGGTTGGGAACTCAGACTCTGCAGAAGCTTCAGCTGCCTCTTGCTGATGCTCAGGATTTCGAAAATTTTGAGGATAAGAAGTCAAGGGATGTGTTTGAGGTGGTGTGAAAACAGGCGCAGACCTCTCAGACCTCTGAGGGAACACTGCCCCAGCGCGCTGAAAGAAACAAGTGACTTAGTTCAGAGAGCACAAAAGAAAAGGAAAAGGGTCATATATAGCTCCTCTCTATTGATTTAGCTTGACAATTAACACGCATCAGACCACAACCTCATCCTCCACCACACTTTGGTGAGGGAGATGCCATTAGGTCCAAAAGGCCATTAGCAAGGCCAGATATAGAGATAGTCATCAGCACCACTTAAAAGAAAAGAACCAGTGTGTCATAACTAAAGGGCAAAGTCATGCTATCTTGATTGTGCCAGAAGAAATGAACTCCCAGAGTGTCAGCATGCCTCATCGAATATAATTTTTCTCTTATAGATAAGAAAACTAAAAATAAAAAACAACTAACTTCCTCAATATACATACCAATAACTCTTGGTATGCCGCATAGTACTGTGGATATCTTGCCCTAGGTCCTCCGAAAGCTTCTTGCCAAGTATCTATTAGAATTAATATCTTCTCTTTGACGTGAGTGTCGGGCTACAATTGAGCATAAAAAATACTATGAACAAGTTTCATCCGTACAATATAGATAGACAAAAAGAATGCCCTACAAACATTCTCACCTTTTTCCTGGCTAGTTTCACCATCTCATGAAGAACATTTTTCTCTGCAACATGCATATGGACAATATCCCCACAATTCTTTATAATTGTCTCCAACAGCTAAAATGCAGCCACCAGACCAAAATTTAAGTATATTTAGTTGTCTGTGCAACAAAGTTGTTCATAATGAAATGTAGATACGATTTTCATTTGTCATTCTGTAGCTGAAGGGAAACATTAGATTGCAAATATGGTTCAGCAGATTTAATAAATCCTTCCATGAAGTATATTTTGAATATGACACAACAGAATCATCAGATTTGAAAAAAAGCCTGCCTTGTGCTCTCATCAAACCGTGGCACAAATCATTTAAAACTAAGCAAATTTAATCTTAAAATGTTACTATCGGCAACTGTGTCTTTCAAACATATTAAACATCTCATGACGCTCTGAACTTCAAATATCGAACCGATCCTAACCTAAAAGAATTTCTACTCATTGAGCCAACCCAACACTCCAAGTCCAGTAAGCAAACAACAGGCTAATAATAAGATGAAACTGATGAAATAATCTCAGAACAAACAACGATAATCATTGCTTGGTAGTTACTACATCCATTCAAGTCAACTTCCATCAATTAACAAGTAGTTGATGACTGGATGCCCATGGCCCAAAAGGAAAGAAAAAAAGGAAAAGAAAAAGGAAACTGTAGCCTTTAAATAAAAGAAAATAAATGATCTATTGCAATGTCCATGGAGGAAAAGGAAAAATTTTAAATTTGACCTTAAAATCAACAGTGAACCCTACAAGGAAGGGGAAAAAAAAACCCAATATAAGCATCAGCCAGTCCCAGAGTGCTTACTGTTAAAGCAAGAAGTTGAACTTTTGAATTCCTACTTCCAATACGCTTTTTAATACCTTTAACAACATCCTTTGCTTGCCTGATAAACCATGATAAAAACACAGACACCAAGTTTAGGTTTCAAAAGATAGATCAGTATTCATACGCAAAAGCAAAACATATTAAGGAGGTGTAAGTACGGACTTCCAATACCCAAATATTCACAATGAAGCAAAAACTTATAATCATCAAAACTTCAATATCAACAATCCATCCGCAAAACTTTCAATAAGCACAATGAGTTACAATCGAGCCCATAATCCATATTAGTTCACTACCATTCAATCTCCTGATAATTCCTCAAATTCACAATGAAGCAAAAACTTATAATCATCAAAACTTCAATATCAACAATCCATCCGCAAAACTTTCAATAAGCACAATGAGTTACAATCGAGCCCATAATCCATATTAGTTGACTACCATTCAATCTCCTGATAATTCCTCAAATTCATAATATTCAACTGATTACTTATCAATCAAACTTACAAACGCCCAAAGTCTCACAGATTTTAAATTGAATAAAAAATTATCAAACAGTGAACAAAGGATTCTCTAATGCACTTATTTCCAAAATTTCGACTTTCATTTAATTCACAATAGCGCGCTGCAGACTTGTCCAATTATCAAAAAGAAAATACAAATTGTGCAATTAAATTCACCAAATCCATCAAAAGCAGCAAATGTACAAAAATAAATAATAATACTATTAGTATGTAAATTTGTGATGCAACACGACCAGAAGAAGCTAAAACGACGACGTACCCGGGGTCGTGATTGAGCATGTCACAGATCTCAATGTTCATGGCCCAATCAGGGCCGATCAACATGTCGCTCGTGGCTCTATCCACCATTGAATTCACCATCTCTGCTCTCTCTCTCTCTCTCTCTCTCCCAACCAAACAAACGAATCAAATCAAACACCTCTCCAAGAAGATCACTCCGATTCCGGCTCCGAGATCGCAACTAATTACCGTTATGCCACCGGATATTCCGGTAACCAAAAGATTTATCTCTTTCTCGATCAATTAAATCGAACAGTATTGATGTTATCTCTCTTTTTCTCCCACGTTCTCTCTCTAAAACTCCCACTCTCTCTCCCTTTCAATCTCTTTTAGTTTTTAAATTTTTTTATTTGAATTGTATTTAAAATAAATCAAATAATGATATGGATTCTAATTAACTGTTTGTTGATGACTTTAATTAGTTTGTTTTTACTTGACAATTAGATTATTCGTAAGGTGAGATTGATTATGAAAGACCAACGAGGAGATGCCACGTCTCACAGAACGGTGCCGTACTGAGGCGTACTTCTCTCGATACCGTTGGCTTGGTTATGATTTTATCTTTTACGGTGTTCTGTGAGCGTCAATTTTGAGACGAAGACAGTAAAAGACTAAAAGTTTCAGAAAACGGTGCCGTGTTGTGAATTTTGAGAGACCAAGATTTTGCTCACCGACTCGAAACCAAACAATGTTAACGGCCGGTTGCATGACTGACATCATTATTAAAGCAGAAAATACAATTTGATGTTGCAATTTAAAGTTGCTTTTCCATTTCCAAGTCAAAAAAAAAAAGTTGTTTTTCCATTATATAAATATGTTATGACAATCCAATTCAACTAAAAGCAATGATAATAATTTTTAAAAAAATAATGCTAATATTATAATTTATAAATTTATATTCTAACTTATGTAAAATATGTGTAACTCTTATCTGATTAACTATTTGATGGTGAAATGATAAATAAATAATCATTTAACCCGTGAAGTTTTTTAATAATATTATTATCATGTCATATTTTACGTTAGTATTAATTTAAAGGTTAACCATTCCCCTTTCTACATTTGTGGTATAAGAGTTAACACCCATATTTTCTAACTACGTAGAACTATCTAGATGATAAAATTTTGATTTTATATTGTAATTTCAAAAATTATCATCTAGTCATTATCTTACATAAAATAAGATTTGTTTTAATTAGTTCATCATCTAGATAGTTCTAATGCCGTGATGTTCGATCAAATTCCTATATTATGATTATGATAACGCCTTGTGATTACCTCGAGGTAGTATTGATGCCTAACATATCCATATAATCCACAATTCCACAGAATAAAAATTTTGGTAATAAAAAATTAAAGAAAAATAATTTAACAAATGAGTATTTAAGAAAAGGCAATGTCTCAAGTCTGAACTCAACACTTTTTAGTTTGCAATTTTTTTTTTATTTTTTCAGTGATATCACAAATACGGGAGAATCTGAAAGCAGACCAGACAGGCAAGAAGTGACTGAAAACAATTTCAAGTGCATTGCTTTCTATTCTATGGACAGAGGACGTTTCATGAAATCCAATCTAGCCAGTGAATCGAGTACTTGCCTTGCTTTTTTTTTTTTAATGGGGCTTGGGAATATCTTTATAGCATTGGTAATGGCGAGAAGAAAACAAATACCCCGTCACTTTTTGCAAAGGCAAGTGGCCTAGGTAACAACTATTCCCACATGTTTTTGTAGCCTTGTCCATGTATGAGATGTCTCGTTGGCTTTCTTAGACATAATTTCCATGAAAAGAAAAATGAAAAATTTTGTCATTTTTTTATTACATTGGGGTCTCTAATTTCCATTAAAATATGATATAATAATCTTAGGGGTGTAGTGATTGAGATCCATACAATAGCGTTCCAACAATTCAGCTGATTGGTGGGCATCTTTACTTTGGCAGTCGCATCTCGGATTATTGCCTAATTTGTTGTATTATTGACTGTCCATTGTGGTTTCCAAATGGAGTGTCCATTTTATATTTATATGCAGTGTCCGATGATAGGCTGAACATGAATGGTTGAAAGAGTAAACGTGTCCCACAGCAAGCAATAAACAAAAGAGATACGGTGACCAAGCTCCTTCGCAAGACCAGGGGTAAACAGTAGAGAAGCAAAGCTAAAAAATGAAAATCAGTTTTGGCATTCTTTTACCTTCACGTTGTGTGCTCTTATTTGGGATGAAGTTACAGTAACTTTTAAATTATAATTTTTTTTAAAAAAAATTGTAATTATAAAATAAAATTTAATAATATGTAATAAATATAAATTTTAAATAATAATTTTGATAAAATTATTAAAAATATAATAATTTTTTTATTATACAAATGAAAAATCATATTAATATATTTTTTAAGATACAATAGTTAGTGTTTATCAAACCATTTAATACCGTAGCTTTTAAGCTACAGCAGTCCAACTTTAACCCCAAACGCATCTTTAATTACTTTTCAGGCAACAAAATGAGCACAGGTTCTTATATTTGTTGTAAAATCACACAAAAAAAGTACAACAAAAAAGGAAAGAAATTTAATTTTCTATACTGATTTTCATAATAAACAAGCAACACAGTACATATTTTGCTCTGTACTAGTTAACCTATACATGGCTCAAAATTATCAAAGATCATGTGGTATCCATATAATTCATATCTTTCACTAGAATGCTTTATACGTGTAAACACCAACAGAGAGACTACACATCACATGTAAAATGGTTCAATTTACATTTTGGACATTTTTGACACCAGGTATCAGATTTGCTTATTTGTATGAACAAATTCAGGTGAATTGCAATAGCATTTGCATGTCAGTCTATCTGCCTATGCATGTAAAGCACTTTTAGAAGAGCAGCTTTGGTTTTTTGAGCTTTGAAGATTGACATCCAACCTTGCAGCACCGAGAAATGTGGCAATGCTTCAGTAAGGAACAGCTACTCTGACTGTAGGGGGGCCAGATTGCATGTCCTCCAATATGAGATCCAACAGGGCCTGAGCTATGGGACCTTCTTTGCCTACAAAGAACATCATTGTAAAATTTGTAAATACTTGAACTAATAAAAATCTATATCGTATAAGTGTAATAGATTGGGACATGTACACAGAGGAGGGACATGAAGTCTGTAAAGACAAAAGTCAAAAATCCCTAAGCCCAAGAACTGTAAATCCTTTAAGATGTAGTTGTAGTTGGTGTGATGAAAAGTAATTTGAAGCAATGATTTCATCTAAACATAATGAGCTTTAACCCTAAGAGATGGTATCCCATGTAATTTCTTAGTGAAGATTTGTACTTGCCCATCTTGAAAGGGAAAAAAGATCCACTTTGGTAGAAAATTTTGAAAGCGAACGGATTGAAAGAAACAGGAGGTTTTTCTTAGGTAAGCATCACGTGCTTTCTACTGCAACTTAGTTATACACTGATATGAAAACAACCCAGTGGGGAAAATTTCATGCAAATTTTGGAAACAAATTGTAGTTTATAAGGCGTAGCAGGCAACAAAAGAGTTCTTACCATTGCCAATGACTTGTTCATCCCATTGCACTACAGGGCGAACAAGAACTCCGCTACCAAGAAGCATCATCTCCTCTGCTTTCTTACCTTCCTCCACAGTGACATTTCCTACTTTAATTCCATGGAGCTTACTCTCCCTTACCAGTGCCTCGGCAAGAGTCAAAACTCTCTTGGCTGTACACCCACTTAAGATTTTATCAAATTGAGGCATCAGAAGCACCCTTTCCTTTGTAACAAATGCAACATTCATGTTGGGCCCCTCAGCAATGAACCCTTCACCATCTACCCAAATGGCAGCAAATGCTCCAGTTTCTTCAGCTTCCATTTTTGAAAGCACATTCGGAAGGTAATTTACACTCTTCACTGTGGCAAATTGTGGAGGTTTTATTGGGATAGATGAAGTTATTACTTTAACACCTTTTGAAACAAATGGTGAGTCATCTTGAATTACAATCACATAGAATGTTGATTGATGGCAGCCAACTGGAGATAATTGGAAATCACCCACTCCAGCTGAAAGCCAGTATCTCAATGACCCTTTTCTACACTTGGAAGCACTCACAGTCTGTATGAGTATTCTCCTTAAACTTTCTCGATCAAAAGGAAGTTGAATTTTGGCCATGGATGCTGACCTTATAATACGATCAAGGTGTTGGTCTAATTCATAGAGGTATCTGAAAAGTGGAATTATCATTATAGAGATAAGATAGTAGCATGATTGTAGGTAGCCTAAGAATAAAGAACAACAATACACATATTGAATTGGAATGACAGTTGTTCATCATTTCTAGAAAATCGATGATCAAAACTAACACATGCTTTTCTTTACATGAACTCGATCAAAACTTTGAATCAGGCATTGTTAAGATGGAACATTTTGAACAAGAATATGTGAACATTATAGAGAGACATTCTGGTGCAACTAAAACGAGGGTATGTCGTATGGTTCACTTGCAGAAACAACACATGAAAACATTGGTTGTTATACTAGCTAAAAAATGATTGAAGCAAGATTCACGAATGATTACAACAAAGTTACATGAAAAACTCCAGACACAGTTAGCTCAAAAGTTCAAGTAAAAGTAAAAGATAATTTTTGGTCCATTGTATAACTAATAACATGATTTCACTCGAGTGGAAATTACAACTAAAGGGAAGAAGGCAAAGTTTCAAAATTAGAATAGAATAAATGAAAATCAAATGGCAATACTTGTTTTGAAGCAAAATTTACTAACCCATCATATATTGCAGCAGTATCAAAAACACCATGCCCTCTGTGGACCATATGATCGTCCATAGGAATCACCATAGCAGCTGGATCTGTTGTTATTCCTCCAAAAATGCTCGAGTACATGGCTAAAAATTGCTGCTTGCTTTTCTGGTTTGCTTGGGTTGACTTTATTCTTTCAATGGCCTTAACAAACATACATATAGGGGCACTTCAGAAGCACTTACATATAGAGCACTAATTAAAGCATACAAAATTGACTATTCAAAAAGAAAATAAACCTCTGAGCAAGATAGAAGTGGAACATCCGATAATTGAGCACTTGAATCTGTATCGATTACCACAATAAGACATTAACAACCCAGAACAATATAAAAAGAAATGCATTTAATAAAAAACAAGCCAATATGACAAATACGGTAACTAACCAATCAATGCTTCGGTTCGGCCACAACTTCTAATGAATCTCATTTCTCCGAACGACCCAGTTCTTGAAAAGCAAAGATTTGGAGAAAATACAGGCAAGTTATTGACATGATGAGTGAGTTTAGTGGGAACAGGTTGGTTTTGAGAGATGGTTTTTGCGAGAGAAGCCATGGGATTGGGAGCTGAAAGAAGAACGCTGAGATAGATGAAGATTCAAGCAATCGTTCTATGAGTCATGTTAAATTGTATATTTTGTGTTATCCATAATAATGTAGTGACTCGAAAGATTCCGAAATTAAAAAACAACGCGGGTCGATTGATTGCAGCGCTTCAAAAGTACAAAATTTAGCCGGCGCCGATTGAAGAATTTCATTGGTTACGCTCTTTGGTGGCGCGTGGCGTGGTGTTCCCAAGTGAATATATAACCAGCGAGATTGAAGAGGTCCGTTGCTTGCACTTCGACGGCGCGTAGGGTCGTTAGGGCACCTGAACGACGTCAGCCGTCAGGTATAGTGTGACTTTTCACAATCGAAACGAAATTATGCATTTTTTTCGTAAAACTAAAAAAAAAAATTTGAGAATTTTTTTTTTATATTATTTTTAGTGTCAAGTAATTGAATTGATATCTTGATAAATTTTATTAAGAATATAAAATAAAACATAATGATTACATAACCTTCAAATATTTCAATTTAGTTAGATGCTAATCTTTTGAAATCATTCAATTTTGATTTTGGTAGATAGTAATAACCATCGGTTAGTTTTTTTTTTTTTTTTATAAATAAAATAAAATATTACTATGCTTAGTACTAACGTAGCAGACCGGCGGGTTGGCAAGTTACGAACCGTACGGTTAATATTGTACGCGCCACTGCACAGGAAGGCCCGCCAAATCCCAGAGAAATGCGTGTAAAGTACTGCAAAAATTGAAAACGACAGTCCATCACTTCTCTCTCATTCTTTCTCTCTTTATCTTCCCACATCCCAATCTCCCGACCCTAGTGATTTCAAATCTCATTTCATTACGGCAAATCGAGACCTTTCACTAAACCCTAATCGTAGTGACCAATTGTTGGAAACCCTAAATCAGTCACATTCTCCAATTTAATGGTTCTAAGATCAGGCCCATCTTTTCTTGAATCAGCGAGTTCCGATTAGGGTTTAGCATAACGAATAGATTGACTATGGCGATCATTGGAGACGCGCTTCGGCAAGCGTTTATGCCGAAGCACGAGTACGAGAGCCTACGAGAGGAAGACAAAGCGTGGGTCAAACTTCAAAGACCGTTCTTGATTTCGGCACTGACCTTAATTTGCATTGTGGTTGCCGTGTGTACGATTGTGAGCTTGAAGATTGTGTTTCCTAGTGATTACGGCAGGAGGCCATTTTGCAGCGACGTCAGGCTACAGCCTTTGCAGATTAATGTGAAGGGTGAAGGGGGAGATTCGGATCTGTTTCCGGGCGCGTTTTATTTGACGGATCAGGAGACTGTTGATTATTACTGGATGGTTGTGTTTATTCCTTCCACAATCATTTTCTTGGCCTCTATTGTCTACCTCGTGGCGGGTAATAGATTCTTGACAATTTTAATTGAAATGCATTCTCTACTTATTTATGTAAATTTCGCTGTGGGCATGCGGGCTTTTGTTTCAGGCCAATTTTGTAGCTAAATTTGATTGCTATTGGTAGGCTAGTGTTATTCTAGGTAGCATGGAGAAATAAATAAAAATTACTTAGAGACTTGTGTAACTCTGGCAACAGGTTTCAAACTCCTTTCAGATAATTTCAAGATTTGCTTTGGTGCAGTCGTCGTTCTTGGAATATCTTTGTATGAAATCAAAAGAAATGGACAAAAGATACATTGTTAATTAGAATGCCCTATCTTTCTTCGATTAAAGTGGATCTAATTAGAGCATTTTCAGATGGAAGATTTTTCTTTTGAACAAAAGCAGTCATAGTTATGCATTACTTTAGTGAAAAACTTAAATTTGGCAACCAGTTAGGCAAAAGACAATCGGTGTGGGGGGGGGGGGGGGGTCACTGTACTTGATGAAGCAATATTTAATAGTGAAAGTGAGGTTCCCTTTTTTTGACCAAGGGAAAATGGGAAGCTGGCTTGATAGGCAGTTCCTTTAGGTGATTTTAAGCTTTTGAAACGAGCATTGCGCTCATTTTATGGTCCAGATACATATATTGAGTTCATGTATGGTCTTGAAATTGTTGAATTACCCTCCCTTCCCCCCCCCCCCCCCCACCAAAAAAAAAGAGTTTTGCTTGCATCTTGGTCCTGCTTCGGTCGTGAAATTCTCACCAAAGATAATCATTATCCTGAGGTCGTCCTTTGAATCTGTGACTCAATTTTCATTTTAAGTTGCTTGTCTTTGATTTTAGATGAACATTAACAAGTTTATACGTTTGATACGCATTTTTATAATGTAGTAATTTGTGATTTGATTTCTTACCGAGAATTTTTGTAATCTTAAAGATGGTCCTCAGTTTGATTTCTTGTTTTTAATATACTTCCTGCTCAATTCACATGGTTTGTCCATGATGCAGGGATTACTGTTGCGTATACTGCTCCACGAAGGCATGGATGCTTAAATGTCGTTGAAAACAATTATTGTGCTTCAAAAAGGGGTACCATTTTTTCTTTGACTTGTGCTTTTATATTGGTCTTCAATTATTTCCTTGCAAAATGTTTTCAGATTACTTGTATTGCAGCCATCCAGAATATAATGGGTACATTAGTTTTTCCCAATACGGAGGCAATCTATTATTTTTAAATATAATGAAATTGGTGGGTTATGAAATGTCAGTGCTTGAACAACATTAGAAAGCATGTCTCTAAGTGGTGCAAATGTTTTAGATGAGATACTGTTGAAGAAAAAATGGGAGGGACCCCAACTTCAACGATCCCATGGGGTAAATAACAAATAAAATGGGGAAAAACTGAAAAACTATATTCCTATTATCCTTTTTCTATTTCCGTCAGGGGGTGGTGGTGATTTGGAGTGAGATGGGGTGGAATGAAAGTGGCAAAATTGAATTTGGAAGCTATCTTTAAACTGGATCAGTAGTTTTGTCCTTTGAACTCTAGGTTCTGCGGTTGACGTTTGTGGCCTCAGTTAACATGATTTGTCATTGGCTTCATTAACTGATCAATGATATCTATGATCATTTTAATCAGACGCTATAGTGAATTAAGATGAAAACCTATGTGGTTGATTGATGGATTACTGTTGATGCAGATAACATTAGATTGTCTTAGGCAAAATCCCTGTTTAATTAACAACAGCTGGTTTAGAGAGATAATAGTTAATATGAAAGCAATTTACAGCAGTTGGGTGAATGATATTTACTGTTTTTGCCCTCCAAAAGATAAGAACTCATTAGATTATCATGACCATCTGGTAACATGCCTAAATTAATTGAGAGGTAAACCAAGACAATGAATGTTTTCAATTTTTCTTTTTTCTTTTTGAATTTTTAAATACAAATTGCAATGTCTTTATATGATATGCGTGTGGAGGCTGGTCATGCAATGATTTGTTGGTTATTTGCTTTGAGTGCACCTCTTTAACATTTTTTTCATGCCAAAATCTAGGTGGGGTTCGTTGTCTATCAATTCTGAATGCTGTCTTTGCCATCATCTTTGGTCTTCTTGCATTGTTTCTTGGTTCAAGCCTTTTGACACTAGGTAGCAGTTGCTCTGTACCCCTGTTTTGGTGCTATGAGATTGGATCCTGGGGGCTGGTCATTCTGTATGCAGGAACTGCCTTCTTCTTACGAAGAAAATCAGCTGCAGTTTTTGATGATGGTGACTCTGATGGTCGAAACCTTGGAGTGGAAATGTTGGAAGCAAATCCCTTGGAAGTCACTCCAGATGTGGAAAGGCGTGTTAGTGAAGGTTTCAAGACATGGATGGGGTCATCATTCTTGTCCTCAGATGAAGAAGATGAACCTGATGATTATCTGGAAGCACCGCCACAAATTACTCACACTGCTTCTAACAGGCAACGGGTATGACCTTTGATTAAGTGTTCAGATGTATATAGCTTCTTAGAATCCAATTTTTCCACAACTCAAGCTTCAGAAGACTTTGTGACGACCGAAAGTATCAGAAGAGGATGGAGCTCAATTTTGGATGCTTCAAAGGATACTGTACAACGCCATTGGGTTGTAATTACACAGCTTGGAATGGTGTCCATTCAATTCCCGTCTGTTGTATTTGTCCTCTTGAGTAATCTTTTGTGAATAATATAACCATATGTTCCTTTTATGCACGCTGGGCTCAGGTCATGGTGAAGCATGAGTTTTGTTTTCTTTAATCTTACTCGGTCTTCCCTTTTTATTTTCTTAAAGACATACCCTCCGCTACAATACTACAGAACATACTAATAAAATACCCACCATTAAAGCATGACATGATTATAAATTTTAATGGTGCTTTCAAGGGGTGTTTTGCAAACCCTTTGGTAGTCGAATTTGACTATAATCAAGTTCATCAACATATATTATCGTCTCAAACTTAACACTGTCATTGCGGATGCTTATGAAAGCATGAGTGTTTCTACGTATAAAATTGTAGTCAAATTGATCAATCAATCTCTTTCATTTGATGAATAAAAATCCAGTACTCCTAGTTAAATTGATCAATATTGTGTTACTTCTTCCAGACATTTTCGTATTTTAGAATCCACCAGTGGGGGCTGAGGCAGTCCTATGTCTCTTTTCTTGTAGCATGTCATGGCATGTGCCACGTAAGAGAAAAAAAAATGTAAAAACTAGTTAGCTAGATGCCTTGTCAATTTGACGATCATATTTAACCCTATCTTATTATTTGACAAGGGTACTTCATGGACATGGATGGATTCCTCGCAGTCAAGACCAGTCACTCGGAAACAATTAGTTAAATTTTTTAATCAGTTATTAATTAATAAAACACGGCATATCATGCAGTCATACTTAACCATAACCATGTTCAGAACCTATTCTACGTTAGCCATGAGACTGGATTAGCTCTGGGACTGCGCCTGGTTGGACCGCAGAGTGGAGTTGCCTTGGAACTAAGCAGATGATGGCCAGCAGCAGGACAAGTGTGTGCTGAAATTGCCTTCACCGGAAGGGCTACTCCAAACTTGGCCTTTTTGTTCTTGTCTACCATTGCCAATCTGCAATTCAAAGAGGAAGCTAATTGAGACGATATATAAGCGGTTTCTATCGAGGCAAGAGACTGTTTCAGGTCAGCATTCAAGCAGAGATTGAGAAGCACGGATGGTGAAAGAGTTTGGATGACGGGGGAGGAGGATTTTGAGAGGCTAAGAAGAGTCGATATGAAAGCTCCATCAGTTTATACTCGAGCAAGATAACAAAATGGAACTTCCTCGAAGGCACTCTTTCAGAAGAACACCCGATAAATCGAATGCATGTATAGAGGAGGTGCCAGACAGCACTGCACTGCACTGCACTGCACAGAGTATTCGAGGAAAACAAATTCAAAGAAAGAATCAAAATGTAGCCAGCCGTGTATTATTTGTCTCATATTTCAATATGCAATGTGGTCCAGATACATGATAAATATTTGGAGTTCGCTTGTGGTCTTGAAAATGTTGATTTGTTTCCTTCCAACACCCGCCGACCAAAACATGAGTTTTGCTCACATACATTCATTCCTTGTATTGCAGCCAGCCATCCAGAATATAATAATGAGCAGCACATAATTAAGGTTTTCCCGGTAGGGAGAGAGACGATCTATCATTTTTAAATATAATGAAATTGGTGTCTTAATGCAATATGTAGCAGTGCATGAACAAAGCACGTCTTTAAGTGGGATCATGATTCTCTCATTATTTGATTTCTTCTGAGTAAAAATATATGTGAGTGAGTGATTACTAATTAATAAATAAATTAAATGAAGAAATTAAATTCTACTCATACACTATTATTTAAAGACACATGACACAAAATCTTTAAAATCTCATGAGAGCTCAAATCATGAGAGGATTTTTATCCCTTCAAGTGATGTAGATGTTTAGGCGTTATTTGGTATAATTTTTTCAAATAAAATTTATTTAAGTAGATCTTTTATTAGTAGACTTTTCACCAAAAAAATATTAATTATTTGGTTGTCAATAAAATTTTTTATTAAAAATTATAAAATTACTTTAACAGATAAATTTTTTAAAGTTATGCAATGAAATGAATGAAAAAAGATTATCACATGAATAACTGATATTTTAGACATGTTAACATTTAAAAAAAAAAACTTTTCAACCTTTACTCTCAAAAATCTAAAATTTAAGGTTTTGCTTCTATTAAACAAAATAGTTTATTTAATCTTTAAAAGCTCAACGCAAAAAACAACCAAACAACAACAACATTATTTAAAAAGAGTTTATAACATTAAATAAATACTTACAGTCATTAGATAAACTATACTAAATAGATACTTAAATGAGAAATTATTGAAGAATAAAAGAAAGAAACCCAAACTCATTCCAATAAACCCAAACCTAGGGATGTCAAAATCCGAATACGGATCCGTATTGATAATTTGCAATCCGTATCCTTATCCAGATTTGCATTATTTATTGTGGATTCGAATAAGGGTTATATATGTACAGATTATGAGTATCCAAATTCATACATTTATAATATTTATTTGTAAATTCACAATATACTAAACAAATCTAAGATAATCTTACGTAATGTTTTTATGGGTACTTGCGTGTATTATGTGTAATGGATTTTTAGTTTAGGGTTTGTATTTTCTTATATAAATTTTAATTTTTATTAATTTATTTAAAAAAATAAATTCGAATATTCGATTTTTAAGATGTAAGTTGATCTGAATCCGCATCCGGATAGGTGTGGATCCCTAATTTCAAGCCTTTTTGACTCTAGGCAGAAGCTAGTTCTTAAGTCGAACCTAATGCGTTAAAAGCCCAAAGGCCAACCAATCAAATCCTAATCCAACTGCACATCCGCTCTCTCAGTAAACCCTAATACTCTCTTCTCTCTCTCTCTCTCTCTCTGTCTCTTTTCAGTTTCTCACTCTCCATTCCATCTCCTCCTCTACCTCCGCCTTTCCCTTTGTATAGTATACGAATTAAACTCTGATCTATAAGCAATAATGGCGGCAGCTAGTTACGATTACGAAGACGCTCCGGCCGATTACGATGGTTCAGCGGATGCGCGCGCTTCATCCCAAGACCTAGGCTACGACCCTAACTTCGTGCCTGACTCCGTAAAGTCATTCGTTGTTCATCTTTACCGCCACATTCGCGAGAAGAATGTCTACGAGATCCACCAGATGTACGAGACGTCGTTTCAGAGTCTCTCCGACCGCCTCTTCAAGGATACTCCCTGGCCATCCGTTGACGCCGTCGCTCATTATGTTGACAATGATCATGTTTTCTGTCTTCTCTATCGCGAGATGTGGTTCCGCCACCTGTACGCTAGATTGTCGCCTACTCTCAAGCAGAGGATTGATTCTTGGGACAATTATTGTAGCCTGTTTCAGGTAAGCTTATATTACTATCATGAATGATTTTTCCACTAATTTATTTAACAATTAGGTTATTTAGAGAGACTGTTTAATTAAATAATAGTAATGGTTGAAATTTTGGCCGTAGAGAATAATAGTTTGCATAAAGTGATTGAAAAATTGGCCAGGAGAGTAATAGCTTGTGTAACTTTTGAGAGGTTTTAATGTATTTCCTTATTTACGACTGTGCGCATGTTATCAGGTGGTGCTGCATGGAGTGGTGAATATGCAGTTGCCAAACCAGTGGTTGTGGGATATGGTGGATGAGTTTGTTTACCAGTTCCAGAGTTTCTGTCAGTACAGAGCCAAGATGAAGAACAAGACAGAGCAGGAGATTGCACTTTTGAGGCAGTATGATCAGGTTTTGTAATGGTTTCATCTCTGTTCTTCTCTTTGGTTGCCATTATGGAATGATTTGAGATGGTGATGGTCTTGCTACAGGCTTGGAATGTTTATGGCGTGCTCAATTTCTTGCAAGCACTTGTGGAGAAGTCGATGATCATTCAGATTTTGGAGCGTGAGAAGGAAGGCCTTGAGCAGTTTACAGCCACTGATGGTTATGATTACAATGGTGGAAGCAATGTGTTGAAAGTTTTGGGGTATTTCAGCATGGTTGGTTTGCTGCGTGTTCACTGTCTTCTGGGTGATTATCATACTGGTCTTAAGTGCTTACAGCCAATTGACATTACTCAACAAGGTGTTTACACCAGTGTTATAGGAAGTCACATTACTACCATTTATCCATTATGGGTTTGCCAATCTTATGTTGCGGAGGTATGTTTGTCCTCTGGTCTGTTACCTGTTTGTTTTACATTCTTTGTATCTCTCTATGTATGTTCATAAATCGCTCTTCTTTTGAATTTTTATGTGTTTGATAAGTTTATATGTTCGTGATAGTTGATTGTTGAATGATAATTTTCTCTTGCTTAAAAAATTTGTTAAAAGAGTTTGGACCATTATGGCAAATAATTTTCAGACTATATCCAAGCTGTTCTTCCCCCCCCCCCCCCCCCCCCCCCCACACACAAAAAAAAAAGCACATCTCCCACATTCTTTGAAGTCATTGTTCATCCTTACTAACTGTTCTTAATCTTTGTTTCCCTTTCTCTTTGGATCTGGATCTCATAGTATATGGTTTTTCTTTTCTTTTCTCTGAAGGTATGTGGATGCCATTCGTGAATTTAATAAGATTCTCCTGTACATATACAAGACCAAGCAATACCATCAGAAATCTCCACAGTATGAGCAGATACTAAAGAAGAATGAGCAGATGTATGCCTTGCTGGCAATTTGTCTTTCTCTTTGTCCCCAAGTGAAGCATGTTGAGGAGACTGTGAACTCGCAACTACGGGAGAAATATGGGGAGAAGATGATTCGGATGCAAAGATATGATGATGAAGCATTTTCTATCTATGATGAGCTCTTCTCGTATGCATGTCCTAAGTTCATTACTCCCTCTGCTCCGAGCTTTGAGGAGCCTCTTGTAAATTACAACCAGGTATGTGCTTTCCGGGTTATGTGGGTCTGCATGTCATTGACCAGCTAGTGACTAGTTTAATAAAGAAGCATCTAAAAGAAAAGCATTCTATTGTTGTGGAGTTAAATATTGTTCTTGGTAGCTGGCACTGCTGGAGGTCAAAGTAGCACAGAAGTAATGCTTTAATTACTTATGGATTTTGAGCATTATCAATGCTGAAGGAGAAAGTATTGGGGAATGAAAGTAAAAAGTGAAAGTTGTCAAGTAGATTGGGTTGAGTAATTTTCGATAACATTTAATGGCTTAGGTTTCAATAGCTAAAACATCATGATATTATCCCAAAAGAGCGCCAATGCTATGAAAAATTTGGCTATCTGAAATTCAGAATCAGTCATTTGTGCTATTGATATGAGAACTTAAACAAAACCCACATGTATTGTTTGGAGGTGCTGTACAATCTGATGTACTCGTGTTGTGAAATTTGATTTATTAAAGCTTCTTAAAGTCAGTTTTTATAATTGCATTAAGACTATGGTGCAGACACAAAGATGTGAATTTCACTCTTAGCTCTGTACATAGTATTTCCTCTGTATTTTTCTTTTCCTTTGGTAATGTGGTGTTAACCAAGTTTTTTGGTAGGTAATTTGGTTTGAGTGTGATATATGGTGTGGCTTATAATTTTGCAGGATGCCTATAGACTCCAGTTGAAGCTTTTCCTTTATGAGGTGAAGCAGCAACAATTATTATCAGGAGTCCGATCTTTCTTGAAAGTGTATTCATCACTGTACCTTTCGGAGCTTGCAACTTACATGGAAGTGGATGAGCCCACTCTTAGGTAGAATTTTGTCTTTTGGTCTGTTCGTCCTTTTGTATTGATCTTATCGAACGTGATTTTCTGAGTTTGTTGCCGTAATGTTTTATAGGACTATCCTGATGACATACAAGCACAAGACTCACGCCGTTGATTCTGATGGGAAGATTACTTCTAATGCAGATGTGGATTTCTACATTGATGATGTATGTCAGCTTGCTGTTTATCCACTGCATATTCTTTTGGCTTTAAGTTGCAACATTAGATATACGCGAATATTCCTTCATTTGGCTTTCTGTCTAACTGCACTTGTTGTGTTTGTGTGCTGACAGTCACATTTATTCATGCAACTATATGTATGATATGATGTAATGATAAGAGTTTGACAATGATTGCTGGATTAGTTATAGGATATTCTATGTAGAAGTAATTATATGACTAAAATTACTTGCAAAGAATGAAGATATCTATTGGAGGTTCTGTGGAAGAATTTCTATGCTGTGGCACTGAAATCATTATCTCCGTTGCTGCAGAACATGATTCATGTAGTTGAGTCCAAGCCGGTGAAGCGATATGGTGATTTTTTCTTGCGGCAGATTGCCAAGGTATATGCCCATTTTCTTTTCCTGTCATAAACAAACCTCCTGATTGTAGCTTGATATATTTTTCTACATGAACTGTTGTTACAATTTTTCCATATTTCTTGTGCAGCTCGAAGGGGTGATTAATGATTTGGACAGGGTAAGGCTGGACTGAGCTGACACCATGCCAGACTTCAACTTCTCTGGCTTCCGGTTTCCCCTTCCTTTTCTATCTATTCGATAAATGACAGAGATTTTGTACTACTTAGTTGGCATTTTCTCGTTTGAATTAGTGAGATGTCTATGTTTAGCTTTGGAATGTAATTCAGTTTCTACATTTTTTTTTTAATTTAAAAAATTATTATACATGTATTCTTAGTAGTTGCACCATCGGAGTTAAAGAAGTTGCTCATTCTGTCGACAACTTCTCAGCTCGCAATTCTGCCGGTAGTTATGAAATTTTCTAATACGCACCCAGCGTTATGCAGGCGATGTGGAGTTTATATAAAATGGACAATGTGTTTAAGACAATTTGAAAATTTAAACCTTAAATATAAGCGAGAATGGATTTTTAAACTAACCATGGTAGATTTTTGGGTATTCTATTTATTGTAACCATTAAAAAAGATATATAGTATGCAATTTCAACGTGCAATGTTGAGTTGGGTTAGCAGTTCGCAATCTTGATTGGATGAGGAAGAGATTAAGAAGTAAAGGGTACCAGCGGCCTATGTGTCGTCATGTTGAAAACGTACGAACGGTAGGTAAAGCATGCACTAAACTTTCAACTGCGCGGTGTTACGCTGTGTCTCTCTTAATATTGTTGAATGAAAAAAAGGACGAGGTTGTAATAAGAGAACAGCAGCAGAACCAAAAATGGTGAGGTGTGCCAGGTGTTGCTTGCAAAAGTCTATAAGGATTGTGAACCTGATAATTCTTCTGTTAGCCATTGGAATGATTATTTACTCCCTGTGGCTTCAAAAGAAATGGAATGGTGGTGTTGCTCAGCTTCCCGCAACTGCATCTTTTCCCAGACCATGGTTTTAGTTTCTATCCTTGTTTGGTTTATTAGCTTCATTTGCTTATTTAGATTTAGAGCCTCCTTTTATTTATTTATTTATTATATCTCTTGATGATGGCTGATGAGATGGGTTATGCTGAAATATAAAACTTTTTCGCCCAAGTAGTGGCTGTTTCATTGTGGGTAGCTCACTAGTCGCTCTCTCTTGGTAGTTGTTCTGGTTGGGGTATGTTTTCTTAATTGATTCCTCTTAAGTTAAGTAGATATAAAATTATTTATCCATTATTTCAACAAGTTGTCTATTTGCTCCCGTTCTGTATATGTCATTAATCAGACTACGTTTGTCTAGCTGGGTAGCACTTTGTGCTTCCAAAGCAATGTTTATGCTATTAAAATTGTTTGGTAAACGTACCTGATAGACAGCTGTTTGATGAGTAATCTTATATTATTCTTACTAAAAGTTTACCAAAACATCTATCTACTTTCACTTGATAACTAGTGCTTCCATTTTACAGTAATTGTGGCTTCGAAGCCATGACACCACAATTCCAAACCGAGCCGTAGTTTCTTAAACAATGTGGAACTTGCAAGCATGTTTCTAATGGAACTAAGAGAACCTGGAAATGAGATAACTGAAATGTCATTCCTACATATGCAACATGTTTCTTCTTCATCCGCAAACAGAGTCTATACACGCATGTTTAGGATTGGAAATTAATTGGCATACATCGTCTTAGGAAATTCACTTTTCACCCTTAATTTATGATTTACCACACTTGTAAAAAAAGTTTCTGATCACAGGTTTATACTCACATGTTTGGGTGTCGGAATTGCCGCTTGCTTGAGCACAGTCGTTGGTCATATGGTTGCAAATTGTATCAGTCATTCTACTCTTTGTATAGTATCCTTCTGATGAGCTTCTTTACCTCATATCCGGTACCCTTGCTCAGAAAAATATTATTACATGACAATTGAAATTTTCTTTCTGGAGGATTTGGCTTCCACTGCGTGCTTAGTGAGGGAAAAAAAAAAAAAAAAACCCATTTTATATATACGACGCTGATCATATTTGTTTTCCATTTTACAAGATGAAGCATAAGCGATGATTTTATAGAATTTTATTTGTACTTCTTTTACTATTCCTATTCATTGGTTCATCAAGTTAGTCCTCAACTTAGTTTTAGTACATTGTCACAATCATCTCCCTCCTTTTACTTGAACTTGCTGTGGTTGTTGCAATATTCTTCAGGATGGACTGGAAAATGGTATGCTTTTACAAGATTGTTTCGTTAGGATTGCAGAACTACTCTTATTCTTATAAGTAGATTTATTTTTCAAGCATGTGGAAGAAAAAGTACTGCTGATTTGTCTTGGACTTGTTTGTCACAGCTATTTGCCAAGTTAATTGACAAATACCATACAAAGTTCAAGATTTTCTTGCTCTTCCATCTGAAGACGTGTCGGTTCATTACAATTCTGATTTTGGTGCCACAGGTAACAAATCCTGTATTCCTGATATTGCTTCTACTGATGGAAGTTGATTAGAACCAGATAGAGATGACACGCTCGTATTGTTATTTGATTTGGATAATGTCTACAAATTTTAGTACCGTTTAGTTAATGAAACATTGTTCTCATTTCAAAATAGACTGACATTTTGCGGTATCCATATTTACAGATCAATGTCCTCGCACTAGTAGTTATCAGTCTCTGGGCTATCGGCACTGAGCAAAGAAGGCACAGGAATGATTCAGAACAAGCCTCTATCATTCAGTCATTTTTGGTCAGGCCTAACTCGCCTGTGCCTGATACCTCAAGACTCGCTTGCTGCAGCTGTGAAATTTTACTGGAATCCACCTGAATGCCACTGTTAATTGCTTGTTAACATAGTACTTGCATGGATGCCCCATTTTTTGTTATCATTTTTTTTTTCCAAATCAGCACTTTATTTATAATACTAAATAAATAAAAAATTCAATTCTGCTTTGTGTTTATGAAAACATTCTTGGAGTTCCAGATAGTCCTATCTTTGCGGTAACTTTCAATCTCTTTTGTAATAATTTACATATGTCTCTCTCTTGCCATCCAGCTAGCTTAATTACTGTATGTTTTTACCCATGTGATTGCTGTGCTGACATGAAGCTAGCTCGCAAACCTGAAATTAAAAGTTGCACCAGTTATATTTTTCATATGTTTTTTAGCAGAATGACTTCTTCTTATCATACAAAGGAAGCTGAAATTTTTAGAAGACTATTCCTGTATATATTTTATTTATGCCTACGCATCATGAAAGTTGCACAATATTTAATGAAAATAGAATCATTATCGACTTATAAATAAGAGTAATAAAAATTAACAACCTAAAAAAAGAAAAAAAAAATCAGCCACACACATCATAGTTATTTGCTCGCACATAGCGTCCTTGTCCGGTTGTCCCCACCAAAAAAAAAAAATTCTTATAATTTATCTAATTATCGTAGTCTCTCAAGTTCAACATACAAATGGAGTCAAAGAATTCTGAAAAAGCAAAGGAATCTGATGGCGATTCTGCTTTTGAACAAGTTGTTCAGGCTGCAGATATTCCCATCTATGCGGTAACTCTCAATTTTCTGTTGTAATATAACATATTTGATCTTTTGCCACCCAGCTACATGTTTTATAATTGAAGTTGATTTCCGTCGCCACTGTTATTGGTTCCTTTGTGATGCTTTGCTTTTTACAATTTCATGGTGTTTTAGTTTGTTATCATATTGAATTACATTTACATACCCCACAGGTGATGGCTGCTTTCAGAGAAGACCCCAGCCCAATGAAGCTGAATTTAGGCTTTGGCGTTTATCGGACAGAGGTGGGTTTCAGTCTTTACTCTTATTTATTTTTATAAAAAACCAATTTCACTGATTGACTTTGTTCATCAAATTACAGGAAGGAAAGCCACTTCTTCTTAATGCAGTTAGGCAAGCTGAGCAGTTACTAGTTAATGACTTGTAAGGTATTTCTTTCCCTTTTCTCGTAGCAATGGCGTCTTTAAGTGAATTGGTGATTTTAATTCCCAATTTCCTCGATATTCAGGTCTGCCGATAAGGAGTACCTGCCCATTACGGGACTTCCGGAATTTAATAAATTGAGTGCCAAGCTTATTTTTGGTGCTGACAGGTACTGTCGACAGAAGTATTAATCTGACATTTTTTTGTATTCTTTGATATTGTAAGTTCATAATGCGGAATGTGTTTTAGAAACCCGAATATGTGTAAAGCTGTCTCACTACATTTTATGCTCGCCCCATTCGTATTATCAGACAAATATAAAAACTTTTTTCCTTGTTAAATTGCATATATATTTTTTGGTTTGGAGGCAGCCCTGCTATCAAGGAGAACAGAGTGAGCACTGTCCAGTGCTTATCTGGTAGTGGCTCACTGAGGATTGGAGCTGATTTTTTGGCAAAACATTACTACCAAGTAAATTGTTTACTAAATTTGAGTTTTTTGTATTTCTTCTTTTCAGTTAGGCATGCGTATGATTGTATCAGTTGACCCCCTTGTTATGCAGCACACAGTGTACTTGTCCCAGCCAACATATGGAAATCATCCGAATTTTTTTGCTGCAGCAGGGTTAGTTATGAAGACTTACCATTACTATGATCCCAAAACAAATGGGCTGGACTTTCAAGGTTAGAATTCTGTGGGACAAGATCAAAACTACCTGCATCTTACGGTCTTACCATTCAACTATCATCACCTTGCGTGCTACATCTCTAGGTGGAGCTTTACATTCATATGGTCATACGTATTGTAACCATCTTAAGTTTGAGTGAATTTTTATCTTCGTCTTTGCTTAATATTGATCTGTGATTGCAATAATGCCTTGTTGTCATTTAAAGAGCTGCATGGTCTGTTGAATAATTACCTATAACCAAAAGTGATGATATTTCTCTCAAAGGTCTGTTATGGGGCAGGGTATTTTTTATTTGTTTTCATTGCTTTTAAGTGTCTTATAGCATGTATACTTTGGTGGGTGACAAGGCATGTTGCAAGACCTTGGTGCTGCTCCATCAGGAGCCGTTGTGCTTCTCCAAGCGTCTGGTCATAATCCTACTGGAATTGATCCAACTGCCCAGCAGTGGGAGCAAATCAGACAGTTGATGAGATTAAAAAGGCTATTACCTTTTTTTGACTGTGCTTATCAGGTAGGCAACTATTTGATTAAATCTTAAAATTTAGTTTTCTGCTGAGCTTGATTGATATAATGATGGAGTCCACTTAAACTAGGGTTTTGTCACAAATATAGATGCTGATGCACTGCCTGTTCGCATGTTTGTCGCTGACGGTGGTGAATGTCTGGTAGCTCAGTCTTATTCAAAAACTATGGGACTATATGGGGAACGTGTTGGCACACTAAGTGTTGTAAGACATTAAGATGATCTCCTTCTTGAAGTTACTGTCATCACTAAGTATTCTGAGTAATTTTCTTGTTTTTTTTTTCTTTCTTTCTTTCTTTTTTCCTGTACAAGACATTGCTCACTTATTAGCATTATTTAATTCTTGTACTCTCATTCTGTCATAGATATTTGCATAGAATCCACTTCTATGGCATGTCATTTGATTACAAGTTTTATTTTATAGGTTTGCAAGACAACTGATGTTGCTAGCCGGGTTGAGAGCCAGCTGAAACTTTTGATTAGATCCATGTACTCGAATCCCCCCATTCATGGTGCATCCATAGTGACTGCTATCTTGAAGGATAGGTATTGAATTTCTTACTAAGTGATTGAGGCATTATGGCTTATGGATTTAGCAATGATACAACATTTTGCTTATCGAACAACAGATACATTCTTGGTGTGTACATTTTGAGTGCCTTACAGGATGGTCGGTAGCGAACTACTCAGTCATTCAGGTGTTTTGGCTTATGGATGTCTGCTGCTTTTAAACCAAACAATATTCTATTCATATGACCAAAGTATACAGTATTCCTGTAAATTTAGGCAGTGAATATTGTACACTATATTCTAGAAACAATGTGTTTAAATCTTATATTATATATAAAAACAGGCCTTATGATTTTTCCCCCCTTTTCTTTTTTGGTCTCTCTTTTTGAATGGAAATGACCAACACTATACCCATCTAGCCTGTTAAATCTTGATAGGATGAAATATGGATTGCAAAAATATGCTTTGTTGTTCTTGCTATAGACATTTCCTTATTGATGCTATTCTGGTGTTACCTGTAGGGAAATGTACAGTCAGTGGGTAACTGAGCTGAAGCAATTGACTGATCGAATTGCCACCTTGCGCCAACAACTGCATCTTGCTTTGCTAGATAGAGGTAACACAAGCTATCAATTAAGTTCCGCTGGCCTTAACTACTCAACTAAGCTGGTGAATTTTACTGTCATAATTGGTGGACATAAATGTCAATGAGTAATTAATATTGCTTGATAATCAAACTGCAATTTAGGTGACTTGAAACTACATAAATTGTGATTGTCTGTGGAAAGATGTTTTGACTTGCTTAATAGTTAATTCTGTGATATTTTAACATAGAGTACTACTTTTAATTTGGTTACTGACTTGCTGCTAATTGATCAGCTCATGCACCTAGTTTGTGGACAAAGAGGATGTAGTCTGCAGTTTCATCTAAATTTTGGGTTTGTAACATCTCTCAGTTTTGGCAGGTACCCCTGGTGACTGGAGCCATATAACCAGGCAGGTCGGAATGTTTTCTCTAACTGGATTGAACGCAGAGCAAGTTGCCTTCTTGATCAAAGAATACCACATCTATATGTCACCTGATGGGTAGCAAAATTTTCTGTTTGTTTTGATATTTTATTGAAACTCTCAAAATTCACTATGTTTTCTGTCCATCATCAACACCCTAATTAGAAATGTTACTCGAACTATTCATGCATTCTTCATGTTCTAACACCTTAATGAAGTAGCTTCGGCTTGGCTAACCTAATAAATCGTGGAATTCCCAAAAATGATTTGTATCTTTAATGTTTTTATCTTTAATTTTAATCTGCAGGAGGATTAACATGGCTGGGCTGAGCTCTAAGGCAGTTCCATATCTTGCTGATGCAATCCATGCAGCTGTTACCCTTGTCTAAATCAGCTTCTTCTTTTTTTTTTTTTTTTTTTTTTTTTTCAGAACATTATTGTTTTGAGTTGAGTGTATTAGCTCTGCACTCAAACTTTGTTGCAATATTGTCACTGGACCAAATTGGAGGTTAATATTGAAAGTCTTGTGTTATTGAAGAATTCAAATAAGGACAACGAGTCACTCTATAATATATAGATGTTTTAAGCGTAGATAGATAAACATATACTAAATTGTCAATAAGTGTTGCTCAAAATTTATCGACTGGCTGGAGCGTCGGTATGAATTTATTATTTAGCTGCCCAAGAATCTTCCTATCCGCAGAGACACAGCCGTTACGCTTCCAACAAGTTGACAAAATCTTAATTTAGCTACGCAAGAAGCCGCTGCCCCATTCTCGACCGGTTTCTTTCAAGGGACGATTAACGATATGATCGTAAAAAGACGGCTACGGCTACACGGTGTCCTTACGGTGATAGTAATTACTGCGCCTCGACCTGCGCGACGCACAAAGCTTTATCTCACATATCACAAAGATTGCCATCACCACCAACTCACTCTCTGATAGGGACGGTACCAGAGACGTCCAGCCTATCCTACACCGTCAATAGAACTGTTAAAATATGTTACCGACTTGTGTTCGTGTGTGTGTGGTGTCAAATTCTTATTGTGTAAAATATAGGTCAAATCAAATTCAATCTATTTATATTTGTATTCAAATATTAAAATTTAATCGAACATAAAAATAAATGAGTTCTTTTATAATATGTCTATATGTGTGTGTCCACTAATATTTCTTATATTTATACTATTGAAGGTTTACATTTATATCAAATTTTATACAAAGAAAATTATGTATATGTCCGTCTTTAAAAAAAAAATAAAGAAGAGAATAATATATAATATTTAAGTTTTTATAATAAAAATTTATAAATTAATTTAAAGAAAAAAATATAATCATATCATATTCGAGAAAATAAATTAAAAATTTTAATCTTAACTTAAAAAATTATATTGACTTAAATTTAACTCATTTAATAATTATATTAAATTTAATAATTTATATAAACTTATTTATGTCGGGATCATGTTGAATTTCACCATCAATAACTATCAATGCAATGGACCTTCCCAAAGTTACGTAAGCCACACCGTAATACAAAATGGTTAACCATTTTGATAAATTCACTTCGGGGGAAAAAGGCAGGTGGGGCCCGTGTGATCTAACAATAACGCCAGATAATAACAGACGCCATCGCCATCGACCACCGCGTAAGCTTTTGATATCGAAAGTTGAAACTTTTGACCTCACGTCATACATATAAAAAACGAAAACAAACCCAGCGGTAGCCATCTTCATCATCATCTTCTTCAGCACTTTGCCCGAAAAGCGAAAGCGAAATAAATAAAGGAGCTTAGCTGAAAATGTCAAGCGGAGGCCACGGCTCAGCAACCGATCGCAGACTAAACGCTCTGTTCAGACACCTCTCATCGTCTGCGAGGATGGACCCTCAACAACTAAACTCAATCGCAGCTTCCCCAACTTCCGCCAATCAAAACGACTCCGTTTTCTCCCACGTCGTTCGCGCCCCCGAAGATCCCATTCTCGGCGTACGCAACTCTCTCTCTCTCTTCTCCCTCCGTTGTAATTAAATAAATATAATTAAAAAATAAACGACACTTTTTTTTTTCTTTTCCCTTTCTTTTTGGTGGTAATAGGTGACGGTTGCGTATAACAAGGATCCAAGTCCGGTGAAGTTGAATTTGGGAGTCGGTGCTTATCGAACTGAGGTATTTTTTTTGTTGAAATTTTGAAGAAATTAGAAAAATAACTAAAACATATAATTGATATAAGAAAAATAATGAATTTTTTGAATGTGTGTGTGTGTGTAAATTGTATGTAATAGGAAGGCAAGCCTTTGGTTTTGAATGTTGTGAGAAAAGCGGAGCAGCAGCTTGTTAATGACAGGTAGAATTTCTTTCTTTCTTTTTTTAAATTTAATTAATTGAATTTTTTTAATATTGCAAAAATTTGCACTTTATGAAGTTAAAGTGATTGAATTTAATTTTATTTGTTTGTTATGTAATATGCAGGTCCCGTGTTAAGGAATATCTTCCTATTGTTGGATTGGCTGAATTCAATAAATTGAGTGCTAAGCTCATTTTGGGTGCTGACAGGTGCTTTCTATTTTATGTAACATACTTTCATGTGGTTATTTAAGTAATTTAGTCAAGAGTAATGCTTTTCTTGCTTGTGATATAGCCCTGCTATCCGAGAGAATCGAGTTACTACAGTTCAGTGCTTGTCCGGTACTGGTTCTTTGAGAGTTGGAGCTGAATTTTTGGCTAGACATTATCATCAAGTAAGATACTTTTTCCTCTATTTTTTTGGGTGGTGTAAGCATTACTTGTTATGTTTTGGGTGATTGTTGTATTTTATAATTCTGGGTTTATTTTGCCCTTTTGTTGTCTATCTTTTTCTTCAGCGCACAATATACATTCCCCAGCCAACATGGGGAAACCACCCGAAAGTTTTCACTTTGGCTGGACTATCTGTGAAATCTTACCGTTACTATGATCCCGCAACACGTGGTCTTAACTTCCAAGGTTGAAACCATTCTCTATGTCCTTGTTTATTGTTTGTGTTTCCTGCATAATGATCAGTGGACTTGAATTTGCTTGTTGGAAATCTGATTGGGCCTTGTTTTATTTATATCATTCTTTCCATCATGATTGAATTGTGTCTGCTAATAGGCTTGTTGGAAGACCTTGGTTCTGCCCCAGCTGGTGCTATTGTGCTCCTCCATGCATGTGCTCACAACCCCACTGGTGTGGATCCCACTCTTCAGCAGTGGGAGCGAATCAGGCAGCTGATGAGATCTAAGGGGTTGCTACCTTTTTTTGATAGTGCTTATCAGGTATGCACCCAGTGCTATAAAGCTAATTAGTTTTAGGGGAAAAAAAAAGGTGGGGATGTAGCGGCGCAGAGTTGCTATGCAAAAATGGAAGTTTGTGTTTCTAAAATAAGCTTAGAGTTGAATTGATTATTGATGTCTGTTCAACCCAACTGACGTGGAACTGAACTTTTTTCTATCATTTTAGGGTTTTGCAAGTGGAAGTCTGGATTCAGATGCACAATCTGTTCGCATGTTTGTTGCTGATGGTGGTGAATGCTTTATAGCACAAAGTTATGCAAAGAACTTGGGGCTTTATGGGGAACGCGTTGGGGCTCTAAGCATTGTAAGATCCCAAATACAGTAACCGCTCATAACCTGTTAGATGTTGAAAATCTATTTTCTAGTTTGCGCTATAGTGGATCTCAATGAATAATCTTTTGTTTGATACAATATAATTTCCCTTAGAGAATTGGCATCTATTTATCCATATGATGGAAAGTAGGAATTTTCTAAGGGGACAAATTTTCCTTGTTTATTTGCTGCTTATCTGGATATTCTTATCTTCAGCTTTTCCTTCAACTGAAGTTTACCATAATTTCCTAATGCTCTCTAGGTCTGCAAGACAGCTGATGTGGCAGGCAGGGTTGAGAGCCAGGTGAAACTTGTGATCAGGCCCATGTATTCAAATCCACCCATTCACGGTGCATCTATTGTTGCTGCCATTTTGAGGGACAGGTAAATGTTCCAAACTTCTTCTTCATACCTGGCTCAATTAACTTGAAAAAGATGAGTATGAACTGAGAAGCTAAACTATTGAAAGCAGAATTCTTTATATTCTTTTCTCAAGGGGAGCTTATATTAATCATCAAAACCAATCAAGTTATAGGCAGATAATTAACTGGATACAATGTTTTCACTGTGTACATTTTAACTGGATGACAATGGAAAACATCAGCGACATTCTTTCTGGAAATCATGCTTTCTCAAAATATTCCTTGAGTTTTTGATTGCTTCATGATCAGGGACTTGTTCAATGAGTGGACTGTTGAGTTGAAGGCAATGGCTGATCGCATCATCAGCATGAGACAGAAACTTTTTGATGCCTTACGTGCTAGAGGTAAGAGCATTTGTTGAGTTTTATCTGTTTTCCGTATTTATTTATTTTCTCGTATGCGTATGTCAGCTCTATTATGATCTTTCCCGTCCCTTAATTGATCATGCCATAAGCATCCAGTTTCTTAAATTGCGTCCTCAACTTCTGTGAGTTTAGAACATCCATTAACCTCTCTCTGAGAGATATGGTACATTGCAGGTACACCCGGTGATTGGAGTCACATTATTAAGCAGATTGGAATGTTTACATTCACTGGGCTGAACCCTCAGCAAGTCACCTTCATGACTAAAGACTATCATATCTACATGACCTCTGATGGGTAATAAACTGCTTTCTTCCCCCCACTCCTCTATTCTTCTGGTTTGAGTACAACTGCCCAGTACGATTTTAAGCTAGTGGCATATCTTGCCTATTTAAATTCTTTTTTCGGAAGCATTGCCTGGTGCATAGTTAATTTGAACAGCTCAAGATAATATGAGTACAGTGCTTTATTTCTCACTTGAGGATTTTTCCTTTTTCCTTATTTTGCAGGAGGATTAGCATGGCGGGTCTGAGCTCAAAAACAGTCCCGCATCTTGCAGATGCAATTCATGCAGCTGTTACACGTGTTTCCTAATTCTGTTGCCAAAATATTTCTCTGTCCAGCGGACATCGCGGAGGCCTTATCATGTTGGTGGGTTCTTCTTTTCTGTTTTGTTGTAATCATTTTTACCTCAGGGAAAAAATAAATAAATAAATAAATGAAAGGTTAGTAATCAAATGCTAGAATCTGGAAGTTGAAAGAGTCATATGCTACCAAAGGGATTTTAGTCATATTATTTTATTATTGAAGACCAAGTTACGTACAACTTCTTCAGGAGACCAGAAAGCCAGGAAGGGATAGTATTTGAATAAAAGCGTTTATTCATTAAGAAACATATACAATGCCTGTGAGTTTGCTATTTTAATGCTGTAATCTGTATTCGGGTCCCTATTTTTGTAATTTCTGAATAAGGCCACAGATTGTCCCATTTGTTACAAATAGGTCCCTGAATTTTGAAGTTTGTTGAGTATTGTTGCGTTCTCAATGTCAGAACTCTGAAATAATTTTTAAAGAATGGCGGTCATTTCTAGACGGGTTTAGAAATTAGAAACTTGGTTGGTACAAGTGAACAAATTACATCCTCTCTTGGGAAATTGTAAAAATTCAGGAACCCACATGTTGTGCCACACTTGCTAATTCTTGTTTTTGTTGATCTTAATTACAGCTATTCTGAAATGATATAGTCCAATGTACAGAGTGTTTTAAAGGCTAGTAATGTAGTGTCTACGGGATTTGATTTGAACACGTACAATTTGCTGCCACTTCATTCTAAGAACGATGGCAAACAACTAAGGGGATTATAATTTAAGCTTTGCTCGTAAAGAATCTCATTTTTTATGTCAACAGGATGACCTCATCCCAAGTAATTGCTCTAGTTAAACAGTGGACGAATTAATTGTAGCAACCACTCAGATGCAGCAGCAGGCTCCTGAAGTGAGTTGCAATAATGCAATAAAAATATTCTACCCACAAAAAAAATAAAAATCGAAATGATATATTTACATTGCAGCAAAATTGTTCCATTGTTGAACCAGCGCATCTATTTCTGCAAACCTTGCCAACCTCGGCCATTGTGTGACCAAGCGGCTTGGCAAAATAACCATTGGTGACAATTTTAATCCCCTGTTCAACCAGATGCATTTCTTCCTGCAGCAAAGAATAAGCTTGTGCCCTAATGAATGCTCTACAACTATGAGGAAACATAAACACGGAGGCAAAATGCGCTACAACAATCAGGTTTATCAATTAATCAAACAGAAGTTTGGCCACTGTAACAATAAAAATGAATAGGAATACAAAAATTCAAAAAAGAAAAAAGGCATATATAACACATATATATAAACTACAAGCTATGGTAGCAGAAGGCTTTTGCCATTAGAAATAGCTATCTGCAACCCTTCAACAGATAGGAAGAGGGACTTGAGAAGTTTACGCCAGTCAAGGACTTCCGAGTTTCTGTTCCCTTCACAGGTGTCCCACATTCACTGAAGTCAAGAGTGCGGCGCTCCATCTGTCAAAGCACATTTTCTCTGTTTATTCACAATGTTCCACTTTACTTGCAAAAAGAAAGAAAGATGCATAGGAAAAGAAAAACTTAGCACAGTAAGGTTTGCAATGCTATTGTAATATATAGAAGACTTGTGCTTGAAGGAAAAGAAAATTGTGGTTATTAAAACAGTTTAGCACATTTATGTTTCAACCCTCAGCTTTAGCTTCTTCATGCTATCAGTGAATCCATTGGAATGGAATTATCTGGACAGTTAAGGGTCTTTGGCGATCATATTTTGATGACATCAAGCCATAGTGCAAAGGTATTAAAGGACTAGTGATTGCATAGAATTGTCTCCTAAGTTATGTAGAACTAGTCATACCATAACATTTGAGTCCAAATGGGAACTCTCATTTTCGTTCTCTGGCAGATGTTCGATCCCTTGGTCCATGCTTGGACTTTTGGAGTTCCTTTCATTCACTAGTGTTTCAGAGGATTCACCTCCCAAGACCTCTAGTGCATCTGCATATGCAGCAGCAGTGTGCTCACTCAACTGTTTCATTAATCCAAGGGCATCATAACTTCGATCGCCTGGGCTCATAAAATAACCAATATCCTGACAAGAAAAACCAAATACTAAGAAACATCTCATGAAATATGGAAAAGAAGCACTCCAGCAAGAGCCGTACCTCAATTGATATTTCAGTATCAACCCTTGGACCTGGCACAAAAGAGTTAATAAACCAAGGGGACTTCCATGCTGAAGGTGATTCTATACTTCTTTTGAATGGAGTTTCACCAAATCTGGTAAAGATCACTATCAGCCAAGCAACTTCGGGAAACAAACATAAGCAGGGCATAAATTTCTGGAGAAGGAGCAGCAAATCATAACGGGGAAAGCAAAAACTCACATGTTATAGTTTTCAGTGCCAGCATCATTCCCAGCAGTAGTAGTTGTCTCTCCCGTCAGTGCCAACGATGGAATGGCTTGTACTGAAGCAACTGCACCGGCACTACTTTCATTACTCCTTTTGCACACTGCCGGAGAGCTTGTATTCCTAGGTGATTGTTCGGAGGAAAAACCTTGATTTGCTGTCACCCCAAAGCCTTTACAGTACTGAGTTCTTGGAGTTCGAGCAAGTGACCCCAGTGCTCTATTTGCTTTGGAACCAACTTGATCAGGAGAAAATAGCAGATCATTCATATTATGTTCAACAAGGATGCTAGCAGGCTTTTTCACCTGCAAATAGTAGAACAAACAAAATTAAAAATGTTCTACAGATGCAAAATTCTGAATACTACATAAAGCAGTGAAACCACCAACTCTAGAATTTCAACATATTGAATACAATTTTCCAATTTTTTTAAGGGAGAAAAAAAAAAAAAAAGGTAGAGAACACAGGTCAAAATCCTATAGCTTGAATACCTTTTCTCCCATATGCTACAATAATAGTCCAAAAAGACAACAATTTAAAGCATTTCTTTATAACTTGTACAGACAAACACCAAAAAGGGCAATGAGATAACTCACGGTTTCAGAAGCGGCATCAGCATCAATCTTGGTCTTAGAATCAGTATCAACAGTCTTTGGCTTCATGTTTTCCTGGGAATTGCTACCATCAAAATCTTTCTCAGAAGTTTTGTCTTTTACAATGATATCTTTTCCCTTCTCTTGACCACCACTGAGATTTTCTTTGTCTTCAATGAAGGATCCAGAATTTCTCTTCTGATTAGATGATGGGGACAGCAAAGATGCTTTGTTAGCCCCGCCATCATCAAACATAACATCTAGACGAGAAAAATCACGGGCCAAACAGGATGTCAAGTCGGTTTCAAGCTTTTTGTCATTCCTTCTATCTGACAGGGGTGAAAGTAAGTCACGGTTTCGTTTCTTCAAAATGGATGGTGTGCCTGTAAAAGTTTTGGCAGCACTTTTCAGCACAGCCTCTGGACTACCATCCCGAGAAGGTGAATCCCATAACCTAAATGGAGTTATGCAGTTCATTGATGACATTAACTGGCGGATACCGAGTGGACTATACTCTTGCAGCATATCATTACCAGATTGTATAAGATCACAGCTGAAAAATGGAATGTCCAAACTAGGAAAACGAGGAGGTTCATAACAAAGAGCTCCTGAATCCTGCTGTTCTGTTTGTGCTTCTTGCTTAACCTCTACAGAAGGACAACTTATCATGGCATCTGCTCCTGAACCAAAAGTATTTATAGGAACTAATTTCAAAGAATCCTTTGGAAGATATGATGACTCTTGCAGGCCAGTATTATCAGTACCATCATCACAAGGGGAATTGGTAGATTCATTGGTACAGATAAAGCCAGCTTGTCCATTTGTATTAAGTTCTTGTTCTTGAGTTCCATAAGAATGACAATTTAACTGACTGGGTTCTCGACCATATAGGAAACCACTGTCATCAGGCAAAAGTAGCATTGGACCAGACAAAAAAGATTGACTGCATGAAGTTCCTAATAATTCTGGCCTTGAAGGACAAAAAGCTTGTGAGGATGAAGTTCTGTCACTTTCAGATATTGGCACATCCAAAGATCGGCAGAGTAGTGAGTCAACAATATTCAATCCTTGTGGAAGATTTTCCAAGGAAAAACATCCATCTTTCATTGCCTCTGCAAATAAGACCCGGCAACATTCATCATCTGATATCAACATGTTCTCTGGTTTAGCTGAACCAGCTGCTAGATTTCCAGCAGAACTAGGAACGCTAAGTCCCATAGAGCTTTGGAATGGAACATTGGCAACTTCATGGCCTTCATGAGAACTTATACAATGAGCTGGCAACCCCGCTGATTGATGCCCCAATTCGAGTGCCGAAAAGTTTGATACATCCTGTAAATTAAACTGGTAAGGTGTGCTTGCAAAAGACCCAGCATTATTGACAAAACTTTGTTCAGGGAACTTAGAAGAGCAGCCAGCTTCACAAGGTATTTCTGGAATGGAAAAAGTGACATCTTCAAGTGAGGTGTAATATTGTTCTGTACAAGATGCTGGACTGGAGCTTCGATCCTTCCCTGGACACGACTCTTCGCTAAAAATGAACTGGTCTCTCGTTTGTAGCACCGCATTACCAGCAGAATGAGTCTGTGCAACACCTGCTGACTCTTGACTGCATTCTGATACTTCTTCTCCTTCTGTTCCACCTTTAGGACAACTTTCATCTCCACTACTTTGCATCCTTTGTGAAGATGATGGCAAAGGTTGATTTTGATGTCCAACAAGAGGCAGGCCCTGGAACTGCTCCAATAGTCCTGAAGCCAAGTAAGAGTCCAACTTCTTTTTCACAGAGCTGTTCCAGTGATTTTTTATTGCATTGTCTGTCCTGTTGATCAAACAAGAACAAATATATCGGATGCCATTTTTGTTTCAGCAAGTTCCAAATAAAAGTTGTTCACTCTTCTAATAACAGAACCTTAAACCAAACAAACACCAATTGTGATGCAAGGGCAGAGAGGGAGAAAACAGCAAGATCTAGATAAAGTCAAGGACATCTTGGAAGTTGACTCTCTTCTTGCAATAAGAAATAGACTTACCTTCCTGGCAAGAATTTTGTTAGCTCTGCCCATCTGTTCCCATAAATCTGATGTGCACGAATTAAAGCCAGCTCCTCTTCCTGAGTCCATGCCTCTTTGTTTATGGCAGGATTAAGATGATTATGCCACCTACAATAATTTAAATTTATTAAATACAAGACAGGGAACGAGATCAAATCAAGGTGAACAGATAAAAAGGGGCCCAATCGTCATAAACAACACTATAATCATACCTTTCCCTGCATTGCTTACCAATACGGCCTGGTAAATGCTGAGCAATGGTGGACCACTTTTTTGGCCCATATTTGTTCACCAATTCAATTATTATCTCATCCTCCTGATTACATATATGACAATTAGCTGACAATGTCAACATGTATGCTGGTATAGTCTAAGCCAGTTCAGAAATTGGCTAAACTATAGCACTGCAGGGACGGCAGGGTCATAAGAAACAACTATAGAAAGTACCTCTTTAGACCATGGACCTTTAACCAGTTCTGGGTTCAAGACCTTCTGCCACCTATGTAAGCATTGTACATCTGTTCGGTCTTTAAAACACTCCGCTGCAAACAAGTCAAACTACAATTAAAATGTGTATCACATGCAACACCTATTAAAGAGCCAAAAGACAGCACAACTAAGAGCTGAGAGTAAATTGGCTGAGCTACTTGGATTATTTGCAGGAAAGACCATTGGATAAATATTTTAATAAATTCATAATATGCAGACATGAGATAAACTCATTCCTTACCAATTTTCTTCCAATTCTTTCCCTTGAAACGCTGAACTGCCTTCCGCAATATCTCATCCTAAAATAGAATTAGCATCCATCTCGTTAAAAAATAAAAAATAAAAAATAAAAAACTACACATACAAGCTTATACTTATAACTGTATTTATAATTATTTATAAATATAGCAATTTATCTTGGCATTTAAAGAAGCAACTTATTAAAAACAAAGATAAACTCAAGGTAATATCATTTTTTTTTTTGTGGGAGGGGGAAGGGGGTGTAAAGATGGTATCAATAAACATGAGAGACACAGAAAACCAAATAAATAAACTCCTAAAAGTAAACACATTCACCTCTTCTGGTGTCCACTGTCCCTTTGTGGAACGTCTTGTAGGGCCACTGGTCCTCCTATAAAAAATTGATTAAATGGTCATGACCACGATCATGTTAAAAGTTATTGTTACTAATTAGAAGGGGCAGAGAGGTCAAGAGTACAGAAAGACTTAACATTATTCACAGTAGAAACTATTCTCACTAATAAGGGGGTGGAGGAAGTGAGTACACAAAAAAAAATGGCTTCCTCCCCCCCCGAAAGCCACTAAAAATTAGCTTTGAACAAGCAAAACTAATTAAAATCTTCAAGATTGAAAGTGCTACAATTCACTAAATTACTAATTTCCCATCTAAGCATAACATTTATGAGCTAACTAACCCACATCCCCACACCCAAAAAAAAAAAAAAGAGAGAGTATACAAATTGTATGTGTGAACAATAATTCCATCTTTTAGCTTAAGGAGCAAAGCAAGTACCAAAAGTAGCTTAAAAGAACTGACCTTATCCATCAGTTGAAAATGCTCTAAGGAACAGTGGCACATGTACAAGACAAAAGCATAGAAGATGACATGTGAACAACAAGAGTTTTATGCTTTTGAGAGATTACCCATGCATAGATCGCATTCTCTGACCACCGTCACCAAGTCCATCTGAAGGAGCAGAGATTACCCGGTCACTTTCCATACTTTATTGACAAACAAATAAAGCTGCATACCCCGATTCCAATTCCATGACAATTTTCTCCAGAATCTGGTCTCCAAATCATTATCTATTTTCCTAAAATGAGGCTAGAAATCCCCTCCCGCAGGAAAAAACCACAAGCTGACATATAATTAAGAACAAATGCAATCAAAATTAGAAAATAATAAGTTTGTTGAATATCCAAGAAAGGAACATAGATTCCAAAGTGATCTGATACAAAAGGTACTTTCCATGATAAATATAATCGAATACACAACCGTTTGAATTATTAGAATAAAAATTATGACACAAAAATTAAACACCAAATGTAAATTGACAATCATTTCATGAATTATTACACCAAAAATTCTTAAGCTCTTAACAACCAGCAAAACCCTTCTGCAGAAAGCTTCACATTAATCTACCATAGTTAGTTCAGAAAAAAACTCTAAAGAAATCTTTAATTGATAGAAAATTATTATCAATGCTCAAAATTCAACTGATTTACAACAGTGCTGAAGGGCAAAGAATTGAAAACTCTTCAAATTGCCGACCAAACTTCATAAATTCAAACCAAAGATCATGATCAGACACAAACTGTCAACTTCATCAACTAAACCCTAGATCACCCACCGAGTAACTTCAGAAAATTCAAATTTCACGAAACAGCAAAACGCATGAAAAAGCATTAGATATCATAAATTTACAACAAAAAAGCCAATTACCGGTCAAGAATCAAGATCAATGAAATCGAATTCGAATTTCAAGGAAACAAAACCCGAAGCAACTCACCGAACTCAGCTTCAAGATTCGAAATTTAGACGAAATCGGTGGAGAGAACGAAACGGTGCGCATTTGCAGATCCCAAAATGAAATTTGAATTAGCGAAGAACTAAAGATCTGCAAATGCAACTAATTTTTTTTTTTTTTTGAAATAAGGAAGAGTTTTAGTGAGAGAAATGTGGGGAATTTAGAGAGAGATAGAGAGAGAAAATGAAACGGTCTAGAATGCTATTCAAACATAAAGGGGCGGACAACTGAGTTTCAAACCCTATGGTTAAAGTTCGAACATGTTTGGTTTCTTAACGGTCGAGATTTACAAACGTGGACATCTTGGCCGTCCGTTTTAAATGTTTTAAAGTTCTTTCATTTTCAAAGTCCAACAACGGCCATATTCATTTTATTTTGTTTTCTTCTTTCTTATTCATTTTTGTTCACCAACTATTAATTTTTAACCCATATTAGTAATTTAAAATCTTTAATTTTTGGTGAGAGTGTTATTTTATTTTACGTTTATAAGTACACAATTAATTGTTGATATAATAACTATAATTGTCTTAGCAGCTAGGATTTGCTTATTCATGGATGCGATAATTTTTGGTATTTTTTTAAGTAAGATATGCACTACCTATGATTAGGCATTAATTTATTGTTATGGATAGGGATAATATTAATAATAATTATAGTATCAGCAAACACTTATTACATAAGATTATCTGAAAGTATACAAAATAATTGAATGTGCATTAATTATATGAACATTTGGCAAAAGTTCGAACCTAGTTATCTACAAGTTTGGCCAAAAAGGAAATTGAGAAAAATTAGAAGTTCAATCTCAAATCCAACTTATATATACGAATAGAATTATTCTAATTAGAGATTCTAACCATATTAAAATCAGATATAAGATAAAAAAAGATAAAAATACAGATTTTAATATAATATATTTTATCTTATAGTGTATTAAAATATGATTTCTTTTTATCTTTTAATTTACTACTAACTTTAATATGGTTAGAAATCCATTATTAGTATATATATTAATTTTATGCAAATAAAAATAAAATCTCTCACTGACCTTGATGAAAGTGAGGTTTGAATATCAGATCTTTTGAAATAACTTCTTGTATTAATCCAAGTGATTTTACTACTTGAATGAATCATCACCTAGAAAACTTATGGCTGAAGGATATTATGATATGCAAATGATAATATTATGCACAAGTAAATCAATTACTACATAGGTAACACTAAAACTTTTAGACCCTTTATAATGTGCTTATTCATTTCAAGCTTAATAGCTTAACTTGTTTCATAAAACAAGATTAGAAAGAAAGCTGAGTCAGCCCGTGAGAGTAAGGATTTGTAGAATATTTTTAAGTTCATACCAATCAATTTCTTTTTAAATTTAAACAATCTTTACTTATTTTTCAATGAGCATCCATTATTTTGACCTGCCATGGAGTCTGTTTCAATTCAAACAGTACTGATCATTCAGCGCAGAAGGCTACGGAATATTATTACACATACTATACTGTGAAGTATTGCATGAAGAAGAAGCTGTCTTGAATAAAAAGAAAGTTAACGGACTCCAATGCAAAACATATGAAAGTTCCTCTGGAATGGGTGGGCTTGAGGAACAGAAGCCTCCAGGCAAATGGATGCTCATTGCTCAAGGATCAGGGCATTTTTCTTACTATATTTTTGTTTTTTTAACACTAACAATATCATCTTAACCCACCAAGCAACTTTCTGAAAACAAACATAAAAGTCTAAAAACAAGTACATGCCACCTCATTATCTCGTATGGTAAAGCAGGTGAGATAGATACGAAGTACGGACTCTATTCGAAAATTGTACAATCATTACGTTAGCTATGTTGACTTTTCTTCAGATGATCGCGTTCCTCTGTGGGCTTCATTTTTCTTCATTTTCTCTTTTATTTTTAAACACAGTTAAGCGGGATTCAAATTTCATATCTTCTTTTTAGCCACCAAGGTCAAAACATGTGATTTAGAGCTTTTTCCCAAATATTTTTTAGTAAACGTATAGTGAGTCAGCCCACGAGAATAAGATTTGACGTTCAAAATTTATAATCAACATCAGCAAAAGATCAAAGACCGGTTTGTTAAGCACGTTCGATTCTTGCAAAAGATGAGTTGATCATCAGTTCAATGGGAAATGGGAACCATTAAATTTACAACAATTGTGATTATGAATTTCGAAATATGACAATGCCGGAGCATTCAAAAGATTTCAACCGCAAACCAAAAAAACATTTTACTGCGTATCTGAGAACACAAATTCAACGTAGCTGCCAAGACACTGAGAGATCGAGTAAGAAGCGCATTTTATCCTCAACAGAAAGATGAGATGGGGTCTGACAAAACTAGTCCCAGAACTAATCCCGGGTTTCTCATGCTGCTCAAACTTTCTGGGCTTTATTTGGGCGTCCTCTTGCTGAATCATTTTCTCTGAAGCGACTTTGTTTTCTGCCTCTAAATGTTTTTCCTCCCCTGCATATGTTGATTGAAATCAATAACAGTGGAAAAATGAACCAGTTTCCTATTAATAATGGCTGTTAAGTAAATAAATTATTAATATGCAATATCAAAGGTAACCGCATCCAAATAAAAGTAGAAAGTAAAACAAGTACTATATAGATGTACGGACCTTCCTCGGTTACCCTTAACATCACGGTGTCTCTCTTGGTTACCACGAAGTAGGCTCCAGTACTCTTTTTCAGCCTCACCTGAAAACAAAATTAAGCAAAAATACTGTCTCAAGATGCAGAATACTACTCATACAAAACCACTTAGAAATAGAATTTTGTATGGAAAAAATGTAGGTTGTTGCATACCAGTAACAGGTTCTAAAACAGCTATGAAATTCTTCACAGACAGGCCGCCTTCTTGGGCTAGGACTGCAGCTGCACGAGCCTTCTGAGCTCCTTCAGGTTCTTCAAACCTAATGTACCCCGACTCAGCTCCAATTTTGAAGTCGATGAACTTTAAAGGAAAAATATATATAATAATGAGAAAAGTCATAATTAACTCAACATAGCCCCCAAAGCTAGAACAAAATAGCTTGTAACAACTATATTGCTATTAAGACCATATTACACAGTAACATATAGCAGTAAAGACTTTTATAAATGACACACACATGAGGGCCTAGAAAGGAAGTTCCTCTAGAGATGGAATGGCTCGTCACATTCTACAGTCAAATTGATAGAAAGGAACAGATTTTTTTGAGAAAATCTATGCCGATATATACTAGTTAGCAAGTAACAAAGGCATATAACGAGAACAATATAAAAGTAACAGGGAACCAACATTGTACCTTAACAGTGCCAAATTTATGAAAGATGCTCTTCAAATCCTCACGCATTACAACATCCATATTGTCTTTATATGTATCAATGGAAGTTTTCCCTTCCTTCTCTTCAACCTTTTCAATGGAAACATCAGAAGACTTATCTCCATCTTCACTGTCCAATTCATTCTTCTCCTCAACCTTTCCTTCACCGCAGCTGTCATTTTCTGATGCCTTCGGCTCACTTTCTACAGCAGCAGCATTATCAGAGGAGTCAGGCTCTCCATCTGGTTTACAAGCATTTGCACTGTCATTGGCTGGCTTGAGAGAGCCATTTTTTTCTTCAGAACCCCTAGCTGACTTGTTCTTCAGCGTGAATGCAACAATTAAACCCTTTGGATAGCTGTTATCATATAAAGAAGCACAACTATGTCATAATCACATGGGACAAGGAATTCACAAAATTCAAAGAGGAGCATTAATTACTCTGCTTCTGCATTTGAGTTGTTCTTGCGATTTGAACCCATGGCCGGACGAGATTTCTCAAATTCCTCTGTTTCTTTTGCTCTTTCTGCGTCAAATTCCTTCCTGAATAGAAAAGAAAATGTATCAACAGGGGCTCCAAAACTAGAAGTTTCTGCATACACATATTAAAAGTAACAAGTAAAAATAATGCAGGCAGCTATTTAAGCTTCACTGTAGCACAGTTTGTGTTGAAAACCACACTAACTTATGCAAAAAAATCTATATGTATATATAAAATGCTTACACCAAAACAAATCATATTAATTTATAATTAAAAATTCAATGTGAAATGAACTGAAAATAAATTAAAACCAGAGCCATAACATACTTTGGCTTCAGATGAAGCTCAACACCTGCATAAACCAAGCTTTGCTTCAGAACCTTCTCAGCATCTTCCTCGGTTGAGAACTCAATCAAAGCAGTGCCACAAAACAACCTTTTGTCTGCTACATGACGGGGCAACCTCACACTATTAACCTGAAACAGTTAACAGCACCACACAGATATAGAGAACTTGAACGAAATCGGTTAACAAACATATAATTGCACAATATCTTAAACAGAAATCTTCTTCTTCTCTTAGGAGGCTTATATATAGGTTTTAATTATTGTACCTTGAAATATGTACACAATAGGTAATTCGAACCAATTTACTTTGAATAATGAAAATCTCAAACAACCAGTACCTTGGCATGTTGAGAAAAGAAGGCCTCTACATCTTCACGCTTCACATCATATTCTAGAGGTGTTGCAGCAATTGTTCTTACATCCAATTGCTCTTTCATCTCCTCTGCAGTTGGTAGTTCAGCACTACGACCCACTTTCATCCCTAACCCACCAAACATTATATATAAAAATGAATAAATAAATAAATAAATAAAATATTTATACTCAATTAAAAAAAAATCAGAAGAATATGCTAACAAATGCAGAGTTGATCACTAATTGATATTGGCATATATCATCTTCAATTCAACACAACATTTAAAGTTTCATAATCACAATTTCAGTGACAGCTGCAATATACATACAGTAATTTGCCTAAGAAGGAGTGGTTAAAGAAAACTGACCATCTTCGGAAAGTTTAAGGGAAGAAGACTTTCGAAGAGTTTCAGCAACAGTCTTTAAAGTTTCTTCAGGTATGTCTTCAGACTTCACATTGCCCAAATGTAAATGCTCTTTCATTCTCTTAAACGAACAAATGAGAGCCAAACTAACCACTGTATTATCCACAGTCAAGATCAACCAAAAAAATAAAAAAACTAAATTCAATTTAAAATCAAATAAAAACAGCAAAATTTCGATAGAAAAAAAGAAACTAAGAATAAAAAAAGCAAGTAATAAGGATACTGGCATCAGAGCTCTCGCTGATCTTTCCCCTAAGAAATTCATCAGTAGGAATATTGCTATCACTGAAGTAAAATTCAACCTGCAAAAGCAATAAAAATAAAAATAAGAGCCGATATATTTGAAGAACTTTACTTTGAAACAACAACAAAAAAATGAAGGTTAAAAAGGAGGAAAGGGAAGAAGGACCTGACGCAGAACAGCTTGGGCAGTTTCTTCATCTAAGGACGCCATTCTTGTTGTACGGACGAGAGAGACGAGTGAGAGAGGGCAAAAGTTCACTGTTTAGGGTTTTGTGTTGTGAGATATTTTGGGCGGCTTTCGAGTGAGACACTTTTTTATGTTATGTCTTCCAGTCTTCCTTAAATGCTTTGCCTTCTATTCTGATTCTGAAACTGAATTTGCCCGAGTGGCTTGCCAGTCCACGTTTGTATCCACCGTCTGCCACGTCACTCTCAGTTTTGTTAAAATTGGGCTTTTATTATTTTATACCCTTTTTTAAATAAAGGATTTTTTTGTTTTATTTTTTTAGAAGAGTTTATTTCAAGGTCAATAGCCTAAATTCAAAAAAAAATTCATGGTGGTGTTGCTAGTTAATTATTAGAGAATTTCCGATTTATAATGTTTATTAATTTAAAAAATAATTAGATAAATTATTATTTGTTACAAATAAATATAGTCATCCTATTGTCAAAAAAAAGAGAGAAACTTAAGTAGATCAAATATTTCTAAATCATTATGTATTATTTTTTAAAAATTTGAAGAAGATGGTCAAATATTAAATGTTAATTTGATTTTTAACATTTATCGTTAGATCATTTAAAATCAATAATTTAAAATTTGATAATTCACTTGGATCTTGTAAAAAATTATCAACCACTCTATAAATAACACATTATTTGAGATAATTTTTTAAGATAAAAAATTTAGAATATATAATATTACTGTAACTTTTAATAAAAAGTTAAATTTAAGTTAAATTTGAAGAAGATGGTCAAATTTAGAATGTAAATTTTACATTCTAAGATTATTTAAACTTAAATTTTACATTCTAAGATTATTCATACCAAAATTTTAAGTTTAAAACTTCAGTTAGAAACTTAGAATGGCATACTTCTAAAAATCAATGTCTCAATCACTTACAATCTTTGAAAACTAATTTACGCACGAATGTATAAGCGTTCTTTATTTTTATGACTTGCTTTTGTGTGTAGGCATCACGAGACGAAATGTGCTAGTGCGCTATAGATGTTGGTTTCTCGTATCATTTCCCTTTCCGAAAGGTATCATCATGATAGATGCGGAGAATTTGGGGGAAAAAAAAAAGAATTGCTTTTAAATATAAATTTATTTATATTTTTATTCATTTTCTAATAGACATTCAATGTAAGAATACGCTTTAAGGAGTGAACTTAGTTAACCAACAACAAATAAAAAGCCAAACAAGTCAAATTGAGATGCTAGATTATTGCAATAACCGACCATCATTTCTCAAGACAGTTCATCCATCAGACTGAAAACTTAAACTATTGAGTTCCTATGTTCCCAATGCTTACAAACCATATTCCACTGATTTCCATTAAACAATATATTCAATCAAAATTTACCATTGAGTTCACGTCCACAACTGGTCGCATCAACAAATAAAATAACTGCAATAAATATGTGATCAATTTGCTACTAAAATCTGACGACAGAATCACAGGTTCATCATCCATCAATCACACACACAGATTCAGATCATGTTCCGTCATTATCAAAGTACAGCTTATGGATGGGCAATATAATGAAGTTCATCTTCCCTCTAAACTCCCCCATCCCCCTCCTCAAGGTTGCATATTTATATTTGTTACTAAATCCTCGAGTAACAGATTAGGATTAAGGTGATTTATTACTACAGAGGGATGATAACTTACAAAAACTGAATGCCAAACTCTCACATTTTTCTAAGGCAGCAAATTTAGATGCTCTTAACAGGTAATAGTTATGTGCTTACATAAAGTCCTCTTCCAGTTCCTGTAAGGACTTGCTCTCTGATGCAATTTGTTTGTTCGATGTCATCTTTTCGGCAACCATCAGTCCCTTGTAGCTCCTTACCTCAGCTTGTCTCTCCTTCTCAAGCCTTTCCATTTCCTCCCGCCGTTTCTGCAAAGAGATTGCATTAATAGACTTTCATTGAAATACAAAATCCCATCATAAAAAATATATTTTACATGACAAAGGATGCAGATTCAGCCTCCGTAGAACTCTAATTGATGTACCGAACAACAAAAAGCAAAGAGACGGTAACCCAAGAACTATCCTGTTATGTAAAAACACGCAATCTACATACACATACAAAGGAAATGCAGTTCATCATTTTCTGAGAATAAATATGGGAGTTAAGTACACAAGCAATGATTCTGTAAATAGATCTCCAGAGTCCAGAAATGACCAGACACAAACATCATTCAAAACTCACGTGTGCACTTGAGCTCATTAGATATAAGGAACAGCAGCTGGCATGCACCTGTGACTTTGGTGCATATTTTGACAAATTAGAAAAGTATGGAGGATGTGATTATTCTATACTTTTAGTTTCTGAATAAACATTCGCACAGTTACCCAAATTGTTAGATTCTTTCCACCTTTGGTTTAGAATCTATAATCTTCACAGCATCAAAATTTTTTAAATATCATTGATTTTCAGCTCTGGCCATGGATTTCAAGGAAGATCGGGTGTTCGAGCATATTGTGGGGTCTCTAAGGCTAATATCGATGAGTCTAAACAGAATGTATAGATACCACAATCGGAAAAAATCTCAAGGGTGCAACAGAGGTTAGGATGAAGAATTAATTTAACATCAAGAGTACATGTGTGAAATCAAAAGGTATGCGTAAAGTCTCAGTTGAAATTTGGAATTAATCCCCAGAGGAAACTTCAAGCAAGGAAGAAGCTACTGAGCACAACAATTAAGATGCCACATGAAAATAATTCTTTTTTTTTTTTTTTTGGGTCAAACAGCAGATATAAGTGAAGGTGATCTCATCCTTATCAAAACATTAAAAATAATAAAAGCCCAACTAAGTTGCATATCTACAAACTCAGATGTCAGCTTCAACTTGATATCAATTTCAAACATGCTAATCAGTGACAATATAAATGCAGCATAACGTATGACTGATTAATTAGATGCTATGAAGGTTAAGAAAACAATTGGATCATTGGATTTCTCAATGACATGTTTTCACCAACATTAATGGCTAAACTCAATTACCAAAAGAAAAATAATTTAATCACAGTACCTCATGAATTCCTAAACCAAATCCCTATAATTAGATACCTGTGATATGTGTATATTGAGGCCTTAAGAATTGAAATTCCTCTCAATATTTAATAGCCCAGATGGCTCGAAAGGGAAAGGGACGAATTATTTAAAGATTAGTAACTCACTTTATCTCTCAGCTGAAGCTTTCTCTCAGCTCGTTCTGCAGCATTTGCAGCTTCTCTTTCCGCTGCAGCAGCATAACATAAATAGATAACAATGAGCAGACAGAAACAAAACTTGTAAACAGTAAACAGAAGAACATTAAGAAGACAATTGAGACACAAACACCCAAAAACTGTATCAGAATTCCTTTGTAAACTAGGAAATCAGAAGCAATCAAAATCCAAAAAACCTAACAAATGAAGCTGAGATCAGCATTTTACCTTTCAAATCAGGTTTCCTCTCCACTTTTGTTTTGTTCAATCTGTTAACTATCTCATTTATTCTTTTCTCCACTTTCACTGTCCGAACCTGCGAAAAGCATCAAAATTAGACAGACACACTCTTGCCCAACAAAGCACCCAAATCTCAAAGCTTAAAAATGTCACAGAAATATACACACGCACAAAACACAAGATAAAGCAGCTCACCATCTTCGAATTGTGGAAACCAACTTGGCCAACATCCATGGAAGCAGTTTTCTTCAAATTGGCCCAAGGTGTATAAACAACATCAATGTTATTCACCTTATTGCCTGCCACGCAATCAACCAACAGCAAACAAACAAGTAACGAAACTCCAATTCTCTAATGACGGCAAAAGTAAGATAACAGGAACAGAGTATTAGGGTAAAGTAGAATTTTTGCCTTGAATGGAATTAGCTTTGACAAGCTGAGCACAATCTTCCAATACGCCTTCACTAATATCATCAATATTTTGGCCTTTGTGTAATCTCAAATACACATGAGCAGAAGACATTTTATCCACATGAAACCTAAAAATGTATTAACAAAATTATCATTTGAATTCTCGATTAAATTAAATTGAACTAAAAAGGGGAATTTTTATTTTTAAAAAAGGTACCAAATGTCTTCGGGGAAGCCGTATTTGATGAGTTCCTCGTTCTCGTACTTGTCGAGACCCATGAAAATTGTGTAATCGCCGGCCTCTGGTCGGGCTTTGAAGTAAAACACCATCTTTCGTCGTTGTTTTTGAGACCACAGACTCCTTGCGTTTTTCTTCTCCCTCTTTCTTACTGCAGATCGCTGATAAATTATGTAATCATAAATGCGGTTTCAGTTTTTTAGGTTTTGTTGTTTGGTTACGAGATTTCCTTTTTCCCTCATGACTGTTAGCTTATTCACGACGCCGTTTAATTTGTTTTTGGCTTCCAAAATATAATTTTATGCTTTTTCTTTAATAATAGTTTTCACAAATCTCATTCCCAAAAAAAAGAAGACAAAAATTCACTAATCCCAATTATCTATTCAAATTACAAATTAAACGCTTACAATTTCAAATAATTTATGCATACCATTTTACGGTCTACTATTTATATAGTTTCGTTAGGAAATAACTTAAATATTTAGGTAGAAAATTGTCTTTACGTCCTTATCTACTCTTAAATAGTTGGAAAGAAATTTTTTTCACATCACACGTGGAAACTTAAATCTCTACTTACCCATCTGGAAAATAAAGTTATTGACCATCTAATTAATAGGTGATTCTCTCTTATGCGAGTCATTTTGATAATTGATATAAGTTTTATAATAAAATAAGAAAAGAAGAAAAATGACCCTATATAAAATAACAATAAGGAAAGCAAAGGCACCTTTTCGACCGAAGTGTCTATATATGTTCAATATCATGTGTTCCGAGTACACAAATGAAAATTGCATCGCGCATGCTAGAGAAAATCTGGATATCGACAAGTACACACAACATTTGCTTATAGGGAATTTAATGTTTTAATACTCCCAATACTCATCAAATAAATCTATGGAAGACACACATCAGGTGGCATATTTGCAGAGATTCTGAAGCAGCATGTAATCACCATGCTCCATTTTTCTCAATCATGTCTGATAAACCAACCACACCTGCCAATGGAAGTATATTTGCAGATATTCTGAAACCCCATGTAATCACTATGCTCAATTTTCTCAATCATGTCTGATAAATAGATATATATGCTCAACAATTTATTTAGATATTATGGCCAGAGCTAACAAAATTCATAGACTAAATAATTCCCGCATAAGTTAGCAGCCGCGGCGAAAGGAAATTTTAATTGGTTGGCTTCCCCCTCCATGGTCTTGGTGCAAATTGAATACTGATGGATCTTGTAGGAAATCTCAGCATGCAGGAGCTAGTAGTGTTCTTAGAGATTCAGTCGGCCACTGAATCTCTGGATTTTGTATGAATATTGGAGAGAGTTCGGTGCTCATGGCTGAGCTATGGGGATTGTATCAAGGATTAAGCCTTGCTTGGGATGCTGGCATAAAACGTCTCTTGATAGAAGTGGACAACTTTTGTGTTACTCAGATGATCTCGAAGCAAGTGGTTGTGCCTAATGCTTTCTATGCATTAGTTGTTGCTGTCCGGGAATTAGTTAGCATAAACTGGCAGATTTTCATCACCCACATTTATCATGAAGCAAATTCGGCGGCTGATTTTATGGCGAATATGACTCATTCACTCCCCCATGATTTGCATTTATTTACTAGTCCGTCTTTGGGTATTTATTCAATTATTTTACAAGACTTGTTTGGGGTTACTCAACCCCGTCTTATTCATGTTTAGCTCACTTAGTTGAGCCCCATCTAATAAAAAAAAAAAAGATAAGCAAGAGTAATGATATTTGAATCCTTTAATTTATTATTAGCCCTCACTTTATAATTTATTTTATTATTTTTTAGATCTATCTTTATTAAAACCAAAATAATATATATATATATATTATTTTATTCCGTCTCCCCAAAATTTCTTCAGTGTAATCATCACCCTTCCACTTATATTCATGAAAATAAGTTGATTACAACCACCAACACCTATCTTTTTCACCGTCAATCCATCACCTCCGTCAATAAATGATGAGTTTTAATTTTAAGTTTTCTTTAATTTAATTCAACGATTAATTTTAAAAATCCAAAGTTATAACTCATCATATATTAGTGGAGGTGATGAATATAAACGTCTACTTCTGAAAACTAAAATCATGATTAACTCTTTGCCATCAATTTGCAGTCAATCTTAGTGATCCAATTACATTATCTTGACCCCACAACCTGAACATGTTTAGATACTCAGAAGATTAATGGCACTTAGGTGGCGTTTATTTTTTGTCTGAAATTTGAATAGACCTAAATTAGTCTGAATTCTGAATAGATCTGAATGTTTGAATTTGAATAATATATTTATTTTTTCGTCTGAATATCAGAAAATAAGTATTAAGTTGTTTGGTTTTTTAACTTAAAAAGCTAAAAATATGTATTTTTACATTTGTATCCTTATTAAATTTGAATGTCAAATAAATAATATATTAAATACCACAATATTTTAACATTTATAAATGAAACTATATTCAAGTGAATACATAATTATTTTAGAATTTTGATATATAAAATACCATAAATTTTAAATTTTATCGTATATAATATAAGAAAGAAAAAATAAGGATATTTTTATGTGGAGTAAATGTCTATGGGTGAATTTGGGATAGACATGAAAAATAAATTATAAAGTAAGTATATTTTTGACATTAGCAAGTAATTGACTTAATTTAGATTTCTCTATTAAGTAAAAAGCCAAAAAAATTGACTTATTTTATTAAGTCAAAATTATCTAAAAAGTCTCATTAAGTTATAAAAACAAACATCTCTAATTAACTTAATAAATTAAGTTAAGTCACTTTAAGTCATTAAGTTAAAAAAACAAACGCCACCTTAACCTGTGCAAGCGTAATCTTAGAGATTTAGAATTTAATATTTGACTTAAATGATAAATTAATTTTGAAAAATGAGAGAAATGTGAGAGATGAGGAGTTAATTTATTGAGAGTTAGGGAGAGAGAAGGGAAAAAAAAATTATTTTTTAGTTCTTTATTTTTTTAATAAGGGCAATTCTAAAAATTATAAATATTAATTGAAAAGTGAGAGTTAAAGAAACAACATTAGAGGATTTAAATATCACCACTCCAAACAAAATTATTTATGAAAAAAGACTTTCAAATCTTTAAGATTTGGCGTGCTCAGATTTAATTGAGTGTCATTAATCTTCTTACCATCTAATGTGTTGAGGTTGCAGGATTAAGGGTTACATAATTGGATCCCAGAGATTGATCCCAATGGACAACAACGAGATCCTCATCAACATTTTAGTTTCTAGAATAGACACTAATATCTTTATTTTTGTTAATGGACTTTTGTGTATTTCCATAGATTATTACTGTACTATATTATCCACCAAAATTCAGCAAAATTAATATAGTAATATTTTTATTTTTATCTAAAATAAGCAGAATTCACATACAGAGAAGAGTTTTTATCTTCTAATTATTTATAACACAGGGTACAGCACAAGAGTTGCTTGTCTTAGTTTCATCTTACAGAAAGAAACATGGGAACAGTAGGGCCCTAAATGTAATCGATGATTGGATACAATGACAATGCTTGAGCTCTTTCGAAGTGGACGTTAATTAACGAAATCAACGTATTGTATTGTGGTTTGGTCCGTTTTAAGATTTTTTTTTTAATTACACAAGATTACAAATGATATTTACAAATCAAATTATTACTAAAATTAATTTATATCAATTCTAATGAAACACCATTTAAATTTTTAATATTATTAATATTCGAGAGATATTCACTCTACTTGAATTTCAAAAGGAAAAATACTGTTTTCACTTAATTATTAATAACTGAGAAATAAATAAATCTCGCATAATACGTTTATAGAAGGTCGAACAACTACACTAACATAAATGAAGACAGTTGTTCTAACCTCTTAGCTAAAGACCGAGTAGCTCCGTTTTAGAAATTAAAACTGTTACATAAAAAAATAGTTTAATACCCCAAGTTCCCAACTATATCAATTTTTTGATAGCCAAGTTAATAGAATAGATGGGATCAGTCAATGAGGGCAAAGCCTATTTTAAGGTAGATGACAGGAAAAGAAATCCATGGAACCTTAGGGTGTTCAATGAAATTTAGCCACTTTACGCCTCTTAAACTTTTCAGTCTTTGTTATGTGGCATCATCAAGTTTGTTGCTTCTCCAATATAAACCCCATTGAACCAAAATCTTAAAACGACTGGTCTCATTTTAGAACCATTTTATTAACAGCATTTTAAAATGACTAGTCATTGATATTCAGCACGGATGTCTATGACAGCATTAACAGGATCAATAACAGAACAAGCACGAGAGTTGAGGAGGTAAATGGTAAATTCTAGCAATAAAATGATGGAATGGAAGTCACTTATGGTGGTGAAAGAGAAAATGAACCCTAATGACATGCCATAAGTAGCTGATTAATACAAAACTTTGTTACCACAGAACCACCTTCACATAAAACATTGTACAAATGTAGCTGAGATTAATGGAATCTTTTGTGTTGCTACATTTTGATCATGCTAAGGTCTCCCAATATGAGGATGAGTCACGTATTTGCACCAAAAAGAGAAAAAATTGATCGAAGTTTTAATATCAAGCATTTAATCATATGCACCGAAACACTCAGGTAGAAGTATTTTGCAAATGATTGACTAACAAAAATTACTTGAGATTTAATTGAGATTAGTAATCATCTCTGATCACTTTAGCAGGAGACAAACATCTAGCCTTAGAGAGTGATTAGGACACTAACGGATTTTTTATATAGGAAATGAAACAATAAAAGAAACAGAGCAATTATCTGTCGTACTTGCAGAGGTTCTCGAATCCCATGTATTCATGCCGATGAATCTTCCCAACCATGTTTGATATGCCTACTCCACCTATTAACCACCAGGAAACAAAACTTTTAGAATTTGTAAAGTAATTAGAGCCTACATAACTACACATCCAGCCTGATAACAGGAATATCAACACTAACCTAGGGATATTGCGCTAACAAATATCATAAAAGCCAAAATGAAGATGATGAGTGATGCCCTTCCTAATAAAATAATCAGCTTCCTCACAACATGTTGCCCAACAAAAGCTGCAATGGTTGCCACAGCAACAAAGTAGAGAGCTGCCAGTAAAGAAAAAAGTCCACAAATATTTAGATGGGTTATTGAATGATGATTAAAAATAACAGAACAGAACAATCTAGAGAAAGTTATTGGAGTCAGGTGGCCATGGTTACCATAAGGAACAGGAAAACGTTTCAGAAGGTAATATTCTACAACTGACATAGATGAGGAGAAGGTCATTGCAAAGGTGGCAGTAGCGCTAGAGACCTGCACATAAGTCATCAACAGGGTTATAACCACATTAAATTAGCAATGGTTTGACTCAAAGACAAGACGGACATGCCAACATAATTTTCTTTGCCTTTATTTCTACCTTTCTATCTTACTAGCACATTTTTGAATAATCAGACATGTCATTATGCGCAGATGCTCTCGTCAGTTTCTGTATAGCGCAGATTTTTTTGGCAATAAATTGAACTGCTAAATGCTAATGTATACGATTTTCTCCCTTGAACAACAAAGGTTATTATGAAGTGTAGCCATCATGATTTTATAATTCATAGACATTGGTCAGTGTGTTTTATGAACTGGTTTTACTGTTAAACTTACAAAACCAATTCCATTGCTCCCACAAATCTGAAGGGAAACAAAAACACTCACCTGAGGTGGGACTCCCAGCTCCAAAAATAGGGGACCCATGATAAATCCGCCACCTAGTCCAAGCAGCCCACCAACAATGCCGGCCAACACTCCAAAGGCACAATAGCTAACAAGCTGGAACACTCTGAAACTTTTTCCATCATCTCCCTTGGATGCTATTACTCTTCTGCCCTTGTACAGGCTAATAGCCTCGTACAGAGATACCACAAGAGAAACTGGGATCTGCACAATATAACCAAAGTCGATGACAACCGAGCTTAGCTGTTATGAATGCGCAAGGAAACATGAAAAAAAGTGACAACAATTCCGGTAATACCAATAGAATGTACCTGCAACAAGTCCAATACCCAATACACTATCGAACAAGAAGCTGTATGATTCTGTTGCCAAAAGTCATAGTTCTTCAGTTACCCCTGGACAGTGCATTAATAGAGATTGGGCTAAACACGTTGACAATTAGAATCAGCATAAGAAACAAAACCTTGGCAATCTGCAGTCCGAGGAATGCAACCCAAACAAATACAAGAAGCCCAAGTTCCTTCCAATAAACGTTCTCCAAAATGGTGACCTGCAATTATCAAATTACATTAGTCCCATGAATGTTTGGATCTCATTATAGCAGATTAGAGTATACTCACTTCTGGTTCCATTGCATCCTTCTGTGGACCACTACTAGGGCCGCTCGGAAGAGGCTTATATTCTACCTCGCCAGCACCAGCCCCTGAAACAATGGAAAATGTATGGAGACTGAATTAAGAAGGAAGATGCATGAACAAAAATATATAAGGTCTCAAAATACAATAAAATAAACTTACCATTAGATCCCAAACACCTAGTGGCCTCCTAAAATTCACAGCAAGGTCAAACAGTTAAAATCATTTTTCAAAATATAAACGCATACATTACAGTGGGACTTTGAACATGGTCCTTTTTCCTTCTGTTTCTTCTTTTTCTTTTTCTTCTTCAAATTCTTTTTTTTTTAAATGGTTATTCTTGTTGAATTAGAGAATGTGAAGGCATAAAACAAACATTAGGAGTGACTTCATCCTAAAAATTCAGAGTTATATTCTTTTTAACTGAAATGACATGTTGCAATCCTTCAACTTTCTCCAAAATGCAACAGAGAAGGTTTATTTCAATAAGCCACAACAGAGATCATTAATTCTCTCACAGTAGAATTATCCAGTGTATACAAAACAAGTGCATACGGCCTTGAACTCTATGCAAAATGTCCACATAAGTTTAAGGATTACCTTTTTCAAAATGGTTTCTCTTTTCCATGTCTCAACTCCTTTCAAGAATGCCTTCGTTGAAGTGCCTATATACCACACACAATCAACAGAAGCAGTTAGAAAAGCAGAATGCTCAGCAAGGGCAACCGCGGTTCTACTAGTAATTACCTATAAAGAGAACAATGAGTAGAACTGTGACCATCCAGTCAGCAAATATCACATTGAATGCAACACCTATACTAATTCCCAGCATGAGCATTGGTTGAATAAGCAGTGCCAAATCATAGTCAATGATGGGCATATCAAGCATCGGGTGCCTCAACTTAAGGTTGTAGTAAACAGTTGAGACCGCTGCACCCATAATCATACCTGAAACAAAGCCAAAAGGGAAAAAGATAAGCAAACATGGTTCGAGAATCTACTAAAAAGTGACTCCCGAATTTCTGCACATATCCAAGTGCAAAATTTCACTAATTCAAAGTGACAGGTGAATATTTCTAGGTAAATGGTAACTCATAGCATATTACCTGACTGTCTAAATGTTTCACCCAGAAATTTGACACAATGAAAATGTGGAAATTTCTCATTCTGAGGAGTCCAGTCCTGGGTGATATGATAACCAAATTTACAGAATGGTAAAAGTGTAAAAATATCAACAATTCCAGATCACCAAAAGACAGGTTTTCCGTCTTGCATTAACTGAGAGATAATCTTTAAAGAAAACCCCAGTTCGGACAAATGAGCTTAATTAAATTTCCAAGCTCAAAAACATTAAATTCAAGATTCAGATTGACCAAAAATAGAATCAAGATTCAGATTTACCAAAAATGAAATAAAGCAAATTCGCTTTTATTTATACTTAAAAAATAAAATAAGAAGCTGCCAAGGCATCCTTTGAAAGTTTGAAGTCTGAAAAATGTTTTAAAAAAAAAAATTCAAATGGTTTTAAAAATTTTATAAACAGCCTTTACTTCCATGGAAAATGAACTTTGGGCAATGTCAAATAATCTATTGATTTTTCTTTCTCAACTTTTTAGTCTCTACTTTTAGCATATCACCATCACAGAATCAAACTAATAGTTTATTTCAACCACATTACTTCCCTTTCCTTCCATTTTTTTCCCACCTTTTTTCCTTATAACAATTTCTACTAAAAGAGATTCACTGTCTCTTACATTTTGATATAGCTGTGGCTGATTTTGGGTCAAACCCAATAATTAGGCTAAGCATAGGAACAAAAATACCGCCGCCGCCAACGCCACCTACGCTTCCAAATGCTGCTCCAAAGAATCCAATAATGGTACCCAAAACAATTTGCCACCCAAATTTCAGTTCCTGTCACAATATCCACAGTTGACTTTTATTTTAACAAATAAGTTAATAATTTTTTTTTAATGCACATCAAATGTACAGAACCACTGCCTATAAAAACAATTAATTCACATCAAACAACATGATAGTTTTTAAATAAAGATTAAATACACACAATCATTGAAACATCTACTGGAAAATAAAAAAACTGTTGAGAAAACATTCAACTTACAGGCCAAACATGGTGGTAACCGGATCCTTCGGGCTGCCAGAAGAAATTTACAGCTTTGAGCAGGTAATTGGAATCTTGTCGTTCTGTTCCACTGAATCTTAAAGTTTCGATTTTTAAGCCTCTTTCAGCTTTAACAAATACAAAAGCTAATGCAAAGTTTACAAAAATCATCATAACTGATCTCAAGATCTTCCATTTTACTCCCAAATCTGCCATTACTTTGTAAATTCACCGCCTTTTTCAACAAGCTCAAAATCCCACCTTCTTTAAACACGAATCATACAAATTTTTTTTTTTAAAAAAAGCTTTCAATTTCTACAATAGAAGAAAGAAATTCCAGTTCTCGAATCGTACAGAACCCTTTAATTAAAAGAAAAAACTCTTTTAGCAGCCCAAGATCACATGCGTTTAATTACAAAAATTCCAACCAACGCAATGATATGAAAACGCTGAATCTATGTATGAGTGATTGTTATTGGTCTGGGAATAAAGGAATAAAATTTGCAGGGAAAACGAGGGAATTTGCAAGAAAGTTATCAACTTTTTGTGTTAAGATTTGTGAGTTTTGAATTGAAAGAACAAAAAGAATCACAAGAAATGGCCAAATGGAAATTTTCAAAAAGGTAGTGGGAACAGATGAAAAGGGCAATTTTTTTAGTGATGCTTTTGAAGGAGATGGAGTTTGTAGTTTTGCAAATCAATAATCACTGTAGCTACAAATTTTAGAGAGTGAAGAGGAGAGAGCGTGGGGGCTGATTGTGAATTGCAGTGACATCACTTGGTGTTAAAAGAAATGTTTTTTACGTGGGGCCATTCTGATTTAACTATGGTTCTGACTTTAAAATTTGAAAATAAAATGATGTTGAATATTTGGGTCCGCCTACTTACATTTAACGTAATTTACAGTCAGTCTGTACAATTTTATCTAACTCCCTATACTCTATATTATTTATATGTTATTCATAAATATTATATATTTTTTGAAATATAAAATTTTATTTAATTCCTTATACTTAATTTTATTTTATTAAAATCCTAAAGTATGAATTCACCCCTATAATTTTAAATTCTCAAAATAACCTCCATTTAATTAAAAAATATAATTATTTTTAAATGAATTATAATTATAATTATTTTATTATAATCATAAATATTTTTTAAATAGATTATTGTTATTATTAATAACAAGAATAAAAAGCATTATAATTAATTAATCTATTAACAATAATTAATAATATTTTTTATTAAATTGTTAATAATAATAATAATTAATGATAATTAACATATATTATGATTATAATAAAATGAAATAAACACTAAGTCCATATTTATGTAGGAGACTATTTTATATTTCTATACTTTTAAATTTCAAGCACTTTCAAATTTTTTTGTTATTTTGATAAATAATGGTTTCGTAGGCATCTCATTATTAAACGGTCATTTTTAAGTACTTTTTGCTAAGTTGTTACACATTTTTCTTGCTTCTAGTTTTTTAAATGTAAAATTATTTTTATTGGGTCAAGCTTAAAATTTTGACAGAAATTGTCATTCATTGGTCTCTTGAAACCCGATAATGAGTATTTAAAGTCGAAGGTAGAATTAGCAATACATTTACTATTAGTTAGATAATCATTAATTATTATTATTATTAACAATTTAATAAAAAAATATTATTAATTATTGTTAATATATTAATTAATTATAATAATTTTTATTCTTGTTATTAATAATAACAATAATCTATTTAAAAAATATTTATGATTATAATAAAATAATAATTATAATTATAATTCATTTAAAAATAATTATATTTTTTAATTAAATAGAGGTTATTTTGAGAATTTAAAATTATGGAGGAGAATTCATATTCTAGGGTTTTAATAAAATAAAATTGAGTATAAGGGTGTTAAACAAAATTTTACATTTCAAAAAGTTTATAATATTTATGAATAACATATAAATAATATAGAGAATAGGGAGCTAGATATATATATTAAATCATATAAATTAATATATTAAATCATATAAATTAAAGAGTTAACAACAAAAACTTGGAATAGAAGGGACGAAAGCAGTCTATCGAATAGTGTTGCGCCGTACATAAATACAAGTTCAAATGATTTTATTATTTAAAGCATTTTAATATCGGCATTACATACCAAGATGGCCCCGATCATAATGCAATATAAATAAGTTTATCTTAAATTGTTGTTATATGAAATTAACTAAAGGGTGTTACTCAGTTACATAATAATCTATCTTATATCAATTCTTAAATTATGTTTTTCTTTTTTATCCATTATATATACGGATCATAATAATATAATTAAATGGTTCTAATTATGTTAGAATCGTTTTAAAATAAAATATTTTTTATAATCACAAAATTAAAATGAACTCGGCGTAATAGGCTAACTAAATTTCGTGGTCTATTATAAAATGAACTCCGACGTAATAGGCTAACTAAATTTCTTTTTTCCGAAAAAGCTGAAATATTATTAAAGAGAGTTTTGACTCGGCGTGTTTTGTAATGAAGCGTACAAACAACAAATCGGGTTCGCTTAACACGTGATAAAACTACAAACATTGATAAGCGGACGTGATGCACTTTTGTTCCTCCTTGTTGGGTTTCTTTTGGACACAATCATTTGGTAGCTCTCGCATACCCTAAATCCGAAAAATAGCGCAAGCAATCACTGAAATAATTTGTCAACGAATAGTTGATACGAACTATTTTTTTAAGTATTTATTGATAATGTCTGAAAATATTTTTTTTGAAAATAGGTTTCAGAAGTGACAGCTGTTTCTTGTTACTTTATTGGGACAAGTTCTTTGCTGCTTTAACTAAACTTCAACTACAATTTTTTTTTTTTAATAAGAATTATTGATCATGATTACATTTACAATCATATATATATATATATATATATATTGAGATCTATTTATATCAATTCTGATATGATATCGCTCAGATTTTAACTCTCTCAAATATTCGAGGGACGTCAACTCTCATTCTCCCATCCTGGGAGAAAGACTGCCTTCACTCAAGCTCTGGGACTCCAAGAAAGGAAATTTAAATTAAACCCCTACAATGCGTCTGCGTAGGTTCGAATCACTTCCCTTATATTTGTGAGAGAGTGACTCTGACCACTTGAGCTAAGCCCAAGTAGTTATAATTACATTTCTTTTCATTATTTATTTCTTTGCAAAACATGTCACGTTACGCAATCAATGCCCGCACCCAAGACTCAACGCACATTCACTTCATCTACAACACCTACTAAGTTTTTATTTTCTTGAGTTTAATGTATGAAATAAATTTAGGTCCGAAAGAAAATCTTCTGTACTTTTTACATAGGCTTCTGGTATGGCATGCAAAATAAAACCAGTTTTTTAAGTGGTTCTTTGATTAGATTTGTTCTGATACTTAAATAGAAATATTACACATGAATTTTGTATCTATATACATAACATATATGTAACTATTAAGCAGTGAGTAACAAAAAATAGAAAAAAAAAATGTTAATCTCTCGAACAAATTGTTAAATAGAATGATCTATATACATAACAATGAATTTAGATGCACTTATATATATATATTTTTTTTCCCGTTTTTGTTTCTTCTACATTTATAATTGAGTGCTGCTAGGCATCGAGAAAGGCGCTCCCACAATCTCTCGCCTTTTTTTAATTTTAAAAATTAAAATATTAATAAAAAACAATAAAGAAAATCGAATTCTTTATGTCATTCTATCTTTACAACTCTCTCTCACTAACTCCATCTAACAGACTTCTCTCTTACTATCTCGGTCGAACAAGACCAGTGACAATGATGACACGACTGCCGACGATGAGATGGTCATCGCCAAAGAATCGGGCCGTGTATTTTACAAATTCTTGGTTTGTGACAACAATGGAAAACTCCTGAAAATTTTGAATTTGTAGTCGAGCAAAGGAAGAAGCAAGTTATCTTCAAAGCATTTTCCAGTAATAGCTGATGAAATTTAATACTTCAAGCTGGCCCTTTGCTGTCACAGCTAGATGCATTTGCACTGTCATTACAATTTGTGGAAATTAAAGTAATTAATGGTTCTAATTAATAGCTTCCCAAAAAACCAATCTGCCCTTGTGAGAACCAAAGCATTAATTTCTTGTAAGAGTTGCAGAAGGCCAGAGAATTTCAGATCGTGAAAAGGAGTGTGTGAGTGAGAGAGAGATCGTGAAATAGTGAGAGACAATGAGAGAGAGAGCTGCTCGACAGAGATGGTGAGAGAGTTACAAAAATGGAGTAAGGGGCAGATAAGATTATGTTTTCTTTATTATTTTTTATTAATATTTTAATTTTTTTAATTAAAAAAGGGCGAGAGATTTTGGGAGTGAAACGGCAGCATGTGCTGCCGTTTCTCTCGTGTTTCTCTCGCCCTTCTAAATACCAAGCATTTTCCTTTATAATTACACGTTTGCAAGAGGCGGCAACCCCTTCCCGCAATAAAGTGGATGAATTATTTGTTTATGCTTTAGAGATGAACGGCTGAGATCGATTTGAATTTTCTTGACGTGCATCGGTAATTCAATGGTCCCCACCCAAGATTCCTGTCAGATTCATGCCGTTATCGAAGCCATGGCCGTATTGGGGACCCGTCACTCCATCAGTTGACACCAAAATATGGTTAAATATAATTGAAGGAGAGCCAATCATTCTATTAGACTATTACCCTTCCCAAATTTTGATTTCAATTTATTTTAGGGAAATATATAAAATAAAAAATACTATGCATTTTAACAAATATTAAAATGAAGATGTAAAAGGGCTTGTGTGTTGTCCAACTCAGAAAGCCGGCTTCGGATTCTTGTTAAAGAATGAGATTATGAGATGATTAACATCAAAAGTGTAATACTGGATATTAGTTATAATATATATGTTTGTATTGCCTTTTTTTTTTAAAAAAAAAATTGCTGGATATTGGTTATATATATATATATATATACTTCATTGGGTTATTTCCGTTCGGTATCGGAAGCGACCCGTTGCCGACCCTTGAGTTCCACATTAGTTAAAACAGTGATTATAGGGTCTTGCCAAAATTCATTGTTGGACACGGCCTTAATCACTCTGGGCCTTTCAGACGAGTGTGAACTGACACCACACTCCTAAGCCACAAAGTTTAATTTCTCTTGGGCCAGCCTCTTAACTCACTGGGCCCATATCAACAACGCGTCACTGCGGAAAATTTACTGATTGAATTTGATGAACAAACATTAACAGACACCATCACACAAGAGGGGAAGAATCTCTCTTTGCTCGGTCCTTGCAATACAGAATGGCGCAATTTCAGTTTCAACTAGCAACAGTGAAGCCACATCACTCATTCAGTTTCATGCCCATTGCTCCCCTTTCTATTTCTCACAAACCTATTAATTTTCTCCCAAAGTCATCCACAATCAAATGTCTATCTAATTCCCCAAAACACAACTTACCCATTAAGCTTCGTCCTCTTCGTCACCCTTCTCTTACCCTCCGGTCTCGCTTGGTATGCAATATGAGTGGCTCAGGTAAAAAATCTCACTTCTGCTCTGAATTCTTATACGCTTTTTCTGTAGGCGGCATTTTAAGGAACAGTTGGATTGCTTTAGTTTCTTGTTATTGATTGTGGTTTTGCATTTTGGATATAAAATTTAGTTTGTAGTTAAATAAACGTTTAAACAAAGCGTATATAATAATATGTCTGCTAGATATGATATCACAGCTTGAACTCGACAAGCCAGAAGAGAGGAGGAAACCCAAGAAGAGCGTGAATGGTGTATTTTGGATTATTCTTCTTAATCTTGGACTATATGTGGCTGATCATGTCTTCCAGGTAATTAAAAATTAAAAAAGAAAAATTATATTTTGTAAAATTGAACATGCATTACTTGAGGGGCGGCCTAGTTCACGTTGACTATGTTGTGTATATGTGCATACATGTAATTTTATGTTTTACTTACTTACGAAGTAGTGATACAAAGTGACGTGACATGCATGCGGTACTCAATTTCATTTACCTTGTGTGAGTGTGAGGACAGTCAGATGGTAGGATAGGTAAACATGTTACACATCTTTGAAATAATGCCATGTCACATGCCACAGCAGTTGGGATATGGACTTTGTACACTAACTTCATAGGCATAGCATTTTTGGTTTTGGATTGAGGTTTTGTGGCTTTTAACCATAATTGTTGTCAAATAGAATCACTAGTTATCAAAGTGTAAGTAAGAGAGGATTGGTGAACATTAGTAAAGGGAGGTGTTTACAACTTCTAGTTTCTATGCTTTTAAAATTAAGTAGAAAAGCAACAGTGGCGAATGTTCCATGAACAGAAGATAGTTTGCCATAGCAATAACGAGAGTTATTTTTCATGGTATTATTATTGCTATTGTTTTACATGGCATATTGAATGATAATAACTCCAGGGTTTCTACTTTTGATTAGGTCCGTAGCATCAAATCTCTGTACTTGTACCATAATTTTCCGGCATGGTACCAATTTGTGACTGCAGCTTTCTGTCATGCTAACTGGTGAGAATTTTGAGGTATTGATAATTTTGATGAAGAAAACATCACAGATGTCACAGATGAATACTGTACTCTAGTATAATTTATTCTTCTCTTTGTTGAGTTTCTCACTTTTGTGAACTCTTTTCAGGAACCATCTTTCCAGTAACCTTTTCTTCTTGTACATCTTTGGTATGCGTTTGATCCTGTCTTTGATTATGAAATTTGATTATTGAAAAGGATCCATCTGAAATGAATTGAAGTAATCCATCTTTCTTAAACAGGGAAGCTTGTTGAAGAGGAGGAAGGAAACTTTGGATTGTGGCTCTCTTACATTTTTACAGGTGCCGCAGCTAACTTTGTTTCATGGCTTATTTTACCAAAAAATGCAGTTTCTGTTGGAGCCTCTGGTGCTGTTTTTGGGTTGTTTGCGATTAGTGTCCTTGTGAAGGTATTCAAAATCATGAGATGTGTACACTTCAAAATAAAATTTATTTTTAATAAAGCTTCTAAACCCTTTTGCTTATTGTAGATGTCTTGGGACTGGAGGAAGATTCTGGAGGTGCTTATACTGGGCCAATTTGTTGTGGAGAAGGTGATTACTTCCCTGTTATGTTGGAGATTATACTGACTTCATGAGAAATAAAGAAGTTTGATGTATTGATGCTCACAATACTTTATTTTCAAGTGTATTGGGCCAATCAGATGCTTATGATGTTATCATCATGGAATTTCATCCAAATCTAAAATAACACATTCTTGTGTTTCTTTTGCCTAAAAATTGACATAACCTTTCAACTTTCCTACTTTTATCAGTATTTTTTTTTAGCAATACATTTCCTTTTTGAGACATTTGAATCTTCTGAGTATTGTTTGCTTTGGCTCTATAGGTTATGGAGGCAGCCCAAGCTTCAGCTGGAATGTCGGGCACTTTTATTGGTGGCTATTCAGTGCAGAGTATCAATCACATTGCACATTTATCTGGTGCTCTCTTTGGTGTATTTCTGGTTTGGCTTCTTAGCAGAGTTCCTTCTCAACCTCCTGAGAATAAGGCATTGAATCTTCGCGAGAAAAGAGACAAAACTTTGTGACAAAATTAACCAACCTGTTGTATATGAGGACAGAACCGCAAATCCTGAAACAATTTATTATTACAACAGTTAATCTAAGTTGTAAAATACGCATATCCATAGAATTTGCAGGATTGGGTATACTTCAAATTTATTTGAGTTGTCAGTGACAAGTTATTTTACAATGAAAACAAAGCTTATTTCTTGAGTAGTGAGTTGGAAGTTATTTTGCAATGGAGAATATGTGGCAGTGACATGAGTCAAGTATAGCTCATAAATCGGGTGCGTTCCAGAGGGCAATTAATGGGTGCAAGCACCCAATTAATAGTGCTCACAACGGACTCTTCTCTTCGGCTTGGTTTCGTGTGCATGAGCTTCCTCTTTATGGACCCAGAGAAGCAACTAGATGAACATCGGTCTTGGGGGGTGGGGTGGGGGGCGCCTACGCGTGAGTTAATGGGTGCAAGCGCCCAATTAAATAGTACTCAGAATGGACTCTTCTCTTCGGCTTGGTTTCGTGTGCATGAGTTTCCTCTTTATGGACCCAGAGAAGCAACTAGATGAACATTGGTCAAAATTATCATAAGAGACATTAGATTCTTTGATGTGCTTGAAAGATTGAGAAGATACTGAAAGCCGAGTGTAACAAGATTGACAAAATGTTTTCATGAAACAAATTGAGAGTTTGGATGTCGATTAAAGGGAAGTGGATCCAGAATATGTACAATAGTAGACATTGAAGTCACCTCCATAGACCAGAGACCTTTCCTTATAACTCTTTGGAACAAATTTACTAGCAGAAATGTTGTGAATTTGCAAATGATAAATAGTTCAGTAGGTGCCAACCTAGTTGGGATGTATTATTAACTGTAGCGAGGTAAATTACACCTAATTTTATTTGAACTATTAATATTGTACTTGCACTTGTACTCCATTAAATGAAAATGCAACTTTTAATTTATCATAAAAAATATTTCATTCATAATTTTATTTTTTTTGTGTATAAATATGAAAAATATTTCATTTACAAATGAAATATATCTCCTTTAACTAAGTTATGATTTCATAAATGAAATGTTAATGTCGTAATATTTTAGATTTATCATTTATAAAATCATGATATTTATAATTTTATTTATTAAAATCACGATATCATTTATTAATTTAATAAATTATAAACATAAAACAATTAATTTTTTTATTAAACTAAGACTGAAATTAATTTTTAAAAGCCTATGCTAATAAAAATATACTAAAAATTTTAATTTCAAGATATTTGTAAAATCATAACATTTTATTTTTACTTTTTATTAAAAATAAATAAGGAAACATGCAACGATTTGACACTACATATCTAGAAGTGAGGAAAGAGCAGCTGTGGGAAGTGGAAAAACCATTAAAAAAAATGATGATTGTTGGTGTTACTTTGATATACTTAGGCTCACATGCTATTGATGGCTCACGGGCAATGTGCTAGCCCACTAATAAAACATACTTATTATGTGTCTTTTCGAGTCGTGTTTTACCCAATCTCTAATTGTGCCGTACTTTTAAGGCGCATGCGCCTAAAATTCTAAGTTTAATCCAGCCCACGTGCATGTGCATGTCGTGTCATGCCACATGCTGCCCGACCCGTTGACCATCTTTAGAGTACGCTTGAGACAGGAAACCAAACGGGATGCCCAAGATCCGAAGTGAGAGTGAGAGCGAAGCGGTTGAATAGTGCACTCAATCTGGTATCGACATAATGTCTAGGAAATGGCTAAGGGTGAGCATACGAGAAAACAAAACCTAGGCCATAACTATGAAATGGAAAGAAGACAACAATTAGAACTAGAGCGCACCCTCTGTAGTAGCTGCTTGTCAGACCTCCTTCTATGCCCGCTTGGACTATTCCCTCGCTGCTAGAGCAGACCAGTTCTTGAGTCGCGATACGATAGAGGTAAGAACCTGTGGGTTAGCTGAGCCGCAATCCCAATAGAAGCAGTAACCCCATTTCGCCCTTGAGGAATAGAGATGAACCGAGGATAAGCGAGTGTGGAGCATGGAACGCCCCTTTCCTGTAAAAGTAATTCAAAGCTTCGATAATAGGGCTAGATAGTTGTATTGAAATATTGAATCATGTACATGGAACACCCCTTTCCGGCACATGTCTCAACTCCTAATACGGGGCAGCGCCCCTTTCGTAGTGCGATTCGGGACAAATCGAAGCAAAGACAAGAAAGGTTCCAGCCATGATCACCATTTCCTCGTAACAGGAGCATCACATTAGATCTTTGACATCGAATTTAGCGACAAAATTGATTTTGTCGTTAAAAGTTCTTTTAGCGGCAAATAATATTTCGTCACTAAATGTATACTTTTAGTGACAAATAATATTTCGTTGTTAATTGTGCACTTTTGACAACAAGTAATTTGTGGTCGCTAAATGTACTTTTAGCGACGAATAATAAGAGAATTAATTTCATGTTCTTTTATGTCGTCGTCAAAATGTATCATTTTTCTACCATTTAATTATTATTACTATTGTTAAAATATTATCATTTTTAACACCAAATTACAATGACGATTAAACCATTATGATAAAAAGAGAATTAATTAATATAAAAATTATAATTATTGATGAAAGATACAAAAATAATTACAAAATTCAACATCTATTTTTTTAAAAGAAAATTGTTGCAAATGAATATAAAATTCTTGATTTTCTTTTTGTAATTGATCTCTAATATTCCCTACTAATAAATAACAATAATTAGTTAATATAATAAACACAAACATAATAATAATATAAGCTATAATAAATAAGGTAAGTAAAAAAAACTCTATCTTAAAAATAAAAGAAAAAAGAAGCAGAGATTAAATTAGAAAATGAGAATTATATATTCAGAAATGAGAGAATTAAAAAATAAAAGTAAGGAATGAGAGAATGAGAGAAAGAAAAAAAAATAAAAAATGAAAAAAAGTAAATGGTATATAAATAGGGTGCTAGAGTTTTTAGTGATGAATTTTAAAGTTCATTGCAAAAACTTAATTTTGATAGAAAATAATCTACCAATTATACTTGGAAGACCTTTCCTAGCAACCGGAAAGACTCTGATAGATGTGCAGAAAAGAGGGTAACAATGAGGGTGAATGACTAACAAGTCACCTTCAATGTATTAGAAACTATGAAGAGTCCTAATGAAGAAAAATATTGTAATTTCTTGAGTATTGTGGATCTTGTTGTAGCAGACAGAATAAATAAATACTGCAGTAATGAGGTTATTAAAGTTGCCACATTTGAAAGCTTTGAAGAAGAAGATGTTGCAGCAAATCAGATAGACTGGATGGGAGAAAATCAATCTAACAGACATAACAGATTTGTTGAACCTCTAAATCTTTCAGACAGGGAAGTGAATACGACTTTACCATCTATTGAATCACCTCCTACTCTTGAATTAAAATTGTTACCTTCACATTTGAAATATGATTATCTTGGTCGTAACAATACACTTCATGTAATCATTTCATCTACTTTGGATGCAAGTCAAGAAAAGAGTCTGGTAGATGTGCTTGGGAAATACAGAAAAGCAATTAGATGGACTATGGCGGACATTTCATCTACTTTGGATGCATGCATAAAATTTTGTTAAAGAACTACTACAGCAATTCAGTAGAGCAACAAAAAATGTTAAATCCCATTATGAAGGAAGTTGTGAAGAAAGAAATCATCAAATGGTTGGATGCTGGGATCATATGCCCAATATCAAACAGTTCATGGGTGAGTCCAGTTCAATGTAGTCCAAAGAAATGAGGAATAACAGTGATAGCAAATGAAAAAAATGAACTTATTTCTACAAGAACAATGACTGGATGGAGAGTATGTATGGATTACAAGAAACTCAACAAAGCCACACGGAATGATCACTTCCCACTTTTCTTTATAGATCAAATGTTGGACAGACTTGTTGGAAAACAATATTATTGCTTCTTAGATGGGTATTCAGGCTAAACCAAATTGATATAACCTCAAACGATCAGGAAAAGACTACATTTACCTGTCCTTATGGAACTTTTTCCTTCAAAAGAATGCCCTTTGGTTTGTGCAATGCTCCAGTAACTTTCCAGAAATGCATGATGTCTATTTTTTCAAATATGGTGGAGCAAACATTGGAAGTCTTCATGGATGATTTTTTAGTCTTTGGAGGAACGTATATTGATTATTTAAACAACTTGGAAGAAGTTTTTAAAATATGTGAGATGACTAACCTAGTACTTAATTGTGAAAAATGTCACTTTATGGTGCAAGAATGAATAGTATTGGGTCATAAGGTGTTTAAGAATGGCATAGAGGTAGATAAAGTAAAGATAGAAATTATAAATAAAATGCTACCTCCTACTTCAGTTAAGGGGATTAGAAGTTTTTTGGGACATGATAGATTTTACAGAAAATTCATAAAAGGTTTTTCCAAAGTAGCCAAACTATTATGCTCATTACTAGAACATGACAAACCTTTTCATTTTAATAAGGACTGTCTTTAAGCCTTTAGAGAATTGAAGAAAGTTTTTATCACTGCACCAGTGGTTATAGCACCAAATTAAACTCTACTATTTGAGCTGATATATGATGCCAGTGACCATTCTGTTGGGACAGTATTGGGTCAAAGGAAGAATAAAGTGTTCCACTCTATATACTATGCCAGCAAAACTCTTACTCAAGCTCAAATTTATTACACCACTACAAAGAAAAAGTTGCTAGCAGTAGTATTTACTTTCGATAAATTTAGAGCTTACTTGGTGGGTACTAAAGGCACAGTTTACACAAATCATGCAGTCATCGAGCACTTAATTTCAAATAAGGATGTTAAACCGAGATTAATAAGATGGATCTTATTGCTTCAGAAGTTTGATTTGAAAATTAAAGATAAAAATGGAACTGAAAATCAAGTAGCAGATCATCTATCTATGCTAGAAGCGGATGCGAGCACATTGACAAACAAAGACATCACCGAAACATTTCCTGATGAACAACTGCTAGTAATACAGCAAACACAGATGCTGCAACAACCAGGATCTCCATGGTATGCAAATTTTGTGAACTACTTAGTAAGTCGATTACTACCACCTAAATTGAATTTTCAGCAGAAAACGAAATTCATTCATGATGTTAGAAGCTACCAATAGGATGACCCATACTTGTATAAGTTATACTCAAAGCAGGGAATACGAATATGTGTTTCAAATGAAGAAATTCCTCATATACTGCAATCTTGCCATGCTACAGCATATGGAGGACATTTTTGTGGTCACAGAACAACTGCTAAAGTTCTGCAATTAGGTTATTACAAGCCTTCTATTTTTAAGGATGCTTATGAGTTTGCTAAATGTTGTGACATGTGTCAAAGGACATAAAACATAATTCAAAGACATGAAATGTCATTGACGAACATTCTGGAAGTGGAGATTTTTTTTGTATGGGGAATATATTTCATGGGTCTTTTCCCACCATCTTTTGGGAACTTATATATCCTGGTTGCTATGGATTATATCTCCAAGTAGGTAGAAGTTGCAGCATTACCTATCAACGATGCTAGAGTAGTAGTGAACTTCCTTTAGTGAAACATTTTTTTCCAAGTTTGGCACTCCACGATCAATTATTAGTGATAAGGGTACTCATTTCTGCAGCAAAGTATTTGTTGCAGCCATGGTGAAATATGAAGTCAAGCATAAAATAGCAACAGCATATCACCCACAATACAATGGCCAGGCAAAAGTGTTTAATAGAGAGATTAAGAAAATCTTTAAAAAAGTGGTGAACCCATCAAGAAATTATTAGTCATTGCACTTACATGACTCCCTATGGGCCTACAGAACAGCATATAAGACACCACTCGGCATGTCTCCCTACCAAATAGTGTATGGGAAAGCTTGCCACTTGGCACTCGAGCTAGAGCACAAAGCATATGAGGCACTGAAGCAAGTAAACTAGGACGTACATGCTGCAGCAGAGCAAAAGAAACTTCAATTATATGAGCTTGATGAATTACGGCTATTCTCGTATGAAAATGCAAGAATCTATAAAGAGAGGACAAAGCACTGGCATGACAAACACATCCAACACTGGAAATTAATCCATGGTCAACTAGTTCTACTCCATAATACGAGGCTAAGACTATTTCCAGGAAAACTGAAATCTCGATAGTCGAGACCTTTCAAGCTGCTCAGAATTTATCCTCATGGGGCTGTTGATCTCTTATATGAAAAGACATGCCAGGAATTCAAAGTTAATGGGCATAGAGTTAAGTATTACATGCATTCAGCTACTGACTGTTCAAAGGAGGTCTTACTCCTGAGAGAATCGACATTATGAGCACTCAAGTAAGATTAGGTTGAATAACCTTAAATCAAGTGCTCGATGGGAGGCAACTCATTACTGAGGCAATCATTTCGAATGAGATGGATCCTCCATGGTTTTGTTAAAGAAGTTTCTTTTATTTTCCTTATTCAGGTTTGTTTAGGGGAAATGGGGCATATCCCACGCAATTCCCTCTTGATCCATGCCAAAGACCCTACAAATCTTAAAGACTTCTTCTGCATCATTAGCATCCCCACCCAAACAATTCTCCAACCCATTATCTTTAAACACCTTAATCACATTCTCTCTTTCTGCACCACTACCAACAATCACATTCTCATAGTCATTCTCCCCTATTAAATTTTTTTTTGTAAACAAAAGTTATTGTTATTGTTCACATCATCATCACAGTTGAGAGGTAAAGCGTCAAACCCAAATGATTTACAAAATTATCATTAAAATAAATAAAAAGATCATACCTTACAATGAACGCATGGACATATTGCTAGCTATTATTTCAGATCAATAAATAAAATTCCAAGAGATTGATTTATTGGGTTTGTTGAATTTGAAGAAGTGACCACAAACTCTTTATAAATAATAACAATAAGATCCCGACGCAGCGGCAGGGCATAGGGCGCGAGCCTAAGAATGGCTAAAGGTCGGCTCGGGCTCGGGCTTGGGCTTGACCAAACCCGAACTCAACCCGATCAAAAAAATTTGAAGCTAGACCCTAAAAAAACCCGAACATTTTATAGGTAGGGTCGGGTCTAACCCGACCCGAATCGGGTCAACATCGGGTCGTGCCCAACCCGACCCTACCAAAATAGTTTTCATATTATTTTAATGTTAAACTATTTTTTAACGTTTTGTTTTATATTCATGTTATTTTAATATTTTCTTCTATACATGCACCTTAATTCAATAATTTAGGCAACTCAAATTTGTCAATATCTTGTAATTTTATGACCACATCCCAAATTCATCCATGTTACTTTTTAATTTTTGTTCTCTTCCTAGTTATAATACCATGAATATAAAACAAAAGAAATAATTTTTCTAATTTAAAATAATTAACAAGACAAAGGTAAAATATACAATATATTTAATCACAAAATAATTCACAAAACAACCAATTAATAGGAATAATTTTTTAAATTCAATTCCATATTCCAACTTTAAAAACACACAATGTGATTAAATTAAAAAAAAAAACACACAATTCAATTCCACAACCATTTCAACCCCACACATAAATCAATTCTAAAATCCAACATAAAAAACACATAATGCAATTAAATTAAAAACACACATGTAATTCCATAACTATTTTAACCATACACAATTCAATTCAACAACCCGAGTGGGGCCGGGTCAGCTTAAAGCCCGACCCTAAAATTTGTTAGGACCTAAAAGTTTTGACCCTAACCCGATCCGAGACTCGAAAATTCGGGTCAAAATTTTAAAAATTAAGGTCGAGTTAGTCGGACCAAAAATAAAATCGGGCCAAATTACCAAACCTCCGTGGACCGCAGGGGCAAGGGCAACGAGCGCAACGCCTGAATGGTTTGCCATAAACACTACGTTTTTTTTTTTCCGACAAAAGTTTAAACATATATTTCTGAATGGTTTGGGAATAAAAACTAGTAGAGGCTCATTTCTTAGAGCAGTCAACTTGATCCCTGCATTTAGAACTAAAAACCAAGCAACTTGTATGACATCTTGACTTGAAATAGTTAATTTGCAGTAAAACCAAACTGACATCTTGACTTGAAATGCTCGCAAGCATCAATACAACTCAGATCCAGCAGCTGCTTCAGGAAAACCAAACTGGCTTGCAGGAGTATTGAGAACATGACATTATGAACCCTTTGCAACAGATTCTCAGGCCTCAGAGCCATCTTTGGCCTTGCTCCCAACTTCTATATCCATCTTGATAATCTATCACATCCCATCAGCCAGCACAACTCAAACAAACATAACATGGTTCAGATGTACTCTGATGACTTGATAATATTGCGACCATTTTCATTTAGAATATGCATCTTCAACTGTAAGTTTGAATGTACTGGGGTAGTGAATAAATAAATATGCATTGAAGACGTGCAATAGTCATTGTTTGGCTCATCATCACTACCATTTCATTCAATAAATCTCCCATTCCCTGCATACAAATATTGTCTTGTTATCAATATTATGTTTTACTTGGACACAAAGTTGTGATACAAAGTGATGTGACATGCATACATGGTAAGCTGACTCCACGAGAAATTAAACTCCCATGCCCTGCATGCATACAAAGTGATGAAATTTATCTCCGATTCCCTGCATGCATACAAAGTGATGAAATTTATTTATATAAAGCTTCTAAACCCTTTTGCTTATTGTAGATGCCATGGGACGGGAGGAAGATTCTGGAGGTGCTGATACTGGCCAATTTGTTGTAGAGAAGGTGATTACTTCCCTCTTATCTTGTAAGTTATACTTGGTAAGCTGACTTCACGAGAAATTAAGAACTAAAAGAAGTTTGATGAATTGATGCTCACTATAAATTATTTTCAAGTGTATTGGGCCAATCAGATGCTTATGATGTTATCATCATCAAATTTCACCCAAATCTAAAATAACACATTCTTGCGTTTCTTTTGCCTAAAAATTGACATAAGCTTTCAACTTTCCTACCTTTATCAATACCTTTTTTTCTGGGGGGGATATTTAGCAATGCGTTTCCTTTTTGAGACGTGAATCTTCTCAGTCTTGTTTGCTTTGCTCTGTGGGTTATGGAGGCAGCCCAAGCTTCAGCCGGAACGTCGGCCACTTTTATTGGTGGCTATTCAGTGCAGTGTATCAATAACATTGCAATTTTATCTGGTGCTCTCTTTGGTGTATTTCTGGTGTGGCTTCTCAGCAGAGTTCCTTCTCAATTTCCTGAGAATAAGGCATTGAATCTTCGCGAGGAAAGAGACAAAACTTTGTGACAAAATTAACCAACCTGTTGTATAAGAGGACAGAACTGCTTGTAACAGCAGTTAATCTAAATTGTTAAATACGCTTATCCATAGAATTGTGGGATTGGATGTACTTTAAATTTATTCGAGTTGTCGGTGAAAAAGTTATTTTACAATGAAAACGAAGCTTATTTCTTGAGTTGTGAGTTGGAAAGTTATTTTAAAATGAAGAATATATGGCAGTGACATGAGTCACGACGTGTTTTGTAATTGCTGGAGATATGATATTGTAGCTCGTAAATCGGGTGCTTTCGGGAGGGCAATTAACTAAAAAGCTGCATATATGCTTTTAGGTTTGCATCCCTCTGTACAAGAAAATTTTTCCCCTTTAGCTTCTAAATGAAGCCGTGTTTTAAAACTCACAGCTCAGTATTGTTTATGTTGAGTTTTCTACCCCGAATATTTTCATAGTCACGTTTTCAAGGGAAAAAGCCGGCCTTTTATTTGCACAACTAAACGTTTTTTCGAAGACAGAAAAAGTAAATCAGGATGTTTATAACGTGGGATGGCAGAAACAATGAGCATTTTTGGTACAGAAAAAAATTGCAGTTACATGGGGCGGGGATGGGGATGGGGATGGGATTGGGACTGGTTTCACTTGCATAAATAAATAAAAAATGTTAAAATTGATAAAGTCCCTTTTCTATGTACAACATATTGACCGCAGTTTCCTCCCTTTTTTTTTTTCTTAAATGATGAAGAGTATGAATGTAGCTGCATCAAGAAGCAGGTTTTGCATAGCTCCTCAGTTCAGGAACACCACTGTACATGAATTTGCAAGCTGACCGTACAAACTGACCTCCCCTAGAGACTGCTTCTGGCAAATAATAGGCAACCTTGCTCCAGATTTACAGGAATGAGAAAAGTACATGGATGTTGTAGCAAACCACGAGCACTCTAAAGAAGAATCAGTATCTCTTAACAGCATTCGACCTTTTTTAAGAGCTGCAGCCGACCCTTTTTTATCACTGGTAACTGCATTTGGTATCTGTAAAAGATTAGGATAGGAGGCACTTGTAGCTTCTTTGTGATAAAGTCTCTCTAAGCTTTCAACTGGTATCTCTTCCTCTGCCTCCATTTCATTGGTCCTTTCCTTATTTTTTATTTTACTTAGAATCCTTTTTGCCTCCTTGGTCAATCCAGTGGCACGCCAAGCTTCTGCAAGAAGCAAGAAGGTGGATTTCTGAGGTTGGACTCCAAATGCTTTCATGATTTGGAGTATTTCTTCAGCTCTCCATGGTTGCTTGGCTTCGCTGTATCCCCACATTAGGGTCTCAAAAGTCTTCAAATTGGGAGAAACCCCATGTTCACACATCTTGCGGAAAACCTCGATTGCGCGATCCACACTACCATCACTACACCATCCACTGATGACGGTCGTGAAAATAACTACATTCGGGCGGAATCCTGATTCAATCATAGTCATTAGTAGCTCTTCGGCTTTTTCTGGTTCTTGTGCACGGACATAACCTTTAGCAAGAATGCTGTAAGCATGTGCATCAGGTTTTATGCCAGCCTTCACCATGTCATCGAAGATCTCCTTACACTTATCCATGAACCCGGCTGTGCTCCATGCATTCATGATTGTGCTATAAGTTATAACATCTGGATTCACCCTGAATTCTTTCATCAATGACAGAACCTGCATAATAATATTTTAGAGAAGTTATTCATGCAAAAATAATAATAATAATAATTACACCAAGTGTTAGGACAGTACACCTTTGCACGTAAACACAAATCTGCAGGAAAAAAAAGAAAAGAAAACAATCCGAAACTAAAACTTACTTCATCAACTCCATCTCTATCCATGATTTCTACAAAACATTTGATCAGCAAGTTGAAAATAACAAGATTAGGATGCACTCCATATTCCTTCATCCTATGCACGAACCTTAAAGCTTCCTTTATTTTACCCTCTTTACAATATCCGCTAATAATGATGCCACAAGTCCTCCCATTGGGCTGCACGCCGTTGTGCTCCATTTCTACAATCATCTGTTCAGCCTGATCTGTCTCTCCATTCTGAGCATACGCTGTTGCTATTGTGTTATAAGTAACAGCATCAGGTTTCATCCCCGAAGCTACCATCTTATGCATAACATTCCAAGCCTCCGCAATGTTCTTTTTGTTGCACCATGCTCTAACAAGCACATTATATGTCCTGAGATTTGGTTTCACATTTCCCTCTCTTGACATCAGGTCCAGCAGTTTCACAGATTCTTCAGGCTTACCAGCAATACCATACCCTTTGATTAATGTGTTATAAGTGCTAGTAGTGGGCTTCAGTCCACTCTCCTTCATTTTCCAGAAGGTGTCCATCGCTTCTTCCATGTTACCAGATTCAGAGAAGGCATTTATCACAGCATTAAGAAATATCGAGTCAGGTTCCATACCATTTTCTTCCACCTGTGAGATAACAGAATGTATGGAGTTGAAGCGCTTCTGGATGGTCAAGGCGGCCAAGAGGGTTGTGTAGGTTACTAAAGATGGTTTGTGTCCTCCTTCAATCAAGTTGTTAAAAATGGACTGGGCTTCCTGGGGCTTTCCTCTTTCTATCAAAATGTTCATTAGTTTTGTCTTTGAGCGTACAGTTTGGCAACTTTCCTTGTTCATGCAGAAAGAGCAGTGGATTTGAGGTTCGGAGACTGTTGGCTTTGAATTTGAATATAACTCTTTCTTTTCACCAGGATTATTCTTCTGCAAAGTTAACAGATTTAAAATTATTAAACCTATAACTGTCTAGAAGTGAAATATATACAAACTTTCATTGCTCGTAGCCTAACCATGGTATGTAAATATTTAATCTCAAGCTACAGAACAATAAAATTGATTCTTTTCTTCTCAAACCAGGCTAACCAAAGTTAAACTAAATAATAATAATAATAATAAATAAATAAATAAGAAGCAAAATATTGCAGCCCAGATGATTAAATCAAACTGCCGAATATTCAACACATACCTTAGCTGGTAGCATTTGCCCCCATCCTTTCTTCACAATGGTACTTCCAGATTGACATTTGCCATCAGTTTGCAAAAAGGCCTTCCCTTCAGCAAATTTCCCCATTTGATCCTCTCAGTTTGTCCTTGTCAAGCTGAAAATCTCGAGCAATCTGATCTCTGAACAAATTTCATCCAAAGGCCAGAACTCAAAACTTTATCCACCACCACATTCCCTCATTAAAAACTCCTACAGAAACAACCACGGATATATCAGCAAGTTTATAAATCAGATTAGTATGTTGGCCAAGGTCAAATCTAAAGAGCCACTCACTCACATCAATAAGGAGTTTCTTGTCTCATACAAATAAGCTCAGTAAACGAAAACCCCATTTGGCAATTTGATATGGTAACATTTCAACAACTATTATAGCAAATAGTTCAAGACATTATAAATCAAACAAAATCTCTTAAACACTACAATTAGTCCATCAATGAAGATACCCAAGTTAAAACAACAGCTAAATAATCTTCTCTCAAGTTCACAATAGTTAACCTTAAAGACAGTAAAGCACAAGGAAACAAATGAAAAAAAAATACCAAAGTAATAAAAATTTTTGGGCACCAAGTGAAGGATCACTTGAAGGAAACATAAAGTAAACAACTTGAAGAGGATTAACAAAAACCAGTATCAGTGTTGTACCTCTTGGCTACAGTGAGGGGGGATGGAGGTTTGAATTTCTGAGAGTGAAGCTATAGTGCATGGACAATCATAATATCTAAAAAAAAAAATTATTATCCACAAATATTGATAACAAAACAATAACAAACAATAGCAGATAAGAAAGCCAAAAGGTGAGGCTGCAATTCTCGACAATTTTGCTTTTTTTTTTTTTTCGGTCGTTACAAATTTCTATTATTTTGTTTTCATTTAAAGTTTTAAGAATGGGCCCCAATAAAATATTAGATGAGGTAAATAATCTCCGGATCCCTACTGTTTAGAATAATTAATATAAAAGGTACAATTTGATGACAGCATCACAGCATGGGAGAAGATTTGATTGAATCCACTGTTAAAATGTTTTTGCAGATACAAGGGATTTAAAACCCCACTTACGATGATGAGAAAATTTAATTTTTTAACTTTCAGACTAATCTTTTTTAGAGGAAAGCATGACTTGTATAATTAAATCAAGTGAATAATACATAAGGTGTGATGGGTAGTTGTTAAAACAGTGTAATAAATTTATTAACAGTTAAAACTCATTTTAACTAATCTATAGACAATATTATTACTTTTTCTTACTAGTAATATATGACCTGTGTAATTACAACTATTGAATTTATTGTATGGGTTTTGTTATGGGGTGATAACCTACATCCTCAACATATGTTAAGGATGTGAGTTCGTGCCATATGAAAATAGAACTTAATTTTCTAAAATTTTATTTTTATGAAGTGAATGTATCTAGACTCCATTACCATAATAATAATAATAATAATAATGCTATTTTGACCACAGAAATTGGGTTACAAAATTTTGATAAAAACATAAAAATAAATTACGGTAATTATGTATAATTTATTTTTGTCAAGACATTTATTTTCATGCTCTTTGTCAAAATTTATAAACGAATATTTTGCCGAAGTAGCATTTTTTCCCAAAAAAAATGAAAAAAATTTATGGAGTTTGGGATTTTAAATGAAATTTGACATTCTTAAAATAGGAAGCGCATGAAATTTTAGTCTATCGCTAGTGATCTCAACCGACTCAACGTGATTATGTTCCTCCATAGAGGAGTCCTTTTTACAACCTTCAAAATTTCTAGTAAAACCCCTTTTAAATTAAATTACCTAAACAACTAAAGATAAATTAATTAATTTCTTTATTTTAAACGAAATTTCAATTAAACACTTAAATGAAATTTTAAAAAAAATTTGCACCCATCCCATTTCAAAATTTATATTTATATTTTAAATTTTAATAAAAATACACACACACACAAGTTTGGATTGTGAGGATAGAAACTATAATAAGCAAAAATTAATTTAAGATTTTAAAAAAATTTATTCATAATACTTAACAAAAATATTCTCTTTAAATTAAAATTTTATTAGAAGATGCTTGATTTTAATATATAGTTACTATTTTATAAATTAAACTAGGGTATAAATTCACAAGGAATTTTAGAGGGGTGTTAAAAGCTCTCGATGGTTTATTTTTTGGGTAGCGCTATTAACACCCCGTCACTTTTTTCTTATGACACCGTTTTTTTCTTTTTGCGGCAATTACATATTCACATATATTTAAGCTCATCTACAGTGTTTCTCTCTCTTCAAACACAACATGCTGATGGTACTTTTATTTTCTACAAACTCTTGGGCTGCTTCTCTCTCCATAAAATCTTAAAAGTCAACAAGTCCTTTTCTTTCTTTTTGTGACTCTTTATCTATGCAAAAGTAAGATATCAATTTGATTTACGGGCAAGAAAAAAACTAAAACACAAACCTGTTTTAAAACTTTTGCCCGATGTATTTATCTCATGCGTATGCTTGTTGAATTCAGCAACTTATATATTTTCCCAAGTTCAACGTTCACAATTGGAGGAACCATCAAGATTATCCACTTAACTTTATATGGTTCTACGAAAATTTAAAATTGTTAAATTAGAATAAACTAGGGAAAAAAAAAAGGTAAATGGAACTTAATAGAATATTGGTATTTTTTAGTATTAAAACCAGAATAATTGAAAAAAAAAAAAAGAATTTGATAAAAATTTTGAAGGGATGTTAGAAGCTCTACTCTTGGACCAATTGGCCGCAGTCAATAAGCCGGGCTCAATCACCCGTCTATTGGGCAGAGATGATAAAAGGACGACCCCTAACTTCCTCCTAATTACCCGTCTTGGCCCACTTGAGTCCACTACTCTGTTACTCACTTTTTTCATCGAAAAATCGAGTTGAATGTTATAATAATTGTAAATTGAAAAAAAAAAAATCCTTATTTAATGTTGTTATTACGATAAGTTATTTGAACCCATCAAAATGTTCAATAACTTATTAAAATATCTAATATACCCGTCTTAAGTATTTTTTTTACAATTTTTTTAGTTTCCATCTCACCATTTTTTCTGATTTTATGACTTTATCCTAATTTCTCCATTGTTGCAATGGCTTACTCCAATTTTGTATTTATTCCCCAACAAAATTCTCAAAACATTTTTATCATGGAATGCTATTAAAAAAATACTCAACTTGTAATGAAAGTACTTGTATTTGAATCATACTAAATTACATATTTTATCACAACAATAAATTCGTTCGTTTTAGGCATTGAAGAAAGTTAAATGATTCGTTGGGAATTGTGAATCCACTACATATGTATGCATATGTGTTAACAATTTGGTATAGTTTTGTTTTTATTCTAAAGAAATTGTCAATACTTCTTTTTCTAATTGATGATGGTGCTCAAGGACGCTTTTGTAAATCTCCAAAAGCATCTACAAATATTTGTTTGATGGTAATCTTGAATTTGAAGAGACAATTGTGAGATATAGGGATTCATATCCTCTGGATTTGTTCTAGTTATAGTATAGAAATTATAGATATTTTAAAATTTTAATTTTAAATAATGTGTCATTAATTGAGTGATTAGTAATTTTTTATAAGTTTTAAATGAATTAATTTTATTATTTTACCAACCAACTTATGAATGTCACATTATTTTAAATAATTTTTTATGATAAAAAATTTAGAATGTCTAATACTGCTCTTTCATTTAAGGAAAAATTATTAAATTTCTCCATAAATATAAATAAGAAACATTTATACGCAAACTTAAATGAGGGGTGACATTTATTTTCTTCAAATTTTAAAATGTTACACTTAACTTTCTTAGAATATCTCCAAAAGCCTCTATAAAATTTACTTTTCAAATACTTATTTGCTTACTTATGTGTCAAATAGAAAGGTGAAAAAATATGATATTCTCCAAAAGACTCTTTAAATAGAAATAAGTTAATATTATTTTAATCAAATAATTATTTTTTAAAGGAAAAATCAATAGCAATTAAAGCACTTCTCTCTCTTTCTTGAATGAAAAGTAATAAAATATAAATTGAAGAGTGAGAAATTAACTCTCCAAATTTGAAAAGAGAGAATCAATTTTTATTTGAAGAATTTTAATTGGAATGTCTTTTAGAGTTTTAAATATTGATGTGACTTTTCAAATGAGTAATAAAATCTTATTTGAAGAGCCTTTTAGTGATACTCTTACATAACTTTTTAAGTTCTTTTACAATAAAAAGGTCCATACTACACCCAGTCAATTTAAGTTATTTTAATAACCACAACTATTTAATAGGTAATAGAATCAATATATTAAAATAAATTATGGACTTTTGAAACACAAATATTTCATTTTGAAACGTATATTGTCAAATAAAAAAATATGAAAACAAAATTGTCAAATTAACATAACTTTTGAAACATAGAATAAATAAAAACGTAAATAATGAAAATAAAAATAAAAAATTACATAAATTAGGTAATTAACTCAACTTAGTAAAGACAATATTGTCATAATACATACATAACATTTAATTTTCAAGATATTTATGATTTGTAAAATAACTTAATTTGATTAAGAGTAGTATGAACGATTTTATTTTAAAAGAACTTAAATTGTTAGTGTAAGGGGGTTAACTATAATCTCTTAAAAAAAAATTGAAAGTGGTCAGTATCGCAATCCATTTAAATTTAGTTGTAAGTGTTTCAAACTTATATTTGAAAGAGAATATATATCTAATAATAAAAAGATATTAAAAACATATTTAATGAGTATTTGATTAGGTTCTACTAACCTAACCCTTATTATTATTAGAGTAATGATACAGCACAAACTCTTGTACAAATTTATTTTGTACAAACTGATGTGGCATGATAAGATTGGTTGAATTAAATATCACTTGGCCAACATAATTTGTTTTTATTAATTTATATTTTTATTCAACCAATGAATTAATGCCACATCAATTTGTACAAAATAAGTTTATATAAGAATTTGTGACTGTATCATTACTCTTATTATTATTAGTTATTATTATTATTATTATTATTATTATTTAATTAAGAAGCTTTTTCATTAATTTAATTAAGCTTTTTTTAATATTAACATATAACATTACAACCATTAATAAATTAAATAGTCCACGCACAAATCCATAATCAAAGTCCATATTCAATTTCAAAAATACTCCCACAACACATTTACAATTTTGAGAAAAAAATAAGGAGTCGTCCACCGTTCAACATGAGAGTGATTTATAATTTACTCAAGCACTTAACGGTAGCATTTGTGATAAAAATTATAAGTGGGTTAATTTTTTTTTATATATATAAAACCTAGATTTATAGTTATTTCTAAAAACAAAATCTGTAATTAAGGATTGGATTAAGGATAGCAATGTAAAATTCGCTTAATATATTCACTTATTCAACTTCAACCGCCGGTCAGTACAGTAATCATATAACAAACAGCAAGAAAGTCCAGAAAAGAAACGACCCATAATATAAATCATAATAATAATAATCACTTGCTTCATTCCATTTTGTTTCTTTATTTGCTCTTCTTCTTTGTCACTGAGAAATAAGAAAATGCTGAGGCTGTGGAAATGGTATCAGAATTGTTTGGCCGTACATCCAGTGAAGACACAAGTGGTTAGCTCTGGTTTGATTTGGGGTTTTGGCGATGTAGCTGCTCAGTCAATCACTCACCTTACTGCCCAGAATCGTCTTCACAATCAGGTAATTAATTTCTTTCTTGATAGTTGTTACCCTTTCAAGAAATCAAAATTCTTATTACTTTTGAGAAGCTTTCATTTTACATTTCTTAAGAAACTGCTGTTATATAATTTCTTGCATTGAACCCTTTTGAATCAAAGGCATGATTGGTTGTATCAAGCGTTGAATTGTTAATTAGGTTGACGGGTGTGATCCTAATTCGTAAATGCATTTGAAAAGAGCAAGTAGGGTTTTTTCTGTATCTCTATTTTGTTAGATAACAATCTTTGATCTTTCTATTTATGTGGGTTGATAGGTATGGCCTATTAGTGTGGATTTTATATTCCATATAGCGCTACTTTTGGTTCAATCTTTCTTTATAATTCTTTAGTATCTCTAGTATAGTTTGCAGAATCTGTTTCGACACTGCAATTTGTCGAAAGTGTCAATGCCGTGACATTTTTATCTGGAATGGTGGTTCTAGGTTACAGACTAGAAGTGGATTGGCTAATTATTTTAATATAATTCTAGGAATTTTTTTGCAAGAGTATTATGTGATATCTTCAGTTTATGTGTTGTTCATGCTTTGCAAATACTTTCTTTAGGCTTCATTTCTTGAACATGATAGTTTTCATGTCTCATGATGTTGCATGTGTCTTCACTACATATATTTTTAGAATGTTGTAAGCGATGCACTGTTAATTAGTTTATGGTCTTTGATAGAATGAAAAATCCACTGAGGATACAGGGAATGGAAACAATGAATTAAAGCTCAACTGGAACCGAGTGGCTAAAACAAGCTTTTTTGGGTTTGCGTTTATTGGACCTGTTGGGCACTTCTGGTAAGTGATTCTTACATTAGTTAGTTAACTGCTTACGTCTTATGAACAATTTGATAACTTTCTCTACCTAATAAATCGGGGAAATAGTTTGGATTGTTGTGTTGGGAGAGAGATGGCGAGTTAATTTTGCAATTTTTCCCCAATCATGTAAACTGTGGTACTCTTTTGGGTGGATGTGCCTGATTTAATTATGGAGTTGATGAATGGTTATGTTCTGAAATTTCTAGTTTGTTCAATAAGTTGCTGCATTGTCGTTTCACTGAGAGTTGTTCATATGACCAAATTTTCTGGCCTTTGGAGTGTTTATTCTTAACATCATTGTGTGGACCTCTGAGTGTCAAAGAAATAGAGGGAGGGAGAAAGAGAATTTCATGCATTTTGTTCATCAAATGGTATATGTCTCTCTCTCATTAAGAATTTAGTTCTTACTAATTTTTTACAGGTATGAAGGTTTGGACCGATTTATAAGGAATAGATTTCTAATGCAACCAAATTCTCCTCGTTTTGTTGCTACTAAAGTTGCCATTGATGGGGGTCTCTTTGGACCTTTGGATTTGCTAGTCTTTTTCTCTTACATGGGTTTTGCTGCTGGAAAGAGCTTTCCTCAAGTTAAGGAAGATGTGAAAAGGGATTTCTTACCAGCTTTGATACTGGAAGGAGGTCTATGGCCGCTTCTTCAAGTTGCAAATTTTCGGTTTGTGCCAGTGCCATATCAGCTCCTCTATGTTAATATCTTTTGCTTGTTGGACAGTTGTTTTTTGTCATGGATTGAGCAACAAGAGGATGCCCCTTGGAAGCAATGGATTAAATCTTTTCTACCTTCAAAGGAAAAGAAAGGCCACGACGGATGAGGGCCACTCCTCATATATTGCTCTCTCATTAATAAGTTTTGCTTTTTGACTGTGCCCATAGTGCTTATGGTATTTTAGTTGGGAATATATACAGATGAAAAATATACCCAAGTAGGATGGTATTGACCTTAACAGAGATTTGGGTCTTAGATTTCTTGGCAGGAAAACAAATTACTGTTATATAGCCATTGGCTAAGTTCAGATGTGAACTTGGAGCTGCATGTTGCAGTTTTGACAATCAGTTACAAATTTCTTTACAACTACATAACTATGATGCTACTGAGGTTTTAGCAACAGATTCTTGATTTTTCAGATGTTTGTTACTGCTGCGGCTGCTGCTATTGTATTATGGATGCTGATTTTGTGCACAGAGAAAAAGGTTATGCAATAATTCTATAAGTAGACAGAGCTTTTCGCTGAAATGTTTCATATGAATGGAGTTAGGTTCCTGCACCTGGCTGTTTATGTTTGTTACAACACAAGAAATTGAATAATTTTATAAACCGGAAAAATTCTAGATTTTCTAAAGTCCACCAGTAAGTTGATTTTGGACATCCCATAGATGATTGACATTTGATATTGAGTTGAAGTTGGAACTCAAATGTTGGTATTCCTGACATTATTCAATAAATAATTGATTCTCCTCAATAGATATGTTTTAACACAGTCGTTTAGTATGAACCCGTGTGAAAAATATTATTACAAATTATACTTATTAGTGATTTTATAGAACTTAGGGGACCTTGATATTGTTAACCAATAGTAAAATGGTTGAAGCCGCCGGAGCCTCTGGCCCACAGCCGACCCAATCGGGTTGCCTATTGGGCTGAGTTGATGGAAAGACGATATTACCCTTACTTTCTTCTCAAGATCACGGAAACAGATTAGAAGAATAAGAAGTTAAAAAATAAAAACTACGAAAATATAAGATGAGTTTTAATATTCAAGCATCAGTTAAAACTCAAAACAAGAAAAAGAAAGCAGAAGAAAAGAACCCCCCCCCCCCCTCATAACACCTGCTTCAACAATTCCTCTCTTTTTTTTTTTTCTCTTCTCTCTTCTCTGTTCTCTTCTTCGTAGTTTGTAATATTGAGAAAATATAAAATGTTGAAGCTGAGGAAATGTCATCAGAATTGTATGGCCGTACATCCTGTGAAGACACAAATGATAAGCTCAGGTTTGCTTTGGGGTCTTGGTGATGTAGCTGCTCAGTCAATCACTCATTTTACTACCCAGAATCATCTTGAAAATCAGGTAAAATAATTTCTTTCTTGATAATTGATACCCTTTTCAAGAAATCAAGATTCTTCAGAACCTTTAACACTGCTTGACGTAAGTTGTGGTCATGTGATGTGATCACCAGTGTAAATATGATAGTGCGTTTTAAAGAAATGTGCACCGAACCATTTTGATTTAAATATTTGAAGCATACTGTTACTGGAAATTAAGTACCTGCCCCCTCAAGTGGGCGAGAATTTGAACCTCAGAACATTTGTATCACCCAAACGGTGCTACCGCCCACCGGTTGAGGCAACCGGCGGCCACAGTTGAACCCTTTTGAATTGGAGAAATGATTAATGGTATAAACTTTGGAAATATTAATATGGTTGACTGATGTGATGATAATTCGTAAATGCTTTTGAAAGAACAGCAGTGGCCTTTTACAGTATCTTGATTTTTTAAAATATCAATCTTTGATATTTTAGCATTTCTACTCTTGTCACCGCAATTGGTTATAAATGTCAAAGCAGGGCATTTTATGTGGAATGCTGGTTTTAGAATTCAAACTAGAAGTGGAATTTCCAGTTCTAGTTAGGCATGGCAATTGTGCCAGCAAACTCACCCGTCAGAATCCGCAAGTTGTAGATAATTTTACCGGTTGTGTATGGGTTTAGTATTATAAATTGAAACCCACACTTAGATGCGGGTGAGTTTAGTATTAGTCCAATATTCAATGAATACCCGCATAAATATCTGCTAGACCCGTAATTTTTTATAAATTTTTAATTTAATTTTAATTGAAAAAAATATTTAAATCTAAAAAATATATAAAGAAAATAATGCAATTATGCAAAGTGTCAAATAACCAAAGTGTTTTTGCATGGTCTATTTTTCTTTAACTTAATGCGTGAATTATTTCAGTATTATAATTTTTTTGAATTAATATTTAAAAATATTATTATTTGAAAAATATTAATTTTAATCATTATTGTAGGCATCATGTTAGATGGATGCTAATGATGGTGAATGCAATGAAGATTTTCTCTCGGAATTTGTATTGAATGATAATACGAAATATAATTGTTATTTTTAGATACTAGTTTGTGATTTTTTTTAATGGATTTGTATATTTTTTACTTAAATTTGAGAATTTGTGTTGGATTGATATTGAAATTTTAATTTTTTTATTTACATTGGCTAAATTAAAAATTGAGTATGTTATGTGGAATTTGAGGTTATTATTGTATATTTATATATTAAACATTTGTAATTTTAAATGTACAAACCCGTAAAAAATCCGTCAAATATCATTGCGAGTTTGTTAATTGTCAATACCCACAGTGGATGGGTTTTCTTAAAAAAAATTAAAACACGTTGTGGGTTGTAAGTGAGTTTGAAAATTTAAATTTTGTGCGAGTTTGAATTTAGTAATGGCAAACTCGCTGCGTGTGGTGTCCATTGCCATCCTTAACTGGAATAGCTCTTTTTTTTAATACAACATTCAAGGAAACTTTTCTCTAGAGTGTTATATGATATCTTTGAATCATGAGTTGTTTATGCTTCATCTTCTTGAACATCATGGTTTTCCTGCTATATGATTTCGTACTTCACTGCTAATTAGCTTATGGTCCTTTGATAGAATGACAAATCCTCTTAAGGACAGGAGGGATGGAAACCAAGAACTAATGATCGAGTGGAAACGAGTGGCTAGGACAAGCTTCTTCGGGTTTCGATTTGTTGGACCAGTTGGGCACTTCTGGTGAGTGATTCTTATATTCGTCCGTTCACTTCTTAGATTTTGTACACAACTTGATAATCTTCTCTAACTAATGAATCCTGAGGAAAGCTTCGGATTCCTCTCCCGAGAGATGGAGAATTATCTCAGTGAAATGAGGCCCCAGTCTAGAAGCTGATGATAGTACAGAGCGTGCCATCCTATATCACTATGGCAATTTTGCCTCAATCATGTAAACTGTGGTACTTTCTTGGGCGCACGTAACTGATTTAGTTATGGGGTTCATGAATGGTTATATACCAAAATTTCCTGTTGTTTCACTGGTATTTGGTCAATAACATCAAAGTTGCCGGAAGCTTATCTCGTAGGGGCTTGAATGGGCGGCTTCTCACTTGCAGTTGAGGCTGCTCTTGCTATTAGCCTCATTAGATGATTATGTGCTATTCTAAACATTTCAGAAGTTTTGGAGATCAGACTGAGGTGAAGCTCCGGAGCCAAATTAGTTCTATGTTTTATTGTTAGGATCTCTGTGAGTATCAAAGAGAAAGAGGGGACCAAACAGAAGTTCGTGCATACTTTTCATCAAATACTACGTCTCTCTCGTTAGTAATCCAGTTCTTACTAATGATTTACAGGCATGAAGGTTTGGACCGATTTATAAGGAAAAGACTTCTAATGCAACCGAATTCTCTTCGTTTTGTTGCTGCTACTAAAGTTGGGATTGATGGGCTCCTCTTTGGACCTTTAAATTTGCTAACGTTTTTCCCTTGCATGAGTTTTGCTGCTGGAAAGAGCTCTTCTCAAGTTATGGAAGATGTAAAAAGGGATTTCTTTCCGGCCTGTATACTGGAAGGAGGTCTATGGCCACTTGTTCAAGCTGCAAATTTTCAGTACGCACCAGTGCTGTATCAACTCCTCCAACACCTTCTGCCTGTTGGATAGCTGTCTTCTGTCATGGATCGAGCAACAAGAGGGTGCTTCTTGGAAGCAATGGATTATATCTTTTCTACCTTCAATGGAACAAAAAGGCCTTGGGGGATCATGAGAACTACTCGTACACACATTGCTTTCACAGCGAATAAACATAATGAGACTACTGAATGAACTATTCTTCACACATTGCTCTCACAGTGAGACTTTATTAGAGCTGCGGTCCTTGTTCAGTTAAATTTCTAGATGAATGCTGCTGATTCATTGGCTTGCAATCTTATTTACAAATTGCTGCTCATATGCATTCTCATCAGTATTCATTATTCAACTGTTATTGAGGGGGAAGATATTGACACTTATATAGATTTGGGTCTTGTATTTGTGCGGCAAGAGTGACGACCTGTTGTTGTATCAGTTTTTCAGTAGCAGGTGATGAAACATTTGAATCTGTTCTCAAATCTTTGCTTTTATCCTTAATATCCAGAACTGCCACTTCTCGAAGATGTAAAATTCTTGGCCGCAAAAGAAAAGTGTCAGAACTTAATACTTTCATTGCTGAACAGTAAATGATGTTTTAGTCTACATTCAGCCAGTGCTGCCATTTTTAAGAAGACAAAACTCAAAAGATCGTGAAGATTACAGCCAACTTGCTCGCTTCTCCATTAAAGTTATGCTACATATATTCTGCGAATTTCATTTCATTTATCACGGAATCCAACTTTTCAGGTAAACCAGCTCTCCTGTATCCAGCAACCAAAAAATCATAAGTCGCTCTTCTGAGCTTATAAGAACCCTTAATATGATCCAAAAACAAGTCCAGTCTATCATATGCTTCACACCGGAAATAGGAACAGATTACCATCTCAACATCCTCGGCAGATTCGAATGATAACCCCTGTTTCCCCATCCTCCCCACAGAGTATTCCACGTCATCTAGTCTATCCGACAATGCGTACAACCTTATAATCCCACTAAAAAAGTGAAGCAGCACTTCAGGAGATTGATTACACTTCGTTAAAGTTTCAAGTTGCTCCTCCAATTCATCCACTCTCCCAAGTTCACAATAACATTTTACAAGTTTCTGAGCCATATTTTCATTGATCTTCCACCCCCCACCCAGCAAAAATTTCAAGAAACTTTTAACCTGATCTAATTTTCTATGTGCACATAGGCCTTCGAGCACTTTCTCCAATATGGGTATACTGGGAATAATTCCCAATGACATCATTTCTTCATAAAATCTATCAACACTGTCGAAATCCCTTGCTTTAAGAGAACCATGAATTAAAGATTCATATGTTTGAACATTAACAGAAAACCCAGCAGCAGTTTTGGCTGCATACCATTTGTTCATAGCATCAACATTTCCCAAGCTAGAAAACCCCGATATAAAGGCGTCATAAGTTTTGGAATTAGGTTTATACTCCTCTGAACTCACCATTATCTCGAATAAGCTAAGGGCTGTCACAACATCACCTGAGCACAAGCAAGCACATATAAGGGAATTGAAAACAGCAGAATCTGGCTTAATCCCTTGAGCCTCCATCGAAGTAAACACATGCATAGCAAATGGTACATTCTGAACCTTCCCAGAGAGAGCTATCAAACAGGCGTATTCATCAAGACACGACTCGTTCCCCTTCAGCATTTTATCTAATCTCCATTCTAAAACCTGACAAGACAAAAAATTGAACAAATATGAGCAGCATAAAATATTACTAGCCCAAAAGTGTAATCAATCATAAAATTTCGAACACAAGTCAACTTCAGCGAAATAATTTAAGATTTTTATTTCGGTTCATTATAATATTGGCTAAAAATTTTAAACTGAAAGCAAAAATCAAATAAAATTTTCATTATCTTCACTATAATAACAATTAAAAAGGAAAAAGGAAGGCTCAAGGGCTGGGAATACCAATTGAGCTTTTTTAGGAGACGAAGATTGGAGGCTGGTGATGAGGGCATCCCAGGAAAATTGGGAACTATTGAAGGCAAAGATGTCCACTGAATCAAGCGTTGTTTTGATTTGTGAGACTGGAACTTGAAGTAACCGCGAAATCAGGGGATTAGAAGACGATACACTGGTACTGTTAGTGTTAGTGTTACAGAGCAAACGATCAAATCTAAGAGGCATCAGCAGATACCTGCTGCTCTTTGCTACTGATAAAATGCGGCATGCTAATGCCATTTTCGTCCTCTCGCTCTTTCAAGCTTTTCTGGGTTTTAAGAACTTCCAAACATCTTAAACGTCACCGTTCTCCAGATTTTATTAATCAATTAATTCCTTCTTTGGTGTATCCGGCACAGTAGACTCAAAATTCTTTGATTTTTGTCTTTTATGATGTAAAACTTGACAAACAAAATTAAAAATTTTTCCGAAATAAAACAACAGACTTATTTTTTTAATATTATTATTATTTAAAAAAGTCACCGAAAAGAAATCAGTTAATTAAATAACAGAAAAGAGAAATTATATTTACACCATCTCTATTTTGTCGTATGTATATTTAATCACTATAAAATTTTGACATGTTCTTTATACCACTTTTATTTTTAAACTTATATTAATCAATCATTTTGACATTAATGTGGCATTTGTTTTTTAATTTAATGAGTTAAAGTGACTTAACTTAATTAATTAAGTTAATTAGAGATGTTTGTTTTTATAATTTAATGAGACTTTTTAGATAATTTTGACTTAATAAAATAAGCTAATTTTTTTAGCTTTTTACTTAATGGAAAAATTTGAATTAAGTTAATTACTTACTAATGTAAAAAATATCCATGTTTTATAATTTATTTTTCATGTCTATCCCAAAACTCACCCATAGACATTTACCCCACATAAAAATATCCATATTTTTTCTTTCTTATATTATATACGATAAAATTTGAAATTTATGGTATTTTATATATTAAAATTTCAAAATAATTATGTATTCTCTTGAATATAGTTTTACTTATAAATGTTAAAATATTGTGGTATTTAATATATTATTTATTGGATATTCAAATTTAATAAGGATATAAATGTAAAAGTACATATTTTCATATTTTTCAGTTAAAAAAAAAACAACTTAATACTTATTTTTCGAGATTCAGACGAAAAAACAAACATATTATTCAGATTATGACATTAAGATCTATTCAGAATTCAGACTAATTCAGGTCTATTCAGATTTCAGACAAAAAAACAAACGCCATCTAAGACTTTAAATAAAATAATCATTTTACCCCTAAATGAATTAAAAAAACTATTTAAAAAATTTTAAAAATTATAATTACCATTTAATTAATTGATAAATATTAAAAAGATTGGGTGTATGGGTATCATTTAATTAATTGATAAAATATTATTGATTTTTTTAATCCTTTTGATCTAAAAACATGTAGTACTCATCTCAATTTTCTTTTCTTTTCCTTTTTTACAGTCATACAATCACAATTATCAAACAAATTTCATTGTCTAATTAATCACCAAAATAATAATAGTATAAACTAACTTTGAATAATAATAAAATTATAAATACAAAAAATATCATTTAAAATTTATAATTATAAAAATTAACATTTTTTTATTTTGAGATTTACTTGTTTCATTAAATTCAAAAGTATTCTTATAATTATAATTTTTTTTTATAAATTTTGAAAAAATTGATCTTTTAATTCATTCAGGAGTAAAATTATCATTCTATTTAAATTCTTAGCATCAAAATGGTTGCTTAATGCAAGTTAGAAACAAAAATAGTGCAAAAAACATATCAAAATTTTGAGATGGTTCGATATGATGCAAAGATAGCTTTCCAATAAAAAATCAAGAACTCCTCTCAATTTTAGAGCATCTCTCAAAGACTTTTCAAATAAAATTTTATTATTTATTTAAAAAGTCACAATAGCATTTAACACTTCAAAAAACATTCTAATTAAAATTATTCAAAAAAAAATAACCCCCTCTCTTCAATTTTATAGAGTTATTTTTTCCCTCTTCAATTTATATTTTATTTTTTTATTAAAAAGAGAGAAATACTTTAACAACTATTTTTTCTTTTAAAATAATATTTATTTAATTAAAATAATATTAACTTATTTTATTTAAAAAAATAAACCCACCACCGGTCCTACAAGTATCTTTTAGAAATGTATGCCTACGGATTCTATTTTTCATTTATGTTTGAACTTAAATATGATCGTCACACCTCCTTCGATAATGGAGAAAGGGCGAGTCTCTCTTCTGGCTCTCTCTCCTAGAGAAACAGAATGAGAGTAGAGAGTGAGTCTCTAGGACTATTGTGGTCACTCATATAAGTTGGGTGTTTTGGTTCGTGATTTTATCTCTTTTTTTCTTTCTTCTTCAGCTTTTAGCCGATTGTGATAGTAAACAACGATCTCTCAGTTTTAAGAAGCAAAATAGTTAAGCACTCTTAATGGACACTGATGAGTTGATTCGAAGGTGCCAAGAAATATCCTTGGAGGGAGAGAAGAGGGGTAGAGTGTCCCTTAAAAGCACAATGAAGATGACATGCCAAAAGATGGTGGATGGCTGTCTCCTGGGAAAGGTGCTGTTGGCTAGAGAAATCAACATTGTGGGTCTCAAAGCAGCCCTACAACAGGTGTGGAGAACCCTCAGAGAAGTGCAGATTGAAGAAATGGGGGACAATATTTTCTTGTTCAAGTTCGGAACAGAAACAGATAAGAGGAACATTCTAGCAGGGGGGCCATGACACTTCGATAGAGCGTTGATAGTGTTAGTTGAACCAAGTGGCATCGGGGAGATAAATAAACAAGTTTTCACTCATGCATCCTTCTGGGTCAATATACATAATGTCCCCATCTTGTGCATGAATGAAGAGACTATCAAAGAAATTGGGGGAGAAATTGGAACAGTGGAGGAAGTGGGGACAAATGCCTCAGGAGAATGCTTTGGCAAATACGCCAGGTTGAGAATTTCCATTGATATTACTCAACCTCTGATTAAAATACTGGAGCTAACTGATGAGGAAGCTGTAGAAGGGGAGTGTGCAGCAGAAACAGAATCAGGAAGGGAGTCTGTAGGGATGGTAGATACAGAAGCTGACAAGAAGGAAAATGAAACTACCAAAGGAAAGATCATCCCAATGCCGGTACTATATGATAGGATGCCAGATTTTTACTTTGTTTGTGGATGTATAGGACATCAGTATAGAGAATGCAAGTAATACAAAAACCAAACAAGAAAAGAAATGGCTTATGGGCCATGGCTGAGAGCACTCACAATGGCAGAAAAAATTAAGCTAAACAGAGGAAAGGAGCGATGGAAAGCAGCAGAAGAGAAAAATGATAGCGGAATATACACAAGGTCCAAACCAGAGGTGGCTTCAAAGATGATGCAGGACCAACACAAAAGCAACATCAATGGAGCTGAGAATGAACATGGGTTGACCCGATTGCCAATGGATCCAATATTGGATAATCCGCAGACGGAAGGGACGAGTGTTTCAAGGTTGTCAGAAAAAAGTCTCACAAAGTCAATGCAACCAACAGATATTGGTACAGTGCCTAAAAAACAGGGCCAAAAGGCGGGAATCAGAATTTTAAATGAGAGGGAAGGAGAGAGGGGAGATGAGCAAAATGGAGACTTGGTGAAAGCAACAAGAGAAATGAGACGGATATCACAAGTAAATGAGGCCCAATCAGAAATGAGCCCAATTGAAACCCAAGTTGTAATAAGCTGTGAAGAAGGTGAGAGGGTGAATAAAATAAAGACTAAATCGAAGAAACGAAAATGGAAGCTCCAAGCGAGAACCATCGAAAAGAACTCTTTGGGAGAAAATGGGTCAAAGCTTTTACAAAAGCCTTCAGGAGATGCTAATTGGGTGAGCCCAGATGGAAAAAGAAGAAAAATAAGCAATTTAGACCAAGGTGACATTTGCTTGATAGAAGCACAGCACAAGACAGATCGGTCAACACAGCAAGACGAAGATGTCGAAATGATAGCAATGGCAGCTAATTCAAGTCTGAAAGAATTAATGGCGGTGGCTGGTAGCCAGCACCGCCCACAGCTATGAAGGTTCTAAGCTAGAATGTTCGGGGGTTGGGGAATGACCGAACATTCCGAGAATTCAAAAAGATTCTCCAAATGCAAAGGCCTCAAATTGTGTTTTTGTGTGAAACTAAGATGAGGGCTGAGCAAATGCGGGTGACGGGTAAGAAGTTAAATTTCGAAAGTTGTTTTGCCGTTAGTAGTAGAGGTAAAAGTGGGGGGTTAGCTCTTTTATGGAGCTCGGAGGTAGTTGTGGACATTAAATCCTATAGTAGCCACCACATAGACGCAGTGATCCACTCAGAAAATGGTAGTTACTGGAGAGGTACAGGGATTTATGGCCATCCTGAGGTCGAGCAAAAGCAGCATACGTGGACTTTGTTGAGGAGATTAGCTAGCTTATACTCATTGTCATGGCTCTGTTTTGGAGACTTCAATGAGATACTACAGACAAATGAGAAAACGGGGAAGATCGACAGGCGTGAGTCAAATATAAAAGGTTTTCGAGATGCTGTAGAATGCTGTGGATTGAGAGATTTGGGTTTCAAAGGCCACCCCTTCACTTGGTCTAACAGGAGGTTCGGTCCTCAGCTGGTGGAAGAAAAATTAGACAGATTCCTTTGCTGTAAAGACTGGGGGGGTATGTTTCACGAAGTTGCAGTAGAACACCTTGAAACATGGACCTCAGACCATAATCCGATCATGATGGTGCTCGAAGAAAGAGGCAGAAACAGAAGCTTTAAGAGAAGAATTTTCACAAGGGTGCGTTATGAGGATATGTGGAGCTCTTATTCGAAGTGTCAAGAGATTGTTAAGTGCGAATGGATTGAGAGTAGAAGCTGGAATTGTGAAGATCCCGTCTCTCAGTTTAAAAAAATAGCCAAAGACTCGCTTGCAGAACTAAAGATGTGGAGTAGAGAAGAATTTGGTGGAAGGGAAAAGAAGTTGAGAAAGTTGCTGGAAGATTTGAAGAATTACAGACGAAGCAACAACCATTATAAAGATGGTAATGAAATTAAGCTACTAGAGAGGCAGATTGATGACTTACTCATGGATGAAGAAATTTTCTGGCGGCAAAGGTCGAGGGCTGTTTGGTTGCGAGAAGGAGATAAAAATACGAAGTTTTTCCATTCTAAAGCGACAACAAGGAAAAGGAAAAATAGAATTGGAGGGATCTTTGATGAAAACAATAGGTGGACTGAGGAAGCAGAGGATATTGAGAGGATATTTTGCGAGTATTATGACAACATATTCACCTCCAATAATCCATCCCAAAGCCAAATCGAGAATGCATTAAAAAACATGCCTCGTAGAATCACAGAGGAGATGAATGCCCAGCTAGACCAGCCCTTCTCTGAAGCAGAGATCACAGAAGCATTGAGTCAAATGCATCCAACTAAAGCCCCAGGTCCAGATGGCCTTCCAGCTGCTTTTTTCCAAAAGCATTGGAAGTAAGTGAGCCAAGGAGTCATTGCCACATGCTTGCAAGTCCTTAACGGCGGAGGTAACCTTACTCCCTTGAATCATACTTATCTAGCTTTGATCCCAAAAGTTGAAAAACCGAAGAAAGTTGGGGATTTTAGACCTATTAGCCTATGTAATGTAATCTATAGGATTATTGCAAAAACTGTCGCAAATAGGCTAAAACTGATCTTAAATTAGGTAATCTCACCAGCTCAAAGTGCCTTTATTCCAAATAAACTCATAACTGATAATATAATTATTGGGTATGAATGTCTTCATAAAATAAGGCTTAGTAAAGGGAAAAAGCATGGATTAGTGGCTCTGAAATTAGACATAAGTAAAGCTTATGACAGGGTGGAATGGAATTTTTTGAAATGTACCTTAGAAAAATTGGGTTTCTCTCTTAGCTTCGTTAAATTGATAATGCACTGCATATCTACTTCATCCTTTTCGGTGTTGATAAATGGGGTAACTAAAGTGCTAATCCAGCCTCAAAGAGGGCTCAGGCAAGGATGTCCGTTGTCCCCATATCTTTTTATACTTTGTGCAGAGACCTTTACAAATCTCCTAAAACAAGCAGAAGTTCAGCAGCTCATTCATGGGATAAAGTTCAACAAGGAGCTCTCCATTACTCATCTTTTGTTCGCGGATGATAGCTTGATCTTCACAAGAGCTACAAGGGAGGACTGCACAAATCTGAAGAAAATATTCGATTCTTATGCAGCGGCTTCTGGCCAAACTTTCAATCTCGAGAAGTCATCTATGTTCTTTAGTGAGAGCACCAGGCACGAGCAGATCGCTGCAATTAAGGCCATTTTCCGACTTCGTATGGTCTCACGGCATGCAAAATACCTCGGTTTGCCCTCCATGGTGGGTAGAAATAAGACAAGTTTTTTCAAGGACATAAAACTCAGAGTTCTTGGCAAAATTTCAAGCTGGCAGGCAAAATTATTCTCTTGTGGAGGGAAGAAGGTGTTGATAAAAACTGTTGCTCAAGCGGTGCCTGCATACGCAATGAGTGTTTTTAAGCTCCCTATGAGCCTTTGTGAGGATATGCAGAAGGCCATTGCTGGTTTTTGGTGGGGGCACAGCCAAAATCATAAGTCCATTCACTGGTCAAAATGGGAAAATATGTGCCAAGCAAAAAGCAGAGGTGGGCTGGGGTTTCGTGATCTGTCGAGTTTTAATCATGCCTTAATTGCAAAGCAGAGTTGGAGGATTATCCAAGAGCCGGAGTCGCTGGTAGCAAGAGTTTTGAAGGCCAGATATTTCAAAAGCTCAAATTTGATGCAGGCTCAGCTGGGTTCACACCCTTCGTTCATATGGAGGAGTATTTTTTGGGGTAGAAAAGTGATAGAACAAGGGCTACGTTGGAGAATTGGAGATGGTCAGCAGGCTCTAGTGTACCAAAGTCCATGGCTCCCAAGACCTATAACTTTTCAGCCGATATCCCCCCCATCTTTAAGCTTAGACACAACTGTTGCAGAGTTGATAACTGAGGATTAGGAGTGGAAAGAAGATGTGATTAGGCATCACTTCCTGGAAGAAGATGCTGAAAAAATGTTGAAGATACCACTGCCAAGGCAACCGAAACCAGATCAAGTAATGTGGCACTATGACAAAAAGGGCAATTATTCAGTTAAGAGTGGCTACCAATTGGCCTTAAAGCTGAGATTTCCGGATAAGCCAAGCTGCTCAGGGAAGAAATACAGGTCATGGCATGCTATCTGGTATCTTCAAGTGCCAGAAAAAGTTAAAATATTCATGTGGAGGGCAATAAATAATCTTTTGGCAACGGCAGAAAATTTATGGAAGAGGAAAGTTGTTCAATTCCCCTGGTGCCAGAGATGCAAAAAAACAAGAGAAACTGTCTGTCACATGCTTTTCGAATGCAAAGTTTCAAAGCAAATTTGGAGGTTGACCCCTTTTGTTGAGGACATGCAGTTAGGCAAAGTCAGAGATGTTTTTAGTTTGTTACAGGATTTGACTACAAAAAGGAATAAAGCTGAAATGGAGTTGATAGTTGCTGTGTGTTGGAGCATTTGGCACTCAAGGAATCTTGCCATTTTTAACAATAAAAGGGAAGATTCCCAGCTATCAGTTGCGGTAGCAGAAGCTTTGGTGCAGTCCTACAGAAGAATCCAAATGCCCCAAATGTCAGAAAGTCCCCATAAGAGTTCTGCTGTCCAGCAAAAATGGAGCTACCCACCAGAGGGCTGGTTCAAAGTTAATATTGATGCAGCAGTAAAAATGGAGCAACAAAGAACTGGTTTAGGAATTGTGATAAGGAATTCTAAAGGGAAGGTAATGGCTGCAGCAATGAAGCCCACAAAGTTTCTTAGCAAGGTTGATTCTGCAGAAGCTGAAGCTGCTAAGTTTGGTCTGGAGATAGCAGAAACTGTTGGCTGTTTCTCTCTAATTATCGAATCTGATTCTACAGAAGTAGTGGAATTAATCTCCTTCAAGCAGAGCACAAGAACCGAAATCTTTTGGGTCATCTCTGAAATCCAAGCTCGGATGCAGAGGCTAAAGCAAGTAAAGATTCAACACACTCCACGAGGGTATAATTCTTTAGCTCACTCACTGGCAAATTTGGCTTTAGAGCTAAATGATTTTGTTTTTTGGGTAGATAATATACCAACAAACTTTTTGTATTTATTCACTCAATTGGATGAATGAAAGTTCTACTTTCTCTCAAAAAAAAAAAAAGAAATGTATGCCTACGTTAATGACTTGATGTTTGATGAATATATAAGATTGCATCGATGCTTATCTTTTGAGATACTAAAAAGCTCATATAAGTAAAACAATGTCGATTTTGACTCTATGGCTACCGATTATCAACAGTACAGTCACAAGACAAAACAAAATATTCCGAGTTTCCGGTATACAATCATGCCTGCCAAGAGCAAAAATAAGAATTGAAAAGTGAAAAATCCAGAAAGCAACCCTACCCAATACAAATACAACTCACTCACTATTCTTTCAAAGTTTCATACAATGTAAGATACATTCCTAGCTTCACAATTGCAGAATTCCATGCAATGTGGGATCTTATAATGCAAGTTGCGGCCCTCGGCAGTTTTATGAAAACAACCATGAACCCAAAACCAAAAGCAACTCTCGCTTTCATATGATACACTAATCTGCTGCTAACCCAAAAAAATTTGGTTTGTCGGCTTTTCTTCTGAAATTTTCTTTCCTCAGATAAGGGGAATTTCGTTATTTTTTTTTTCAAATGGGGGAAATAAATCTCGAATTATACTCATGCTTGGAAGTGAGAAAATAACTCAACACCACAGGGATGCTTAATATATCACACACTGAACTTGGACAAGGCTGATTGGAACACATCTGAGAAGGCCTGAGATGTATTTTGATCATCGGCTTTAATCTTTACTTGTGCTTTGGCTGATGATGTGTTGATTATACACTCTACAAGAAAATTTGATGATTCTTCCGCTTTTTGTGCAAAGAAGAAGAACTTGAAGTTAGGAGAGTGGCCACCAGAAGCAATGCAGTGGATGGAATGGCCTTGCATGTGCCGGAGGAGGGCTTGAGGTGTCGTCAATGCTGCAACTCCTTGAGGGCTTAAAGAAAATTCCTGCAACAGAGCCAAAATGTCACCTATCATAAATTTTTTACTGGTAATACGCTATATACAGTACATATGAATGTAATTACGCTGCTCTCCCCCATAATTTTCCAGGGGGACTCCATTATTAACAGGAACTATCACAGTAATGGGTCGTCCCTACTCCTAATATGAACATAAAGACAAGCATTGCTTCTGCTCACACAGAGTAGAGAATGATAAGGATTTTGTGTTTGAAGGGGGTAGTTTACCTATAGCTTCTCACCAAAAGTTCAAAAACAGGGGAAATGGAATTAATTCATGCTTCTTTTAAATGATTACAGCTTTTAGTAAGCATTAGTGAGAAATGAACAAACTACAAATCAGAGTCTGTCAAATGGTGTTGTAGGCTAAAAATATACCAAAAAGAAGACTCCTGCTACTACAAAAACCAATTTCAAAATAAACAAAAAAGAACTAGGAAAAAGAGCTGGGCATAAGTAATAAAAAGGTTTGCCATTTATTAAAAAAAAATTAATGTCAAAAAAGGCAAATAAACCTGTGACAAAGATATTGGCAACTGACGCCATTTCTGCTGGAAAGTGCCTGGATCCAGAATAGCTTTGGAATTAAGCTTCAATGAAGGAGGTACCAAAGCAGGTTCAGGTGCAGGAGCTGCCGATAGACCCAGACCAAGAAGATCATCAATGGCTAGACTAGATGAAGGAGCACTGCCTGCTGATGTGGAGCTTATGATTGCCAATTCTGATTGCACACTTGCAGCTGAACTATCATATAAAGGAGCACTATATCCAGAGCCATTAAATGTGGGACCCCTGATTTCTTCCTTCTCTGAGGTACTTAAAAGCAGATCCTTGTCATTTGCCTCAACTCCCTGAGCTGGAACGACATTATCTGCTGATTCTGCAATAGATAAATTTCCCAACTCATCTGAAAACTCAAATGGACCACGATAGTCCTTATCTGTGAACATGTAAGACGGCTGCAATTGCATACCAGTATCAGTTAACAACCCAAATATGGCCACCAGAAAATATACAGTTACTAGAGAATACCCATTTCAAAATGAGAAAATTTTAAGACCAGTATCAAGCCTTCAAATAATCATTGAGCTAATTTAACTCATTAAATCATTAATGGTGGAATCCAATTTTAGACATTGCAGTTACCTTCTGGTACACAACAGATAGACTGTTAAATTCATCAAATATGCGATCTTTGATTTCACTGCTCTGAGTATCAGCAAAGACTGAAACAGCTTGCTTTGGAGGGTTCACGACTCGCTCTGCTACAGATACATTATATTGCAAAAGCCTATAGTAGAATAGGGCCCTATCATGAACATCCTGCAGTCAACTAGTTTAATAGATATTTCTCACACAAGCACCTTCAATTACTTGAATAAGCTAATTTAATGTTTAACAACTTGAGGAAAAGAAAAAGGGAGAAAAAAAACCCGTAAAAAACCACCTGGTGAAAATCAGCCAGACCAGCAGCCAAAGCAGCTCCCAAGACTTTCTGAGTCTCAGGTGGCCTCTTGAAAAAACACTTCATTACAGCAGTGAGAAGATGTAAACGAACCTGTCCGATTAACATATAAATAATGTATATATTAGCCAATAATGCTGATGTTAAATTCAACTACCAACAGAGCAGCAAAATTTTAGTCTTATCTTTTTAGTATATTCATACTAAGACAATTCTGATTAAAGATGGAATCTCTTTTTCATTTTTCAGTTATCAAAGAATGCAGGCCCATGGTAGGGAAACTGTTGGCTGTTCAAGCACCCCTACAGAATCATAGAGGAGCAACAAAAAGAGAAAAACTCAGCAGCCTCTGTAAATTGACTACTAAAAAACATACAAAACCGAAACATATTGACTTTGCAGGATGAAAGTGAAAATGGATTGAGATGCAAGGAAGGATATGGCTCACAAATAGAAAATAGATTAAACCTAAGCATAGGAGTCAATTTAGCCACAACAAGTATAATAGATTGTCCCCTTTATTTACTGTATGCCTAATTTTTCATTAAAAATAGAGAAAGTGGGGTGGGTTCAGGGGAAAGCTACAACCTCTTGACAAAGAAATGAAAGCCCCTAAAATAAACTAACCAATTTAAGTCAAAACCAACATTTAAGAAAGGGATCGCAAGATTAACATACTGTAATGTTATTACCTCTGCTGAAGGCTCTTCTTCCCAATTTTCGGTTAAACTTTCTAAAATGTAAGGAGCATCTTGCATATCCTGAGAATATTCCCCCAACATCCATATAAGGGCTGCCTTTGCCTTGGGTTCCTGAACATTTTGGCTGCTGATACTCCCAACAACTGCAATGCAATCATGACTCCACTGTGGATATTTTCTAAGTAAATCTTTTACAAGCACCTGCACAGAATGCACGAAACTTGTATCAATCTGGTTGATAATAGATAGTAATTAAACATACTATTTATTTATTTTTTTAAACTAGCCATACTATTTAAGCATGTATAAGAAATGGAAAATATGATGTAAAAAAGAAAAGAAAAGAAAAATATGGAACAAAAACAATTATCTACCAGAGCTTCAGCAGTCACATAGTCCTTTTCCATTTCCAGAAACTGAAGAAGCCTATCAACAATAGCATTCACATCATACTGCTGCAGGGCTATTTTTCCAACAGCCCTAATAGACTCTCTTGCAATGGGGATATCGACATTTGCAGCATATTCGCATAATTCCGTTACTGAGATTCACCCAATCAAATAATGAATTTGCCATTATTGAAGGAAAGAATGTCAAGTTTCCATGCCAACTTTTCCCTAAAGAAGCCTAAAAGATTAAACAAATATATGTTTGCTTACCAATTTCATATGTATTGCTCTCATTTGCAACTGCAGTCAACATTTCAAGCTTCAGCTTCTTGACATAAGAAGGTTCATTATACTGGCAATAAAAGTGTTTGTAGTCTGAGGCAAATATAAAGGGTGCACGCATCACCAAAATATGCAGGTGGCTTAAAACTGCATAAGATTGCTCCGGACTTCCAGAACTCACTAAGGTTAGCAAAGGAGCTTTGATGCGTTCGTAAACCTGAAGAGAGTTTGAACAAGTAAAATGCCACTCACATAAATATGATTTGACATAAGATCAATCTAAGATAACAGGGAGCAAACATGATTAACATAAGTGCAAAGCATGATCATGTTAGACTCAAGCTTACTTGTCCTGACATCATGTTCTAAGATAATGACTAGATTAATAAATCACAATTTCAGAGGCTAAATTATGACAGCCTTCCAGATTAACAAGAACGAGTGCCTCATTAACAATGACAAGCAAAGTTAGCTAGGATGAAGAAAGTACGTGCAAACTAAACTAATGTTCACCTAAAATGGCGGATCAAAGGTTGTGTACAAGAATTTGCGATTGTGTGTGTGTATGTGTGTGTGTATAACCAAAATTTGAGGGAAAAGAATAAACAAGCACCTGCTGATGAACATCGGTCATGGATAAGGTCAAATGAAGAAAAACTTTGATGGTGGCTAAAACAACAGCACCATTTGCATGTTGAAGTCTATCTTCAAGGAGATTCATGATGTCAAATATCTCATTGCTGTCTAATGGTACATATTTAGCAACCAACTCAAGCACAAGACATTGAGCCCATTCACTGAATTCCTTAATCCTGCAAAGAAAGAAATGACATAAAACTAAGAAACTGCTTTCACAGAACAACATGTAAGCACTGATAATACTTTTAAAAGCTCTAACAAGATTTTGATGCATTTAAAACCACCACATTATACGTTCCAAAAAGGTCATAATAATGCTTTACAATATTGATTTGCTGCACATCCATCAAGAAGGAAAATCAATTCAAATTTTAATCAAATTGATTTTACTAAAACATCATGACAATCATATTTGTTAAGAGGATAAATTTCTAGACTTAGGGAAGCCGAACTAGAGCAACTATCTAAAATTCGATAAGTGCTTACAAGTCCTATAATAAATTTTGAAAAGAGCTTTGGGATTAGATAAACATTTTTGGCTTTTAGATAAGCCATACCAAGCATGCACGTCAAGTTTCAAGACACTAGGGGTGACAAAAAAAACCATTTTGCTACATATAATCAATTCTTGTCCAAGTCTCAAGCATAGAACTAACTTAAAAAGAAAACGACAAAATATTTACCTCATATGACTCTACTACAGTTATTTCTATAACAGAAAAATTATCTCAAAATATAACATTTTGAACTAAACTTATATAGCATACCGATTCAAAAGGTAGTATATAACTGGCTTGCTGATCAAAGCTTCTCTCTCTCTGGAAGCTTCCTCAGAGGTGCTTGCTTCTAAGCTCCAAATCTCTTGTAGGGCAGACAAACAGTTTGCAACAACCTGATGAAATAATAAAATGTGAATCAACTAATAAACATATCTAGTATCACCTGTTGTGTCCAATTTGGTTTAATTGCAATGCAATCATGCTTTATGAGGTGATGGGAGTAGTATCCAAAAGGTAATAGCATAACAGATCATATGTATGTCAAGTGATATTTGAAGAATTGAATTTTGAATCTGGAATGAATAAATTTATGTTTTTGCAGATGAACTACAATACCAATTACTGTTCAGTTCACATCTCCCTCCACCCTCAACTAAGTTCAGGGCAAACAAACATGGGAATGGATGTTGCAGCTCACACTCAGCCTTATTTTACACGTTGCTTCTTTTAGTTGATGGGAATTGGATTAGTTTAGATTTTAATTTTCATTAACGCGTGCTTAAAGATACTTTATCTTAGTTAACAAATATCACAAACTTAATTCAAGCGCTATCTGTTTAAATCCATTAATTCTCATCAGAAATATGCAAATTAGAGATGAAACAATCAACCATAGCATTAAGCCTTCACATAAAGAAATCAAATTGCTCACACCTGAGGATCGGGGTCATTAAGCATCAAATGCTTTAGTGTTGGAGGAAAATCTGCGTCAATACAAGTTGGAGCTGATATATGATACAATTTCAAAACCCCAACGACAGCCACTGTCCTCACATAACTATTATTATCCTTCAACCCCAATCCCAAAGGACCCACCAAATACTCCACAAGGTTCGCCACTCGTAGTGAACACAAACTCCTCAATGCAAGCCCCCTGATTATTGGATCCTCGTCCTTGCAATCTCTTTGAAGAAAATTGATCGTCAAAAGCGCAAGATCAGGATTGACTTTTGCGTAATTACCAACATAGAGATAACACATTTTCTTCAGAACAATATCTGAAGTAGCTGAACACATCACCATCTCACCAAATACCTGCCGATACGTCAATGCCAATTGTCATATATGAGATCACCTTCTTGAAAAGCTCTCGCTTTGAATCATCAATTCCCGGAGCTCTACTGCCAGCAAGCTGTCGGAGCTGTGATTTCAAATCCGAAACTTCTCCTTTTCTGTAAATCAACGGGTCCAATTAGCGCATGCAGACACAACCAAAACCAAAACGACATATGACATATACACATTAACATCAGAACGACATGGCTGATATCAAAATCAAAAAATTTAAGTAATAAACACTGATTAATACTAAAATGTACTTCAATTGAGCATGATATTCCCTTATCTATAATTATTTGAAAAAATAAATTCAACTAGATTTAGAGCTGCCCTAGCACTCAACTTGATTAAGGATGTTTTTCTTTGAAGAAAAAAAATATTATTTGGCTATTATTTGAGGTTATGGGAGAAGATAGAGTTACCCGGACGGTTGAGACGGTGAGGGAGATCGGTGTGCCTGAGCGGGAGGAGCCATGGCTGATCTGGATTGAAGATTCTGTTGATAAACTTACGGTATTTCACAGTGAGATCGAACAAGGGTTTTAGAGAGATCAGCCGAGGACAAAGAAGCGACCACATGAAAACAAAAAGTATTGGTATCTGTCTGTGAATCTGAGAAAGTTCAGATGAATGATAACGTTACGGTCGGTACCACTTGAAACCACAATGTGGTGCTGAGATGGCTCAACGCGACTGGTCAGTTGGAGAAGGCCGGGTTGAATTTAAGCGAGTAAGAAAGAGTAATAACCTTTAGGTTCTTAGAATATTGATTTGTCTCAATAACTATAATATTTTTAAATTTACACCAAATGGGTCCTGAACCTAGGTAACTCGAATGAAAGAAATATGAACACTAAAAAAAATAGGAACGCATTATAATTCATCAATAAACAGTTATTATGGAAACATCAAAAGTTTTAATAACGAAGATCTATATCTTTTTTATTAGTGAATTCTTTCTATTCAAACAAAAATTAATGAATTATAGGATTCATTCAAATTAATGTATTATATTATCTTTATATCTATCTAAGTGAGTAAATTTTTTTAGTGATGGAACAAGTTTAGATAGTTATTTTTAAAAAAGCTGAAATTTAACCATTTGTTCAGGAAAGGTAAGAATTTTATTGTTTATTGGGATAAATTTGGAGGTTATAATTATACAAATGGAAAACCTATGCCCCAGTTCAGAAATTTTACAAATATAGGGATCCAAATGTTATTATCCGAAAATAGAGATATTAAAGATATTTTGAGCAGTGAATAAAAACGGTGCGTTCTGAGAAAAAATAAATCCTGTCTTCCCCCATTCGTCGCTCGTCACTGCACAGCGTCATCGAAAAACCAAAGCAAGAGATGGCTACTCAAAACCTCTTGTAATCGAAAAGCGTACACACAGAAAAATGCTTTTATCTCAGCTTCCAAGACTCAACTTTTCAATAGTCGTAAAGCCACCCCTGTCTCTCCGCTCACACTTCACCCTCTTGCCAAAACACAGGCTCAACTTCTCAGCGCTCAAATCCACACTCTCCACAACCGAACCGATACCCATATCCCACGCGGTAGAAACAGAACCAGAGCCCCACGTGGCAATATCCCTTGAAAAGCTATTTGTCCCGCCGGAAACAGAGGTCTCAATCGATGATTCGTCGTTGAGTACGAGAATATTGAAGGGTTCGAACATAGTGTTGAGTAAGTACGCAAGGGATGCTCAAGTGGCACAAGCTGAGTTCGTGAAGAGTAGTGTTAGGACTGAGGATTGCCCCTCTGATGGGTTGCCTGAATTTGCGCTGGTAGGCAGGTCTAATGTTGGCAAATCTTCGCTTCTTAATTCGCTTGTTAGAAGGAAGAAGCTTGCTCTCACATCTAAGACACCTGGTATCAATCTTATTATTTTTCATTGCTTCACTACATTTGTTGCAAGTAATGTTCTGGTTTCCATATGCAGTATTGTAGTACAGTGAATGCATTTGATAAGTAATGGTTATTAGTAATTCAACCCCTTGGCCAAAGTTAGTGCTTTCGAGTGCTAATCAAATTGTTACAATTCCCAGCTGACTTTTGTGTGTCAATCAAACCGTTGATGACTGCAATCTTTGAAGCAGATGATTCAGCATCTATTTGTGTTCTTGGTTGTATGCATTAAATGTTAAGACTTATACAAATTATACCAATTACCCTTCAATGCACATACCTGCCTTTAAAATTCAGGCCAAGAATCGTAAACTGCTGGAATATTGCTTGTGTTCCTAAAATCTTATCTCTGTTGTGAAAATTAATTTGAATTTTATTGCTCTTTTGCTGATATCGGAGTATCTAAATTACAGTTCTGCTTGTTAAGTCCGTTGGAAGACTTTCAATTGAACATCCTTTTCCTTCGTTGTTTTGTAGGGAAAACACAATGCATCAATCATTTTCGGATAAATGATAGTTGGTACTTGGTGGATTTGCCTGGATTTGGGTATGATTTATAAACCTTTTATAGTTGCGTCATTTATTTTGAGCTAGGATTAATTGGTTTCTTTCTGCTTGTGCTTGCGCTGTTACTTAGTTCAAAATCTTATTTTCTAGTTATGAAACACCGGGAGACTATAAATTACTGTCTGTTCATTGTTTTCTAATTTCTTGCAACAGAATCAGTTTCAGATGTGGATATTGATTTTTATCATTTTAGGTTCTTTTATCAAATTCATCAATCTAGTTGGACTTATCTTGTTTTTCAATAATATTATAACTTTGGATTCTATAAGCACTTTTGATTGTTATGTGTTTATGCCTACGCACACATTCATTTGTCAAAAAACTACACCAAATCTAGCCCCTTCTCTCTCCCACTTGCTGGATTTTTTTGTTTTCCAATGATATCTCAGCTTGCAAGAAGCTTGGTAGTTTAATGTGTTTATGTTTCTGCATGTTTTTCAAGAACAATAGAAAATCGAGCTCTCTCTCTCTCTCTATAATGTATGCTTATGACTTGCTGCATCTTATCCTTTGTTGTTGCTCACTTTCTTGCACCATCAATAGCAATAGCAGGGTTATTACACATGTATTTGTTTAAGTTCACTAGGGAATGGACAGGCTCATCCCAAAGTCAGTATAGCTGAAACTAGTTGAGTGCATTTTCGATTTTATTGCATTTCCGCATCAGGTATGCAGCTGCTCCTCGGGAACTTCGAACCGACTGGGACAAATTCACTAAAGACTATTTCCTTAATCGCTCAACTTTGGCCTCAGTATTCCTTCTTATAGATGCTAGCATTCCTGCAAAACCTATTGATCTTGAATATGCTAGTTGGCTGGGACAGAATCAGGTAAAATGTTTTCTTCAATCAACCTGCTGATGATTATGTAGTTGTTAAACTTGTGGTATTCCAGAACAGCTTCGGTAACAAGTGGGAATAGGTTCTTTTTTCCTGATATATATTGATCCTCTTTTAGCAAAAGAGAGGGGAGGGTGAAGAGAAATGTCTAAAGTCATGGTGCCCATTAATGCTTAAACTGTATCTTCAGGGAATGCGTATGAACCTTAATATGTTTTCTTTTTTAATTTTTTGCAGATTCCAATGACATTAGTCTTCACCAAATGCGACAAGCGGAAGAAGAAAAAGAATGGAGGCAAAAGACCAGAAGAAAATGTGAACGATTTTCAAGAGCTGATACAAGGCTTCTTTCAGACAGCTCCACCGTGGATAATGACCAGCAGTGTTACCAATCAAGGTCGTGATGAGATACTACTGCACATGGCTCAGCTTCGGAACTACTGGCTCAAACACTGAGGAAAGTATGCACAGTCCATCTTCTGGTAGGTTTGGTTATCTTTTCTTGCCGCCTGTGGCTGACAGTACTTTATCTAACTTTCAGTTTCTGGCATTTTATTCCCTCCTGCCCTTTGCAGGAAACCAAATAATCAAGTTGAGATTGTATATAATTTTTTAGGACTTGAAAAGATTTCAACTCCCTTGCCTTAGTCAAAGAAGGGAAACCACAAGGCAGAACATGACGGCCACAGTTAATTACATGAGAATCACCACTGCCAAATGTAACCATTTGTAATCGAAAAGGGTGTAGGTGGGTGCTGCATGACCTCAGTTTTTATGCTTTCTGTGCTATGAAATATAGAACCAAATGAGACCGTGGGATACTTGCTTTTTAAGTTAGGATTTCTTCAATCAGCAGCTCAAGTGTTACTGCCCCTTGGTTTTTGCTATTGTGTTCTTGTGGTATTCTAATTGGAGGAACTGAATGAAGAATCGAATCTGCATAAATGACTTCTAACGAGGCCTAAGAATCTGGGAGACATAAACATTACTAAACCGTCAGCCTGTGTATATTTAAATCTGCTTAACAGCAAAACCTTGCAAGTTAACAATACTCCCTCTCATTTCTTAAGGTCCATTGCATAGATTGACTTAACTAAGCATTGTCTTGAGCAATAGGCCTTGCCATTCAAGAGCTCTCAAGACTTGGGCAACATATGATGCCAATGCTCTATTCAATCCATTGATGAATTAAGACCCTAAAATACAGCAAAACAGTTACATCTACACCTAGTAATCTTTCAGTAACATAAATCACCAACACCGTTAGCTAAAAACCATTTATTTTCGTCTGACTTCACTTTTCCTTTCCTTTGCTATTGAAGAAAAAGGGACTCAGTGTTATGGAGAGACCCGACAAGTAGATGTGACATTTACATATTCAAGGCTGGAAACTCTTAACAAACCAATAACAAGGATCTATGATATTGATTTACTTTAGAATAATAAAAGAGAGGATTAAAAAATGAATTCAGTAAAAATAATAACTCTCCAATATTTAAAACTTGTGAATGATAATAAGTAACACTTTGTGAACCAAAATTCTTGTTTCCAAACATACAAATAACAAGATAAAACAAACTATCATTTCCTTCATAAGCTTAAGAAGATGCAGCCACATTCTTCTTCCTTGGAGCTGCTTCAGTACCTAACGCAACACAAAAACAACACATCATCGCCAATTCAAAACAAAAGGACACTCAAAAACTGAATGGCAAAATCCAATACAATATCAAGTTACCTTCTCTGAAGTTACTCTTGAACCTGCGTGGCACATGACGGAGGTACCTCATGCGTCCGGTTCCAGTGGTCTTTCGGCGGATGGCCTTCACACTCCAGTTGTCTGAAAATTAAATTCAAAACAGGAAAAGAATTCATCCTAATATCAGACACGCCCAAATAACAAATCATGCTAATGCATGTACAATTTGCTCAAAGACAGGACTGTCGCATAACAAAGGAAATATTACCAACCACAACAATCTTTGGTTAGCATATAAACTCAATGAATTGATTCCAGCAAATATAATTCCAAATGGGAATGCTAAAATCTCTAAAGATAGCTGAAAAGTTCATGGTCTACACATACAACAAGGTAGAAAACAGCAAAATGATTGAGAATGTGAGAAATTAGTCTTTCCCTAGTGCTTAGCCTCCCCTGATCATCAAAGTTAATTACAATTAAGTTCCATTCGGGTTACGGGTAATATGCGGCAATGACATTACACACTAGTTTTTCCCTACACTTTCTCAGCAAATACCATAGCCACAGCCCTTTAATTATAGATTACCAAAAATTAAATGAAGATATAAGAACATAATTTAAATTAGTTTTTAACTGTTCTCAATTCCACAGCAACTAAAAAACTAAACAACAATAAACGAAACGTACATTTTCTAACACGGGCAGCGGGATAAGCGCAAGCGCTGCATCGGCTCTTCTGGATGTGGAAACTCCTGCGACCGCATCTCACGCACAGTGTGTGAGTCTTGTTCCTTCTCTTACCAAAGCTTCCGGTTCCTTTCCCCTTTTCACTCAAATCAAAAACCAACTCATCAATTTACATTATATTTCCCACAATTACTACCTACGCACATACAAGCACATATTAACTTAACAGAAGAGATAATAGAGAAAAGTACCATTTCTTCTTCGGTTGCGGAAAAAAATTTTAAAAAAAAAAAAATCCTAGACCCTAAGCTGCTGGCCTGGGTAAAAGTTTTTATTGTAATTTCGTTTTGGTATTCTTATATTGAGGATCTGAGTTAGGGTTTTTCGTTGGATCCTGTTGGGTTGGATTGGGTTGGTTATTCGGGTTTGGCGTAGGCCCAGTTAGAAATGGTTACCCAGACGGGCTCTGTTTTTAGGGTTCACTTAGTATTTTCTAAACTAAATATCTTCTCAATAAAAGTAATATGATGATTCAAATAAGGTAGCTAACACATATTTGAGTTTTACGAATTTGATTAATGAAGTAACGAATAACAGAAGCCTATTACATAAAACACGGGATCTATTTAATATTTATGATTACCCAAAGATGAAAAAAATAATTTTAGGTTGTGTTTATTTCTTTTTCTTTAAATTTAAAAAAGTCTAAATTTACCTAAAATTTGGATTTGTCCGAATGCAAATATTTAAATGGTATTTTTTTTTTTTTTTTTGACATATGAATAGAAAAATCTAAAAGCTAGTATTTCAATATGAAATCCTTTTAAGTGTGTATATATTTGTTCATTACAATTTAAATTTTTAATAATTTAATTAATTAATAATTTTAGGTCGTGTTTATTTTTTTCCTTAAATTTAAGCTTGAATTTACCTGAAATTTAGATTTTTCCAAATGCAAATATCTAAATGGTATTTGTTTTTTCTTTTTTTGACATATGAACAGAAAAATCTAAAAGCTGGTATTTTGATATAAAATCCTTTTAAGTGTGTATGTACAAATTGGCCAAATTGAATTTTGAAAAAAAAAAAATCAACTTTGATGGGCATTGAATTCAATGCCCATAAAGCAAAGTTTGATTTTTATTGTTTGATTTTTCAAGGTAAAGTTTGATTTTTATAGTTTGTTTTTTGAAAGCAAAGTTGGATTTTTGTTGTTGAGTCGATACATGCATGATTTGGGTAAAGATTATTGGCTTGCGGTGAAATGAATTCTCAAATATCTGTATGGAACAGTTGATGTTGAATTATTGTTCAATAAGGATTGTGGTCAACATTGTGTGTGTGTGTGCGTGTATATATATATATATATATATATCAATTTTCATTTTAAAGTCAATACTATTTTTTTTATTTATTACAATGTACATAATTTGATTTCTTCAATATTTTGGTTTAGTTAATGTTATCATGTGAATTAAATTTAAAATAATTAAAAAAAATAGCTTCAATGATAATACAAAAATATTAGGTTTACTGAAATATACATGAATTATTAAGCATATTTTTAAGATTTGAAATTCAAGTTTCAAACATTCAAATAAAAGTGAATTTTAATTTTTTTCTAAAATTGTATAACAATAAATAAGAAAACAAACAACAAAAAACAAGTGACTACTTCTAACAAAAAAAGCCTTCTATGAATCTCAGCTTCCCCACTCTTTAATTAATTACATGTATTTTTAAAATTATCATTACTTGTTTATAAGAATAATTAGTATTTTAGTTTTAGTTTTTTTTTCCCACTCTCATCAGCTCTTCGTGTCATCATCACTCCCACCACTTAGTTTCATCACCGTCAATCCATCACCACTTGTAGAATATAATGAGATTTTGTTGTTGGATTTTATTTAATTTTATAAATAGCTGATTCATTTTATTGTTATTGATTATATGAATTTTGATGTATGATAAATAAATTTAAAAAACCATATTTATGGTCAGTATCATTTCTCATATCTTGAAACTCATCATCATCATAAAATTCGGAAAATAAAATTATGAAAATCCATTTTTCACTTCATTTTTGTTTTCTTGTTTTTATAGGGTTTGAATTTTTCTATTTTATGTTTTTTTTCAGTTGTTGAATATGAATACAAATTTATTGATCGTGGTACCATAATTATTGACTGACAAATTAAAGGAGTAAAGAAGGTTATTTACATAGAGTTACTTTAAAAAGACCTGATAATTCAAGAGATTGTAAGGTAGGAAGGAAAGCACGAATGAGAGAGGGAAAAAAATTAAATAAGGTAATTTTAGAAATAGATAGAATTATAGATAGAATTACTTAAGAAGTGGGGGCTATTGAAATAGAGTAGGGGGCTTCATAAATAAAATGGGGCATAGCATAAAGTCATATGGGGGCGTAAAGGTACAATGGAAAAAAAAAATCTCATGATTTATTCATTATTAGCCCAATAAGCTAGTTTGGATCTCAGCAATGACTCGAAAGTCTTCTAACTGTATATATGAGAATGTGGATTTCAGATTCCTTCTCAATCGATCAAAATTACTTAAATCAGTTTATTTTTTTATTTTGATTAAATATTTAGATAAATCATTCTTTTAACAAACTTTTTACACCCGCTCCATTTCAATTTATATTTAAATTTTAATTGAAAAATACTTTTTTGAGAAAATTATGAAAGTTTAGGGTTATAAAAAATAGAAATCATATGATACAAAGAAAAAAAATTAAATAAATATTTTAAGATTTATATGCAATTTAAAAAGAAATATTTTTTAGAGTAAATTTTTATAGGAAGATGGTTAGTTTTAATACATAAAATTATATCTTATCAATTAAATTGTGGGTGTTTTAAGAAATGATATTCAAAGGGGGTTTAGAAGGATGTTAGAAGGGTGCTAAAAGCTCCACTCTAAAACTAAGCCCAAACTTTCGAGGCCTGCATCTTGCAAGTCTATTGGGCACACATAAATTTGACGCATCTAATCTCAGGGATAGACGATGCAACTTAATTATTTGGGCCGGATCCATCTTCATTTTTTTCAAGCATACGTTGTCAAAATTGATTTTTTTTTGGGGGGGAATTAATAATTATGCTATTTTCACCTTATTGTTGACAATGTAAATTGAAGGCCCTGCGATATATAACACAAGCGTTAGAGGTTCTCGCCAATAAACCATTGACGCTCTGACATTTTTTTTTTTCTATTTACAAGATAAATTTATGACAATCAATATTCACGTGAAGCGGCGAAAAAACTCTCGTGCTAGTTTAAAAATTTTGAAAAGTAAGATAAAAGGTTAAATGTTTTCAACACAACCCCCAACATTTTGAAGCTTTGACAACCCAATTAGTGTAGAAACTTCATTTGAAGCTACAGAACTTTTCAGAGAATATTAAAATTGCAAGGATATTTTTTTATTTCATTTTTATTGCAATTTTTTTTCTTTTATAATTATAACTTTCAACCTAAACTTCAAATTTTACATTACCAAAGTCCTAACTTGCGATATAGTTCAGTAACCTCTAAATTGAAATCATTACTCTACCATTATTCACATCAATCACCAACAAAGGATAAAATACTACTTTTATCCACTAGTAGAAATATGCTTGTTAATATAACCCCAAAAAAATAAGAAGAAAAAAGGCATATACAATAACACTACTGTCTAACTGCATACTGCCACATCTACATTTATCACTAAATTCAAAATGATCATAAATGTAATGTCTATATGCTTTCTCTTCAACTACTTGATTCTATCTTACTGTTTGACAACTTTACTTTGGAAACCACCCAATCCTGCATTCAAACTAGGCTTAACTTAGAAAATGGATTTGACTCCCCCAATAAACAAAAGTGGTCCAAGATGATTTTTGTTTGTACCTTCATTCAATGGAATGAGTCAAATAAAATGATTCAAAGCTATGTACTACCTCTTATTAGAAATAAATGATTCGTATCCAAACAGTCGTATTTTCTTTTGACTCGGATTACTATTTTCCAGCATCATCTCGTGGGCCCCTTGTCAAATATTGCCTCCTCCACATTTGGAGATATCTACAAAACTTGATCACGGTGTATGTATTTATTGATTCTTCTTATTATATCCATTAAAAATACTTATAATATTAATGTTTCCTTTAAATAAACTTAAAATAAACGCGTTGGATGTCAATCACAGCGGGGATAGCTCAGTTGGGAGAGCGTCAGACTGAAGATCTGAAGGCCGCGTGTTCGATCCACGCTCACCGCATGATTGTTTTTCTTTCGATTTTTTTTTTCATTTTGGTGCATTGGGTTTCAATTTTCATCATCATCAAGCATTCGAGCCCCCTGAGTTTTTCAACTTTATCGTATTTGACTATTTTTAATAAAAATATAGAGTGAGTGAATCCTGCACTAAGGTTTAAAACAAATTTTCCTCTTTATTTTTTGTGTCCATGTAAATACATTTTCATATTTTGACGGCATACGTACACCAAGATCATACAACATTTTAAATTATATATATATATATATATATTCAAAACTTCAACTTTCTAACTTTCAGGGGATCACGCATGGATCACACATTTGTAGTTGCCTACAAAGAAGGAAAAATTAATGGCTTTTGATAAAAGATATTTTTCTTTTATGCATTACAAGCAAATCCAGCTTTTCAGTTCTCAAACAAAAAAGAGAATCCAAATGTAAAAGACACAGATGAAAAAAATATATATATAAAGTAGCAGAATCCACCATTAGCTACAAAAGAGCATGCAAGGAAACGTCCAAATTCATTTGATTTTGTAATCTTCATTCCATTGACTTTCATGAAATTTTTAGAGATTTGGTGTCAGCCTACGCTAAGAACTAGAATGTTAAAATCACCCTCAGCACAATCTTTGTTTTATTTGCTTTGAAAGAAACTTAAGATAGTAATTAAAGAATGTTAATTAATATTCTCCTTCCCCATTACTTGGAAGCTTGTGAGCATCTCGTCTTAGACTCTTTCTACTCATTCATAGTAAAATTTGAATTAGAGAAAAAAGAGTCAAAAAGACAAGAGAAAAAAATTGACTTTCCAACGAGAATGGTCCTCGAGGTTTCCAAAATCCTGCTTGTTTCTGACCAATACATTAGTGCTGGCAAAGTGAGCAAGAACATGCAATGATGCCCTGATTAAAAAGGGCAAAATCTGGTTGGTGCGAGTGAGTGAGTGAGTGAGTGAGTGAGTAAGTGATTGATTGATTTTTTTTCTCAAATGCAAGATTACGAATCCACTCAAAACCCAGAGATTCTTGAAAAGAAGAGAAAGTGGTTAGGAAAAAGTTGAAACTTCCAAGTGGGTTGGATGCATGCGTGCAAACCACCAAGCAAATTATATTACACAGTCATAGAGAAAGATTTTGTGAGGATTGGATTGATCGAGACATAAAGATTGGGAAAAAAAGGAAAGAGATTAATTTGGGAAAATTAAATATAAAAAAATTATCTCAAATGAGAAGATTTAAATTATAATATGATGATCTTGTGTAAATTGTACATAGGGATGATAATTGTATCCGTAAATTTATAAATTTGTCCAAATTCTTTCATTATGGATAATTTTGAGTGTTGTGGATGGGTTTGTTATTACAAGTTAAAATCCACAATTAGATGCGGATGAGTTTGATATTAGTTCAATATTCGGTGGATACTCGTATGGATATATGCTAAATTTGTAATATTTTTTTAAATACTTTTTAATTTAATTTTACTTGAAAAATTTTTAAATCTAAAAAATATATAAGAAAAATAATACAATTATGCAAAGTGTCAAATAATCAAAGTGTTTTTGTATGAACTATTTTTCTTTAACTTAATGCATGAATTATTTCATTATTATATTTGTTTTTTCATATTAATATTTGAAAAGTATTATCTTTTGAAAAAGTATTAATCTTAATCATTATTGTAGGCATCATGTTAGATGAGTGTTAATGATGGTGAATGAAATGAAGATCTTCTCTTGGAGCTTGTGTTGAATAATAATATGAAATGTAATTATTATTTGTAAATACTAGTTTGTATTTTTTTTAATAGATTTGTGTATTTTATATTTAAATTTGAGAATTTATGTTGAATTGATGTTGAAAGATTAATTTATCATTTACATTGATTAAATTAAAATTGAGTATGTTATGCGAAATTTGAGGTTGTTATTGTAAATTTATATATTGAACATTTGTAATTTTAAATATATAAACCCGTAAAAAATCTACTGAATACTATTACGGGTTTAGTAATTGTCAAACCCCACAGCATATGAATTTTTTTAAAAAAATTAAAATTCACTGCGGATTACAAGTGAATTTAATAATTTAAATTGTATGTAAGTATGAGTTTGATAATAATAAATCCGCTACGGATGGTGTCCATTACCACCCCCTAATTGTTGGTGAAATAGCTTTAAACACTGGTAAAACTTTTAAACTGAATAATGTAAGGGCAGAGATACTATTTACATGTTTTTATTACCGATAAAGAAGTGCATCTTTGTAGACTCACTGCAAAGAAATCAAAATCACACACTAACTAGGGCTAGCTTCATTTTGAAATCGATGTAGGGTTTGCAGACAGAAATTAATGTCATTGTCATGTTTTCAGATAGTTTTTTTTTTTTTTTTTTTGTGTATGTGTGATTGTGTGCGTGCGTAAGATAATTGGTGCGTTAATTATTAATTATGTTTTTAACAGGCTTTTACGAAAACAATGGGAGAAATCATTATGAAACTTTAATTATTGATGAACAGAGAAAAAAAATTAGTGCATCGAGAAATTTTCTTCTTTTTTTTTTTTAACACGTGCATTGATATTTGATATGTGGACAAAGAAACTTTCACTAACGCACTCAGAACACATGAGATGGGAGCTCATTAAGATTACTGCTTATTATTACTCATTCCTCCACCTCTCGTCTGTTGTCTTTATCAATTGAAACCACGTAAGAAATGATTTCATATCTCACCTTTGAAAAAATAAAAAATAAAAACACATCTTTTAACATATCTCGCAACTAGCAAAACCAAAAAAATTAGCAAACTCACGATTAGATTTTGATGGAGAAATCTATACGATAATATCTGACTTCACATAGAAGGGTAACCGAAATTTTTTTAATTAGGAATATTCGAATGTGAGCATTAATGTAACTTTGCCCTCAATAAGGATGTGATTAAGCTTATGATGCGTTTATAGTTTATTAAACGAAAATCGAAATAAGAAATGGAAGTCAGAATAAATTATTTATTTTTGCAGTAGGAAATAAAATTATAATAAATTATATTACCATTAATTTGTTTACTTTATCTTATAATTGGAATCTAAATGAATTAAGTAGTTACATATTACTAAAAGATCTTAATTAACTATTGTCATTATTATTATTATTATTATAGCATTGATATTAATTAAGTACAATATTTTTTTTATCATCACTAATAATAATAATAGTCATCATCAGCAGCAACAACAGAAGATCAGAACGTGACGATTGCTGCTATTGGTGGTTCGATGTCTGCGATACTACAATTGCTGCTCGTGATTGTTACTACTACTACTTATGATGCGATGACTAGTGACCAACTACTGTGCCACAGGCAACGATCGATTACAACAAGGGAGCTTTTGGTAGTGACGAGTTTGCTTTTATTTAAATTTTTATTTTTAAAAAATTTAAATGAGGGCATTTTTAGAAAATCATAATTCTAATAGGGTAAAATCATCAATTTCAATAAGTCTTAACCCTTTCTTTGGGAATTAATTCCCATCTAATTTCAAGTGAGTCTCATGATTTTTTTTTATTTCGATCCCACTCTTAGTTTGTGAAATAAATTCTGATTTCAAATTTCGATTCTCTAAATTTCCTGACTCAAAAAGTAAATGCGCCATTATTTTAATCGGATGGAATTGTCGAGGCTTGACATTTGAGATATGGGTATCTCCTACAATCAAACTAATTTTGCAAAGCTCGTCATGAATAAAACCATTTGTGCTATGAAAACATAAATTGTTGCATTCTTACCATTAGCATATTTGTAGAACATATATATCGCTTTAATAATGTACATAACCTTTTTTTTTTTTTTGAATGAGAACTATTGCTCATGATTACATTTACAATCATATATATACTGAAACTTGTTTACATCAATTCTGATATGGCACCGCTCAGATTTTAACTCTCTCAAATATTCGAGGGATGTCAACTCTCATCCTGAAAGAAAGACTGCCTTCACTCAAGCTCTAAAACTCCAAAGAAAGAAATTTAAATTAAACCCCTACAATACGAGTTTAAGCATAAAGCCAATTTTCACCGTCACTTCCTATCTGTTTTTAAAATTTTCGTAACATATAGCTTATATTAGGTAGTTCAAGGCCCACCACCCATACACAACTTCTGAAAAGTTCCATATAGACGTTAGATTCCGAATCTTCAATTCTGATTTTGCTAGCGAAATTTACTGTGAAAATAATTGAGTAGGACTGTGACATATTAAAAGTTCACAACAAAGCAGCTATACAATTTATTTAAAATTTTTATCGTGATTGTAATTATTTCTTTTCATATACTTGATCATATTGTGTTTGATTCCCTTCCCCACCTTTCATTGTGATATTAATTATAATCTTTCTTCATTTGTTGTATTTGAGAATCACATGCATATTAATTAATTATACTTATTAATTAAGGCAAATTGGACCATTATGGCGTACGGTGAATGCAACCATGCAAATATATATATATACATATATTCTCGACAGACATTCGAGGAATATTAATCATAATCATCATTTGATAGATTTGGACTTTCGATAAGGTGATCATTGGGTGACTACTAACAAATAAATAAATCCCCACCATTTGATTTTGATAATCTGATGTTGATTTTTCCCAGCAAAATTATTCTAAATTTAATAAAGCCTACACAGAATGGTCCATATGTATAGCAATCAAAGCCGTTAGAATAATCAATTCTATGGACCACTGATAATTAATAAATGCTTATTTCGTAACATCATAATTGAATGGATGGTCCTGATTTATCATCCACCATGTGCTCAATACGTGTACGTATACGTGAGAGCAAATTTGGATAAAAACATATCAACAATTTGTGGATCACATACAATACACATTTTGAAAAACTGAAGACCACTATTTATTTATATCCACTTATTTAAAAAAAAAAATTAAAGCTTTTAGTTTGATAATCATCTAAGCAATAACTTGCTTTTAATTGGTTCATAAACCTGATAGAACTTTTTCCTTTTTCTTGGTCTTTAATTATACAGTTTTGGACAAACACTTCTGTAATAAATCTTCATCCACGTGGAGAGAAGAACAATAAAAAGAAGAAACCCTAATTTTGCTTGGCAAAAAAGTAAATGATCATGAAGATAATTTTAAACCGTTTTTACCAATAATGTGGATCCTACATACCTTTTGACCAATGTAGCAGAGAATATGATCATCTTATAATATGAGCACTCCCGATCTTTTAAACTTTTACAAATCTCATATCACATGTATTTTAATGTTAGCATATAATTAAGATTTAACTATCTTTACCTTTTAATTTATTAACCAACAATCACGCTACTAAAATTTACTCAAACGAAAATCATATCAGGAGAGGATTTTGATCCTTTAAGAGCATAATTTTTCAAAATGAAGGCAATTACTCAACATTAACTTGGGCTATATAGAAGCTCTAGTTGTCGAGAGAAATTTGATAGTTGTTCTGTGAATGCAACTCATTATCAAGTAAACGTTATTTATCCTCATCCTTAAAATTTATTTTTTAGTAATTTTACTATCGAAATCAAGTGGTTGTAATTGCTTAACAAATATTTAATAAGAGTAATATGGCTACAAACTTTTGTACAAACTGATGTGACATGATTAAATTGGTTAGATTAAATATCTCCTGATCCACATGATTTATTTTTATTATTTTGTATTTTTATTCAATCAATGAGTTAATGAAAAATTAGTTTGTACAAAAATTTATAGATATATCATCACTCTTTAACAAATACTTTGGTATCTAATTAAATTGTGGAAAAAATAAAATAAAATAAAACAAACTGAGCAAGAGGATTAGTATGTTTTGGAATGATAAGTAGAGAGATGCTATATATTTTTTAATTGAGAGTGGTAGCCAAGGCCAACGTTTATAGTTGAAAGATTTTAAAGTGCACGAAGAAAGTTGTTGATACATTATATCATTATATTGGAACCAACTAATGACTCTTTTTTTTCCCTAATTAAAGGAACTAAAGACTTATTTTAAAGGCGAAGAATCTCAACTGAATAGTCAGATTCTGACATAGCTTGCAATATCCTCATCAAATTATGGAAACTTTTTTGTATTCAAATTCATGCAACACACGAGCTTCTCTAATGAATATCTTCATAGCCTTGAAGATAGAGTTGGACAATTGGCACCCCCTTCAAAATTCTTCTAAAACTCCTTTTTCAATAATGTTAAATTTAATGTAAAAAATACTCTTATTTCTAAATAAACACATTTAATTTGTGAATTTGTGAATTTTTTATTATTTTCTCGCTCCTCACACACAAACTTTTATAGGTGATAAATTTCTTGATAAAAATCAATCAATTAAATAAATATATATATATAAGATTATGATATAAAAAATTTATTATGAGCCTTAAAAAAAGGCAGATCATTTTGTCAGAATATATTTTGTTTATTACCAATAGATTGTCTTAGTAATTGAAGAAAATTTTATAGAGAATTTGAGAAAAAAATTACATGTGCGAGTTTGATAGTAGAGAAAATACAAGAATTTTATTATTTTTTTGTAAAAGAGAAAATACAAGTTTAAAATGAGATAACATAGATGTGATATATATTAAAATATTTATTTTTAAATATAATTGTAATAAAAGAGGGGTTTTAAAAGGATTTTGGAGGGATGGCAATAGTGTAACTCTTTAAGATATATTAGCCATAAATTTTGCCATACCAAAGTGGAGCATTACGGTTAAGAAATAAAAATAAAGCTGATTTAGGCCGGGTTGTAGCTGTAGTTAAAAGGGGCCCTCATGGGATTAGCTTTTCTATGAATCCAAATAAATAAGTCAAGCAAATACACATAAATTGGAGCGAGCAGCGTCGGTTGGACAGTCATAAGATCTTTTTACTATTTGTATAATTGCAAAGGGCGAAAAAAGAAAAAAAGGGAGGCAAAAAGCTGAGACTGAAGAGAAGAGAGAAAGGACAGTTGATGGCAATAAAGGCCCAAATGGGTCCATTAAAGATGGACATTTGGGATCTCATGGGCCACACAGAACTTCTCTTTTACTTGCCCTAATTGGATTTTGCGTTACAGAGATGATCGAGGAAAATTGGAAAAAACAAATTTTTGAAATTTTGATTTATTTTCTTACTCATTGCTCTCTCACTAGCTCATGATGAAGGCAGTGAAATGTCATAGTTCTTTAGGCCAAGGTTAGATTTTCTTTCAGAATAAAACCCCACCACCTGCAATCTTGAGAAACCCTAACCCACCCTTCCATGTAATTAATTGTATGCATTTTGTTGTCTAGTCAAGATCATTCAACAGCATATTTTATACTTGCATGCATGCAAACATATTAATGTTACCGTCCGAATAATTTCACAAGCGTGCTACTACTCTTTATGCCACATGACTGAGGATGAAGAAACTTAATTAACTACTTAGAAGTGTAGTATTACTCCTTGTGAATCATGATGTACATAGTTTTGAGAACCATTGGGTTCACAATTAATTCAAAAGGATATATTTTAAATGCAAGGCTTACTTATAAATACAAACAACCTTCATGGAATAATTTTCAAATAAATATCACATTACTAAATCTCATATTTTTAGAAATTTGGAATTTTAACTATCCTAAAATGATAGTTTGATTAGTTGGTCTCTTGCTGTAGAAGTAAAACAGTAAAATTCAAATTTAAGTACATTTGATTTGAGGGTGGTGTGGAGTGAGAACAGTAATTACCAACAAGAAAAGAAAAGAAAAAGAAAATAAAGAATTTTAATTCTACAGTTTGTCCGGCAAGGTCAAGGACCATGGAACTTCTTGAAGTCAAAAACAAGGTAATACGCGCTACGTTTTGCTTCTTATTTTTCTGCAAAAGCACTGCCTTTAAGAGCGTGAATGATTCATCCTTGCAAAAAGCTGGCTTTTTTTTTTGAAAAGAAAAAATTTACACAACACTTATTTTTCTAGCACCTTGTATTTTATTTCTAAATTTAATCTACAATTTTGGGTTTCTTTTTGCATTATAGATATATGTTATTACTAATTTGTCAAGGTCAATTAAAGTCCAAGTGGATCCTTGAATAATTCAACTTTTCAGGTTGAAAAACAGTACTCCAATACCTTTATCTTTATGTGGTCAGGAGAAGTAACTTTATGTTATTATTATTATAATTAGTTATTGAAAAGACTACAATGAACATCACATCTGCTTGCTTATTTCAAGCCATATTTACCCACAAAAGCAAAATTGATTGCCTGGTTCTTATTTGCTCAAGCCATTTGCCCATATGGGTTAGCCAAAATAAGGGCAATTAATCCCAGCCACCTTGTTAGACCAAACAAGAATCTAATCACTTTTGAGTAATGATAGTATGCATTGCCTTTCCTCGATGATTCCCCGGTGATTTCCCTTGGTTCTGGTTTTGATATACCTTCCTCGATGATTCTCCTTGGTTTTAGTTTTGTTGGCTGGCAGATTGAGTTCAAGCTTAGTTAGTCGCTTTTTATTAATTCCTTTAATGGTTTCAGTCTTGCCAGACAACAGACAAGGATTAAACTTAACGGGATCGTGGATTGACCCATGTTCCATCAAGATTTCACATTTTTCATCCTCTTTTTTTTTTTTTTGAAACGTCAATAGTTCACATTAATTTGACTACTTTTTAATTAAGAGAGTTATGTATTGTTAAAGAATTTTAATCACGCCCAAATTCTTAAAAGTAAAAATATTAAAGAAATAATAAAATGGTATAATGAAACTAATAACACAATATAAGAATTTATATGAAAACCTCCGATATTAGAAAAAAAACTACGATCACCAAAGACGATGAGAGAAAAATCCATTATCTAAAAAATTATTACGATCACTCTAATAATTTGTCTCATATTCAAAACCCAATAACACTCAACTCTTAATAGACCTACCATTTCTCTCAAATTAGAAATTGTTTAGTTGTGTTATACAACAAGTGAGCTCAACCTCCTTATATATAATAATTATTGGTTATAGGAAAAGTATTCATTTCCTTATATAAATTATATTTCTCCTTGAATAGATAAAGATCCTAAATTATATTTTTCTTTTAATAGGTAAAGTGTCAAAGAAGAAATTACGTATTCCTTAAATAAGAGTCTTCCACTCTTCGTAGATAAAATAACTACTACTAATAGGAAATGTCCTAATTTAGGTTTTATAATTCTCATTGAAAAAGGAGGACATATTTTCTAACATGTATCACAATGCATGGTGTTTAAAAATAAACCTTTAACTATATATACATAGAAATATTATTTTGGTATACATATATTGATAATATTGATATGGTAAGTTTGAGCAAGCAATTAGTAAGATTCTGTGCAGTTTTAATGCACAGTACATAAAAACATGACGAAAAGTGGTGGTCCAAGCATCTAGTTGGAAGTGAAATCATTTCGATAGTGAAATTGCATAAATTCACTAAAATGGAGTACAAGATCTTGGAAGATACACATATAGCCATAAAATTATAAAAAAGTTAGAACAAAATGAAACATAAATTCACAAAACCCAAATGGGAAATCAAAACAAGTCAGTGTGTAAGGATTTTCATAAGAAGTAGTCATTAATTTGATTCTCCTTGAAGTCAAACTTTGGAAAATTAACACAAAGCCAAAAAACCCTAAAATCTAAAAATCAGTAGCTAGTTAGCCATACAAGGCTAATTAATTAAATAAAAACATCAGAGAAAACATTAAAATTGCTCTACCCTCTCACATCATCATCATCATCCGTGTAACTAGGCTTAAACACAACCAGACCATCCTATTTTGCAAAACCTAGCTAGATTTCTCTCTTAATTTCTAAAAAGTCATAGCCCTAATTAAAATAAAACCGGTAAATGTACAACATGTACAAACATTGACTGTGAGGTCCCCCCATTGTTGCAATTGTATGCATTTCACTCTCAATTTCCTCCTTCCCGATGCCTGTTATCATAATGCATATCTTTCAATTATAAGGCTCTCTTCTTTTCTCAGCTACTTACTGATTAATTGGCGGAGCAGCTACCTTTGATACCAAAATCGAAGCTACATGGCACCATCAAAATCCTCCAACTGATCACCTAAATTATTAAGACTTCTTGCACTATACTTGTCAATTATATATGTATATAATAACTGATCTTTAGATTAAGATGATGATCATGGTGATGATGAATGTGGCAACAACAGTGAGCGAGCAAAAGGTGCCTTAGCTTTCCAGCAACTCTCAATATCTTGCGCAATGCTCTTTGCATCCATTGCTACTCCAAGTAGTCCCCGTTTAGTGAACCCCACTGAATATAACCCACTTTCCCCTTTCCACCCATTCGGAAATGGCCTTCGAGGCAATCCATCCTTCCGGCTAAACATCTCACTCTCCTGTACGTTGTGTCAATCGAATTTTAATTAAACTTTTGCATTTTGCCTTCTTTTATAGACAATTAATCAAAAGAAATAAAAAAAGAAAGAAAGAAAGAAAAAGTACCTTTAGCCAAGAGGGTACATTGCTTCTGTAACCTGTTGCCAAAATGATAGCATCAAAGTTCTCACATCTCCCATTTACAAACTCAACGGCATAACGTTTGAGTCTCTTGATGCCCGGAAAGACCTTTAGGTTGAAAAAAAGAGAAAAGAAATTGGAAACAGTAATTAGAGACAGGGAAGAAAAAGCAAAGGGTACGATTGTTTGTTCATGATTACATAATATAGCTAGGAGCCATCAAACACTTAGCTGCCAAAAGAGAAATAAAATTAAAAAGTTGAAAAGTAAGATATGTGATTTGATTTTATTGATGGGATTGGGATTGGGATTGGGATGGGATAAAATGATGATCAATGTAAAATAGTGTTGTAAAATGATCTGTACCCGAATGTGTCCACTTTCGATCTTGGCTAATGCACCAGCATCTAAAACGGGGGTCTTTCCAGAGAGATTTTTGAGTTGAAGGGGACCCAAAAGAGGGCGGTCCAATCCAAAACGAGCGGTGTCACCGAGCATAAGCCATGATACAACCAGCAGCAACTTATCGACAAGGCGCATGGGCAGCCACTTTTGCAACCACATGGACAGCCCGAAAGTTGATTTCCCCAGCATTTCTTGTGGCAGTACGTGCACCTGTAGATGTTCAGTCATCCAAATAAAAATTAAAAGCTACACAGATTATGGGTTGTGGCCATGGCCAACGCCAAGCCTTGTTATGGGCAATTTACAAAAGGGAAGCAAATATAAAAATAATAAAAAGGAAAGATGCATGATCATGACAATGTGTGTATGTGTGCATATATGATCCTACGTTTCTGACCAATGCTGCTTGCGCATGCCTGGGAATCCCAAGAAAGTGTGAAGATCATCAAGAACTTTTTTTTCCCCTCATTTTGTATTCATTTTGATCTTCTGTAAAAAGGATCCTTTGGAACTTGAAGTCACAAGACAATTACTCTATCTTAGAAACTGTGTATAAAAAAAATTAAATAAATGAAAAACCTCACCCCTTTGATTTTTTTTTTTTACTTTGTGTATTATTTTGAAAATAGATTTGTCAAAAGATATTCTCATATGGGTTTTCCCTTTTCTTGCTGATTTTTGAGACTTAAGCCTAATTTTTTTATTAAAAAAACTTTGGTGTTTTCTTGTCAAACCAACTTTTTCCAATATTAAAAATCAAATAATTCTAAAAAAAAAAACTTTAATGAATGTATTTTTCTTTAATAGAAAGAGGAAGAAAAAGAGAGAGAAAAATTTCTTACTGTATCTCTGACCACAAGTGAAGGCATGGCATCATGATTGCAAAGATCCAAACAAACTTCCATTCCTGAGTTGCCACAGCCTACAACCAAAACCCTCTTGCCTCTAAACTCTTCACCACTTTTATACAAACTTGTATGCCTTATGTCACCTCCAAATTCATCACTCCCTTCGATCTCAGGCACCACTGCCTCCGCATTCTCTCCGGTAGCCACCACCAGCCACCGACACAGGTACTCCATTTCGTCAACACCACACTTTTGCCCTCCTACAGTAGTCTTCACGCGCCAAAACCGAATCGTCGCATCATACTCAGCTTGTGACACCGTCTCATTGAACCGTGGCCTAATTTCAAATCTCTTAGCGTATGCTTCTAAGTAGTCAACAAATTGTTGCTTACTAGGGTAAGTTGGAAATTCACTAGGGAACCCCATAAGTGGAAGCTCACAAAATTGCTTTGGTAAGTGAAGACGCAAACGATCATATGTTTTGAGCTGCCATAAAGATGCTATGCAGTTAGATCTCTCTAGCAGTATGCTTGGTATTCCTCTTTCCTTAAGACACGCCGCCGTTGCTAGACCCGAAGGCCCTGCCCCGACGATCACCGGCCCCGGAACACATATACAACGTGGTGAAGATTTATTCATTTTCTCAATGAAAATAGGATCATGAGCTTGTTTGCCTTCTATTTCTCTCAAGCAGTCCATGAACATGAACAAAATGCAAAGGATGAAAAAAAATCCTATATATGTGACTAGCTAGCTCTACAAGTACCAGCAAGAGGTATTTTGGGTTGAAAACATACACTTTGTAAGAATTTTCAAGAGAAAGAGCAAAGCTGAAGAGATCCCATGTCAGTTGAGAGATTAGGGCATATAAAAAGAGATTAATTTTCCTGAAATATTGGAGTGGATTAAGAGGGTCTTATCCACTAAGTGAGAATGAGTTTTTCGGGTTATTTTTTTTTTCAAAGCTCTATGTGTGTTTAGCAATGGAGAGTAAACCGGAGGATGAGCAAAAATTGCGGGGCTAAATCAGCATTCAATACAAAGAGAGAGAATGAATGAAGAGAGAGTTGAATTAAGAGTGCGTGAGAGAGAGATGGTGATATGTCCCTATATATTCCTTTTGTTCGTAGAACAATTTATATGGAAGGCAAGCTCATTAACACTGGCTTGTACATATTTTTAAACCCAAACATATAATATTAGTTAATAATTATTATATTAATTGAAAAACAAAGCAACACTCTATTTGCCATAAGAGAGATCTCATTGGGTGAGAATTAGTAAAGGAAGATATTTAAAAGGACTCTACTAGCTACTTTAAATAAATCCTTAATTTAAATAATCATAAGTAGGATAAGTACTTCTCAAGATTTGCAGCTAATGTTAAATTGTCATTGGATAATTCAAGTGACATGCTGTGGCACGGTGGAGTGTGAACTGTAATCAAATTTTGTGTTTTACTAAGATACACTATTAATGGCTTTTAATTAAATTACAGTTGGGACTATTGGGGGATGTGTTTTAATACTATGGGCTAAACGTAATCATGGAAAAGTAACGAGGCAACCAATTTTAATTTGGAGGAAAAAAAAGGTTTTTGAAATTAACGTAGTAAATATTTACAGTTTTTAACTGAGGAAAACATTGTCATTAGGAATTGGTAAACTGCTGGAGCTAGTGTCCGAAATCTCTCTCATTTGAAGATCAATGGTGGCGAATTGCGATGCCATGATGATGTTTACAGCAGTGCCAACAATGGAAGCAATCATTGGCAGCAGAAACAACGTGATAAATTCTGAGAATTAAAGTTGCTAGAAATTATAAATCAAAGTTGAGTTGAAACTTCCAAATGTACATGTTGATACGTATATGTTCCTTTGGGACAACAATTTTAACTATTCAATGTCTGTAAAGTTCAACAAACACCTTGAACTACAATCATTAAGAATGAAGAAATGAAGAGATCAGAGATACACAACAGAACACCGCGGGGCCGGTTTGAGTATTTAGGGTTTCAGGCGATTTTTTTTTTTTTGGGTTTCTTTTTATTTTGCAATATCAATACTCAAAACAACATAAAAAGATTTAAAAATTCATTCTATCTTTTGTAATATAAATACTCAGAGAATATAAAAGGACTCAAAAATTTATTCCATCTTTAATTCTTGAATTTTAAAAGTTATAAAAAATATCTTAACAAATTTCAAAAATCAAATCTAAAAAAAATAGTTAAGAAAATATCTTTTCACTTCCATTAGAATTATTATAAAAATAAACAACAAATAAATAAGAAAAATAATAAATAATATTATTTTTCAAATAGAATATTTAGAATGACAGTAGATAGAAAGTTGAGATGATGAATTGATTATAAGATAATAAATATGGCTAATTTTTTCTTTTTTAAATGAACCAATATATGGAATAATTTTTTTTTGTAAAGAAAGGAGTAAGAATTTTTTTTATCTACTTATTTTTTAGATTAATAGGTTTTAATAGAAATTAAAAAGAATGTTAAAAATCAAAGTTTTAATGTTAAATAATCAAGTTTTTTTTTAAAAAAAATGAAAAGTTAAAGAATTTAGTTTTATTTTCTTGGAAAGACTAATAATGAATGAATTAATAGTTAAACAATATTACTAATTATATCTCTTTAACTTTAAAGTTACCAAACATTTATTTTTTTATAAAAAAATAATTCTTAATTGTAAGATAACTGTTAATTATAAAGATATCTAATAAGTTTTTTTACAATATATAATTTTTTTTAAAAAAAAATATTTATCAGAGAATTATTAAAAAAATAAAAAATAAAATTTTAAAAAAATATAAAAATTTAAACGACCGCCTCATTTACCTACACTTAAAGTCATTCACTGACAACACGTTCAAAATCCGAAAGTGCCAGAAGATTGAAATCATTGAAAATGAAGCCCTTATGCATAATTGGTCGAAACTCGAAAGAGGGCCGCCCCCGGACTTCACAAACGTAGGTGGTGGTTATTAACTGCCCTCTGTAGGTATTTATTTCTTTACTCATCGGAGACAATTATTACTCAATGCCTCCAACAAAATTAAAACTAACTTCATTAAATCAGCAGTAGGGTATAAAAATAAAAATACTCGTGTTATGCTTCTCTTTTTTTTTTCTCAAAATTTCTCAATCAAGGTTTAGTATAGTCTTAATCTACTATATTATAACATAACCAGAGAATCTACCAAAAATAGCTTGAATAAATGTGTCTAATACAATAAGATTTACCCCGTCCACTTACAAATAAATAAAATGTTTAAAGGTGATGATTCCTAGCGGTGAATTGAATTCATTCATATTTTATTGTTCTTTGAATGAATATTTTTCAAAATTTTCTTGCTCGAACTCCCATATTTTCGCTTTGCCTTCGGATCCAGATAACTACCTTCCGGAAATAGAGGTCTCTATTTCTTCATTCACTATATTAGGTTCAGCAAAGTTAATTACATTTTAATTTGTAGAAGGAAGACATAAAATATTGAATTGAGCATTGTTAGTTGAATACATATCCTCGGCTTTATACTTTCTGGAGATCAAAATTCGGATTATAAGGTATTTTAAATTATTATAGAAAGGGACCCAAAATCCTAATTTCGTTAATTCAGAGTTATTTAATAAATTTCATTATTCAAAAACCTGTGTTTTTTCTTCTTCTATCATTCAACTTTAAACGTTTGTGTTTCGTCACTTAGAATTTATGGAGCCAAGGCCACATCCTTTTGTTATTAGTTTGTCACCAATTTCTCTGTCCTGTCAATACATATCCCTTATAACCCAATTGTTTGGCCTAAAATTCTCATGGGGATTTATACTTACAAAAATTACTCTACTTACAACCCAATGAATTTAAGCAAGTTGAATAGCTTGATTTCGAGAAACTAGTCAAACTTAATTAGATCTAAAGAGCTCTCTCCGTGCAGTCATTAAAACAAAACTCAATCATCGCATAATCAAGGGGGAAATAAATGTGTAACAGAAATGCCTGTGTAGAAATTAATAGAAAGGTTTGAGTAGGTGAGCAGAGAAAGAGAAAAATCTCAAGATACTTCAAGAAGCTGGTATTATTCTATCCAGTGATGAACGTACTCTAGCTTCATTGTCCTTAAGAGGTACTCAAAGCATTAACAAACTATTAACACTATATGATATAATAATAAAATATGTACCTCATCTCGAGTGAAAGGATTTGAACTCCACTTTTTTTTTTTTTTTTTGTTCTAAATTTTTATTATTTAAACTAAATAGCACCCATTAACTAGAGACAAATTGGTCAATTAATATATATCTCATATTTTTTGCGTCACAATTTCTGAACTATTGGATTAAAATGCTTTCAACAATTAATTTTATTAAATTTAACTATATTATTGTTTGAACTCTTAAATATAATTATTTTTTTCTCGAAAGAAGTTTTTAAGGGGTCTTTATCTATCAAAATATTTACTAACCAATACTCGTTGACTCGTCCTCTTTCTAGATAACATATAACCAAAAAAAAAAAAAAAATCACATACAGACTTGAGAGTCAATCAACTGATTAGTGAATTTATGAGAAATGCTTATAATTCGTTTTTTATTGGCCCTAAACTTTTGGTCAAACTTTTAGGCTAAATAATGACTCATCATAATATATTAAAATATGTTTGACTTAGATACTTGGTGATCGAATCCTTTGGAAAACAAATTAAATTATGATGCAGACAATTCGCTTGTGTTGGATCCATTGCTGAGAGGGAAAGTCAAGTGATAACACATTAAGTCATTATATCGCCCATGGATATTTTAAATTTGCAATTCTCTTGTATGATATTCTCTTTTATAATGGGTAGAATGATATTTCAGTCTCTTTTAAATATTACTTTTACCATTTAAGTCTTTGATAAAGTCTGATGAATTAGTGAACCATTTCATCTCTACCGTGAAAATCATAACAGAAAATTTATACTGTATGTAATCAATGGAGACTATCATTTTTGGCTTACAAAATGTCGTTAGTTATGCGGCATTGCTCTAATTGAAATTTCTAGAGGACAAATTAAAATTATGACACCAACAATTCCAAAACTAAAGACATTTGGCAAGAACTTTATGACCGATATTTCATATCTAGTTAAACAAATTTAATAATAAAGATGCCTTCTCATTTCTTATATAGATTCTATTTGCTTCCTATTCAAACCACAATTCATCACATGTAATAAGAGAAGTGGGACCAAACACAGATTGAGTTTAGCTTCATGGCATGTACTTGTGTTACTTAGCTTGTTTCATGTGCATTTGCTAACAAATCAATCAATTTTAAATACAGCAATGCATTTAAGGTCACTGCCGTTACTTTGAATGGTACCTTTAAAATCCAACGAACTTTCTCTCACAAAAAATTGATAATCACCTCTCCGATTTGCAAGAAATTCAAACTCTTAGATTTTGTTTAGACAATTTTCATCGGGGGCTTGTACGGAGAAACGGCTTGTTTGATAATTTTGTTAGGTAATTGAGCTTTTTCCCAAAATCATTTCAAGTAATTTGTTAAACAATAAATTAATAGAAAAATTAAATGGAGAATAAATCAATCATAAAACATAATATTTACGTGGAAAACTTCAAATTCAGAGAAAAATCACAGTCGTTGTCAAAAGACAATAAATGAAAAATATTCACTATGTAAAAAATTTTTACAACCACTTTCTCAAAAATAATTTTCTCTCACCCAAACCCCATATTCATAATCTTCAGAAATATTCCTTAACAAAGCAAACTCGTAGAATCCATATTGAGAAGCCAAATACTCCTACAATACATCAACATACTTAAGCATATTTCTCTCTTATGTTGGAAGCTCTCAATGCTTCTCTTGCATTCTCTTGCTTCTCAAATTTGGGATAATGAAAACTTATGAAAGACTCTCCTATTTATAACTAAACAGATATCATTATTCAAACTGCGTTATTGTTCATGTCGCGTTACTGTTCACCACTTGGTCAAACCGTGTTACTGTTCACCGCAATTTTTTTTTCTTTTTTTCTTTTTAATCAATTTTCAACACATTTCTTCCCTTTGATCATTTCATGTCCCTAGACCAAGCATCCCCAAACCGTTTCAACTTACTTTGTTTGATAATTACCCCCACAAAATTTTGGATATCAAATTTCAATAAATTCAAAATTAAATAGTACTTAATCTTTTTTTTTTACTAGTTGGTTCAATTAGTAAAATATTTTTTAATGACAAAAGAGATTTAAATTTCATACGTTGTTTCTTAAATTGATTTAAAAAAGAAATTAGCATTTATACCTAGTCAAAATTCACATTTTACTAAATGTATTTTCTACACCTCTGAAAGACTCAATATACTAATGTTATATTATATGTACATGTTGATTTTGTTTATATGGTTTTCATCAATTTATGATCAACTAGTTTCGTTATCTCTTTTCTGCTTGACTTAATAATTAAGCCAATCTTTTTGGTGATTGATTTGGACATCTATCAATATACCCTGATATTGAAAGTTGCTTCTAAAATTTTCCTAGCCACTTGGCATAGACACTTGTATGGAGTCCCCAGAACTTTGGCCTTATTTATTTAATTAAAATGAAGTCTCAAATCATTGCTTCCCAGCTTCCATAAATTAATTTCTTGAGGATTGAAGATCAACCTTCACCATATGTTCTTCAAGGACTTTATGATAATTTGCACAATATGCTATATATTTTTTTTGTTCTTTATATCCCATCAGCATGGCAACTTCCACACGTCTTTAATGTGAAAATTTATGAATCAATCATGCTAGTTGATGTGTCAAGCTACATGGCACAATGGAAACTAATTGGAAAAAAAAAAATCCTCTTGGAGCCTTTATTTTTCTTCTCTTTAACTCCATTCATGACACATTTTTGACAAAAGATAGTGTAATTATAAAAGCAAGGTTTTTGTCTTGAAAATAAAAGGTTTAAAATTCAAATCGCTCTTGCATGAATGAGGAGAGAATTAGGTTATCATTAAACTAAATAATAATAAAAACAATAAAAAAAGGCATGCTTAAATTTCGAGTTAACTCCTCTTTCTTTTCTAGAGTTGGACTTTAAATTTAAATTGGTCCTCATAATTCTAGAAGTGACTTGATAGATTTTTATATCACTATTTTTATTAGTGTCAAATATTAATTATTTTAAGATAATAAAGAAAAGTTTTTTTTTTCATTTTGCTAACTTATTTAATTAGTGTAATATTTATTTATACAAAGTGAGACTTATTAGATAGGTGGGTTAGATAAATGGAACTAGAATTAACACAAAAGAAAAGGTGTTCAATGTATTATAATATAATTATATACCCCCCCACCCAACACAAAAAAAAAAAAAGTATAATAGCGAAATGAGCCGAAAGCTTAAAAAGAACCCATAGTTTTGTAAAAAGAAAAAATAAAAGGGAAAAAAAATATAACTATTAAGTGTAAAAGTGGGATTCTCCAATATAAAATGAAGAGGACAAGAGGGTAACTTATTTACAGCTAAAAAACAAATGAAAAGAATGGAGTTAGGATCAAAAGGTCGATGCTATAAATAGCAACATAAATTTCCTTCGTCCCTATTAAACTGGAACTACAATTGACTAGAATCCCCGCCCCGAGTCTGTCAGCCTAGTGCCCTAAACTCAACATGCTAGTCTATTCTTTAAAGAGCGAAACATGGGGCCCATTAAGCAGTTTTGAAAAGCCCAAATCAACCAATGATTTGGGCTTGCTTAGCCGCTGGGGACTCCTTTTATTTAGACTAAAAAACTCTTTCTGTGGGCCTTGCGGGTCAAAGCGCGTCTTCTGCACGCTCCATTCAAATTGTTTCATATTTTATCTAGTTTTAAGAGGTGTTTTTCGGTTTAGCTTTATTCTCTCTTTATTTGGACTTTCACTTTCCTGATGTAAAATACAAAAGTTTTTAATTGATGGCTATTCAATAAAAATATAAAAATAATTTAATCTTAATATAGGATGTATCTTGAAAGATAATTTCGTTGGCTCAGTTTTTATTACGTAACAAGAATTTACGAGTTTAAATTAAAAAAAATATTAATTGAGGGAACTATAGTTAGTAAAAAGTATATAGAATTCCATGGAAAACTCAAGTCAAAGGCACTTATGGTTTTTTTTTTTCCTTTCAAAAAAAAAAAAGATGCAATACATTCAAAATTACCTACATTTTTTTAAAAAAAATTTCAAGCTTATCATGCACACACTTGCATTGTCATGGACCATCCCTTATTAACAACTGAAAAATATACAATATCGGATTGGATGGGATCTATCTCATTTCATTTCATATTATTAGATTAAGAATCACTCTAAAAGCATTCATTTAATGCCTCGTGTGCGTCCATTGGCCCCAGAGGCGTCATATTATATTTAAGAGTTTATGCTTACTTTACCTAAGAAGATTATTTTTGTTGGTTAACTTATTTAATCAAAATTGAAAAGGCTTAAATACCACTTTAAGGGTGCAATGCACCGAATGTTAATTAACTTAATGATAGCAATCTATTTATTTATTTTAATGCATATCTTGTACAATATCCCACATGAAATCTAATGATTGTCATAATTATAATATAATTGCGAAATGCTCTTTGGAATCTTCATTGATGTCTCTAACATGTGATTCATTTTGTAGTTAGCATTAGATTACAAAATACAAGCCCTCAAAGGCATAAGTTACCACCACCATCCATTGTGAAATAATTCTTGCGGCTATTTTTGTCAACAAATTATTATTTTACAAGATATTTCATCTCTTAAAATGATGCTAATACGATTAGTAGGGCCATTAAACATGGTGGTTTCATCATGCATAACGAGGCATAAAATAGTATTAAAATTGATCATTAAAAGTTTCGTTAAACCATAATCTTCTCTGAAACAACAAAAGGATTTTTCGAAAAGATTATGTTAACCCCACTTAGACTCCCTCATCAAAGGCACCCATTCTTCCACTTTTTTTTTGGCTTGCTTATCATAGCCTCAATCTTTCCTAACTTCATATCTCACCGATTTTGATTTTTTTTTAATAAATAAATTAATGTCGTAGGTATTTCACTCTTCTACGATATTCTTACCATATGCATACATTTTTCTTATGATTGATTGAAACACACACAATGAAAATAAAGCATCTAATTTTTTTTTTTAATCAAAAAATAATATTATGCTTATTTAATTGAGATTTATTATGTTAATAATTTATTGTTATGCGTAAGGTTTATTCGTTATCCATTAATTGGGTTTGTATAAATAATATTTTAATAAATAATAATAAAATTAATTAAACCATAATAAAATAATAAATTATCGATGTCACATTAATTGAGATACAAATCAAATATTTAATTGAAATGAACATAACATTACTTAATATGCGAAGATCAACGTTGATCACACAACAAAGTGGAGTACAATTCAAAAATCAGCTTTGAAAATCAGAGGAAACAGATTAGGATCGCAATAATATATGTTAATGCAATATGAGTAATGTTCAACAACGTGAGTAGAAAACTAATTTCTTTCTACTACTTCCAAAATTTTGTAAATTGGAGTGATATTTATTACCCGCCGCCGGTGATCTCACAAGAATGTTGACTTTACGAAATAAATTTGAAGCTCTTGCACACTGTTATTATATAATATTATCTTTGTGATGTAGAAATAATTAACCATTTACTACAATTACTATTGAAGTTCAAAAGTATGACGGCCAAAAAAAAAAAAAAAAAATCGATAGATTGACCCTAATATGATCATGTAGAACTAGATAAGAGCATGAATAATTATGCCGATAATTAATAATTAATTTGTAGAAATCGGTGAACGCGTGCACATTTCAACACATTAATTTTTTGTTAAAGGAGTCTTTAGATTTTGCTAACTTGACAATCTTCAGCAGATTAATAATAATAATATTATCTTTGATTAGACCGAAAGCATTACAGAACAATCTTCTTAAAGTGGTATATTATTAAAATTCCCTTGTTTAAATTCATCATTTATTGTTTTCTCTGTTTGTTATCTTCAATCGAATACTATGGATTTAGAGTTAAAAGAGTAACGTTTAAGGTTTCATCTATCTGCCATTTGATTTAATCAAATCCAATTAACAGATAAAAAATTAAGTGTAAAAATTTAAAGTAAGGGGAACCCCACCCATTAATTAATTTAATTAGATAAAAATCAAATCAATCAAATCCATGATGGTTTGAAGTGGGAAGAACTTATTAAAAAAAAAAAAATGGGGCGAAAGCAACTCACTTTGAAAGTACTTAAGTAAAGCTAAAAACCCTACTAATATAATATATAGTAAATATGTAAAACGAAGAGAAAGCAAAAAATTAAACAAGTGTCTAATGTGACAAGGTTCAACAAAAGTATAAAAATAGGTCGTAACTTCTTAAGTGGTGCTTCAAAAAGGAGATTGAGAAACTGAAAGTGGTGAAAACGCAATATATATAAAATAAAATAAATAAAAAAAGTTTCTAGCTGTAGCTAAGCTAATTAACAGATTACGTATGCTTTCTTAGAAAGGGCTTCTTTAATAATTACTTGAATAATTTTTGTCTTCATTCTTGCCTTTTGTTTTATTTTATTTTTTCTAAATCTTTTCCAAAAGCACTTTTATGATTATCAACGGCAGTGGGAACATTGGAAATTTGAGAGCTTTCGTAGACAAAATGAGCAAATAATTATATAAAATTTTGAAACACTCGGTGGTTGACTCATAGTTTAAGATAAAGTACTGGTTAATTCACAAAGAAGTTTGATGTCTTCTTCTTCTTCTTCTTCTTCTTCTACAAGCCCTATTTTATTCCTCAGTATTTTTTTTTTCAATTAAACTGAAGGCATTTTCAGAAAGATGCTTGAACATAATTAAATGTTATTGGGGACTTAGGGTCCAACCATCTCTCTCAAAAAACTAACTTATTTCAACTTACTACTTCCCTTTACAGGAATCTTGGACACCAAACTTTACTTATTTTCTCTAACGTAATTGAGTGCATTACAGTTTGACTATCAAAAATCTAACTCTGATACCACATATTAATAATAGTTTAATAAGGACATCCTTATTTTAATAAAATAAAACACAAAATTAGTTATATAATAAAAATTGAAAAAAAAAAAACACACACACACACACACACAATTTTTAGGTTTAAAATGCCTCAATATGCAAACAATTAAGAATAAAGGATGGGTGCATGAGCTTAGGTTCCTTGGCACTTAAGAATAAATGCTACAGAATTTTATTCAATTGCTGTTGAATCCAAAAATACTTTCTAAAAATTGTTTTTTTAACCCCATTAACTAATAAATTATTAGTTAAAATTATATTCACAAGGAATGATGCTTAATAAAAAAATCCCAAGATACGGTAGGTTTTGTTTAATTGTTTTGATAATGGCTTTTGAGAAAGTGGACCATATCATCCATAGCCTACACAGAAAGCTTTGTGGGTTCTTCACAGCAAGCCATATGATTACAAACTTACTATAAAATAAGTTCAAAAAAGATCTTTTTAAAGTCCTTTTTCAAACAAACACAATTAGCACTTTATATTCCATCAAGAATCATTGTGCACAATTGATCATCTCTTTGATTTGACATTTTATATAAGAAAAAAAAACGCAAATAGAATTGTTAAAAAAAAAAATTACAAATCAAAAGCAGTAATCGAACTCTTGAGCTTGAGGCAAAATTCCACAAGTCATGGCTATATAACTAAATTTACAATGACACAGAATCAGTTGTGGGTCATATCTTCCACCTTCAGAGAACTTTGTTTTATAATTTGTGTTCCTACAAGTTCAAAATTTGATTAGACACAAGTGGGGGACTTTTAACTTTTTCATGATTTAAAACCAATTATAAGTCACTAATAATATCATATATCACTTGAAGTGAACTTTACTACTAGCTCATCGTGAATTTTTTTATTTATTTTTTATTGTGTATTTAGAACACAGCTGTTTTGAGATACGGCGGCCCTCATTTTTTTGGTTATTGATAATCACAGATTTTATTACGCACTTCTTCTTCTTCTTCTTTTTTTATTACTAACCCTTATTATTATTATTATCTTTTGTAATATACATGATATATCTTAAGTTTAGGGTAAAAACAAAACAAAAAAATTGAAAAATGTAATCGTAAATTTGCAGTTTTGAAAGAAAGTCGCAGTTGTTGTTGTTGTTGTTATATATGAGTTTTGCTTGCATATAATAAGATATATGCGATAATGTGAAAGACTATCCAAAGTACAGTAAGCCGCTCTGAAGATAATATAAAACAATAATCTGAAAATTAAATAATTTAGGAACCCTAGCGAGTTTAAATTTCGTCTTAGCTATCCCCCACAATGATAATAAAAACAATAACATCCATTAGTTGTTAAGAAATTTGAAAGAACTAAGCGTCTAATCATCTAATAAAAAGTATTTCCATTTTCCTTTTGCATGCAGTGGGCATATGCACGCATTGGAATAAAATTTTAGAATGCAGAACTTTTATATTTTGATATCCAATATTTATAAAGTTTTAAATTAATTAATTATTGATCTAAGTACAATTTTAATATTGTTTATCATTGATCAGGATGAAATGTGAGAGCATTATTTTTACTTTCTGAAAGCATTGCATGAATTTCGTTTTATTCGGTCTTTTACGCATGAAAGCATGCATGTATATATTACGCACTACGACGGCACAAAAACTTCTTTAAATAAGTTATAAATTTGAAAAGCATATATATAACATATAGCCGCCTTTGTTTTTAATTTGCTAGGGTTGCTTTTTCTATAATTATTTTTACGGTATTGATAGAGCCACACCTATTTTGTACAAATAAGTGTGTACAAATTAATGTAGCACGAGAAAATTGATTATATAAAATCATCATAAGTCTATAATAATTAAAAAAAATAATCATTATCACTTTTCATCCAATCTCTTTGTAACATCAGTTTGTACAAAACAGTTTGTGACCATATCATTATTGTTATTTTTAAGGCCTTGATCTATAGAATGAGGAGATTAAGAAAAATAATAATAAATGAAATATAACATGTAATTAGATTATGTTTACTTAATCTTTCAGAAATTAGAAATTTATTTCTTAAGGAACCATCTGACGTGACGTTTTCTATTTCTTTCAACGTTAGTTATATTCACTACAATTTTCAATAATTTTATATATTATCCTTGCAGTAATATTAAGTATTGGATTAAGGCATAATGGCCAATGAGGTAATTAACTTCTAAGCCTGTTATCTATTTGGGCTGTGGTTCCGCTTCATGCTTTTGGCATTGTTAATTAGTACTGCCAATAAGATTATACTTGCATGCTTTAACTTGATAACCACCTAAAGAAGTTCTATTCAATGAGAAAGTAACCCTTCTAATAATTGCAATTAAAAATAAAATTTGCTAATTCAAGTGCCTCTAATCACCATTGAATCATTTTTTGCGATATAATTCTTGGATTTTGAATATATTACTTATGCTTAGGTATAATATTTTATGGTCATAAATACCATAATTTTTTTTTATAAACCACCTATCACATACGAGTCAAAATTAGACATACTTCTAAATCATTGAAATTCAATTAAGCTAGGATTAAATTTCTCACTTTTCTGTGATTTTTATTTTTGCGATTAGAGTTCAGTTTGTTTGATTTCACTTGTTGCCATTAATACTTACAAATTATGTGAAAAATGATTAGAGATTTGCAAAAAAAAAGAAGAAAAAATTAATGTTGGTACATGATATGAAATTTATTTCAAATTCCAATCATTTTACACTCAACTAAACAACCCACCCACAAAGATATAATTTACACAACATGAGCATGCAATCACAATGAGAATTGGAAAACCAACCGCCCCACCTATATTGGTTTGCCAAATTACCCACCCATCACTAAGATTAATTGACTTGGTTATAAAAACAAAATTTTTTCTTTAATGAGTGGATGACACTAATCCACAACAAACAAAACAAAAGGGTGATTTACAAAGTCTTAATTAATCAAAAACAAATAAAAGGCAAAAAAAAAAAAAAGATTAGTGGGAAAAAGGAAGTTGTGTAGATGCAAATGAAATTGGCTTACAGGTGAGACTTAAAGAGAAAAAGAAAGATAGTGCACTAGGCTGCCCACCATTGGAATTGAGATAGGATTTGAAGGTGGGATATCATAAAGGTTTTAAAAAAAGAAACGCTAAATGCCAAACTTTTTCTCTTAAAATCAAATGGACGGCTTGCAACTAACTACAATGACCAAATCTGTGGGTTCTAACCACTTGTCCAATGGCTTTTTATTTCATTAATTTAGCATTAATTAATTAGCTTCCAAAACGAAATTTTTTGCCTACTTTGAATATTAATACAACTACTTTAAGGCAGTGTTTAAAAAGTGATTATGTAAGAAGCCTTTTATTTGATAATTTATTTAGTTAAATCATGAAAAAAAAAATCTTCTAGTCTGTTTCATGCATACATCATAAGGTGGGACTATTTAAACTACCAAATTTCTCTTTACACCTATTTTTTTAAAAAAATTATTATTAAAAATTTAAAAGTTAAAAAAATCTTAGAATTACCCTTTACTAACTACTTTCTCTCTCTACCTTATTCCATATTCCATTTCTACTCTCACGTTCTACAAACTAAACATTTAATTTCACTCTCTTTTTAATTTATTTTTTTGGCCTTTATTAGTATATCATGATCTATATTTCATACTTTCTATATATAAGAAATTTTTCTTGTATTAATGCTTTTGTGTTTGGTAAAAATTAATTTTTTTGATATTCATTAACTTTAATGGCTGATAAAAAATTGTTGATATTCATTTTTAAATGGTAGGTTTTATTCCTCTTAGTTAGTGATATTAATTCTCCAAAGCTAAAAGAATATATTTAAATGAATTGATGAGAATTTGTGACATTGAGAAGAGAAAGAGAAAAAAAGATTAATTAAGTATATATATTTTTTAAATTATTTAGATTATAAATTTTTAATTAAAAATAGGATATAAAGAAAAAAAAAAAAACAGGGAGTCCATATGCTTGTAAAAAGCATACCTTTTAATTTTAAACACCCTTTTATGTGCATCCGCTGATTGAATTTGCTGGACAAGTACGCGACAAAAACTTGGACTCAGGCCCTGTCTTTTGACGGACATTGGATTGCAAATGAAATACGAAGCCCAAAATCGGAAACACGGGCCCATGGAACATAAATATCTACTTTCGAGAGTTTTACTAGTTACTAAACCAAATTGAAAATAGAATCTCCTAAACCAAATACCAATTGATTCTCAAGGGTTTCACAACTTACTTTTAGCTGATTTTATTATTACTTGTTAAATGCAAGTAGTGAAGATGCAAGTGGCATCATTCTCTATCTTCTTGTCACATTTGTCTACAAACCCTGAATATTAAATGCATGTTATTATTTATTTTCCTATTTTAATTTATTTTCTCTTCTAAATTTCACATCTTTAGAATAAGGGTGTGTTTAAAAATGAGATATTAGAACTTTTAAACTGCAGCTGCTGTAGATTAAAAGGTATAGTTGTGGAGTAGAAGGCACAAATGGTGTTTGATAAAGTTTAATAACTGGGAAGTGGAAGTTGGTGAATATTTGTAATAATTAATTTTAAATAACATTATTTTTATTGTTAACTAATCAAATTATTTTTTCATACTTTGAATTAATATGTTAACTTATGATTACTTTTATTACTCTGAAAAATTAAATCAATATTTAATTAATCAGTTTTATTTTTTTGAACAAGTTGTAATAAAGAGTTTTTAAAACAAAATAATTTTAAAATGAAAATAAATATATTATAATTTTACACATTGATTAAATAAATAGATTATACCAAATATGTCTAATAAAGATTGTACAACATAACATAATAAAACTAATTACAAAATGTAATTAATTAAAAAATTCTTATAAATATTTCCATTATCATGCCTCCATTAAACTTGCAAGAATGCCATCTCTCAAGATTATTATATCTTGAGCTATGTTATCAATTGTATTATTATATTAAAAACAATATTTATGATTATATATAAAATAATAATTATAATTATAATTCATTTAACAATAATTATATTTTTTAATTAAATGGAGGTTATTTTGAGAATTTAATATTATTGGGGCGAATTCATACTCTAGGATTTTAATAAATAAAAGAGTATAAGGGGTTAAACGAAATTTTACATTTAAAAAAATTTATAATATTCATAAATAAAATAAAATAGCATAAAGTATAAGGGGCTAAAAGAAATTTTACATGCTGAGTGTACGTTACATTACATGTAACGTAGGCGGACCCTATAACTTTATTCATGAGATGCAATATTGCTTATATGTTCACTAACACTATAACTTGACTCATCCGTTGTTTGATCAAAATGATCATGATTTTGTGAATATCTTTAATGTAATTATGTAAAGCCATGGTAGGAATAACTATCTTCATTTGCTTCTTAAATGTATAACTTGACATATTTCATAAAATATTCCATGTATTCTTCCAAATCTCAAAAGTATGCTCAATAACACTTCTCAAGCAAAAGTGCTTGTAGCTGAACAATAACTATCTTCACTTGCTATGGTAGGAATAACTATCTTCACTTGCTTCTTGAATGTATAACTTGACATATTTCATAAAATCTTCCATGTATTCTTTCAAAACCCAAAAGTACGCTCAATAACACTTTTCAAGGAAGAGTGCTTGTAGCTAAACAATTCTTTATGACAGTAAAATTCATGAAGATGATACCTTTTACCTTTATATGGTCTCAAGTATGAGAATGGTCTATTTCAGAATCACATCAATGACAACTATTGGTGTCAAAATTGTATTGATGAGAATTGCCGATATCGGAATCATGTTGATGAAAATAGTGTTTTAGGGTTCGTTTCCTAAAAAAATTGATTTGAAATTAAGTTAAAAAGTAAGATGATAAAATTCAAATTAAATAATATGTAACAGTAATTTTGTAATTTAATATACAATTGATAAAAAATCGTTTAAATCCTAATAATTGAGTTTTGATAGTCCAACTGCTACGCATTACTTCGAAACGCACCCTAAAAAACATCGACTTTACATTTATTCTGCAACCAATTTTGGTTCAAAACTAGGTATGGCAATGGGGAGGGGAGGGGACCAATCTCTCCGTACCCATCCCCGATATTTTACGTATATCCCTGTCCCCGTCAGAATTATTTAAGAGAATCACCATCCTCTCTCCGAATAATAACAGGGGATCCCCGAAGTCCCCGATCCCCGAATAACTAATACATTTTTTTTTGTGTTCGATTTTGAGTTAATCATATTAAAATAAAAAATTCAAATAAAAGTAAAGTTCGAAATATATCTTACATTAATATCCATTACAAAAGTCACATACATTAAATTAGTAAGTAACGCAGCATGCAAGGGATACAAACTATCATGAATAAATTAATAGTCTAATACAAAATTGTTACAAATAAAATCAAATTTAGATTCAAAATTAATTTTTCAATGGTGGCGTGGGCACTTTATAAATGTAGACTATTTCCTTTACAGCACAATAGTTAAGTCGAAGGAAATCAAGAGCAAATATTAGATTAGATTAGATATTTAAATTGTGATTTGCTGTGGGCAATTATAACATCTAAAAATAAATAAAAAATAGATTTAAGTTTAAAATATTTAATGAATATTTAAATTAAAACAAAAGTTTTGAGCTAATAGAATCTGTCCGGTCTTTTTAATGTCCTAAATAATTTTTTTTACCAATACTTATAATTATATAATTCAAATTTTATTATTTATTTACTACTAATTTTAAAAAATAAAAATTAAATTAAAATTAAAATAGAGAAATGGGTAGGGGATGGAGATTTCACCTCATCCTCGAATAGAAAATTGGGTAAAAAAATTTCTCCTTCTCTATTTTGAATAAGAAATCGGATTTAAAATTATCCTCATATCCTCTCGAATGAGAAAAATTTCCAAAGATACCTATCCTCATGGATATTTTTGCTATCCCGATTCAAAATCTGAAGATTGATAGTACAAAGAAATTCAATCCAATTGGCAAATGGTAAACGATCATTAATGAGGGGATAGTGACGTTATCATATCTTAAGCTTTTGTGTTTCCTCCGGTAAGGTCAAAAATGATATTTTACTAATCAACTTAACGATCCTAAAGAAAAATTAGTAAAGTAGTAGCCCGTCGAGAATATATATAGTAAAATTATAAACTATTATACTACAATACTTCCTACATTAAATTTGATATTTTATAATTTTTAAAGTAATCAAACCATAATAATCTTTGTGCTTGATAGGTTTTTAACCTTTCTTTTTTTCAAATGACAAAAAAGAAAAGAAAAGAAAAGAAAAACGTTGTATGAAGTTAGCAACACACCTGACGTAATCTTTTTCTTTTCCCTTTTTTTTTTGATGTCTTATTTGAGTCACCGAACGCATGGAACTTTTGTCATTCCTAACACCATAAATTGCATACTCGTACACTGTGGTGGTTGAAATTATAATACAACGGCAATTCCATAATTGCCGTACTGAGCAGAGGCCTATTTCATACTAATAAATCATATACGAATCTAGTTTGAAGCAATGTTGTCACTTGCCACCACTTGCCACATAGCTTTCATTCATCATCCATGCAAATCCTAACAACTATTCCGGTTCTAAATTTCATCTCTTATGCATTTCCCACCACTTAATAATAGGCGTCTTGGATACTGCTTTTTCATTAAATGCTTGGGACACAAGCTAAAAATTGACAATAACAGCACAAACAAGAATACATACATATTTTTTCCCCTCCAAAGAAAAATAGAAATATTAAGAATCATAAGATACCCGAAACTTGAATTTAGTATAAGTAGTTTGCAGGTAATTCAAGCATCCACCAAATATGGGAGCAAATATCACATGTTACGGGCATAGCTTCTAGAATGTGCTATTATCGAATTGATTTATATAGGTTCCGATAGATAACTAAAACAATAGATGTCAGTATGAAAGTCCTTAAGTTCATTAATTTTAAATGTAATAATGCCCATAATGATATTGATGCTCACCTTCAACTCCTACTAAACTACAATAAATAGGGTAGTTGTTCGATAATTTGACCACTTTTCCTCAATTCATTAAACATATCAGCAGACTGAAAGTTATTTTGTTTTGATGGAGTGGGCAATATCTTCAAATTCAAATTGAACACAAATTTGCCAATTCTTACTTGTTGACAAGTGCAGGGATGAAACCGCCCTCTCTTTAGACCATCCACCTGTCTGATTGAGTACAACTGCATTTAAATCAGCAAGCCAGTGGCAGTTGAGGATATTAAACCCGTAGTGACTGTTGCTGATGATATGACATTTAGTCTGCAACATTTCCCTTATAAATGAAGCTACCCATTCGCTCTTGTTAGCATGAAAGCCTAGGTTTTAGCTTACATACTATCTTGTATTCTGAGTGTCTTTTAAACATACTCAAAGCTATAATGGAGTTTCGCTTGTTGCCCATCCTTGCTTTCCTCAGTGTAAGCTTCTACTCACTTGCATGGTCCTGATTGCTGAACAAACAGCTTCCCTTGGAATTCTGCATTTGCCTCTCTTTAATAGGTTATTTATTCTAATAAGATTTTGGACTGACTTGTCTTGCAGCTAGCACTAGTGGCAAGTCATGCTGCCATTTCTCCTGAGCTTTACTGGAAAACTGTACTGCCAAATTCCCCGATGCCAAAAGCTGTCAAAGATCTTCTACAGCCAGGTCAGAATTTTCATGTCCAAGCACTCTCTTACATCAATTTAATTGTAGTAAAAAATTAGTTTTATGCACTTCAAATCGGAGATATGAAAATTTCAGTCATAAAAGAATTTTGAGATTACTAAGTTAAGTATGAGGAAGAAAAGCATACCTGTTAAAGCCAGGTAGATGTCAAAAATGTGGAATATATTTTCTTAGCGTGTTCCCACCAAAATTTCAGCGGCTCAAAATCTCGTTCAGGAGAAGAAATTTGCCGTAGATCCACCGTTTATGAGACTACCCCTTAGTCTGTATTAAAAGGTCTCTTCTAATATTGTTACTATATTTGCAGATGTGCTGGAAGACAAAAGCACCTCTGTCAACGTAGGGAAGGGTGGTGTCAATGTGGATGCAGGGAAAGGAAAGCCCGGTGGTGGCACCCATGTGAATGTTGGGGGTAAGGGCGTTGGTGTAAACACTGGAAAGCCTGACAAAAGAACCAATGTTGGTGTTGGCAAAGGAGGAGTATCCGTAAGTACAGGACACAAGGGAAAGCCAGTTTATGTTGGAGTAAGCCCATTCAACTATGTATATGCTGCAAATGAGAACCAACTCCATGATGACCCGAATACAGCTATTTTCTTCTTGGAAAAGGACTTGCATCCTGGCATGAAGATGAACTTGCACTTCACTCAAACTTCAAATGGAGCAACTTTCTTATCTCGCCAAGCTGCCAAATCAACTCCTTTCTCGTCTGACAAATTGCCTGAGATCTTTAACCAGTTTTCCGTGAAACCTGGATCAGTTGAAGCTGAAATAATGCAGAGCACAATCAAAGAGTGTGAAGACCCTGGCATTAAAGGAGAGCAGAAATATTGTGCAACTTCACTGGAGTCAATGATTGACTTCAGCACTTCTAAGCTTGGAAAGAGTGTTCGGGCAATTTCTACAGAGGTAAAAAAAGGAACTAAGATGCAGACATATACAATCGCAGCTGGAGTGAAGCAGATGGTAGCCGACAAATTAGTAGTGTGCCATAAGCAGAACTATCCATATGCTGTATTCTACTGCCATGCAACACAAACCACAAGGGCTTACATAGTTCCCTTGGAAGGTGCTGATGGAACAAAAGCCAAAGCAGCAGCAGTCTGCCACACAGATACATCAGCATGGAACCCCAAGCATTTAGCTTTTCAAGTGCTCAAAGTTAAGCCAGGAACTGTTCCTATATGTCACTTCCTTCCTGAGGATCACATTGTCTGGGTTCCCAATAAGAAGACTGGAGAATAGAATTTGATCGTCTTATCCCATCTACTTAATCAGCAGAGTTTGAATCAGTCAGTTCAAGCAGTTATCCATTTAGTTGTACAATAATTTACTTTGAATACCCAGTTCAATTTGTTATGCATACATTAAGCTTGCTGTACTTCAAAACTTGTGTGCCTAGCAGTTATCTTATCTACTTATGGAGCTATCTTCAGAGTCTTACTTTGCGGCTGGCTGGTGAATCTATTAGAAATCCCTGTGATTACATGAATCAAATAAATATGATCATCCCATGAACAAACCATCATTGAAAAAATTAGAAATTAAAAGCCATACATTACTATAGTAGGTTTCTCGTTACCATTTGAGAGTGTGAAATTCTCAGTTGTTTGATCAAAATTGAAATAGTAACAGGGTTATTACAAGAATAATTTCATTTTAGAATAAGTTTCACAAAAGCTATATGGTAATTAACTTGATATGGAAAACTATATGGTCATTAGCTTGATATAGAAAAATTAAATTAATAACATTCCATCAATTGTTTGCCCGTCAAAGTGTTGTAAATCACAGGTCATAAAATAAGTAAAGGCCAATCCAATTGCTTTGTTAATCCAAAAAAATAAGTGAGTAACCACCCTGAAAAAGACACAATGGGAAGGATGGTCATACCTGCTGACAAATGTAACCAAATCTGCATCCACCACATCATCATTCTGGTTGGCAAGCACAGTGTCCCAAATGAAAAATATAAGAACAAATATTGTGTCTTCAATTCTTTCCACAACTCTCAGTTGTTTGAAAATGGAGAGCAAACAAACTGCAATTTTAAGTTTCATGACAGAGTCAGACAGCTGTATAACAATTATGGAGATGATGCCTGTGACCAAAGTTAATAGGCATTTTAATCACCATGCAACAAAAGAAACCATAAGATATTTACATTCTATCCTTCATAAATATATGAAACTAACAAACAAATCTGTATCAAAAGTTAAATTGCATAATTCTATTGCAAAATTAGAGGGATGTAATGTCAGTTTCAAAACCAAAAATTGCATAATTCTATTACAATATTAGAGGGATATAATGTTAGTTTGAAAACTAATAAATTTATTAGATAACATAATAAGTAACAAGGCCTGGAGCATTGGATAGATCCCATTCATGAGTAGACAGACAGCTAATTGGTAAGGATTATGCACTGTACAGTATACAAGGGTGAGCCACAATAAAGATACCTGATCTATTCAGATGCCTAATATAAAATACTCCACTATGCTTGGCATGCCAAGCAATTAACAGCACACTACGTGGTTAGAACACATTGATACTTGAAAACCTTTTGGCAGTTGCAGGAGCAATAACCACATTCGACAACACTATGCTAATGCTCACCGTACTACAAAATAAGGGATGTAGACAGCTTGGTGATGCTATTATTCAACAAAATTTAATAGAACTTCAACCGACGACTCTCATCACCTTCTCTGCTAAGGACAAACAGATATTCGTCTCCGCTATAGGTTCTTTCAAGACCTTCTCTGATGGTGAAATGGGGGAATCCACTAGAAACAAGCACCCTACCTCAGTAACATTTTATTAACAGAACATATAAGTTGGCTGCCCTGCAAATTAGAAATAAGTTTGGAATCAGATAATCTTAACTGTTATAAACTGGATTTGCAAGTTAAAATATCGTAAAAAACTTAATTCATCACATACATTAATCTCAATCTGCACTTTCTATATCATGAAACATCTTTTCAGTCATATAGAGGCATCTATGTGTGCTACAATCGGGCACAACATTGTTATAGTTATCAGCTTGAAAAGGCTCCAAAGAACCCCATGTACTTCCAACTTGGATTTTGACGAGTAAAGGAACTGAAAACAAAGTAAAGCAAGGTGAACATAGTCCTCAAAATGGTAAGATGTATTAAAAAGTAATGATGAATGCGCACCAAGAAGCAAAGCAGCACTTTCCATGCACTTTTGTACCAATGACACAGCTTCCTTAATCACAGAAGGATCAACTTCTAGTACCAACTCATCATGTACCTAAACAGCAATCATCAAGAGAGTCAATAAAATTCATCTCAAAGGTTAGCATGTAAGTAAGTTAAAGCAGAGACTTGCTGCACAAATAAATTTAACAGCATGAATATCAACTCAGAAATTTTCATGCTTGTAATTTATCAATTACGCATCCCAAGAATTAATCGTATACAAGTTTCTACCGGAAGAAAAGAATAGTAGTCAAAGAAAGAAAGAAAAACCATCAATTTCCAGAAGTAACCTGTAAAAGAAGTCGGCAGCGGCCCTTCAGCATCTGGAAGTTAGCTGCAAGTGAAGAGTCGGGCTTATAAACTCCTCCAACAATAATAGAGTGGATATTTATCATCGCAATCTTGATAATATCGGCAGCGGATCCCTATTAAAAGCAGTCATCAGCTCAAGACTCTTACGGTCATACACTGATCAAGCAATACCCACTTTCCAACCCCCAATCCCTGGAGCAGAAAAAGGAAAACTTTATACCTGACAAATAGAATTCACTGCTTGCCTCTGGGCCTTTGACTTCTCCTTATTGTTCCCAAATTTTATTTTTGACAAGAAACGCTTTCTTCCCTTAAGGGTTTCCACATAACTGAATCCAAGTACAAGATATCAGCAAAGTCATAACGTCGATGAAAATAACATCAGCCACAAGAATTTTAAGCAAGTGATCACAAACGTGTTTTTTCAGATTTAATGGTCACAATACTTTTATGGTCATTTAAGTTACCAAGGTAAATATTAATGACAGAAGTCTGAAACAGTGAAGATAATCAGATGCCTCACCCTTTTTTATGGCAAGATGACACCGCTACATGAAGCCAGGAAGCAACACCAGGAAAAGAACTTTTGAAGCTTTTAATTTTTTCTTTAGCTTCATTAGAACTGCAATTCAGTTGTTCTGAAAGGGTATTAGGACCCATTCCATAAAGAATGCCGTATATCAACCTTTTAGTTTGATCCCTCTCATGAGAGCCAACAGAATCTTCTGACCTTCCAGTCCATCTTGCTGCAATCATGGTAAAAACATCACCATGTGGTTTACTAAGGAGGCCTATCAATGCAGGGTCTTTAGAAAAGTGTGCCATTAGCCGCAATTCTATCTGAGAATAATCTGCTGCTAGCAATATCCAATTCTCCTGCAAGAAAAATGTAATCAATAATATGCGTACCAACACCCTCCCCCCCCCCCCCCCCCCCCCAAAAAAAAAAAAAATCCAAGCAATTTATCACTAAACTCATAACATTTATATCATAACAATCCCGAAGAAAGAATCATTCACTATGCAATGCCCCTTCTCCCTCACCCTGCTGCCCTACTCTTAACCTTTTCATTTTTCTAAAATTCAACACTATCTTAATATCTCACACTTGCAGAACCACCTAAGCTGCAATCAGCATAAAAGTTAGGCCCTGTACCAGGACCATCAGTGTTTATACCAAACCCTCCTTTCATTCTCTAATAAGCACCTGGCCGTATTCCTTTGTCTTTCCCACACTCATGCTTCATTGTAGTTGATTCATGCACTTCAATTACAGTTTCTCATTTACTTGGAATTTGGTATATTATATTGTTAAGCTTCCATTTCTGTAACAGAAAGGATGAGTTACAAACTTTTGTCAAGGGGGCTTAGCCAAAAGTCTACCAAACTAGTGTTCATTAGCATAAACAATAATCAATTCACCTTCAAGTTTTAAAATTCACTTCCGCTCAACCCAACGCATACATACCTTAATCCTAAAAAAGTTGAGATAGCTACATAAACCTTCATCTCTGTTTTTCCAAATTGAAGACAATATGCATACACACACACACACACACACTCCATGGAGCTTTTTCCGATAACTTTTTTCGAATGATTTGTTTAGTTCACATCCCATAATAAGGTAACTAAAAATACTTTACCTGTGAAGGAATGAAGAAATCACGAGCATTAATTTTACAATGATCAACCTCGGCATTCCCTCCATATATATCCTCATTACTCATTTTGAATTCAACCATGTGCTCAACACACTGCATAATCCAATAAGAATAATTACAGTACTAATAATAACATAAAATCTCATCACACCTGACGAAAAAGTTCAACTAGCAAACAGAAAGATAAAATCAGTGAAATAAGGCCCAAACCTGAAGATTAGGTTCCTCCATTGAGAGCCGACCAGTCGCCGTTGATGTTTGGAGCCAATGGCCATGTAGTGTATATTTTTGTGTACTCATAGATATCCTAGCCAGTGAGCAAATTGACCCCAGAGTACAATTTAAGAGCTTTGCCAAGGTCCGATGCTCTTTAATGACTGGAACAATAGGATGCTCATGCCTGGAGAGAAACCAAATCTATTTAGTATACATGGCTCAGAAAAATTGAGAATGCATGACGACTAAAGGGTAGAAAATATTACATCCAATGATCATTAGTTGGAGGAAACAGGGACAATCCCACATCACATTTTTTCTTGCAATGAACATTGCAGTGAGAAAAACGATCAAGCTAAGAATGAGACTAAAAGAAACAGTTGCCTGGTATTTTTGGAAATTATTAAGAAAAAGGTTCCCTCAAAACATCTTAGATAGACAATTTTTTTCTTTTTTGGAGATCAGCTTATGCCTCCTTTATGCAGTATAGGAAGAAAAATAAACAATTCTCCCTCTATACCTTAATAGATCCAAACAATGCTTGTCAGTACTTGGATGTTGTTTCCCTTTATTGTGCCCTTCCGGTATCGGAAGCTTCAAGTGCCCATACAGGACATTTGCAATATCTGCAGCTGTATACAATGAAAATTTCATACCAGCCAGTGTGTAAGCCTTCTTCTCAAGATACCTTAGCTTTTTCTGCAACAAATTGCGTGCCCGAAGACATCCCTCCATGTCAACCCCTATTCCCCAAAGCTCCATATCTGCTAGAACATTAACCTAGCATGCAAAACCAATTGTCATACTAGCGTCATTTATTTATAAAGCATCATGCCAGCTAAAGAATGAAATTATTTTGTTAATATGATTCAAAAGTTTCAGAACAATTCATTAGTACTCAGAGTATGTTGTTAAGTATAGATTCACAACCAACTTAAGATTTTGCAAGCATCTATGCTAAACCAAACACGCACAAACCACGAAGAAAATATGTGAGGACAAAATTAGACAATTGAGATTAATTGTGCAACAGATGGGGCTTATTTTCACCAGGAAGCAGAAAATATTCATTATTAAAAAGATTGCCAGCGTTAATGGTCTAATATCATCCAATAATCGTATCAACTTCCATTTGGACTACCTGTCAACTAGTCGCTCCAATTGGATAAGCATCCATAAACTTACAGTATGCCCTGGTCAGATATTATCCTCTTAGAAACTCATAACAAGAAGCACTAGAACTCACCAAGGGGACTTCAATGTTCAGAAGTGCTTCAATAAGTTCTTCAGAAACAAGTAACTTCCAAAGGACAGAACATAGGGCTCGTGTTTGAGCAACCCGACGGCAGCAACCATTATGTGCAGCTCTCCGCATCTGATTTTTCCACCGGCCACTTCGATTAGCGGCTGCAGCAGCCTCACTGGATAATCTTTTCTTAACTTCCTAAGTAACCATTATCACAGCCTTAGAAGCCATTTTGAACAATTATAAAGAAGTGCTACTTGAACAACAACGATAACATCATTTATACTTGTGAATTTCTTCCAAGAGAAAGAATAAAAGTACTTTGGCATTGTACAAAATAACTAATCTCCTCAAAACAACTTGCAAAATTTAGTTTCATTACTAAATTTGTTAATAGAAACAAAAATTACCTTCTCCAGGTTTGGATTTGAACTTCTTTCATCATCTGGCCATAGAATCCACGACACAATGCACATGTCAATTCCATCTTTTAAATGAACCGGAGATAACAACAAGAATGAGCTGCCTACAATTTCAAGACCCAAACTTGTTCCCACAAGATTAAGGCCACCAAATCTCTGAATGGAAACTGCAGCATGTTTAAGCACCTGAATCTGAACTTTCATATTCCAAGTAAATTTTCTAACATCTCTCTTCTCCATTATTTCACCAATTCTTTTCCACCTCTGTTTTATCATCTCCAACTGATGTTCGGGAGTTAGAACATTCTTATCACTAGATCCATAAATAAGCAACCGATCCTTTGTTCTGTGGTCAGACCATAGATCCTTCGGCAGATTGACATAGTACACAGGGGAATTTTCCCAACAGACTGCTAAACCATGAATCTCAAACAGGACACCAGAATTTGCTTCTGAATGTTTATCGTAGTGGATATCGAAATAGAATTCATGGGTTGCCTCCCATCTATCCAAGAAACAGTCAAATCCACCAGAGGCATTAATTGCATTAATAGGACCCTTGTTGCAAGCCCTGTCCTTGTTGACAAGACATGGGTCTCTGTTAGGCCGATCCTGTACTTCAAGATCAAGATCCCTATTAGATGTTATCGTTCCAATAGCATTTTTTCCTAATTGAACAGAGAGGGTTGTATCTGGAATTTTTATTTCACTGGGATTAACATTAAACTCAACACCACCAGTTCCAGGCCCTACAAATGGTACTGGTGGATTTTCAGCATCAAATTTTTGTTGCAACTCAGTAATTGACCCTCCTTCTACCAAAGCACTTAATTCATTATCTGAAGTTTCTAATAATTTTTCTCCTGCACTTTCCAAATCAACTTTTTTGGAAATCTGATTTGCTTCTAAAGATGGCTTATCTGAATGCTCCATTGGTACTGGAAAAATGAAGCTACTTGACTTGTCATTCCCAGGGGAGGTAGTTGCTGCTTCCTCTTCCCCTGTAGAATTTTCAGTAGCAGTTGATAACATAGGTCGAGAAAACTGGGGGACATTTAACCCAAGAGACTTGAAAGCTGAGAAAGCAGCAATCCTGGCCTCTTCAGCTTTTTCAAGAACAATTTTGCGTGCACCATTTTTAATTTTCTTCGCTACACCCAATTGTACACGTCTTTGTGCTGAAAAGAAGAATTTTACTCAGCGAAAAGTAAGAAAACACAGAAGCTATTACTGTATATACGAGTAAAAATTCACACTTTGGTCAATGAAAAACGCAATAAAACACATGTGCTATTATTGTACATGCAAGCAAAAATTTTCAATAGCGGACGAGTACAAACACATGGACTCGGTATATATATTAAATTAGCAATGATTAATGCTTTTTGGTTTATAGCAAGCAACTGAAGAGAGCATATGTTCTCATGATAGTAGTAACATTGGCACCATAAAAAATCAGGTACTTATTGTAGTTTCACTTATACTTTTTAATTCTAAATATTTATCAATATCAATATACAAATAGCAATAGTAATATTAACAGACCCCCAAAAAAAAATGCCATAATTTTCACTGGACAATGCCGGATTTAGTAAACTCAAAACATTCTATATACCCAAACACTTCTTAGATTTCCCTCTTTTTCCCCTCTTTTGTCAATTTATTTGAGTAAAACCACATTTATTTTTTCAGATGCATTAGGAACAACAGGAGTTCCAATGACTAAACAACACCACACTGAATTTTTTATTTCTGAGAAGCCACCATTATAGATACCACTGTCCACAAAATCCTTGACATGATGTTAACATGTTTTTCTAGGGGCACATACAGGAATTATCTGACAATTGAACCTTCCCAACAAGAAAAAAGAACCAAAAATATCAACTCAAAAATTTAAGTTTGGTGGTACAAACTTAATTGAAAGGAAAGTGAAACAAAACTCCAACCTAGGCCATTGTAGTTAAAAACATAATACCAGAATATCACAAAATGTGACATCAGTCCAGAATAACAAAGTCATGTACCAAAAATTTCTGTTAGATTCACCTTCTGCAATCCATGACGAAGATTCAAAAAGAGCTTTGACAATTTCAGAAATAGATGCCTCCGCAATTGCTAGAGGTGTACGCAAGCCAGCTTTATAAAGTGCTCTTGCTCGAGAACCCTAAAAATCAGGAGAAAAATGAAACAAAGATTATAATAGTGACGATAATGAAATCAAAATTATCGATAAAGCTTCCACCAAAAACCTTAGTAGAAGTAATTGGGTCTGGAAGAACACAATTACCTTCACGTACGGAATAGTAGTGAGTTCTACAATTTCTGCTCTCACTCCAAATGAAACACGATTTTGGAATTTGGCAATCAAGCCTTCTAGATCATACCATCCAAGCCTCTCGCAGAATACTGAAACCATAGATGCATATCTTCCAGCATTCTCTTGTAAGGCTTGAACCATACCTCTGGCCACTTTAAAAGTTTCACAAACCTCAAGCACAGGAGTTTCCTTCATCCCAGAATTTAAAGAATACGCATTTAGCAAGAGAAGAAAATCAAATAGGGCAAGTGCAAGCAGAACCAATCCACATAAAGATTCGAAAAAGAAAAAATCAGAATAAGGTGACCAAGACCAAGGACACGTTGTCTACACTAAATACAAGGTAAAAGACAATGAGGGAAAGTTTTCATTTCATATGTCATGTAAATTTAGTGGAGCAATAAAATATAAAGCAGGACTGAAGATGTACAGAAGCTCAGCGTTTCAGACATAAATCATCATCTCACTTCAGAGTTCAAAGATGTTTTCTCTTATTTATCTTGCATAATTGAGGAGCAGCTACAGCCATAAACAGTTTGGGGTTTGTTAAGCTGAGAAATCTTTGAGGACTATTTGTATGCTTCTCCTGAGTATTGATTCTTCTCTAAAAAAATTTTCGCAGTCATTTGTTTTGGGATTTTTCATTCTTGTTTTTGTGGACTTTTAATTAGTCCTCTCTGTTTAAGTTTTGTCAGCATTATATTCCACTCTTCTAGAGCAGGAAAAAAAGGAAGAGAGAAAGACACACAGATAGGCGTATAATGAATATCACCACAATTTAGAAGGTATACACTACTTTTATCAGGTAAAAGGAGCAAAACAAAGAAATAAACCTGCACTAATCTTGACAGGATGAGGGCAACATAAAATCGTTTACACACTCTAAGTGTTTGTGCATCTGAAAGCATATTATTGCTGGTGATTCCAAGTCGATACTCAAGTTTTCCATGCAATCCTTTCGTACTATCTCTTAATTTGCTTGAAATGCGCATTGGTGCACCATGTGCCATGCGCATCAAATATGGTTCTGACACTCCCACTTGATTGCCAACTGACTGAATTTCATGAAATTCATAGAATATTATTCAGACTTAAATGATGATCATCATCATTAAGACAACCACAAAATCCATAAATATCGAAAATATAATAAATTTAAATGTGAAGAAGAAAATAAACATCAAATCAGATTCTATCATTTTTCAATCCCACCACTAATTTACTTCTAATTGCTATTGAAGAAATCCATGATCCATTAGTCTAATGATATATAGGGAATGCTTAGAGGTTCTTACTTAAGAGAGTATGGATGTTAAAAAACTCGTCAAAAAGGTGATAACATGAAGCAAGATTTGGGGCATGCAACTATATTGTACACCAAAATTCATAAATTTTAAGTTATATTAAAGTTCAAATGCTTACTATTTAAAAAACGATTTAAAAAAAAAAAGGTCAATGCTTGCCAAGAAAATATAATGAGTGTGGCATATTGCAGCCGACTCCGAATGAGCTCCAAACTAAGAAGTAGAATCACCTGGTCAAGGGCTGACAATTCCAGGAAGCGCTCATAATATAACTCCCAATCTGGTTCAACTTCAACATTAATTGGTGTTGATAGATAAACTAGATGTAAATCTGATGCAAGTACAAATCCTTCTCTTGCCCTTGAAAGGTCATCCAGCACAATCTAGGAAATCAAGGAAAATATTATCATTAACTTGAATAAATCGCAGTTTCCTTACAGCTGATTTGGGATGGATCCAGAAATTAAAGAAAATCAATTGATGAGCACAAAAACTTATGACAGATGAATACTCAAAACTGCAGGATACAGAAATACTAATTAGAAAGTTGAGAACACAACAATAAAAATAGAGAGTTGAAATTTGTACAAGTGATTCTTCTGGGCAAAGAGAACTTCCAAAAGCAGCACGCCCAAGAGGTGTGGTACTGTATAACTTGGTATCTTCATTCCATTCAAGAAATTTTCTATGGCACAACCAACGAAGAGAGTCCTGTGCTGATTTTACTACGTCTTGAAATGGTTTTGTAGAATTAAGAAGTGTACACCTGACATATCGATGAATGTCTTCAGCAGTTTGAACAATCCCACCAGCCACAACTTCTAAAATTGCATGAGTCATTCCATTCTTATCTTCAGATAAACATGAATGCAATGGCGGACAGCTTTCATTAAGAAGTCCCATAATTTTCTTGACCTCTTCTGGTTTGCAAATGAGCATCTGGTAGTCCAAAAACATTATTAGGAGAATCAAAATCTTTGAATAGAGTAGAGAAGCAAAATATAAATTCTGTGATGAACCAAAAACCTAATGAGAAAGAAAAATGTTTCTAAAATAGTATTCTCTATTTCAGGAAATACATCCAACATAAAATTACCCAATAATTTGTTCGGACATTATAACTGTTCTGAGTTTTTTGTAAGCCACTTACTTGGGAAAAGAAAATTCCATCTCAACTACAAGTAAACATAATGAATTATACCACCACACGGTCAACAGAAATATAGCCACCGATAAAGACGACACACCTCATTAAATAAAGAAATAAAACAGAACAGAAAGAGAGATGCTTAACTGCCAGAAATATAAGCTGAAAGCCTAAGAAAACACTCTTGGACCCAACACAGTAAGGAAAGAGCTAGATAATGCCTTCCACAACTCTGAGATTCATACAAACATTCCAAGGCAACAACCAAATAGATTTATGCTTTTTAAAACATAACTCATTGAAAAAATCTCTATTGCAGAAACTATACCAGAAAAATAGTAGAAACACTGAGATAAACAAAATTAAACCATGCAGCATACCACTGCCGCATATTTATGATAAGAGGCACTCCCGCAACAACAAAAGCAATCAGAAAACAAAGGAAACATACACTTTCTCCTTTGGTATCTATTCCAGTCCGACCAGCCCGACCAGCCATCTGTCTGTACCTTGTGCCATCAATGAAATCACGACCAATTCGAGGTTGTCGGAAAATAACCCTCCTAGCAGGCAGATTAACCCCAGCAGCTAAGGTAGATGTAGCAGTTAAGACACGTACAAGGCCTTTACGGTAGCAGGTTTCTACAACCTCTCTTTCCTCAACCTATGCACAAGTGAGCACCAGCTATAAGAAGTAAGAAAAGCTCAGAATATGAAGAATGAACAAGTAAAAAATCATCAAAGGCAGGTAATAGAAACAAGAATATAGGAATACCGTGAGTCCAGCATGGTGATAGGCAACACCAGAAGGAAGAGTTTCTTCTAAAACAGGATCCAATCCAGCAGGACATCTTCGCAAGGCATCAATAGCAGATGTAATATCAATGAATTCACTGTCACTACTATGGACATTTATAGAAACTTTCTTGAGGAACTTTGAAACATGCCTTGCAGTTGATTCACATCCTTTCCGGCTAGAGCAAAATATTAGCACTGAATGACCCTCTTGGACAACCTAAGAAACATTCCCACTATCCATCATACTGACCAACTATCCACATGATGTCTAGCTAAACCTTTATTAAAAAAGTAAAGAAACACAACCTCATCACACAATTCAATTATATGATCTGGATCTTTTCCACCAAGGTTGGCTGCTGTCGAAATTGTTCTAACAACATCCATTTTCTTACTATAAATGGCATTACCAACTTTAATATATTCCTCCAATGGAACAGGCCGGAAATTGGTTTCATATAAAGCTGCCTGCAAAGGTTTGTGAAAAATATATCATATGTAATCAACAAACACAAAAGCAAGAGCCAAGAAAAGAGGAATGATGTGACACCAAAACTTTTTATAATTTCTAGAAGAAAGAAATAATCACAATTAATTTTAAACTGAACAGAAGAGAGCATACATGTGAGAGAAAAGATCAGGGAAAACATTTGGAACAGAAGAGTGAACATAAAAGTCTCGGAAAAGATATTTTGTGCTTGAACTTTTAGTAGTTATAGATCAATTTAAGATGGCATATTCCCCCCCAACCACCTCAAGAATATCGAAAGTGCAAGCAGCTACCACGAGTTTTTATTATATCTCAAAACCACCTCCACTTTTATTTTTATAACCAGCCAATTTTTTGTTAACTCCATTAGCCATCGTTAAAGAGTCAAAGATAAAAAAATTATTTTTCCTCTGGATTTATTTAAGAAGGTATAACAATATTTTTGGGAGGCTCCAGGGGCAAAATAGTCTTTTATCCTAGATTTTTAACAGTGATGACTAACAGAGTTAATAGAAAAATGGTTAGTTGATATAAAACTAAAACTTGAGGTGATTCTGATATGCTTTTTGAAATTTGTTGTGGCTACTTACACTTACAATATTCTTGAGGTGTTTGGGCAATAATTTGCCATTTAAAAATTCATAGATGATATAACATAAATAATTACGTCATTCAATTGAAAAGTCCTATCAGTACTTAGTTGTACCTAACTATAGACTGAGAAAACAATGAATTTATTTGATTCATATAAGAGTTCCAATCACATAAAACAAGCCCAATGAATGTTGGTTAGTTCCAAAGTTATACTGCTTCACCACAAAGCATAAATGCTCCTGAATGAGCTTAAATGGGATCTGTAGATGCCAGTGTGTGCAAGAAAGAGAAAGATAGGGTAATTTTCCATCTCAACAAATCATAATGTTATTTTAAGGACATAATCAAGCCCTTAACACTAAAAATACTTCAAAGAGAGAACTGAGACAATACCTTAAACAAAATCTCAATTCAGGCTACTATAGTAATTCATCATTTAGAACTTAGCAATTTTAACTTTATAAGTAAGCCCTATAAATTAGACAAGAATAAAGCTTTGATACAGCAACAGACCACAGTATCATACATTTAGATATAGTGAATGAGAATGAAAATCTTTGACAGAAACTGAATGTCTAGTCATTACGGGATAGGTTGAGGACTTGAGTGTTAGAAAGAAGTAAAAGTGATCATTGTTACTCTGCTTACTTGAAGCCAATCAGCAACTGCTGCCACATTTGGCATGGTAGCACTCATCCCAACAATTTGCAGACCATGAGCAGGGTCAGCCTTCCCACTGCTTGTTCCTGAACTTTCTCCACTACTTGAATCTGAAGTGCCTTCACCAGCTGCATAACGAAGCTTTGTCAAGAGCAACTCCAAAAGATAACCCCTATTTTGGTCAGCAACCTGTCAAAAATCACAAGCATGTGAACCATCTAAAGTAAGTCATCAAGAAGCAAGAAAGGATGACTTGAAATAAACATGGAAAAGAGAGTGGGCAAGTCAACATATAGGTCATCCACAAGAGAATTTACCAATGCCAGCAACATATGATCAATCATACCATGTGTAGCTCATCAATCACAATAATTCCAATTTCTGACAAGCGACCTTCTTCAAGCATTCTGTTTACAAGAGAGTTTGCCTTCTCTATTGTGCATACTGCTACAGAAGTATCTTTAGGAAGGGACCCACCACCCTGATTTCCATAATAACTACGAACATGGCTACCAAGTGGTTCAAGGAGAACCTCCAGATGTTCTGCCTGCACCAAGTTAATTAATATATTAAAAAACAAAAACCATAATAATCAAACATCAGTTGTTCTCATGATGGACAACCACAATTGAAAAAGCACCTTTTCTGCACAAATCGATACATAAGGGAGCACAAGTAGTGCCATTTTTCCAGTTGAAATTAGCCGCCGCAACATTAAAATTTCTGCAACAAAACTTTTTCCAGCACTGTGGCAGAGAAAGCAAGATTCATTAAACAATATATTCATACCATGCAAAAACATTAAAAACGTAGATATAATGCATAGAACTTCGTCCCTAACTGGTTGAGGTTTCCCATTCAACTAAATTGCTGGCACAGAAAAAGAGTGCGATAAAGACAAGTTTACTTCTGTTGGTAAGTTGGAAAATGCATGAAGAATTTCAATGTTTTAAGAGCTTGCCTTGTTGATGCACAGTAAACAAGATTCCTTCTCTGCAGAACACCGTCCACATGGAGGCATTCAACCTGGGGAATAGAAAATATTTGTATGTTCGGCTTTAGCTTATGAAACAACATTTTATAAACCATAAAAAAATCAGAAATACATAGATGCGTGTAGGAGATTAACTTCAAAATCCCACTCTCAGCAAGTAACTACTCAAATGACAAAAAGAACAAGCTGCATGCCGTGTCTTTCAGGCAAAACCAAAGACTGAATCACAGGTTGAATCTAGATAACCACCATGATGAAAATTCTAAAAGTAAGCAGGATGCAGAAACCAGTGACCTGAGCAAAAGAAACATGTGAACAATAAAAGAAGAATTTTCATAGATATCCAATTAAAAGTGGTTGCCAACTATCCTCTGCCAAACAGAAAAACCTTTACAGAGAGATAAATAATAATAATAATAATAATAATAATTAAAAAAAATGAAGTGCGATCATAAAGTTAGATAATCAAGGAAACAAAAAGCTTATTGTTTACTTCTCTTAAGTTATTGAATATGAACAATGCAACTTTAGCATCATATTGGCTCCAAAAAAATGTCAAAGAGTGTAAAGTAGTAACTAAAAAATGTAAAGGAAAGAAAGGAAATGAGAGGATATATATTTATTTTCTAACTAAACAACAGTAAGCAACTTGAGGGTTTTAGTAAGAAATAAAAAGCCCTAGAATATTGCCGCCCTTGACTGCTGTAGTAATATTCTCTCTCTCAAGAAAGATAACATGATGTGTGATATATGATGCCTCAGCAAGAATTTACCCCAATAAGCTACTCTAATTTCTAAAACTTATTACTCCAACCCAGACAAAACAATACAATATATAGTTATATACTATTACATCTCGACATGCATAATAACACAAGTTAGGTAAACTAATTGAAAGTGCACATATAAAACTATATTGGGTATTCATTTGATTGAACTAAACTGATATTCAAGATGATACAAAAATTTGAAGATTTACACACCCTGAACCTAGACATTAAAACCACCACACAATCCATTTATGCAGAAACCAAATCCATCTTTCATAAAACAAGCATCTTACCAGTTTAGCCAGCCTGATTTTCATTCCTAATTGAATCTTCAAATAAAAATAAACAATATTGTTACTAAAATGGTCTAAAGTACCTGCCATGGATACAGTTTTGAGATTCCTCTTTTCTTATATATGCTGCATATTTCAGACGGAAGCCAACTGCTAAGATCTAAACAGTCTTTGAGCATCCCAGAACTTGAAGGAGTACCAGCTTCATCAGATTTTTCATTACCAACTGGCTTCTTTATTACATTGGTTGGTGAGTCTGATGTGATGCTATCAATACCTTGGCTTGATATATCCAGTTTTCTTTCATGTACAATAAGAACAGAATCCTTCTCTTGTACATCAGAAATCCCCTCAGTTCTTGAAGTATTGTTATGATGAGATTTAAATTTGATTTTTTGACAACTTTTATGAGTTACAGAGCCTTTTTCAGATACTACACCGTCTCTAAACATCATAGCTCCTGAGGTATCGGCAGCACCACAGCCTGACTTAGTTCCTTTCAAATTTTTGTCTTCAAACAAAAAATCAAGATGCTTAATGGGCAGTGGAGAAAGATCTTTAATGGAATCTATCACATCCTTCCCCATTTGTTTTAAAGAACCACCAGCCTTTATGTGCTGAACTTTGCTATCACCTTCATTCAACATTTCCTTTGACTTGTTGTAATTTGTATTCCTTAAATTGTATGAATTATTTATTTCATTCTGGCTCTTACTATCAGCAATTCCTTCAGCAATCTGAGAAGGACCAATATCAGCGTGCGCAAAAAAACCATCAGCAATTTCAATTGCTTCATTCCAGAAAGCCTCCCCAGGAGAAAATATGGAGTTTCCACATGTTGACTTAGGGGTTTCACGAACGTATGTTTTTACAATTGATGGTTCAGGTGTATAACATGCTGTTGTATTTAAAGCTGATTTGGATGATTTGTCACATTTCCTCAAGCTTGCTTGAAGCAACGGGGATGCATTACTATCAGTGACCTGCCAGGACAAAAATACATTTAAGTATAATTCAAATCATCAAATTCATAAACAGATTACTAAAAGAATAAATTTTACCTGCTGAGAAGAGTTTGAAACGAGATTCCCGGTTTTAACAATAAAACCAGACTGTGTCTCTTCAATATTCTTTGCATTAGAGCACGTGGTTTGTTCTCCTGATTGTAACAGATTGGAAACACAATACTTCTTCTTGGCAATTTTATTATCGTCCCTGCCTAGGAGAGATGGACTACTATGTCTCTTGTGGTCTTTCACCTTTGCCTCTGATGGTGAACTTGCACTTGAATGAATTTCACTATATAAAATGCAGGATTAATATTTTTCATGAAGTAATTTATTTTCTTTTGGGAGAGTAAGTACAAGAACGCTAGCTCAACTCCAAAAAAGTTAACCAATAAAAGAAAGATTAACAATTTATAACAAGTCACCCAAATTTTTGAAGTACAATACCTACAATACAAAGATAAAAAGTCAGTTGCAAAGTGTTTCAGCTCCAAACTTTCCGGAATGTGGGCTGAAACGTCCTTCATATGATGGCCAACTTCACTATTACCCTCCTTAGATGAACACCAGGAAATGACCTTCTGGGTAGCCTGAGGTTGAGCTTGATCTGATAACAGGGCCTGATTCTTTTCATCTTTGGAATATTTATCAATCTCCAGCGACAAATTTCTTTTAACCACCTCATGCCTAGACAACAAACTTTGCTTGCTAGTGTGACCATCGTCCTGTGAATTTTTCAAATAATTGTCCAAAGTGCCTTTGGCACTGGGAGACACTTCTACTGTAACTTTTGCATCTTTCTCGGCTCTCCCAGACTTCACACTTGGTGATCTTGATTTTCTCTTCTTGGAAGCATAAAACTGAATACAATAACAAGAAAGCAAGCAAGATATATCATGTTATTTTATGTGAGGAAAAGTAAACAGATTTTTACTCGTTTCACTTCACTCCAGAGAAAAAATTGATACTATCATGAAGAAAATTAGTCATTCAACCTGATTTGTTTCAGTTAATTAGAAAGAAACAGAACTAGAGAAAAAAATATATAGAATATCATTTCCAATTATGCAGTTTTAGTTCATAATCAGAATCTTTGTACATCTAAATTTGTATTTCGAAGGGGTGAGAAGACGTTTTGCTTCAAGAAAGAAGTTTAAAGTTCGGACTGAAAAGTGATCGTTGATGGTATCTAGGGTTTCAAAGACGGAGACTGGACGAGACTGGACTGGGTAAAAGCGAACCTGATCGATGCGCGTACGAGGGGAACCAGATGCCATAATAAAGGATTGGGAAGGTTTCCCGTTCCCGGCGATCTGCAAAACCCCAAATCTTTCACTTTCCTGTACGCCTCAATACGACGCTGCTTCGACGCTTGGAAAAATTGAATCCTTAAGAGTGAGCGCCAAGCTGAAACCACTGCACGTGACGAGATTTATTTTCTTACGAGCCAAGTGGTGGCACAGACTAACAACTTTGAAATCATTGCAATATTGTCTCTAATCTTTTTCGGATAGTTGCAGCAATATCCTTTTCCTTTGTACTTTATTGAAAGATAAACGTCCGTAGTCGAAACCTCATAACTAACCGGAATCTTTATTCACAAAGACAGCATTGACCTCAAAGGAAAATTTATTTTACAAATTATCCCAAGTTCATTTTCTTCTTCCCGTCATCTTCTTATTCGCCAAAAAACTAATAATTCCAAATGTAGAAGTTTATAATAAAGGATCAGTATTCTCTCATAATCTGAACACTCTTGATGTTTTATAATTTTTGTGTTACTTATGTTTTAGCATTAATGGATGATCATGATTTAACTATTTTTTCTTTTTAATTTGTTAACCATCAAACATATTAACAGAATTTGCTCAAATGAAAATCAGATTAAAAAATGATCTTGATCCTGTAATAAAATTCATTGGGATGAAATAGTAAAAGTGTTAACTTATCTATATATAGGAGTGTTGATAATCGATAAGTACATATGTGTAAATTTTTTTATTTTTTTGAGTGACATATAAACGCATCTCGTACTTTACATGTATAATATTTTATGTAAGTTTTTAAGCATCCATGACTTATGGCAACTAAAATTTGTTGTGTGGTCTTCTAATCTCTCATTAATAGACGATAGAAGTATATGACAACAATGGCGTTAAGCTGTAATATGGAGTTAAAGAAAACCAAACATAGTAGAAGATTATTTGGTCAATACTTAATTTTGCTTTCATTCAACTTCATATGTATTTATTTATATTGTATAACACATAATTTTCAAGTAATATCTCTATATTGTGTGTGACACCTCCTGATTTATAAAGTTATTTATTATAATATCTCTCATTAAGCTATAATTTATCGAATTGGGATCTTTTCGTAAATTATACTCTCCAAAAATTTAAAAAATCATGTCATATATCTTTTAATGGTAGAATTTGAGTTGATTTAACTTATATTGCATGTTTATTAAATAAATAAAGATATTTAATTGTGCCGTCATATTGACTTATTCAATAAGATGAATATGATGGGACATATTGTTTGAATTCACATGCTTAACAAAATAAAAAAATTCATATACATTCAAACTATGCAGGAGGAAAAAGAATGATAAAGACAAAAATAATATTTCAAATTAAAATAGGGTTGGATTTTTTTTTTAACAATCCAAATTAAGATTGTATCTTTTAAATTATAAATGCTATGGAAAAAAATGTATAATAATGAAATAAAAGTTAATAATATGTAGTAAATATAAATTTTAAAAATAATTTTCACAAAATTATTAAAAATATAATAAATTTTTTATCACACACGCAAAAAATTATATCAACATAATTTTTAAACACTTTAGTGATGTAGCTTCTCAACCTCAATTATATCAACATGGTGTTTTCACCCTTAAATAGTTAAATGAATTGTAAGCAGGTTGACAAAATATGAGTACTCACCAATGCATTCATAAGTGAATTTGAGAGTAAGAATCTTGAACATGATTATTCAATGAGTTACTACGACGTAAAAAATAAGTATAAAATTAGGGATGGCAAAAAGCAAGCTTAAGCCCACTTTAAGTTTAGCATGAGGGCCTAGTCGGGCCCGGACCCATTATAGGCCTATGCTTTAATTTTTTATTAAAATTATTATAAATTTAAAATAAATTAATTATCAACAAATTATTATAATCATAAATAAATAAAAGAAAATAAATATTTCAAAGTAACATAATAAATAAAGAAAATAGGAGCTCATAAATTTAATTTTCTTTAATACTGAATTTTCTAATTCAAATATTCTCTTAATTAATTAATACAAAAGAGAAAGTTTAGTATCAAAATTTTAATTTTTTTGAATCATTATTGATTTATAAATTAAGAATTTAAGTTTTCTTTTCTTTTTATTTTTAAGTTATTTTTTAATTTTAATTATATTATTGTATTATAAATTTATTTTTTAAATAGTGGACCTGAGCTTGGCCCGATTTTTTTTTCTTGAGCCCTTATCAAGACAATAAAAAAAAGAAATTTAATTTAAAATTTGATCTAATTATAAAAAGGAAAATTTTTAGCATATTCTCAAGTAAATTGACATTTTACACTGTATACCCAATAAAATTGACACGTTGCATCACGCCCCCCAATTTCGTTATGTACTCAGTTAAGTTTAACGGTGCAGGGTTAAAATCGAAAGTTTAAACCTTAAATCAATTTTAGTGAAAACTCTTTTTATTTTGAATAATAATATAACCACAAATTTTTGTACAAACTAATATAACATTAATTTATTGATTGAATGAAAATATAAAATAATAAAAATAAATCATGTGAATCAACCCATATTTAATTTAACCAATAAATTAATAACACATTAATTTATATAAAATAAATTTACAAACGATTTTATGATTAAATCATTACTCTTTTATTTTTGGCTCCTCTTTATTTCGTCCTCCCCTTTTTCTTTCCTCATTTCTATTTCTCCTCCGTCTTCTCCATTTCTTTTTCTCCTTCTTCTTCTCTGTTTCTTCTCCATTACTTTTCTTCTTCTTCTTCTCCATTTTCTTTTCTTCTTCTGCTCTATTTCTTCTTAATCTTCATTCTACCAAATATAAAACATCAACTACCGCGCCACTCTGGAGCATCAGCTGCTTCCTTTAGCCGCCACCGCTTAATTCCTTTTAGGCTTACTATTATGGATTTAGGGTTTCATTAGTTATTGTTTGGGTTGTTTTGAATTATGATTTAGGGGCTTATATTTTGAAACCCTAAATCAAGTAATCAAAATCAAATGCGTCAATTAATGATTCATGGGTAATTTTGCTGATTGGGTTAAAGAATATGGTGGCGAATAAGGAATTAGTGGTGATGAAAATGGTTGTGGAAGGGACTGAATTTAATTGTAATCAAATTACACTGAATGTGTTGTGGTCTTTTTAATTTATTATTCTTTATCTTCAGATTTTTTTTGTATTCGTTTGTTAAATTTTTTTGGCGGCATTATGTTATATTACTTGATAATATTTTGTTTTTGGGAAAAATAAAATGGCCACAATGTACATGTGATATGAATTTTTTTTTTTTGCAATTAAAATAACATCCTTTGCTTAGAAAAAAAAAAAAAAGTGATAGCTAAGCTCGTTAGAAATAGAGAAGAAGAAGGAGCGTTTTTGTGTAATCAAACTTGAAGGGGTATTTTTGTCATTAAATTAAAAATAGACGGTGCAACATGTCAATTGTAAAAAGTGCGGAGTGCAAAATTTTAATTTATTTAGGGTAGGATAAAAATTTTACTTATAAAAAATATAAGTGCCATCATCACCAACAGGTCCGAAAAATCAAAAGGCGAAGCGGACAGACGATCCGGAGGGAGGGAACATAAATAATACAAGGCGCGCTTTTCGCTAGGGTTTTTTTTTTTTTTTTTAAAATTTTCTTTTTTCTCATTCCAAAAGACAGAGGCCGCTACTCTAGCTCTTCGGATACTGTGAGATTCCCGCCGATTCTACTCTCTCCGGCCACTACATTACTCAGTTTCTCTTTCTTATCTGTGAGACACTGCCATTATTTGATGATCTTTTGTTTTAGGTTCTGCTGTTCTGCTGTTTGTTTCCATGGAAAATAAAATCCCGGAAAATGTGATAAGTGCTTTTTTTAAAAAAAAAATTATTTGGAAGTATATAATATTTCGGGGAAAATTGACAATGAAATGTTTAATTTTTACTTTTCTATTTAATTTATCTTCTGGGAAAACAATAAAAAATTTCATATTTCAGTTTTTTTTTTCTGATGATGATTTCAGTTGGATGTTTTGCTTAGTCTTTATTTTTTTTCCTCGCACTGTCATATTACTGAATTTCTTGTGTTTTACAGCCAGTTAGCTTTATTTGTGGGGGTGCAGCTAAGAATATATTGTTCTTTTGGATTATTTGGTATGGGTTAGCAAATTGCTTAAAAAGTTTTTGAAAACTGTTTTCATCTCAGGGGACGATTTATGTTGCTTGTTTAATATTTTTCATGGGATTGATGTCTAAGTTAATTTGATTTTCCTGTTCCAGTGGCTTATAAGCTTATTGTAAAGTGAAGCATGCACTTTATTTCACTGAAATTTTGTGTCTTACATATTGAAAAGGTTCGTTGCTGTTTTTTCAGGTTTAGCTTTCGGGACAGGTTCTATTTAAAATTTATTTCTCTGATCAGAGAGAGGCCTGCTATGGAAAGATGGTAGAAGTGGCTGAAGTTGAGAATCTAGATTTTAAGTGGGGTAAAAAGAGAGGAATTGGTGGAAAAAAGAAAGATGTCCGGTTCTATGAATCTTTTACATATGATGGGGTGGAATATACTCTTTATGACTGTGTATATCTGTACAAGGAAGGGGATGCTGAGCCTCACGTTGGAAAACTCATAAAAATATGGGAGAATGCTGATAAGGCAAAGAAAGTCAAACTTCTTTGGTTCTTCCGCCCTAGTGATATTTCCAATTTTCTTGGAAATGTTCAGACACTTGAGAATGAATTAATTCTGGCGTGTGGTGAAGGTGTAGGCCTCACAAATATCAATCCTTTGGTAAATAAATTGCAATAAATGTTTTGGTTTAATTAGATTACATACTATGTTTTCTATATTTTGTATTAGTTCAGATGCATACATCGCTTTAAATAGATACATAGGTTTCTTATTTTCAGATTGTCACCAACTCTTATACTCCATTTCTCTCTTATTCACAAAGTAAATAACTTTGAGGCAGTGGATGTAGATTTTTTCAGGGAATTTATAATGGCCAGCGGGTGGTCAAATATTCCTTTTTCTGGTGAACATATCCTTTATGTACTAATGTCTCTAATTACTAGTTGCTAATTTCCTTAATGATATCAGGAAGCAATTTCTGGAAAGTGCAATGTTGTTTGCACCTCAAAGGATGCTAGAAATCCACAACCCTCAGATGAAGAACTCCAAATCAGTGACTTTATTTTTTCCCGCACCTTTGATGTGGGGCTCCATAAAGTCTTGGATAAGATAGATGAAAAGATTGCTGGTATTGAAGGTGTTTATCCTTTCGCTGATGAATGCTTCTCTATAATCATCTCTATGATGTTGCACTTTGTTCTTTTTGTTTCCTTATATTTATATTTGTTTCTCCCTTTACTTTCTTCTTTCAATGTTGCAGTTAAATTTATATTTAACCGAGAGGGTTACCAAAACTCCAGTGTTGCTCTGAAACTTGATTCAAACAAGAAGCAAGTCAATAAGAATGCCACAATAAGTGATGAAACAGTGATTTCAGCCCAGCAAAACATTCCTGAAAGTGTATCTACCAAACAGGAGGGTGGTTTTATTGATACTTCAGTTAAACAAGGTGTGGAAGCTTCATTAATTAGACAGAATTCTTCACTCTTGGATAATGTAGATTTAGAGTCAGGTGGAAAGGCTAAAAGCGGTGAAGGACTGGAAGATATTTCTATCAATAGTTCCAATTTGAGGTCAAAAGTGAAAGAAAATGAGCACACAAAAGTTCCGACAACAAAACAGAAATCTTCGTTTGCTGAGAGGCCTGTCTCCACTGTGGATTCAAAAGCTTGCTTGGTTGGGACGAAATCTTCTCTTGGAGAAAAGGTTTCATCTATAGGAGGTGCTCAGCAAGGTGAAATTGTTAGAACTATTAAACCGGGGATCACGTTTGGTGATAAGATTGCATCTAGCTCTAAAGTTGGATTTGAAAAGAACAAGGCTAAAGGTAGTAAGGCTCGTGAAACTGAAGAGGAAGTAAAATCATTTAAGGATCCTAATCAATTGTATAATGGGCCATCTAATAAAGCAAAGTTTGATAGTTCTAGGAAAGTATTTGATGATAAGATCAAGAATAGAGTGCAAACGTTAGGCCTTGACTCTAATGTACATGGTCCAAAGCCTACCTTAGCTACCATTGCTGATGAAGATACATCTAAAACTAAGCGAGCAGTAGCAAAGGATCCTCATGGGATAGACAAAGGCCCTTTCAAGAAGCCAAAGCTTGATGAAGAACTTTTAAAACCTACTAGTGGCAAGTTGGTAGAAGCATCTTCCCTCCAACCTTCAATTGTTGAGAACAAAAGTAATAAGCAAATAGTGGAAGTTACTCGACGACCAAGTTTAGTAAGTTGTATCAATAGAATTGTCATTTATTCCAGTGTTGATTAGTCTTTGATATGATAATGTTTTAAGCAAATTTGGTGTATAATGTATTAGTTGCATATTGGTCTCATTGAATCCTTTGGGTGTGTAAAATATTTTGTTGTTATCATGCTTAGCTATGGGATATTTTTATTATTCGAAGAAAAGAAGTACATACACTAAAGTTCGTGGAATATTTTATACACAAAACACAACACAAAAACACACCCCAAAAGACGGACATAATGGTATTAGAAGTTTTGTTTCTTAACTCATCCAACATCAAGCCTAGGCTATGTCCTTTTGTTTGGTACAAAAAAGGTTTTCCCGTCAATTAATTGTTGCTCATGATAAATTTTTATTTCACTCATTTATTGAAGTGCTGGTTATTGACATGGTACCTATTGCATTTTTGACAGGATAGAAGCAAATGGTTCAAAGAACTTGTAAGTGTTCTTTCTCTCTTCTTTCTTATGTTTATAATATTCATCTTATTGTATTTTTAGTCTTATTTTCTATATTGAATCTCTATAACAAAATTTTGAGAGTTTCTAGTGTTAGAATTTGTATTAGATTATTAATGCCATCAAATGGTAAATACTTGAGATAAATCTAAATTAGTTTGTGGATTATTTTTGTGTATTATTATCAGCCATGGGAAGAAAGAATTCGGGTAGCGCATGAGCATGGAACACTTGTCTTGCTTGAGAATTTGGATCCATCTTATACTTCAACAGTGGTAGAGGTAATATGTAGAAAAAGAAATATCTTCGTAAACAAATGTACATTTTATGTTAATGCATGGTTTCCTCTTTATTTTTTCTTCCCTTGATGTCATGTGAATTTTATCATTTCGATATCCAATAAATTTTTGTGCTTGTATTTTTTTCACTTTTTGATTATGATCATCCCTTAGTATCTTCCTTTTCAATTATTTTCTGGTGGTTATATGTAGGATTTAGTATGGCATGCCTTTAAGGAGAATTGCTCGGCAAAGATGATTCCGCGAGTTGCATTTGCTTCCCCCTATTCTGGTATGGAGAAGAAAGTAAATGGTAAAAATCTTGCTCCATAACTGAAGTCCATGAAACGTTGCTGCTAAATCTAACTTTGAATGTCTAAACATTAACAACCATGTGGTTATGTTGGTAATATATTGTTACAATTAATCTTATATTATAGATATCCACATCTTTTTCCTTTAGGACTTTTTAATACTAACAACAATGTGTTTATGTCGGTACAAGTTGGTTTTATGACAAGTTGGTTTTATGACAATGAATCTATTTCATCCTTGGTTGGACTTTAATGTCCTTTACCTACTTAATGAATGTATTTATCATCAGAAGGATGTTGATTTAGGCTCTGTTAGTGTAATTTTAAAGATATAAGATGTTTGGTAAACATTTGTAACTGTAGTGTGGAGTTTAAGGTGATTTTACTCGATAATTGTTTGGCGAAGTTCAATATTTTTTAATTACATGAGATTATTACTCAAGAGTACAACTCATATTACATGAGATTACAACTAATATTTACAAATAAGATTAGTATTGTGACTAGTTTACATTAATTCTTATGAAGTACCGCCTATATTTATATCATCTCTAATATTTGAGAGATGTCTAATCTACTTACATTTCAAAGGGGATAAGTCTGTATTCACTCAAGTTGAGATAGGAAATTAAAACCCCACAATGCATTGTGGGGGCTCGAATTCATGACTTCACAATTGTGAGGTTTGAGTTCTAACCACTAGGCTAGCGAAGTTCAATAGTAGTCTTACTATTTTGTCAAAATTATTCTTTAATATCATAGCCATTAGAATTAACAACTTTTATTTCACAACTAAAGGCACTTTTCATTTTACAGCAGTTGTTACGAAACGAGCCTTAATAATGATAAAGACACTGGGAAATTGTACCTTTTTTATACTGAGATTTGTATAGGTATTGTGATAGAATAAGTAGTGGCTAAATATGGCTGAATGTTGGGGCTCATTCAATAGCCATATTAAATGGCATGAATTATTGATGCAATGAAAGGTTGACATGTCAACTATGTGACATCCACCTTTTGGAAACTTAAGAAGCTGAGTATGATTAACTTTATTTTGTTATTCAAGGATAATGGATTATGATGCCTATTATTTTGGCATGCCAACACTTATTCTTTATTGAAGGTAGTGAGAGGGACAATATTAGTTATAAGAAGGTGTAAGCATTGGAGTTAGAGCAAAATATTTCTTATTTAATAAAGTCCTATATGGTGTTCTAGGTTTAGCCTTTGTTGCTTAAAATCCTTTACTGCAAAGTACCTTTTTCGAATACTACGGCATGGAATTTTATCTGAATGTTGGGCACTTTAATGTCTAGCACCTATGGGGATGGAACGTCCAAGTGATACTAGAGTATGCAAGATCTCAGTCCAAACAAGATGAGATTGGTTCTTTAGGAGTGGGTGAATTGATGGTGCATTACAAAAGGTAGTGGTAGGCAAACTTTGGCAAAATTCCATTCGCTTCTCTTAAGTTTTGATGGACAAAAAAGAATTAAAATTGGTGCACTATTCATTCATGATTTCCCTACAGTGGAGGCAATTAAGGTGTTTGAGTAAGTTTGTTTGTCAAATATTGTCTACTTTGAGCCTAAGCCTTCACAAATCTTTTTCTCACAGTGCATACACCCAAAAGGCGTTTTGCTAATTAAGGTGTGGATCACCCCTTACTCGAGTGATGTGGGATATTATAATCATCCCTTTTAGGAGTCAAGTGTGCTCACTTGACTAGATTTGGATCTGTAGGGCATTTTGTAATAGGCTCAATTCTCACATTGCTCAAGTATGGGAGAAGTCTAATGATTATAAGGGGTGATCTACACTAGGGATGACAATTTAACTCGGTCCCGACCTGGACCTAGACGAACTTGAAAAATTTAGGTTGGGTTTAACCTGTACAAAAGTAAATTTAAATCGATATCCGTATTCAATTTTATTGACTTAGATGTATGTAGGATTGGGTTTAGATGAACCCGCAAATTTGGAATATGGATTTGGATATCTTTATTTTAACATTAATTTTTAAAATTATCTTTAATATAAATAGAAAATTAAAAAATGAGCCCATGTGCCCTAATTCTCAACTGCTGGCAAACATTTCTGCTCTCTTCATCCCTCCTCTTCATCAAATCATTGTCAAATCAACCATTTCCTCTCCCCAACCTTCTCGTCATCAAATCGTCATCGTGAGTCGTCATCGCTTCGCCAACTTTGTTGTGTTCATGTTCATCAATCGCCATTTGTTTAGTTGTGTCACAGGTTTTGACCGCTGTTTGTCCACTTTCATGAATCACGATCGTGTTTTGGTTGTTGTTTGTCCACCTTCGTGAATTGGGATCTAGCAAATATATTTGGTAGAAACTTGATATTTTTGGCTGTGTTTTACTTTGAGATGTTCATTTGCTATTAAAAAAAATGATAATTTAGCGGCCATTTATCCTATCCTCTTTTCTTGACTTAACCCTACAAATCCCAATTTGTTATCATCGCCAAATTTTTCATCATCATCATCAAGACATCATGATTATGTTTGAAATTTGAATTTTTATGCTCTATTATCTTGGAACTTATTTCTAATTGTTTGATTTTGAATTATTTTCTATTATTATTGGTAATAGATTAGAGATCTAAGAAGGAATTCACTGAAAAAAGGGAGAGAAAATTGCATTTCTTGGCAATCATTTCGGTTCTAAACCCTGAATCTGAAAACCTAGATTTTATCGGGTTGAACTTCGACTGAACCTAGAGAGAAAATATTCGGGTTCACATTTGGGTCGGGGATGGCTAAGCCCGAAATCGAGCTTGGATTTTGTCATTTTAATTCACATCTTAATTGGTAAGATGCGTTTTGGGATGTATAAGTACCTTGAGAACAAAACTGTGAGGGCCTAAGCTCGAAGAGAACAATATTTTTCCCAATCTAGGTTAGGGTCATGACATTTTTGGACTCCAATAGAGCTATTTACAAATTGGAGGAATGTACGATAGATTTGTGATCAATTTCAAGTCCTCTTAAATCCATTTGTATTTTATTCTAATGGTAAAAGGAGGTTTGTGAAAGTTCCCCTCAAGCTAAGTGGTATTTGGTTTATGATTTAGAATTGTTGATTATTTGTAAATGATGTTTACAAAGGATCTACAAAAATGATGTTTGGTTATCCATGTTATAATTGGGTTAAGCCATGTTAGTTCTGTTAATGTTGTAGGCCAATCCTTTGTTATATTCAAAACAAGAGAGGTTGCGGAGTTGGTTGTTACAAAATTAGAGGAAGGATGCCTATTGCTATCAAATGGGAGGTATGTGCGCAACTTGAATCATTTGGCCGTACTCGTCTTTATTGTTTTTTCATTTTACTTTTTTGATGGACATTCATATGAAAGTGAAAGTATTTGCCTTTTCGGTTGTTGCAACTAATTAGCCCATAGGGGCTTTGCTGAGTGGTTTTTAAGCCACTTGACTTTGAATCTTGGGAGAACTAGAGAGGAAAAAAATTAATTTGGATTTAGCCTACTGCATACCTTTTTAAATAAAAAAAAATTGTTGCTATGAATTTAGTCTATCTCACTCAATACATAACCTTATTTTCGTATCAAAAACCTTTTCATTTAAGGTGGCATGGGAATAATAATGATGGCATAAGGTCATTAAAAGCACAATTTTAATGAGTGAAGACTTGATCCAATAGATAATAAGTCAACTTATGCACTCAAATTCTATTTGGGAGGTATTATACAAAACCTTTATTAGAACAAGTTGGGCCCAAGAAAGAAACAACTAAGTATATTGTTTGCTTTGGGCACATAACTCTTTATAGTTATGCTTTTGGGTTTTGCAACTTAAAATGCGTCTACTTAGTTTTTTAACCAAGGGCTTATAAACTAACCTATATAAGGATGGCAATGTGTCGGCCAAGCCCGAGCCTGACCGGATCATATAAAAAAAAAAGGACCGACCTGGAGAAAAACCCCCATTATTTAAATTTTGGGTCAGGTCTAATTCTGGTAAGGGTTGGGTCGGGCTTTTGTCCAAGCCCAAATTCCCAAATTTTTAAGTTTTTTTTAATATTTAAGTAATTTGAATTTAAAAAACGGATAGAACCTCCCTTATATATTAAAGGGAAAAGGACACAGAGACCCCCAATATTTGAATAAGGGACACAGAGACCCTCAACGTTTGAAAAAGGGACACAAAACCCCTTAATGTTTAAAAAAAGACACTCAGACCTCCATTTGTTAATAGAAATTATAATTTTAAAGTGCAATTACCATTATACCCTTATAGCATATTAAAAAATAATTGTTCATTGTCCAATTTATTCCTATATTATTAATAAAATTACGAATATAACTTCATTACCCAATTTTTTTCATTTAATTGTCAAATTTTCTCTTCAAACTAAATAAATTTAATCCATTGCTCAAGAATAAAAATAAATTAAATTGATTATTAATATAATAAAAATAACAATTCTCCATATGTCAATTTATTGAATATGTTATTTAGTACGATTACGATTTTGTAATTATTGTTGTAACCAATTTTTTTTATTTTGTTGATTATATAAGTTAAAATGGAGAATTGTTATTTTTATTATATTAGTAATCAATTTAATTTATTTTTATTCTTGAGCAATGGATTAAATTTATTTAGTTGAAGAGAAAATTTGACAAAAATTAAATGGAAAAATTGGATAATGAAGTTATATTCGTAATTTTATTAATAATATAGAAATAAATTGGACAATGAACAATTATTTTTTAATATGCTATAAGGGTATAATGGTAATTGCACTTTAAAATTATAATTTCTGTTAACAAATGGGGGTCTGAGTGTCTTTTTTTAAACATTAGGGGGTTTTGTGTTCCTTTTTCAAACGTTGGGAGTCTCTGTGTCATTTTCCATATATTAAACTTTAACATAAACATAAAAATTACTTAAGGTCTCAACCATATAATTATATAAATAATAAAATAAACATAATCCAAAATTATGTCTTATAAAGTTAAACAAATAAAATCATTTTTATTTTAGTTTTGGATTAGGTCGTGTCGGACCAACTAGGGCCTGAACCCTGACTCGAATTTTAATCAAGCACGAGCCTACTCCAAAATCTTTAAATTCGGGTTAAAGTTGGGTCAATCGGGCCAAAAATCAAATTGGGTCTTTTTGCCATGCACAAACCTACATCACACATGTCCATCCGTTCATTGGGTTGCGAGTTGATTTTATTGTGCATTGAGCCTTGACTCAACAACCAAGTTGATATTGTCTGGTTGGGCACATAAACCGTCACAATTGTTTATGGGCTTGCATCCTAAAACATGTCTACTTAAGAGAGCCGGATGCTTTTAAACTAGCTAAGATCCTCTCTCACCATGAAGGTGGGATATTACCTTGATCTACCTCTTAGGCGCATATGCGTACTTCCCACCAATACGAGTCTTTTGATTCTAATTTTCATATCGAAGCATCCTAATGTGACTCTTGCTTGACCATCACTATGGTGATCCAACTCTGATGTTGGTTGTAATGAACCATACCCTGCCTACGGAGGTATTACTGTTTGCTATGAGTTGAGCCTTCTATGCTTTTGCTTGTGGGCTTTCTCTCCATGATAGGAAGATTTAACAATACAACTTAGTAACCACCTCTTACTGGATTATTAGGATTTTGGCTTATCACCATCTGACTCCCAGGATTCTAGATTCAAGAAAATGAATATTCTCTTAATGTGCACAAACCAATTGTTATAATGACTGTTAATCTCGACGTTGTAACAACATACAAGGTTCTAGTTTAGGCTAGTATAGTCCTTCATGCGGATTCCTGAATTTGCTTAAGTTGGGACAAAACATTCTTTGTATGAAGAATTGCTGGGGAAAAAAAATAAAATTGGATTGACGCATTTGAGAAATTTGCATGCTTTTCAGTACTTGACAACCTGTGTCTAGTTTCTTATATGATATGCTAAGAGGCCAATCATTTGCAACTTCAGGTTCTTTTCATAAGAAAACTATGAATTATATTAATAAATAATGAATATATATTACACGAGTAGTGGGCCAGTTATCCACCCAAAATCAATCAAAAGCTGTACAAAACAGTATCAAAGCATTTTCAACTTCAGGTTAACATCAATGTGCCAGAAGCCTTACTTCAAATATTTGACAGACGTGGTGGTCTTTTTGATGTTTTGTCTAAAATTTTGTCATCCTATGTTAATGGAATTTAAGTATTTCAAGTTGTGTAATATTGGATATTTCTATGACGAACGTTAGGGTGGTGATACCACTGATGTTTCAAATCAGCATGCTGTTTAGAAAATATACTGTGTCTGTATTCTGAACTCATCACAAGCTTCTCGCGTACTCAGTCGGTTAATGTTTTCACTTTGTTTTGGTTTTCCATGTGCAGGCCCCTTCTTGGCAGTATTGGAACTCCTTGCTTTACGGGAAAGCAGTCAAAATTTGTTGGCCATCTTGCACTTGATAAACTTAAGTTCCAGATGCAACGGGATATGGTAAGATTGCCTCTCTTTTTCTCATTCTCACATAATGGAATACAAAACATACATGTTCTTTTTCAAAATATATACATATATTCCTATTATTTTATGATATTTCTGGATGCTTTTATTGCCCAGAGAGAAGCTGTATCAACTTCACATTGTTCTCAACCTAACTCACTAGAGTATGATATGGCCATAGAATGGTCTTTGCTACAAGAACGACTGGATTGTGCCTGGAAAAAGTTGTATGAGGTATTATGATATGAAATTAGTTATCTGCTGGAGTTTTAAATTGATTTGTTGTTCTTTAACCATATGTTGGAATTCTTCTAGCAACAAGAGCTGGAGCTGAAAAAACTTAAGGTGAAGCTCAAGTCCAAATGAGTACCATGATACTTCAACAGAAATAGTTTGAACAAACCATTTCATTTGTAAATGTCGGTTGCTATGATTGTACCCGGGCTTTGTTCATGGAGGTGAACTAGAAGGAGGCATTCTCCAATTTTTGAAGCACAATTGGAGAAGTAGGGTATTGCGGTCATCTGTTAAGTACACCGGTAATGATTGCCTACCTCTTTCATTGTTTTCAAGTTTTGTTTTTGTTAAGTTGCTTCATTGTTTCTCTAGTTACTCTCTTTAGAAAAGTTGCTGCAGTTTGAATTTTTGCCAGCATAGTCCCTCTTGTATTAATGGTCTTGTATGTTGTTTGCTTATTCATGGGTGGATGTGTGTATATCTGGAGGCATGTGTTCTCATATTGCTCAAGGCATCTGGATAGAAGCTTTCCCAATTTCAAGTGAATTTTGTGTTGCTTGTTCATTTTTTTTTTTGGGGGGGTGAATTGTTAGAAGGGCAAACGTCAATTTACTTCCAAAAGCAACAGTTGACTGCTGTTGAATTGTTAAAGTACAAAAGCACCCATAACAGTAACTGAATATGCTGAACGGTGGTGTGTGCCTCAAAAGTGGTGGTGCTGTATCCATTTGTTGTGAATCCTTCACCACAACAACATTTTGAAGATAGTACCTCTGCTAACGGTGACCAACTGGTGTCATCTGACCAGAACATATATGATAATATATCAAACTCAAGAGCACATTTGCATGCACATGACTTTGCACACAATATGCCTGCTTTTTAAGCGTTGATATTGTTCATGCTTGTTTAACCCATAACAATTCTTTTTGTCCTTTTACTAGAGGTTGACGGGAAAACCACAAGTCGGGCATATCACCTGTTAAGAGAGATTGGGCCAAAATTTTGGTGGAGCATGTGTAAATCATAGTTTTTAGGGATCAGTCGTAGGTTGTATTGACACCTGGCCGGCTAACTGGATCTGATAGCTATATTTTGTGTTGAAATTTGCTGCTATATATATGTAAAAGGAGTCATGTGTAAAATTTGTCAGTTTTTTGTTTTGGATGTGCTTTACTTTCTGCAAAATCTAACCATTGGCAGTCACCCCCATTTTGTACATCTTAGCATTTTTCTTTTTGCTTTAGCTTTACTTGGTGAAAGCTGCTTTATTATCCGTCCATTCGATTACTATTCTTATTCCCCTTCTATGATATGATCTTTTTTTTTCTCGAAATTTTGAAATAAGAAATTTTCTAATCATGACGAGTATTATTCACCAGCTACTGTGCGATATGTGCTTACCCTAATCCCTAAAACGCTGTATGATTTTCCCCTGATCGCTAAAATAAGCGAATGAGCAGATGGTATGATATTGATTTTGACCTATATAAGACTATAAAGAAATTGCGTAGGGCCTCTAAAATTTATTATTACCCTAAGCGGCAGACAGATCAACTGTATGCCTTCCACTTTCTGGCCGAAAGTTGACTTCTTGGGTGCTCTTGATTCTATGTTTTCTCTTTTTGTAAACAGAAAGAGTTGATTTGGAATGGGCATGGGCGCGTTAACGTTAATTCACTTAATTTTTTTTTAATATTTATAAGGACATTTTTAAATTGGCCATTCATAACAGAGAGATTAAAAAAAAAAAAATGGATGAGTCAGTTCGGTTCGATTTTGAAAAATTGAACCGATCTTGACCTAAATCGCTTAAGAATTATTTTGGTTTTTTATTTGGTTCCACTTTGGTTCATTTTTTCTCCTAATCAGACTAAATTGAATTAAAAATCATTTAAATATTTTTAATGGATAAATATCTACCGACTATCAAATCGTTTGTTTATAAAAAATACATAATTTTTTTATTTTGTAGATTTTCATATGAAATTTACAAATTTTATCACTTTCCGACTACCATCATAGTTTCGTTACCGACTACCATCACTTTCCGACTACCATCACAACCGTCCCATTTTATCTTTTATCTCATGTTCTGAAATAGAATCTCTTCTTTTATTTAAAAGACAATAAAATAAAATAACATATATATTCTCACTTTAGTACTTACACTCTTGTCTGCTTGGGGTTCGTGGGTTGGAGTTTGGTTTCTAGGAAAATAAACGAGAAAGGAAGCGAAAGTTTTATAGCATTTCTGTTTTTTCATGAGTTTAGTAATTAACTAATTGTGGGTTACTTGAATTATTGGATGTGTGTTGTCCTGACAATGGTGCTGGCTGTTTTGACGGCGCCGTTTTGTGCTGGAATAGGCGAATAGCTGACCCTTCCGGTGGCAAAAGTTGAGAAAAATATTAAAAACCAGCAGCTCCTAAACTTTGAAAATATATTAATATTCCTTCCATTAAAGAGCCAAAATTGTACCTCAAGTCCGTAAGACTCGTAGTTGCTGTTTTCATCTTTTATTTCTTTTGTTAAATTTACTTCACATAAAAAAACTAAATGAACTGTTCAACTTCTTTCTTAGGCACTTTGATTCTCTCCCATAAAGGCCACCGATCAAAGGTTTTCTTCCTTCGTCAAAATTCAAGGTTTGTTTTCTTTGTCCTCTTCTTCTTCTTTTTTCTTTTTTAAGTTTATATTATTTATACTTATTTCTTTAAATTCTTATTATTTAATGAGGAATAATTTGTTATGTGTTAATTTCTATATTGTGTCTGTTACTTTAATATTAAGATTTGTGCATTGTTAATTTATTTGTTATAATTATTAAATTTTAGGCATAAGTTCATTTTTATATCTGATTGAATTAGGGGTCCAACTACCGTGCAACTGGTGCATGGTACCCCACAGTTTGTTCATATATGAGTTGCCCATTAGATCTAATGCAAAACTTATTTTAACAGGATGAATGTATTCTCTTTAATTTTTAACATTGACATCCCTATTATTTTTCAAAAAAACAAAATAATCAAAAGTTTGACAAATAATTTTGGATAATTTTTAAATTTTATATTTTGATCAATTGATCTAATTTACTATTAAAATTAATGACAATATAAGGCTAATGGCTTGAAAGTTTTTTTAATACATAAAATCTTTTTTTAATTTTTGAAAATAATATAATATTAATTTAATATGTAATAAATAATTTAAATATATAATAAAATTTATTAATTTATCAATAATATTAAATAATTTTTTTTAAAAAAATATAAATCTATTTAATCAATAATAAATAATTTAAATATATAATTAAATTTTAATTTATCAATAATAATATGACCAAATGATTATGTTAAAAATTTCATAATAATCATCTATGGTTTAGTATTCAAATATAAATAATAGAAATATACTCTTAAGTGTAAATAGTAGAAATATTTTGGACTTATATATTAAAATTTCAAAACTTCTAAATTACTCCTGAAAAAATGATAATTTCTAAAATATTTATTAAAATTATTATAAACTTTAAATTATTTTTAGTTTTATTTAAAAAATAAAGAAAAACATGAGGGTAATTTGATAACTTGATTTTTTTAGTATTCTTAACAAAACTAAAGAATAAGTTAAGATTTATAACAATTTAAAAGAATTTTAAAGATTAAGGTGTTACAAAATAAATACTTAAGAAGGGATGTTAGTGGAATGGTTCGAATCTGATGAAATTAGTAAGTAGCAGTCGCTGTGTCTTTGGTGAGTTTTAAAAAAATATTAGCCACTGTGCCCGGCACCCCTGTTTTTGGTAAATTACTTTACAGTCCCTCTTATTTGCTGCAAAGTGAAACAATTAGAAGTATTTTAATTTTAATATATAAATCCAAAATATTTCTACTATTTACACTTAAGAGTATATTTCTATTATTTATATTTGAATACTAAACCATAGATGATTATTATGAAATTTCTTAACATTGTCATTTAGTCATATTATTATTGATAAATTAAAATTTAATTAAATATTTAAATTATTTATTATTGATTAAATAGATTTTATATTGTTTCTAAAAATTGTTTAAAATTATTGATAAATTAATACATTTTATTATGTATTTAAATTACTTATTACATATTAAATTAATATTATATTATTTTCAAAAAAATAAAAGAAGATTTTATGCATTAAAAAAATTTCAAGCTATTGGCCTTATACTATCATTAATTTTAATAGTAAATTAGATCAATTGATCAAATATAAAATTTAAAATTTATCCAAAATTATTTGTCAAACTTTTGATTATTTTGTTTTTTTAAAAAAATAATAGGGATGTCAATGTTAAAAACCAAAGATAATACATCCATGCCGTTGAAACAAGCTTTGCGTTAGATCTACTGGGCAACTCATATATGGACAAACCGTGGGGTACCATGCACTAGTTGCACGATAGTTGGACCCGATAAGAAAGTATAACTTTCATTGAGAAACTAAGAGAATAAGTACAAAAGATGGGGTGGACATGTGCCCAGTCAAACTGCTAGTTCAATAACTTTTAAATCTAAACTAACTAAGCTATGAGCAAAGCTATTACAACTTCTATGTTGGATTGGAACGTAAGATAATCTTTTCATCATTCTTTGAACTTCAGAGATGGTACACCCAATTTCCAGTTTACTTTTCTTCTTTCATGTGATTAGGTTAACCACTTCCTTACAAATTATCTTTGCCATAAAAACTGGATTTTTTTACAACAGTAGCTACAAATTATCCCTTGTGATTTTTGAAGGCAATTCCTTGTCTAACATATTGATCTTTTGACCCAATAACTACATCAACATTCATTTTAATCCAACCTTCATGAGGGGGTTTTCAAGTTGGTTGTGAATAAGACCCTTGCTTCGAATAATCTTGCCTTGGCAAGACTCAAACTCTTCTATAAGACTTCATTGTTGCTTCAACCTTTGTCACTGTTAGCTGAACATTTAGATTCTTTTTTTTTCAAAAATAAAAAGATTCCTGAAATAGCAAATCGTCTAGCAGATTGTCACAATTATTTCCAAGTTTGTGATATTTCTTGTTTTTGCCAATACATGTAACACACTCAACATGTCTTGATTGGCAAGGGTTTCATACCTTCTTTAAATTTTGTAAGCTTCCACACCTTTTGGGATGCTTTGCACTCCATCAGTGCATGAAATACGTTTTCCTCTTTACAACCACATCTTTGACACCATGGGTCATGTTTCACTTTTTTCTTTCATAGATTCTAGTCGTTGGCAACAGATTTTGAGCTGCTCTAAAAAAAAAAGATCTTTTATCTTTGCTTTGATAATTTTTTTAGTAAGGCTAAATAGTAATTTAGGTTAGAAATAAAATAGTCATTTTATTGATAGCCTTTTAAGTCTTCTAATAATATGAAGGGAAAAGCATAACGGTGATATAATTTGTAATCTTTGATGGAAATTTATAAAAGAAAAAGGTTTTTGTATACTTTTGATAAAATATGAAACATAAAGTGATTGATAGATATTTGTCCTATTTTTACAGTGCCTATAAGTTCAGTACATGAATTTTCCTCTTCTATAGAATTCTTTTGCTAATAATTGGTGTGCTCTCATTTTTTATTTTAACAATTTTACAGTTTAAACGACACCTATTATTTTGAATTAGATCTTCTACTGATTTGAATTTTCAAGTTTCTAAAGATCTTGTATCATTATTTTTTTAATGTTAATGTATGATTAAAATTTAATTATTTTTATTTTTAATTAATTAAGCATCATCAATCACTTAAGTAAATTTTTGTTGAAATTAAATCATTAGAATATTCTAGTCTATTCTACATTTAATATTCAAAAATCATTTATCCACTTATTGTAAACAAGTTTTTTTTTTTTTGGGTAACAATTGTAAATCGAGATACGCATTTGGTTCGAAATTTCAACAACTAACTAATCCCTAAGACCGCTGGATGAACTAATTCTGAGTAGAAAATGGGAGAACACGACGCCAAGTGACCACATTCGGACTAATAATTGAAAAAAAAAAAAAAAAAAAAAGCCGCGATTCCAAGCTGTCCCTTGGACGCCTGTGAATTGTGATGATAAAAGTTGCAAGCCAACCAGAGCCGTCAATTAACGGACCTCCGCAATCCAAACGAATCGGAACGACGCCGTCTTGCCTCAAGAAATGTGACCGTTATTTTGAAAATGTTTGATAAGGACACTGCGTAGTAAATCAGAGCGAGTAAATTTCATATTCGTACTCTCACCGAATGTGGCCAACACACTTTCTGAAGCTCCCCCACTCACTCGCTCACTCTCTGTTCTTACTTCTTAGCTTGCCTCTACTCTCTCCTTCTCTCTCTCGCTCTCTCTCTCTCTCAACATCGCCAAAACCCTCATTCTCTTTCGCCCTTTCTCTCTCTCAAAAAGCTATCTTTGAATGTGAAAATCAGAACCGTTAACGGCTTTTTCTGCATTTTTCATTTTGAAAAAGAAAAATATTAAATTTTTACTTGGTAAGCTGATGGGGTGTGCTCAGTCGAAAATAGACAATGAAGAGTCGGTGGCGCGTAGCAAAGACCGTCGGAATCTTATGAAGGATGCTGTTTCAGCTCGCAACGCCTTCGCATCCGGCCACTCCGGCTACTCCTTCGCTCTCAAGAACGTCGGCGCCGCCTTGAGTGACTTCGCCCACGGCGAATCGGTAGACAACCAGCAACACCTCGAGCAGCCGCTGGACCCCACTCCGCCTCCTCCGCCGCCGATGTCGTCGCTCGACACCCTCCCGCCGCCTCCGCCGCCCCTTCCCAACTTCTCCCCCAGCCCCGTCAAACGCGCCGTCAGCTTGCCGGTCATTTCGAAGAACAAAAAGCAGACTTTGGATTTCGATAACGTCGCCATCACCGAAGACGAGGAGGAAGAAGAAGATGAGGAAGACGAGAACGAAAACGACGACATTGAAGAAGAAGAAGAAGAAGAAGTAGAAGCAGAAGAGGATGAAAGTATCGCCGAGAAGAATAAGAATAAAAATAAATTCGGTGGGTCCCACGGGGATATGGCGTCGTCTTCCACGTCATCGCTGAGGACAGCGGAGATGCGGCCGACGCCGACCGCGGCTTGGGAGTATTTCTTCATGGTGGATGATCACTTGGCGGGGCCCAGCTTGAATCATGCAGAAGAGGAGGAGCCTCATGTGGAAAACGTGAATGCTAAGGATAATGTTGTTAGCAATAAAACTACCATCAACAGCAATATTAAAAATAATATTAGTATTGATAGTAATAAAAATGTGGATGATTTTATGAAAAACGATGGTGATATTAATGTCAGTGTGCCGGAGAAGGTGGAGGGGAAGGTGGTGATTGAGCATGCGAGCACGGCGCCTGCAGAGTTTATTAGTAGGAGGGCAATTGCAACGGTGAGTTTGATGAAAGTACTGAATCAAATAGATGATCATTTCTTGAAGGCTTCGCAATCGGCTAAAGATGTTTCCAACATGCTCGAGGCTAATAGGCTGCATTATCACTCCAATTTTGCCGATAATCGCGGTAATTTTTCAATTTCAATTTCATGCTTCATTGATCTATTTCTGTTTTTTTTTTTTTCAGATGCACTGTTTACTGAATTTTGCTCAAAAAGTTGTTGTAGAATGTAGATCTCGCTCGAATTTAATAATGTCGAGTCAAGTGGGTTCTCTTTTTCATGTGAGCAAATGGGGCTCTGCGGTTATATGTTTTGTCTTTTATATCACATTTTTATTTGTTTTAAGAATATCTTCTTAGCATTCAATTGGATCTGTTGTTGCCTTTTTGTTTTCAAAAGCCAAAGTTGCATACTTGCATCTGAGTTTTTTTTTTTTCATTTTTTCTTTTTAAAATGCTCCTGAAGTAAACTTTAAAGTGATAAAAAAAAGTTTACATTTTACTGTTATTTTAGTGTGAAGATGAATCAACTTTCTTGTCATCATGAAAATGAAATTAATGGTGTCATCATATAGATACTATTTTATTAAGTTATGTGCTTGATTGGCTACAGCTCTTATTGATCATTCTGCAAGGGTCATGCGCGTTATTACATGGAATAGGTCCTTCAGGGGTTTGGGTTTACCACATGCCGAAAGTGAGAGGAACGAAGCTGATTTAGAAGACTATGAGACTCTTGCTATTGTGCTGGATAAAATGTTGGCATGGGAAAAGAAACTTTTTGAAGAAGTTAAGGTAAGTTTCATCAATTTTTGTATTTCTTATTATTGATGGATCTCCTTTGTTTTTGGTTTCTTCATGTTACATTTTAGGGTACCGATTAGTGATTATATCCACTACAAATCTAATCATGGAAATTTCAATTTCCTTGCTTGAAATCTTATTGCATGTTTGGCAAGGACTATATCTTTTTAACTTTTGTTTTGTTTTGGGAATAACGTCTTTTCAATTTAATGTTATTATGCTGTTGTGTTGAGCCTCATTGACGTGTTGGTCATGATTTTAGCGAGCTGAGCTTATGAAGCTTGAGTATCAAAGGAAGGTTGCCGTGCTGAATAAGCTGAAGAAACGTGGATCTGCTAATGAAATGTTGGAAAAAACAAAAGCAGCTGTAGCTCATCTGCATACAAAATATGTCGTTGACATGCAGACAATGGATTCATCAGTTTCGGAAGTAAATCGGTTGCGTGATGAGGAGTTGTACCCTAAGCTTGTTGCCCTTGTTAATGGGTAAACTTCTATTTACAAATACTAATTCGAAAATTCAAATTTGTGCTTTCTAGGTTATTATATCCTTCTCTATGTCATACATGAAGAAGCAATTATGGTTTTCATTATTTTTATTTGTTTTCCAGTTTTCCTCGTGCATTATATTGTTGCTTTTATGTGGTAAATTAAGAATCCTAGTAGATTTTATGGTGAAATTTTGTTTTTGCATTTGCTAGTTGTTCTTTAGTTCCTTGCTTTTTTCATCACCCTTGTATCTTTGTATAGTGTACGAAATAGTTGCCTGATCAGTGAACCATGTAGCACTTTCTGTTGTAGGCTGGATTTCTATTACATCTTGGCTGGGTACCATGGTTCTCTTTCTTGTACTGGACCTAGATACATATTGTGAAAAAAGAGCAACAGTTTTCCTGCTTCCATTTGTTATACTCCTGAATTATTTTTTTTTGTGTGTTTGGTCTTCATGTTGTGTTGCTTTACTTAATGTACTTGAGAAAACCCATAACAGAATTCCACAATGACTTACATGTTTAATACTCTCCCTGCAGGATGGCCAAAATGTGGGAAAATATGTGTATACATCATGACAGCCAGCTGACCATCGTTTCAGAACTCAAGCCACTTGATATCGCCCATGCTGTCAAGGAAACAACCCAGCACCACCATGAACGCACTGAAGAACTCTTTACTGTTGTCCAGAAATGGCATACAGAGTTTGAAAAGTTTGTGAATCATCAAAAACAGTTCATCCAAGCTCTAACTAGCTGGTTAAAGTTAAATCTCATCCCCATCGAAAGCAGCTTGAAAGAGAAAGTCACATCCCCACCAAGAGCCCCAAATCCCCCAATTCAAGCCCTCCTTCATTCATGGCATGATTATCTTGAAAAGCTTCCTGATGAGATAGCCAAATCTGCAATTTCATCCTTTGCTGCTGTGATAAAAACCATAATGCTTCATCAGGAAGAAGAGATGAAGCTGAAGGAAAAATGTGAGGAAACCAGGAAAGAGCTTTTGCGTAAGACCCATGCATATGAGGAGTGGCACCGGAAGTACAAAAAGACCCATTCTGAAGAATCTGAGGCAGAAAGGGGTGACGATACAAATACCAGAGATCCTGTTCTGGACAGGCAAATTGTGATTGAGAGCTTAAGAAAGAGGTTAGAAGAAGAAACGGAGGCTTTCAGAAGACACTGCCTTCAAGTGAGAGAGAAGTCTCTTGGGAGTCTTAAGTTACGATTACCTGATCTTTTCCGTGCAGTTTCAGACTTTGCTCATGCCTCTTTCGATGCCTACGAAAGGTTGAGATCCATCACCCAGTCACAAAATTCAAATGGCGTTCGTGTGGCTTCATGATAATTTAAGCTCTTTTTTTCCCTTTTTCTTGGGGTCCTTGTGTATTCTAAGTTAAAACATTGGTGGTCATTTGTAGTTTTAGTACAAGATGTTTGTGATTTTTCTTGGCAGTGCGAATGTAGTTGCAGTCTTTGTTCTAGCTTGGAGAAATTTTTTTGTTGTATCATTTGCATCTCTCTAGCTAGTTGGAATTTTAAGGTGATTCTGATGAGACTTGCAGGCATCTATTTACCCTTTTTTTTTTTTCTTCTTTTTTTCCTCTTGAGAGATTTATCTGAATGTACAATCAGGGCTCAGTTGACCGCAAATTGACCCAAAAACAGAAAGCAAGCTCTAAAGCTGGTTTCATGCGCGTTTGAAGATCCTTGAAATGGAAATATTTATATTTTGTACTTTAGGAGAAATTTTTGCTTTCTGGCTCATGCAGTCTACTAGGTACCAACAAACAACCAATGAGATTTTCTGACTGATTGCTTCAGCTTTATGATCGGAATTTCCCGGTTTCTACTAGATTCTGGTTGTGTGTGTATCAGGTATGGAGTCAGAATTAAAAAAATCCAGTGGCCACTCCAAAATTCATAGGAGTAGTTATGGGTGATAAGTAAAATCTTCAAAGTTATAGAAGCCAAATCATTAAAAAAATAATAATAATAAGTTTATTATTATTATTATTTTTTAAAAAACCAACTTGTCCCTTGTAGGTCCAGGGGCATCTTCAACACAGGTGTACATTTGACTTTTCATAATTATTTAAGAGATACAAATGGCAAACGATGCAATTGAAAAAAAGAAAAGAAAAGAAAATTAATCATATGTTCATTTAATGGTGGAATCAGTACATGTTTATTAAGGACGAATATTATACGCAACAAACTTGAAACCCCTATAACGTCAAGATTGTAAATTTGAGCGTCAAGCTAACTAAAATTAAACGAAATCCCAGTTTAAACTCTTATTATTTGTGAAAATTTGGTTGTATCCCGACTTCCATTGGCCTTGGGCTCAAAAGGGAACAGACACGCAATTGGATTTATGTGAATTTTGGTTATTATCCAATTTGATTTGCAACAGAGGTGAATCTAAACTTTCACATTTTATGTATTGTATGTGAAATGAAATGATCACTTTTATTAATTTAACCCAATTCTGATCTTATCCGGATTTGAAAATTTTGACCAATGTTGAACACGTTGCCACCAAATTTCAGTTTCCTTTAAAATAAAAGTAAAACAATGCCCACAATTCATCATTGTTATTTAATTCCTCTATTGGCATTCACAATACCCACCAGCTTTGAAGCTTTGAAAATTCTAAATCCTCACTTAATACTTATCTGTCTATCTGAATTAAATATGGCATTCTTCGTTGAATTTTTCAATACATTTTGGTGTATGTAAATGGACTGACTGCCAGTTTTATAATCAATCGGCACGCGGCCAGTGCAAAGTCAGACTCTTTCGGCTCTTTAATTTGACCAATAACCAAATTAAACTACTCTTCTCATCTCAGCTAAAGCTGGCTGGCGGCCTGCTGAATGCTTCATTTCGGCCTTTGTAAAGATTAGTTCATTTACAGAAATACCCTGAAATTAGGGCTAATTTATAAAAGAACCCAACTTATCAAATTTGTTAGACATATCGATTGTCTATTGGTCTTGCACTTGACATCACACTATTAGCTTTTAAGAGGATTATTTTGATAGTTCAACCAAGAAATGGTCTCTTTTTGTAAATTAATATTAATTTAAGGCTATTTACATAAATTTCCAAAAGATTATGTTGCATATATTGGTGTCCGTCCAGTATCTGTTTGAATTATTGTTCTTTTTTTTTTTTTTTGGTAAGCCAAGCCAAGTGCTCACTTTGTAGCCATCTTTGTCACTTCCAATTTCCATAAACACACTATAAAAATAGACACCTTATAAGCTTATGCTACAAGGCATTTTTTTTTTCATAAACATCACCCTCTTCAGAGCTTGAGTGTAGCTAGCTGAAAACATTAACGTGCAGAAAGAAAAAAAAATAACAGGTCCCTCTGGTCTCCGCATCAAGCAATGGGACTCAAAATGTGGCGAAAATCGGGCGGCGGCAGCGGCAGCGGCGGCGAGTCGATAAAACTCGGCCGGTGTTACAGCCAACATCAAAGTAAGGAATTCAATTCAAGATGGAGAACGATATGGAGAAAGATCACAAGAGGTGAAAAGAAGAAAGTTCATCAATCTCCTGTTACATGCCAAGGATACTACGACCCTGATACTTACTCTCAGAATTTCGATCAAGGCACCGGATCCATGGAACCCGATAATCTTTATCGATCTTTCTCAGCTCGGTACGCCAGATCATCGAGATATTCACATGACCACTTTAATTTGTTGGGTTGATATGAGAATAAAATAACTTTGAACAAAATATTGAGACTAGAATAGACTTCTTTTTTTTTTTTTTTGTGTATTCTTCATATGATATGATCATCATCCTGCCTTGTATCCTTATCATATTTGGTCACTATTATCGTATTTGATTCATATTTACGAACACCAATGAACTTTTGAACAATACTTTTGAAGGTCATCGCTGGAAATGAGAGATACTTTCTATGGTTTTCAATACCTTTTTTTTTTGGTATTTTTTATTCTGGGTCGTATGATTTGAAACTTTAGTTTATGATCTCAACGCAGTGCAAAAAAAAATATATATAAACTTGAAAGTTTCAAACTTTTGGGTCATTATTTTAAGTTGATAAGCATATGATGAAGATGCCCTTTCAATTATTATTATTTTTTTTTGGGACTATGCACCAGTGGAGGACATCATTATGAAAGCAAAGAGATTCTTGAGCAGCTAGCATAAATATGTATTTGTATTCTTTTCTTTTACATCATGTACAGTTTTGTTTATGGCATGCTTCCAAATTTTTTTTTTTTTATAACCAGAGTTTTGAATTGCGTCATAGAATTTGACGAAGCTTAATGGGAACATCTCAAAAGCTGGAGCCAAAACCATGAAGTTCATAATTTAGAGATAAATCAAAAGATTGATAATTGATAATAAATTGGCACGTACCATCACTAGGGAGACGGTGTTGTTAAAATTGTTGCTTTCGGAACTAAAATGATGCTTCTAAGATTATAGACTCAAATCATGATCATTTGTTAATAATAAATTTTCCCTCTAATTACTGTCTTCAATGATGAACTTGTGATCAAAGCCAACTTGTAGCAGCTGATCCACTTTGACATGTTACGATGTTAAAAGGTTTTTTATTTTTGGTGGTTAAATGATTTGCAGCATCACTTCTAATTATGGTCGTAATTCTTTTTATAATATCAGTACAGATTCTCTATGACCTGATATATCTCTAAACTGCTCTAATCATATCGCTTCGTTATATAAATGATTGTTATTTTGTGAGTCACATGGATTCAACTAATTGGTTGATGGAAAGAAGGTGGCAGCTTTACATTTATATAACTCATGGAGTTCATCTGGAATGCTTCGGTAAATCTAATTTTCCAACTTTGATTTCGAGCTATAAAAGCTAAATTCTCTGAGTTCTCTACTTCGTCATATTCCTTATAAGAAGGAATTAAAATTATCATAAATACATTGTATATATATATATATATATTTATGTAACTAGATAACGTCATACTATTTAAGATTAACGTCATACTATTTAAGATTTTCTACAAGTGACGACATATATTCTTTAAAAAAAAAAAAATTAGATGATGTGGATACCACCTCACCTCATCATCGTACCACTAATGTCAAAATTATATTATCGTAAGTAATTGAATAATATCATCACCATTTGAAATTTTGTCGTTGTGTATGAATTGATACACATAACTCTCCATGCGCAAAATATTTAAATTATGAATTTTGTCTTTTAGTCAAAAAAATACAATCTAAATCGAGCACGAGTACTTCATAAGTCCATTTGATGATGTATGATCTTTGAATACACCCCAATAATGGACCTCCTTTCTTTTTCAAGCTTATGGGTTGCAGCCAAGCTTGAATTTCCATCAACTTATTCCAACTTGTACGAGGGTATGTTTGTAATAAATCACTCATACTTGGCCCTGATCTTTCCTCAATCACCCACTCATTTATATTCAATTGTTTAATTAAAAGTCCAAAGCTGAAAAGACACCTCAATCTTAAACCTGCTGCGACCGCCCAACTCCCAGCCAACATTTGCAGAACACTAAAGACCAAAATCTAAATCAAGTGAATAAAATTGTATAATTCACAATTTAATATAATTAGGATTTGGGGGGGGGTTTAGATCAGATTTTGAAAATTGAAAACTCAGCTGCAAAGTCCTGGGTTGAGACCAAAATAATTATGAAACTATGAAAGGGAAAAAAAAAAAAAAAAAAGCAAGTTTAGAGACATAAATGAAAAGTCGAAACGGTAGCAATTCAATTAGTACACAAAAAAGATGAGGACTAATGTCATGTGCATGTAAAATTTCGATTTTCTCTCCTATTTAGTACAGCGGCAAAGAATTAAATTATCATTATATTTATTCTTTTTTCTACTTCGTCTTCAAAGTGCAAGATAACCCCAAAGGGGTTGAGGGCCTTTTTCTACCAATCGATACCCTTCCTTTACCACCCCAATGGAGGTAGTCTATGGAATTCATAACTACTCCTCTTACAACAGGATTCTTGAACCAACAATCAGTTCAAGAAATTAAAAAAAAAGGCAGACCTTAAATAAGAATAGGACTCAGATTTAGTGAAAACCATAGATTTCAGATTTATTAATGAAAGCTATGAGAAAGTTTAGTTTTACACCAGTGCATTATTTAGAGGGTTCAATGAATGATGATACCCCTCTGTTAATATTGTTGTTACTCTGCAGCTGGTTTGCTAGTCTCATCCTTGCATCTAGGTTGATGATTGTGATTTTTCAAGTCATCTCCAGCCACAAGAAAGAATGCAGTGTGTCTGAAAGACAAAAGATATGCATGATCATAAGAACTTTGATAAAAGAGAAACAACAAACATTCCCAGAGACAATGAATTGAAAATATTGAATATTGGTAACTCATGCCTGAAAAAATTCATCATTTTGATTTTTGAGTCAGCATCAATTTCTTGGGTACTGTCTAGTGCAATCTGCATGTGATGTAACCATCTCTCTGCAGCTTGATGTGTTACCGGGAATGGTCGATGACGTCCAATTAATGCAGGATGGCCTTCCAGACAAAAGCCAAAAAAAAAAAAGTATATATAAATTACATCTTCTAAACTCTGCATTCATATATTTTCAAAATGAATGGAAACTACCAACTTGCATCCAAAAAGGGGAAAAAAAAAAGAAAGGAAGAAATTACAGGAGTGTAAAAGCTTTGTCTTGCATATTTATACTCGCAAAGGTATCATGATGCTATTCAATAAATTATAAGTTTGTATTCTTTTTTCTTTCCCCTGATTATTATCTACTGACATTACAAACGTCTACCAGGCATAGCTCAAAAATATGAACCAAATACAGGCAAAATCTATATCACAGTTATGAAAATGTACATGGGAGGATGAGTCCCTTGTAGGGACTCAAACTCATTTTGTCCCAAAATTTAGCATCATGATGCTATTCAATAGAATGCAAAAATAATTAGGATTACATCTCCAATCACTAATTCCAACTCAAAATTTATACTTCCAGGCAAGTAATCACAGGATAAAAACTAAACATGCTAGAATATTATTGAAAATACAGACTGCCTAAAAATCCAAGAAAGTAGCGGAACAAAAGACCAAAATACATCTGTATGCATTCTAATCGAAAGCTTTGGATGTATATTGTTTGCTGAGCAATAATAATCAGCTTAAATACTGCCACTAATTCTACTAAACATCATCAGATTTGAGTAAAAGCCAAAATAGAAACTCAAAGAATGCAGTGATTTAATTGAAGCATAAGCTGCGTAATACCACTGAAAACTCTGAGATGCCCCACAATTATTCAAGCCTAATCAAGATGAGTAAAGAACCGTTTGGGGCAGCTGCGCTGCCACCGCGCAGCTGCTCCCCAGGCCAATTCCAAACGGGTCCTAAATTTGGCTACTACAAATCAACATTTTCCCCTGAATCTGATTTGTGCATAACCAATAACTTGTGAAAAACACACTCAACTGATCTCATAATCTAATAAAAATAAGGCTTAGCGAAATTAATTAACAAGTATTCTAAAGATTATTAATTTAATTGAATAAAATTAGAAATCGAAATCAACTAACCTTTCCTCTGAGAATACAGAGGAGGCCCTCCCATTCTCTGCACAAAAAACTCATATTGGTTCTGAATTGCTTCTTCTTTATTCGAATTTGCAAAAATTGACCGAAACCACTCTTCCTCGTCGTCAAAAACCCTGTATTCCCACAAAACGACGTCGAATCTAATAAAACAACTTAAAAATTATTAACGGATGTATTAGTTAAAAGAATACGCATGCCTGGTATAGAAGTTGGTGGAGAGATTGATGAAAGTTTGAAGGCCAAGCTTCCGAAACAAGTTGGTTTCGTCAATGGCGAACGCGTCGGCTGGGTCAACTCCGCTCCACTCGGAGGCTTTCGCTTGCAGTGTTTGCATTCCTCTCTAATATCCTCTCCCTCTCTCTCGCTCAACACTGTAGGCTGTAGTTAGCTGGCGCGTGGCCTTGGATGGAGATGAGCGCGTGTAGCATTTATAGAGTGGCTCGTGGGCAGTCGCGTGGATGGAACGCTTTTGCCTTGATGTGGCAATACCGTGGGCTGGTGGGTCCCGACCCGATCCTATTGGTTGATTATTGATTTTATCATGGACTATATATGTTGCCATGGTGAGGTAACCATGGTCCATGTTGTTACTTGTTAGTTGAGTCTGCATCACTTACTGCTTTTGGGTCAAAGAATTTTCTCTTGATAATTATAAATAAGACGAACTTGCCCAACGCCCTATTATTCTATTAGTTTAGTTGGTACTAAAAATTTGATTATAAATGTTGATGTTAGATTCTGGTTCTCCTCGTTCTACAACCAGGATCTCGGCTCGATCAACTCTATCACGACCAGGAGGTCTCCTCGTGAGGCTTTTTTTTTCTCCAGAGTTTCCTGCACACACAGGCAAGTCAGAGGGCGCCGGTTATTCCCCGGCGCAAACCCTCCGACGCTCAAGTCAGATACGAAGGTTCGGGGAACGTTTGCCCAAAAATCTTATGGCTTTTTCGTGGTTTTCTCTTCTTTTCTTTTAATTCTCTTTCTAATCCCAAAATGCCAACCCCTTTACCTTCGTTGGCTACCTTTTTATAGGCTTCCCAGTTTTCCGCTTTTTCCCTGACGGTATGGGACTCTGACTGCTGCGTTATGGGCAAACGTGGGACCTTGCGTGTTACGCCACGGTTCTGAGGAAAGCGTGACGGTCGCGGTTCTGTGAGATCTTGCGTGTCACGCCACGGTTTAGGGGAAGCGTGGCTGTCGTGGTTCTGTGAGACCTTGCGTGTTACGCCACGATTCAGGGGAAAACGTGGCTGTTGTGCCCAGATTCTTGGGTTGGAGAGCATGTCTTGTCAACTGCCGTCGGCCGGGTCTCCTCGCCTCCCGACAACAAGCCGGGACGGCCATATGCCCCTTGCAGGAATTTGGCCTCGCGGATGGCGTGCTCGCGGACGAGCAGGATATTTCTGCTCCTGTTCTTCTGCTATCAGGAATCTGCTCACCATGCCTGGTCTCGTCGACGTATTTATCCCAAACAGTATTTCTCCCTAACACCGGTCCCCCAGTTTCTGGTGTTGGGTAATGTAGTGGACCAGCAGTAGAAACTTGATAATGATCACTCGCGTGGGATTGGAAAAGGCTGCCAAGAGTCATGTCGCATTTAATTGCGGACGAGGTGACGTGGCAGAAATCCCCCCCTCCATTTGAATTTCAAACCGACGGTTACGAGACCCTCGGGATTCGGCGCTGTTGAATGCTGGCAACCCAAGAGTCCGTTCTTATTAGAAAAGCCAAACCCTCTCGAACGGCATATCCATCATTCACTTCGTCTCCGTCTCTGTCTCTCCGGCAAAGAAGTTCCGGCATAAAAGGCTTCCATCTCAGACTTTCACCGGCTGAACCATTACTTCAGGTATTTCTTCTATCTCCTTGGTCTCAGATAGTTGTAGACAATTTCTCTTCCCTTCTGTTTGGGTAGTAGTTGGTGGTGTTGTAGTTAGGGCTTAGGGAATGTCGAAAGGCAAAGAGGCAGTCATTGAGGTTGATGACGACGAGTTGGACTTCCTGCCTAGTCTGCTCACCGATCCTGCTTTTGATCCCGGGATCCCCTTAGAGCCCACTAGGTCTAGTGTCGGGACTAGTGCTAGGAGGATGTCTCCCCAAACAACCTCTACGAGCGGAAGTAATGGTGATGAGAGATCTTCTGGCTCCGAGGATACTTTGAGTGAGAGCGGCGAGGGTGACTCTGGCGAGGTATCTCCATCCGGAGCGTCACGACCAGAGGGACGGGGTACAGTAGGGGGCAGAGTCTTGTCGCGTGATTATGCCATCGACTATATGACGTGCACGACCACGTTTGACGAACTCGATGACCTCCGTCGTAGGTATAGCATTCCTGGTCAAATACTTCTCAAGGTTCCAGGCAAGAAAGATACCCCTAGCCGACCCCCCAGGGGGTACGTTACCCTGTATCTGGATAGCTTTAAGTATGGGCTGAGGTGTCCCTTGCAACCCTACTTTGCCCGGATACTTAGCGGGTTGAATCTATCTCCTGGTCAGTTGAATCCCAACGGTTGGAGAGTGCTCTCTGGTCTGTTCATACTGTGGGACAGGTGTTGCCAAAGCGAGCCCACGGTCGACGAGGTGAAGCACCTGTACCAGCTGAAAAGTAGCCCAAAAGATGCCGGCTGGTACTACTTCCAATCTAGTACCAAGACCAGGAAACCCATAACCGATCTCCCTACTGGTGGTGGTGGGAACTGGAAGAGGAAGTTCTTCTTTGCTGGGGGTCCTTGGGGTCAGGTTGCACAAATGGACGGGAAGAATTATTGGGTCCCACCCCGTTTCACGGTCCCAGGTTGCCTGCTCGCCTCAGATGTCTTGTATCCATAATTGTCCTTGTTTTATTGGTTTGTCTCTAACCAAGTGTCTGTTTGTGTTGCAGTCTCTTGGGGTGTCCATTTCCCGCTCGTACCTGACCAGCTCAAACGGGTCGAGGCGGCACTGGCCAATTCCTGCTCGAGCCGAGAACTGTTAAGTACATACAACTTGCTCGAGTCTCGCTTGATACTTCCCGGCCATTTGATGGAGGACGCTGTGATTGGGGCTCTGACCCGAAAACGCTCTCGACCTCCAACCGCGAAGAGGGACCAGAGTAAGGATGCCCCTACTGCAAAGCGGGCCAACACCGTGCAGCAGGCCCCGCCCTTGAAGATTTTACCTCCTGCCCCTGTAAAAGTTGGGGAAACTAGTGGAGCAGCCACAGATCCTGTTACTTCTTCTCCTCCTGTCGGGCCTCGATCTCGCTTACCTGACAGCCGAGCAGAGCATCTGGTCCCTTACGTCAATGAGTTAACTAGACTCGTGAGCAAGAAGGACCTGGAGGACTTTGACGGCCGCACCTTGGGTGAGCTGGTGGGGGCCATGCAGCATAGCGCTTTCCACCTCAGCTGCATGACCACCTATTACAAGGCTAAGGTTGGCCGCTACGACCGAAAGATCAAGGAGGATATTCAATCGGCGACGACCAGAGCTGAAGTTGCCGAGAAGAAAGCAGGGGAGCTGAACCTCGAGAACCTCAAGTTGATAGAGCAAGAATCACAAGCTCAAGCAAAAGCCATTACCCTGGAGGAGGAGCTTACCAAGGTCAAGAAGGATCTGCAGGGGCAGAAGGCTATGTATGAGGCTCAGCTCGAATCTCTCCGCGACTCCCACCGAGCTCAGGTCGAGAACTTGGAGAGAGAAGCCGACAACCAGTACGACCAGGGACTTCGGCATTCCTATCGTTGCATCATGGCCGTCCTCGGGAAGCAACACCCTGATCTGAAGATGGATGACCTTGCAGCCGGTGTTGCTCAACATATGGACGAGGAGGCGGCCAAGGAGGATGCCGAAGGGGTGGAGCCGATCGTGATTGAGGAGGAAAACTCTCCTCCTCATGCAGTCCTTACTGATGTTGGCGAGGCGAGCACCCCCCTGGACGCAACTGGTGATACCCCCCCGGCACCTGAGGAGGTCCAGCCAACCGATACTGCTCCGGCTCACTGATCCACCGTCTTTTTGTTATCTTTCTTTTATTGTAATGGACGATGTTCATGAAGATTATCCATTCTGTTAATCGTTAACAAATTAATAAAAACGTTTTTTGATTACTTTCTTGTGTTGTAATTATGAATTACTTTTCGTTTGAGAATCGGCTCGTCTTTGTCTGGTTGAGCAGGTTTTAGTTCGGCACATGGTTTAACCTCATGCCTTGGGAAATATCCCGATGCCTTGGAGTCTGCTCGCCTTCTCGTGGCCGAGCAGATCCTGGCACGCTGGGCTTCTGTCTCGCCATAAGACTGGCTTTGAGACTTGGTGAGCCTTTACATGCCTTAGGAATTTCTCCGAATGTTTTGGATTCTGCTGCCTTCTCGTGGCCGAGCAGATCCTGGCACGCTTGGCTTCTGTCTCGCCATAAGACTGGCTTTGAGACTTTGTCGAGCCTTTACGTGCCTTAGGAATTTCTTCGGATGTTTTGGATTCTGCTGCCTTCTCGTGGCCGAGCAGATCCTGGCACGCTTGGCTTCTGTCTCGCCATAAGACTGGCTTTGAGACTTTGTCGAGCCTTTACGTGCCTTAGGAATTTCTTCGGATGTTTTGGATTCTGCTGTCTTCTCGGGGCCGAGCAGATCCTGGCACGCTTGGCTTCTGTCTCGCCATAAAACAGGCTTTGAGACTTTGTCGAGCCTTTACGTGCCTTAGGAATTTCTTCGGATGTTTTGGATTCTGCTGCCTTCTCGTGGCCGAGCAGATCCTGGCACGCTTGGCTTCTGTCTCGCCATAAGACTGGCTTTGAGACTTTGTCGAGCCTTTACGTGCCTTAGGAATTTCTTCGGATGTTTTGGATTCTGCTGCCTTCTCGGGGCCGAGCAGATCCTGGCACGCTTGGCTTCTGTCTCGCCATAAAACAGGCTTTGAGACTTTGTCGAGCCTTTACGTGCCTTAGGAATTTCTTCGGATGTTTTGGATTCTGCTGCCTTCTCGTGGCCGAGCAGATCCTGGCACGCTTGGCTTCTGTCTCGCCATAAGACTGGCTTTGAGACTTTGTCGAGCCTTTACGTGCCTTAGGAATTTCTTCGGATGTTTTGGATTCTTCTGCCTTCTCGTGGCCGAGCAGATCCTGGCACGCTTGGCTTCTGTCTCGCCATAAGACTGGCTTTGAGACTTTGTCGAGCCTTTACGTGCCTTAGGAATTTCTTCGGATTCAAGTGAATGAGATTCCTCGACGTTCCATTACTGGCAGGATTTGACTTACAGGACATTGTTCGGACATAAAGCGTGAAAGATAAACTGTAATGAACATGAGCAAAAATAGCTTCCAAATGCGAACGAGTCTTACTGGAAGTATTTCCGGAGGTGTGCTGCGTTCCATGGGCGTTTCACCTCGTGCCCGTCCGCGCGGACCAGCTTGTAAGCTCCGGGTCCCGCTATCTGCTTGACTCTATATGGCCCTTCCCAATTCGGTCCCAGCACTCCTTGAGTCGAATCTTTGGTGCTCTGGTTCACTCTTCTCAGCACCCAGTCTCCGACCTTGAATTGTCGTATGTTCACCTTCTGGTTATAGTACCGAGCAACTCTCTGTTGGTAAGTGACTGACCGCTCGGCTGCTCGTTCTCTCCTTTCCATTAGCAGATCGAGATTCAAACATATCTGCTCGTCGTTCTCCTGCTCATTGAAATGATCTGTCCGGTGTGTGGTCGTTCCTATCTCCGCCGGCACGACCGCTTCATGTCCGAAGGCCAAAGCGAACGGTGTCTCCCCAGTTGCGGTTTTGTGGGTTGTTCTGTATGCCCATAGCACACCTGACAGCTCGTCAACCCAAGCACCCTTCTTTGCTCCGAGCCTGGTTTTCAGAAGCCTCTTGATGGTCTTGTTGGCTGCTTCCACTTGTCCATTCGATTGAGGGTGAGCAGGCGAGCAATACTTCAGCTCTATCCCGAGGTTCTGGCAGAAATCCCTGAAGCTGTGATTATCGAACTGCCTGCCATTATCCGTTACCAAGGCATAAGGGATCCCGTATCGGCAGACCAGGTTTCTCCATACGAAGTCTGTTGTTTTCTTCTCTGTGATCCTGCTAAGGGCTTCTACCTCTATCCACTTCGTGAAGTAATCTATAGCAACTATGGCATGTGTTGCTGCTCCTCGTCCCTTTGGCAATGGGCCGATCAGATCAATTCCCCATTGAGCGAATGGCCACGGGGAGGCCATGGAGGTGAGCTTCTCTGGTGGTTGGTTAGAGAAATTTGCAAAACTCTGGCAGCTTGCACAACTCCTGGTCTTCTTTTGCGCGTCCTGGTGCATTGTCGGCCAGAAATATCCCTGCCTTAGAACCTTATGGGCCAGGGACCTCCCGCCAGAATGATTTCCGCAAATTCCTTCGTGCACTTCTCTCAGTACGTAATCCGCGTCGTCCTCATCCAAACACCGAAGGAACGGTAGCGTATATCCTCGCCGATACAGTGTCCCATCGATCATCGTGTATCTCGAGGCCTGGGCTCTAATCTTCCGAGCTCGCGACTTATCTGGTGGTAATACCCCGTCTCTAAGGTATGAAACTATCGGGTCCTTCCACGAGCATTTTTGTTCTATCCGCAACACCCCCAAGTTCCGCTCGATGCTTGGGCTGGACTTCACCTCCAGAGGGACCGACTTTGGCATTTTTGGATCGGCTACTGCTGCCATCCTAGCCAAAATGTCTGCTCGACTATTCTGCTCCCTGGGGATTTGTGTCACTTCCACTGCTTCGAACTTCCCCATCATCTGCCTGACTACCTTCAGGTACTGCTCCATCTTCTCCTCTCTTGGTTGGAACCTTTCATTAACATGATTCGCAACCAGCTGGGAATCAGTTCTGACCTTAACTCTGTCTGCTTTCACGGCCTTAGCCAATCCCAGACCTGCTATCAGGGCCTCATACTCTGCCTGGTTATTAGTGGCGGGAAATTCCAACTTCACAGCATAAGAGATCTGCTCCCCCTCCGGGCCTTCCAAGACAATCCCTGCTCCTGAACCCCTCTCCCCCGATGACCCATCTACAGACATCTGCCATACTTGAGTTTCGTCGTTGCCTATAACTGCATCTTGTTGATCTAAGCATACTTCGGGCTCTGCGAACTCAGCTACGAAATCGGCCATTACCTGGGCCTTTATCGCCGCGCGGGGTTTATAGTCTATGTCGAACTCGCTCAGCTCTACAGCCCATTTGACGAGCCGACCCGAGGCATCCGGCTTGTGTAGAATTTGACGCAATGGCCGGTTGGTTATTACCGAGACCGGGAATGCTTGAAAATATGGCCTCAACTTCCGAGCAGCAACCACAAGGGCCAGTGCCCATTTCTCCAACGGTGGGTATCTGGTCTCAGCGTCGAGCAGGGCCTTGCTGGTGTAGTATATCGGATACTGAACTCCTTCTTCCTCTCTCACCAGAACAGAACTGGCGGCCCGATCCGATACTGCCAAATACAGATACAACTTGTCCCCATCCCTCGGTGTGGATAGCAGCGGGGCTTGCTGCAAGTATTGCTTCAAGTTCCGGAAGGCTTCTTCGCATTCTGGGGTCCATTCCGTTTTCTTTCCCCTCCTTATCACTTGAAAGAATGGCTGACACTTATCTGTAGCCTTGGATATGAATCTGCTCAAGGCCGCCAACCTCCCCGTGAGGCTCTGCATCTCCTTCAGGTTACGAGGGGACGTCATTTGCACAATCGCCTGGATTTTCTCGGGATTTGCTTCGATCCCCCTATGGCTCACCATGAATCCCAGGAATTTCCCTGACTCGACCCCAAAAGCACATTTCTCCGGGTTGAGCTTCATCTTGTACTTCCTCAAAAGCTCGAATGTCTCCTCGAGGTGTCTGACATGTTCCTTCGGGATTTTGGACTTGGTGATCATGTCGTCCACGTACACCTCCATGGTTTTCCCGATCAAGGGCTTAAAGACTTTGTTCACCAGCCTTTGATAGGTGGCCCCAGCATTCTTGAGACCGAATGGCATCACCCTGTAACAGAACAAACCTTGGTTAGTGATGAAAGCCGTGCTCTCCTCATCCTGCTCGTGCATGGGGATCTGGTTGTATCCCGAGAATGCGTCCATGAAGCTAAGCAGACCATGTCCAGCCGTTGAATCTACTAGCTGATCGATCTTTGGTAAAGGGAAGCTGTCTTTTGGGCACGCCTTATTGAGGTCTGTGAAGTCCACACACATCCTCCACTTGCCGTTTGCCTTCTTTACCAACACCACATTTGATATCCATTCTGGGTAACTGACTTCCCGAATGAACCCTACTCTCAGGAGCTTCTCCACTTCGTCATTTACAGCCTCATACCTCTCCTGGTTGAAGCACCTCCTTTTCTGCCTTACTGCTCGGGCACCTTTCTTAATTGCCAACTTATGGCATGCTACCTCAGGGTCAATCCCCGGCATGTCTTCATGTGTCCAGGCAAATATATCAGCATGTGCCTGTAAGCATTTCACCAACTCCTGCTTTTGCTCCCCCTCAAGTCTCGACCCGATTCTGACCGTCTTTCCCGGGTTCTCTGGTCCCATGCTTACTGTTTCCAGGTCCTCTACAGGTTCTTGTCTGCCAGTCGTGTTTTCCACTCGGGTGTCGATGGATGTTATCTGCATTGTCTCCCTTGCTGCCGAGGAGTAGCAGCTTCTTGCGATCCTCTGGTCTCCTCGTACCACTCCTACTACCCCCTTCACCCGGTACTTCAGAGCCAGGTAATGGTTGGACAACACCGCTTTGCTCATCCTTAAAAATGGCCGACCTAGGATCATCTGGTAAGGGCCTTCCTCATCCACTACGACAAAATCCAGTATCATTGTCCTCTCTGTCGGGGGGCTCCCAATTGTGACAGGCAGTTCGACCACGCCCAGAGGAACCAGCTTCCCTCCTCCGAACCCCTTCAAGGAGGTGTTGGTGTGTTCCAACTTCCGGTCGGCTATTCCCATCTCTTCCAGGGTTGACTTAAATAACACGTCGACTGAGCTCCCTGTATCAACCAGTATCCGGTCAAACTTCTTGCTAGCGACAGTAGCCTTGATGACTAAAGCATCCTCGTGGGGGTATAGAATTCCTTCCTCATCCTCATCCATCCACATGATTGGCACTTGCCTGACTCTCGCTCGTTTGGCTGCTGGGGTATTGAGGAGTACCTCTTTACTGGTCATGGCGTACCTAGCATAATTTTTTCTCGATCTGTTGGAATCTCCGGCCAGTGTTGGGCCCCCAGCTATCACCCTTACTGCGGGCTGCTCGCGCCTCATGTCTCTATCACACTGCTCCCCTTCATCTGTTGTAGCCTCCATCGGGAGAGTTCCATCCATAAACTCGTCCAGGTACCGATTTCTCACCAAGTCTTCGACCTGGGTCTTGAGATCTCTACACTCTGTTGTGGTATGGCCATGGGTGCCATGGAACTTACAATAACGTCCTCTGTCCCTCCTGTTGGGTAACTTTGTTATTGGTGTAGGGAGGCGCAGCAGCCCTCGATCCTTTATGGCCTCGTACACCTCATCCAGGGACATCTTCAAGGGAGTGTACCGCCCATAGTCCTGGTTCTGGTCGATCAGGTGCACTGCTCTTTCTCTGTTTGCCCCGCTCTGAGCTGGGGGCGGTGGAAATACTTCTGGTCTGCTCGTTCCACTACCGTGGGAATGTTGATGATGACCACCAGATGCCGAATCATGCCTTCTCCAAGGCTCCCTAGCTGGGGAACGAGGAGGTTGCGCCCTGCTGCGCTGATACTGTGGTGGCCTCTGATGAGGCTGGTAAGCAGCGACCCTAACTCCTGCTCCGCTACCGGAGGCCTGATGGTCCCTCCTCCTGACCGGCCCATTCCCTGGTGATGCTCTCTTCTCTTTCTTCCCCAACCCTTCTAGCTGGTCTGTCTTAATCCGTGCAGCCTTCTCCTCTTCAATCTCGATGTCTCTTTTGGCCTGTTCGTATGCGGCTGCATACGTTTGAATAGCTGGGCTTCTCAAATTGTACCACAGCCTTCCTATCTTCACCCCCTCTTTCAGTCCCCTTAACGCCTGAGGGTGGTTGAAGGCTCCCAAGTCGAGGACAGCCCGATGAAACCTCTTGATGAATTCCCGAAGGGTTTCTTGCTCCCCCTGTTTCATGCTTTTCAGCTCCATCACGTCATCTTCCGGTGACATTGCCCCACTGAACTGCTCTGCGAATTCCTAGCACATCTGCTCGAAGGTTTTAATGCTGCCCCGAGAAAGTTTCCTGTACCATTCTCGTGCACGCCCCTCGAGGGATAGTGGGAACACCCTGCACCTTTGGGATTGAGATAATCCTTGTACCCCAGTTATGTCATTGAAACGCTCTATGTGCACCAGCGGATCAGTTCTTCCCGAGTATTTGAGGTCGGGGAGGCGGAAATCTCTCGGAATAACTGCCCTCATGATCTCTGCTGCGAGCGGTGATTCTCCGTCCAGCATTATCCTCCAACCAGGGGCTCTGTTCCTTCCTTGCATGTCGTCAATTATCTGCGCTAGTCTGCGGACTTCCCCCTCCAGCTGCCCGGCACGACCAGGGTCACGTGCCGCAACTTGATCCCGCTCTCGCTCTACATAATGCAGGTGTTGCCTCAACTCCGTCTCCTCTACATTCGCCACCCCGTCGTCCTCGTCACAAGTCCGTCTTGCCGGGGACCGCTCTCTTTCTCTGTGAAATTCTTCCCGCAGAGGTACGTTACCTCTCTCACCACCGAATCTCCCGGTGGTTTGACTTCCCCCCGCACTATCGGGAGCAGGTGCCGTTCCGTCGTCTCTCGCCCTTCCCTCTTGGGTTACCCTTCGCTCGCTCCGCAGTTCATGCAGGATGGTTGTCAAGGTCTCCATCTGCTTTTCCATCCGTTCCATCCGGTCGAACATGACTTTCTCCCGTGCTTCACTGACTATCTCCCTCAGCGTTACGGAATCGTTAAGCCTCATATCACCCCCTTGTGCACTACTTCCTCCTGTCTCCATCGCTTTTCACTTGCTTCACCCCTCTTCCTGCTATCAACAGAAGCTTTTTGCTCTGGTCCCCACAGACGGCGCCAAAATGTTGATGCTAGATTCTGGTTCTCCTCGTTCTACAACCAGGATCTCGGCTCGATCAACTCTATCACGACCAGGAGGTCTCCTCGTGAGGCTTTTTTTTTCTCCAGAGTTTCCTGCACACACAGGCAAGTCAGAGGGCGCCGGTTATTCCCCGGCGCAAACCCTCCGACGCTCAAGTTAGATACGAAGGTTCGGGGAACGTTTGCCCAAAAATCTTATGGCTTTTTCGTGGTTTTCTCTTCTTTTCTTTTAATTCTCTTTCTAATCCCAAAATGCCAACCCCTTTACCTTCGTTGGCTACCTTTTTATAGGTTTCCCAGTTTTCCGCTTTTTCCCTGACGGTATGGGACTCTGACTGCTGCGTTATGGGCAAACGTGGGACCTTGCGTGTTACGCCACGGTTCTGAGGAAAGCGTGACGGTCGCGGTTCTGTGAGATCTTGCATGTCACGCCACGGTTCAGGGGAAGCGTGGCTGTCGTGGTTCTGTGAGACCTTGCGTGTTACGCCACGATTCAGGGGAAAACGTGGCTGTTGTGCCCAGATTCTTGGGCTGGAGAGCATGTCTTGTCAACTGCCGTCGGCCGGGTCTCCTCGCCTCCCGACAACAAGCCGGGACGGCCATATGCCCCTTGCAGGAATTTGGCCTCGCGGATGGCGTGCTCGCGGACGAGCAGGATATTTCTGCTCCTGTTCTTCTGCTATCAGGAATCTGCTCACCATGCCTGGTCTCGTCGACGTATTTATCCCAAACAGTATTTCTCCCTAACAATAAATATGATTTTAATACTAAAACATGTTAACCAAAGCTTAAAGCTATTTGTCAATGACATAACATATTGTAGGGTATTCCATGAGTTAACAATGTGGATATACACTATGTTTATGCAATATGAATGTGTGTAAAACCCAATTGATTGATATTCACACATGCACGTTGAGTTATTTGTTCACAATCAATAAATATAATTTTATAATTTTTTATTACATAGTATCCTAGGGGTGCGACTATTTAACCCTACCAAATTTCTTTTTAAATCTATTTTAAAAAATAAATTTATTATTAAAAATTAAAATTTAAAAATCTTAAAATTTCCTTTCACTAATCTCTTTTTTTTTCCCCTCGATTTTATAATTGCATATTTTCTCTCTATTTTCACATTTTATAAACTTAACACTTAAATTTCACTCTCTTTTCAATTTAGTTTTTTAGGTTTTCTTACTACAATACAAATATTAATGAATGTCACGAGAAATTGTGTCATAAAATCTAACTCAATGTCTGTGGAGATTTGCTACGACATGGTTAATATCATGTTAAGTATCATCACCACTCATTTGAAGAAGCCAAGTAGCAGCAAGTCTATTTCTACAAACACTCCACTAATCTTCTCACTGCACCCCTAGCGAGTATGATTTTTAAATACTTCAAATGAGTGTATTAAAAACTCTAAAGGGGTGCATCTAATTACTCCTTATAAAAACCCAAAGTGCTCGCACCCACAGTCACACCCAAGCGGGCCAAGCCCATTGACTTGGGCACGCGTAAGAGTACAGGTCATCAACGGAGGAGCACGATACACGATGAAGCGCGAAACAGACAATCGTCACATTCGCGCAAAATATTCCCCCAAAGCATAGGAACCCTAATTCCCGAATGCTACCGTCATATCATCTCTCGCACTCTTATAATTCTGTTCGAATTTTCTACTAATATTCAAAACTATTGAGGAGTTTTGTGTTGCAGATACTTAGGTTAAAAATCATACAAAGGAATAATAAATACCAAACGATGATGGAGCAGGAGCGAACCACTAAACGACGTCGGCTCGCTTGGGACGTGGCGCCATCGGAGGCAGAGGTCGAAAACGCTCTAGGGTTTAATAATTTGAATGAGAAAGCCGAAGTAAAAAGTGTGGGTTTCGTTAAATCTGACGTGGATTCGGAATGATTTTTATAGGCGCAACGGGCTCTGGTGGTGGGCCATGAAGGGGCTGCGGCGGCGGCTGCAAAACACGTGTCGCCGCCGAGAAGGGACGATGATCGCGAGGGACATTACGTTTTTAATCTCGGCGAAAATCTCACCCCCAGATGTGAGTTTTTTAATTAGACATAAATTTTTTAGCTATATTTTATGTTGCCAATATGGACTGTAAATTACAGTTATTACATAAATTATTGTTAAAGATAACTTATGTGTTGATGGCATTAGATTGATTCGTTCGATAAAGTTATTGAATTTTCGATGAGTCGTAAAACTTATGTGTTGATGGCATTAGATTGATTTGTTTGATAAAGTTATTGAATTTTTGTTGAGTTGTATTTTAATTTATCTTATTTTTTTGGTGTTTTGCAGATAAAATACTTAGCAAAATGGGTGAAGGTTAGCTGTTGAGTCCCATGCTGTCTACGAGATCTTATGTTTTTGTGATACTGCTTGTCCCATTGAGCAACTTGCTAGTATTGTAGGCACATTTGGCCGTGTTTTGGAATGTTGGGACCGTCAAACACAGGAGCGTGTGGCAATCAAGGTAGTCAGAAGTATACGCAAGTACCGTGATGCTGCCATGATTGAAATCGATGTTCTTCAGCATCTTGCTAAAAATGACAAAGGCGGCAGCTCACAGTATGTATCTTGTGGGCTTCAGCTGATAGAAACATTTCTAATGTTGTCTTGTGTTCTTACATTCCCGCGTGTTGGTTCGTCTATGCAGTTGTGTGCAGATTCGAAATTGGTTTGATTATCGCAATCATATTTGTATTGTAAGTATACCAAGAAGCTTCTATTGGATGTCTCCATTTTTATATGTTATCTTTGATTTCTGTTGGTAAACATTAATTTTAATCATTTTCTATGTTTGTTATTGTTGGCTTGTGCTTTATTGACATAATAATGAGGAGATGCTTTCTGTAAATGTATGAATTCATTCATTCTTACTTGTGTTTCTGATCTTGCGGCTTTCCCAATTGAAATGTGTGGACTTGTTCATTCTTACTTGTGTTTCTGTTCATGGGGCTTTCCCAATATAATATCTTATATGTTGTGGATGACTAGCTTCTTGAATTTAGTTTGGTACTTTAATTGTCGTTTTATCCGTGTGGACTTTGTTTTGTGTAGTGGCAACTAAACACAAACCTTCCTTTGAATGCATTGTAATGGTGTTACCAGGTGTTTGAGAAGCTTGGACCAAGTTTATTTGATTTTCTAAAGAGAAATAAATACTGCCCATTTCCTGTGGATCTTGTTCGGGAATTTGGACGTCAGCTTTTGGAATCTGTAGCATGTGTGTGCATTGTTCTTGGCTTCAGTTTTATCAGTTTCATATCTTTTCTATTCTTTCAACCAGTTCTGTTTCCTGGCCTCTTTTCTGCCGAGGGTTAGCTTTCCCTTTTTTGTGTAACACTATTTTATGCTTTATCATATCCCACAGATATGCATGATTTACGCTTAATCCACACTGACCTGAAGCCGGAAAATATTCTTCTTGTTTCTTCTGAATTTATAAAGCTTCCTGGCTACAAGGTATTTGGCCTTTTAGAATTGAAAAGTAATGTCATTTTAGATTTGGATGCGGACTTAGTTATAATATTCAAAAAATTGCTTGGAATATGGTACAGAGGAGTTCTTCAGGTGAAATGCCTTTCAGGTGCTTGCCAAAGTCAAGTGCCATTAAGCTGATTGATTTTGGTAGTACGGCATTTGATAATCAGAATCATAGCTCCATTGTTTCCACAAGACATTACAGAGCCCCTGAGGTTATTCTAGGTAACTGATTATTGTGTTGGCAACTAAAATGCATTTTCTCCACCTCTTCCTTTACTGTGTGTGGTATTTTTAAAGTCCTAGGTCATGAAACAATTAGGTTATTGCCGTTCTTCTATACCTTCGTCTTTCAGGGATATGTGGAAGGAATGAGCTTATTATTTTAGCAGCACATGTTATGTTTAAACTATTGATTGCTATTTCCGGCTTAGGCAAATGCCATTGCTGGTGCCCGTCATTTGTCCTGAAACTAGTTTAGGGTCCCTGCATTGTTTGAGGGTTTGATCAGTTGGTGGCTTTGTTTGTGTAATTTATGTTTATGTGTGTTTCCTACTGTCGGAATTAGTAGTTTAATTTTTTACAGCTTATTGCAGGTTCTGATTCATAATTGCACTATTGTATATTCATACCCTGTTTTCTTCTGACTTGCAATTATCCACTTAATTGTTTCAGGGCTTGGTTGGTCTTACCCATGTGATATGTGGAGTGTTGGTTGTATATTAGTCGAGCTATGCACAGTTAGTCCTGAATATTTCAGATCTATTAAGCCGGTTGATGACGTTGAATATTTTACTGAAGATTCTTAATCTATGGAAATTTTGTGTCAGGGTGAAGCGTTATTCCAAACACATGAGAACTTGGAGCATTTGGCGATGATGGAGAGGGCGTTGGGTCCTCTGCCAGAGCATATGATTCGAAGGGCCAGGTAAGTTAACTTTTGAAATTTAGCAGTAGTTTGTTCAATTATGATTGCCGTTCCTGCAAAATTCCTATGATTTGCATGGACGAATGCCATTTGCATTCGATAATTTCGTGTGTGGAAGAGATAATAGTCACTATTGTTGATGGATTGAGAAATGCAGTTCAAATCTCTGTTACTAATGAAATGGAAACTTTCTTCTCACTTTGGGTTTATATGCAGCCGAGGAACTGAAAAATATTTCAGGAGAGGATCAAGAGTAAATTGGCCTGAAGGGGCAGTTTCTAGGGAGAGTATTAAAGCCGTGAAGAAGCTAGATCGTCTGAAGGTTCTCCCTTTATTTCTTTTTTGGCTATTGAGGAAATTGTTTTGGAATTCTGTTTCATTATAGAGGCAGCCAGAATAGAACTTTGAACATAATGTTGTTTTATGTAGAATATGGTATCGCTTCATGTAGACAGAGCAAGGTCTACTCTCACCGATTTGTTGTATGGTTTGTTGAGATACGATCCGTCCGAACGTCTCACTGCTCGGCAAGCTCTCAATCACCCCTTCTTTAGAAATCTAAATGAATAAAAGCTGGTAAGCAATGTCCGGTTAGTTGTAATGGTTGTTTATAGGAAATGTAAGGCTCAGACTGACTTTCCCATTTACTTGTAATCTGTGCATAAATGTTAACTTAATGAAAATGTTTTGTTGTCTTTTACGGAGCTACTGTTTGTTGGCTAAAGCGGTATTTGTACACAGTATAATTGCGGTGAAAGCAAGCTGCTGCATTTGGCAAAAGGAAAATGCTTGGTGAAGAGAAGCGAGAGAAATAAAGTAGAAAAGGGTAGAGAGAGAGTGAGTGGATAGAGAGAGAGAGGATAAAATTCTCTTGCCTTTCTCTCGTGTTTCTCTACACCTAGCATTACTCAACGTAGTAATATTCATACACACGATGTTGTAAGCAATAGATAGATTAGGATAATTAAATTATTTTTTTCATAATGAAATTTCTTCATTTTGGAAAAAGCAGTTGCCAGCAGTATCCGACACTTTTGAGGTGAGATATGTAATTCATATCAAAACTGGACTTTTACAGTCGTATTGTCCAATCAAAAAAAAAAATTGCATGTAATTTAGCAAATTACATTAATAAAACAGTATTACCAGTAATCTCCGCACGAACATACTCCACCTTCGAACCTGTGAAATCGAGTAGCATCTCTGACCACAAACACTAGCTTCAAAATCTTTGATAAACCCTTGATGAATTCATGGCAGTCTCCACAAACCCTTAAGTTCTTGAAAACCCGAATCACTTTTCCCGGCTGCTCATTCAAGCCACCACGAACCAATGCTAGTCCTATTGCCAACTTCTCGCTATGAACTCTCAAGCTTTCTTCCTTGGACTCCTCTTCTATATCGCGCAATGCATATTTCACACCATAAACAAAACCCAATTCTTCTTTCATCCTCTTCTCCATTTCCATTAGAACTTGATGGATTTTCTCTGTAAGAGGGTGTGTATCGTCTCCACCATAAAAGAAATGTATTTCCTTGTCAACCTCTACCCAGCTTCGCCCAGCAACTTTCTTCAATCCCTTGCTCCAAGCCAATTTTCTTAGTCTTTCACACTCATTCCAGCTCCCAGCATCGGCATGAATGTTTGACATCATCACATAGTTGACCGGATTATCCCCATCCAATCTCAAAAGAATTTCACCTACTTCTCTTCCTAATTCTAAGTCTCCGTGTACTCTACAAGCACTAAGCAATGTCTGCCATATCGCTATACTGGGTTTTACAGGCATGCTTTCAATGAGATTCTTAGCTTCGTTTAATCGTCCAGCTCGGCCTAGAGAATCAACCATGCAAGAATAATGCTCTATTCTTGGTTTCATACGCTTGTCATTACACAATCTTGAGAAGTATTCTTGACTCTCTTCAACAAGCCCAGAATGGCTGCAGGCTGAGAGCACAGCCAAGTAAGCCACACCATCGGGCTCGACATCATCTAATAACATTTTCCTGAAGAGACCAACTGCTTCTTTTGCAAGACCATGCTTTCCATACCCGGTGATTATGACAGTCCAAGTAACCACATTTTTCACTGGCATTTCATTGAAAAGTTCCGTTGCCTCATCTATTAGCCCACACTTGAGATACATATCCACTATTGAATTGGATACTGATGTGTCTAAACCAGATGGGACTTTGGCGGCATAAGCATGTATTTGCTTACCTTGCTCGACAAGTGCGAAATCAGCAAACACACCCATCATGCTTGATAAAACAAACCCATCCACCTGAAGGCTTCTCTCTCTTAATTGCCTAAATAGCTCCATGGCCTCTGCTAAGTTCTCTTCTTGAGCATAACCAAGAATTAGTGAACTCCATGATATTACACTCTTCTGTTCTATCAGATCAAACACTCTTCTAGCTTCCACTAAGCACCCGCATTTGACATAAAAGTCAACGAGAGAGCCTGCAATAACTGTTTTAACTGAATATGGAAATCCACTAGTGATCAAGAAACCATGAATTTGGGTTCCTCCCCCAACCGAACCAAGACTACCACAAGCCTTCAACGTGCTTGTAAACGTAAACTCATCAGGGATTTCCCCATGTTCTTGCATTTTACGAAACAAAAGCAAACCTTTGTCACTATATCCAGCCAGTACATAGCCTGCTATCATTGCATTCCAAGTTATAAGACTTTTAGCAGGCATTACGTCAAACATCCGTGCAGCTTCATTGATCCTTCCACATTTTGAGTACATATCAATTATAGAATTCCCCACCACAGGGTTCCATTCAAATCCACTTTTCATACACATACCATGAATCTGCATTCCATTTTCAACACTACTCAAAACCCCACTTGCCTTGATATTAGTCGAAAGAGTGAATTCATTTGGTTTAACACTTGAAGAACCCATTTGACAGAATAGAGATAAACATGCCTTGGCATTACCGTTTTGCAAAAACCCGCACATAAGCGCTGTCCATGAAACCACATTTCTCTCCAGCATTTTATCGAACACAGCACAAGCGCCATTCATTTCTCCACATTTTGCATACATATCTATAAGGTCATTGTTTAACATCAAATCAAAACTAAACCCCATTTTAACTAGAGCTCCGTGGAGTTGAACTCCATAGTCAAGTAACAAGTTCTTTGAACAATATCTCAAGGAGTCCGCTAATCTCTGGCGCTCACTTACCAACGAAAACGAAACTCGGTTCATCGATTATCTAAGATAGACACTCACTTTATTTATAGTGCAGTATAAGGGATTTGAGGTGCTGCGTTTGTAATCTACAGTTGCCTAGTGAAAAAAGGGAGTCTTCTATCAAACACATAATCTGCAGAAATCAATGGCGGCGAGAATCGGTGCGCTAAGCATCAAAGAATTGGAAGATCGTTTTGTACCCATTTTGCAAAGCTGTGAAAACTTGATAGAATTGAAGAAAATTCATACCCATATTTTAAAATATTTACTCTCACAAAGCAATTTTTTGGTTACAAAAATGATAGATGTATGTAATTGCGGAGGAGATTTAGTCTATGCAAGTTTGCTTTTCAAACAAGTCAAAGAGCCAAATGTGTTTCTGTACAATGCAATGATCAGGGCTTACACAAATAACCATTTGTACGGCATTGCAATTAATCTTTACAAGCAAATGCTTAGAGACCCACGAGCTGGAAGCCTAATTTTGCCAGACAAATTTACATTACCGTTTGTGATTAGATCATGTGCGGGGCTGTTGTGTCCTTCTCTGGGGAAGCAAATTCATGCCCATGTGTGTAAATTTGGGCTGAAGTCGCATTCCATAACAGAGAATGCACTTCTAGATTTGTATGGAAAATGTGATGAGCTAATTGAGGCACACAAAGTGTTCGAGGAAATGACTGATAGAGATATAGTTGCTTGGAATAATCTTATTTCTGGGTATGCTAGATTGGGTCAAATAAAGAAAGCAAGAATGCTATTTGATAAGATGCCTTATAAGACTATTGTCTCGTGGACTGCAATGATTTCGGGGTATACGCATATAGGGAGCTATGCTGAAGCACTGGATGTATTTCGGCAAATGCAAATGGTGGGTATTGAACCTGATGAGATAAGTATCGTATCTGTTTTGCCAGCTTGTGCACAACTAGGATCTCTTGAGCTAGGGGAATGGATTCATATGTATTGTGATAAAAATCACTTGTTGCGGAGGACTGTTATTTGCAATGCTCTCATCGAAATGTACATAAAATGTGGTTGCATCAATCAAGCAAGTCAGCTGTTTGATCAGATGGTAGAGAGAGATGTTGTTTCATGGAGTACCATGATTGGAGGGCTTGCAAATCATGGCAAAGCTCACAAAGCAATTCATCTATTTCAAGAAATGCAGAGACTAAAGGTTCCACCAAATGACATTACATTTATTGGTCTATTATCAGCTTGTGCACATACAGGTTTTTGGAATGAGGGGTTGATGTATTTTGATTCGATGAAAAGGGATCATCATATAGAACATAAAATCGAGCATTACGGTTGTTTGGTTGATCTACTTGGACGTGCAGGGCGCCTTGATCAGGCCCTTAATATAATTGAGGAGATGCCAATGAAGCCTGATGCAAAGATATGGGGTTCTTTATTGAGTTCTTGCAGGACATACAGCAATCTTGAGATTGCTGTTATTGCAATGGAGCATCTTCTGGTGCTTGAACCAGAGGACACAGGTAATTATGTGTTGCTTTCGAATATTTATGCTAAAAATGGAAGGTGGGAGGATGTGTCAAGGATGAGGAAACTCATAAGAAGTAAGAGCATGAAGAAAACACCTGGGTGCAGTTTGATTGAAGTCAATAATGAGGTTCAAGAGTTTGTGTCTGGAGATGATACAAAACCATTTTTGAAGGACATCTTCTGGCTGTTAGAGTTGCTAGCTTTGCATCAGGACAGAGCGAAGGATGTGATTGATCTTATGTATGACGATATAGGTGAATAATTGACACTTTTTGAGGAAATATAGTAAGCTAACTAGAACTCCGGGGAATCACATTGGAAGAACTCAAATGAATGCAGTCGCAGCTGGATTTGAACAGGGAAGTTACAGTATCTTGAGAGGGAGCGAGGGTATAATAACCCTTTGCTTCAAATTTTTCTCTACACCAACTAATTTAACTATTCATTAGATCCAAAGAGTTGCTGTGTCTGTCGATTTAACATCGTATAGGGTTTAATCCAATTATCAAATCACACTGATGGCCTATAATTATTATGGAAAACAGCTGATAGTTTGGCGAACGCTGAATAATAATGTATCCATCTGTTGTTGAATTTACAGAACCTTTTAGTTCGATATTTGTTGTCCAGTTGACAGAGTTCGCAGCGTTTGGTGAACTCTTGAGGAATCCCGATGACTGCTGCATATATGTACTTTACAATTTTAATGATCCCTTCCGCATTTTGCTTTAAAACATTCTTTTTGCTGTGCATGAAACTCAAACGACAGCTGTGAAGTGTTTGTTTCCACAAAAATGAAATTTTTTTTTTTTGGATCAAATACATAATATAAATGTCCTCTAGCAATTTCTTTGGATGCTGCAATCTCAACATTTCTTATCAACATTGTGCATGCCTTCTTGTGCATAAATCAGAGACAAAGCATCATCATGTTTTTAAGCTAAAACAGGTTCATACATACTTGGATACTAATAGGTTTCTAAGAAAGTCTAGTTTTGCAGCAGAATCCAAGTATTTGTAAATAACAAAATAATCTATGCAGCAAAAGAAGAGATCTTTCTTTCATAAAATCCACTGTCCAACAGAACAGTAATGTGACATGTAATGCAAAAATAGAACCAAATACGAAAAACAAAGCCATCAAATCATTAGGCAACTAGGGCAAGATCCTACAACATATCAAAACTAGATTACTTTGAAATATGATGTGAAAAAGAAAAAGCAAAATAAATCAGCCGGCTAATCAATTGCTAACTGAAGGCAAGCCCGCATATAACAACAACAGAGTAGACACTGCAATCCATGAATATTGCATCAATTACCTTCTGCATCATCAAGCCTACCTCCAAAGTGTTGCTTACTTGAGCCCAACTATCAGTAGAAGGAATATTATCACCTCCTCTTACAGCTCTTTGAAACCCTCCTCGATTATTAAAAAGAAGGCGTGAAACCACAGCTGTCACATTAGTCAGCAAAACCAGAAAAAGAGGCCTAAAGCCTAGAATGCGCTTTATAAAGCCGCTTCCTAATAGAGGAAATTCTAAATAAGAAAAAACAACGAAAAGGGCTATGGCTATAGAACAAAAAAGACGAGTGCGTTCCGTTGCTGAAATGGCAGAACTTATTTGACTAGGAGTAAGAAATTTAAGTTGGCCTCTCCGTGGTTCCATGTGTTGCTGCTCCCTGCTTGATGCAGAAACAGATGAATTTTGATCAGTTGACAAGCAGAAAGACGACTGTTCTCTGCCATTGACTACCAAGGCAGGAACACTCGACGCTTCAGTTCTGGTCTTGGATTCCGGCATCAGAGATTCAGCACTTCTTTCGTTGTTAAAAGCACTACTATTCGCAGCATCTACGGCAGAATCCTGTTTAAGCAACGTAGAACCAAGGGGATCACCCTCAATTTTATCGTTGCCGACAGAGGAATCTGCGTATTATCAAAGAGGAACCATGAGCAAGTGTAGTCGAATGTAATGACAGAGTTTTCCAATTCCACTAGCAGAAATATAAAGACCAAAGTGCAACCATTTCATAACAGTTCACGAGTTTGGTCACAATTTGTTTGTTACCGATCACAGGCTTTTTATTCGTTATATCTATATGAAGCTATGCCTTAACTTGTGAGCTCAGATCAGTAGTAGATTAGGATCCATCAATATTTGATTGTATGTAACAATAATTTAACAACTTGATATAAAATTGAATAAAGCTGATTTTAAAGAGCGGGCGAAAGGGGCACCTGTGGTTTGATCTGAGAGACGGGGTTCGTTGGAAACCAACGGCTTCGATGAGTCGGTCTCCGGCGCATGATGGAATTGTGAAGGAGGAGGGGCCCGACCCGTTACGAAAGCTAAACGGTCGGATCCTCTTTCCAAGATTTTTCTTCTTCTGCTTTCTCTGCTGCTCGCTGCCATTTCCTTCTCGCAAATTGTGTTTGCTTCCGACAAACGGCTGTGAAACGTGACCCCACTATAGCTTTAGATTCTTGGGTCGTGGTGCTGGGCCGACTCGGATCTTTTCGGCTTATATTTTTGGAGCGGTGATATTTTGGACTCCTTAAATTGTCTCATTAACCCTTATTTTTTAGTTCCTCAAATTTCCTGATAAAACCCCTCTCCTACAGATACCCCATTGAAAAAAAAAAAAAAAAGTTGTAATAAACCTACTGACACCAATACAATTCCAAAACTGCCCTCCATATTAATGTTCATCTATCACCTTTTTTCCGTCTATATGTTTTTATTTTATTTCAGCCTACGGTATATTTGTTTATATTTATATACTGTGGGTTGTGATCTTGGGCAGTGCTTTGTTGTGCAGATGACCTCGAGTTGCCAAAATGCGATGGGTGAGGCGATGGAGCAGCTGGGGACACGTGCGGCGGGGGCTAGGATTTTGTCCTAGTGTCATTCTGTCAAATACTTTTTAATTTCACCAGTTTGATTTGTGATTTGTGGAGATAAAAAGAATTTGTATGAATTGAATTTGTGGAGATAAAAATTTCATTATGAATTTTTTTGAAAAACGGATCCGACGAGGAATCCTTGCTTGAGAGTTGAGAGGGCTTGAGATTGAGGTTATAAAATATAAATCCAAGAACAATTCGTAAATAAAACATTGACCAAAATGAATTTATTAACTTTTGGATTACAATGACGGGCTTAGTCCAATCTTTCCAGTCCAGAAAGACAAAAAGAGGTTTACGAAAAAATATATGAAAGTAAATTTGTCAGAAGTGGGATTTGAACCCACGCCCTCTTTCGAAGACCAGAACTTGAGTCTGGCGCCTTAGACCACTCGGCCATCCTGACTTGTGATTGTCTTTTTAAATGAATATAATGATATTGAGATTTAATAACTCAAAACCAGTGTGACTTCGAAAATCGACCCTTCTCTTTCTAAAGAAAATCAAACCTTTTTTTTAATTTTGGGGAAAAAAAATTGAACTTCGACAAACTGAACTTGTTCAATTAGTCAGGTCATTTTATTTATTTATTTTTTGTTCTTTCAATTGATAGGAATAGAAATGAAAGCGCTAGATAAATAACAATATAACATCAGCCAAGATCGAGGGAATATCAGAACCTTTACATAAACCATTTCCTTCGGCAAAAAATACAAAATAACACTTCTCAGGAACCAAATTGCAAGTTACAAACTTAGACGGCATTTCTTTCATTTTTTTACAATCTTGTTTAGCAAAATTTCCTTCTAACACAAAAAATGAAGGATAATCATTACAACCGTTTGCCAAGACTTCAATATGAAGTTTCCATTTCTGAGTTTTCTAGCTATCACTGACCTCTTCTGAGTCAGCAACCACTTCTGAGTCTGCCACAATAGGCAAGGTCTCATGTCCCAATGTTTCACTGTTTATATGTTCAACTGATATTTCATTATCTGAATCTACCACGATATTGTCAAGGGCGGAGTTATGGGTTGGTCTTTGCCTCAACCTATTTTTTGCACCCAATCTTTTGGATTCCATGCCTCGATTGCTAGAACCTCCAGCTAATCCTGGACTCCAGCATGATCCCACAGTAGTAGGCTTCTGGACCAGGAGTGTTGTTGCATGCTTCCTCTTGCCAAGATTGTCCCTTTCCTCATCAGAACTGCCTGAGTCGCTAGCATTGGCATTATCATCATCCTTTTTGCCATCATAATCATAATCATCATCCTCATTCTCGTCATCATCATCATCATCACCATCATTGCAAGCTTGTTGAAGTATATCACTCTCAGTATCACTACCTGCAGAGTCACCTTTTTCACCAGAACTGTCTTTCGAGCTTGTTCCCAACCCAGTAGAAGCATCCTTTTCCTGCTTAATAAGCTTATTTTCAATTCTTTGCTCTTTGGTACTCCTACTTTTCCTGAACCACCACATCAAGTGACAACCAGCACAAGGCAGCTTTTCTTTCAGAAAATAACAGAAAAATTTCTCCCATTAAAACAAGTTTTATGCTCTTTTAACGTAAATCTGAAATGTAATGAGATTTTAGTGAATTCAAATCAAAGTGCATCAAATCTAATCCAAGTGGTCATTTTATCCAAAGCATAATTCTGGAAAAATTCCAAATGCTCTCTCCTCATCATTGAAAATATAACAGCTGCTACTCATCCATCCACAATATCAATGAGAACTTTCTTAATACTCCATCACCCCCGTCAATCATCCAAGAGATCATAATTAACAGTAAACTCAAAACATGCCCTAAAGAGTAACATGTCACAGAAGATTACAATTCGATTATCTATGAATAAACCCAAAAAAAAAAAAATCTCAATAGAACAGCAAAGTTATCAGATTGAGCTTACTTTGTAACCGCAATAGCCTCATCAATGGCCCGATCATACTCATCTGCTCAGAATTCCCAAATTTTTATGGTCAATGCATAATTATATTGAAGGGAGAAAGCAAAAAATTACATACAGAAATACATGTCCGTATACCAAGGTCAAAACATGAGAGAAATTGTCCAAGAGATTTCGAAAAATTCATACCCATATTCCATGATCTCTGTTCTTTTCTTGTTTTCCGAATTAGTATATGCTGTGTGTGTGTGTGTCCACTTCGGTGCAATAAACTCAGGACAGTAGATAAAGAAATATCATGCATGTATAAGTGGTGTTTCAGCAACACTTTAGGAGTGTCAAAAAAATGTTTCTCATTCTAAGTTGTGAACTCAACAAATCTACTTCAGTCATACTATTGATCTAAAGGTGAACTTCCATTATTGGTATGACCAAAGTTTCTGGCATGTGAATTAATAATAATGCATTTAAACCCCAACAGAAGAAACACATGCAATATCCATGGACATGATTAAATTAGGAAACCACATCTTAAGTATACCAGATTATAAAGGCTATACAAACAGGAATTCTGTCGTACCGAATGTATAACTGACAGGCCTATGACTCCTACAGGAACGAGTTACCCCAGCAGCATAGGGATTTCGAAAGCCATCCAGCAGGAGCATCTCTTCTCTTTGTTTTCGTTTCAACAATCTTTGCTTCTTCTAATAAGTATAAAATCACTGTTAAAGCTAAACCATTGAGAAGAGTAACAAACTAAAAAGATCATAAAACTATGGTGCCACCTCAAGATTATTAGTATATAGTCGAAAAAGGGGATCTTGAAGCTTGCCTTATGGAATTTCTCCACAGAAGGAACAGCATCACTGGCAATTGCCTTGCCAACGTCAGCTTCTGCTACAACTTTGCTAGAAGAGAGATCATCCTGCCATTGCCGGCAATATGCAATTCTAATCAATTCTGAAAATAATTTGAAAAAATAAATAAATAATCTATCCTGCCAAAAATTTACCCTCACATTTCATCTCTTCCCCAACAACAGATATGCATTCTACTACCAATCCAAGGAAAAGAGGATTATGTGTTTAATAAAACAAAAGGGAGTGAAGATGCATAATCCCAAGACCAAGAATTGTCTTCTTACCACAACTGTGCGAAACTCCTCAAGATTGGTTGCAACTGTTTCCCATTGAGAACAAGTAGGTGGTGGAGTTAAACAAGCTTTCCCTTTCATTCTTGTTTTTGACCCACCATTTTTAACTTCTCTGTACAATCTATAACCGATTATTGTACTTCCATCATACCTTCCAAGGATAGAATAGAAATTGTCAACACTGACCAAGCAAGAGGCTATACGAAATCTAGAAGATGTATTACAATTACCAATATGAATTTCCATTTCCATCTTTTCCTAACTTATCTTTGCGGAAACAAGAAAGTTGAGTTCCTTCTTTCAAAGCATCATTAATATAAGACACAGTATCATCTTGCTGTAAACAAAGAGAAGCCCTTATCAGAGTGTTTTCAAAAATAATGAAACAAACAAACTGCAAGCATGGATTATTCATCTTATTGCCATACAATTATTCGAAATTAAATTAAAAAAAAAAAAGAAAACAAAAGAGAGAAAATAGCATCATTCGATATGACAGATGGTAAAGAGCATCCAGAAATAAAACATTTAAAAAGTACCCAATGCAATTAAGGAAGACCAATATATTGTAAAGAGGCCAGTAAATTACATAAGCTCGGATTTCACAAAGTGCTTTCAGAATTAGTAACCGACATATTGGATTTAGTTTTTTGTATCGAGATATCTCCTCTCTGCAAAAGCAAGCAACGAAAGGCCATTATGTTCAAAGTCTAAAGACTTGAGGAAAAAGCACGCAAAACAAATATAGAGAGAACCGAGTCATCAATACCCTTTAGCTACCGTTAAGGGAATCTCCCCTTCAGCAACCTACAAATAAAGCGCAAAAACATCCAAATTGCAGCAGTGATCCAAATTACAAAAGAGTAATACAGTAAGATCAGTAGCAAATAATTCAAAAATGCCTCACCCATGGCCACCACATCACAAGTTTCTTACACAGTACAGTCACCCATGCATCAGAACCATTCAATGATTTGCTCACAGGTGGTATTCCCTGAAAAAAAAATCATATGATAAAAGAAATATATCGTTATAAAGATGTCTAATACTTGATAAAAACTAAAAATTTTGACAATTTCATGATTAATCAGCCCTTGAAAGGCACGTGAGAGTTTCTTTTTTTTTTTCCTCTTTCATCATTGCATTTAATAAAAACAGCTATCATATCCATAAGTTTACTTTTCAATCTTTTTAAACTATCTCTCATAGATTGCATCTCCAACTTTCCATGTAAGTCCTGAGTCTTGATGAAATAAATCACAACAACATATAAATGACAGCAAAAGTGATAGGCAACATTCTACTAGCAGAAAATTTAGTTACATTGCATCATGCCACTAAATAACCTATACATGAGCAAGCACCCAAATGCGCACACACAAAAATTAACAACGACAGTAAAATAACCTTCAACAGTACAATGTGAAGCTGAGCATTTGACTTGTTAGGAGCAATGAGCCCCATCTCTATCTCCTCAGCGGTTAACTTCAAATTACTTCCTATAACTGGTTCAAAAACCTGCAAAAGCTTCTCGTATAAGCATTAATTTATCACATTTTATCTCATTATCTCTAAAAGAAAAAAGAAAGTAATAGAATGGATCTTACGTTCAAGAAATTGAGAACAGAAGCCAGTTCCCAACGTTCACGTAACTTCTTAACCTCCAACTCAGAAGATGATTCGTCGAGGGCGATTACCGAGTCCTCCTCTTTCACAATCACAACCACATTTTTATCTCCGACGCCATTTTGTCTCGAGGACGACCCCGTCTTACGGCGTGTGGAGACCATTTCTAGAGAGAGAAACGATGGAAAATGAAAAGTTGAAACTCGACGGGGAAGAGAGAGGAGATGAAATGCGAGGGTAAATTTCTTGGACTTTCCCGCCTAAATGGTTTTACTTTTACCTCAGATCGCGCCGTTAGGTTGGTTTGCTAGGGTTAATTTCAGAACCGCCTTTTAGAAATTAGAATCTTGCTCCCCACATCCAATCTTCTTCCTTTTTCGGACCTCTAGTTTAAAGCACGGTCGTTTTATCCAATTTTAAGGTGGGGTGACAAAAGCCACCGGGAATTTCATCCATCCACGTGTGACAAAGATTAGTTCTTTTCCCGATTAAAATAAAGTTGAGTTTGATCGAAAATTTAGGTTTAATGGTCAGTGGTCAGTTTGATTTTGTTGTGTAGTTTAGAGAATAAGATCTAAAAGCACGTTGGGTATTAATATGGTCTAAAGAAGCTTCTATTGTAATTTTAATTATGCTTATTGTTTTATTGAGCAGCGCTTTTACACTTAAATAATAATGATATGTTTTTTTTTGAATTTAGTATTTTAAAATTTACTATTATCATAATGATTGGTTCTCTAGTAGCTCATTTCACAAGATATCTCCTTATGACTTAAATCCTCCGAGTAGATTTGGCTAAGAGTTCAATGCGAATTAAACTTCACTTTAATGTATCCATACCTTTCAGGCCATAACTCACAATAGTTACCCTCAACATAGTAGGTCATGTTTACCATGAAATGTATTTCTTGTAGGCTGGACTGGATCATTAAGTCTAACATCGATTTTTAGGTAGTAACATTAATTGAATTGAATTCATGTCACTTGTTTATTAAATACTCTAAATATGAGTTTAGAAATTCCACTATTAATAAATAATTCTTTTTTTAGAGGACGTCAATAAATAGTTCGAGCTCGTGTTATGATTTATGACATGAATAATAAAGAAATTGGATCAATGTGACACAAATTCGATCCATTACTTACCCTAGTTCATCCCATAATTACTTGTACACAATTTATGTGGCAAGGCACTATTTGATGAAAAGTTTTGTCTAAACGACTCTTCATGATATCAATCATATTGTATTTAAGGGCGGAGATGCAAAGGTTAAATTATAAATTCTGCAAATGTCAAAGCATGTGAGAGTACAAAAATAAATTTATTAAGAACTTAACTTTAAATAAAAAAAATATAGAAATTCTCTTAACTCCAATTAAAATAAAAAAAGTAGTATCACACTTTAAAGGTTCCAATATAGCAGTAACTTAGTTAATGAAGGGTATTTCAATTTTTTGAGTTAAATCACGTTATAGTCCAATCTAGCCATGATTAAGGTCTATCATTAACTATGGATGTTAAATTTTGATCAATAGTTGTTGTGTTGTTTACATAGTCTTAAATTGTTTTCTTCATTTAAAAGGTTTAGATCGAAATAATCAACCTCGTCCATTAAGTACAAATAATTTATCAGTACTTTGATATATGTGATTGTATCTGGAAATCGCATTTTAGCAACTCTTAAGTCATTGTATGAATTTTTTAGCATATGATGTAAAAGATGAGACTTTAAAATTAAGGTTTAGCTCCAACAGTAAGGCTAACTTCTCTAAGATTTATACGTTTGATTAAAGTTTGAATAAGTGAGTGCATGAGTTCATAAAATACAAAAGAGAACATTTCTAAAAAATAACTCTAAATAAGCATGTCTTCAGCATAAAAGCATTTTATTTTGGTGTAAAATGTTGACTCTCAAGTCAATAAACACTCAAGTGTATTAATTTCATGAAAATTATTAAATTAGCGACCCATTTGATACAAACATTTTATTTTGAAAGAATAAAAAACCAGAGATATGGAAGTCATTAACCATTTATACGAGACATGAAACTTTTTATTGTAGTTTTTCATATAGGTTTCAAATAAGCATGTCTTCAGCATAAAGCATTTTATTTTGTTGTAAATTTTTTACTCTCAAGTCAATAAACACTAAAATGTATTAATTTCATGAAAATTACGACATTAATGACCCATTTGATACAATACAAACGTTTTATTTTGAAAAAATAAAAAATCAGAGATATGGATGTCATTAACCATTTATATGAGACATGAAACTCCTTATTGTAGTTTTTCAAATAGGTCTCTTACCCATAAAATAATGACTAAAATATCCCTCTATGCTGTGATAAGCCATAACAATCAAGATCCCAACATTCTTAGCTTATTTTGGGTTTTAGAGGCCTATTTGATATAAATAAAAATTTTATGTCCTTACTTGTGAAAATGTAAAACATAAGGGATCTAGATTTAATATAAAAACACTAAAAACATACTTGTTTTTCTGTGATTTCTCTCAACTGAGAGCATTGTTTGTCCATGTGTACTAAATAATTTCTCAATACAGTAGCACTCTCTAATTAGAGCTGAAAAACAAATTATTGGGTCGTATTAGTGTGTCATAATAATTTTATATTGTGTTAAATTTAGCCTAATCCAAACAAAACTTACTTAATGATCGTGTTAAAATATTAAGACCCTAATTTAACATAAAAAAATGAATTATTTAATTACCCATTTAATATTACATATTTAAAAAAATTTATATAAAACATTTGCAATATATATATATATAATATTATTTATTGATATTATAGAATACATATATCTATCAAATTATTATACATTTATATTATTGAAGTTATAATTATATGTATGTAAATAATATTATATATCGATATTATAAAATATACATGTCTATTAATATTTTACACATTTACACTATTAAAGTTTTAAATTTTTATAAAATTTTATTAATAAAACACCATATACATATTCATCATTTTCCAAAAAAAGAAAAAAAATGAAAGAATCATGTTTAATATTTGAGTTTTGTTGACGAGAACTTCCAAATTGATTTAGAATAGAAAATATAGTGTGTCATTAATCAAGTAAATAGGTTAAGAACTTTAATTATAACCCAATATGAAATTGACTCGAAACTAACTCATTTAATAATCAAATTGAATTTGATAATATATATTTATTGATTTGTGACATATTTGTATGGTGTAATTGGATGATGTTGAACTTTACAGTTCTATTTGCAACGACTCTAGTGTTATGTATTTTTTGGTCGGTCAGTTTACACCAATGGATAAGCCACATCCTTATTTTAGAAAGTGCAAAAAGTTTTGGATACGGATATGGATCAAAACTTTACTAAATTCCAACAAAGATGTATGAGTTTTGAAATGTTTTCACTTACACTCCCATACCGAGGTCTCTTCTCCGACAACTGAACAAAAAACAGACAGGTATTCCTTTTCTTAAATCTCACTTCACCCAACCCAAAAACTAACACAAAAATGAAATAATCAATCAATCGCTAACTCACACAATTCACAACAATGGACAAAGAAACCGAACTCCTTTCGCGCCTTGCCGCGAACCACCTTCACCTAGCCCAATTCGAGCCGCTACGGGCCACTCTCCTTGCTCTCCGGACTCGAAACCCCGACCTTGGCCTCGCTATCCTCCAAACAATCGTCGCAAATTCGGGCAGGTTCGATGACATCCTCTGGTCAGCCTCCTGCCCGTCCCCGTCACTCCTCGCGTTCCTATCGACTCTCGAAATTCTACAATTCGACAACTCCACTTCATCCACATGGAGTTTTGATCCCGAAACGCTGCGTTTAAGGTCGGAATTCTTGCTGTTAGTTCAGATGTTGATTGACCGCGTGGTTAAAAGAACACGAAAGGATATTGATTTTGATAGTTTTGAGAAAGAGAAAGAGAAGGGCGAGTTGAATGAGACTGAGAGTTTTGATGAGAAAGTTAAGTTGTTGGATAAAAGTGAGGAGCTGGGGGATGTGAATAGTGAATTTAGCGATTGTGTTAGGGTTTTGGATAGGTTTATGGAATTAGGTGTGAAGAGATTGAAGCCAAATTTAAATATAAATGAAAACTTAAATGAGAATGTACATGTTTCCATCGAGGAAGGGGAATTGATGTGTTTAAGGAAGGTAATTTTGGAGTATGCAGATGTTTTTGACGCGTTGTTCTGGAATATAGACAAGCAAGTGAGTGGCTGGGAGAGTTTTGATTCTGAAAGAGCGATAGTGCGGAGAGAGGAGTTGTCGGAGGAGGAGGATAAAAGGGTTCTTGGGTTGATGCAGAGGAGTATTCAGTTAGCTCATTTGGATGCAATGGAGGAGTGTTTAAGAGAGGGAGACGAGGAAGGAGCAGTTTCTCGTATTCGTTTTCTTCGCCCTGGTTATGGAGTCAAGGAGGCTGAGCATCGGTATGTCTTTCTGCTATTTTATGGTTCTGTATGATTTTGCTTATTATGGTCTTTTCAAATAGTGAAGAAGATGAGCCTACTATGATATGCGTATGTTTGAGCTTTCTGTGTGTTGTTTATTTTTTGCTGTATCTGAAAGTTGAGAGTAGGAAGCAAGTTGCATGAGGATAATAAATGCTGTAAATGTTTTATGTATGTATATCCTGAACGCTTTCCCATTTTCAGTTTGGTTTACTAACCTGCATTTGTATGGTATTTTAGAGGCTGCAATTTGAAAATTGTGAACGATTTCCATTGGCATGATAATGAAAGAATACTTGAGTACCGGGGTCTAGAATGAAGTAGTTCTGTCTTTTGTTCTAAGGATAAACAATAACGCAGATTGGTTTGTAAATTTTGTCGCTCTGTGGTCGTCCTATTTTTTGTGGGAAGATGTCCTTTCTGAGCTGTTTTTGCATAGTTTGATTAGGAGGCTTTATTAACAGATCTCATTAATATTCTGGGTTTACTTGCCATATTGAGAAAATTATGTTATTGTCTCTATATATTTTTACTCCTTGAAGTTTACAAATGATGTGGACAGTTTTGGCATCCTTCATTTTTTCTCTACACCTGCTATATCGAGAAAATTACATTCTCTGCTTCATATAGCTTAATCCATGTGGTTTAAAAATGATGTGGACAGTTTTTTCATCCTTTCATTTTTCCTCTATTTATTTATTGCGGTTCCCTTTGATGTTTATTATAGTACGGTTTTAGAGGATCTCCTTAAAAGGGTTTTCTCAAAAAGGAAGGAATATGCAGACACCTGGCTTGCTATGCAAGAAAAGTTGTTATTGATTTACACAGAAGCTCTTTCTTCCAATTGCATTATTCTTGTCAAAATGATACAGGTAATACATTATTATTTTTCAATCTTCTTTTAAGTGGTCTCAGTGGTAAAATTATTGGTCAGGAATGATTAGCATATCATCAATAGTTTCCATCTGATTAATTTGCTGTTAGATATTGATAGGAGTCCTTATATAATACATGTGTTATATGCTGGGCATGAAAAGCAATTCGAAATCTGTTTGTTGAAACTACATGGTTGTCCACTGATGAAGGTCCAGTCAGATCCTAACTTTTGTGTTTTGTAAGCAGTCTGCTGATGCCTAAAACCCCTTTCGTTGATTTATAGTCATTCGGGGCGTCATTTAAATTGATATTTCCTGGAGGCCAGCCTTGGCTCATTTTGTGAAGTCCCTTGATGGACCCTTGGCCGGTTTAGTTCTGATTTTGTTGGTTGTTCTGATATCAGATGACTATGGTTTGCAAAATGTCACTTCGTTGAGTAAATTGTTCTTTAGTGATCTTTTGATACTGATGTTTGAGTGTTACCCTTTAGTTTCGTATTTGTGAGAATATTATGTGTTTTATTGCAGATTATTCAGGATGAGTTGCTTCTTCAAGAGATTGACTCATGTAGAGCTCTTGGTAGCAACCAAATTCCACCTCCGCTTGAGCGTTTTCTCAGATTTGTTGCAGAGTTGAAACCCTATATGGACTTAAGTGATAAGTCTTCAGCTTTAAATATGGCATCCAGTTTGTGCATGAGAGACATGTTCCATTATTCTCGTGTTTCTGGATTACACATCCCTGAGTGCATCATGAATACAGCCCTGTCTGCTGTCATGAGGGAGCAGCTTCAAGAAGCTAGCAATGTATGTGTCTGGTTTTATGTTTAAATTATATATGTGAGTATGAAAAATATTTTGTTTTCTCATTATTCAAAGTAGTCATTTTTTTTTTGGTAGGAAATTTTGAGTGCTTCCAATCTTAACAAACCTCATTTGTTTGAAAATATGGCAGATTCTTATGCTATATCCTCGACTTCAGCCATTAATAGCTGCCATGGGCTGGGATCTATTGTCTGGTAAGACAACAGAACGTAGAAAATTAATGCAGCTGCTGTGGACAAGTAAGTCACAAGTATATCGTCTAGAAGAATCTTCTCTTTATGGAAATCAGTCAAATGAGGTAATTCCTGTTTTCTAAAGTATGTTGTGGCGACAATTTTTTCTTTTTTCATTTTTTTTTTTGGGGAAAAAAGTTAAGTAGATTGAATATATAGAAATTTGCAAAAGGGAACAAGATGTCCACTAGTCCCAAAAACAGCCTTTGAATTTACAAATAAGAGAGTATCTCCAAACAGAAAGTTTCTATCTTAGTAGGGCTAAAATATTATCAACATCTGAAATAAAGGCAAAAACCTTCCCAAAAGACAAAAGCCACATTATTAAAACTCCTTCCCAATTTAAATGTATGAAAATGAACAAAGTATCTTGAAACGCCTTTGAAATTGAGGTCCAAAGAGAAGCTAGAAACCAAGCTCTATTGCGAAGATAATTGACATCTTCTTCTCTAAAATCCCTGAAAATTATGTTATTCCTTTCTATCCAACTAACCCATAGAATAGCCAAAACGCTACATTCCCATGACACCCTTGCTTTTTCTCCTTTAGCAAAAGCCGACACATGTTCAGTAAGCATTGAAACACAAGAGTGTGGTAAGGCTCATTAGACTTTAGTAGCTTGAAATAGGGTATTCCACAAGCAAGGTGCCAAGTTTTCTTGTGTTATATAATTGTATGTATAAGGAATCTTTGAAATAAAAGATCTCTCTTTTCTCTTCCCTCTGACAGACATCGTGCGTAGAACATCTATGCGACCTGTTATGTTATCAGCTTGATCTTGCCTCTTTTGTTGCTCGTGTTAATTCGGGTCAGTCATGGAATTCAAAATTCTCACTGCTTTTATCTGGAAAAGAACAAGAAGCTTTTGGAAGCGAAGATGCTCAGTTAGACCCTTTTGTCGAAAACTTGATTTTGGAAAGGCTTTCTGCTCAAAGTCCCCTCCGGGTACAATTTCATCTACCCTAAAACTAAGGCAAAGCATTTCGCCCATTGTTCTGAAACTGCATATCAAGTCATTTGGTTGGGAACTCCATGTACATTTAAAGTTGTTTGCAACAGTGTCTTAATATCATGTCAACTTGTGATTGTGATGAAAGAAGTTTTGCCAGGTGAGTGATATTGGATATATGGGTTTGTGTAAGCTGACTGAATCAAGTTCTAGGATTGGGTTACTACGGGTTCAAAGATTTGTGAGAGAAAATATAGGGAAGATGAACAAAAGATAATATCAGTGTAGTGGAATATCACATTGCAGTTAAGCTTATGGCAATAGCTCTACCTTGATTTCATGGTAGTCTTATCTTACTAAGATGAGTTTCATTGCATAAAAGAAACAAAGAAAGTGATTAAGGAATTTGATTGTAAGATTTTTATGTGTTTTGTCTGCTTGGCTTTCTTTGTGCTATGAGTCTGTCAATTGATTTTGGCATCTGAAAATTTGCATGGGCATCGGTGAAACGATGTGCATCCTCTATTTGTATGACTACTTTAGTTGTACTAAGCATTTTTGGTTGTGAGTACAAAGTCGGTGTGCCTGTTATGAACAACATCTTTTTTTTTTCTATAAAAGAAAATTGGATTACTAAGTTTGTAATAGGATATTGTTTCTACAGGTACTTTTTGACGTTGTTCCAGGCCTAAAATTTCAGGATGCTATTGAATTGATAAGCATGCAGCCAATTGCTTCAGATGCAGCAGCATGGAAGAGGTGTGTTGACAATGAAAATATCCTGATGATTGGTCTAAGTTTGAATTAGACATGTATCTTGGTCCATTGATGGTATCACACTATGATGTTGGCATGCATTTGAGTGCTGCTGTAGTTGTTTGTTGTTGGGAGTAGTGAATGTAGTGGGTGGCTTAAGTTTGTGGTTCTTGGTTGTTAAATTTTGAATTTGTTTGCTGTGTTTTTTAGTGGAATTCCTAGCATATGGGCTTAGCTTGTGTTAGGCCATGACAAATGGCATCACTTTGTTGACACATATTATGACTCAAGTTGTAGACCATTGAATTAATGCAGTTTGAATTATTGAGACCACAACCAACATGTGGATGGTAAATTTTTTTAACTGCCTAAACAAGAGATGTTTTGCTGATTGTCTGCAGCTTATTGAATTTTTTTTTTCACTTGTTCAAGTTGTACTTGGAGTTCTAAAATTTTGTCAAATATGTTTTCTGTGGATTCTTGTTTGTTAATATAATTAATTTTTTTGGATACATGTGTTTCCTTTCCATTTTTAGTTCTACAATTACTTCTTTTGCTGTGTGGGTACTTATTCAATCAGGGCTCTTGTGCGCTTAAGTTTGGGCATTAATGCAAAGAAGTATATCGGTACTTGAGGCTGTATAATGTGATTTCCTTATATTGGTGTGGTGTTTGTTGTTGGATTTACGCTTCTTTTTATGGAATAATTTTCTTTTCCTCTTTTGGTGGGCAGGATGCAAGATATTGAACTGATGCACATGCGCTATGCTCTGGATTCAACAATTTTTGCTCTAGGGGCAATGGAAAGAACTGTGAGCGATGAAAGAGCAAGTCGTCACCAAGTGGCTTTATGCCATTTGAAAGACCTAAGGAATCATTTGGAAGCTATAGCAAGTATTCCACGCAAGGTCAAATGTGGTTTTCATTTCCTTTTTGCGGTGTTGTTTGCTGAGGCTTTGGTTCTGTTTATTTATTGTAACATGACCATTTCAGTTTATGAACATCACAATCATGCAATGATGACTTTTCCTTGGCAAGAGTGGTCCACTTTGTTTCTGCTAGTTGTTTGCTTAGAATATTATCAATGGATGAACTTCTCTACAAATTTTACTCACCATCCTAATAATATAATACATGGGTCTATGCAGCTGTCCTTGAAGTTTACTTGGCGTAACTTTTTTTCTTCCTCGTATCTTAATGCTACTAATGAATCAAGTATTTAAATGTAATTTCTTTTTGTTTCTTATTTACATTTTTTACATAATGTTCATTCTATTCACTGATGCAGATATTCATGGTGAATGTTATAATTTCGCTTTTACATATGGATGATGTCTCCCTCAATTTGACACAATGTGCTTCACTGGAAAGCTTTTCCAAATCATCCTCTGCATGTGCCTGGGAAGATTCTGATCTCAGTACATATGAAGGAGGAAACAAATTGGTTGTATCTTTCTCAGGATTGCTACTTGATATACTGCATCACAATCTTCCACCAGCCATGGCTGAAGAAAAGTGTACACTGACTGCTGGCATAAGTATCAGCGGAATGCAGGCATTAGAATGGAGAATCTCAATTGCTAAGCATTTCATTGAAGATTGGGAATGGCGACTATCGATTTTGCAGCGTCTTTTTCCATTATCTGACCGTCAGTGGAGTTGGAAGGAAGCACTGACTGTGCTACGGGCAGCCCCATCCAAGCTACTGAATCTGTATGTTTGATTACTTATTTTCTGAAACTTTATCAGTGCTGTAACAATCAGTTTTTTCTCCCTTTTTATTTGCATGGATTCTGTTAGTTAATGTAATTCTGATATTTTATGCAGTTGTGTATTTTGTTCCAGTTGTAGTTTATTTCATAATCCTCTTAACAAGAATATACGATAGAAGTGTGTATTTCTGTGTCTTTTAAAATGTTTCTTTCAAAACATAGGCGTCCGTTGTTTGCCTTTATGCTTGAATAGATTTTAGCCATTACCTAGTGTTGCTTCTGCCGAAGCAGAGTGCTAGTCTTTGGTACTTTTAAATCAATCCTAGTGAACAGAACAGTAGTATTAACACACATCGGACAACAATTATGATTTCCTGCGATGGAGTGATGACCCTACACACATTTGTGGGGGTTGTTTCCATCCAATGCAATTGAAAAAAGGGAAACAGGATTTTCATTTTCTGTTTAATCCGGCACAACTCTTGCTTGCTGGCTTTTTGTGGTAGGGTCTGTTAAAGTGCCTGGTCAGCTTTTTATCTCATCTTTTGTCAACGCTAGCATCAATAAATGATGCCGTTTCCAACTCGTGGAGTGAAGTTCAATTTCTATTCATTAGTTAATTGTTTTTTTCCTTTCTCTATGTTTTAAATTATCTTCGTTTGTGTCCTAGCATTAGAAGTCGACAGTGGATAGAATTATGATTAACTTTGAAACTTGAAAGTGGCAAGAATGTCTTGCAGAGCTCTGTCAGCACATAGGTCTTTGAGAAATGAACGAAGAGTGTTGCTTGTTATTTAGGGCTTCAATTTTCATGTCTCTAGTTAACAAGCAAGAAAATTTTGAGGAGAAACGAGGGGACATATATTGAAGGCTTGTGGGATGGAGTCCATCCCTTAGCTTTGCTTTGGGTTTGTATCACAAGGGAGTTCCTAGATTCCTCATTTTTTTTCATTCATTTTAATTGAAAAGGGGATTTGGGATGACACTGTATAGGCTGGTCCAGCCTTTTACGGGTGTGGATAGATGTTCTTTATATATTACAGCTTTCAGAATGTATAGCTTTTGTTTCCTCTCCCTAGAGCTTTTTGCATAATTATGGATAGCTCCACATTACAGTGTACTAATTTTTCATCGTTAATAAGCTTTTCAGTTTCTTTAAGATTTTGAAAAAATAAATAAATAAATAGGGCTGTGCCTGTTGACATACCAGCTTCACCGGTATAGATGCTAAATGCATGTAAAGAAATAACAAAGGATATGTCATTTAATATTTTTGCAGGCACCTTTTCTTTTCTCAGATTTCTTAGTGAATTTGATGCATCTGTATTTTGATGTTATTTAATTTTTCAGCTGCATGCAAAGAGCAAAATATGACATTGGGGAAGAGGCTGTACATCGATTTTCATTATCTGCAGAAGATAGAGCAACCCTTGAATTAGCTGAATGGGTGGATAGTACCTTCAGAAGAGTGTCTGTACGATCCAGATTGTCATTTACTTCTTCATATTTCTTTGGTTTGATAATTTTGTTTATATTTTACTGATGAACAGCTTTCTACATTAGCTGCTTAGGTTTTTCAACTTTTTAATGGTTTTTATTGTGTCTCTTGTAAATTCCATTGGCCTTTTTCCAATTAGCTCAAATTATGAGGTTAATGTCTGCCAAACATGACGGTAGAGCTATTTTTATTTAGAGGTCTCTTGTTCAAATCCCAAAGCTTCCTCTAATTTATGTGTTCGCATTTGTATTTTGACCTACAGGGCAAGTGTATTAATTAAAAATTCCACCAAGCATGTGAGGAGATGTGTTAGAATTTGAATACTATTGTTGGTCCTTTTGTATTACATTAGATTTTTTGGATTAGTGGTTACTTAACAGGTATAGTATAATCTAGCATTGCATTTTAAATTAAATTTAGTTTTTGTTCTAATGCATTTGTGAGTAGAAGAATTGATATAGAAATTTGCGGCAGTGTTTTGCATAAATTTAACATACTGGAGTAGTTTGTTGCACATGTAATCTTCTATCAGATTTCATAGGTTTGTATGTTGAGATAATTTGTCTCCAAAATTATTTTATCGTTTTTGAGGTGCATAATACTTAGTGATATCTGGTTCTGAATTAAAAAATTTTCTTTGGTATTGTTTTCTACTTGCCTTGCTGAGGTAATCTCAAGAAAAGGCTTAAAATTTTTGACCTTCAGTGTTCTTATTGATCATGTAAGGTTAATATGGTTTGTTTCTTTCTAGGTAGAAGATGCAGTGTCACGTGCTGCTGATGGGACTTCTGCAATACAAGATCTGGACTTTTCCTCGTTACGCTCTCAATTAGGTTCCTTGGCTGCAGTGAGTGCTGAGGATGGACTCTTTATTCCTCTTTTTTGCCCGAAGTTAGTGAATACTAATGTGCTTCTGTATCCTTTCAGATTCTTCTTTGCATTGATGTTGCTGCAACTTCTGCAAGGTGTGCCAATATGTCCGTGCAGCTTCTGGATCAGGCAATGCTCTACTATCTATTTGTATTTGTTGTGTATTAATTCCATGCATGGCATTTCTTTGCTCCTGATCATATTTCTTTTATTGTTTTTTCAATATTTTTGCAGTGTCTAGTTGCAAAACCAAAACTATAACAGCTGCTTTCCCGCTTTTTTTTTTTTTTTTTTGATCTTGGAAATTCCAGTTCCTTAAGCTTCTGATGTTACTTTGGTGCTGATTGAAGTGAACACAACAATCTTTTTACCATCTATGTGATCAATGTTCTCATCGCACTCATATTCTGTGCTCTCTAAAAGAAGCAATGCTCCTTTATTAAGTAGAATTTAACTTTTAAAGAACTCTAGACCATAGGGCACAAGTCATCCTTGCAGTAATGATCCTGTAAGTTATAAACATGAAGAAGAAAAGAAAAATCCTTTTTACTCTCTGCAACTGCTTCAAGGAAACTGACCTTTTTAATTTTCTATGCATTTATTTTTGTAATTATCTGTTGTTCCTCTTTTTCTCTGGTTTCATCCTTGTTCTCCTATTTTGTAAATGGCTAACAGTGTCTGATGTCACACTGTGCATGCACTTGTAATACCTGCAGGCTCAGATTATGCTATCTGAGATATATCCAGGAGCTTCTCCAAAGATAGGGTCTTCTTACTGGGATCAGATCCGTGAAGTAGCTGTTATTTCTGTCGCTCGTCGTGTCCTCAAGCGTTTGCATGAATTCTTGGAACAGGTAAAATTTACTATATCATTTGATGGATTAGAACTCCATGTTGCTGGGGATTTTAGTCTGACTTTGCTTGAAAGTAATTATTAATGATTCTCTATGATAGCATCAAGCTAGGCTTAGCATGTGTTTCTTCGTGCATGGTCTCACCTTTGTCTCAAGCTTCTAATTTCTTTTCTTGGATAAACAAGATGATGCTGAAGTGAAAACCTTTAATCTCTAGGAGTAGCTAAAGTGATTTCTTTCAGATCTGAGATTTCTTTCCTGTCTAGAGAATATCATAGTATAGCATAAAATCATTTGTGAAAATGCTACCTTATCAAGAAGCAAGAAAAATTGCAATATGAAATTTTTTGAATTATTATTGGAATTTGAAATATTTTGAATTATTCTTTCCACATTGAGAAACTAATTGATTTCTTGAAAATTTGTCGCTTTACAGAACATATTTTTGTAGTACCTTGCTTATTGATTTAATAATACATATAGAAAATCTTATATGTAAAATTGATTTGGTATTAGGTACCTTTTCGTCTCTCACTTTCATGTGCCCATGCTGAAGAAATCAAATTATTAACTGCTATCTGTATGCCGCCTTTCCTTCTGTTTTCTTAGTGAAAATACAAGAAAACATTACTCTTGATCCTAATATCTGTCTATTGGGGGTCCATAATAAGTATTAATAAGCTTTATTATCTAATAATGGTTGTTGTTGATCCTGCTGCATAATCTGTTCCTCCAGGATAATCCGTCACCCCTTCAGGCCATTCTGGCTGGGGAGATCATCATTTCATTGACTAAGGAGTCCCATCGACAGGGGCAGCGGGAACGTGCTCTTGCCATGTTACATCAGATGATTGAAGATGCTCACAAGGGCAAGCGACAGTTTCTGAGTGGTAAGTTTGTTTGTTTTCATTCTTCACATACAAAGTTGTAGTCATTCTAGAGCATGTTATTGTTAGGCCCTTACCTATCAGTTTAAGCTTTTGCATCAACTGGTATTTAACATGGAATCAGATTAGTTTGACCAATAGATATTGTATTTGAATCCTTCCCTCACGTGATTTGCATTTTTATTTGTTTCTATGTTTTGTGTCTCTATGATCTTGTTTTTATCTTGTGTCTTGGCTTGGTCTTGGTCCATGTGACAAGTCCCTTTGGGATTGGTCACGCACATGAGGGCATCCATTAGAGCTTAATATTATTGTTGGGCTCTTACCTATTAGTTTAAACTTTTTGGTCAAGTGGTAAAATAACAGTCTTGAGCCATCATTATTTTTCTTGTAGAAGTAGTACTTCAGAAAATATGTGTTTGTGCCTGTAACACACGTTTTCCTATGAAATTTTAGGTAAGCTTCATAATCTAGCAAGAGCTATTTCTGATGAAGAAACAGAACCGAATTTCAGTAAAGGGGATGGTTCGTATACCGAACAAAAAGTGCTATTGCATTTTGACAAGGACGGTGTTCTTGGGCTTGGGCTAAAACCTGTTAAACAAAGAGCATTAAGCTCAGAAACTGGAGACACAAATGTGCAGTCTGATGGATACGATATGAAGGATATGGGAAAGAGATTGTTTGGTCCATTAAGTGCAAAGCCCACCACTTATCTATCACAGTTTATTCTTCATATTGCTGCAATTGGAGACATAGTTGATGGAACTGATACAACTCATGATTTCAACTTTTTCTCACTTGTGTATGAATGGCCAAAAGACGTAAGAACTCTAATTTCTGTGCTGTAGCACATTTTTTCTGCATGTAAAGTTGATGGCTATGTATGTTTTTCCATCATATCTCATATCAAATTTTTATGCAAGAAAAGTTCATAGCCTTTTTTTTCATTGGACTTTTATTGTTGAAGTTCCTATGGTTGATTACTGCATGTTTAATGAACCTGCAGAAGGAAATTTTGGGAAATAGCATTCCCAGTATTTGAATAAATGCAGTTCTTGTTAAATGATAATCAGTCATTGCATTGTGGAATTAGCTTAATTTCTTTTACATGGGATTACAAAGATTTTGCTTTTGTTATTTGCAGCTTTTAACTCGTCTAGTTTTTGATAGAGGCAGCACTGATGCAGCTGGAAAGGTGGCTGAAATTATGTCTGCTGATTTTGTACATGAAGTGATCTCAGCATGTGTACCTCCAGTTTATCCTCCAAGGTCTGGCCATGGATGGGCTTGCATTCCTGTCATTCCTTCCTGCCCTAGTAGTTTCTCTGAGAAGAAAGTACTTATCCCATCTTCTAAAGAAGCTAAGCCCACTTGTTACAGACGTTCTTCAGCAACACCTGGAGTTCCTTTGTACCCTCTACAGTTAGATATTGTAAAACATTTGGTCAAAATATCCCCTGTTAGGGCTGTCTTAGCATGTGTTTTCGGTAGCAGCATATTATACAGTGGCTGTGACTCGACTATATCTAGCTCGTTGAATGATGAAGAACTGCAGGCACCTGATGCCGACCGTTTATTTTATGAGTTTGCTCTTGATCAATCTGAAAGGTAACTGAGGTGCCATTGAGAAGTTAATTGAAATGCTATATTCAGCTGACATCAAGATCTTGTAGTTTTACCTCTCTTTTATATTTTTTGTATCTTCTCTGTTGAATAGGTTTCCAACTTTAAATCGATGGATACAAATGCAAACCAATCTTCATCGAGTTTCAGAGTTTGCTGTAACAGCTGAGGAAAAGGCTGATGATGTTAAACATGAAGTAAGAGCTGCTATCAAGAGACTTCGTGAGAATGACACTGATAGTGAATCAGATGTTGATGACATTGTTGGTAAAGCTAACATTTCATCATCAATGGTGGACGTCAGTGGCCAAGGTGGTGTAACTTCTGACGCTTGGCATGACTCCTTCAAATCTGAGAATGCAGAAAATGGTTCAGCAGTTTTCCTTTCTTTCGATTGGAAAAATGAAGACCCTTATGAGAAAACTGTGGAGCGGTACTTGTCATTCATTCTTGCTCAAGTGCATTATTTCCTTTGATAGTTGTCTTAGTTTTTCTAGCTGCTGATTCTGGTCATCTGATACTGACATTGAGAACAAATTTTCATGTATGGTAAAATGTTAGTAATCCTCTTAAAAGAATGGAATGAAGGCATCCTAATGATGAAAAAGAAAATGGACAAACTGTGCACACTTTTATTCTCATCTTTTCGTTAGTTTCTAACTTTTTTGTTGTCTTCTAAATGTGCTCTCTATTTGTTGGGGTATTTTATTTGGGAATTCCTGATGATAAGTGAATTACTCACCTAAAATCACAAAGAAGACAAAAGCTACACTTCTTTTATTCTTTCCCTTCTATTTCCTCTTTAAATATTTGTCACGGGAAAGGTTGTGTTCGGTTGAGGTCAGGTTTTGGATTAAGCATTGTGGTTGGGATTTTTCATCATGTGGTGACCAGTGTTATCCTTTTGCTTATTGCCACATATTGTCTTGAATCAGATTGATGAATGAAGGAAAACTAATGGATGCGCTTGCACTTTCGGATCGCTTTCTACGAAATGGAGCCTCTGATCAATTACTTCAGCTTCTCATTGAAAGTGGTGAGGAAAACCATTCAATCTCTGGACAGCCTCAAGGGTATGGAGGCCATGGTATCTGGAGCAATAGTTGGCAGTATTGCCTGCGATTGAAGGATAAGCAACTGGCTGCCCGACTTGCACTCAGGTAAATAAAAATAATAGAAGTTATTTTCAAATATTATAATATTTTCTGAAACTTAAATATGTTAGATAGTTGTAAATTTCCAAGCGAAATATATTAGGCTGTTGTATCATTAGCACTTTTCCAGTGCAGTTTTTCATATCTGGAGTAACCCATTTTTCTAATTTCTTAAGAAATATTGGCTCTAGAATTCATTATTACCCCAGTATGGCTAAACCTTATTTTTTTCCCATCAATCCTTAAAAGTATGGCCACCAGTAATTATTCTAGACTGGGAAGGTTCTCAGAGAAATCCCATTCTAAGTAATACATCTTTTTATGTTGTCTACAAGCATTCTCTTGTTTCTCTGCATCACTTTTTTACAGCCTCTTTGTATTTGTTTTTTCATGCTAAGGATATAATCCATATAGAATTACTACTATTGTTTCTTGAACGCTGGACCCTATACTCAAATTTTGAAAATCTTGTTCCAGATATGTACACCGATGGGAGCTTGATGCTGCTCTGGATGTTCTCACCATGTGCAGCTGCCACCTGCCTCAAAGTGATCCATTAAGAAATGAGGTAATGGATTTGGTTTGTACTTGTCTGGAGTTTCTTCAATACTGGAATTCATTCTCTTGGTTTTTTCTGCCTGAGGTTGGACATGATTGACCTTTTTACCTTAATATTACTAAATAGGCCTTTAATAATTTCCTTCAATGATGTCATTCTTGGTGATATTTAGGTCTTGCAAATGAGACAAGCTTTGCAGAGATACAGCCATATATTAAGTGCAGACGATCACTATAGTAGCTGGCAAGAGGTTACAGTTCTTGCTCTTTCTGCACTAAATTGAGAAACTCTTGATTGAAGAAGAAAAATAGTTCTGACCTTTTTGCTATTAATCATTCTTGATGCTGAAATGCCTGGATATTTCAGGTTGAAGCAGACTGTAAGGAAGATCCTGAGGGCTTGGCACTTAGGTTAGCCGAGAAAGGAGCTGTTTCTGCTGCTTTAGAGGTAGCTGAAAGTGCAGGATTATCAATAGAGTTGAGGAGAGAACTGCAGGGCAGGCAACTTGTGAAGCTTCTCACAGCTGATCCTCTCAATGGTGGAGGTCCTGCAGAAGCTTCACGTTTCCTATCTTCTCTACGTGACTCTAATGATGCTCTTCCAGTTGCTATGGGAGCAATGCAGCTATTACCCAACCTTCGATCCAAGCAACTCCTTGTAATTAATTGTTCTTGTTGCCTTCTTTTGTTGAAGTTGACTGGAATGCATGACTTTTGGTATTTGAATCTTGGAACTTTCTTCAATTTAAGTTTCTTGTCTTATTGTTGTAAAGGTTCACTTTTTTCTGAAACGAAGAGATGGCAATCTGTCGGATGATGAGGTTTTGCGACTTAACTCATGGGCGTTAGGTCTTCGTGTTCTGGCTGCCTTGCCACTGCCATGGCAGCAAAGGTGTTCCTCTCTGCATGAGCACCCACATTTGATAGTAGAGGTTCTGCTGATGAGGAAACAACTGCAATCTGCTTCTCAGGTACCGTGTTCTTCCTTTTTTTTTCATATTGGTTTCAGACAAAAACATAATCTTTACTTGAGATTCTAGATTATGTTTTTGCTGGCACCTAACTCAATCCAAACAACTCTGTATTCTTTTTGTTCGTTAGAGATTCTGTGGCCTAATGCTTGGGGTCTTGGCTTCTCATTTACCATTCATATATAAGAGTTTGTGCCTTATTTTTTTGTTCGTCTTAGTGTTTTTTTATTTAATTTGTTTTATGGTGACACTTGGATGATTTTTCAACAGATACTCAAAGATTTTCCTTCATTGAGGGACAACAGTGTGATTGTAGCATATGCTGCTAAAGCAATAGCTGTCAGTATTAGCTCTCCTGCCAGAGAACCTCGAATATCTGTTTCAGGAACAAGACCAAAGCAAAAAATGAGAACCACTGGAAGGTCGTCTTTCACTAGCAGTCTAAGTAACTTGCAAAAGGAAGCGCGTAGAGCTTTTTCTTGGGCTCCTCGGAATACTGGAGATAAGGTTGCTCCAAAAGATGTGTACCGAAAAAGAAAGAGTTCTGGATTGACAGCATCTGAAAAAGTTGCTTGGGAGGCGATGGCTGGAATTCAAGAAGATCGCGTCCCTTCATCCTCTGCTGATGGGCAAGAACGGCTTCCTCCTGTTTCTATTGCCGAAGAATGGATGCTAACAGGCGATGCTAGTAAGGATGAGTCTATCCGTGCAGCTCACCGATATGCAAGTGCCCCTGACATTATTCTCTTCAAGGTATGCTGGTGCAGCAAGATAACATGTTTTGCTAAATATATTTCAATTATAGTCACTGTGGTGTACTAGTTGATGTACGCTACTGCCACTGTTGCCAGTGGGTTGCCAATGACCGTGAAAATAGCTTTTGCGGAGTGTCACTCTACTTGGTGGTTATAGGTGCTTTTTTATTGTATGGAAAATGAAAATTGATTTCTATGAGTTCAAACAGAAACATGTTAACTGTAGGATTCTTGTTTATGGTTTTTCCACCTTTTGTGTGTAATTAGTTCTGGATTACCAGTGTTAACATGTGCCTGTGCTTCACTTTCAATTTCTATAAATATGAGATATATCATTAATTTTTGTGACAACTTGTACAAAGTTTCAAGTTAGGATGTGAATGTGTAAAAACTTTATACCTGAATTTTGTCTTCTTCTTGGCATTTAGAGGTTTTCCAAATGTAATGAGGTACTTTGTATGGAAATATTCTGGCTTTGCTTGTACTTAGAGCTTATGCAGATTGTTTTCATATAAGTGCGACTTGTGTCATATTTCATGTTCATTTGGTGATTTGAGCATTTCTGATAGTTTGATTTCTAATTAATGATTATGAGTCTACATGCCTCCGATGAAGGTTTCAGTTTTTGTCTCCAGGCTCTGCTTTCTTTGTGTTCTGATGAGTTAGTGTCTGCAAAAAGCGCCCTAGACTTGTGTATTAATCAGATGAAGAAGGTTTTGAGCTCCCAGCAGTTGCCTGAGAATGCATCTGTTGAAACAATCGGTCGAGCATATCATGTCACGGAAACACTTGTACAGGTATGCTACCTCTGTTGCGCCCCGTGTTTGAGCGGGAGCAGATTGTTTTCTACAGTTGTAGTCTATGCCAGTTGTTTAAAAGTGTATCATCAACAAAGGCAATGGATGCAATTTTGCTTAATGTTCAATTCAATGGGTATGGAGTATGCAGTTTTGTTGGCACTGCAAATTGCTGTAATAAGTCTTATGTTGCACGTGTAGGGCTTACTTTATGCGAAATCCCTGCTCAGAAAGCTTGCTGGGGTTGGTGACTTTTCTAGTAATTCTGAAAGGGGTAGGGATGCTGATGATGCTTCCTCTGATGCTGGTAGCTCCAGTGTTGGTAGTCAGTCCACAGATGAGCTATCTGAAGTTATGTCACTGGCAGATGTTTGGCTAGGGCGCGCTGAGCTGCTTCAGAGCCTTTTAGGATCTGGAATCGCTGCATCACTTGACGATATTGCTGATAAAGAGTCGTCTGCTCGACTTCGTGACCGGCTAATTGTTGATGAACGGTATAGCATGGCTGTTTATACTTGCAGGAAGTGTAAGGTAAAATATGAAAGCCAGAAATTGTAGTAATAAATTCCATTTTTCAGTTGGACATTTGAGTCTATATTTAATTGGGACTTCTCTCAGATTGATGTTTTCCCGGTTTGGAATGCATGGGGCCATGCTTTGATTCGGATGGAACACTACGCGCAAGCTCGTGTTAAATTTAAGTAAGTTGATACTTGCATACCTTAAATATTACAGTTTTTAAGATTAATACCAGAATAGAAAGTTTTGCTCTCTCACCCCGCAATCATTTGATGTGCTGACTGGTCTTATTGCTTATTTGATTGTTTGAAGGCAAGCTCTTCAATTATATAAGGGTGATCCTGCACCTATTATCCTGGAGATCATCAATACCATTGAAGGCGGTCCGCCTGTTGATGTTTCGGCTGTTCGTTCCATGTAAGATGGCTTGCAGCATAAAACTCAAAATCCCTACATTTATCTCTGTATTACAATTGTATTATGATTGCTAATGAACTAGAAATTGGGCAAATATTGTCTAAAGACTTAAATCCAGCCAATGTTTGAAGATTTTATATGATGTCTGCATCTCTCTTTGATCTGTTGATCCTGATGTGACCTTGGGGCAGTGTGATGTTTATGAGTCTAGTTTTTGTGTTGTCAATAATATGGTACAATTTGATTTAATATGGAAAATAATATGCCATTTCTGTTTAATCCTAGGGGTTTCGGTTGAGTGGTAAAAGACCCCTTGGAGACAACGACACCCCTTGTAGCTACCTACCTGAGATATTTATGTCCCATGAGTTTCTTGACTATCTGGGTAGGGGTTCGGCTGTAGTCTCCAGTTTAGAGCTTGGTAGTTGAAGAGAGGTAGAAATTACTTTGGTTGTAGGGTTCAGCAGTAGTCCCGAGTTTAGAACTGGATGATTATAGAAAGGTAAGTGGATTTACGGGATCAAGGGAAAGGGAAATGTATATATACTATATAGCTGGTTTTATGCAATTTTGTCCTTGAATTAGCGTTAATACATGCTTAGAATAATAGAACGTATATGAGTGAACCTTCAGAATTTTAGAAAAAAAAGAGACTAAAAAACAGTTAAAATTTGTCAAAAGCAATTACCAGATATGGTTGTTTAAAATACCATGTTTTTTTCGTTATATTTGAGCACATATTTGTTCATTCTGATGAGGACTTTCTTGTTGAAAGAAGGTAAGGGAGGAAAGAAGTAAAACCATACCACTGCGTGCTTCTCTTTTATTATGAATCTGTTTAACACAACTTATATTTCAGGTACGAACACTTGGCCAAAAGTGCTCCTACAATATTGGATGATTCTCTTTCTGCGGATTCATATCTTAATGTTCTTTACATGCCGTCTACATTTCCACGTTCAGAGAGATCCAGGCGCTCTCAGGAATCTGCAAATAATAATTCCACATATGGTTCTGATTTTGAAGATGGACCTCGCAGCAACCTCGAGAGTGTTAGATACATTGAGTGTGTTAACTATTTGCAAGAAGTAAGCTGAACTTCTTTTTATTTGCTAGAGCATGTTTTCTGATATTACACTTTTTTGCAGATTCTTCTGGCATAACCAAGTTTTACTTAACTAACTATGAATTTTTGTTTTTGAACATGTACACCCATACCCACCACCACTCCAATAGTAAACTAGGAACTTTTTCTTCATGGAGGGCTGGATGGTAGTATGAGTCTGAATTACACCAAATTATGATCACATTACCGTAATTATTAGGAAGGTAATTAATGAACTTGTTATGATGCAAAATTATAGAAGTGTCAAATTGAATGTGGACAAGCATTGCTGGTCAGCATGCTAAATGATTAGCTAAAGGGAACTGATATTTCATTGCATTGAAACACATACATATTTGAAAGATTCTACCGCTGATTTGCATATTGAAAATGCTTTTTTGGTATATTTTACCTGATATCTAGGATCTTGTTTGTTAATTGCAAATTGTTCTTTTCAATGTTTTCATCTTATGATTACAAATTTTTATTTTTAGTTGGTTTTAAGTCACGAGACCCTGCATGCCACATGGCTGTTATTTTTCCCTCTTTTCCTCTTCAATCTTCTATGTTTTTAATTATTGTTATAGTTTATTCACCAGTTTTTTCTTTTCTGATATTTTCAGTATGCTCGTCAGCACTTGCTTGGTTTTATGTTTAGGCATGGTCACTATACCGATGCCTGCATGTTGTTTTTTCCTCCAAATGCTGTTCCACCACCTCCTCAACCTTCAACGATGGGAGTTGTTACTTCATCTTCGTCCCCTCAAAGACCAGATTCGCTGGCAACGGATTATGGAACCATTGATGATCTTTGCGAGTTGTGTGTTGGCTATGGTGCAATGCCAATTTTGGAGGAAGTGATTTCAATGAGAATCTCATCTACCAACGAACAGGATGTAGCTGTTAATCAGCATACTGCTGCAGCCCTTGCCCGCATTTGCACCTATTGTGAAACTCATAAACATTTCAATTACCTATACAAGTTTCTGGTATGCATGAAGTATTCTTATTAAATCACCTGGAATAAGAAAAGATGAAGCTTTATATTTTTTTTCGCTGTTGAAGCATAGTATATTGATGTACCTTATATATGAGCTTTAGAATCCTACTATTTCCCTCCATTTCAACCATGTTTGTCATTGATTTACTTCAAATTTTCCGTCGGTTCAGGTAATTAAGAAGGACCATGTTGCTGCTGGACTTTCCTGTATTCAATTATTTATGAACTCTTCTTCCCAGGAGGAGGCTATCAAACATTTGGAAAATGCTAAGGTATTGTGGTTTCTAATAATGCCCTCCTCTGTCTTAATTTAGAGGTGAACACGGTGCATTTACATATTGGCCCAGAAAAATTGACATGATATGGGAGAACTTTCACAAAAGATGCTCTACCACGGAATAGTATGAAGTATCTTGTGTCGATAATTCAGCTGTAGAAAGCTATGCATGACTGGATACAGTTGCTTCACACAAGATGGATGGATCACGCACAAGACGAGTGATGTCTTTTGGTTTCAAAATTGAAATATATCTCTATCCTAAGAGCCAACACATGGCGAGAGTGATGTAGGTCAAAGAGAATAATACGGTTAAGGAGAATAGAAATAGGGGTGAAGATATCACCGCGAAAATAAAAAAAAGAGAGAGAGATAGAAGAGAGGATGTAGAGAGAATGAGATATATAAGAACAAGAAACAGAGCCGAGAGAAAGAGGTGGAAGCATGAGATATGATCAAGACATATGATTTTGTTCATTCTGGACCTACTAAAAGAAATGCATTCAAGGCATGTTTAGGGTGGATTAACCTATACAATCAAATGGTATCAATTGACTCAACTATGTGGAAACAAAAATGGAAAACAATAGAATAAAAAGTATTTTTCAATTTCTATTCCCTTTACCCATTCAAATCAATATCTATAGGGTCTATAGTGGGGATTAAACCATATACAATGATTTTATGAGGAGTGCATGTCCAAAGATTCTAACCACCTTCAATTTAATGTTTTCCACACAGAAGCAAAATTATGTTGGCCATCATGTGTTGTGGATATTTTAAATTTGCATCTGTACTTTTAAGTTTTTGTCAGTTGTTTAATTTGTTATAGCCGCTCTGTTTTTATTTATCTTCCTTTATCTTCTAGATGCATTTTGATGAAGGGCTGTCAGCTCGAGTTAAAGGTGGAGATTCTACCAAGCTTGTCACTGTCAGAGGAAAACGTGCTGCTGAGAAACTAAGTGAAGAAGGACTTGTCAAGTTTTCTGCTCGGGTATCAATCCAGGTAAGTCATCTTCAGGGAGACCGGTTTTTTGTTTGCTGTGATCTGGAAGCAGCTCCTGAGAGATGCAAGGTCCCTTAAATATAGCCGTTATTGTTACTGACAGTGAACTCATGCCTAGACACTTCCAAAATTCTCTTTTGTACATGTAAAGAAAATGATTTCTTTAACTATCGTTTCGTTAAAAACAAATGTATCAACCATCAGTATGATGTTTATGCTTGTCTTCTTTGTGCATGCTTGCAGAGGTCTGACCTAAGATCCATACTGTGTCATCTTTCAGTACTAACTTGCTGTCTTCTCACATTGTAAAATTATTATAACTATGTGTCAACTATCAGATTTATAGTATGGTGCATGTATTGAGGCTTGGGCCTTGCTGTAGGCTCTCTTATATTAGACACAAAGTTCTGTAATTGAAGTACTTAAGAGTGCTAAGTTTAGACAGTTAATCTAAAAGAATACTCTATAAGCATCATCCTCTAGGGAGCATTTACCTTATTTCAGGTGCATATTCTCAGATTCATCATTTTAAACATTTTTACTGCTTGCAGAAAGATAATTGCTATAGATATATATCTCATATTCTTTTTGCGGATGTGTTACTTTCTGTAGGTGGAAGTTATAAAATCTTTTAATGATTCGGATGGACCACAGTGGAGACACTCTCTTTTTGGAAATCCAAATGATCCGGAAACCTTCAGGTTAGTGTCATTGTAAATAGGTAGTACGGACAAGTTAATTTGTCAGAAAAATAACCATGCAAGCGTCCTGATCTATGGGATTTAGAAGAAAGACTTCTAAATCTAAAGTAAAAGAGAAAGGTAAACAAAGATTGCAAACAGGATAATTATTTAGCAAATAAAAAAATGCCTGAGATCTTCTGGGTAAAAGGTGTAATTCAGTGGCAAAAGAACTAAGTATGAGTCCTAGATGGAACTTGCATTTTAGGTTGATATTCATGCTACTAGCCTTGGGTCTTAATTTTATGTTCAAAGCAGTTTGGTCGTTACTTGTTCTGAGCTTGTGTTAACGCTACTTAGATTTCTGGCTCTTTATTTGAGTGAATTTTTCTGTCTTTTGCATTTTTGCTATTGCTCTGATTTTAATTTTTTGGTCATTGCTTCTTCTGAGCTTGTTTAATGCTACTTAGATTTCTGGCTCTTTATTTGAGTGAAATTTTCTGTCTTTTGCATTTATGCTATTGCTCTGATTTTAATTTTTTGGTCATTGCTTCTTCTGAGCGTGTTTAATGCTACTTAGATTTCTGGCTCTTTATTTGAGTGAATTTTTCTGTCTTTCGCATTTATCCTATTGTTCTGATTTTAATTTCACTTTCAGACTTAATTTTCTCAGATGATGAACATTCTGAAGCTAACTACCCTTGTTTGATAAGTGATACATGAGAACCCTAGTGTGATGCTAGGTTTTGTTGTTTCCCATTGTAATTTCAGTCTGTTGTATGTGAGCCACCTGTCACTATTTCTGCATCCATATTTTTCTGGGTTAATTTTAACCATAAATTATGTGTATGAATGTTGGTAATGATTGTCATTAGATGAAAACTGCAGGAGAATGGTAGATAACGGTGAAATTGGTAGTTACTGTTGAGAAAGGTATTACCTAATGGTGAAGGGAACTGATATACTATGTTTGTTGCGATTCAGGAGGAGGTGTGAGATTGCAGAGACACTAGTGGAGAAGAATTTCGACTTGACTTTCCAAGTAATCTATGAATTTAATCTTCCAGGTAACCATACACATAACTTGTTTATTTATTATTTCAATTCTACTGCTTTTTAGTTAATGCACTTGTTTTATTGACATCTCAAATCAAATCTTCTTTCCATAACTTTCAGCTGTTGATATATATGCTGGTGTTGCCGCATCACTTGCTGAAAGGAAGAAAGGGAGTCAGTTGACAGAATTTTTTAGAAACATAAAAGGAACAATTGACGATGATGATTGGGATCAGGTAACAAGATTGCTTCATTCTTTAGGTGGTGTTTGTACTTCTGATGGTAAGCACACTCATTTTCAGATATTATTAATTGATTAGGTCTTGGGGGCTGCAATAAATGTATATGCCAATAAACACAAGGAACGCCCTGACCGACTCATTGACATGCTAACCAGCAGTCATAGGTAATGTTAATGTCTAGTGCTTCAATTATATTTATCTGATTTTGAAGAAGATTTTACTTTAAAAAATTGTATATCTCAATTCATAATGCCTCTCTTGTCCATTTTAGTCCTTTTACTTCCATTTACATGCGCACACTCGCATATCTTGGTAACAATGTGATAACATTTAATATGTTTTTATTGACTTATCCATGCAGAAAGGTACTGGCTTGTGTGGTTTGTGGTCGTCTAAAAAGTGCTTTCCAAATTGCTTCTCGAAGTGGAAGCGTGGCTGATGTTCAATATGTAGCTCATCAGGTAATTCTCTCTCAGTTTAGACTCCATTATGGGATTTGTAAAGTTATTGGATGTTTCACCATTAGGCATTCCAAGTGGGGTGTGTCCCCTTGTGGAAAATGGCGGCTTGAAGCTAAAAAATAATGATTACAACAATGAAAGAAAATCCTATTTCTCCTAGATACCATGGAATTATTTCAAAATAGTTACTGAACAAGACATTTTAAATTCCCAAATCGGATAATTTTGATCCTCCATCAGATTTAATATTAGTTTTGCCACTGGTGATTGAAATGAAAAAATTGGTTGCGGGCATTAGATGAAAATGTTCCCAAATTGGATAATTTTTTCATCCCTTCAGGTTTAATATTAGTTTTGCCACCGGTGATTAAAATGAGAATAATTGGTTGCAGGCATTACATGCAAATGCTCTCCCAGTGCTTGATATGTGTAAACAGTGGTTGGCTCAATATATGTAACTTGCTACCCAAGTATACTGGGATCAAAGTAGGCTGCAGCACTGACAATTTGGTGACCACTTCATTGAGAGTGTCTGAAAGCCATGGAGTTCATTTGGGGCACTGCACACGGAAACCATGATGATTCCTTTACTGCTTGAAGATTGTAACTACAGCAAAACTTGAAGGATACTCAGAGAAAAGTTAATCCTATAGCCGGAATGAACTTTTAAGATCAGCCAGCGATGAATATCGCCTTTGTTGTTTGTACAGGATGTTAATTCAGGATCCATTTTTGAAATAATAGATTATTAGAGCTGCAACGGGTGCCCAATCTTCATGTTTTGGTATCATGTGGGATCTTTCACATATAGGAGGTTGCCATATAGTGTAAAGAATTCTGAGAATATGAAGGGTTGCAGCAGAGAACTCTGCATTTTATGTCTTCCTTTCGCTGTAGTAGAATCGATTCTTTTACTTATGTAATAGCTGTGGGAGAAAAATGGAAAGAAAAGAGTGGCATGAAGTCGTGATGTACAGCTATACGGGGTACTTGGGTCACAAAATTTGATGGAAGATAAAGAGTTAAATTGAGATTTAGCTCTATTATTTTATTTTTTTTGAAAATTTAAATGTTTGACCCTAAGATTATTGTTTTTATAATATGGCTAGCCGAAGTTTGTTATTTTACTTTTATGGGTTAGTACACTTTTTATCATCATCATCATTATTATTATTATTATTATTATTATTTATATTTTCAAGATGTGTATTTGCTGTGAGTGGCTTTTTATTGATCGACCGAGTCAAAGGCCTGTTATGTATATTTATTTCTTCTCTTGGGGATCTGGAAATAGAATGCTTTCCTTACCCAGTTGTTATCATCATACAGGATGTGACACAAAAATGGTAGGTCAACTTAATCATCCCGTGTTTTTCCAAGGGTAATGCATCATCCATATTACGCATGATAAAATTCAGATCACGAGACCTGTGATAAAAATACAGGCTGAAGATCAGTTACAATGGATAATAATATACTCGACAAATCCATGTTATATATTCATTTTCATCAGTTACAGTGGAATATATACTCGACAAATCCATGTTATATATTCATTTTCATACTGTGACATGATAAAAAATATTTTCAGAGTCAACTAAGAGATAACGTAACCAACTTGTATAGATTTTTTTTTTTTTTTTCAAGTTTTTTTAAAGACAAGTGGGATGGTAAAGATGGTTGTTTCTATTAATTTTTTTTTCAACCCACCGGCCTTATCAAGTGGCAGAAATTGAGGAGTGAGGACTCATTGTTTCTTCAACCCCTTGTGAAAGTTATAAATAAATAATAAATGCATAGTGATGGTGTCCATTGTATGTGATTGATTAAATAAATTCCAAAGATCAGACGGCTGCTAGGACGTGGTAGTCTGACTTGCCGACCTTTAATTTCATTGATTAATTAAACTAGATTATCTTTACATCTAAATAATAATAATAATTATTAGAAAATAACATCATAATATAGTACTAACATTATGATTCCATGAAAGGTAAGTACAAACTTCCTATATGTTAAAATAGTTTTTGGGAGTCAACAAGTCTTACTCTTTGTCTAATTATCATTTTGCTCTCTTAACAAATAAGAATGTCGTCGTGGTCACAAACAAGGTCGCCGTTGCCGTTGCTGTTTCGCCGGCATTCAAGCGGCGAAATCAAGAATTTGGCCTCCGTGTCAAGTAGCCTGTTGCCGGCGTTTGGAACTGTTGTTGATGAAGGTCACTTGCGCCTCAAGAAATATGTTATTGCTCCCTACGATTATAGATACCGGTAAGTTCCGTGCTCTACTTCTATCTTTCATTTTCCATTTTGTTTCATGCTCAGATGAGTACAAAGGCTAATTTTCCTTCAACGATTCTCTATGAAGTGTTAATTCTTTTTTGGGTTCTTCTACATCTATTAAGGAGAAAATCTAGGTGACACTATGTCTTACTTATACTACCCGACATTTATGTGGTAACAAATGGCTTGGAAGAGCTTGGATTTTGGTTTTATGGGAGACACGATGAAGAAATGACACACTCGTGCATGGAAGCATAGCATAAGATAGTGCACTTCAGGGAGCTGGATGTAAAATTTACATGCAATAATGAAAGCTAAACTTCCTTAAATTCCTAATCTTATGCATGCAAGTACCCTTACAAAATTTCGCAGAGTTTGCCACATTTCACAATCGAGTTTCAATTCTTGAAATCAAACCCATCTCCAACTCTAATATATGAATAGGATTCGAAGCTCAAGACTCGGAGTTTTTAAGAAGATTACGACGTGTTTGATAAAGTTTATAATTATAGTTTGATATAAAATTGTATTGTGTAATGTGTAGGTGGTGGCAGACTTTTCTTGTGGTTCTGGTGGTATACTCGGCATGGGCATCACCTTTCGAGTTAGCTTTTAGGAAAGCAGCAACTGGGTCACTGTTGATCGTTGATTTGGTGGTGGATTTTTTCTTTGCCGCTGATATCATCTTCACTTTCTTTGTGGCTTACTTAGACAAATCAACTTACCTACTTGTTGATGATCACAAGAAAATCGCATTACGGTGTGTCACTTTTTGAACTAAGTTACTAAGATCTTCTCCTTTCCTTAAATAACCGGTAATTTAACAAATATTAATATTTATATATTTTTAGTTGATAATAATTAGAAAAAGAAAAGAGAAAATAACCAAAGATTAAGTTTTAACCGTACATAAGCAACGATATACACGTTGACATAAATCAATTACTAGAAATACATAAGATGAGGACACTTGATTTCTTTTTTTCTTTTTTTCTTTTTTTTTTGACATTTTCTTCATATATTTTTTTTCTCAGAAAAGAATGTCCATTTGTACCAAATAGATGTTCAGGAAATGAGAAATGATCGAGTTGCCTTATGATAGTAGAATTTTCACTGAAGCCTTAAAAGCGCATGGGCATTTTCAGTTATTTTTAACCCTCTGTTTCTCCCTCCACTTTACTCAGATATGTTACAAGGCTATGGTTCACAATGGACGTGGCTTCTACGCTGCCGTTTCAGTTCATATACAGAATCTTCACCGGCCAATTGCACGACGGTAGGGTATTCGGCTTCCTCAACTTGCTTCGGCTTTGGCGGCTGAGACGCGTCAGTGAACTATTTACAAGGCAAGCCTCTATTTGAAGTGCTATTAAATGATTACACATTTCACAGTGTCTAATTACAAGAACATTGTTTTTAAACTGCAGACTGGAGAAAGACATACGCTTTAGCTACTTCATCACGAGATTAAGTAAACTGATCTGTGTAAGCATCACTCCAGTTTGGTTTCTTTGAACCATCATATTCTATTTATTAATATATTTTTTTTCTCCCTCTTTAGACACGTAAAGAAACTTCTATCATTTTCATTGCAGGTTACGCTATTTGCAGTGCATTCAGCAGGCTGCTTCTACTTCTATTTAGCAGCACATCACAAAATACCTGAAAACACTTGGATTGGAAGTCAAGTTAATGATTTTAAACATAGAAGCATATGGCTTGGCTATACTTATTCCATTTACTGGTCAATTGTCACCCTCACCACAGTTGGATACGGAGATTTGCATGCAGTCAACACCGGCGAGAAGGTCTTCAATATGCTGTATATGCTATTCAATATTGGCCTCACTGCATATATTATCGGAAACATGACAAATCTCATCGTCCATAGTGCTGTCCGGACCCTTTTCATGGTAAATTCTCTTCAGAGTACCGTTCTATACAAGCAAAGTAGAAACTATCAAAACAGATTCTTATACTACTGGTGTGATGGTTTAAAAGAGGAATGCTATCAATGAGATATTGCGATATGGAAGCAAGAATAGACTCCCAGAAGGCTTAAGAGAGCAAATGCTGGCACATATGCAACTCAGGTTCAAGACCGCAGAGTTACAACAAGAAGAAGTGCTAGAGGATCTCCCTAAAGCAATAAGATCCAGTATTTCCCAGCATCTTTTTCGTGGAACTGTTGAAAAAACTTACCTTTTCCAGGGAGTCTCTGTAGACCTTATTGCGCAAATGGTAAAATAATTTCTTTGCTCTAAACCAGATAGTCTTGGGTTTTTTTGTTGATGGTTTCAGTAACTAGAAATTCTGTGCTACAAGTTTGTAGTGACATAGCAGAACGGCAGTAGTTGCAACCAATAATGATATAATCAAATAAAAACTCAAACATAAATTAATTTAATTCATGAAAGTAGCTCTAACAATCCCTAATGGCAATGCTCATGATAGGTGTCGGAGATGAAAGCAGAGTATTTTCCTCCAAAGGTTGAAATCATTTTACAAAATGAGATACCAACAGATTTATATATTGTAGTGTCTGGAGCAGTGGTAAGGCACCTATTTTTCTGACATTTTTATCTTATATAATGACTGCTGCAAATTCTAAACTGTATTTGAAAACGCAGGACGTGCTGATATACAAGAACGGAGCAGAGCAGGTATGTTTCAGCAATTCTAGGTTAAGAATATCAGAGTGTTATGCCACTGCATTTGCATATAATATGCCTAAATACGTACATCATTCATTGTCACTGGGGTAGGAAGAAAAGTTTACATTAAATTGCAAGTAGTAAAAGAATTATAATCAAGTAGATCTGTCTTATAATCAACCTCCAGTTGATGCAAAGAGTGGGAGCTACATTTCCTACGTTCTAAAAAGACATATCTGATTGCTGACGAATGGTACCAATATGAATGTGAAGCACAAATTTCCTGAATTCTCCATTTCCTCTGAGAATCTGAACAATAGCCGTCTCCATACACCATTGACAAAATCCTGCAATATCAAATCAACAAATAGTTCAGCAAATTATCATACTCCTGATGCAGGAAGCAAGCTGTATTCACCAAAAAGTTCCATCTCAATTACAGAACTATTTTATGGCACAAATAATAAACAACATTTGTAAGAGAGCCAGAAACTAGTTTTAGAAAGAGAACAGGCAAGAGCAGAAAGATGCAAAATACTAAAAAAGGAAAAACAGCTCATGGAGTAGAAGAATTCTGTTTCCATCATTCATGCTAGTAATGCATGAACAAGTTTAGCAAGGTCATGAGAAATAAATTACAGGCACACTTAGTAGCAAAGCTTGGGTGAGAAAACAGTGGAATGCAAACCAAAATTCAAAGCTTTTATGTGAAAATAAAAGTTATTGTATGATTTTAACTAACTTCATATGAGTTTTCCAGTTTCTCACAAAATTAGGATCAGCAGACATGGCGGGAGAGATTGGTGTAATTTTCAATATCCCACAACCTTTTACAGTGAGAACCAAAAGACTTTCCCAGCTCATACGGTTAAGTCATCATCATTTGAAGCAAATGGTGCCGATAGATCATGGCGATGGTAAGAAGATTATGAACAACTTTATTCAGGTATGGAATTTTTCTGCACATTTATGCCACCATAGTTTTCAATTACTCTGATGTTTTGGAAAGATAAGTCAATCAAACATTTCAACAGAAGTTAATGAGGAAACATGACCTTCAAAAGGAAATTTTGCATAAAGCCTTGAGAAGACTCGTTTTTAGAAATAATAAACAAGTTGGCACTTAATTCATGGGCATGCATAACCTCCATTGATATCATATGCCAAGTTAACAGTATCTTCAGCTAGTGATGTTTTCCCATTATATAGCATGCAGCCAAAAATTTACAATAGTCATTTTCTTGTTCAGTAGTATTTATGACGCTTACATGCAAATGTTTTTGTTCAATGCTGACTCTTCTATTTTCAGTACGTTAAGGGACTAAAACAGGAGATGCTGGATGAACTGCCCTTTTTGACAGAATTGCTCAGTGATTTGAACATAGAGGTATATCTCATCTCTGACCAATTAAAACAGAGAATGCAGATCATAATCATGCTCAGTAAGGAAATGCATCAACCTATTTGGCTGTAAAAGGAAAGGATTTCAAATAACATTTGGAAAAAACAAACTTAGATGAAATTTGTAAAATACGTTTTTGTAATAGGTTCTGTAAAAGTAAAACACTCATTTTCTTATCAATCCTATCGCAAAAGTTCTCTTAAAGATGACAAAACTTTGGCTCAGCCAACTGTCATAGGTGACTATATTGAAAGTTTATGCTAGTGATCATCACCATCTACTTTACAGATTACAGGACGAAATGAAGAGCCAAAAAATTCTGAAGCACCAAACTCTCGTATAGATGCAAACGCACAAGGTAAACTCAGTCCCTTTCTAAATAATTATTTTGAGACATCCATCGGGATTTTTACAATCAAAGGTGGGGACCAATGCAGGCAGTTAGATGGGCAGAAAATTTCAGAACAAACAGGTGCCAAGTTATTTTAAAAAAACTAGCATGCAGATGTTCATAAACAAAAGAATGTGAATGCCTTAGAATACAGCTGCAACTACACATGCAATACCAATATACAGTGTCAATTTTGTTGCCATTTCTCGCCACTCTACACCCAATTCTGATATTGTGTGTATATCGTGTTTTATCCATTTTCAAGTGAAGGGGTATGGAGTATCGGAGGAAAGTAAAGTTTTCCCATTTAAACTTGCATAATCTATTTTTACAGCATACTACAGCCAACATTTAGATCCTGAAATGATCCTTTTATGAAAATTACGAAATATTTCTTCTATACTGGTACCCTTTAAATAGTCTGCATAACGTTCTTGAACTTCGACGACACGGCACAATGATATTAAGGCATATACTCGATCTTATTTTTTCACAAAAGGCTTTTCCTTAAACACACGATGTACTTAATTTACATCTATGTACCCCATAATTTTTCAGGAACACCAGGAAGCTCCAATCAGTTACCAAGCTTGATCCCTGTAAGGGCTATAATACATGGGCATCCTCCAAAAACAAACACAAAAAAGGATGAGACATCCGGAAAGCTTATACATCTGCCTGACTCAATCGAGGACCTCTTCAAATTAGCAGGTATGAGTGTTGCAAGATGCACATAAATCCAAAGAAAATTATATTACCAAAGCTAATACTTCTTCCTGAATATTTTCCAGAAGACATGCATTAAAGCACTTGAAACAATCAATTCCAACAAATCATAAGATAACCGTAGCAAAAACTTATAAAATATATTTGTCTCTTCAATGATGGTATTGATATTATGCTAAAATAAGGTGCAGTGATTCAACATTGAATTAAATAAACTTGACTTGGCCGAAATTATTAAGACAACAGCAGAAGGCTAAGACAATATACAACACCACTATCTCAATAAATCCTCGATCTGAATGCATTAAATCAGATCAATGGCATATTTGTATCATCCCAAGACCAATAACTGCATTAGATATTTAGCCACTAGAACTAGATACATTCATCATAAGAAACTAATATTGGCTATACCTAGAAAAATTGAAGTCCAGAGACCTCAGTAATTCAAAAAATTTTGCAAGGCAATTAATACATATTTTGCACGATGCATTACTATATACTTAATGAGTTAAGGACAGTAAACTGATGTCAAATTTGATGCAGAGAAAAAATTTGGCACAAGAGGAAGCATGATTCTCATGGCTGATGGTTCACAAGTTGAAGAACTGAATGCTTTGAGAGAAAACGATCACTTGTTTATTTTTTGACAAGTGCAGAGATACTCATACAATCTCAGGGCAGCAAGTCCAGTTATATCTGAAGATTTTGTGTGTAGTGATACAAAGCATATTTTCCAATATCTGTGTATATTTTTTATGCATATATCTGAATCTATACATCGAGTAAAATACCCTCTGATTACAGTACAAACGAAAAGAAGAAAAAAAAAAGCAATAGAGCTTACACTTTTCAATATTTTTCAATCCCTGTCGTTGAGCATGTCTAAAACAGCAAAAGCAGCCTTTTGAAACCGTTCCTTCTCTTCCTCCAAGGATTTTTTCCTCTCAAAAGCTAAGTTTTTGCACTTCTCTACCTCTTCCATGATTCCAGAAGAATTCTGATCAATTTCACTGCAGAGAATTCATGGAGAAATCCCAAAGAAGGAAAAAAAGAAAATATCAATTTAAGCAAATTTACAGAAAAGCACTAAATGCAATCTGTCAGCATCAACATTTTTTTCCCATAATTTGCAAAGAAATATACACTATTTCTGAATTTAATCATAATTTATGCTAATCTACTCACGCTATCATCTTAAGCATGTTTTGCATCACCGTGTGGACCTGTTGTGACATATCTGCATGAATTAAAAGATAGGTCATGCTTACATGCACAAACAGAATAATAACCAACAGACTGAAGGCACTTAATAAAAATTGAAGCACAAGAACGAGATAAAAGAAGCAGCCAACAGAAGACCATTAGGTACACTATATCCAGTTTCGTGTTCTCAAAAAATTTTCCATTCATAATTATTTTAAAAAAAAAAACTCAGGCCAATGCACGAATCAAGAGAACAAAAGCTACCGATGAAGGATCAAAATAATGGTCACAATTTTACAACAATTACCAGATGACGCAAGTAGACCTAATAAAATTTCAACAGATTATCGCAGGATTTATAATCAACGGAGAGAATTGAATTTGTTGTAACTACATCTGATTTCCAGTTAATTTGAACTGTATTACATATACAATTTGATTCACTTTAAGATGAATCGCGTACGAAGAGTGAACAAAGCCCGTGTGATTTGAACTTTGGAACTGAGGAAAACAGCGGGAAAATGTAAAGCGAGTGTAAGAGAACGAACCGTAGACGAGTGAAGAGAGTTGAGATTCAACGTCTGATGATTGAACATCAACTATTTGAGTATCGATTTGCGACGGCGAATTCGCCATTGCTCGCTTGCTTCTTGCAGAAGCTACCTCTCGATGAACAAAATCGAAAAATGCGAGTTTTTTTTTTTTTTTAATGAGCGATCTTTTGCGCGAGTTCTAAAGGTAATAAATGAAATACCCGAATACCCTTCTTGGTCAAATGCGGTCCTCTCTCGATGTTGACCAAGTTTCCAGTTTGCCCAATTGACGCTGGTTACTGGTTAGGGGGAATTATCACTTGCCGGCCCTGAGATTTATCAATATTTGACTTAGATGCATAGCTTGCATTAATATGCACAAACCTACCATTAATATTTGTTGATAATTTGTTATTATTATGAAAATCTGCTTTTTCCCGATTAGTCTTGTCCTTTGTAGTGATATTCAGCATCCAAAAATCAGGCCTGGCAAGAGAAATTCACTTTGAAAAAAATTTATGGAGTTACAACTACTCTAAATTGAATCCTATCTACAAATTTAAGAAATAAAATTAATTATAATATTTTGCAATGTTATTAAGAAATGATCAAAAAATAAGTATTCGGTTCTCCTAACTAAGTAGATGTACTTTGAATTCGAGAGTTGTGTGTTTAATACTGATAATATCTGCTTGATTGTTTAGTCTCGAATTATTACTAGTGGTGTTTTCACCATTAATCAATAATTACATCTAAGATATAAAATATTTGTATATTCCTAGATAAAAATAATGATTTGATGTTGTTAATATAATTGTTATTATTATATCGAGTGTGAAAGAAAAGTTATTTAATAGTGTAGCACATATCGTTGTTTAGTCTATTAAAAATATCAGTAACATATGCTTAAATAAGAAACAAAATGTTGAACAAGTGCCTGTCGGGATGCAAAATGTCCCTAAACAGTCCGAGCCCTGAGCTCTCCGTTCTCAGCAAGCAAAATGACGGCATGAAGCTCGTAACAAACCCGATAAAAATGCCGAGGATGCTGTCTCATTGCCCTTTGTGGTCAAGATTTCGGTAGGTCCAAATGTCGAAGCTTGTTTTGTTTTAAGAAAAATAATTAAATAATTAAAACATCTTGATTATGCCACTAAGTTGTACTTCAATTGCAACATTTTAGATTGCAAACGGGAAAAGATCTCGTTATAAAAAAATTAATTAATTAAATTTCATTTTTTTAATACATTAATTAAATTTCTTAATTCCCTGAACAAGAGGAATTTTTTGGTACTTGTGAAGGAAGCGAACGGCGTCATTTTATGAATTTCGATGCATTAAAAATTTGTGCATAAATTATATATGTTTAATGCCCAATTGATAATTTGATATGATGTTTATTCACTCCTGTGTTTGCTAGATGGGTAACAATTTCAGCTGCGTATATTTTTAAATATGAAGTCCCAACACAGCCTGATGATTGTTCGTAATAAAAAATAAAAAAATAAAATAAAATAAATAAAAATGGTCCTGATAAAAGCTATCTTCATTCTTCTTTGTGGCCACCATTTAAAGAAATCTACAATAGTTACTCTTGGAATAATATGACTATTTTTTAAATTAAATTGACATACAGGTAATGGAATGGCTTTATACATATGTTTTATTTATAAAAAAGGATAAATTCACTTGTAGAATATTAACTAGAGTAAGGACATGTTTGATAATGTTAGATTTAAAAAGGTAGAATACAAAAATTTATAATCTAAATGATATAACTCTAGAAATGTCATTTATCGATTGTGGGTACTTTAATTATCATTTTAGTAATAATGTAAAAAATTAGTCATTATTTAATGTGTGAAAATAATATCTATTGTCATTATGGAATAAGTTTAGAATATGTTTCACGTTCTTAATTTTTGTCTTCCTAACATATACACTTTTAAATAGCTACTAGAAATGTAAGACTTATCTAACTCGTGATGAAAAAAAAAGAAAAGACACAAATATTTAATTTTGTTTGAATTAAAGTTGAATAGAATTTCAAGTTATGTTAAATAAAATTTTTAAAAGACACAAATATCTAACTCGTAATGAAAAAAAAAAGATACAAATATTTAATTTTGTTTTTAATGAATGCAAATTTTTGAGTTAGGTTGAATAGAATTTCGAATTATGCAATAAGTTTACAAATTCAGACTTATAGTAAATCATCCATAGTTCAATTGTAATACATTAAAAATAAATAAATAAAATAAATAAAAAAAAGGAAGTTGATTGTATGGATTTTGAATTGGGACAAATACGAAAAACAGTAAAAACAAAAGACATTTCTACAACATTCGTGCAGTATGGGGGGCAACAATTCTCAGTTTTCAAACTTACCCCATGGCCCCACCATTCCCATTGCAGTGTAAACGATCCGCGTAGGTCCCAGCACGTGTGGTTGGCCCCACACGTTACTAATTCGTAGTACGGTAAAGGTTAAATCCAAACCGCCCTGCGGCTGTGACCGGTCCGTTTTAAAGGGAATCTTCTACTAGCAGCCGTTGGATTTTACCGGGATAGGGAAACGATCGTACACGTGTCTGCTAATGCGCCTGCCAGCCCCGAAATAATGAAAGCTGAGTCTCGCAAAACGACAAAATATGGCAGTAGATGCAACTTAAAGAAAAGTAAAAGGAACCATTGAGGTGAAATGATAACTCCTCGAGTTATGATATAACTCGGGTTAGGTTAACTAGCTCTGGTGACGTGGCATATAATGGGACCAAGAATTAGTAGTTAACGGGTACTTCACGGCGTGAACTTCTTTATATGGAAGCGAGAGGAGTTGTACGAAGTTTGACTTTGACCGTTAACTTGTGGTCTTTTACTCTTTTTACCCCGCGTGTACCAAGTCCAAGGCTTGAGCCTTGAAGTATTAAATCTTTGAGTAATTTATTGACTTCAATACCCTTTATAGGTTTCCACCTTTGAAAAATATTTTAAAAAAAAAGTAAAAATTGTTGGCAATTCAAAAAAAATCATTTTATAATAATGCATTAGTCCAAATCTGAATTTAAAGATTTTCTTCAAGTTTGTTTTCTAAATCTAATGTCATAATTTATGTTTTAATGATAAAATTTATTGTTGTATTAATTGTTTTATGATTTATATATGATGAGGCACTAACTCTCAAATTTGAGAGTTCATTATGAATTTTTAAGTATAACATCACACTAATAATTTATTTTAAAGTTACTTTTTTTATTTGATAAATGCATATGACCACACTCACATTATGAAGATTAACAAATTCTACATTTGGACACATTTAAATAGTATGCCTAAGTATGTAAAATGCTTATGGTATATAGTATGCTCAGGTAAAGAGAATGTCGTGATTAGAAAATTGTAAATAACCCTCATAAATGCTTTTATAGAGGATCGAACTCTTACACTCAATATATGTAAGTGCAATGATTCTCCTATTGGACCAAAAGCCCTTTGGTCGACAAAATAATGATTTCAAATTATGGTAAAAGTGATAATTTGCTACATAATTATAATACTTCCTCAATAAAGAGAGCTCACATGCCATCGTTTTCATTTTCCATCTTATATTTTAGGGAACAAATGTGCGTGTTATCATTGTCTATAGTACAAAAGTGAACTATATATTATACAAGACTATAATGGATACAAGTGATTGAAATGAATAATATATTTATGTTGAATAAGTTAATATACCACTTCTATAACAACAAAAGACACTTGTTTCCTATATTCTTGTTTCTTAGATCATAATAAAAAGGTAAAAATTTCATTTTTTTAATATAAGTTTGATTGAAGTCAGCACGTGCAATATTGGTATTAAAATAAATAAATAAATACACTCATGTCTCATATATTTCACAGTGATAGAACCAACTTTAATAGATTAGGTATTTGTTTTCCGTGATTAACGATGTATACTAACTACTTTAATTGATTATGTATTTGTTTTCCATGATTAAGGAAGTATGCTAACTACTTTAATAGATTATGCAATTATTTTCCATGATTAAGTTAATATTTTATTTTTATTTTGTCATGTCTACAAGATAAAGGTGTAATTCTTATTAAGAAGACAATGTATAATTAATGAAATATTTCAATATTCTTTTTCTTTCTACTACATATTTAAGTTTCTTGCATACTTGATATGAGAGATTAATTTTCTTATTGTTTGGTGACAGTTTCGGCCTCTTTTAAACTCCAAACATTTAGACTATACTAGTAGCAAAGTTTAGATTATTTCAACCTAAATTATTTATATAAAAATTGAGTCATTGATCTTATGCAATGGCTGAATTAATATTATTAAATGTTTCTTTGACTATCTACATATAATTAGATTGCATGAAATCAACGACTCAAATTTTATGTCAAAACTTTAAGTAAAAAATTTAAGTTGAAATGACCTCTTTCATATAATTATATATATAGATGGAGTTATTTTAACTTAATTTGTTGATTTAAAACTTTGATACAAATCTTAAGTCATTAGTTTCAGGTAATCTAATAATAGATATTAATGATAGTTATTCATCTACCATTAAATTATTTGAAATCGATAACTTAATATTTGTGTTAAAATTTTAAGTTAAGAATTCATTTTGAAATATAAATATTACAAGTGGGCCTATAATAAAATTTATAAATACAAAAGCAAGTGACTATTGACCTTCAGCTTGCAACAGTTAGATATAAAAAAAATTAATTAAGTTAGATAAAATATTTAAAAACATTAGAAACGATAAGTGTAAATTAAAAAAAAAAAATAGTTTTCTTGATTGGCCCAAACATCATAATACAAACACAATCAAACCGACTTGAGGGTATTAAAGTCATTAACCACAGCACCGATTCAATGTCGCCGCGTAAATTGTAAAACTGAAGCCGATTAAAAAATAACCTCGTCGGGGCCCGCTGTTAAGAGTCGTGAGTCTGTCCGCGAAAAGTTAAACGAGAAGCTTCACGTCACTGTTGTCGTTTTGTGATGAGTCACCAAAAAGGGCAATAAAGTAAATAAAGTAACTGAACCATGCCCTTTTCAGTAGTCTCTTCTGTTTTACTTATTTATTTATTTAAGATCCTCACTTTGCTTTTCTGTCCAATTTTCTTTATTAATTTTTTGCCTAACATATTCGCCACATCACCATCAGTGATTTTTTTGACCAATTATTTATTGGACCACCTAAACTTGGAACCAAAAAAAGGAAATATAAAAAAAGACTTCTTTGTTTTTTAATACAACAAATTCTGATCTATTTTTACTAAATACAGATAAATTTCCAAATTTATTTTACCCTTGAAGTAGTCAAATAGTTTGCTTTAAAATTCATCAATTTTTTTTTTTCATGAAAAGTTTATTTAAAATTATACTAAATAACTTATTTATGTTTTTTTTCAACAAGGTCCTTTGATAATTTAGTATTGGCGGGTGTTGATTGGTTAATTTAATTTGTGAATAGAACAAAAGATAAAATGACATTTCGCTCGCATCAAAGTAAAAAAAATGGTTAAATAATTTCTAAAGTTATAACGTCCGTAAAATCTTGAGTATTATTAGTGAATCGGATCTGTCAATGAAGGAAGAAAATGACACATTCAATGTATAAAGGATATAATCCCGCGTATAATAATGCATTATTTATCATTATTAATAGGATCGGATCCATTAATAAGAGAAGGATACAATACATTTAATATGAAATGATTTTAATCCGGGTACATAGGTTAAATGAATTTTTATCATTATTAGTGATATCGAAACTAAATGACACATTCCACGTAGACTAATATTTGAAAAGTAGATCAAAATACATAAATATTCATTTTGCAAACAATAAATCAATTATTTGCCATTCATATGAGCACCATTCTCTTATTATGTTATCAATAAATTTAATATTAAAAAATGAAAACAGATGAATAACGCGTAGGCGAGTGCATTCACATTGAAACGAGTTGGTAAAAAGATAAATTAATTACTATTATTAATATTTTCCTTTCTGTGGGGCAAAGACAAGACAATATTGCATACGTATTACGTGTAATTAGGAGGGGGGAGAGAGAGAGAAAAGAGAGGAGAGTGGAGTATTTCAGAAGCTCATTTGCTTCGCTGATTTTGAGGCACAAACAGGAAGAAAGAGAAAGGAAGAAAGAAACAAGAGTAGTGCTGCACAAGTTTCATTTCTCTCTCACACACAAACACAAACCCCCCACAAGAGCTTCTTGTTCTTGTCGTATATATCTTGACTGCATTGAGCTTCTCTTCTTAAAATCTCACACTCACTAATTCACATATCTCTTTCTGTGTCAAGTTCCCAGAGCTGATATTGAGAGTATACCTCACTGAGGTGGGCTTTTTGAATCTTCATTTTTGTTCTTGTTTAATGTTTCCAAAGATTTGTTTTTGGGACTGTCCATGTTGCATTTTTGTGCCAAGACTGTGCTTTTATTGTTTTTCTTTTGCGTTTTGATGTGTTTTATTTTTTTTTTCCCCCTTTTTCTGCATGTATGGGATATTCTGAACTGGGTATTTTCTTATTTGAATCATTTCTAGGTCAATTTTTTTTTTTCATTTTCTTTATATGTTTTCTCTTTGAGTATGAAGATGAATGTACTGTACTTTTCTTAGCAGAGGTTTAATGATCATCAGATTTTTGTCATAGCTGCCTTACTTTGTAATTGATTTGACATTTCTCCGTCATTTCAGGCCTCTTTAATCCTATAAAAAATCTAATTTTAAAGTGGGTTTTAGGGATTTTGGGGATTACAAAATTACAATCACATCATCAGAGACTTTTGTTTAATCTTCAATTTCTTGTTGGTTCATCATGTATGTGTGAGGATAGATTGATCGTGTTCGTTATTCTTCTGTCCAATGCAGCTTATTGATTCTTGTTTGTTTGTGAGCTTAGTAAGTAACTGTATATTTGAATCTGTTTGATTTTTTTTTTTTTTTTGGGTTCAGACTTCCGACAAGGAGCAGCTTCAGGTGTTTCTAAGAGGTTTGGAGGAGATAATGCTGAGGAAGAGGACCAGGTCTGTTGAGAAAGAACAGCAGATGAGTCATTTAAAAACGCCTGAATCTGTTGCTGAGTCCTTTTTCAATTCTGAAAATCTGAAAGGCAACTCTTTGTTCAATGTTCCTGGTCTGTTTGTTGGGTTGAGTCCTAAGGGTTTATCAGATACTGATTCAGTTAGGAGCCCAACATCTCCTTTAGATTTTAGGGCATTTTCAAATCTAGGCAATTCCTTTAGGTCTCCAAAATCAGTCCATTATGAGCAACATAAGAGCTGGGATACTAGTAAAGTAGGCTTAAGCATTATAGATTCTCTGGACAATGATATGAAACCGTCCGGTAAAGTTCTCCGGTCTGAGAGTAAGAGCATTATTTTTGGACCTCAAATGAGAATTAAAACCCCAAATAGTCAGACCAATATTAATTCTTTTGATGCACCTAAATCTTTGCCTAAAAATTATGCAATTTTCCCTTGCACCCAGATCAAATCTCTCCTGCAAAAGGGTAACTCTGATGTTGTTTTAGAAATTGGAGAAACCCCATTTGAAGAACATGAGCCATTTGGGAAATCCCGGTCTTGTTCACTTGATTCCTGCAGGTCATTTCCAGCTTTAGCTGGTTTCACTGACTGTGGCTCCATTATGAGTTCTGAAAATTTTGGTTTTGAAAAATTAGCCTGCCAGGAAAGTTCTCCTTTGATGGTTGGAGGAAGTCCGAGATCAAACAACTTTTCAGATTCAAAGGTAAACTTAATGTCAACATCCATTGGCTCTGGCAATGGGTTTACTGAAAGCCTCTCTGCAAGTGAGATTGAGCTTTCTGAAGATTACACCCGTGTAGTATCGCATGGTCCTAATCCGAGAACAACTCATATATATGGGGACTGTATTTTGGAATGTTGCACTAACGACCAAAGTGATGATTATAAGAATGAAGCTGAGGGAAGCGATGGAGTTATGATCATAACCACTCAGTATCCTTCTGATGATTTCTTGAGCTTCTGCTGCTCTTGCAAAAAGAAATTGGAGGGTAAAGATATTTACATCTACAGGTATGCCCCAATAATATTACTAATAGCCTCATTAGTTTTTCACATCACATCTTCGTAAGGGGATTCAGTATTAAATAGTCTGATTTAATTGATCTCTTGCAGAGGTGAGAAAGCATTCTGCAGTGCAGATTGTCGCTCTCAGGAGATTTTGATTGATGAGGAAATGGAGAAAGACATCAACTCTGAAAGCTCTCCCAAGTCAGACGATTGTGAGGAGCTTTCTGAAGCTTGTTTCTTTATCACAACATAAAGGCTTTTTTACCTATAGCCACCATGCCCATGATTGATGAAAACTCAAAAAGGGACGACTTGATCATCTGTCTATAAAGAGCAGTTCATGTGCATCACTTAGCAGCCATGGATGATCAATTTTGTACATTGTTTTGTCTGCAGATTATATTTCAGCTTTCATGGCCTTGGTGGGCATGGGGTCATAATAACTAGTCAGTTTGTCCATCCATAAACTTGGACATAAATATATATTCTCGGACCTTTATTGCATCAAAATTAGCCTCAAGAGGGTGGGAGCCCCTTTTTATGGCTCCCCAATGTTATTATTTTTGTATTTGCTTTCTGTTGCAGCAAGGAATGAATGTATAAGACTGCAACTTTGACATAATATAGAGTACTATAATATTTTTGGATTTTTCTTCCTCTTGATCATCAAGATGTGGTATTGTCTGAATGAAAATGAGTAGAATGGAGCAATATGTGCAAACTGATAGCTAACTTATTGCCATGATGATATAAATATGCATCTTGTAGTTCTCTCGGTAATCTTCCTTCGGACTTCATTCATTTGGAAACTTTCTGGAGATTTAAAGGTCTCTCTAGTTTCATTTTATTCTGGCTGAAGCTCCATGAAAGCAGCTTTAGATTAAGTATTCATTTAGTTTTAAGTTTTTGTCACCTCATTGGCTCATTGCTGAACTTCATGCTTACCGACTAGCAGTTAAATTTGCAATCACTGAAGCTCAAGGATGTCTTGTTTGTATGTATTTTGCATTTTGGTGCTGGGCGATTAATTGCATTTCTGGGTTTGTCCTTTTCACGTGCGCAATATTATAAAGCGGTCCGTCCACCCATGCATTTTTTTTTTTTCCTTTGTTTATTTCAGAAAACAATTGGCACGCCTTTTTTATGCTTCTTTCCTATCTTCAATACATATCTTAGTAGGGCAGTTTCAACATCAATATGATAACTTATAAGGTAACAGCATGGACCCAGATGCCATTATTGACATTGCAATGCTATCTTACATTCTTGTTATGCAATTGCATTGCGTTTCACAATAACGTCCATACAATATTACATCGTTACAAGTAAGAGCGACAATTCGCGTTCACGTGTCGCCCCAAGGCATAGGTTTATAAAATTTTAGACAGCAATGATGTATTATGTTAAATTAATCATGTCACAGATCATAAATTCGGAAAACACAGTTAGTAAATGATCATTTAATATGACACGGTCAATTTAAAGTTCACCTATGCGTGTTACTTTCGTATCATGACTAAATTGCCTCCAATTTAAGGCCACAAGTTCCCTCTTTAGGTATAAAATTGAGATGCATCCACAGCCGCATTCTCATGATGATTTTATTTCCTTTCACTTGAATAAAGATTGTATGTCATACTCGCAAAAATTGTTTCAGCTTCTGTGAGGAGAAGCAGAGAGGTACATTGTATGCTTAAGTCGAAGAATGTCCTTACTCAAATTATTAAACTGTGTTGCATAATTGTACCGATTTGTAGAGTGAAGGCGTGAAACAAAGCTGTTCGTGCACTGCTGCAACCTGCAAGAACCCCACAAGCTGTTTTTGGCGATTCCCACTTAGAAAGATGATAACCAAAAAAGGTTGACAAGAAAAAGCAAGAATTTTAATCATGGCAAAAGAGACTCAACAAAGAACAAGAGACCGATTTTCTTTTTCATTTCTTGTTGAAGGTAGCAAGATAAAAAAACTACACGGAGTTTCGGAAGAATATACTGGATTGCTCGTTCAGGATTTACAAAGTAAAATTTGAATTACCAGTAATCTCTACGTGAGCACTGCCCTCCTTGAAACCGATGGAATCTACCGTTATCCCTAATGACAATTTCTCTATTATAGACCTGAGATGTAACCTTCATAAACGAATGACAATCCCCACAAATCCAAAGATTATTCACAATCTGGATGGTCGTTTTTTCAGAAGTGCTTATAACTCCAAAAGCTACTGCTAATCTTTCACGATGTTGTAACGATGTTTCTTGTAGTCCTTGTTGCTGTAGTGTCATCTCAATCTCATTTAACATCAAATAAATTTCTTCAGAATGAGGGTTAAAGATATCCCCAGAAGTGAATTTATGAACAAATCCTCCTTTGTTCTATCAAACTGTATCCCAGTTGCTTCTTTAATCCCATATCATGTAACTTCATTTGAATCCTGCTCATATCATCCAACCTACCAGCTTTTGCATAAATGTTCGCAAGCAGCACATGAGCTCCTTCGTTTAACGGGTCTGTTTCTGTGAGATGTTTAAATGCATGCTCAGCCAATTTGACATTTTGTTGGCATTGGCAAGCTCTCAACAAGGAACTCCATATAGAGACATCTGGTGGAATTGGCATGGATGCAATGAAGTTTGCTGCCTCTTCTAAATGCCCAGCTCGACCTAAGAGATCAACCATGCATCCATAATGCTGTATCTTTGGCTTGATATTGTAGACTCTGCTCATTTTGCTGAGAAAGTCATATCCTTCATCTACTAAACCTCCATGGCTACATGCAGAAAGAAGAGCTATGAAAGTTACTTGATCTGGCTTTGTACCTGTTTCCTCCATTTCCAAGAAAAGATCAATTGCTTTTTGTGCATGCCCCGCCATGGCATATGCTGCTATCATTGAAGTCCACAGAAATACATTCTTCTCACTGATAGCCCACCTTCCATACATGTCAATTAAAGCAGCTCCTAACATGTTATCTATACTGATTTGATTCTTCTTGATGTAAACATGCACCCAAATACCATGATAAAGGGCTCCAACGCTTGCACAGCTTTTATATTTGAATTCTGCATCCTGCTGAAAAGCTCAAATGATTCCTCAAGCCAATTATATTTAACAAAGCAATTGATCATAGTATTCCAAGAAATCACATCTTTATGAGGAATCTCATCAAAGAATGCTCTTGCCTTCTCAAAACCCCCATTTCTGCAAAATCCATTCAACATTGTATTCCATGTCACAACACTCCTGTTAGGCAGCAGCTCAAAGATTGCATAAGCTTCATCAACTTGCTCAATTTTACATACAAATTTATCAGAGCATTTACAAGGAAACCCTCAACAATCGTTCCATATTTTACCATCAAGCCATGGATGGATCTGCCAAACTGGCATTCTCCCACCTCCACACAATTCACGTAAATAATGTTCAATTTAAATTAAATATTTTCAACCAATTATCAAACTTTAATGAAAAATCAAAATTTTTTATTAAATAAATATTAAATTAAATTAAATTAAAATAAAAAAATTCTCAACTCTTTACTCAACTTATTTAAAAAAATTAAAAATTATCTAAATAATTTTTATTTTAATTAAAGCTGAGTGTTCTCAACTTTTTATCTAATTAATATAAAAAAATAAATATTTCTACTAAATTATTAATTATATATCATTTGATTGAAATCAAATATTCTCAATTATTTATCCAACCTTATAAATATAAATTCAGTTATATATTTAATTGTGATTATTTTTATATTTTCCCTAATTTTTTAAAATATATATATGTGAAATTTAAAAATATTATAATTTAAGATATATATTAAGTATTTTGGAGGAAATGGGGTACCCGCGTATCTCCCCCTAAAAACTAAAGCAACCCCACTAAATAAACTAATAACAGTTGAACCTTTAAAACTTGCAAAATACCGATCAATCCAAAAACCGGCTATTCTCATAACACATGCTCCTGAAATTACTTTTCATAACGACACTCGTGCACCAACTGTAGTTCATTGCAAAGGCAACTAATATGGACTACACAGGCAATATAGGTAAACAAAATAAGTGCACACAACTATACTCACCAAGTGAAATATAGGAAAACTAAATGACCTAAAAAGGAAAAACATTTCTTATTTGCAAAGTGAGTAAGATGTTCATCCCAGCACCAGCATGAGCTAGTTGCTATGCTATTTACATCAGTTGCCTTGAGGAAACATACAACAAAGAACAAATGAAATGAAAAACAAGAAGACAGAAAACAACACCATGAGCAGATTCAAACACCACGAGGAAGACTAACTGCTCCCCCACAGAGCAAGTTGTAGATGCAGCCACTACCCCATAATGAGTAACGACTGTGGCTGAGATGGTTGAAAAGATTAATTAAAACCCGAACCCATGCGCATCAAACAGAGAGTTTCCGTCACCATCACCACCATTGCTAACAATACTGCCACTTGCTCAGCCCCTGGTCAAACGAGTGTTGTAGGACTTGCAGTTTGGGCACTTCTGAGCCAGCACATGGAACTGGACATTCGAGGTCTTACCACAGTCATTGCAAAGGATCCAAACCTGTTAAATCAAAGTTGCTGTCAGAATCTTATCAACAGAGAGGCATCCATCTGACCATAAACATATGAGAAAGAGACCTTTTTATTTAGGTAAGCTTCTGGCATTGGAGTAGCTGCTATCTCCCTGTCATATTTCTCCCATACTTTGGACATGTCACAGACTGACTTGGAGCAGATAGGACAGGCATATCTGTCGAAAGATAATATACACAGTATAAATAAAAGCAAAAAAAATGGGAAGAGGCAAAACACAATGTAAGAGCAAGGACACTCACTGATAATGTTCCCGCATCTCCTTCATGCAATTTTTGTGAATGGTATGCCCACACAGCAAGACACTTACATCCTGTCTTGTCTCGAATAAATACTGCAAATAATGATTTCCATTATGCTTGCAGTTAAGCATCCATAAAGAAGTTAGTAAAACTAGTTTATTTTTTGCTCTGCTATAGGGAAGTTATAATGGATTACCTCACAGCAGACAGGGCAGTCATGATGCATTGCACCTTCTACACATGGGTGGCTGTTCTTCAAAAGCATTGAGTAGCAGCATCCTAAACAGCAAGAAAAACAATAATGGACACAAATACGCAAAATAATTAGCCAGTCACAATGTAACCGCTGAACTTCACCCAGCTTGAACAATATGAATAAATAAAGAATGATGAGAGATGAATTACTTACTACACTTGTTGCAATGGAAGAAATTATCACATCCACCAATCCTAAAAGAGAGACAGAGTAAAAATTCATATTAAAAGAACTCGATGCAAGAAGAAAACTAAGTGAAGATTATGAATTCAAGAGGAATATTCCAAGTCAATTCTTTAAGGCAAACAATAATTATCCCCAGAATGGTTCAAAATGATGAGCTAATAAAAGGAGCACATAAACAAACCTGCATATTCCACATCCATCACAATGATATTGCTCCTTGGATGTCTGCAGCATAGCAAAAGTAAGATGATTAACGAAGGGCATAATAAGCTTAGAAACTTGATAGAATAGATAATCTCCTCAAATTGATAGCTCTTGAAAGATAATAAAATTACTCACATCATCATCAAACAGCTTGCAACTCTCGCAGAAGTATTCACCCATGCATACACCACAATTAACACAAACTTGCTGAACCTGACAACAGCATCAAAATATATATTTAGGAGGGTGGGTTGGAAAGCAATTCTTAGGATAGATCCTGTGTTTGTTTCTACAGCTTAAAATCAGAAAATATCTTCCACTGGCCAGCCGCTTCCTCGAAGTATAAGAAGTCTATTATCCTTGTAGCAGTCCATTACAAAACCATGATCCAAAAAAGAAAAAAAACCAGCACGAGTAATGAAACCTAGAACTAACCTTTTGTTCAGTGCCACAGAGCGAACATATCACCTGGAATACAGAAAAAGAAGGATCAGACAAGCGCTTCCTCACCAACAGGTGCTACAACCACTACAAAAAATACAATGAAAAGGGACCACGAGAGAGGAAGATATCAACCTGGTTGACTTCATGCCGTGGAATGTCATGCCTAAGCTTCTGATCAACATTAATATTGTTCTGCACATCAAAAAATCATTTACTACTAGGAAATAAAGAGAACCAGCCAGTTGACAATTCCTGTTAAGAGATTTTGACAAGATAAAATTCAGACAGTTGGGTCAAAAATAAAGTTGCCATTGACAAGAAATGTTAACCTATAATCACTACAGTGAAATCACTACAATGAAATAGATTTTCGTAACTTATTATTTCAAACGAAAATAATAAATTTTTAAAAAAGATGTACTTCAATATTCAAAAATGTTCATAGGTAAGGAAAAGCTCACCATTGCCTCGTTATGACAGTGACGACAATCAAAGATCTCATTGCAACAGGGAGCTCTAATGCGGCAACGTCTTCGATAGTGTTGGCATCTGCACGTAATCATATAACATTAACCAAGGAAGAAATGGAAGATATCCATATAAGATTAAGGCAAATCATACCCATATTCCATGAATCCTTTCTTCAGCAATTCAGTCGAACCGTTATGATTAGTTGATTCTTCGGTTACCAAAAACTCTCTATCTGCCAGATGAGAGTATGAGGGCGTAGAAACAATTTCATCTGCTTTGCACGACGTCCTCATTGGCTCAAATTGTTGATGGCTGGAATGATGGACTTCCAATCCTGCCATAGCAACTACTATATTGATGGACAGCTGAAGCAGGCAAAAAGCCTTAAGCACCTGCATAAATGTACATATTTAGCAAAAATCCTAAAATTTCAAACATATCTCTGGCATGAACAAGCCAGGCAAACACTCCATGACATTGTTGCCTTCTTCTACACTGCTGCAGACCAATGGAAATCGGCAACAACATAATCCAACGTTGAACAGCTCCAATCAGCATAACTCCAAGAGAAGGATTCATCAAAACAAGAAGATCAATTAGACTCCCATATAAAAACTACAGTTCAGCACTGGGAAACTCTGAAGCCTCCAGCTTTGAATGAGCAAATAGCATGTGCATGATGACTTGATTCCTTGAGAGTCTGGAACCAATTCCAAATATACTGGAAATGACCAAAAGATGTCCCAACCTATGGTAAAAGCAATAGATCACACAATCAAATGCGCACTGAGATGTATATAAATATAGTGGGAAGTGTGTGAAATTTCAGAAATGTGTTGTCCTGATCCGTCAAGGACAGGCCTACCTCCACTTGCAACTCTGCACCAAGTCTCCATTGAGAACTGAACTTACAACAGACAGTCATACAAGTTGAAAGGCATCTCTTCAGTAAGAATTCAGTCCAGTTAAACCTAACAAGTTCTCCTAATATTTAAAATAACAGGAGAATTGCATTTTCATACCCAAGTAACCCACAACTAAAGGCCAAAGACCAGTTCGTCTAATTGGAAAATGAATCTAGTCCATCCCCAGCTAGTGGAGCAACCACAGCACTGGTTGTGAGTTTGAAAAGAGATTTTGAAGCAAGTAAGCTTTGAAAGAGGAGGCAGCACCAAAGAACAACATGGTCAAGACTGAATTTTTCACAAATGCGCTCACCTTTTTACCCTCTATTATGGTAAAATACGAATGCATCTATATTATTGGATGTGATTGAACCATAAAGCCTGTGGTGATTTCCTATCAACATGAAATATTCAAGTTTTCAAGTTTCACCAAGTGTGAGGGCAATAAGACGAGACAATACTGAAACCTAGAAACTGGCACTGTCTTATCCGGCTCCTTTCTTGATCACAACATATGGTTCAAAACTATGAGAAATGTAACCGTTAATTCCTGTAGCCTACAATTCCAACACTGATATAGAGTAAGGCTGTAGAGATCTAAACCACAGCAACTGCCTATGCCTCTGTGGCATCCATCATCCTTGATCATCCCGAATACCAGCAACTTATGAAATAAATACAAAACATGCATTGAATTCCTACATTAGCTTCATACTTTATTACAATAACTCAAGCGTGCTGGTAAAAACATATCACCAACTTAAATCAGCAATAGCCTTGAAGTTTTTCTCCTACTAATATGAGGACTGCCTATCCTGCAGAGAAGCAACAGCAAGCTCAGATCACAGACCTAACTGCTATACCGTCCTCAATAATACTTGAAAAGTATAGCAAAACCAGGTACCTGCCCCTTCTCAAATTAAAGCTGTTGCTTCTTTAATACTCTGGCAATAACATTTAGTGGCCACAAAGGAAGATACCCAAGAATCAGCCCCTCAAGGTCACTTGATGAGCATCAAAGTTCACGGACAAAAGCATGGCTAGGTAAAACCATATCAATAATTGCAACGAAGTAGCAGCCTACCACACCAATTCAGGACCGTCAAACAACTGGACGTGGGACAACTTTACCCATAGACAGCAGTATCTCACAGCCTGAACTAGTTGGAAGGATCAATATGGTGGCTACAAATTCACAAGGCACCACCACATTAGAAAGTTAGGATTTCCTTCCCAATTTCTATAAACAGATGTTACATTCTCTTCGTGTATAAATAATGCACCTCCTATCGTGCAAAAACTTTTGCATTTAAACAAATTCTATTTTATTCAATTATGTTATATTTCTTCACAGAAAGCAAGTCATCTCCAAAGCAGATGTCGCAGCCATGCCACTTGATTCTCTAAGTTCCTTTGATGGCAAATCATGACAGTGGCAGACTCCCCAATTTGTTCACTGACATTTCATCATATATTATAAAGTTGAATTTTTTTCAATTTTTAGACCACCACACATTGGTAGACAAAACAAATTTGTATGCAACACCTAGCAGCAGCACACTAAGAGTGCATTTGACATTCAATAATGACACGAAATTCACCTTCAACAAGCATTACAAATGTAACACCTAAGATGGAAAAAGCACACCTGCACACAGCTAATATCATCACTTGGCGACAAAATACCAGCAAATTATGACACAAAAACAGGTGTCATCCAACCACAAGTAAATCAACCTCTGCATGCAAATTCAAATTTCTCCAAAAGAGCAAACAAAATGAAGAACAAAAGCAATCAAAGCTGTCATAACCCAAAATCATCAACGTTTGCAACAACACAACATAGCAATACATTGACATCACACAGAGCAAAAAAAAGCCAACAAGAAAAAATTATCCATGCACATAATGCACACAATCAAATTTGAGATAAACATACACTAATTTTTATCACACAGATTGACATGCACATCCATCTACAAGTTAAATAAGACACGAGAACTAAAACTCTCAGCCTTTCAGACATTCTCAGTCACCTAGAACCGATTAATTAGCTTAATCAAACTAATCTACATCACGAAATCTCTGTCTGGCTACTAAGAAATAACGAAAAAGCCAAGAGGAAAAGCAGCTTGATCAAACATATTCTCGATAATATCGACCGAAAACTTTAAAAATTCAGAAACAAACTCAAACTCTATGAATTCTCGGAGTTACACAAGAAAATGTATGATCTCAACTACTTTTCCTCCTCTTTTCCTCAATTTTCTCGGTGATCAAACAGAACCCAGCTCTTAACGATTCTTTTCATTTAAACGTATATCACAAGCATAAAGTAACTAAAGCTGCATCACTTCATGATACATTACCTAAAAATATTATCAAATTTTACGCAGAAAGAACGAGAATCAAAGTAAACATAAGAGTTATGCAAATTTATGTGAATAACGAACTTTAATCCTGACGTCGCCGATCCAAATCGGAGAAACGTACGATAAGATCCGAAAGACACTCGGAGCTCCGATCCAAACCCTCTATCAAATATGCAAATCACTTTGAGCCGTGCGTAAATGTGATCGTTTTATAGGCGTGTATAATTAAGTGATTATTTGCAAATATATATATATATACGCGTGATCGTATGCTTTGCCTTCGAGAGACTTCGAAATTTGCTTTATGAAGAAGACAGCGAAATGCGCGTGACATGTGACGCCTAGTTTTGTTTGCATTTCCTGCAAAGATATTGACAGGAGTACATCTGAAATTACGTAGATACCCTCTGTGCTTGGAAATATCCTAAAGCCGTTTTCATGAAAAGGCGGAGATACAATGGAGGCGGGACCATACTCTCTCATTTATTTCTTTGGTTGCCAATTTGGTGGTTTTTTTTTTTTGTGAAAAAGTTTTAAAAAAAATTCTAGAAAGGGTAACGGTCATCCTTTTAAATACCAAGAACAGTTCTTTATTAAAAAAAAAACGAATAACTATTGTATTTGAATTATATATATATATATATCAATCCTAAATTTTTTACCATGTTAAAATAAAAAAAATTAAAAGATAAAAAAATATAAACTCTAATGACGTATATTTTATCTTATACTATATTAAAATTTATTTTTATTTTATTTTTAACTTATTTAAAAATTGTCAGGATCCTGATTTAGAAACTCACTATATCTGTATATCAAAATTTTAGCATCAATGAATAGATTAGTAATTCTAAAAGTTTAATATTGTGTTTGTTATCAATGAATGAAATTTCTTTATTAATTGTTCTTTGAGATCATACTACAAACAAAGATAACAATTAGAGGTGATAGTATTGTTGCCGAGTATAAAGTCTTCAAATGTAGTGTTCTAATAGTCAATTTTTTTCAATAAATATTTTTTATTTAAAAAAATTTAACATAGTAATCGTGTCAATAGAAAAAAATCGCATTTCTTTTTCTCCCTTTAAATATATTTCTAATCTTGTTCTCGAGCTTACAATTTAATGGATATGAAATGTGCCCACATAGTTGTTGCTTGTACTTTATGAGATACATTAGACCATTTTAAATAATTTTTTATTTTTCTTATTATTGAGATTTAAAAAACTTAATTGACATCTAACGGATTTAAGGATAACGCCCATCAATATAGTTCGTGAGGATGATCATAAAACACACAACCTCACAAAAAATATATATCACTTTAGATTTGATAATATAATATTTTCTCCTTACTAATATTTTCCCATGTTAAATATTATGTTTCTTATTTAAATACTAAAAAAATTTAATTAGTGCAATTTTAATAAGACCATTAGATAAAATATTTTTAATTTTCTTGCTTATTATCATTGCGTAATATTTTTTACTGAAATTCCGCGTTTAATACATGAAACACATTTGTTTATTATCATCATCATTATTATTATCATCATCATTATCACTATCATTACGTATGCATGTAGAAAAAAAATATACTAAAGGAATTAATTATTAAATGCCAACAAAATTAGATTTTCTAGAATGACAACAAAAAAGAATAAATATAAATATAAACACCACGGGATCGTAGCCGTTAGAAAGTGGGAAAAATAGAATCAACAGCTGACAATGGAGAAGACCTGGGTAGTTATTGTGAGTGTGCGTGAAGAATAACTTCTCCAAATGTAGGCGGCGGGGAGCAGAGGTCAGTGGCTCGGTGCTGACATAACATTTACTTCCAGGATCAGAAGCGAAATAATAGACGATTCTGCGACGGAAATTGAACGGCCAGGATTTGAGGTAATGCCCATGGCTTTAACATTGGCATGATGTGATTGACAGATATTCTCTTTATTGCAAAACGAATAGTGACCGGACGCGTGGTAATGACCACCTCCGAAGTTGTTCCGTTTGACACGTGTCCCGATTGGCTGACAAGTGGAGATCTCATTTTAAAGGCTGCAGTTACTTGACGACGTGGAAAGATCGATTGAATCAATACTGTCTGTTTCTAATCATAATTTTTTTGACTATTCGTTAAAAATATCTATTTTGACTACTCATATTTCAATGCTTATCCGTTGAAATAAACTAATGAAGGCTTTGCAAATTTGCGAAAAAAAATATAAAAAAATTAAAAAATCTTTAAGAAAGTAACACGTTAATGGCATCGGATTTTGGTACGTGAATCTTATATGTTTCTTAAAATTATTTTTTATTATCGCATGAGAATCGGTCCACAAAAGGGTGGTGCCGTGATGGGCATTTGGTCGGCCGTGATGGGTCCTGATTTGATTTAGATTATAATTTTTGATAAGTTTTACTCGTTCAATCTTAATCATGGGACAAGAGGTTACTTATAAACATTAAAAAGAATAATACGTATATTAAAAATAAAAAGAATAATACGTGTTTTTTAGGTGGTCACGTAAGCCTTAATCATTGATTTGATTTCGTGCCGGTGAAAGATTTGTGGGGCTAAAGCCTTATTGAAATATTAACTTGCTATAAGTTTAAACTAATCATGGAGATCAATAATTGTATTCTATTCTCGAAGCCGAAGGCGGAGACGCAAGTTTTTTTTTTTTTTTTTTTTTTTTTTTATCGTGCGGAGATGCAAGTTGAAATATAAAAATATTTATCGTGGGAGTCAAAATTTTTTGGACTTGGAACTTTTAACAAACAGTAATGGGGGCGAGCGTCTACGCATTCTCAAATTTAGTTAAATTTTTTATCACGTAAATATTCTTAAATTAAATTATTGATATAGACTTATTAGATTCACTGCTTAAATATTAGGAGAGAAATATAAGGATATGATGAGACAATTTTACCCTCATTTTCCTTGCCAACATTTTCTTCTACAAACCATTAACACTCAATACTAAGTTTTAATAAATCCACGAAAGGGTATGTTTATTTTTTTTTTTTAAATTTGGATATTAGCAAAGTTGATGAGGAATTTGTGAGTTCGAAAGTGTTTTCCATTGAGAATGCTTAGGACGATACTAAGAAAAATCACGACAATAGGATGGCTTCAATGCTTAGCACAAATGAAATTTTCGGTTGAGATGCAATAACAAAATGGGTTGAGTAGATTATTAATTACTAGAGCTAACTGCCCATAAATTATTTCAAGTGTGAAATTTGACAACTCTTCTCCACCACCCGAGTGAGAAAAACAGATAACGGTCCTTTTCAAACCGTGCAAATTAGAAACGGGATTATATTTAGAATTATAAATGGTGCTAATAGTAAAATTTTGATTTGTAAATTTAAAATACAGAGTGTAGAGAGTAAACAAGTGTTTCGAGTAGTAATTAGAGTGAATATAACTCCATCCTTAATATAAACTTATAATTTTAAAAAATAACGAATGATATATAGAACATATTATCTATATAACTCATAATGTAGACTTGACATATATCACAATGCAACTTCTTTTTTACACACCACGGAAAGTTGGAATCCACGCAATGATAAGCTGTATGATAAATACTAATTTATAAATATTAATACAGTAAAACCTCTCTAAAGTAATATTTTATACAAGAATAACTTTCGTGTAGTCACAAAAATTTTGGTCCTAACTTAGACTATTTATAAATAAGAATAAACATTACATTATAATAAGTTTTAATTTTTTAAAATTTTGTCTTATGGATCTTGCCTCCATGTATTAATAATTATTTATATATTGCAGAAAATGTACCTTATATTATATTAAAGGAGCTTGTATCCATATAGAATAGTAAGACAACGAGAGAAAAGCATTAAAAAGAATGCAAAAGTTTTAAGACTTTTATGATAATTCTACATATTTGCAACAATATGTAGAAACATTTACTATATTTTTGAAATTATGAATGTCTCTTTTAACAATATCTATACATTGGATTTGACATGTGCCTTAACAATTTTGTACTACACCTCTATTAAGTTATAGCTTCCTCATAATAATAAATTAGTTTGGTCCCAATATTGTGACTATAGAGAGATTTAACTGTATATATTAGTGTAAGTTTTTTCTTGAAATTATATTTTAGTGTAACTTTAGGGGGAAAAAATGCAATAAGAGCAAAGGTTGATTAATGGATAAAAATAATTTAACACATACTACTAATCAACCGTCAATTTTTTTCAAGAAAAAACCAATAACTACTTTATAACTTGATTAAGAATATTTTTATTTGTTTAGGATATAAAACTTGTTGAAAATACGAGTTAATATTGCTTCTTTGAATTCCAAAATTAGTCGAAATAGCAACACTAATCAACAAACCCAAAATCATCAAAGGCATGCACAAAACATTGTCATTAAGACCAATTTATGCACATCAAAGGAATATTTTTCAATTCAAAAAAGATAAATAAAGTGGTTTGATCTCTAAGACAGAATGACACTGTTGTGAGATTGAACCGTTAAATACAACAGTTTAGAATAACAAAAGTAAATTGATGAAGAAAATATGAGACAGAAATAGAGAGCGATAGTTAAAATAAATTGATTGTTCTCTTTTCTTTTTATTCGTATAGTAGTCCTCATAAAATGTTTTGTATGTCTCTCTTATAGACTTTATTTTTTTATAATTCAATTTGAATTAGTCACCCAATTTTTTTATTTAATGTGAATTAATCATCCATATTCTTATAATTTAATCCAACTTAAATAATAAAAATCGCATGTAGATTTGACTTATTCAACTCTAATTTATAATTAAATCAATATATAACTAATTTCAAATCAAATACAAAATAACGACTCGCATTCCCTCCAACTAGGGATATTAGTATTTTTGGAAGATGATATAATTCCAACATTACTTACCTGAATCCAAAATTAGCCTCTCAGTTTAAACGCTTGAAGGCCTTGACTTGAGTTGCTCTTTTTTTTTTGTGTCCTTAAGCAGCTCCAAGAATCAATTACTTAGAAAGAAAGGAAGGAGAGATAGCAAGAAAGCTTGTGTTGTGTCCGGAACCAGAAGGGGACCGACTGCTGAATCCTGACCGACGAAAGAGTTTAGGCCCGCCGTTCGCGCAACCTCTCTTATTCAACTTTTAATAAAAGGTTCCCTTCTGGTTCCAACTTACTACTAAAACCCTGCTACAATATCTGATAAAACCTCTTTTTCATTAAAATTACAATTTTTTTTTCTCTATTTAAATACCGAGTGAAAAGGAGTTGAATGCCAATAATTAATTTGAATTAAGTATATTTTATATTCTAGTTTAAAACTTTTAAATGAAATTCTATTTTAAAGACCTTCACACATTCAGATAATTTAATTCGCAAGGAAGAAGAAAAATGAATAACCATACAATTTTCTACAACCAAAAAATTGATCGTTGGTTTTCTTGTTTTGAAAAAAAAAAAAATAACACTGTTGATGGCTATATAATTTGAACAATTTGAACAGAAGAGGGAAAAAAATAGTTTGATTAGATTAAATTTGCTTTTAAATGTAAGGAAAAAGAATACAATATATGTTATTTTTATATTAAATATATGTTATTTTTATTATATTAGTAATCAATTTAATTTATTTTTATTTTTAGCAATGGATTAAATTTATTAGTTTGAAAATAAAATTTGATAAAAATTAAATGAAAAAATTGGGTAATGAAATTATATAGGTAATTTTATTAATAATATAGAAATAAATTAGATAATGAATAATTATTTTTTAATATGCTATATGAGTATAATGGTAAAATTATAATTTACTGTTAACAAATAGGAATCTGAGTGTCTTTTTTGAAATATTAAGAGATTTTGTGTCCCTTATTCAAACGTTAAGAGTCTCTGTTTCCTTTTCCCTAAATGTAATTATATAAGTGGAGAGGTTTTATCAGGATATTAAGGGGTGTTGAAAGCACCAGTTTTCTAAAAAAGACCCAACGACCGATGGGTAAACCTCCTCAAACCCAAACCCAAGTACAGGTAGGTGATTGATTCTCAATTCATAAATAATCAAACCATAATGCAAAACCAAAATAACTCCCACATCTTTGACGAGATTTACAGTTAGTTAATGAGGAGAGTTAGAAGCGGCAAACAAAATGGTCCGGAATACAAGCTGTCCTTGGTCAACAGAAGCGAAAATTCATCAGCTCCGGCAAGCACTGCCACTCACTGACAGACTAATACTAGCCTTTCAAAATTACAACAACATCAACAGCTTCATCTATATTCATCACACGTGCTTAATGCTTTTTACCAGCTCCATTTTCTTTAAATTGACAACCAAAAACGCTCACTAAAAATGAATTTAACTGTCTTCTGACCAGAAAATAAAGCCGATTTACCATGACAAGCAAAGACCAAAAAGCAGAGCTCATTCTGATTTTACTCCTGTGATATAGCTGTATTTATCTTCATACTACTATTAACTTTTCCCACATTTTTTCAGCTCCAAAATCTCCTCTCGATGGATCTGAAACAAAACGTACAAAAGCATAAAAAGAAATAATCCCATTTCATATATAGATGTTCAAAGGTGAGTGATGAGGCCAAAGATTAATATAATTCTTCTGTTGTTCGCTATTCTCACTCTCATTACCCTTGTCACAGCCGAAAAGCTCTCTATTTCTAACAATGGAGTATTTCTAGAAGCAGAAGCTGCATTTATCAAACAAAGACAACTCTTATATTATAGAAACCGGTATGGTGATAGAGGGGAGTTTGTGAGAATACCACCTTCCTTTAAATTTGAGAATTCACGAATTAGAAGTGCCTACATAGCTCTCCAAGCATGGAAAAAGGCCATCATCTCGGATCCTTGGAATCTAACATCCAACTGGGTGGGATGCTATGTCTGCAACTATACTGGAGTCTTCTGTGCTCAAGCTCTCGACAACCATTCAATCCGGACTGTTGCCGGCATTGATCTAAACCATGGGGATATTGCTGGCTACCTCCCCGAAGAGCTTGGACTTCTTGCTGATATTGCATTGTTCCACGTTAACACAAATAGGTTTTGTGGCACATTGCCAAGGAGTTTCAACAAGCTAAAACTTCTCTTTGAGCTTGATCTTAGTAACAATCGATTTGCAGGGAAGTTTCCTTACGTAGTCCTTGGTTTGCCGAAACTTAAGTTCCTTGATCTTCGGTACAACGAATTCGAAGGTAAGATACCTAAAGCTCTCTTTGACAAAGATCTTGACGCCATCTTCATAAACAATAATAGGTTTTCATTTGAATTACCTGACAATACCGGGAACTCACCCGTCTCTGTCCTTGTTTTGGCAAACAACAAGTTCCACGGATGCTTACCACTGAGTTTTGGAAACATGTCAAGAACTCTAAATGAAGTGATTCTGACAAATAATGGGTTGCATTCATGTTTGCCTGAGGAAATTGGGTTGCTCAAGAATGTGACAGTTTTTGATGTGAGCCACAATAAACTGATGGGTGAATTGCCAGATACAATTGCAGAAATGACAAGTTTACAACAGCTAAATGTGGCACACAATATGTTATCAGGGACAGTACCTGACAGCGTGTGTTCACTTCCAAATCTGAGGAATTTCAGCTTTGACTATAACTTCTTCACTGGAGAGTCCCCAGTTTGCTTGGATTTGCAAGGTTTTGATGATAAAAGGAACTGTTTGAGGGATAAGCAACGGCAGAGATCAACATTGCAGTGTAGAATGTTTTTGTCTAGGCCAGTATACTGTAACGCTCTCAAATGTCAGTCATCGCCACAGCCACCAGTTTACTCACTTCCCCCTCCTGTACGACCACCACCACCACCAGTCCCTGCGTCTTTACCTCCACCTCCAACATATTGCATTCACTCTCCACGGCCACCACCTCTTTTTTCACCAACTCCAACCCCAATTTTACCTCCTCCACCTCCAAATTTACTGCCGCAACCTCTGCCACCACCACCTTCTCCCCTACCATGTGAGAAGCAACCACCACCATCTCCCCCACCATGTGAGGGGCGATCACCACCACTCCCCACCCAAAACTTGCCACTGCCGCCTCCTTTATCTCCAACTCCCCCAGTTTACATCACTCCACCAGAGCCAGCTCCAGTATAAGATGGGCCATTACCATCAATTACTGCAATCCCATATCCATATCCACCACCACCGCTGTTTTGTTGACTATTTTGAGAAACATTTTCCTTCCAACTTCCCTTGACTATTTTCAGAATCTTTTTCCTTCCACCTCCCTTCACAAAGCTTGAAATTTGATACATTTTACTTGGAACGAACTCTTCTGCATTGCCTTGGATTTTCCTTCACCGTAAACAAGCTATGTGAGACAAAACAAGGAGCAACAAATGAGGCATGATTAATTATCCAAGATCAATGAATGTGATGAAATCAGGATAACAACAGATAAGAAGAAAGTGAGGGGATAATTTCGTATTTAATTGAATCGTCATGAATGCTTTAAGTTTTTAATAAACATAATATATATAGAATAGGTTGCAGGAAATGTAATTAAAGAGGAAAGATTATTTTTAGCTATGTTGGTTTTAATCCTATTATCCTTGATTCTACATCACAATTTCATTTCTATGACTCTGCTTCATACTTACAGACATCTATAAAAGCCAAAAAGTCATTGAAGGCAGCATTAAACACATGTTTATAGCCATAGATGGAACATGAGAACAAAATGTTGTTTATCATTTTCTTTACAACTCTGTCCTGCAACCATTTCATCTGTATTAACAAATCAACATCAGCAACAATATATTCTTAAAATGATTATGCTTCTGCCTCAGAATGTTACAAGGTATTAGAGACAATGGTAATGAAAACACGGTGACAAAAAGCATCCTAAACATGGAAAGAAATGAAAAAGCACTACAGATTTGAAAAAGTAAAACTCTGCTATTACAAGGAAAGAAGTTGTATTCATTTTTCACATTTGGTTCTATGCTGATCCTACATTTTGATCAATAAGAAAATGATTTTCTTGTGATGCACAAAAACCTCTATTAGTTTAAATTGTTACTCATGTAACCAACCTACCAACAAAGGTTGGTAGTTCAAGAACTAAAGGTTTATGAATTAATCTATGATTTAATGATTTCAAGATCTAGCTTCACATCAAAAGAGACACAAAATTGCGGAATTCATAACCTATTTGATTGCCAGAACAGCCAGACCAATCATCTATCATTGTAGATAGAAGCTATCAGAATCTCCAAGTCTAAGGACATAATTGTTAGCCTCTTCTCAGGGTATTCTTTTACATATACCTCTCCCCCCTTCCCTACATAATCAATGAAACACCCACCAAAATGAAATACATCCCAAAAAAATAAAAATAAATAAATAACCTAAAAATTTCCAGTTTCAACCACAGTTTGCTAGGGTCAGCTCAGTAAAGGATGGCATTGAAGACGTGAGACATCCATGAAGCTTGCTATAACCTCTATCTTAACATCGAATATAGGACCATAATCCAATATGGGGGACACTAAAAAATTATCTCAACACAAGAATTAGGACCAGCTAGGATTAAGTTATATAAACTATTACGATCCTCATACAAACATATATATTTCCATTAAATTTCAAATGCGAAATAGCAATACACTGATTTTGTGTGATTTTCGAAATGGATCACCTTCCAGATATAAATATCTAACGTTTTGGTCTCCGCAGAAATATTTATTTCCATTCAGGCAAACTATCAATTTTACTCTAAAAATTCAAATGAAAAAATGTGACCAGTTTATATTTGGCTTGATATTCCACCTATAATTAACTAACATAGACAGAATTGAAAAAGTAGAATGATCTAAGATCTCGTCTAGGAAAAAATAATTTAAACCAATTTCTATTTCATTTTAAGCATACACCTTGGATCCCCTATCTCAGTTAAGAGAAGTGACTTGTGCAAATTTTTCAAAAGACTGGACCATGCCTTTAAGGCCTCCATATGAGGTGTCCACTGACTGTAAAGTTTTCATATACTTACCAATCAATTCCAGCTCATACATTATAAGAATCAAAAGCTTAAATTTGGTTGTTACCTCACCAAAGTCAATAAATTAGTAGAAAGAAAGATGAGCACCATGGATCCTCATTAGTCAATTCTCAGCAGCGAAAAGCCAAAAAGGTTAACCCACTTTCCAGTAAGGAGAGTTGTAAAGAAAAGAACATTAGCAAAGTGCAATTAAAGACCATCCTAGTCAAATAGAATCAAGACAGGCTAAACTGCATAATTTATCTGAACTCGAGGAAGCAGTTAACTGAAAAGCCAAAGTAAAGCAAAAGGATATACCTCCAAGGCATGAAGTCCACATGGACAAAGTACTTGGGTTTCCTTAGGTATGAAGAAGCAGACTTTAACTCATTCTCAAGTTCACAGCCAATGAAAAGCATGGTCTACCAGCAAAAAGTCAGCCTCTACAAAAAGACCTGGAACAGTGCATAAAGCAAAACAAATTTAGCTTTGATGCAAGTCATATAAATTCACAATCTCTTAGAAACTTTGGTTCTTCAAGCAGAAAACCTTTCATCCAGATTTCAGTGGCCAATCATGGAAGACGTGGGAACAGCTGAAGATTGAGTGCCATGTGAGGGTTGACTTCAAGAGGTAATGGCTGAAGCAGCCCACTATTGGACAATTCTTCCAGGCCTTTGATGTCCTGTTGCAAGCGTGTTGCATGTACAATAGCATGCTCAAGAACAAGAGGATCATCTGGGGGGTTCTGCAGAAGGGAAAGCAATGCCTGCCTATAAACTTGAGCTGCCAACAACGGCCTAGCAACCTGCCGACTTTTACATACCATTGCCAACTTAATCACATGCTCACAGACATTTCCCAGCCTTGACCAGGGGCAATCACAGAGAGAGAATTCTGAACCAGGGTTCCAAATCGTATATGCCAGGGTTCTGTCGGCTTGCGAGATGATTTTAGCAAGCTGGAGATTTTGCTCATCTAACATTACATTGACATCTGGAATGTGCAATGCCTGAGACCAAGCATTGGTTGAGAAAGAGTCATCTCTCAGATTTTCACAATACCCAGTCTCCATACTATATTGATCTAACCAATATAAGGAATGAAATTCAGTTGTCAAGGTGTGGATCAACCAGTCAACTCTGGGCCAGAAATTAACATTTTGCTCATGAAAGAGCTTGGATTTCAATCTTAGGTGATACGTCTCAATTGCAGCAAGGGGCTCTGGAGTGGTCACTGGGAGAGAACGTATACCAGTAACCCACAATTCTAGAAGACAAGAAAAATGTTTAGTTCAATGTTTGAAGAAAAAATGTAACATATGAAAATGCCTCAGGACCATTGTCTTTGACAGAAACTTAAATGATTCAAATGATCACCAGTTTTCACACATTACAAGATGGGTTATATTTCATAATCAAAGATATCACATACAAAATTCAATCAACAAAATAAATGAAGACGAACCTATATGTGGTAGCCATTGGCTCTTGAAATAATCCATAAAGGCACATTGATCAACAAATACTTGCATGAACTCTTCGATTGTATCCACAGAATTTGGGCCACTTCTGGAGGAATACAAAATCCAGCTCAAGTACTTAAACATCTCTTGTTGCACTTCAACGTTGTAGCATTTCTTTAAAAGGTTTTTTATCCAAGCACGACGAACATGCCAAACACATAGTAGGATCCGACATTGAAAATTCTCTCTGCCAGCATGATGTAGGCATTGCATTGCCTTTCTTTTAAAAAAAAAAAAAATTATTGGAACAAACTTGGAAGGCAAATAAGGTATTACCTAATTGTAGAAATATCAAAAGAAGGGTTGTCCACTAAGAAGGCACTAAGTCTCCATCTAGGATCCTTGGTACGAATTCTTTCAGCAAGCAAACCAATCCATTTGTGGACGAATTGACCAACAAAAGAGGAAGTAATGATCCAGGCAACTGGAATTGCATTGTGGGACGAGTCAAAAACGAGCAGAGTAGACAGGGGATACTGTCAAAGGAAGATATAGGAGCTTCATTAAATTATCAATCATCATCGATTGCTTTAAGCTGGGCTAATGAAACTAAATGTTAACATATCATAACAAAGGCAAACTACCTTAAGTTTCTTTGAGCCAAATGTTGAATGGAAGGACATTAAACCATTATTTCCATAATGGAGCATCTGTTGCAGCTGCCAATCTGTCTGTATTACCAAAATAAACGGTTCTGAAGCAGAGTAATCTTGGAAGAAGAAAACATGCTTGTGATGCCGCTGTACCCACAATTTTACACTACATTCATCATCTACATGTAATTCATGTGAAGAATTACGGATGACCCTTTCCATATTGCGAACATCATTTCGAGTAAGAAAGTCATCGCGGTTGTGGGGACCACCATGCCCCTGCACAACCTCTATGTGATGCTGAATTATGTTGTCCAGAGATATTCCAACATAAAGCATAGACATCACTTTCTGGCGTAAATCCTCTGAGATTCGGGGAGCATACATAGCTCTTGTTCCTACAGCATCTCTATCAAGAATCCCGTGACACGGTGCCCCTGTTTTGTCTACATGCTTTCTTTGATTATAAATTATTAGAGCAAGAAGGGGGCGGGTGTACAAGCGCTTTACAGTAAAATGGCAAAGGCAACCTCTCATCATGTGACGTCTTCCCGGCCTACTCCCCTTTCCAGTAGCAGGTTTAACATTTGAGCCATCCCCATTACCAGACTCACTGTCCCGATAGTCTTCAGGACCATACGAACACCAGTATCTGCCAAATCAGCAAGACAATTAGTATAACACCAAGTTAACTCCTTTTGGGTAAAATTTAGGCACTAATACTAGTAAAATATCATTTCTGACTGTTCCAAGTTATGCATGCTTGTGCTGTTGAGCAACGGTGCTTGGCCTTTTGAGGAAAATGAATATACATTTTGCTCGACATTCAGTCATTCGCTATTGACAACCTAAAAGAGTGGACTGCTTTACCTAAATGTTGGTGGATGGCATATCATCTAAACATGGCCTTTAACTGACTTTTTTTTTTTTTTTTTTCTGTTTAGGGCAACTTAAAGGGTTCATTATGTACCAAATAAACAACATACAGCGTATATTCAAGATAACCATCAACCCTTGGTTTACTGATGCTCCCTTCAGATCTTTTCCTCCTAGACTCGATGCGGAAGCTAGCAGGGCATTCTGCATTAGAAGATTCCCCTTTCACAAATTCTTCCACCCTGGCAAAAGGGATTAGAGCAATATCATCCCCACCTTGGCGACCACCTTCCACTTTTACCCACTTTAAATTAGCAGCAGAAAACTCTACACATGGAGGATCTTGCACCGGAAGGTTAAGTATGTCCTCCATTCTCGGCATCTGCAATTTCAAAACCCATACTAAAAACATACAGCAAATAGAACCAAAAATAATATGCAAACAAAATACTGAAAATCACAAACCAACCTCTCTAAAAATTATTTAAAAAGGAAACAAATTATATAAACATCGCAATTTGGAACCTAACATGAATTTTAAAAAAAATAAAATTGTGTAGAATTGGGACTACAAGAAATCTGAACATCAACATTATCCTGTAATTTATTCTTCCTCAAAATGTAATTTAAATCGGCTCTTGAAGCAAACATCTCATTAGTGAGCATGTGAATTACATGTAGCATTAACTACTAGCTCAAACACTGCCCTCAAATGAAGTAATTAATTTAATTGGTTACTTAAGGTAAAATCAAAGTCTTTCTTTCTTTCTTTCTTTCCTCCTTCATGTTACTGAAATCACCTTGGATTCATGGCTCTTCATGCTTCTTCGAATACAAAAACTCTTCAACTTTTAATTCGCTGCAAGAGTAAAATTGAGAAGATAAATAAACAAATTTAAGCAAGTGCTAGACGAATAAAATTAACTCGAACAGATGAAGAAGTGAGTCCAACAATTGCCGAAATGAAAGTGACAATGAGAGCAAACGTTATGCGGAAGTTAAATTCGAACTTTCCGAAGCCTACAGGAGAGCGTGATATAAATTTACACCCATTAATGGGAAAAAACATTTTATCATGAAGTTTTGGGCTTTGTATTGGGTTTGGGTCGGGGGCCAATTTCCCATCTACCTAAATATACTAAATGCACCCAGTTGATTTCCAAATCCAACGAATTTGTGGAATAGGTAACGGTGAGCCCGTTTAGCTGCTTCGCATTCCGTACCATCATTTAGCTGAAGATTGAAAGGGAAAGCTATCGCCTATCACTCACTAAGGTCAAATGGTTGCCAGGTTGGACAGGCTACCAAAAAGCAGCTTTTGGGTTAAATGAAAGCCCACTAACAATCTTGAGGTATTTAAACAAGCGTAATGATACAGCCACAAACTCTTGTACAAATTTATTTTGTACAAACTTATGTGGCATGATAAGATTGGTTGAATGAAAATATAAAATAATGAAAACAAATCATGTGGGGTAAGTGATATTTAATTCAACCAATCTTATCATGCCACATAAGTTTGTACAAAATAAGTTTGTACAAGAGTTTGTGGCTGTATCATTACTCTTTAAACAATATGCACATCATTTTCAATAGCACTTGTAACTAAAACAGCATGTTCCACCTTTTATTTCTATTCCATGGATATTGGATTATTTTATTTTTTATTTTATCAAATCAAAAAGATGGATTTTATAAAATGAGAAATCATTTTATATCCGAGAATTAATCGTTGAATTCAGTGCTTGTATCATTACATAAACCTGTATGTATAAATTGTTATTTTTGTGAACGGTCGGAGTGTGTTTAGACTTTCAAAATTTTAACAAATGATAACATATAGTCATGAAAATTCAACGAATTATACATATGGTTTTTATTTGCCCATCATAGTATATATGGTTGATTTTAGACTTGTTGTCTTTGATAAATAATATTGGTCAACTGGCTATTTAAGGCTATAGTTAATGCTAATAAGATTCCCTTATGATTTCCACATACAACTGTCAGATTATATCGGTCACCACCTGAGGAAGTTACTTCTGAGCGTAGAAAATTTATCAATTCAAAGTTAATTTTCTGTTTAATCCCAAAATTGGATAATCTTTTAAGATTTATCTTCTCAACAATGCTTACGAAGTCAGAAGTCCCCTGTTCCAAAGCACTTTCTATCTTTAGGTAAATATTGTTTGGGTTTGAATTTTTATGTTTTCTCGATACAACCCCGCGGGTACCCAGCTAGGGTGCCGTTTATTTTTTATCTTAATGAATTAACTTAATTAATTAAGTTAATTAGATATATTTATTTTTATAACTTAATGTGACTTTTTAGATAATTTTGACTTAATAAAATAAGTTTTTTTTTTTTACTTTTTACTTAATAGAAACATCTGAATTAAGTCAATTACTTTCTAATGTTAAAAATATTCATGCTTTATAATTTATTTTTCATGTCTATCCCAAAATTCACCCATAGACATTTACCTCACATAATAATCTCATCATTATTTTTTTAGCCGTCATGAAATCTCTCCTCACTTTGGTATCAACTCCTCAACTATTGAAGATCAAAATTACATGCGACAACTTCGAGATGAAATGACAAATCAATTGTTTCAAGCATCTTATTAGTTTTTTTTTCTTTTTTATATTATATACGATAAATTTTGAAATTTATGGTATTTTATATATTAAAATTTAAAAATCATTATGTATTCGCTTGAATATAGTTTTACTTATAAGTGTTAAAATATTGTGCTATTTAATATATTATTTATTTAACATTCAAATTTAATAAGGATACAAATGTAAAAGTACATATTTTTCAGTTTTTTAAGTTGAAAAAAACAAACAACTTAATAATTATTTTTCGAAATTCAGACCAAAAAACAAATATATTATTCAGATTCAAAAATTCAGATCTATTTAGAATTCAGACTAATTCAGGTTTATTCAGATTTCAGACAAAAAAACAAACACTACATAGGTCTCCTTCCCTTGGCTAAGCCAGCAGCGGAATAGGATAGAATTGAAATGAAATAGAATCAAAATGAGAAATAAAAATTAAAATAAATTATTAACTTGAGTTGAAGGAAATGAAATCGAAATGAATTGTATTCTAATTAATATATATTTTTTAACTTGTACTTAAAATGAATAGTTTCAAATTAGTAAAATGCCCTTACTTAATTATTGACATTATTGTTATTCTTTATTATAATAATTGCTATTGTTTTTTTTTAATTTATTAATAATATTATTCAAAAAATATTGTTATTATTAATTATTGGTAACAACAACATCAACAACAATAATAATTTCTTCTTCTTTTTCGATCAATTAGCTTCTTCTTCCCGGATCACTTAGTCATTTCATCCATTTCTTCTTCATCATCACAATCCTCATCAAAATCAGTTTCTTCTTCTTCATCATCACTATCAACAATCTCACCGTCAATAATAATCACTATCAACAATCTCATAATCAATATTATCTACTTATTAAGTTATTGGTCATGTTTGGTCCAATTGAACAAGTCTAAATATCTATTTCGAGCACAGTATCAAACATCCTAGATATATATTTAAGCATTATATATATATATTTGAATATTCCATAAAGACTCATTTTTAGTCGAGGAACTGCCCTATATGCGCTCTTCAATGACCACATTTGTGTACAATCACCCCTTTATATTTTGTGCTTGCCTTTAAGAAACAAGTGCTTTGGGCAGCAAAGTATGTGTAGAATTCTTCCTTGCTGTGGTTCTTCATTTGCCTTATCAAATATTACACTACCTGATCCCCAACCTGAATGCACTACACCTCAGTCTCCTCTGGATGATGTAGTCGCAGCAACAACACAGTGATCACTCTTTGCTTAACACGGTTGTAATTACTGCTTGTGTTTTCACATTGTCGCTGCTTTGTTTTTATTTTTTTAAGTTCTATAGATGCTTTGCTTGAATTCTTCCTTTACTTTATCACAGATTTTATGATTAATATTTAATTGGGACCTCTTTGATCCAATTTCACATAACATTTAACAATATGTGTGAACTCAGGGGGCATTCATTATATTATCCTAATCTGTTTTCCGCGTATGTCAGCCGCAGGTAATTTAATAAATCCCTCAAAGTCAGATGTTGGCCTCAACTAGCGGCACATATTCACCTTCAAATTCGGCCTCTCATATTCCTATTTCCACTACAAAAAATATTTCATCCTTTACAAATATAAATATAATGAGGAACCACATTCTTTTACATTCTGTGTACTCGTAAACAAACTCCCATGGAGTCCCAAAACCACCATATTCCACATCACCAAACCTCTCAACACTCACCTGAAACCACAAACAACTCACCCACATCATCAAACTCTCCAGCAAAAATCATCCACAAACTGAAAAAGAATCTTGTTTTCCAATCAAAATGGGCTGAAATAAATGGCGCAATGGGGGACTTGGGCACATACATCCCTATAGTTTTGGCCTTGACACTAGCCAAGGACCTTGATTTAGGCACAACATTGATATTCACTGGCATTTATAACATTGTCACTGGTGCAATATATGGGGTCCCGATGCCAGTCCAGCCCATGAAGTCAATTGCGGCCGTGGCAATATCAAATGGGTCTGATTTTGGCATCCCAGAAATTATGGCAGCAGGGATTTGCACTGGGGGGATTCTGTTTGTTTTGGGTGTCACAGGCTTGATGCACCTGGCTTACAAGCTTATTCCTTTGCCTGTTGTTAGGGGGATTCAGCTCTCACAAGGGCTGTCATTTGCAATGAGTGCTGTTAAGTACATTAGAAAAGTTCAGGATTTTGCCAAGTCTAAAGCTAAAGGGAATAGGCATTGGTTGGGGCTTGATGGACTTGTTTTGGCTATTGTATGTGCTTGTTTTATAATGATTGTTAACGGGGCAGGTGAGGAAAGTGCTGAAAGAGAAGCTAATGATCATGAAGAAGAGAGGCCAAAGACGAGCAGGTTGAGGAGAATTGTAGCTTCACTTCCTTCAGCTTTTATTGTTTTTTTGTTAGGTGTGATTCTGGCGTTTGTAAGAAGGCCTAATGTGGTCAAAGATATTAACTTTGGACCATCTAGTATTGAGGTTTTGAAAATAACTAAGCATGCTTGGAAAGAAGGCTTCATAAAGGGCACTATCCCTCAACTTCCTTTATCAGTATTGAACTCTGTGATTGCTGTATGCAAATTGTCAGCTGATCTTTTTCCAGGGAAGCACTTTTCAGTCACTTCAGTTTCAGTGACTGTAGGGCTAATGAACTTGGTGGGTTGCTGGTTTGGAGCTATGCCTTGTTGCCATGGAGCCGGTGGGTTAGCCGGGCAGTACAAGTTTGGAGGAAGAAGTGGTGGCTGTGTGGCTTTGCTTGGTGCAGCCAAGATGGTCTTGGGTTTGGTTCTAGGAAGTTCTTTGGTGATGGTTTTGGATCAATTTCCAGTTGGGGTTTTGGGAGTTCTACTCTTGTTTGCCGGGATTGAGCTAGCTATGGCTTCAAGGGATATGAATTCAAAGGAGGAATTCTTTGTGATGCTTGTATGCACATCAGTTTCACTTGTCGGATCAAGTGCAGCACTTGGCTTTGTGTGTGGTATTGTTGTTCATGTCCTTCTTAAGATCAGAAAATTCTAACTGAAGTTCATCAATCTTGTTCTACCATACGGTCACCTGGAAACCCAAAGAAACTCAGGGATATTGTGTAAATGTGTATCATGAATAAATGAACAAGTACAGAAACTGTTTCTTGTTTCCTTTTTTATGTTTTGTTCCCATATATTTATATTTAACAAGCAGTCTTAAGCTTTTTAATAGCCATCCTTTTATTGTTATTCATCACAATCAAATTGCAGTAAACATAAGGTGAAAAGAGGCTTTGAATCCCATTGCCAAAAAGAAGAAAAAGAAATGGTATTGCAGCTATGGTACAAACTAACCAAATACTAGCCGTTGAGAATTTACATATATATATACACTTGTCTCTTTGATCAATAAATACAATGTCTTGCAGTCCTAATAGACAACAAGTGCTGTACTACTATTAGTTCAACAATGCAAATAAACGTTTGTGGCAGGAACTATAAGTTCATGAACAATACCTAGGATCTTGAAAGTATATACCTTGGTCCGGAGCGTTACTTTGTAAGGCTAGACAGAGACACCCAAACATTTGGATAGCTTATTCCATTTGGTCACCTACTGGAACGAAGCAAGTCTTCCCCAAAACATGCAGGGAGACCAAAACAATATATGGCTATCTATTGTGAAAGTAATTCATTTTTCCTTTTTCTACCCAAACGGGTTTCCTCCCATTGAAAATGAATTAGTGGCAGCAGGTACTGGGTATCCACCAGTTGGTTGCTGTGGTGTGTTTGAGGAGCTGTATACAGCTCTACTGCCACCAAAACTATCAATTCCCTGTAATCTGCAAGGATATATATTCAAGAAAAAGTGGAGTTAAATATGTTTGATCTAATCCATGGCAAAAACTACAAACTACAGTGGGAACAAAGTTCATGCACTATAGTCTTTGCATAATTGCATTACGAGCTCATGCAAAATTCTCAAATGATTTTTTTTTATTACAGTTTTTATTTTGTATCAAAAGTGTAACAGAAGCATACTGATTGAAGAAGCAATCCATAAGAGATGTTAGCAGAGCATGGGAACCCATTTCTATGAAGAGCACATATAGAGATGAATGCTATCGAAAAAGTAGAGTGCTTTGTGTTACGACCATGTATTCTTGATACAATGGCAAGTCCAAAATTATTAGTTAAGACAAGGTGTAATGTGATAAACAGTGATCTCAAATACTCATTTATTGGTTCAAGAAGAAAATGGTACCTGTTAGGCATCATATTTGTATGCATTTGTTGCCCCATTAATCCACCTGAGATAATTAAGTTACAAATAAGTCATAAAACAAACAAAACAAACTAAGAAGATAGTGAAATGAATTTACTTGAAGCCATGTCTGGCGAAAAGGCATAAGATGGTAATTGCTGTGTCATCAACCCCAAAGAATGGGCAGCAGCATTGGAAGTTGACATTGAGTTCACATTTGGGAGTGCTCCTTGCAGGGGCACCATGGATGGAAACTATGTAATGAATAAAACATGTTAATGGTTAACAATTTTTTTAAAATCAGTTTTCACTAGAATTTCTAGCTTAAACAAACAACGGTACAATGAATAAATCCACATACACTTGCACAAATGTAATAAATCCACAATCATCTTTATTCATACCTTCGCTGCATGGCTTGTCCATGTCAATGAACCCCACGGGAGCAGAGTATGTAAATAAAAGCCCTATTGTTGCATGCATTACTTAGATATGAATACTAGTCAATGTGATCTTGGGGAAAGTAGGCAGAGTGAACTTTATATATTAAAATAAATATACGACCAAAAAATTTTTGTGAACTTATAAGCATTATTGGTCAGCATGAATAAATATATGACAGACACAGACAGCAAAAGTTAACCTGGCTAGCCACATGTCCCAAAGAGTAAAACCAATCAACAAATGGACTATGCTTATTGACAATCCAAACAAATACTAGTAGATTATGGTTAGATGTACGGTTTGAATTTTTGAAAGATAACAGCAAACAATTAAGGCTGAATCTCTTCACAATCTTCTGCTACAGAAGAGATCTCTCTAATAATAACAGTATCTGGAATTGCTATAAGAGACTATTATTGATAACTTAGTTTCCATTTTACAGTAGATTATGCTTAGATGTACGATATAAATGTGTGAAAGATACAGCAAACAATTAAGGATGGTCTCTTCACACTCTCCTTGAACAGAAGAGATCTCTCTAACAACAACTGTATTTTCATAACTTAGTTTTCATGTTATATTTTATGAATTACGACCTGTATGTATTATTTTTGTAGGAGGTTCTCAATCAATTCACTTTCTTATCCACATTTTTTTCATACCGAGTTGAGTCAATCGAAGAATAATATGAAAAAAAAATGCATGTAAGACTGTAAAATTGCAGTCTGTAGAGTAGTTCACATTATTCAGCAAAGCAAAGAGCAAAGGAGATAAATCAGTGAAAAAATTATGCAACAGCTGTTTTGTCCATACCGGCAGCACTTGCAATGGAGTTGTATCACTGCTAATATCAAATGGATTTGTTGATTTGGCTGGGTTGGAATAAGCTGGTGCAAGCTGTAAACATAGATCCATAGCAATATAAGCAGCCTTATTAGTAGTTTGTTAATCAGGAGTAGACAGAGAACTTTTAATACTTAATCATCCTCGTACCTGAGACACCATTGCATTAGGATAGTACTGCGTATTGAATCCCGTGGCATGAGCATGACCTGTTTGCCAATGTGGAATCGGTGCATGTGACGGCATATAGCTGGCAGTAAAAAGGTCCTGCAAAGAATCGAATATACATTATTAAGAATTTATGAGGTACCTGAAGGAGTTAACATAAGGCGACTCACTGCTGGTAGTTCCTTTCTTCCAGTAGCCTTTGGTTCCACTGCAAGAGACCTGGATCCAACACTTGAACTGGTGTCTTGTGCTGGTTTTGAGAGAGCTAGAGATGATTGTTCAGCAGAAGCACTGCAAGGTCCTTGATTGTTAGGTACAAGCAATGATGCCCATGGCTGCAGAAATGCACAAGGAGCAAAGGGTTAAATCTATAAAAACTGCCTGGTGCACATTTCCACTAGAATGCCATAATGGGTACTTCCATATTTGGTAATTGCATGTTTTCATAAGAAGGGGGAGAAGAACTCATAATTACACTCAGGGGAGAAATATTTGAAACAAATATAAACTTTTCCAGCAATGATTCATTCTGTGTTTTCTTCCCTTTCTGCTACACAGGTAATGTCTACTGACTCGTAACACTTCCTAGAAGATCTGTGCCATTACAGTTACTGCACACCTCTAGAACATTGCATAGATTCCTTTAAAACTCCACCATTATAACCATTATTATCCTTGGAACATAATCCTATATCTCGAGAGCTCAAAGTGTTATAAAGAAGAACATTCCAAATTAACTCCAACACTCACCTGGTTATTTGTATGTCCGATAGGTGTAGTTGTCTGTTGTGCAGAACCGCTTCTCTTAGCTACAGCAATGGATGATTCCAAAGTTTGATGCTGCTGCAAGCCATTTAACTGTTGCACATCAGGAACTTTGACTGCAGAATCAACATTAACAACAGGCTGTGGAGGACCTTCATCAGAGAAAGACACTGGCACAATGGCAGTGGACTTAGTTGTAGAGTCACCAACACTATTAGGTAACGCTGTCATCTGCCCTGAAGATGGAGCTGATGAAGCACTACTCGGTGGGACATTATCTCCAGATGGCTGCTCCAACGGATTAGTAGATGAGGCATTTGTTGAAGCAGCAAAACTACTCGGTGATGCTGACATCTGCCCCGATGTTATAGCAGGTGAAGCAGCACCATGGGAAATGCTGCCTCCAGGTTGTTGGGCTGGGGTATTGATAGTTGAAGCAGTTACAGGAGTTTCAGCACAACTGGACAACTCTACAGAAGCAGGTGGTGAAACACTAGCTTCAGGCATGTTCCCTCCCGTTGGTTGTGTGTTCGAAGATGATGCAGCTGCTGCAGGCATGTTGCTTCCAGACACATTTGGAGGAGTTTCATCGGTTCTTTGCATGAAGGAAGCTCCCAATTCGAATAATAAAAATTCCAAAGTATTTGGTGGTGGGGCCACTGGTGCCTTTTCCTCTACGGGCTGTTCAGTTGAAGGTCGATTGTCACCATCGCTAGGAGTTATTGGCTGTGTTTGCTGTGCAGCTACTGCAGTGTCAGTGGGCTCTGGATCTGTACTTGAATTTTCCAAGCTTTCTGAATGCGACTTTCTTTGTTCCACTGGATTCCCATCGTCACATTGCTGGCTACCAGATGGTGCAATCTTCTAGAAAGAGGAAAAACTAATAGGATAAGAGCATCAAAAAAGAGGGCATGGCAGGCTCTGAAACCAACAGAACACAACAAAATTCAAGCTGCAAACGTCTGGAATGGAAAGTAATTGAAACTTTTTCTCAGGTATGCTGAAAGTTAAACCTATAAAATAGATTATCCATAGTCCTAAACTTACGTTAAGCAGCCATTACTCGGCATACTTGCAAAAACACTGAAAAGAAGGAAATAATCCAAAGTAGAAAAGAAGAAATAAAAAAAGGCTTTCTTTTCCACTTGCAATGTGTTGAATAAAGAAAACAACTATAATTGTTTAGAGGTGCAAGAAAAGACATAACGGTAACAGGCCTTTAAAAGAGTAGATATTAAGCAAACTGCATCTTATTGACAGAACGCAAATCTCAAAACTTCAAGCATATATCCACCATTTTGCCATACCTGATTATTAGCAGAATCGTCAGCATCCTTGCCATCACTTGCTTTTGAACATTTGCCAACCTCAAGCGAGGGAGCATTTTCACCTAAAATTTCTTTAATAGGGCGTACCACTAAGGTTCTGGAGCTATTTGTGTTCTTTTGGTATTCAGGAGACATACTTCTAGATTTGTGTTCTGTATTTGTAAAGCTAATGCTGTCAGATCGCCCGCGACTTGCAGATACATCATCTCGAAACCTGTCATCAACAATCTCAAAGCGGGCAGGAGTTTTCCTGCTGTGGCCTCCAAATCTTGGATTTTCCTGGCTATATCCAGGACTTCTTCTCTCCTCAATATAGTATCTGGGACTTCTTCTGTCCTCAAAGTAGTATTCCGAATTTCTTTCATTGCTTCTTCCACGATGTTGTGATCTTCCACTAGAAGACTGTTCATTTCTGCTTTCAGAATGTGGACTTCTAAATTCACCAATATAAGCACCAACCTTGTTACTTTGATAGGAATCCTCCTTTTCACCCTAGTGCAGAAAGAGTCTTAAACACTGGAGGCAGCATTAACTAGGGTAGAAGTAAAAGAAATTTGACTATTCCCTAAGCACAACATTAATCAGGTCCAACTGATTAAGTCAAATTTTCTTATTATTGTAAGCATATCAGTATTGATAAGTCTTTCAAAATGTAAAATGTCATAAAAGAAATTAAGATATACTGCATATGAATCATAAGTATAATAAGGAGTGTACCAATCTCAGCCTCAGGAACTTGTCAGTCTTCTCACCAGCATATCTTCTATCCACATAGACATGCTTGATAAAATCCCGGATTCTATTAAGATTACTGGAAGAAAACATGTGAATCAAAAGAAATTCCACCTGTAGATCAAAGTAACATAAAAAAGGGATGTGCAATACCTGCCATCAGAATAAGAATTATGCATACCTGCCATCAGGATAAGAATTACGCCGAGGATCCCAATCCTTTAAATAAATTTGCCTTGCTCTCTATGAAATAAAAATTCAAGTTAGACTTTAAAAAAGGAAAAACATAGAAAACCATCAAGCTTATAGAAAAGAACAATGACTGGATTAATTTGCATCAGGTAACCATCAAACCTCATTTCCTGCCGCTTGAAGAGCACTAACTTCTTCTGCAGAAAATTTAGCCATTGATATTGACTTTACTCGATGTGTGAATTCACGACTGGAATATTTTAGAACAAAATATAAGTCAACATAAATGTTTACTTTTTACAAATTAATAACTACTTAGAAACCCTCCTATAAGAATCACGTAGAATGTCTTTAAAATGTCGTGCTGAAACTGGGAAAAGTTGGAATTTAAAACAGAGGCTATTCACAGTATGCAGACGGAATTAAGAATTTCAGAATTTGTATCAACACTTACTGTACTCCACTGCAGTTTGTGCAAACAAAAGTCAAGAACGTTGTGCAAACATATTGAGGTCCCTGCCAATAAGAAACATACATTACATCTAGGATCATGTAAGTCAATCAAGAAAATAGGAAGCAATATAATGGATTATTTAATATCTTAACCACTCAAACTAAAATTATCAGAATACTGCAAAAGGCATACCAAACTGTTGCAGTTGATACATTTCCGATTCTCAGGAAGCTTCAAAAGACTGCGTATGATCCCCTCAATTCTTTCGTCTTCCTTTATTTTGTTCCCCATTTTTCTCATTGAAATCGCACCTCTTTCATCCAATAAGAATCAAATGAGTCACTAAAAGTAAAAATCTTCTTTTCTTTGGAAAACATAAACATAATCTTAAACAACAAAAAGAATTCTGAGTAGAAGTGCTGAAAATTTTCTTTTCTTGTTCTTTTCTAAGAAACCATTTTTCTTTTTAACATTTTAGTGCGTACATAAAATTTTTTTAACAGAAATTAGCAGAATTTTAAGTCAGTTTGCTAAGCCTAAGAAGATGCTCAAAAGGAGAATTAACTAAATATTAAAATATAAGATCCGACATTTTCTTTTCTTTTCTTTTTTCGGCAACCGAGCCTTTTTTTTAAAAAAATCCATCAAAATTTATCCAGTATAGATGAATCAATAAATATAAAATGACTCATAATTGTAACTATAACTAATTAAATCTTAAACACAAATGATATACATGCACGCGTGAGAGAAACTCCTTGGAAGTTTAGCACAATTCAGATAAGTATGTAATCCAATTTTATTTTAGAGGCCTTAATTAATTATATGTTTGGCCACATAAAAAAGGATCAAGATTAAAACACTAGATGTTGAGCTTCAACATTTTCTTTTCTTTTCGTTTCTGAGCAACCAAACGGAAAGCAAAACTAGAGAGAGAGAAAAGAAAAAGACCTTGCATGGACAGAAAGCAGATGCGAATTAGATGAAAAAGCTAAGCAGAGGAGGAACCCTAAGAATTAATGTGAAAATTGTGAAACCAAAATTGGAGATGGACGGGGGAAATGAATGATGGTAGAGAATCGTACGGACTGGCAGATTCAGCGAACGACACGTGTATAACAAAAAGACATGACCATTGAGCGAGCGAGGGAGAGAGAATGAGAGAGAAATTTGGCGGTAATAACGGTTTAGTGACCCTTTTTGAGCAGTTGAAACGGGCTGGCTGAGCTATTATTTGAAGTCTTTTGAGGGAGGGCGCCAACGAGTTTCTCTCTCTTTCTTCTCTGCCTTTACGAAGCGTACGGTCCCTACGGTTAAGTAACGGCTCGGGCTCACGGTTTGGACCCGGCCTGATTTCTTCTTTCTAATTTGAACATGTCTCTTCCGTAAAGGTATGTCTTTATGTAAAGAGGTGCTTTGACTTGCTTAATTATTATTGTGAAAATGAAATTATTTTTACGAAATAAAAATTAATAGTATATAATAAATATAATTTATAAATAATAATTTATAAAAAATAGTAAAGATATTATAGAATTTTTATTACAAATAGTAAATCAATTCAGCTTATCTTTTAAGGTAAAACAGTTAGTGTTTACTAAATATTTTAATATTATAACTTCAAAATTACAACTATCCGACCTCAATATTAAACAAAGATTAAAAAATAATAATTTAATCTCAAAAGACCATCATTTTTCCTTGTGTTTATGAACATACACAATCTCATGGTTGGAACGAACTGGCTGGTTGAGCTATTTTTTGAAGTCTTTGAGGGAGGGTGCAAACAAGTTTCTCTCTCTTTCTCTCTACTTTTACGAAGCGTACAGTCTCTATGATTAAGTAACGGCTCGGGCTCACAGTTTGGACCCGACCTGATTTCTTCTTTTTAATTTGAACCTATCTCTTCAGTAAAAGTGTGTTCGTATGTAAGGAGGTGCTTTAACTTGATTAATTATTATTTATAAGAAAAATATATTAATTTACAAATAATTTCTTACAGATAATTAGAAAATTTTATTATTTAAACCCATCAAGAAGTCTACTATGATTCTCTTCATTTGAAATTCCAATGACCTATTAAAAATAAGCCAAAACAAGCTTGTGCCGTGCCATACAATTCAGACATGTCATATATCTTAAAAGTGAGACAAAACAAGCTCATGCCATGCCATACAATGTAGACATGCCCCGTACCTTTTGTTACCTAACCCATTGAATATCTTTACTTTTCGTTCATGATTTCTTATAAGTCAAAAACAGAAAACAAGTCGTCAGTTAGCAAAACTAGGAGCTCAATCAAAATATAGTAAATATAAAATGGAATCACATATTCAAAAAAAAAAAAAAAGGAAACTCATTCACCGTTACATATCAATATCATTTGTTAATTAATTTATTATTGTTATCTTGTATTACTAGGTCCGACTACTGTGCCTCGTGCAAAATACCCCTCATTTTGTTCATACATGAGTTGCTCATTAGATCTAAATCAGAAGTTGTTTTAATGACATGAATGTATTTTTTATGGTTTTTTAACATTGATACTCCCTAGTTCTGAAAAAGCAAAATAGTCAAAGATTTGACACATACTTTTAAATTATTTCAAATTTTTATATTTTGGTCAATTGACCTAATTTAACTATTAAAATTAGTGATAATGTAAGGGCAATAACATGTAAAAACTTTGAGTGGGACAATTGGCACCCTTCCAAATACCTCTTAAAACCCCTTTAATTATTTTACAATTTTAATCTTTATTAAAATTGTATAATAGAACAATTTCTAATTAAAACCCCACTCAAAAGTAAAATAATTTTTTCCTTAAAAAAATCTAACGTTTTATAAATTTAAAAAAAGTGAGGAATTTACTACTAGTGACTGTAATGGAGAGAAGAAAGCCCGCTGTTTTTTCTTTTGAATAGAAGAAATTCTATTATTGAAATGGAGTTTAATAATAAAAATTAGAGAATGACGTTTACATTAATAAGTTTTAATTAAGGGTATTTCTATCATTGATGGAGGTATCAAAATAATTTTATAATTTTTTAAAAATATCTTAATGCGATTAATAAATAAAATGAGTGTTAACGGATATTTAGAGGGGTGGCAATAATCGCACTCAAAAACTTTTTAGTACATAAAATATTTATTTTGGAAAAAAGCCCTAATTTCTTAATCTATAATAAATAATTTAAATATATGATAAAATATATTAATTTTTTCAATAATATTAATCTTTTTTTTGGAAACAACATAAAATTTATTTAATCCAAAATAAATAATTTAAATTTATAATTAAATTTTAATTTACCAATAATAATAATATGACCAGAAAAATAATGTAAAAAAATTCATAATAATCAATTACAGTTTAATATCCAAATGCAAATAATAGAAATTTACTTTAAGTATAAATAATAGAAATATATTGGACTTATGTTAAAATTTTAAAGCTTTTAATTTTTTCACTTCTTCAGCGAATAAGACGGACTGCAGAGTGGACCTGTCTATGTTACAGATTCTGTAACAAACATCTCCCGTCATCCCACCATCCGATTTTCTTTTGTTTAGTTTCTCACTCCACATCCAACCACATCCAACGGCTGATGCTGCAGTCTGTACCTTACAGAATCTGTAACGTAGTTTTGTCCCTGCAAGAGTAATTTACCGAAAATTAGGAGTACAGTGACCCGGGGCAACATAGCTTTGTCCGTATTACCATGAGATCAATGGCATTTAGTTAGGATGGCAAATTTCTCAATGAAAAAATGGGTGGGGATGGCAAATGGGTTGAGCAAATATGTTGAGCCGAGGCGAGGCCCAGACCCAGATCTCGGCCTCTCATTCTTTAAAAGCCTGTTTAAATATCTCTTCACACTCACTTTTTGAATTCAGCTTTCGGGTATTGGGCATTTGGATCTGAGAGAGTTTTAGACCTAGGGTTTATAATGTTAATTGTATAAGAGAAACTTAACCTCTATGCTATTAAATTTGATTAACAATTTTTTGAAAAATACACACATATACCTACAGACATACACAAGTGGCTAGGAGATCCGGACCTTTATTTTTTTGTTTTTAAACTAAGCCAAGGCCTAGGCGGGCCTTGCCAATTTTGGGATTCCTAATTTGAGGACACGATACAATTGAGTTTTTTGATTTGTCTACATCAGTTCTTGATTAATGAGAAATGAGAACAGCGACAGCACAGCCGCTGTAAGTTAATTACAAACCCCACTTCTCAAATACAACATAAATACATAATGTGGAAAAACGAGGATGCAAAAGATACTTGGCCACGAAAAATTATAAGAAATTTATACTTACAGCATTTTCCAATCTCATTTTCAGATGTGCTCTAGTTTGGTACACATCTAGTAAAGCGCTCTAACGTTCAATGAGATAGCAACTTGTAAATTGATTTGATCAGGGGTGTTGTATTATTTTGGGCCAAACTGCTACTATGACATGAAGGTTAAGGTGGGGAAGGAGCAACAAAAAGGGAAAATAAATTCTGTACAAGACTGGCAGCCAAAATTCCATACACCCCTCAGAGTCACCTCACCTGCAGGACATATACAATGGTTGCCGTGAACTAAGTATACTTGCTGCTTGAACAGAAAGAAACTAGTGGGTAGACAAATTGTGAAGCTGCAAAACAAGAGCTACGATATGCAGCAGCAGGCCAAAAATTCTTCTCTTAATGTTCACAGCTCTCCTTCCGTCAACAAAGGAAAAACCAGATGTGTCCCAGTAAAAAAGCAATGCCTGATGTATCGAAGCCTATTTCACAGCAGATATGAAGCTGAAGGGGCTGGCATCATCTTCTCATTTCATTTGGTCATTCTACCCATCACTATTTACGTCATCAAAAGAAGTTTTAACTGCTTCGGCAATCATGAGAGCATTCACAGCCTTGTGAATTGCTAAATCAGCCCTGTAAAGCAGTCTCTGAGCTTTTTCTCTCTTGAGCTTAGCCATGTTACGTGCATGCTTAGCAGCACCAGATGCATCACGTAACTTGAACTCATCAAGATCAGAACTGTCCAACATTTGGGGTCCATGCCTCTGCAACCCATCCGAGTAAAATTGTCGCTGGCTTGGCCACTCAGAATATCCCATATTCCATCGATGAATTCCATTTCTCTTCCCCATCAGCCTCTGATTGTAAGAAGCCACCAACTGTGGATCATAAGAAGACTCATACATCCCAAATTTCTTTGACTTGCTTCTCTGAAGTTTCTGGTATTGGATTCTATCAATACCATCACTGCTCACAGAGAAACAACTGATGCCAGCATCACGTGGTGAAAATACCCTTGGAGAGAATATCCTCGGTGAAGTCTGAGACAATGGGGAATCATCTAAATATTCATAGTTATGTCCCGGATATACAACCTTTTCATCCCCAAAAGAAAACCCATTTAATCTCCTTCCTGGTGCACCAAACAAAACCAAATTAATTAAAAGTTGTAATAAACTCAATGGATGAAAAAGCAAGTTGGTGAAATTATGAAAGGTTAAAGAAGTTACCAAAAGAATGGAAAACATCATGATCTCCGGTGACAGTATTGCTTTGACCAGAAACTGAGAATTTTCTGTGCGCCCTTTGTTTTGACCCCTTGTTTGGCACTTCCAAGCCCCGTGGTTTCAAGCAGAAAGCAAACATGGGTGGCTTCTCCATGGGAGCAACCTTACCCTGACATCCATTGGGAAGGGCAGAGTTAGGTTTAGACATAGCTAGCTCCCACTCTTTCACTTGCTGTTGATATATTTCCCACAGTGGCGGCTGAAAGAACCAAGTTTAGCGTTAGACATCGACATCAATCATGATAAAAGAATATAGTGAGCAAATTGTACACATATAAGCAAAACAGAAAATGACTCTTAACAGAATTCAATAGAACTACACTAGTAGAGAAACAGTCAACTATCTCCAATTGACTCCCAAATAACGAAAACATTTAAGCATCAGGCAATCCTGTCGACTGCTATAATATAAGTAAAAACACAAAGTAATCTTAAGACTAACACAAGGAATAACTAAACCCCACTTCAGCACTGTGCATAAGATCAGATGAAAAGCAGTCTATCCAGCAGAAAATATCATATTTCCAAACCCTTCTCATGGTAAATTGATTGGAAGGGAACTGCCAACCGCTCATGCACCAATCTAAAATGAATGCCAGATAAAACAACACAAAATCACCAAATGACCCAATGGTACTCTAAAGTTTTAAAGAGAAATATTAGTTTAACAGAATATAAAAGAACAATCATTTTAAGCCTGTTTGTCACTCAAAGCCTGTTCAATAAATAAATCTTGGTCGCTCAGATGCCTTCATCCATCCCAAAAATGACAATCATACTAGTACTAGGACTTATGTCGCAAAAAGGATAACCACTGTACTCTCCAAACTTAGGGGGCATCACAATGAATGTCATAGCTTGATAACACAGATAAGTTAATTTTTAGGACTTTTTCACAGCATTTGGAGATTACTGGCGTATTTGTCATATTACAGCTATGAAAAATGGCCACTTGCATGGCAATTTTACTTTCAGTCAGCTGATAAACGTATCAATTCAAAAGATTTGCCATTAATTCATTAAAAAATATTTCTTTAATGTTATTCAAATCTTTCATGGTAACTACCCAGTTTAACCTGGCTGCATCATCCAGATTTTCTTTCTATTCTAAAAATGCTACAACTCTCCCAAAGATAAATAACTTCCGCAATTTTCTTCTAGGTTTAAGCAGTATTTAGACCTCACGAATTATTTTGTATTATTTGACAGAATAGGAATCCCCCAAAATTATCTAGTTTGCCTTTTCCCGTTCCCCCCCCCCCCCTTTCTTTTTTCCTGATTAAACAGGATCAAAATACCAAATTTGCTTTATTCTAATATCTTCACATGTCCTCTCAGTGTGTCACATTTCTCCTATTGAATAAATTGCACTTCCTACTCCTAGAATCATTCCAACAAAACCAAAGACATAACATAAAATCTCAAATAGATCATATCATACAATGGTGAAAAATATGTAACCACTGATCCACAAGCAATAAACTCATGACAGATTAAACAAGCAATTAACTCTGAAGTTACCTGGAGATGTCTGATTAAAGGCATTCCCTTCTTCAGCCTCTTCTGCCGCCAATGCTCATAGATCACTTTAATTGCCTCCATGGAACCAACTCCAGCCATAAGCTCTTCTATTTCATTAGATGTGAACTGATCCCTCTGCTGTGAATATGCAGCTTTCTCAAAAATGTCAATTATCTTCTCAAAGATCTCCCCAGAAATCTCCGACAAGCCACAGTCATCAGCTTCTGAAGAACTGCGGATTTTTAAAAGCCACTGCTCATCATCACTATCCATGTCATATAAGACACGCGATGGATCCAAAGCCATCTCAACATCTGTTTCAACCTGTCGAAAATACTTGGAAGAACTGCGAATGAATGCTACTTCTGTAACATTATCATCAAATTCCTCTATCGAGCGAACCCCAGGGATTGGGATATTTTTAACTGAAGCAGCACGAATGTTACGATTATAGCACTCTTCATGCATCTCCTTAAAAAGAGCCCACTGGCTCCTATCAGGAAACTCCAATATCCAATCCTTTCCTCCTTTCCACATCATAGCATGTGTATAACGATTTGTTGACCCAGGCTGCAGGAACTGATGTGCCTTGTATGAAAACCTTGTAGTCCCTGAAAGTTTAACTGCAAGCTTCCACTCATTGTGTTCAAAAAGCTCTAATGCAATCTGCGCCCCACATTCTCTCCAACCTTTATCACCATGCACAATTAGCACATTTGCATCACAAGGTAACAACTCTAAGTTTTTTTTTGAACCTCTAGAAACATCTGACAATCTCTTCTCATTTGCCCTCCTGATCCTCATGTGGGGAAGCCCTTTCTGGTGATTAACTCTATTCTTTGGATTATAATAACCTCCAAAGGGCAAAGAATATGAGACCTGAGTACGTGGTTTCTTAGGCGCACTACCAAAACTACTATGGGCAACATCAGCCTTTTCAACAGACCATCCATGAGCAAGGTATCCAAATGATGAACTACTTCTATTTCGATGCCCTGTACTTCTAGGGGCAGTAGGGTTTAGGCTGGGGACAATGCCACCATTCATGTTCCAATTCAGATCAGTAGTGCACTGAACACTATGATACTCCCGATCATGTTTTTCAAATTGGTCAAATGTTGGAATTTCAACCCTTATACTATTCAAGGGAGAATTGTAAGCTGTATCTGTCTTATCACAGTCACCTGAAGATGGCCTTGGCAATAAAACACATTGTTCTGACTTGGGATCATGATATTGCAACTTCTGCAACGGAACAATGGCCTCATTTCCAATTTGTTCAGGTTCCTGGGAACTAGCAGAAGTTCCAGCAACATTAGTGCTACTATTTCTGCATATCTGTGGAGACCTTGTCCAACTTTCATCACCACAGACAGAGGAACTAACTGCCTCTAACTTCGATTTGGCAGCAGGCAAGCACTCATGAGATGCAGCATCCTTTGACATAACCATCATATTGTAATCCAGTGATTTAGACATATTCAATTCAAGAGTACATTGTGGCACATTATTTTCATAAGTGCTTTCATCAGCTATCAAACAGCCAGATCCTGCACACTCTGTTGATTCTTGGCCATGCAAGCTCATACCAGCCCCACTATGCTCCATTAACAGCTTCAGATGCAAACTGATAAAGAATGAAGGTGCAGCAGTAAAAGAAAGCACAAATGGAGGCAAATTTCTTTGCTTGTCTAAATTAGAAGAAAACCAGCCGACTTTTACACAAGCAGACTCCTTGGGGACACCCATGAGGGAGGTACCCTGCTTAGATATCCTCTGCAAACCCTAATACAGAAAAGTTCATTGCAGTTAATTCAAATCAAGAACCAAATAAAACAAATCTAGAAAATTTTTCCACAACTACAATATGAAAGGAAAACTCGAGATTGCAAGGCCTAATTTACTGCTAGTAAAATTTGTCTCCTGAAAGATTAAAAAAGCACAGAGAATATAAACATACAAGGAATGAAACAATAAATAGCACAAGGCTACAACCAAACAAAATCTAAAAGAATCAGTGGAAAGAAATAGATATAATGTATTTAACAATGACACAATAGTTTCTCCAAAAGGAGGAGAAAAGAGCCCCAGGGGGAGGGGGGGGGGGGGGGCAATACCAACTTCTTAAAAGAATGTGCAAAATAAAAAATATACCTTGGTTGAAGAGTCATCCCAACAAACAGCAGCAGTGGATAACAGGTTCCCTCCATTTTGAAGCACCTTAATGTTATCATCAGTGCATTCAGACAGGTGTAATTGCCTAGTAAGCAGACAATGCCTTTTAAGCTTAGAGTCCATATACACCCATGTAGAATTCTTCACTTCAGCAAAGTTGTAGAATGCAAACACAAACTGCTTGCCAAAATTTTGAAAGCAAGAAAACTTGAACCTGATGGAAGTTACTGGCAACTGCCGGTCAGAACACTTCCCTAGCACATTAGGCTGATGAAATAATGACAGGACCAGGAAGACATATCCTACAGCCTGCTTCAAGCAATCTTCAAACAGGAAATACCTCAATCCAACTACATTATCAACAAAAAGCATCTCCAATTGGACACTTGGCCACATGGTAATCAGTTTACCATAGTGAAGCAAAAACACCTCATGGACCAGCCATAGATTCTCTGCCTCAAATGCATAGTTCAGGATTGAAAGTACTGGAAAGCTAAACTTAAACCTTGCTTGCTTTGGATCAATCAATGGAATGGTTAAACCAACCCGTCCACTACCAGTGGCAGTAGACCATAAAGCTCCATTAGAAACCTCCCTTTTACAAAAAGTATCATGTTCTTCAAAATCCCAAAACTCGCCAAAGGAAGAGGAAAACAGAGTAACGGATGCTGGAGTGCTACTAGAAATATTATTGCCTGAAGATGTTGAACAAAGTGAGCTTCCTGTCTTGCGAAACCGCCTCCGGTAATAAACAATGGGCAGTCCGCTATCTTTGGAGCAAGTTGGATTCTCTGAGGCAGACTCCTCACCTCTTCCACCATCAGTAAATCTGTCTGGCAATTTAGAGTTACTCAAGAATTTGCTAGTTTTAGAATCCGCATCTAAACCATGCGCATTTCCAACTTTGTTAGCCAAAAATGGTGGCCCAAAAGTCGGATATAGATCAGATATTTTCTGTTTCTTCATGGCAGAAGTAGGTGAAGATTTGACCCGATGAGTAGATCGCGCCAACCACGAGATGATGGGCTCTGACTCCATGTAGCTACCCATACAGCTCTCCTCCTCTGTGTTCAAGTTTCTTTTTTCCTTTTCTTTGCTAGATTTCAAGCTTAATTTTCCTTCATCAACAGAGTTCACCCTTTTCCTCGATCTTCTACGTGCAACCTTACCAGGAACTTCACTAGGGAGCAGCAGTAGTTTAAATCTCTCATTTTCTAGGTTAATCCATTCCTCATCGCGATCATCATACTTAACATGATGAAGCTTTTTTCCTTTGTCATAGTCATCAACCAGGCCATAATACCAACACTGGTCCAATGGCCAAAAAACTTTGATTCTCCGCTTCAAAACCCAAAATCCATCCAAGTCTCCAGAGAAAATTTCATAATAGTGCCGCCTTTTCCTTGAGTGGCCCTTCTCCCTGTTATGCGTCCTTGGACGTAATGCTCTACCAGCAGCATCAAGCAATGAAGAATCATGACTGCCAGCACTCTGCCCAGAAGATAACAAAAAAGACAACCCATTCGGTGACACAATGGATTTTCCATTTGAAGAAAACCCAGTACAACTAGGATCGAATCGCGAAGATAGCATCATAGCTGCATTCTCTTCAAGATTCTCCTCATCTTCCGGCATATTGTCACATACCTTTCCAGAAGTATCAATCAGAATATCAGCCTCCTTTGCAACACTTATTTTATCCTGGGAAAAATCCTTCCTTTTACTTACCTTAGCAGAAGCATCAACCAAAGGCTCAGCCTCCTTTCCAACACTTCTATCACGGGCAGAATCCTTTATGTTACTTACATGCTCAGCCTCCTTTGCAACACTTTTTTTATGCCGGACAGAATCCTTCCTTTTACTGTTATTCCTCCTTGACTCCTTCAAAGAGGAGTTGCTATTATTTAACACAGAATGGCTGGCACCCTCATTTTCCTCCTTCAAACACTGACCCGAGTTTGAATTGGTAACTCCATTTGGTTTCTTCAACAAGGACTGACCATTGTTTAGGACTGAATAACAAGCATGGCCACCCTCCTTCAAATGCCGATTCGAATTTGACTTGCTTCTTCTTTTTTCCTTCTTCAAAGAGGACTCACCATGGTTTACAACTGAGCGAACAGCACACTCACCCTCCTGCAAATGCCTAGCTGAATGCAACTCACCATTCCAATTTTCCTTAAAATCATCGGAGTCCTTGCGTTTAAACTTCGAAGGCTCAAACAGTTCACCCAAATCCTTTGAAGACTCAACCCGAGGATCTGAATCCCGAGAAGAGTTGTCCCTGGTGCCTGAATCATCGCCAGTTACCTTTGCTGCTTGATCAATAATACTTGCTTTACTACAAGAGTGTTCTGGTGGCTTCAACACCTGATCAACCTCAACCTTTTTACGTCCAACAAAACCACGTTTACGCTTTGGGATTCTAACACCACTATTATCCAAACTAAACGAAATTCCATTAAAACCACTACAACTATTATGACACTTCAAGTCCTTCAAATCAACCGAACCCGAACTCACAACACAATTATACACCCCATCCACACTCCTTTTGCTATTATCAATATTTTTAAGCCTACTGATAGACACCGTTTTGCTACTCTTCTTCCTCTTATTGCTCTTCTCATCATCACCATCCTCTTTACTAATTTTTCTCTTTACATCCTTGTGCTGAGACTCCATTGAAGTCCCTGACTTATAAAGACTCTTAAGATCCAGAGATCTCGCTTTCTTAGGAATTGCCGTTCCATCTGAATTTCCTACTCTATTTTCCATGGACAATCTCTCAATCCAAACACCAAAACCCAAAACCCCCAATTTTCATATTCCATTGTACATTTTTCAGATCTGTATCATAAAAAACGCCACAAAAATTACAAACAAAAACTTAAAAATAGCTAAAAACACCAGTAACTAAACGATCAAACCCTAACACTGGCATGCTAGAATCATTTCATGAGCGTAATTGCAACAAATGACAAGGTTAGAGAAAATCGTACTCATACCTGAATCAACATGCCATGAATTGTTAATTTCTCGAACCAATTTTGGAGATCACGTGCAGAAAACATGCGTTAGGGTTCGAATCCGATGATTTTAATCGAAGCCCTAATAGATTTGTTGATTTTAGAAATTAATTTGGTGTTAATTTTGAAAAAGAAAAAAAATTACCGTGAGAGATGGAAGGGAGCTAGGGTTTCTTTCCGTTTCACGAGAGTAAGGGTTTAGATCGAAAATAACAAAAATAAAATACAATACAATAAAATCGAAAATAGAATGAAAATATGTTGAGCGATTGCATTAGCTACGTGGCAGGATGTGTATCATCTGATATGGAAAGTGCGGTTGAGATTTTATTATGATGATATAAAAGACTTAAGAATAATAAATGTTGATCGACAATTTCGGGTGATATGAGGGGAATATTGACGACCAGGATTCAACTTCTCGAAACGTGGAGGGTGGAGATTTAAATTTTATTTGGGAGTTGAGTGGCAGTTAAGGGTTCTCAAATTTGCAAAAACAGTAATTGACTGGGAAAATAAAGGGTTCTAATTTTAACTTTCCCCTTTCGTTTCACAAAAATACCCCCATTTCTTCACAAAATATCGGAAACGCCATCGGGCTTTTGAGTTTGCAGGCGCCATGAAGAGCTTGCAAAGGGATCTCGCTTGAGTAGAGGAGTGATTAACACTCGCTTTATAAGACACGTGGTATTCATGTCTTCTTCAAAGGGCGAGTTAGCTGTACCCGCGAGTAGAGGCAAATATTACCATCGGTGCTGGGAAACGGACCGTAACCGTATTCGGTGACGTGGTCAAAGCGGGAAAACAAAAAGAATTGATACGAACACTGTGCGATTCAGAAATTGAATTGCAATGCCCAAAAGCGTGACTCCACGTTGACACTTGACAACAATAATCACATGAAGTTTTTTATTTTAATTTTAAACGGCAAAATTTTTAATATATTGAGTTAGTTGAAAGTTTCCCTTAGGCCATCTTTCTCCCTATCTTTCGGCATTTGGCATGGAACGCGCATTTAAAAAAAAAAAAAAAATACTTTGTTCACATAAAATTCTTGATATAAATGCATTGAATCGTAAATAAAAAAGTTTCTAATTTTTGTTTATTTTTAATTCTTTTCCACATAGTAGTAGATTTATTAGTATTTCCAACGCTCGATCGATATTGCTGAATAATTAAAATATTATCAAAAGTCTCTTTAAATTTTATTATTTAAATATTTATTTACTTATTCATATGATAAATAAAAGAGTAAAAATAAATAAATAAATAAAAGAGTAAAAAAAATTAAACTCTCCTCAAACATACTCTTCAAATAAAATAATTTAATATTATTTTAATTCAATCTTTTCATTTATCAAAATTAGTTACTCTCCATTTTATCACTCCAACTATTTTTGTCAAATCTTTGTTGCCAAGTATTTTGTGTTGATTTTAAAAGTCATTATTATTATTACTACGACGATGACAACAGTAATGTTTTAAATATGTTTATTTTTTAACAATTCTGTTGATATGCTCTTAATATATGTTTTTCCATTATGTTTGTTCAACTTAATTTAATGCACACTAATTAAAATACAACTAGTAATTAATAAATTAAACATATAATATTAATTATAAAATTGCTCGAACACACACACCAATTTGAAGAAAACACGTGTTACCGTAAGATGTGTGTGGATTTAATAATATTTAATAGGGTAAAAAATATTGTTATATGGTCATTATTTTTTTTGAAAAGAAAAATAACTAATAATTATAGTTATTTTCTCTTACTAATAAAAAATAATAAAATATTAATCAAGGAGTGTGAAACTCAATCAACTATATTGAAGAGTGAGAAACATATTTTATTTGAAGAATTCTAATTAAAGTGTTTTTTAAAATATTTAATGCTGATGTGACTCTTCAAATAAAATATAAAATCTTACTTCAAGAGATTTTTGGTAACACTCTTTACATTGAGTAATAACACTTGCAAATAGTATCCATTTTTTTTTACCAAGTATTAATGTGATATTTAATAGGTTATGATACTACTTAAAGTGAAACTTTATCGACATGCACTTTTCTAATTGATACAGTTTTAGCAAGCTATCGTATTTTAATTTGTTTTCGTATAAAAATAACAATGTCATTTTAACTTAATTTTGTAGATAAATCTTTTAAGACAAAGTTTAAATGTTTTTGTTTAGACAAGTTTAGATAAAATTTCTTACACTTAACATCATCAAATATTTTCTCTAAAAAAAATTATCACATATCATAATTATTGGATTGCAAACACAAGAAATGTACTATATTTATATGCATTTATTAAATTGTATATAAATGTACATGGGTAATAATAATAATAGAACATTATCAAAATTTAGTCTAACCTATGAAACTTCAAATGAAATCAAACTAAATGAGAAACACGAAAACGTGAGAAAATACAAGATGGCGTATCATAAACAAATTGAAATATAGTACAGGGATATCGGTGGCAAAAACACTAAAACGACAACAGAGCCTTGCGTTTTCAGTTTTCGGACTGATGTACAAGCTTGTCAATTGTTCGTTTCAACCTACAGCAGCTTCCTGACACTCCTTTTGCCTTCTTTCAATTTTCATCTCCTCTGAATCCAAACCCTTTACGTAACAAATATTCTTCAATTTCGCATCTAAATTCTGCACACAGTATCATTCGAATTTCGGAAAAGCTTTCAGTTCCGCTAATATCATCACTGATCTGGATCCAGATCCAGTGATCCACTGCATCTGTTCGTACAATAACTCGATTTCGCAGCCACAGACTTCCAGATCTCACATTTCGTCTCAATTCGCCGCAACTCAGAGGTGAATCGAACTCTTTATTTTGTCGAATTACGAAATCGATAGTAAGTGACGTCGTTTTTTCAAGAAATGATTTTGTTTCTTAGTTAATTTGGTTTCGGTGGATTTAGGTATTGTGAAAATAGAATTTTGAAAGGCGGAGTGTTGAGAAATGCCAGTGAAAGCAGCACAGACGTCGTTTAGGGATCGGACTTGTGAGTTTCAGAGTGTAGCAGAGAGGCTAAGGAAGACAGTCTCATCGCAGAATGGGCCCAGCAGCAGTTCCAAAGCTGATGAGCAACGATCTGCTGTGGCACTTCAGTCTGAGTTCAACCGAAGGGCTTCTAAGATAGGGTTGGGGATACACCACACGTCGCAGAAGCTCGCGAAGCTAGCCAAATGTAAGCATTGGAAATTTAGTCATTGTTGTGTGTATTTGATTTAGACTGCTCCCCGCAAATTATTTGAAGACGATGAAGTAGTTTATGTTTGATAGTCAATAGTTGACTTGATGATAATTCTTGGAGATTGGTCTGTTTTTCAGTTGATTGATATTGGGATTATAAGCTATTAATACTTATTTACCATCACGGTAGGAAGGAGTTACTGCTGCTATCATGAATGATATATGTGTATTTTACTGGATGGACGAAAAAGTAAAAGAATAAATGAGTTTATGGAGACTGTATTTGAAACAACACAGGTAATGATGGTAACAATGTTGCTTGGAGAACCATCCTCCTTGGTTGCCTGGACTCGTACTAAAATGTGTATTATATATGCATCGTTAGGCTGGTTTGTTTATTATTTGCTTTTAGGAAACCATGGCATGTAATTGTCACTTGAGTTAAACTGACGCAAACCCTTGTATGCTTGTCTCTGATATATTTTTGCATTGAGTAAAGCAATCAGAAGTTTTATTTGATTTGATCCAGTGGCAAAGAGGACTTCAGTTTTTGATGACCCCACTATGGAAATTCAAGAATTGACAGCTGTCATCAAGCAGGATATTACTGCACTGAACTCTGCTGTGGTGGACCTTCAACTCGTCAGCAACTCTAGAAATGATGGTATCTCCAGTGACACTACTAGTCATTCAACTACAGTTGTAGATGACCTGAAGAATCGTCTGATGAGTGCCACAAAAGAGTTTAAAGAAGTCCTTACCATGCGAACAGAGGTAAGAGCATACTGCTAATCATCTTGTTTATAGTTTTTACCTAACTACATTAACCATATCTTCTAAAAATCTTTGATTGTTTGATTAATTGTTCAAAGGCTAATGTTACATTATTGGCTTTGTGTAGAATTTGAAGGTTCATGAGAGCAGAAGACAATTGTTTTCTTCCACTGCTTCTAAGGATTCTGTGAATCCTTTTGTTCGTCAGCGTCCTCTGGCTACCAGGTCGGCTGCTGCTAGTACTTCAAGCTCCCCTCCTCCATGGTCTAATGGGTCACCATCTTCCTCTCAGTTGTTTCCCAGGTAGTAGCTTGATGTTACCTCTGTTGCGGGAAGCATGTCTTTGACATATAAAACTTAATCATAATTTCTATTTAGAATCTTTAAAAAATTTTTTGTGGAAGTCAATGTAACTGTGACTACAATTGCATTGTTATGTAATAGTTGTCATTTTTTTGGCCCTTCTAAAATTTCCTTTGACTGTCACAACCAGCTCCATTATTTTTTTTATAGAAACATCCTGGCTCTTCTTCTTTTTTATGGTTGGGGATTGTGATGGCGAAGAATATTTCCGAAGCTATTAATTATCACGCAGCTAGTTTTTTCCCCAAATTCTTGCTACGTGAAGACTTGTTCTCAAAGTTTCTTGTTGGAGTTAACTTCTCTTGTTACCTGATGTTGGTCTTGCTGTTTGCAGCATGTATGATTCTAAAGCGTTCCTCAGTCTTGTTGGTCACAACTAATGTAATTGCAACTTCTAGCCTGATTCCTCATTTTAATTTTACAGGAAGCAGGATGGGGAGAGTCAGCCATTATTGCAGCAGCAACAGCACCATCAGCAACAACAGCAACAGCAGATGGTTCCATTGCAAGACAGTTACATGCAGAGCAGAGCTGAAGCTCTTCAGAATGTAGAGTCTACCATCCATGAGTTGGGCAACATCTTCAACCAGCTTGCGACCCTGGTCTCTCAGCAAGGGGAGATTGCTATCAGGTATTATTTATTTTCTAGAAATAACTCGGTTGCTCTTTGCCAAACAATGCTTTATTCTGATCTTCACATGCCTTGTAGATTATAGTTTTAAGTAGTACTTTGTATTCTAGGTTTAATATGTACCATGTATTATGTATATACAGCCATTAACAGATTGAATCTAATTTAATTTCCCAACTCGTGACTGAAGTTCAATTTATTAGTTTAAGATGGCTGAGAAAAGCTTAGGTAAGGCTTCTCACACAGATCTGGTAATGCGAATTTAGACATAGTCAACTGAGTGTAGAGACAAATATAGTATTTCAAGATTTTTTTGTGGAATAAGATGGGTAGCATATTTTTTTGTGGTTAAAATTTTCACTGACAGCTTTAGGTAGTTGCTGCATAAATTTGAAATTAATGGGTGCCTCTATTATGTTAATGTGAAATGATATCGTCGACTGGAGGGCATGATCATTTCCATTAATTGTCTTATAAGTTTTGAAAAATTTAGTCAACTCATAACAATATGTTGAAGCATTTTCAACCAATGCTCTCTTGCATCAACTGAAAGGATTCTACTTTGATGTGAGACAGTTGCTTGCATATATGTTCTGCATGTGAACAATTTTTGTGATTGATGAGTGAAATGTATGTTGCAGGATTGATGAGAACATGGATGACACCATGGCAAATGTAGAGGGGGCACAGGGAGCTTTGCTCAAGTACCTCAACAGTATATCGTCAAATAGGTGGCTAATGATCAAGATATTCTTTGTATTGATTTTTTTCCTTATGATTTTCCTATTCTTTGTGGCCTAGTCAATACAGAGAAACACCTAATTTAAAAGAAAGAACTTTGCTGCTCGTTTTCACTAGTACGGAGCCATTCCCATTCTTTACATATTCTTTTCTTTGTTCCGGTTAATTCAACAATTTGCTCGTGGAGAGGTATGATTATTACTCGATTTGCTTTTGTAATATGTGTGGATAAATGTAACTGTACATGATGTTTAAAAAATGAGAATTGCAAGAACTTTTTAATTGTTTTCTGTAGCAGATACTATATATTTCAGTGCATTTACACTACTGCCCATGAGTATTTGTCACATGCAACTCCAGCAACTTGTGTTTATTCAACTTCTCATTGGAATCGATTTTGGAAATCGGGTGATGCATAAGAATTTGAAAAGCCCCTATGCTCGTATTTGATTGTTGGCAGAAGAATTTTAATTGTAGTCGTGAACATGTATATATAATTTCTGAGAGCAGAGATAGATAAATCGGAGCCGCGGGTAACAATTTACAGTTATAAATTTTTATATAAATTTATCTTATATAAATTGATATAATATTAATTTATTAGTTAAATAAAAATATAAAATAATAAAAATAAATTATATAAGTTAAGAAATAAAGATATTTAATTTAATTAATTTTATTATATCATATTAATTTATATAAAATAAATTTATATAAGAATTTATGACAGTATCGTTACTCTAATTTCTTTTACTGGCACCGTCCAGCCGAAAATATTTTGTTGGGTGGTAAACTAAGAAGTCCAAAACATTCTGGGAAATTTATTAAAATGGTAAAAACTAAGGGCAAATTTAACAATAATGCGAATATTGATAGATAGTTGTCACATTCTACAAGGGCAATTACTCCGTTGGTCGGATAACTTGGAAGTAATGAGGACAGGGAGACACACGGAGAGCAGAGTGTGAGACAGAACATGAGGGGAGAAAAAAAAATGATCGATCTTAATTTTATTATTTAGTTTGACATTGTATTTTTTTTCTTAATTTTCTTTTTTTAAATTCTTTTTTAATTCTTTTTTTAATTTTTCTTTTAATTTCTTTAAATTAAACATGTTACTAAGGTATCATTATCTTGAAGATCCAATAGTAAAGGGGCATGCTATTTGAATCTAATTAACTATTCATTAAACTCATTTATTAAATAAACTAATTCTTAAAATTTAAAAATTTAAATTTTATTCTATTAATCCACTTAAATATGTAATATAACCTCACTAAAAAAATTTATTATTAAAATAGTATTTTTACTATGGAGACTCACCAAAACTCATATAGAGATATAAAACTCTTAATTAAATGTTGTTGTTATAGCTTAAATAGATCACTTATTTATTTATTGTTTCATTCGATAAAAAATTTTAACATCATCAATGCAAATCTTCCCCTTAGTTTCAATTTATGAATAAAAAAATCAAATATCAAATTAATTGCACTCCATAATTTTTAGGCTCTTATTTTTTTTGTTTTCTTATTCTGCTTCCTTTTCACCTCCTTTAATCTCAGACTTTAATTTAATTGTCAAGCAAAGGGAATAAGGGAAGCTTTTAACCAACATGAAACTATGGATAGATAGTAATAACGACACAAAAGAAATTGTATAAAAAAGCTGAAAAAAATGCAGTAATAAATTGTTGGTTTTTATTTTCTTTTTCTTATATGAAGCTTGACCATTAAAGAATCTGAAAAGAAAAGTTTCACTGGCAACAAAATTTCAAGTAGCAGATGGTTTTAAAGTTTTAAGAAGGGGTGTAGAGAATAAAACTCTTTATCATTTAATTTCTTTTAGTATGTCCATGCTAGTAATTTGCATGATAAATATTTTATTAATTAAAAGAAATTATTAAAAAGTGGATTTCTTAAGTATTTTTATGAGTTGAAATGGTATGCAGTAAATAAGCTATTTCTGAAAATTGACCGTAATCTTGGACAATTTTACCGTTTTAGGTGGCGTTTATTTTTTAACTTAATAACTTAAAGTGACTTAACTTAATTGATTAAGTTAATTAAAGGTGTTTATTTTTATAATTTAATGAGACTTTTTAGATAATTTTAACTTAATAAAATAAGCTATTTTTTTTTGGATTTTTACTTAATGGATAAATTTGAATTAAGTTAATTACTTATTAATGTAAAAAAATTCATATTTTATAATTTATTTTTTATGTCCATCCCAAAACTCACCAATAGACATTTACCACATATAAAAATATCCATATTTTTTATTTCTTATATTATATACGATAAAATTTAAAATTTATAGTATTTTATATATTAAAATTTCAAAATAATTATGTATTCACTGGAATATAGTTTTACTTATAAATATTAAAATATGGTATTTAATATATTATTTATTGACATTCAAATTTAATAAGGATACAAATATAAAATTACATATTTTTAACTTTTTCAGTTGAAAAAATAAATAACTTAATATTTATTTTTTAAAATTTAAATAAAAAATAAATATATTATTTAAATTTAAATATTTAAATTTATTTAAAATTTAAAATATAAAATAATTTAAATCTATTTAAATTTCAGAAAAAAAAAAAATACCATAATACGCATTTCCGATTAAAAAGTGAAGTCATAATCTTGTTTAATTTGATAGTCCTTTCTTTTAATTCTATGCCGCGTAATCTGATTGTAATAATGGACTCGTAGATGCGGAAACTCTATACATTATCTATCATCAATCACATCGGTGAAATGTTATGTTTCCGAGTCTTAAAGAGGTGTTCAAATGTTGACCAACCAGGTGTCGTACCACTATTACGTTTGATTTCCTTCTGTTAAAAAAAACAAAATAATAATATATATAAAAAATCCCCTGGCGATTTTGTTTGATTACGTGAACTCGACACTCAAAACGACAACGTTTCCTCCTAATTTCATTCCGTAGCACTGGTCCCTGCAATGTAATTTTGGAAAACTATCGACACCTAATCTGCAATACTAACAAAATAAAGGGACTGTTTAGTTACAAACCACGTTCACCATATAAATATCAACCTTTCGTGTTCCTTCCTCCCATTACGTTATCTCTCAATACGAAAGCCCTACTAGTACATTCATCACAACAGCAACCGCTGCATCTGCAAAGCGGCCGTGTCGTAAAGCTCTCCTCTGTCGTTTCAAACCCTAATTTTCTCTCTCTAGAACTCTCTTTACGTCCTCTCTCTCTCTCGCTCTCTACAATCAATCTCGCTTGCCTTTCAGGACAATCATTTAGGAGTTATTATCTACAATCGCGACCCCTTTCATCGCATTTCGTACAAATTTAGTTTTCGGCTTGTTTGTTAGTTATTTTCTTCAATCGTAATTTGTCGACATCCAGATTTGAATAAAATCAATAAATTTTTGCGGCAAATTACAATTCAATCCTTTATATTTTAACAATTAGTATATTTTCCCCCAATTCTGGACTCTTTGATCATTTACACCCCTAGATCGAAATTTATAGGGAGAACAAAATGGTCGGTGGTGGAAGGAGAGACGATGGATCGCTGGTGATCAACAACACGAACGTGTTTGCTGCTTTGGAGACTCTAAGGAAGAAGAAGAAGTCCGATAAAGAGAAAGGGTCATCGAAAAGCAAAGGTTCCTCGAAATCGCAGCAGCAGAACAAACAGACCGAGGAGCCAAAGGTGTTCTGGGCCCCTTCGCCGTTGAAAGTGAAGTCGTGGGCTGACGTCGATGATGATGATGATGATGATTACTACGCCACCACGGCTCCTCCCCCGGTCGCATGGGGATCGTCTGACGCGCCGGCGCCGAGCCAAGAGGAGGAGGAGAAGCCCGCCAACGTCGAGGTGAGATACTACGTCGTTTAAATTTCTCGTGTATTTTTATGTATCTATAGATTACTTAGTTTGGATAAAATCTTAAGAGAAACAGTGAAAACAACTCCTTTTATTATATTTTGATTTTGAGGGTTGGGGGCTGTGACACGTCTAATGTGTGGTTGATTTTGACGGCGATTCTTGTTTTGATGATGTACATATTTTGATGACTTATTCACACTGGGTGAAATTAGTTTAGGATGGTAATTATTATTGTTATTGTTATTATTATTATTGTTTGTTGAGGGTCAGTTCTATTATAACATTAGTACATATCCTCTTAGCCTATTTGATTTATTTTTATGCATATTAGTTTAATTATACTTATTCAATATACTTGTTTGATATATTAAACTTCTAGAAGTTTAGTGAAAATCATTTGAAGTTCTGTTTAAATACCCTGTTGGATAATCACTTTTCAGTTATTTCTTAGGTAGTTATGAATGATCCCATTTCTTTTTGTTTTTTTTTTTTTTTACTTTCTCTTCTTTACATAAACAAGTTCATTTGGTCTCTGCAAGCCATTTCTATCCTAGACGGTGCCATTTATATTATGTCAATTAACTTGGTACTTGCTGTGTGGCGGGGTGCAAGCAACGCGTCTATGTAGCTAACCTTGGACTTGCTGAATTTGGAATCATTCATTTATATTTCCTTCTTCAGTATCTTTTCATGAGACTGTTGTACTATAGTGCTGGATATTTCAAATATATTTGGTTTTTTCATTGGTCAGGTAGAAACCTGGATGTTAGAAGTGTTTGGTCATTGTGGGAGAAGATGGCAATTGTGTGATTGAATGTTCTCCCTATGTTTGCACTGCGCTATCACTTTTATGCTAATATTTTTCACAGATTTATGATCGGTGATCACACAACTTTGTATGTTGTAGTGTGTTATAGCAATTTGAGTGCCTTAAATAGTAGTTTTATACGTTTGGACATGTAAGTCCTACATGGTGGCTTGACCATTGGCTATTTGGGATTTACAGGAGAGTGAAAGTGAAGAAGATATCCTAGATGAAGGGGATGACGAGGTAGAGGAAGAGCATGATCGTGAACCTGAGGTCCCAGTGCACCATGAGCCTGTGGTGAAGCCTCCTGAAGTTTCTGTAGTACCTAAGGAGTCAGAAAGGCAACTCTCGAAGAAGGAGAGGAAGAAGAAAGAACTGGCGGAGCTTGAGGCTCTTCTAGCTGATTTTGGGGTTGCCCCAAAAGAGGGAAGTAATAGCCAAAATGAATCACATGGTAAATAGACTGTTTTGAATGCTACTTTTTTTTTTTTTGAAGGTCTCTAATTCTCAAGTCAAGAATTATGTCTGTAGCACATGGAAAAGTGGTTTATATTGTTTGCTTGCAGTAAATTTCCTTCAGTCATTTGTTAAAATATGCATTAATATCCTTCAGTCATTTTGTTAAAATATGTGTTCTTTAACATTCTTTATTGAAATATCTCTGACATACTTTTTCTCTCCTTTTGGATCATCGGGAAATACCCCCCGGGGGTGGGGAGCTGAATCCTTTCCTCTCTCACTCGTCTCTCTCTTTAATGCAGATACGCACACATGCATGTGCTTTAACACTCATGCATGCTACAAGCACTAACTAATGATTTGTGGACCAACTTCCTTTTCTATTCATTTTCTAAAAATGAATTATTTTAATGTGCAGATGTTGCACAAGACAAGAAAGATGCAGAGCCAAATGGAGAGGAAGAAAGGAAGGAAAATGCACCTGGCGAATCTAAAAGTGCTAAGAAGAAGAAAAAGAAGGATAAATCTTCCAAAGATGTGAAGGAATCCCATGAGCAGCCTAATAATTCGGATGCCACTAATGATCCAGATAATGCTGGTGGATCTGAACACGCAGATGATGATGCATCTGCTGTTGATGTGAAAGGACGGTTAAAGAAGTTGGCTTCTTCTAAGAAGAAGAAGTCTAGTAAAGAGATGGATGCTGCTGCAAAAGCAGCTGCCCAAGAGGCTGCTGCAAGAAATGCAAGGCTTGCTGCAGCTAAGAAAAAAGAGAAGAACCATTATAACCAGCAGCCAGTGCGGTAAAAGCCTCATGTCGTTTGGCAGATATATGAACATGTTATTCTTCTTGTTCATATATATAACAGTGCAAAATAAGTGATGGACTTTTGGCTCTGGTATTGTTAAACATGACATTTTAGCTGTATTGCCGTGGACTAGGGGTAGTTACCTGTTGGCATTGTGGGTCTTATTGTTCTTCTGTTATAGTGGAACACATTGTTTTGGCAGTTTTGTTTATGAAAATCATTGCTTGACAGTACTTGTCGATTATATAATTGTACCCATCTGGCTCTTATTTCTGGTTATTTCCTTTGGAATAGACGGTCAAAACAAGTTAAAATCTGGTGATGTTATAGACTTTAGTTTGGTATATGTTATTATTTAATTGTTCTAAGTCAGGCAATTGTTGTTTTCATTTTAATTGAACTCTTGAAAATCACTCGGGCGTGCCGTTTCTTCAACTATGTAGGCGTCTTTGCGAGATTTGATGAGTGATGTTGAAAGGCACAACATCTTTGGAGGGGGGGCCAAAAGGGTAACAAAAAAAATTCCAATCTTTTATGATACAATCTGAAGTTGATGTCACATCCGACTTCAGTTAACTGATTTTGTTCACTTCTGCTTTTGTACAAAAAGAGGATAAACCTATGAACAAGCTCATTCATTTCTGAGCAAAGAATAATAATAGCATGTCTACATCTAGCTATTTCTCTTACACTCCTTTTCCTTATCTTATTTCTTTGAATTTCTTCTAAGTACACCAGAATATTTAAGAGATTACGTTGAAGAAGCTTAGTCCTGTGATGTTGCAGAATACTCAAAAAGGAGGCGTTTGGAAGGTGCAGATTGTAGGAGCACTCTCAGGCGGCTTGTAAGCTGATAGATCAATGTCCATTGCATAGCCATCTCCGAGTCTTTCATCTGCCTAACAATAGAGGCCTAAGAAGAAGAGAAAAGTTGCTTTAGCTGATAATAATCAAATTAAAATGCTAATATTTTAACAACTTCATATCTAAAATGTAGAAAGGCCCTATAAAATTAATTGGGTTCTTTTTTCCATCGCCCTAGGTATTTTCTTTTTTCTTTTTCTTAGTTAATACCAAGTTATCTAAAAACTGAGAAGCTCCAACAAACGAAGAACAAAAGATATCGATGAGATTAGAGCATGATAAAAAGTAGAAATTTAGATGACCTGGAGACGTTTCCCAAGCTGAACTTCAACTTCTGTACCAAATGAAATATTATTGGCCAGAGATTTAAGAGGATCAACAGTCGGATCAACAGAGAGCAAACTAGGTATCTGCGGGGCATACACCAGCCTCCACCTAGCCTGACCAAACTCTCCCTTTCCTTCTATTCTTGGCATCAGTGTTTCAAGTGTTGCTGTTGCAAGCTTTTTGAATGCAAGTTGGCCATCACCTTCTAGTATGGATTCTGCCAATTGGCTCTCAAGGACTCTTGCAGCCTGCGCAATTAGGAAAAATAAGATATTGTCCAGTAACTCAAATGTAAAAAACAAATACATTTTATCTGAATCTTGCAATTGTAAAGACAACTTAAAAAATGCAGATCAAAATGTGGGGAGAATTCTACCAAGCCAAGACACACAGTAGTGTCAGAGATTGCTATGAGATTAAACTTCATGTAAGTGAATATTCATCCAATCCCAGTCCAATATATACCCTTTCAGCATATGGAGATCATTATATGACAGGCCAAAGAAATTATTATATACATGGATAACTAGTCTTGGCCGAGAAAACTCTCATCCATCAGTTCAGGTACAATAAAAGGACACTGAAGAATGATCCCTGACCACGATATTCAATGTTCTGTACCTCTGTAGGTGAGAGGACATCTTGTTCCATGGAACGTGTTGACGTAACTACAATCTTGTCCTGCCAATTGCTGCCTCGACTTTGAATCCTGAATTGCCACTCTGATCCTACCAAAGCTAAGTCTAGCATTGGGTCCAGTCCATGCTCGGGCTCAAATTTGGCTATATTTAGATGCTCTCGCTTGAGCCTCACCTAAACTCAAAAAGAGTAATTTCAGAACATTTGATAAAAACTACCAGCCAACCTAAATGTTGCAGTTTTTTTAAATGATTAATTACATAACACTAAACAAGGAAAAGAAAAGACACTCACTTGAGTTGCAACAAGATTCACATCACCATTCTCAAAAGTTAGAATGCCTTGGGGCTTTATCAACTTGGGATGTGAAGGACCATTTAACTCAATCTCTCCACTGACAGCAAAATTAAGAATCAAAGGATAAACTATCCTCAATTCTGGCCCTAAAACAAGCTTCAAATCACTTAGCCTGATATCTACATTAGGCTTAACATTAACTTGCTCCATCTCGTTTTCATCTGCAGCTGATTTAACTGCAAATAAGCAAAATCAAGAGAATAAAAATAACAATAGGGGTAAACATTTTATATTTTTGTAACTGAAATTTCATTTAAAAATATCATAAGATTCTTAATGATGTGAGAACAATACTCCAGAAAGAGAGGTCATTCAAATATTTTCTAACCAGTCAAGAACTATAATTAGCATGTGTGTTAATTTGTACACTCAAAATATACCAACCCGGTGGTAGAATGGCACTTGGTATATAAACACTTCAAGTTCAGTGCCTTTACCAAAGAAAAGTACAAAGAATAAAAATGGTTGTCACCAACAATACCCCACCCCACCCATGAAAATGATTGTTCAAAGAAATTCCTCCTAAAAAGTTCAAAATTTTAACTTCCTTTGGAATGTCTTACTGGAAGATCATGAGGGAAAGCGAATCACGGTGACTGTTAAATATTACCTGATGGTCGAGGAAATTTGGTCATTGAAGCAGCAGGTTCAGAGCTAAAAAACCGTGAAACATATCGAGAAGCAACTGCACGATTGATTCCACCACCTGGAAGCCTGGACTGATTTGCCTCCAATCTGTTGAAAGGAGCAGTTCCACTACCCTTATCATGAGGTAGATATGCTTCACCGTGGCTCAATTTAATATTCCCCGAAATGGTTGGTTGCAGAATAGAGCCAGTTATTTGCATCTGAGTATCGACCTGGCCACTGATTTTGGCAAGACATTAAGTTATGGTCAGTATGTAAACATATTAGGATACACAATTATGACAACTAACAGAAAATGAATTATAAGCATGCAAAAGTAGTTCAAAGTGTAAAATATGTCTATCATCATCTTTCAGTGAAGTAGTGATTAGAAAGCAAGAACCATCATGCATTCAGGAACTCAATCATTGAAGAAAGAGATTAATGGATGCACCAAGCAAAGATACCAGTACCACAAGCAAATTAGTGATGCCAAAGTGCAAGGATATATGGTTGTTAAAGATGCTGTCTTAGAAATAAGCACCTTAATATATTCTTCGCCCGTACTTCCAGAACTTCACACTTCAAATCAATTTTATCACCAAGTGATGCTTCATTTGTTCTCAGGGGCAGATTGCCTTTTATGAACAGCTTGCCCCTTCTGCTTACCCTGCTTTCCAGTGAAGTGATACATAACCTATTTGATTTCACATGTACAGTGCCTCCAAAATTTGTGAGTGGTTTCCGAAGTACTGGTGAAGATATAGATGCTCTATGGAATGACGCAGATCCATCAAGGACAGGTTGCTCAACTGTACCTCTGACCTATTTATTAGAAACAAATCACAAGACTTAGACAGTAAATATCAAATCTTTCCAGATCATACTTGTTTATTTAACCACAAGTACAATGCATCTAAGTCGATAAATTGGCCTATTAAGAAACTATATAACGCACCTGAAGCATAATATCAGCATTGCCCTGAAGCCACTTGGCATAAGGAGATAAAGCTGTCAGCAGCATCATGCCCCCATCCTTTATATCAGCATCAACTCTCACTTCACCAACATCTAAAATGTTCCAGTTCAAACCTTTAAGGCTTTCTGCTAATTGAGTATCCCAACCTTCTTCAGTTCTATCTCGAAGATTTATCTTCTCACCAGTTACATCAGTAGACCCTCTATTCCTTTCCTTCACCCAACCAGGAACCCAAGCTGCTCCACTTTTATCTGTTTCCACATCTTCTTCCTCTGACGTACTATTTTGGACCAAACTGACAGGAACACTTCCTTGTATATGTACATGGCCATTTTCGATGATTGGTTCAAATTTTGCATTAAACAGAAAACGACTGGTTGATGTTAATGAAGCAACTATTTCAGCTCGTCCAAGATCAATGCCACCAATGGCACCATCCAGGAGCCTTACCTGAACATCACACTCTGGTTTTGCAAGATTACCTCTTAGATCTCCTTCCATGTGCAATATACCCCTAATTGGTGCTAACAATTGTCGCAAAGAATGAATGGCATCAGTAGCTGAAGATTCAATGACCTGAACAACAGTAGGGACTAGACTGACAGGAAAATTTAGAACAGCAAAATGAAGATTGGATTTCGGCCCCAGCAGTGTCCCATCAGCATGGATCGTGGCATTATCTTTTTGGATAAACATTTTCTCAAGGCGCAGACCATCATCATTGCTGTACGCGCCAACAGCCAGAACACGCTGAGTTCTGTAAGTTCCCCACTCCCAATCCTCTCCATGAAAGTCAAATTCTGCCTGATACACACATGCAAGAAGGGGGAAAAAGATACTGTTACAGACAGACGCAGAGAAGAAAATTCATGAAAGATCATTGGCCGTGCAGTAATGAAGGACGCTCCCCCCCCCCCCCCCCCACCCGGGAAAAAAGAAAAACACCAAAAAAAATTCAGAAAGGGAAAAATATTAAAGTAAAACCCTGAAGATCAGTTTACAGAAATTCAGCAGTCGCGCATGGCAAAGCAACAATAAACTAGAATCTAATAACTCAACAATGACTGAAATATAAATACCATAGTATCCCCATTGCCTCCACCACTTGCATCAAGAGAGCCACGCCAGCGGCCTTTGAATTCAGCTAAACCCGGAAGACTCAAGTCTTCAAGAATAACTTCATTTGACGAAGCATAATGCTTCTGTACAACCTGAATTTTTATAAAGCTGTTAAACTCATATCAACACATAAACCTGAGGTAAAAAGTTCTCTATGCACTCATTATAAACAAAAATTACACGCTACTCAGTCCCATAGGCTTCAAGCTAAAGCATTAAATACTGCAGCTTTTGAAAAGGAAAGGAGTAAAACTCAGTTTAAAATGTTAGTACCTCGAGCAGGTCCTGAAGGTTTTCAGCATATATTCCCACTGACTGCAAACTTTGTATAAAAAGGTCCTGAGACAAGTAAAATGAACAGAGCACAATGAGTGATTTGTAATCGAAATGAAGGATAACAGTATATATGCCAGTAGAAGACATGAAATAAGATGCAAGTACCAAGCTGACATGAGAAAATTACTGTTCAGACTTCACAGGCTTTCATCCCATCATTATTCATTGTCCACATTATCACTATTCATAAAAATCCAACAGTTAAGCAGAATTCAGAATTCAACCTTTGATCTTGAGCGAACAGCAGGATCTGCACTTCGAGAAAGAAGTCTAGCAAGTGGAAGCATCTCAGCAACCTCAGCCCGAGGAACTTCAAGTCGCATTCTCCACCTTCCCATTGAAGATATGACACTACCCAAATGCCCAGTCATAGCCCTTTTAAACAAGCCATCCCTTTCCTTTCCAGAAAAGTTCCGATCACGTGTACCAGGCAAGACATATTCACCTTGAAGCTCATAACGGCTATTGATTTGCTCCAAAATAGTTTTTTCAACAGTGATCTAATGCACACCATAAAGTAACAAACTCAGCCACATTCTTCACAAAGACATTATTCAATGTTACGGACAACATAAAGGGATATTAAAGATCATAATAAACCAGACTAAATATTCCATCATTAACTTTTCAGGCTACATATAGCATTAGTTCTTTATACCAATGCTATCCACTCGTGACCTCATTAAAACACTTGGAACATCAAGGAAAAAAATATTAGGTTGACATCAGTGTCATTACTGCAAAATAATTGTAAATTTTACATTTGTGTATTGAAATTCACAAGTGAAAATAAACTGAGTCAATGATGTACACAAAGGACAAAAGGCTGGTTTTTTGAAATCAGCAACCAGAAAAAGTAGGAAACGTCTCACTGTAGCTAAACAATGAGAATTAAATAGATAAGTGAATAAATCAAGAGATTATGGCTTTGCACATATATTTGAAAAATAATTTTCTGAGAAATTAGTTTCACCCGAATATCAAAATACAGGGTATTCAATCAGATGTATCACCTGGATAGCATGGAATTCAACAATGACAAACAGTGAAAGTTGATAATTGTAAGGGGTCTAGTGTTGGTACTTACAACATCTCCACTCCATCTGACGGCCACATCTAGGGCTTCACCGAGCAAACCACTGAATTTTGGCCGAAGTACAGATAAGAGACCATGACCTCTTCTTTTCTGAAGATTAAGCTGAATCTCTGCCTGATAGAAAACCAACAAGTGATGACTGAGCAAATTTTAAGTGTATACATTGTTAATCATCAATATTCAAGCAGATCAAGTTTCTAAAGATCAGCACAACATCAATTTAACATTGAACACCTTCAACACATAATATGGATCATGAACACTTCAGAGCAAATGACATAATGGTCATAACGCTGAGTAGAATCTTCTATAAGATTTGCAGGAGAAACTGAATGTATCAAACTTTTACAAAGAGAAATCCATTAAAAGGAATAATTGCTTTTTCCAGATACAGATCAATGTGTAGGATTTTCAACTGTTGTAAATAGATAGCTATGCTTCCGTTGTACAATAGAGGCCCTCGTCGTTTGAGCCTTGGAGTCTTTCCATTCTCCTTACCGTTGCCTTCTTAGGGAGGTCAGCCAACTAGGAGAAATGATCTCCCAGACAATCTTTTTCAGGCACAATCTAATTTAATATTAAATTTTGAAACATTGCAGTTGGCTCTTGCTAGCCTGAACAGCTAGATTATCTGTTGGAATGCCAGGAAGGATGCAATTACCAAAATATTTGTCTGCTGAGCTATTTCAAAGGGTATAGCTTAAGCTTCTTTCCTTAACAATTTAACTACCTAATTATTGATACAGAACATCTCCGATTCATATTCATAATTTACAGTCACATTAGAGTGGAATGAGCAAGAGATGCTCTGGAGAGCAGAAAAAAATTGTGGATGCTTATAAACCACTTACGACAAAGAGGGCAATGTCATGAACTACTCATTCATTCAAAATAGATAAAATCAGGAAGGGGGAAGACCAAGGAAGATGGTTGATCCAAATAGGCTTACCCTTTGTATTGTTCCACGAAGTGAAGCCAGCTCCAATTCATCAAGTGGCAAATGGCGTACCTACAACCAGCATATTACAGCAGGCAAGTTAAATAACTCATCTTTCTAAAGATATTCCATTTTAATGGATACAAACACCCGATACACAACAAATCGAGAAAAATTCAAATTTAAACATCCAATGTTTCATGATACCTCCAATGTAATTGACTGCAATGGTCGAAAACAGACATTAGCTTTTAGTTGCCCCTTCTGCAAGGAAAAAGACAACAATTTCTCATTCTTCGAGTTGTCTTCAGAACTAGGCTGCAATGGTCCCACCAGCTCCACTGCCAAACTTTCATCTGGTCTACCTGTGGCATCCATCTGCACCACCACAAATGAGCAAATATTTCAGAATGACTTATCTAGTATTAGAAAAGAAGCAATATTGGGTATGTCCCCACCCTGAGCCTCCATACTTGAATATCTATGTCAACTACCACATACATTAACACATCAGTCTCTATATACATCAGAATCACTAATGTCCCTAACGTAGCTCAGGCAGAGACTTATATATTAAGCAGACATACTACGTCTAATACATAAACATAGTGCTCTTTTCAAGAAAAAGGGTCATACAAAAACACAGTACTCTTTTCAAGAAAAAAGGGTCAAACCAAAATAAGAAAGTCCTTGGGGGTCCTGTAGTTGTATACTTAAACGGATAACATTTATGCGAGAACTTATCATCTTAAGAGGATGGAAGAGTGTAAATTGTCAAGCAAGTTTCAGACAATAAATTTCTTAACAAACAATCTTAAAAAAAAAAAAATTCCAATTCCTTTTGCTACTGGGATAGACATAACCACACAAGACATTGGAATAGCTCACCAAATGAGGTCTTAATACATGGAGGAAATGATTGGTAATATTCTTGGCTCTACCCTCAAATGTAGAACAAATGAAAACAGGATGGAAAGGAAATTACAATTATAATGGCAAGCCATCTGGAAGCTACAGAAGGACACAAACCAGACGATTAGCTTGAACTTATAATGTTGTCCCAGCAATTTCGACAGCCACATAAATAGAGCATTTCAAGCTTTTCAAGTTCTTTGAGCAACCCAGAATGGCAAGATCTTTTATTAACAAAATAAAAAAAAGGGTATCGGGTAGTTGCATAAACAAATAGGTAAACGTTCATTTAGTCCCTATATTTTTACTTAAGTGCTCGTTTAGTCCCCATATTCTTAAAAAAACCTCAATATACCCTTATTATTAAGTATGTTACATTTTTGTCCTTATTTTTTCCTTACTTTTACAATAATACCCTAGAAACAATATGCTTGACATTAATTAATTTATCTATAAAAATTATTTAGTAAATTAACTAATAATTATTTATTAGCAAATTTATTAATAAATATCAGTATGAAAGAATTAATATTTTTTGTAACTTTGTAATAATCTTGCTAATAATTATTTATAAATAAATTAATATTAGCTGACTTAAAGTAATATTTAATATCCTGGGAACAATCTTACTTATAACTGTATATGAAAATTTTAATTTACCACATTAATCCTAAAAATAAATAATAACTTAAAAATTAACATTAATTTTTATTTTGGTTTTAAGGCTGATTTGACGGATTAAATTTTTTTCTTTTCATTAATATCTCCAAGAATATTGTTGTAAGGTATTATTGTAAAAGGAAAGAAATTTTAAGAGGAAGAACGTAATATATTTAACAGTAGGAGACTAGGAGTGTCTTGAGGTATTTTTAAAATATAGAGACTAAATGAGCAATTATCCTAAACAAACACACAGATTCTAGAAATATCTTGTTTAAAGATAATAGTTGTTAGGCATTACCTTGATACGGTCACGTGAAATACTCAATGGTCCAACCAACTGTGGTGCCAGTGTCAACTGATTCAGTTTGAGACCTGAAACTGACACCTCCCCAACAAGACTCTGTTTGTTTTCTTTATTTGTCATTTCCATGTTCTTGTCAGAATCAAAATGTTGCACGGTAGATTCACTACATGGCTTAAGAACCTTTCCCTGAAATTTTATCTTCCCAGTTGCTTTCAAGTGTGTGGGTCTTGGAGAATCAAAAGGATAAGAGACCAGGCTGAAAAACTCAAAACCACGCACGCGCAAGTCCAAATCAACACCTTCTACAGTAAATGGTATTGCACCCTTCACATCAGACTCCTTTCTATCTATCCAGTAGTCATCGGGATAAGATGTTTGAACTTCAGTGTACAATTCAAAAGCAGCAGATGAAGAACTAACAGTGATACAATCATGGGAGATCATGATAGCTCCTCGAGCATCAGTAAAAGACCCTTCTGCTTTTGGTGCAATCCATTTAATGTCAAACCTCCTATTTTCAAAAAGAAAGACCAGTAAGCCAAATTTCAGTATAATCAAGAACCATTAAAGACAAACACAAACATGAAACATGAAAAAAGATGCAGAAAGTGAAGCCTACGGTCTCAGAAGAGATCCAGAAAGTTTTGTCTCTCCACTTAAATCCCCTAATTTGAGCGGCATCAGTTGAAGGTAATCCGATATATAACGATGTGCAATTTTATCAAAGGACACATTTCCAGAGAAATTTACATCTATTGCTCGATCATCCACCTCACCCTGCAAAAACAAATCATTTTACTCAAAAAATAACAAAACCATAAAATAAAGAAGTTAATGATGATTACAGAAAAGTGAAGAGAATGATTTAATTTTCCAGCCATTCCAGCCAGTTAGGGCCTTATTGAAGAAGACACTAAGATGTTAGTCTATAAGTCTCAAATCCTAAGGTAGATAACTGCAGATCAGAAGAGCCACGGCAATGATTAGATTCACAGAGCTAAAATTATTAAATGAGAAGATCAAATCCACCCAAATAAAAGATTGGGAAAGGGACATTCAGGAAGCAATATTATAATGCGTCCAAATTACCAATCAAGCACCACCATTCAGACATCACAGTAACACAACTTTGGTGAAAAAGAGAAGTTTAGACTTTAGACAGGTTCCATCTCAGAAACAGTTATATACCTCCGGGCAAATCCATGCATTCCCTGCCCCACGAATTTCGCCACCATCAACAAGGCTAGCTCTAATTCCATATAAGTCAGCAACCTATCACAGGCGCAGCAATTCTCTTTTTATCAATTTTAAAAGTGAAATGGCACAATCACCACTCTCTTTTAATTTTAAGTGTAATGTCACCAACTTTTCGGAAGGAGAAAAAAAAAATAGCACTTACACAATTATCAGTATTAAAAGTAAAGTTAGCTGATACATATGAAAATGGAACACGGTCAAAAGCTGCCACAGCCCCAGCCTCCTTGCTTTTCAACATTGCTTCCATAGCAGCAGACACAGGAACATCAGAAACAGAATAAGACATCTTTCTAGAAACCATTCCACTTCCCACGAATATAGGTGCATCTAATGGGCCTTGACAGTTAAACACAGCAGTTACAGAACCAGCCAACTGCATTCAGTAAAGAAAAAGGAAGAATGTGAAAATAGGGACCATTTAATAACTTACTTATAGGTTAAAAACAAAAAGGAAATTGTAAAGATGAATTGAGATTACTATATTCCTAGGGGAGGTAAATAAGATATAATAGGAACTAACTATCAGGTTTTGTACAAATAGCAAATAAAATTGCAGATAGGAACCCAGACAGACTCAAATTAAGTAATTAACATACTGGGAACAGCAAAGGCTTCATCTTGAAAGTTCTCATCAAAGCATTTACTTCCACACAAGGAACCTGGAAATTCAGTATGATAAACATATTAATAGATAAGCTGAAAGCTGTAAGAAAAAAAAAAAAAAAAAAATACTGCCAGCTGCTGGTTTAACCTCAAAGGAAATGCCAGGAATTAGAATTGATATTCTATGAGAAGAAAATAACACTTACTTAAGTGCCCCTCATTTGTTACATTCCATATAGTTCAAAGTAATTATAGAAGCTTAGAATGATCAAGTCAAACACTGATCTGAATGACACAAATACATTCTGCAGAATCAAATTCAGTTTGAAACCTATATGCTAAGTCATTCACATTCAATCAAATGTAGTAATAGACACCTGGCACATCAGATGAAACTCCCCTTCCTCAGGATGAATGCCAAAATCTCCTGAAGCTTCCAAAGGAACACTGCCAAACCAGCCACTTGCATTGTGTAGGAATATTCTTTGACCACGGAAACATAAACTTGTTGAAATATCCTGCGAGAAAGTCACATAATACAATAAAATATTCAAAACCTCTAACCATGCTTGATATGATAGACTGACTACAATGATTTTACATTTCAGAATACATATATCATTTTGAGCTAGCGCATAGCATAAACATAAAAGCAATCAGATGAAAGCAAGATGATCAAAAAAGAACAAGGGCCAGCTTCTTTGTATTAGGTAAAATATTCTTAAGAGATAGTGCTATCTCATAGCTCCCCATTTCCAATGATAAAAAGCCGGCCCTGAAAAAAGAATTTCTTCGTACTAGCAGCAAGTTCTATCCTTTCTTCACAGTTCACAGGACACCCAACATACATCCCTGATAATAGATTCTGTTCCTGTCCATGAAGTTACCTCTACCCATACCCACACTCAGTGTCTTTAAGAGAATGACATTATCAATATATGACTCTTGTGCCCCTTAAGCATTAGAGAGACCAAATAACTTTAAGGAGAATAAAGATATTAAAATTGCTTCAATATATATTTGCACCTTGCCATCACATTTGTGCACTGACTTGTACCTAAAATGGCCTTTAAAAACAAGGCCCTAAAGCCACCATGAATCAGTTACCAAACAAAATAACCTTTCTTCTATACAACTATTACTGAAAAATTACAATTATATACACTGCAAGAGATATCTTTACGGAGAGGGAAGGACAGGGGCGGATGCAGCACATGACCAGTGGGGCCTCAAGCCCCCACTGGCCAAAAAAAAATTTTTTTAAATAAAAGAAAAAAATATTTTAATTTTTTAAATAGTCCCCATTAAATTTATTAAAATAATCACTATAAAATATAAACTCCCATAAAATTTACACTTTGACTTTTAAGAAATATAAAAATTTATATTTTAATTAAAAATAATGATAGCCCACCACCCAAAATATTTTTTATTCTAAAAAATATGGTTAATTCTTCCAGTTTATATAATAATAGTAGAACGAACGTTTTTAGTAATAAAACTCATGAAGAATCATTTTTGGAATCGGATGTGATAAGTGATAGTTTGGTTGTTTATATGGGAAACAATAAATTTAATAATATTGATAATGAGTCTATTGCATAACATTTTTAAAATATAAAAATGCGTAGAGACTAATTATAAATGTATTAGCAAATATTTTATATATTCAAAATTTTAGTTTTTTTATATTTTACTATTATCTAATTTAGCCTCCGGTAAATTATTTTTCTAGATCCGCCAGGAAGGAGGCAAACATTTGAGAAGAAATGGAAAGGGACATACAGAAAACGAAGACGGGGCATCAAATATTCGAAAGGCCAATCCTGTTATGTCAAGTTGTCCATGAAGACTTGGAAATGTTTCCCCCGTGGACATGCATAAGTGAACCTGCGAAAAGTAAAGGTACAAAATGAGAAAGGCAACTGAAAAATTGGCCAGGACATGCAATATTTTAGCAAATTTTAAGCTTTCTCATCGACTTGCAGTAAAAGAGAAAACTCAAAGCAAATTACAAAAAGAAATATCCTCGTGGAGTAGAAAAAAAGAAAAAAAGAAAAAAAATCAAGAACATCGAATATCTGCACGACTTGTTGAGGATGTTTGCTATTGAAACTAATGATTTAGATCCACCAACATCCCGACATGAGCAGACTAAACATAATCCATAAAGAGATACAATGTAATAGTTGGTTGCAAAGAGGCAATAAATCTAGTACAAAGACTTTAACAAGGTAGATATGAAATACCATTTCTCCAAAATCATCTGAAGAATGTTTATAGCATAAGCCTCAGCTTTTGTAACAACTAACCATCCAAGAGATTTAGATCTCATTTAGCATGGTTGCAGTTTTCAAAAGCAAAATATGACCGACTAGCATGCATTTTAAGAAGAAAAACATGCGCAGCTATCAAAATTGTCGATCTCGCATAATCAACAAGAGATTTCTGAAACACCAAAGTCAGATAAAATGGCAGAACAAAACAAAGCAAGACCATAACAGACAGAAAAAAACGATAATTCCCATATCAGCTTTGACATAGGAGTGAATGCATATGAAAGAACTCCAAATAGAAGTATCACTACGGCTCCTCCATAAGATCTAAACTTAAGCTTCTTTCTGACATAGGTCTGAAACTGTAGGGGGAAAAAATCAACTAAATGGAGTCAGAAAAGCACCTCACCAGTAGCTCTCCCCTTGGACCACATTATTGGAATTTCTAGAATCCTTTCAAAAAGCTGCATAAAGAGGACAAGCACAGCACAAGATACAATAAAATATCAATCATCTAGGTTGCAGCAACAAATGCTTAGCAATTCTAATTATACATCACACTCACACTATACCTTACCGGAACAAATAAATTCATAATTTTCAAATTTCCATGCCATTGCTGCTCTATACTGTCTACAAAAACATCAGCAGACAACCAGCCACCATCGCCAGAAATTGTATCTGATCTCCATGTCTTACAGTTGCCACTTACTTGTACATGCACTCGGCCATAGTGATTCTGAAACTTCACATGTCCACTGGCATTCTCCATCTCTCTAGACAGTGAATGCAGATGAGAAAATCAAAGTAAGCACATAGCTTAATGAAAACAATATGTTTTGAACCCATCTTCAACTAGCTTGATGTTGTTTAAACTAAAGACAGAGGATAAGCATTAAAATTCAACATGCATGGACAGTAGAAAAAAATATATGATACACACATTAAACCAGTACATAATTACAGAGTAAATTAGCAGGGTAGGGAGATACACACCAGAAAGGGAAAAAGGGAGAGCCACAACATACGGATAACAATAGGAAAGTCTATATATACAGGTCTATGCATAGATAATTACTATTATCACCCTCAATTCAACAGACTGAGAAAAATAAGCAATATATTTCCATGCTCTAAACTCCAACAGCTTTTGATAACTAGAAATAGAGGAATGGAGAAGTATAATGATTGACTATTTAATTAAAGGGAAGGCTCCAAGAACTTTTCCCGCAAGTTTGAGAATTTAAAGAGCACAGTATTAGAAGGGCCAACAATACCCAACTTTTGAAGTTTTGGGGTATGGCCAAATGAAGGATTTCTTTCATTAATTTACTAGAAATTAACATTAGTAGAACTAGGCTATGGAATAAAAAGAAGGAAATTAAATCTCTAACTTCCAGATTGAGTTTAACATTGATTGCCACATTTTTTATTCAACAGAATAACATACATGGATCCTCACTTTTGTAAAATTCAAAAACCAAATCATTAATCCCTCCAAATCTGCCAATCTGCCAGTCTTAAATAATCTCAAAACTCTGTTAAAATGCATTAAAAATGACATCTACAATGCAACGGCTATTGGATAGTTGTAGAAATAATCTACCCCATCTTTCAAATTGATCATGCACAGACCATTATTCTCACAACAAATATAATCAGATAACAAGGTTACTTGAGAAATAGTTTTTCTTTATTTTATAATCATTTTTTTAACAGAATAACTCAAATCATTATTTGAATATTCAGATTTCTTCTTTTCCAAATTGATAAATACTCTTACATTTGCATGACATTGTCTAACTAGACCTGCAGTCAAACATTTGAACCTCAACCTGCAAATCACCTAATTATAAGATTCCATGTACGAATAGTGGAAAATTGCATTAAGTGAAACTGGTTAACTGAACAAGTTAAGCAATGTTCAAGTGTTCAGCAACAGAAAACAAAATTTTGTATTCACAATTGAACAGCAAGAGTATGAAATAATAATGGTTCTCACCTAGGCTCCCTATCACCGTATGCAAGCAACATTAGTGTTCCGCCTTTGAAATGAACAGAATCCAGTACAAACGGAAGCATCTTCACGATTCCTTCATTCTGCACTATATATACCCCATCAACAAGTTCTGCAACAACATCTTCAACATTTGGTGCCACACCTGACTTCAACTCCTTAAATGGAGCCAAAAAAGTAGACAATAATTCCCTCACATTTCCCCAAAAAGAGAGTAAGCTTGATTTCAAGCCAAGCGGCCAAATGGAAATTGAATCAAACATTGCATCCCGAGGCTCAGAATTTATGGAAGTTGAAATCTGAGATGCACATACCCCTTGACTCTCAGGTGAATTGTTATCCATACATTTATTTACATCACCACCTACCCAGTCCTCACCCTTTACACTACAACTATTTGTCTCCGTTCCTACAATACTAGGAGCAGATAGCAAATTGTCCCTGACCTTTCTAACTCCACTAAGTCTACCTACAGTCATAAGGAATGGATCACGTATGAAATCAAATTCATTTAACAAGCCATGGACAATTTTGTTAGCAGTAAGATGATGAACTTTTGCATCCTCCTGTTGTTTTCCATTCAAATTATCAGCCAGTAACTGATCTTGATGACTAGTCACATCGGAATAAGTGCCAGCACTAGTATCTCCCTCACTTTTCACCAAAATGTTGTCAAAGTTCAATACATCATCATTTGCAGATGTCTGAGAAGGTTCATCGGACTTCCCTTGTACTAGACCCTGGAAATACGCTTGTGCTGCAAATGCACTACGCTCAAGGATTCGTCTTTTGGCAGTAACACCAGCTACGGACATATCACTTCCATTTGCTTTCTTAAACTTGTGCTTTTTTGGTCCTTTTATCGCTTTAGACCAGAACCTTAGTCCTGATCCAGGAATCTTGACACCAAACGATCTCTCCAACTCTGCATGCTTCATATCGTAATCAACACCTGTGTCCATGCAATGATGATCTCCCCAATGCATCTTATCATCCATGCATTTCAAATTCTCAGAGATAGCTAGTTTTGTTGAATGACTTGCCTCCCGCAAAGCTTCATCCTCGAGTTGGCATGAACTATTCTCAGAAACAATATAACCTACAACTGCAGCATCCCGAGCCATACCATCCCTATCTCTGTACCAGCGATCAGTTGCTTCCTCTCTGGCAAGCCTCCTGGTTTTGGTACGATAATCAATCCCTTCTTCGGTGGAGAAATGCCTCTGCAGACCACCACCTTCAGATGAGGGTAACCCTAACCAAGAAAAATCCTTCTTTTGTGCAATTAATACTGTTGGATGAGACAAGACAGCATCAATCACTATCTTTCCCCTCCTCAAACTAGCAAAGGGGTGAACACGAAGTTTCATAGTATGTACCTCACCACAAGAAAACTCCTTGCTATGAGGCCCAATAGAGCATGACTCCAAAGTAATGCTCAAAGGTGAAACTCTTCGAACCTTACCAAAATCAATATCACGCTGGATATATTCACTAAGCATTGAACAAACAGAGGGCAAAAGCTTGGTCTCAATAAAACTCTTTGCTTTTATTTGCCCATACCAAACCAATAAGCACACCCCAGATACTACAGCCATGAGAATAGAACACCTCACTAATAACAAACCCTCTTTCCACAATGGTTCCAATGACTTCACCAGAGCCTTACTCCGCACAAAGGGTTCTTTCACACACCTCACCACCAAACCATTCCTTGACCCAATGGATTTCCTCAATAGCTCTACATTTTTCCCACAAAAATGTGAAAACCTAACCGCTTGCGTTATCCAATCATTCTGGTTTTTCTCACACTTACACTTGTGAGATACCCTTCTCGCACATTTCCCCCTATCCAAATAAAGACGATTGCCAGTGTTTCTACCATTTAAAGAGCTATACACTACATTTCCAAGAAATGGACAGTGAAGTTTCCCACTCATTATGAGTGAATTTATAAGCTAACTCCACAACTCATCTGATGGGGACTAAGAACCCCGTTCTTAGTCCCCTAACAATTCAATTATCGCAGGATAGCCAAACATTTGATCCCTAAGAGAATAGAGAATTCACATTATAACAAAAATAGGTAAAAATTATGCATCGAGAAAAGGCAGAAAATTAAGATAACAACAAAGTGTTTATTTAATTGTCTCAAAGAAAAAGCAACATAATATAAGTTATTTTGGCATTTATTCTTTTACCGCCTAAATTACACGGAATTAAAAATGTTTGAAAAAGTTACTACAAGCTCAGCAATTCATTGCCGCAAATAATTAAATTGATAACAATTTGAAAAAAAAAAAAACTGAGAAAATTATAAGTAGAATTAATTTACCTATACAGATGGTAGAGAGTATAATAGAGAAGGTGCGAGAATGTGTGTTAGATTTGTTTTGTTTGAAAACTTGATGGTTGCTTGGCGTGGCTTGGCTTGGCTTTGCTTTCGAGTTTCGAAATAATAGCTGATAGCGTGTTTTGTTGTATTTTTGTTGGAGTTTTGTTTTGTGTTTCGGGGTGGGAGCTGGGATTCTGGAACTGGCAGGAGAAGAGCGGTATTCTTCTGACTGCTTATGGGCGGAAATGCCAGGGGAATTATTTTAAAATGACGGAAATGACCTTATCTCGCAGTCGCTCAAAGTAATGTATGTATAGTCTATAGAGCAATATGATATGTCGTTCGTTCGGATGAAACCTTTGATTGCTTGCGATGGTGTATTGGCGCCACTAAAACTTTCACTCGCATTTCGAAAGACCTAAGGCCAAAGAAAGATGTCGATTATTACCACTAATATTTGACAATCTTAATAATAAAAATCCAAAAATAATTTATTTTTAAAAATATTGTATTTTGATCTACAAATATTAGAATAAATTTGTCCATTATCTTGCTTTAAGTAGCTTAGTTATGGCGCAAGCGAATATTTGATTCGAAAACATACAACATCTACCCTTAATGTTTGGGGAAAAGAAAAACCCCTGCATGCCCATAGGAGGATTATGAAAAGAGAAGTGGTCGTGTTCAGAAATTTAAATTCAATTCAAATAAAGTATATACCCAAAGCTGATATAATTAAACCTATATTTTAGTAATTAATTAATTTGGTATATCAAGTTTGGAATTGTTTTTTCAGTGGAATTGTAAGCAGTTAAATGAATAAATATATATTTTCTGCACTAGTTACAAGTGGCTTGCCAAAATTATAAGGATGACAAGTCGTCCTTCAATTATTTATAGAAGATGCGTTCTTTTGAATTATTCATAAACATCGAGTCATTCACTAACTGTGAACGAGATGCCAATAGTTTTTACTTAGATGACTGGAAGCATTGTCTCCAATGCATTTTTTTTTTTTTCCATTTTTCCAAAATTTTAATATAATTTACCTGCATGACTCAATGAGACAGGCTGCGGAGTTCAATCACTGTAGCAACTCACCATCAAAGCTAAAAGCAAAAATGAAAAAAAAAAAAAAAAAAGGCTAATACATAAAAACTTAAATAAGTTTACACCCTTAATACGGGGAAAGGGGGAGGGAATATTGGGGGGGTGGGTGGGGAAAGAAAATTCTTGTCACCAAAATCTCCATGGATCTTTGTATGGAGGAACATATTCATCTGTGGGAGGCAGAAGGTGAAATGAGGCAACAGATTTTTCCAAGAAAGGTCCCATCTGCATCATCACATAAACAAGATCTTTAGTTTGTCTCAGATACTTATTATTACATTTGTGCGTGTGTGCGCGTGTTGAAAGAGAGAGAGAGAGAGAGACCTCGTCCCACTGCTTGCCAAGCGTTGAAGCACTTATAGAATAAAGATAACCTGCGATAGATTTTCACATTTCAGAATGGGATGAGATGTCAGAGAGTATAAAAGAGAGAGTACTGCAAGAAATAAGCTGTATGTCTGTATGTCTTTAGTTGCACAAGTGTTCAATAATACATCAGCAGTGTCAAAAACTGGCACCCAGATACGAGCCAAACATTCTCTCTTTTCTCCACAATGTTAAAATTTTTTGGCTAATAAACCCAGATAACTTATCAATGGGTGAGCTTTTTAATTCTTTTAAATCTAAAATAATCAGAATTTACTTACTAGTAAATGGAGTTAAAAGCTGAAAACATGTTATGATCATACCTTCTCGCTCGGTGGTTGAAGCAACATAATGTCGATAAAGGTTTGGTTCCTGACCCTGCCATTGCATTTAGGGTGTCAACGATCAGTAAAAGTATGCAAATCTTTCCATTATGACTTTCTATTGAAGACAAAGAAAAAAAAAATTACAAGATTTGTTGGTGATTTGCGAACAAGATATTCATAATACCAGTATGGCTCACCATCAACCTGAAGAGGAAAAAACAAAAATAAGAATAGGAAACTAGTTTCATATGCAAGCACAGAAACGTAGATATCGACTATATGCTTATGTAACTGTATTTGCTAGGTAAAACTGAAGTTGTTTAGCTGTGTAAACCATTTTATTAAGAATTGAACTCAGTTCATATAAGAAAACTTGAAGCAAGGGTTTTGAGCTTACTTTACTAGTATGGGCATCAAGAACAGAACTCTCAGCCATTCGCTGACTTGAGGTGACTCGCTGCAGAAGAATGTAGCTTGTTAAACTAGCATTGCTCCAGGGTCTTAATCATTGGAGGAAAGAGAATCTAAGTAAGCTCTAAATGGGCTATTTTAAAACCTATATTATGTGCACATACGATTGGATGAGCTTGGAAGAGTGGAGATTATCTCTTTAAATTGCAGTTTCGCATTGGATTTATACTACAGGAAGTAGTGAAGTTTCACAGTATAATTGGGTCAACAAATCTAGAATTGCATTGAAACTTATTTAGCACACTGCTTGTGCCTGTAGTCCAAAACAGAGTATGATTCATTACCAATGCAGACTTGTCAGACAAAACAGAATCAGCAACATCTTTTGCATTCCACGTACTTTTGTCCTTTGATTTCAAGAACTGAACATTTGGGGGACCTATCTGAAACAAAGGTTATAAATTTATAGAACTTGAAGAGATAATCAAAGGGTAAGGATTCATCATGTATATGATTATGTCAGAAGTTACCGTAACAGAAATGATGAGATTATCAATAATGTCAACACGCTCAGACACGATTCGCAATCGGGCATTAGCTGCATCATATTCAAATTAAGAAGCTTCAGCTAAACTTAGGAGGGAGAAATAAATGCTCATGAAAGTGGCAATCTGATTGAAATTTCACCGTTCTAATACCAAACAGAGACATAACGGTGAAACTTACGTGACAGTGGAGCAGCTGATGAATAGCGTTCTGGCTTTCTGGATTCCACCCTTCAAATTAATGCACAAGAAATAAGGAACAAAACCGTTTGCCTTTGCATAAATAATATAGCAGAAAATAGTAATTGTCTACACTCCGTCATAAGAAAAATCTTTTGAATATTATTGAATTGTTCCATTGACTGTGAAAGTAAGTGAACATATTTGCTGACTAGGAGCTCCATTGACTGTGAAAAGTAAACATATTTGCTGACTAGGAGCTAGCAGTCCAAATGTACAATAAAGAGAAAATGCAGCAAGTCATGCCAAATTTAATCCCATTGTAGGAAACCAACCATTTAAAGAGGAACTTCTTAGATGGCAACTCCATTGGGTACAAATAAGTGTAAGCATTTATTTCATCAACAAATGAAGCCATTTTTACATCCTCTCCAGCAACGGATCCTGCAACATGATTAGTATAATATTTGAGAGATGATAAAATCAAGCAAAGATCAAGATAAGAATAATCATAAATTTAACATGATATAGCATCATGTGTAACCAAGATGATTGCTGGAGAATCACTTGATAACAATGTTTCTAGCCAGATCTCTGACAGCATAAAATGGAAATTGAATATTCTGACACCCGCGAGTTGTATATGCGTTGGAAAGCAAGAACTGACTGAACTAAAATCATGAAGAGCAACAAATATTGGGTTCTGTAAAAGAAAATGACTGGGGACCTCCAAACATCATTTCTACGAGAACACACACAAAAGATGCAACTAAATGCAATGCCGACAAAGAATGTGAGTAGATCAGCCAAAATCTCTTTCTCTTATTCACCGTAAGGAATGTACCATGGTGACATAGCTCAAAGTTAAGTTAAATAACTATAGACAGGCATGTATCTCAGGGCTCCACATGTTCTGAATCAATATTCTCAATTCAGCAGGTTTATTGCAACATGTCAGTCCTATTAGATCAAGATATAACTGAACTCGATGCTTCACATTAAATTATGAGTTTCAAATGATATGTCATTCCAAATAAATATGAATTCTGGCCATACCAATATAGGCCAATAGTCTTTTCCTGTTCGATCTGTTCCATCATTTTATACATACAATCAACATAGGTAATTGCATATGAGCTTTTGAACTACTGATGCAAGAAAATTTACCATCACCATGAATTTCCATGTACTATATTGCCTATGTTCTCCAAAGAGAATTGCCCAAATAATCTTTCTCAGAGCACACATCATCAGCAAACATATATAGTAAATTCAAATTAAACACTGAAATTTAAACAATGATAAGTAACAACAACAACAATGAAGATAAGCCAAACAAGTGAACAATAAGCTTATATACCTGGAGTTGGGAAGCCCAAAGATAACGAGGAAGACAGACCAAAGAGAACTAAATCCCTTCTGCAAAATCCATTTTGTTGAATGGGTTTTGAAGATGCACACGAACACACTATTGCCTTGTTGTTTAATCTGCAATTCTTCTGGCCTTGCACAATGCTGCCCCGATGGTTTCTGCTAGCCACCACAATACACCATTTACAAAATAAATAAATAAAAACAAAATCAAATAAAAGAACAACATTAAATGCATGCATGAGACGAGAGACAACCTGATGAAATGAAGACGGGGGAGAGAAAGAGAGGGAGAGAGAAGCACCATTATTGTGATGGTAGTCTCATCCACTAGGATTTTGTAACTCGGTTTTTTAGTTATTTTAGCATTTACTGTAAAACTCGGATGTGGCATAATTGCATCCAGACCCATCATTTTTGTCATTATTTTATTTAAATTATTTTAGAAGACAGAAAAATTAATCCAAGTATAGTTGTTCATTAGCCTCTCTCAAAATAAAATTGTTCGTTAACCAATCTGTTGTTACACCAAACAAGCTCTGACAGTCAAATGAACTATAAAAAGCTTTTTACGTCCTTTACCATATCTTTCATTGTTATTATATTAAAATTCAACAAATAAAATAAAATGCGTAATAAATTATTTTTTTTAAAGTATATTTTTTGGAATAATCACCTCTTTAACTTAAGATAGAAATAAATGATATAATGTCATGTCTAAAATAAAAATAATAACTTATAATGGATTTTGACATTATAGTGAGTTATAAAAATGTAAACTCATACTTTTAAATGTAATTGTGATGAGATTAGAAAATGAACTCATAATAGTAAAAAATTTATATTAAGAAGCGACAAAAAAATTATATACTCTACTAAAGGTAAGTACTTTAAGTTCATAACGGGAAAAAAATATTCATATTATCATGGGATAAAAAATATCAACTCACAATAAAATGAGAAATTTAAAAATATTATATGAAATTAATGTGCGTTTAATGTAAAGTAAGAATTTCTAATTAATAGTATAATATATATTTAAGCCTACAATAAATTAAAAAATTTATACTTGTGATGGCATAGTAAATTGAAGCCTGTAATAGAAAGAGAGATACAAGTTCACAATGGTATTACAAGACAATTTGGTTGAGGGAATTGGATTGATTTCAAAACACTAAGGTTATTATGTTTATGTTTCTAAATTACTCTCCTTACTCACGATAAATATAAAAATGAGGATCTTAATGATAATATTTATAAGGGTTTGTTAAGCAACAAATAAAACATTGCCACGCCGGCAAGAGGAATGAATTTTAAGCTGGCTCACGCTGGGCCTTTGATGAGTGTTCGGATAAAATAATCGTGTTTCCAAACGGAACCCATAACGCTCGATTTTCAAGTAAACGTCTTTGCTCTTTTTGTTACTCCAAAGGCTAAACCTTCCTCATCTATTATTAACTTTTTCTCGCCATTTCTTCAGATCTCTTCGATCATCATCAGCCTTTCGCATATTCAGATTTGGTAAACTATTTTATAATTTTCTTTTATTTTCACTTTTTCGATCATAATTATCGCGTTATAATCGTTTGATGTAATATCGCGATTGATTGTTTGTGTCTTGAATAAGTTTCGATTTAATAGTTTCTTTCTTCTTTTTTTTTTAAAATTTGATCAAGTGTTTTTTTTAATTGAATTATTCGTAGATTCATATCGATTTTTTATTTTGATAATTTATATTTTTAATGTTTTGATTATGTATGTGAATTAATCGCTAATACATGAAAACGAGTGAAGTAAAGTTGAAACAACCATAAAAACATGCTTGAAAACAGTCCTGAAATTAGGTTAATCTGGTTATATTCATTGTTAGGGTTGCTTTTGGGGGCAATTCGCTGCGAAAGCACTTGATGTGGCAGTAAGTGCTTCTCCAGAAAGCACATCGCAGTTGTGTTTGATCCTGAGTTGCCTTTGTCTATTTCATCCAAACATTGTCAATTAGACTAGAAAAGTACTTGTCGATGCACCTGAAGATAGTCTCATTGTCATTATGTTATTAGAGAAGCATATGATATAGATTAGAGTATGAATTTGATTTAAGCTTTACTAGTTCCTTGCTATGACTAGGCTTGTTCCAGATCATGCCACGGATATGAAAACATCCTTTTCCTCTTTCTGGAGAAAAGCATGATGAGTAGCAGAAGTTTTTTGTGGTTATTTGTTTTTAGTCATGACTTGACAAATTTGACTGATTGATTCAGAGAATCTTTGTGTTGTGGCAGCTTGCTTAGGTTCTATTTCTGAGTGAGATATCTACTCTTAACAATTAACAGGCTGCAAGGTTTTTTATTTATGAAATGAGGTTCATGTATTTAGTTGGTGGCAAGTGGCAGGTGCTTCTTTTATATGCTTGGAATTTGTGCCACGTGCATAAGTATTTTTAAATTGAAACTGATTCTTTGTCCTTGTTTCTGAGTGAAGCAATGAAGCCAGCAGTTTCTTCTTTAAATCCGTATGCAGCGTCATATGTACCGCTCTCTAAAAGGGGGGCATATGATAGGACTGAACCTATCACAAAAGATTTCAAGCGTAGCAATGAGAATGTCTGGTATGCTCATCCTGGGCATGTAACACAGTATCATGGAAAAGTTTCTTGTGATTCCAGTGCTCAGAGCGCTCAAAAACTCCCCAATCCTGAAGGGTCTACTGTGAAGAGCCAACCTCTTCATGGTTCTTATAGTTCTTCAAGTAAGCAGATGATGGATGAAGAATTTGAAATGGATTTGGAATATCTGCAGATGTCATTTCCCGGTTTATCAAATCAGTCTCTCACTGATGTTTATTTGGCGAACAATCAGGACTTGGATGCCACTGTTGACATGCTAACCCAACTTGAGGTAAGCTTTGCTGATGTATAACTATTGAGAGTTATCATTTAGGGGATTTGTGGTGTAAACTTTTATGTATTCTTTATCTTTCTTCCGGTGGATTGGTGTGTCGGAGAGAATGAGTTGGTCATTTGATGTGCCTACCTCAAGCACCATGCATCATGTTAATGAATGGTTCAATCTCATTAAAATAAACTAATCAAATAGCAGAAGTCTTTCCTGATTCTTTTGTGAAACAAGAGCAATCAAGGAAGTGTTGTTTCATGTTTGCTTGATGAATGGAGGCAATAGCAGGAGGGCTATCCGTCTGAACCCCATTGAGGCATTAATTTTATGCATTAGTGTTGTTTCAGTTTTGGAGAACAGCATCTCCCACGATTGTGATCTATATACAACTGCTGAAAGTAATACATCTTTCTTCTTTGAAGTTTTGACCATCTTTCTTCAATGATCTTACTGGTAGTGAATGTGTAATGTAATTATCTCTCTTTTACTATAGATTAACGCTAAAATTTGATTTATCTCAGTCTTATACCTGCTGCTTTCATGCAATTTTTAGTAGTTAAAAGTGAGCAATTGCATCATATGAAATGTTGAAATGTTTGTTTTAATTGCAAGCAAAATCCTATGCTTTTTGCTTAGTGACAAGAAGACCACTTTGTTATATGATACTTGAGGTGAATTATCTTAGTAGTAAATGTCAAAGGTTGTCAGGAAAGTATATCGAAGCTACCATATTTAAATCATTTGTTCTCATTTCCTTTCCCCTTTGGTGAATTTAGCTTAGATTTTAGTGTCTCTTAATCCTTCAGTCATTGTAACAGTGGATTTCTTTCTCTGCAGTTTGACACTATTGAGTCTTCTGAAAATCTACCGGACACTTTGGACATTGGTGATGTTTCAGAATCAGGGTCTTCATCTGAGTGTGCAGCAATGAAACTGAAGACAGTGGTAGGTGAAGCCACTGCATCCTCATCTGGTTCCCCGGGCTCAACCGTCGTGTCTTAATTGAATTTGTGAGAGACAAGTTGGATGTGTTTCCCTTTGGCATTTTTTTGTCTTGTTAACTTTTTACTAGTTGTAGAAGCATGTAATTAGGGGGTCCTTTAATTAGAGGTAATAGGCATCATACATATGTTTGGATATGGTTGTATAGTTACAAGGTGCTTGTGTCCTAAGGTTTTTTGCCCTTCTGGCTTAATGCTTTTGTTAGATGGGTCAAAAGCCCCTTATGCAATTATAATGCAGAATATGGTTCTTCGAAATTCAAGTGAATGGTTCTTTCTCGATTTGCTTTGAAATGGTGTGGCACAAAGATCATGTTGTTGAGTAGACCTTGCTTCTTGTACTTAAAAAGCTTGGTAGTATATGATGCTTGAAGCTTGTTTATGATAGTGGCCAGCAATAGTGCAGTGTTTTTAGCCTATTCCTTCATGAATTTCAATGTTGTTCTTAGGCTACTTCCATATCCATGAGAATATGAGATGTTGTTGCATCGACGACAATATTGCCAAGCCCGTAGAAGCAATAGAACACAAAAGATCTTGTGAATGTTTGATTTTTAAATTTGTTTTTTTCTTCTCACTACTAAGGAATTTCTGTTCGAAAACACTACAGGTGAATCATCTCATTTTGCACTCACGTGGCCCATTGGGGTTGAATTTAGTGGACCTCAACAGCTGAACTGTTGAGGTAACATCAATATAACGTCCTTGCGATCTCGTACACCAAAACAAGCAAAACAACAATCTTTCTAAAAATATTATAATGCAAGTATCTTTTTGTTACATATGATGAAAACTTAAGCCAATTCCATTTAAAGGAAAAGAAAAGAAAAAGAAAACGGTCTCAAAGGTTTCCCTCCCAGAGTACCCATGGCGATGAAGACAGCATCCAAGCGCCATGGAGACTAACAGTCATTGGAAATGCTGATGTGGCATTTTCAATGGAGAAGATGCTGTGCCGGATACGCAGAAAGGCCAAAAACAATAAAACAAACAAAAGAGAGAACGCCATTTTTTACTTTTTTTTTTTTTCAATTTTAATGTTTTTTACAGACCGAACAGCCAAGAAACAAGCTAAATAACAATTCCGTTACTTTCGGTTGTTAAACGTACGTCTCCATCAGACGTTGTCTTAAACATTAAAAAAAATTAAGACATCATAATAGATTGATTCAAAGATTCTTTCTTTTCAATCAATCTTTGACACCCAAATCAAAACTTTGCAATTGAAAACACCCAAAACGTGTTTGTTTCTTTTTGGGGGGGGGGGTCAATACCAAGAACTAAGATAGTATCTTGTTAGCTTTACCAGTATCTTATTTTTTTTATCATTTTACCTAGTTTATAATAAAAAAGAGAAGATTAGAAAAATAGAGGTATTTTGTTTTAATGATCTGGGTGTTTTTAGAATGATATGATCTGTAAATTTTTTGGTTAGTAGAATAAAATTTTGTATCTTGTTGTTGGGTTGAATATTGTGGGTGTGATTGAATATAAAGAAAGGAGAAAATGGGTATGGATTATTATAACATACTGAAGGTGAACAAGAATGCAACAGAAGATGATCTCAAGAAATCTTATAGGAAATTGGCAATGAAATGGCACCCTGATAAAAACCCCAATGATAAGAAAGAAGCTGAAGCCAGATTTAAACAGATCTCTGAGGCTTATGAGGTATGCTTGTCTTCTGAGTTTTGTCTATTGATGGTTGTTTCTTTACTGATGGATTTTGTGTTTGTGATATTTGGATTAACAAAATAATAATAATAATAATAATAATGAAAAGAAAGGAATGTATCTGTTGGATTATTGATATGTTTCTTATTATCTTTAGGATTCAGCATGTATATTCAAATTAATTTTCCTTATGTCAACCATTTCAGCAACCAAATGAAGCTGTAAGAAAATGGTGTTTGCTTAACATGGAATTTTTGCTATCCTTAGACAACAATGTCTGCAGTTATTTTTGCTATCTTCAGAGGACAATGTAATGGTGTATTTGAGAAGTTGTTGTGATTTCAGGTCTTGAGCGATCCTCAGAAGAGAGCAATTTATGATCAATATGGTGAAGAAGGGTTAAAAGACATGCCACCATCTAGCAGTAGTGGATACTCATATGCGAATGGTAGTGGTGGTAACTCTAAAGGGTTCAACCCAAGAAATGCTGAAGACATCTTTGCAGAATTCTTTGGCAGTTCTCCTTTTGGATTTGGGTCAGCGGGACCTGGGAAGTCCACAAGGTTCCAGTCAGAGGGAGGAGGTACATTTGGAGGATTTGGTATGGGTGAAAATATTTTTCGAACTTATAGTGATGGGAGTGTGCCGAGGAAACCTCCACCAGTGGAGAGCAAATTACCATGCAGCCTCGAGGAGCTATACTCTGGATCAACAAGGAAAATGAAGATTTCTAGAACTGTAGTTGATGCCAATGGGTATGTGCATTAGTCTCGGTAACTCATTTTCTTCCTCTTCTCCTTACCTTCTTTCTTCTCTACCCTTCTGCAGGTATTGTTTTAATAAGATCTTGTGGCAGAGCTACCATTTATCCAACACAGAGCATTATGTTTGTAGTATGTTATATGGACTGAACCTTCAAGTGAAAGAACTAGTTCTTAAATTAGTTTCAAGCTTGGTTACAAGCATTGAGATTGTGCCTTTTTCTTCAGTTTATCACATCATATATGGTACTTGTTTTGTTTGTTTCTAGCTTCTTCAAGTTCTCATCATGCAAAAGAACCATCTTGCATCCATAACACATTTGACCAATTTGAACTTTATGGTATTTAAACAAGCTTACTGATTAAAGTATTAATAGGAGTTTAGCGAAAATTGACAGTTTTATAAAGTTTTGCCTTGGGCTGACATTGTTACTCTGTTGAAATTCTACTCGGAAGGTTTAATAGACATTCTATGGTGGATTTTTCCATAGCATGTCAGTTTGTACATAATTTTTAGGGGAATATTTTAGTGAAAACTGAAAGAAGTTTGACCAATATGTCGAGAGGCAGATCAATTACTTAATTTTCAGTACTACTGTTACCATTTTCCAATTGGCAACACTTCATGCTTGTTGTTATAAGAAAAACAAGTTCTCAGTTAACAGATCCCTTGTTGTCCAGCTGAGACAAGTTTTCAGTAGTATTCAACATCATTGTCCCATCATACTACTTTCTGTTACTACTTATGAGTTTTTGCTTCATGGCAGCCTGGAATTTAAAAGAGTTTCAAAAACTTAGTCGGCATGAATATCATACTGATTAAGTTCATAACTTTGCAGACGCCAAGCACCAGAAAGTGAGATATTAACCATTGATGTGAAGCCTGGGTGGAAGAAGGGAACTAAGATTACTTTCCCGGATAAAGGAAATGAGCAGCCAAATCAGCTACCAGCAGACCTTGTATTTGTGATAGATGAGAAGCCCCATGATGTGTACAAGAGAGACAGCAATGACCTTATTGTGAATCACAAGGTGTCGCTAGCTGAAGCACTAGGGGGAACCTCAGTAAGTCTCACCACACTTGATGGCCGTGATCTTAACATTGCTGTAACAGATATAATTAGTCCTGGTTTTGAGCTTGGCATTCCTGGGGAGGGAATGCCAATCGCCAGAGAGCCAGGTAATCGGGGTGATCTCAGAATCAAATTTGAGGTGAAGTTCCCAACAAAATTGACACCAGAGCAACGAGCAGGACTAAAGCGTGCCTTGGGGGGTTGATAATTCATGGACCTTTGCATTTACATAAACAAATAGTTTGAGCTTAGCTGCCCCTAACAGTGGCCATTCCCCTGTTGACAAACTGCGGCATTTCACAGGTAGAGGTACCTGCGTATCTTTATCTGCTCCTATCTCTGTCATCTACATCTCACTTTTCTCAGTGCCCTGTATTTTTGTAATCTTGTAATTCCCACTATGATTCTTTTTATTCTTTTTCCTTTTTTGTGTCGCTATTCGATGTATAATGTAATTAGCTTTTTGTCTATTTTTCCCCCCAATTTGTGGGTTGATTGGAGCCTAGGAATTTGGGGTTGTGGAAGTTGCATGTATTTTTGTAATATTTTTTTTTTTCTGTTCAATATTTGTTCTTTCACTGTACTTAATACTTATTATACTGGATGGTAAACCCTCCAGTAGATTTCATCCAGCCAGTGTATTATTCACTCATTCTTTAGAAACACAGCTTGTCATAATTCAATCTTTTTGACCGCTTTAGTTATTTATCATTTCTGTTGCTTCAGTGTCATTAACACGATCCAAAAATGTGCAATAACACCGAAAGTGTATGTATACATACACCAGTAACTAAAGGTTCGGGCAGCTAATCCTCTAAAAACAGTGATTACTTCGGGTATCGTGTTAAGTTTCTTTATTCTTTCAATCAAGTTAAATGGCAAATACCAATTGTTCTTGACATTTTTTTTGGGTTCCTCTCAAAATGCTTTTTTTCTGGACAGCCCATGTGGCAAAGTTATGTAGAGAACTAGTTTTTCCGTTTGCTATAAACAGAAAAGACTACAACTCAACTACTGGCGGTTACAAAGTTAAAAGAAACGAAACGAGAACACTGGATTTACAATAAAAGTAATTAATTCAAAAGCCTCTACTTTTCGGGGCATCTTGACGCCAGGCTGCCCCCGGTTGCCCATAAAATTGAACCCCTCCAGCTCCGGGTTGAGACGGAGGAGCAGTATAGGTTCCGTGCTGGGTCCATTGATTTTGTTGTGGGGCTTGCATAACGTTCATTTGGGGCTGCAACGACAAGGATGGCTGACGATATTGTTGATGGGGTTGCATCAATCCTACATGCTGTTGTTGGTTAACCATGGAGGGTCGCTTGTAGCCATGAACTGGCTGTGCAGACTGTGGCTGCCACTCCGGGATGTCATCATCGTCATCATTCCATGGCTGAATTGCAACCCCAATACCCCTCCTGTCTGAAGTGGCAGCACCTTGGGGCTGTCCATATTTATGTATAAGCTCTCTTATTTGATCCACAGGACGTGAGGGAGTCTGGGGATTATGTAAAGGGGCCGCTGGCCCCCGAGGGGTATGTTGGATTGAACCACCAGAAAAGTTAAACTCAGGAAGGTCATCATCATCCCGGGCAGCTCCAGGGCCAAACCCAGGAGGAACTTCATCATCATCATCATCATCATCCTCTTGAGCAGGGGGTTTAGCATAAATAGAGTGTCTGGCATGAGACATTGAAGTCTTCGGTGTAGGACTCACGTTCATGTTTGTATTGGTTGTAGTGGTGGTAGTATCCTTATCTTGATGTCTCCTAGTAGAAGTCAAGTGTTTCTTAGAGGCATGCTTATGGTGTGAAGCTGAGTTTGGTGATATTGTTGAAGTTAATTGAGCTTTTTTCCATACAAGGACACCAATTAGACCATTATCAATAGCACTGAGTGCCTCGAGATGGTCTTTAGGGACGATCTTGCTCAGCAAGTCAATCGTTTTCGAGTGAGGCGGGCAAAAATAAAGCTCAATGCCGGGGCCAGGCTCAGCAATACCCACTCTCCCATCCGACACATAGGATTCAGCAACCTGCAAAAATAATCACATACAGCAAATTAAGTACAAGTCAGTCACTACAACCAGCAGCAAAAGGGTCCACACAACTACTAATAAATGGCCAAAGCTTATACCTCGGACAGATTCTTACGATCACTTTTTGGGGACGCCTCCTTGCCAACAACGTGCATAATCTGCAAAACATTTAAAAATATTAGCCAAACCATCCAGAGTAAGTAAAATAGAAAACCAATATTTATTACACTCTAAATAACTAATTTGGTGCCACACAATTAAAAAAGATAAAAAGATAAAAAGATACACATATGTCAATCTGCCCCAAACCCCAAACGTTTCTCCCCCCCCCCCCCCCCCCCCTCTCTCGTTTTTCATGTGGAACGGCACAGTACATTTCCGTACTTGTTACCATTGAAAAAATAAATAAATATATATTAATTTATTTTGATAATGGCCACTTTGAACATGATGTTGTCAGTTGGACAATAATTGTTTAAAAGAGAATGGACGTCTGCTGATTCTTATGTGGGTAACTTCATAGTCTCTCCAATTACATCAATTAATTGAAATTTTAAATTATAAAATTGATCCCATCTCGCTATTCATCCACCAGAATATTGTGGGCCGCTGTTCCCAGACCCAGCAAAGTGCTTGCTGTTTTGCCTAATTGATCCTAATACCAGCCGTGCTTCTTTCACCTATAAATAACTTTGATTATGTAAAATTATCTCACCCCAAGCTGCTCTTAAATATGTGATCATTGACCTAAGAAAGTAATTTTCTGTGGATAAAAAGACCCTAAATGCATCAGTAGCAAATAAAAGAATAAAAAAATTGGATAGAAGGGCTTTTCTTCCTTCTTCCTTTCTTTTTGGTTTGTAAATAGTGGGGACAACAAACAGGTCACATATTTAATACAGTGCAAACAAACTTGAGATACCATTACAGCACGACTTCGAGACATTGGAAGCTGTTGCAGGTATTTCTCAAATGCATCAAGTTTCACCCTCCCCTTGATTTCGAGGAAGCTAGCCCACTCCTTTGTTGAGGTTTTTTCACCACTGAAATAATAAAATCAGATTAGCAACATAAAAGGAAATAATCTACCATCTACTTTCCAATAAGTTAAAATTACCGGCATCTCTCCTCCAGATACTAATTCTATCATATAATATCATTAACATCTTCCCAAACAGGCTCCAAATGATGGGAAATCTATTTTTATCAAGAAGGGACAAATCATTTTGCAGGGTTTATGCTTTTCCATCCTCTCCTAAAAATTCTTGTGTTCTAAGCACAAGAATGCAAAGAAAAGAAAATATAGAACACGCAACGCGGTAAACAAACATCGTCTTAACTCAGAGAACTCAACTAATTAAAATAATAATTGCAGTATCAGAAATAATATTATGCTGCACACAGGGCACTATCTCTGCAATTCATCAGATCCATTGTCCTGACAGATAGGATTCTTAGCAGTATCATGGATTGTATGCTTATTAATGATGACAAAAAATTGTAGGAAGAAATACAGTGTACTTGAAAACATAAAAATGTTCACACACCTTTTGAAGATGCCAGTTACCGAGGCCATGGCTGAGATATTAAGCTGAAGCAAGCCCTCCCAGACAAGTTCACTCTTTGATGCAACAACAGGAGCTGCAGTTTCTGATTTTACAGGACTATCATTGTGCTTCGAAATAGTATCAGATTTAGTTTCTGTTCCTTCAACATTGTCATGTTTGGCTGGTGTAGCATTAACAGGATCTTGTTGAGTCTGGAGCGACTTTGACTTGGAACCAACTTCTGTATCATCCCTGTCCAACTTGGGTGTGGGTGTTGATTTTTCAGCATCCCCAGATATATCTTCAAATGGAGGCTCTGAATTAAGGGATTCCATGAATTCATCAAGAGAGACAATTGGATGAAGAAATTCAGCATCTTTCATTTCATTATCAACCATGAGCCCTTGCATCAAATCAGTAGCTTCGCTTGATGGAATGGTAATGGTGCATTGATCTTCCTGTCCTTCAAGATTGCTCTTTTTTTCAGTGGCTGCGGCATTTGATTCCTCTTTTTTTTAACAGATTTAGAAGGGGGAGAGGCTCCTCCTTCATTCTCTTGTTCTGATCTCCGATCATGTGAGCTTAAGCCAAGAGACACGTCCATGGAAGTAGTATCAACTTGTTCAACTTCAACTTGGAATTCACCTTTATGCGTCTTCTTCACCATCCGCCTTATATCAACATCTGAATCCGGTAAAACTACCATTTGGGCCAACTCCTGGGCTTTTGCCATTCTCCACTGAGAGAGCTCCTTAGAAGCAAGTTCCTCCGCAGTCATGGAACATAAACGGTCTGGGAGAATTTCTCCTGACATAACTTTTTCTCTCAGTTCAGGGTTACTGTGATCCTTTAAATTGAACAAAAGAGATCTGCCCTTTTCTTTATACTTCTTATTTACACCTCCAAATAATTTAAAAAGTTCAGCTTCAATTTTAGATGCCAATATCTGTGGAGATTGATCTGGTGGTGGTTCTCCCCTGCCTCCATCTCCAACCACTTTCTGATTTCTCAACTCCTGATTTTCTACAGTTGGAAGTTCATTTTTCTCTTGAACGCCTATTACAGGTTCCAGCACCCAAGAGAGTCCATTTCCCTGCAGAAGTTCATCTCTGGCAAAAAAGTTGTCACTAAACGGAACATCTTCATCTGGCAGATGATTACCATATTGAAAATCTTCCCCACTGCATTTTGGGATCTGCATAGCAGTAGATGTATTACCATTAGTAAAATTTTGTTGGGTTCCACTTCGAACATCTGTGGACATTGCAGAAGAACCTTCCTTTGAGGTTGCTGCTTCCTTGGGTGCCGCAGAGACAGGCTCAACAGTATCAGAAGCAGCAAGTACAGAACCATTGGGTTGAGAAATCCCCTGCAACTTTCCAGGAATAGTTGCAGCCTCATTCTGAGAACTTTTTTCTGCATTTGAAGATTTATCTTGTGAAACTAAGGCCAGCGCAGCAGCCAAATTTTCCCTCATCTTGGACCTCACAGATTCGAGAGAGCCACTTTGAACCTTTGCAGATGATTGCAAATGAGCATTTTGACTTTTCTGCATCAATGGCTTCTGTGGCGCAGATTTACCGGGTACAGAATCCTTTTGTACTACTTTCTTATTTGAGGCTGGCAAATGTTGTGATCCTGTAGAATTTGACATGAATTGCATCTGCTGTGCAACTCTTTTGTCTGGGCCACTTACTGGCTGCAACCATGGCCTATGTTCCAATTGCGCCACCCTCTTGTTTGACAGTGATGACTTCTGCATCACAGAAGGTTCCATTGGTGCCTTTCGCTTGTTTAATAATGATAACTGCTGATATGTTACACTATTAGACAATGTTCCAAGCTCTCCCCACTGATTGGTAGGTGGAAAAAACTGCTGAGAAACCATATTATATGTTTGTGTATCCATCATTCCAGTCTGCTTGTTTGACATTGGTAGCATCTGTGACCCAAGATCATTGGACACTGGCTGTAACGTACCCATTTCCATGTTCGCGATTGACAATTGTTGAGATTCAGAACCATTATAACCTGGTCCCACAGGCCCAACTCCCAAGTTAGACATTTTCATTTGCTGAGATGCAGTAGTACCATTATGAGCTGATCCCACTGATCCACCTCCCATGTTTGACATGGACATCTGCTGAAGTGAACTGGTTCCTAATCCCATTTGCATGGATGAGTCCAGTTTAGGTTCCAGCTGACCCATTTGGCTGCTTTGTATTGATAGCTGGTGTGATGCTAGATTGTTTGACATGCTAGCTCAGCAGCATGAAGAACATGCCAACAAACTGCAACCCCCCCCCCCCACCCCAAAAAAAAGAAAAAGAAAAAAGAACAGTTAAAATTGCATAAAGCTGCATATCCACGGCTATCTGAATAAAAAAAACACATGACCACAAACTCAAAATAATGATACTTAGCATGCTCTTTTTACTTTCAGAGATTCCAAAAAAATACAATTAAACACAGTAACAACAATGCAAAGTCAGCACCAAATCAGACATTTCAAAGGCCTATATTAAGCAACTCTCAAGCACTCAGACAAGCTTATTTTCAAGCTTAGACACGGGATATATTACTTTATGACCCAAGAAAGGCTGAAATCCTTATTAATTAACAAGAGTCATCCTTGATAGCTAAATCAACAAATCAATCGTTTGGGGATAAAAAAATGACATGTACCAGCAAATAACAACCAATTCATACAAGGAGTGTAATTAAACATCAATCATATAATTAAACTTGCAGTAAACATGTATTAAGATACAAGTTGCTATAAGAATTGCTCATTTCACATTAAGCAATCATGTAATCAATAAAACAAAAGAACAAAACTTCATTCAATCGTACGAAACCTTATACAGCGATTCACCATTTGAAAAAATAAAAAATTAATTAGAGAATAATTAGGGCTTACAACAGAAACAAACGAAATCAGAGAGCACGGATTCGAATCTAGAAGTTATCTAGAGACAGATCAACGAAATAAAAAAACCCTAAAAACAATCGAACAAAAACACAGCGTTTCGGAGTGGGGATGAGTACCTGACAACTAAAGCTGAAGAGAGAGAAAGCGAGAAGAGAGAGAAAGAAAGAAAGTCGGCTATAGAGATGAGGCTTTGGCTTGACTTGGCTCGTAACTTTTGATTGTTGTTTGGTTTGGGTAACAATATAAACCCTAGAAATTTTTTTGATTTGATCTCAAGGGATAAGCTCAGCGGCCTTTCCAGAGAAACCACTTTAGCTCCGCACGTGTGCATTGTTGACACCAACCAACGGTGTAGGGGCAAAATTCACTAGATGGATTGATCCTAAGCCGTCAGATCAAGATCAAGATTATGCCAAACGAGCCGTCACGTCACGATGACTTTTAGATCATTTGTCCAAATTGGCCCTGTGGGCTGCCCAGCATACACTCTCATGAATATTTGGGCTTAGCTAAGCTGACTCGAACTCGATTTGCCAACACGTTTACGACATTTCTAAATCATAGTTCTCTTTTCTAGAAGAAATTAGAAATTTGTAATCATAGTTCTATTGTTAGAAGAAATTACATAAAAATAAAAATATGAATTCAACTAAATTAAATGTTTTTACCCTTACAAAATCATAAGCCCTCCCTTATTTAAATGATACAAATATTTTTTTAAATCAAAACAAATTTGAGGCAATGATAAGATTTTTATTACAAAAAAATTATGTTTAATTAAACCTATTGTAACTTTTTGTCTTTTCCTGTAATTTTATCAAAAAAAGAAGAATTATATATATAATAAGGATTTAGTTATGGTACAATTATGGTACTATACTACAGTTATATCTAACCATTGGATCCAACTACATAATCATTAAATATCTCATTGTAACTAGATTCAATGGCTAGGTGCAGCTGTGGTATGATACTACAATTACACCATAGTTGAATCCATATAATAAGTAGAGTTTCACAAAAATTTTAAAATGGTGTTAGGAACTTCACTATTTAACAAATAAATTGGACCTTATAAGCAAACAAGATTGATCAATTCTGTTCATAATTGTTAAATTGATGATGTCAGAGAAATTCCCTTTTGTTAAATAAATACAAAATCAGCAACAATATGTCTATTTGCTTAAAAATATAATGATATGTCTACAAATAGTTGCACAATTTTTTTTTTTTTTGGTACAATCTAAGTTGAGGTTTGTGTATTGATTACCTAAATATATTATAGGACCCTCATAATTCCAATATTGAATATGATGAGACCTAATTTAACTTATGCGTCTCTCACATAATCGCTATCTTGGTTCTTTTACACCATTGTTATTATTCAAAAATTGTAGACCTTTGTTGCAATTTTTAAAATTCATGTTTGGATCGCGCTTGAATGTCTTCTCGACGGTGGGAAGAAAAAAAAAAAAGGAAAATTCCATAACGGCCCCCCACAAAAAAATGCAAAGTGGGCACAGAAATTTGATTCAACAAAGAGCCATATAAAAGTTAAGTGTACAAATTCATTCTCTTTATACGAACAATTAGTCGTACAAAAATCAATGTGTCGTTCAAATATTGGTTTGATGATACCTACACGATTTATTATTAATTATATAGAGTTTTGTATTTTCATTGCATCAATAATTGAATGACATTGCATAGAAAGCTCGTCAAGCTTCCCTCGGTATAAATGTATAAAAGATAGTGTTTTACTACATTTTAACTGCCTGATAAAAATAAATACTTGTTTCAGAAATATCTCGAAGTAAAATCAAATTTTGAGACACTTTTACTACATACTGCTTTTAGAAAGACCCACAAGAACATTATGTTCATTGTTCTTATAACTAAAGAATTAACTATTAATCTTTACCATAAAAAAAAAAATTAGACTAAAAAAGAAAAAACAAATAAATGAGGAAGCATCTCTACTTTATATTTCTATAACGTTGATACACAAATACTTTCCCATCCTAAACGCAACTCCCAGGCTTCACGCGGCCATTTGATGCCGCAAAGCAAGTAATATAATCTATATATAACAGCACTTTTTTGGAAAAAAAAAAAAAGAAAAAAGAAGGCGGCAAAATGCTTTTAAATCATCCACCGGCCAAGCTACATCTCAGCCGAGAAAAAGGAAATGGATGAGCTTGGACAAATAATCCAGCCATACAAGAAGGGATGCTCAAGCATTTAACTATGAAATCATACATGTACAATAAAGGAACAAGGTCATGTATATATATTACATCAACGCACTGAGGTTATTGAGCCATCGTCGGCCCTCCTGTCACCCCTCCACTGGCTGTCATTTGTCCCGGAGATCGAACCCAAAATTCTGGCATTCGCCCCGGAGATTGAACCCAGAACAGTGTCACCAACCTCAGACTTGCATAGGGGACATGAAGCATTAATCTTTAGCCATTTATCCACACAATCCTTGTGAAAAAAATGAGAACATGGCAACTCCCTCAGCTCATCATTGTTAGCATATTTTGCTAAACAAATGCAACAAACCTGTATATGGTTAAAATAAAAGAGCATCATTTTGGATCCTGCGTCAATAACAAGATTGACAACATAACACCAAGAAAATCAGCACATAGCTTAACCATACAATGTTCTGAGAGAGGGAAATGTACGACTTTACTGGCAAAACTAGCAGAGACTTTAGCATTATAAGCAGACATCACAGTGTTCTCAATCTTTAAAGCAATCATGGTCAAAATAGTACAGTCAATGATTGTGCTATGAGTTAAAACAGACAAAAATCACATTTGGAGTTATTGGATAATTGAGCCCAACATTCATGATATGAATGACTGAATTTACCAAGCTCATCATCATTCAGAATGTAATTCTTCATTTTATGGAGGTCTACAAGTCAGAAAATCTCCTAATGGTTATGTTTAGTGTCTATGATCAACAAAAATGGACAAATCTATGACCAAGTATCTGAACTCATGATTAAAACCAGCAGTCCAGCAAAAACATACCGCATCTTCTCCAGATATCACACGCTCCTTTTCTGTTCCTGCAGCCACAACCCCACCATCACCAACGCTTGAGCTGTTATCTCTGTCATTACTACTTCTAGATTTCTTCAACTTAAACTTGTATGTTGGTAAAGCATCTATTGATTCTGCTGTGGCTCCTCTGGTCTGTGCTAGATCTTCTCTTAACCCAAGTATGGAAACTATACAAGGCAGGCAACAGCAGATTGTTGCACAGAGAATGAAGGGCATAGCATATCCAATACAGCTAATGGCAAGAAACACTATACATAACCTGCAAAGCAACAAAGATTAAAAAAAAAAAAAGATAACACGAGCTTTAAAAAAAGGGCAGAATTTGGAAGGAGTGAATGAGATGTACACCACGGCAAAGTACCTGTACAAATTAGGAGCATCGGCGGCAGATGAATGCCCACCAAATATCCAGACGTTACCAACAACAAACCAAACAGCAAAGAAGCAATCCAATGCCATTTTGAAGTATTCCACCAGCACCTTGAATCTGTCGACAAAATGAATTAATTTATCAAATTATAAGTAATTAAAGCTCCTCAATGGCACAAATTTCCTAACCAAGCAAAATAAAAAACAAGGGGGCATAAGAAGCATAATGGCAATATGCCACAAAAATCATGGAAAGCAGATCTCATGGACAAAGATCTATTTGCTTTGTTAGGTGACAAATACTGAAAATTGAAAACTGATGGAACCATGGGAACATTCTCTTTGTTACAGGAGACAAGGGAAGGTTGATTATACACTTAAACTTCTTATGGAATGAACGCAATCTTATAAGACCACGAGATGGCACCAACTGCAAACAGTTGGCCAATTCAGTTTGATCAAGCTAACACCAAGAAAGGAGACGTGGGTGGAAAAGAATGAACAATTGAACAAATAAGATATTGGGAAAAATCTCAAATAGCCAATATACTTTGGTTTGTTCTACTTCATATACCCAAACCCACTACAACATGATTTGGATTTGTTGACAACCTATTTCTGCATTCCTAGCCATAATCCAGTAAAGAAACTAGTATCAACTGCTCTCAACCACAAAAAGCTCCAAAGATTTAGTAGGCGATGAAACTCTGTTAAACAATACAAACTATTTAAATGACATTAGTCATCAATGCAACAGAACATATAGAAAAAGTCAGCAGATACCCTTGTTCCAGCATGCACAACAAATACACCAAGATTCATACCTTGGACTCAGTACTCCTGTATTTTGTCCACCTCTATGGGATGCAACAGGAGCCCGGTGATCTTCCACTTCTGAAGTCCTAGGGACAGCAATAGAAAACGGTGCAGCAGGTGCATTTAAGCGAGCCGAACTATTACGAGATTGCACTGAATCTGGCTCTGAAACCTGATTGCTTTGACGATATCGCCAATATAGAAGAGGAAGGGTTGCAACACATCCAGCTGCATAACCCACAATCCATTCAAACAAAGGAGCGTGTGGATGCTCATGTCTGAACACTGACAAAACAACAACAGCTGCAACAACCTGGCTCAATGTGAGAACTAGTTCAACAGAGATCCATAAACCAGAATTCAATGGACTCCTACGACGACGGGATTCCCCTCTCCTTGTGAATGCAACATTCCGGGTATTTGATCCATTGACAGAAGTTGATGGCTGAGAAGTTGGATTTCTCAAACTACCTGAAGATCCGTCCTCACGCCGCGTAGAATCTAAGCCATTGGAAGTTCTATCATGAGTTGCATTAGATGAGGAAACATCAGTAATCGTTATGTCGATAATGTGCTCGCAATTGTTAACGTTCTCTGGACGCTCCATTAACAATGGGAAAGTTTCGGTTTCTGTTTCAGTATGTAGTTCCGCAGAGGGAACATCCATCTAAGTTCAACGCAATAGAAAATAGTGTAAGCATAGAATCAGAGAACAATATACCGACTTTTACTCAACTTCTCAGCTGCTTGAGGCAAATGCCACTCTCTACCAAAGATAGCTCAAGCCGTATTTACAAGCTTAAATTACTTGGCATCACAAGTCGTGGAGAATCAAATACCTAATACTGTTAAACAAGAAAATGCATCAAGATCAGAATCAGAATTAAATTCATTTTCCCTTTCAAAAAAGGAGAATAATTTGAAAACACATTTATTGCTGAAAAAGGCAACAAAAACAAAAGCAAACCAAATTTTAACGGAAGGTTCTTCATAATTCAAACCCTGATTATGCATCCGGCTATCTGTATTAATAAAATTTTATTTGAAAGCTTACTTTCCTTATCTTCTTGGTTTTCCAGCAAACAAAATCACACAAGGCAGATGTAAATTAAACGAAATTCATAGCAGAGCACAGCCTCCTCTACTATTACGTTGGAATAAGACAATAGATGAGAGAGATATCACCACTAATTCTACTTGAAGGATATCACTCAACCAACCGATCAGTTCATCTAAATCAAAATCCAAAAAACCCTGTGATCTTCTGTGGCTCACACAGAAACCATTGGAAAAGGAAAAGGGAAACTCAAATTTTAACTTGAATCATATCCCGAAGAATCGCTTCAATTATGCAAATCTTGGAGGCTTTAGTATCTAAGAAGTAACAGACCATTTCACAATTCATTTTTCCTCCCTTTTCTTCCCCTAAGTATCATCAAAAACATAACAAGGCAATGTAAACTCAATGACATTTAAAATCTTGATAAGAAACTAACACAAACTGATTGATAAAAACTAAATTAACAACACAGGTTGATTAAATTCAGTCTTGCATCAGTGTGTAATCCAGAACACTCAGTATATGTTTAAATACTAATTGGAAAGAAGCAAACAAATTGAAGCCTTCAAACTTTTCAAGAGCTAAAATTCCGTTATTTTTTGTAATTAAAAATTAAAACAAAATTACCAACGATTACGAAAATCAATAACACAAACAACACTCGATCATTTCGTAATCAACTCAGTTCTTTAAAATTACAAGACCGAAAAGAAACCCCAACGTCGACAAACCTAACAACGACGATCGGCCAATCAAAGAAAAAACAATAATAAAGCACATTAAAATTTGACAAAATTCGAGAAACAAATTCACAACCACAGACGAACAGAGAGCGAAAGATAATCGTTACCATAATGCTAGCGGCGAAGAAGAGCGGCAGATTGCAGTCGATACTTGAGGAGAACGAAACGATGTCGTTTAGGATTTTTTTTTTTTTTTTTTTTTTGGGTTTCGTTTTTTTTTGTCTTGCTTATAGACGGGGCAGATAAAGAGTCAGCTTTCGATCTGCATTTACTTCGCCGCGTGGTCTGAGAATATACCTATGCCTATTTGAGTGTGCGTATATTGCATCGTATAAATACATCATTTTGCTTGTTATTTTTCTAAGGAATAAAAAGTTTACTACGATTATTTTCTTTTATTTGTTTATTTAATAGGACCAATTGCTGCATTTTTTTTTAATAGTTTTATAAAAATGCCATTAATTATTAGTTATTATTATTATTATTATTATTTCTGCGGAAATATTATTTATTTTGCCACGTCAGCATCCGGACATAGACATTGCCGGGCAATGGGTCCCATTTTGACACGGGTAGCACTTTGTCATTTTGTCTGGCTTGTCGACTTACAAGTTCATCATGATTACGACTAATCAAATTCCCAATCGAGAAAAAGATGTCATTTCCTTCGGAATCTGTTACAAGAATTAAAGAAGCAGCTGTAAGTAACAATGAAGTTTGAACCGTTTCTTATTATTAGACACCAAACTCTTCATTACATTTGTGTAATTTTACAAAGAAACATAAACTTAGCATCAAGAAAGTCCTCACCAAACTTCCGAGCTTAGCTTATTAGTCGCCTGAGTTTGTTTCTCGTTCGATTCTTACAGTATGTATCTCTAACTAATTAGGTAGTAGTAGTATGAATGCTAATTAGGGTCATTTTGATAATATTATAATTTTTAAAGTAATTACTATTATAATATATATGAAGATATATATAGAATTGTATTAAATACAAAAATAATTCTCAAAATTAAAATTTTAAAACTATTTCTTTTTCATTTTATAAAATCTGCTATAAGATGTGGTGATTTTATCCCAGAACTACCAAGATATGAAAATTCAACTTCGTTCACATTCAGCTAAAGTTTGATTAGCTTGTTCAGAAAATAAGCCCATATCATCAAATAACATTCGCTTCCATGGGAGTTGTTTTCAATGATATAAGCTTATTTCCTGGTTTACGGCTAATAAAGCTGAAGAGCCTTCCAAGAAAGTTTCTGAGAAAGTCTTGATCATCCCACATAGTAACAATTAGCAAAGGTGAATACAGGATTAACATAAAATAAAATAAAAACGACTTACAACAATTGGCTGTCACAGGACCATACAAAAAAGAAATCCCACCAACCTAAACGACGACCATTCCCCCCCCCCCCCCCCCTCTTTCTTTTTTTTTGGGATTTCACCACCCCATATATTGAAAGGCGGAGAAAGACTTGTAAAAATTTTGGAGCAAAAGTTACAAAATGTAGGTAGGTTAACAGGCAATTCAGGTTGCTAAAGGAGTCACCAGAACAGCAGTATTTCCTGTTATTGGCTGAAGACGGGCTGCATTTTCTAATTGCTCCCATGCTTCCTTCCGCCTTTGAGCTACCAGGCTCAGGTTGGCTACTTGTTCCCTGTACTGAGCATGGCAAGACATGAATAGCACGTCGTCCATCTCAGAGAACATCTTTCTAACATTCAGAGTAAGGTTGAGAACTGCTTGGTTCCAATGGCTCTGGGCATTTTTCTCTAAAACTGGAAGTAAAATAGGCAGAATCACCTGCCGGTTATGTGCAATCAAGTTCACAATTTGATCATTGTTCCACAAGAAAAGGGCTCTTTCGGCGACCTGAAATGAATGAAGTTCAGAAAATAAATCTTTGAAGTTCTTTCACCTAGGATATTGAGTAATAATCTCAAATAATACAGAGGCAAATACAACACTACTACAGAAAAAAACAGCTGCTCTATGATAATAGTGAAGAGAAAAATGGCAAAAGCCATAAGGCATTTTCTATCAAAAAGTGAAGGAAAGTGCCATTGCAAAATGACAAAAGGATATAAGGTTGCATAAACCAAAACCACACCAAGAAGTCGAACCTCACCATGAGACCATGCAAATCACAAAGATAGTTGAGGTATTAACAAGAAATCCTCCCACCTAAGAAATTGCTCATTAAGCATCAAACAAACAAGAAAAAGATGCTCTAAAACTTTTTTTTTTTATAAATAGAAGCTAATGATCTGATCAGTCCTTTTAAAACCAACTGAATACAAACTTGAGAATTTTTATTAAAGCACCAGAAATCCCAAAAATGCAAGGATAAGAATCTAGACTGTGCTTGAGTGGAACCAAATTGGTTCTCCACTTATCCTGGGTTCCGCAGGATGGAAGGCACTGAACCTCTTCCACCCCAGGCCATAGAACTCGACTTTGGATTCACAGCCTCTCATGATTTTGGGTTGGATCAAGTTGGTTTTACGGGAGGATTGCACCATCATAAAAGTTCACAACAAAACTGCAAAGCACAACTACCCATGTAGCTTCCAGCACACAACACTCATAAACAATCATATAACAGTCGCATGCAAGGTAAAAAATCTAGTTGGTAGCTCCAGCAGGGTAGCGGTTCAGGGTAGGATAAACATCAGAATAGTCCTCACACTTTTGAATTACGACTAAAGAAATTATTCCTTTGAACAGCAAAAAGCAGAAATGTTCAAAATGAAAGAGAGCAAGATAGAATCTAGAAAGAATGCTAAAAATACACAAAGTAAAGCAGCAGATACCATTTTACACTCCTTTAAGAAAAAAGTAAATGGGTGCCTAACTTAGAAAAGAAATTAAAAAATCACATGCAATCTTAAGCATTAACGAGTCAAGAAATCATAGGATGGTCCAGGAAATAGTACCTGGAAGTGGAAACTGTTAATGCAGCATCCAATTCGCCAGAACAATGGAACCATGACCTTTTGAAATTCCACCATGTTAATTGCTTCCAAAATCTCTTCTATCTCCCCAAGGAACATCACCTCCTTCTGGCTGTTGGTTATTGGCCAGGATTTCAACAATCCATTTATCACAGTACTCGACAACTTGGGCTCCTTCTCTATAAACTGCATGACGCAGTATGAGAGCTGTTGAAAATAAGTCCCCAAAGACTTGGGCTTGTGCAAAGGAATTATAACTCTCCTCAAGAAGATCTTATGTTCCTCTTTCAAAGGCAATGCAAACCCACTAATTATACTCCCAAAAATCTCCAACAACTCCGCAATTCCATTATGTTTCTCCGTCTCAAAAACAAACCGATAAAATATGTTACTCATAGACTTTCTGATAAACGGCCTATGAACCATAAATTTCCCATAAACCCGATGCAAAATGGTCTTTAAACACTCCCTCTCTCTCGGATCATCAGAATCAAACAAATCAAGCAATCTTAAAATAAAGGAATGGTCGATATACCTTTTCGCAACCTTGGCATCAAGACACGAAGAAGTAATAAACTTGAGCAACAAATCGTACACAATTTGCAAATGTGGCCACGAGGGATCGAACATAGGCTCGTCATCATCATTTTCACCAGTACTATGTGAACTACACCGATAATTAGGAGGAAAAACTCTGAACAAATTAACAGCACACATCCTACACATTGCTAAAATCGCGGGTTCGCTAAATTTCATAGACCCAGCGGCTACAAAATCTAACAGCTCAATCAAGGTCTGTTTTTTAACATCCTTTTCAACACAATTCTTAGTTGGGTCAGTGAAATCAAATGTTACACAACAAAGGCTCACTTTACTGACAAATAAATTCATCTTCTCACCATTAGGCACATCTTTGAATGGAAGCAACGGCTCGATTCCTGCCACGACGCTGGCGGGAAACACAGCTGACGAGGTTCTTTTTGTTCCAACACTGGATTTGCCCGCTGAAGAATATTTTTCTCCACCGTTGGATTTATTCCCATTCCCAGAAGCAGCGCTATTGCTTGTCGTCGTTGTGTTAGAGTTTGTGGAGAAATCGGTGCCCGAGTTGGTCCGATTCAACTCAGGCGAATCCGGTTTCAATGATTTTTTCGGAAGTTTACTGAAAAATTGCTTAAACATTGTAAAAAATAATAAAAAAGAAAAAATAAATATGAACAAAAGGGAAAATGAAACCCTAAATTGTTCGTTACCGATCTGTTGAGAATGTGGGTAAACGATTAAAAGTTACAGAGACATGAAAGAGCGAAAAGATTTGCGATAAAATGATGGACATTGAAGAAAAATCAGATCTTTGAGGACAATGTGGGCAAAAGGTTGATTTTTTTTTTTTTTTTGGTTTTGAGGGGGGGAAAATTGAATGCGAGTGCATGCACAATCAAATAAATAATGATTACACAAATCTTTTAAAATTGAAACAGAGAGACAGTGAATTTGAGAAATTGATTATAAAAGTGATTGGGGAATCTAAAGAGTGAAGATCCACAACAAAGAGACTTTTAGAGAGATAAAATGGAGATCTAGTAAAGGGAGGATTTTCTTCTTCTTCTTTTTTATTATTATTATTTTTTTTTGGCTTTGTTTAAGGTTGTTGTAGGTGTGGTTTGATCTCCATGAAAAGAAACCAAACTAAACTATCAGATGTGTAATTGTGTATTAATGGGCGTTTTATTTTTTTATTTTTTTATTTTTTTACTTTTTTGTTCTTCGTGGATGAGAAAATTCTAGCCTTTTCTCGGAAAATGCAGGATTTAACTTTATATAAAAAAAAAAAAGAATAATTGGGATGTAATGTAAACTTTACTCTTTTTTTTTTCTTTTTTTTTTTGGAAATAGTTCTGGTGGTTGACTGGTTTCTTTTGGTAACCACATCAAAGTCCCAAGAGTTTTACTTTTACTCAAATACTGATATTATTTTCCATTTATTTCAAATAGGTACCTGATCAGTGATCTATTGTCATTCATCAATCATGCCGTCATCCCGTGACGTGAATTTAAGTCTTCTAACATAGAAGGTATTATATGTGACAGTTTCAGTTAGACTAATAAACCGTAAATTTTTTACTATAACCACTAACTGGGCAAAACACAATATAAATAAATAGATTAGATTGAGCAAAATTTATATAATTATTAAATGACTGAAATTCAAGTCACTTATATAGTCATATTTAGATTTAAAATTTTTGACATGATAAATTGATAACACATTTATATAATATTAACTTATTTTCATTTAAAAAATTGTCCTATGTTTTTCATATATTTACAAAGTTGTTAGTTATATTTAAAATAAAAGTAATTAGAGCTTAGGAAATTTGTACTATAAATTTGTTTGAAAATAATATTAAGAACATGTTTAAAAATGTGATTCTTTATAAAATATTAAAATTATATATTATTAAATTGGTGACACAATTATAATTATAATAAAAATATCAGAATTAGAATTCAAAAAAAACAAATCAGCGTTAGAAGATTCTTAAAAAAATAAATAAATGAATAAATAAATCAGGTTTATTTATTTTAAATTTGATACTCTTAACACAAATTGCCACCTCTACTGTCAATAACTGATACAAAAGTAAAACACTGAAGCCTTTACATGAGAAATTGCGAACTATAGGGATCTAAGTGTTATTACTCCTTTGCCGGTGCATGTTAAGTTGATTACACGTGTGTCTGCTGTCTTGTACGTTGAACCGTTGGATTGGTCACAGGTGGATTCTGTTTCTTCCCTCTCATTTTTCGCTTTTTTTTTTTCATTTTCTAATTTCTACTAATTGGGGACTTGGGGTTGTTTTGTTTTGTTTTGGTTTTTACACAGCAAAATGGTGGACGGCATGTGATATCAATATGCATTAATTTTTGTGTTCAATCGACTCAATGCTCAGCTTCGATAAGGACGATTATGTAAGTTTATTCAAAAGTATTGTCCTTAGCAAACCTTTTACGGAATGTTTCATGAAAATATATACGCAAACATTTTCTTTTTTTCTAAATGAATTTATAATCTATCATCAACAAATATTTGTAATTTTTAATTATTGAAAAACACGTCCAATGGAAACACTTTGGAAAAGAATCCTAAGCCAACACATTCACATTTTTGCCCAACGAGTCCACTCTAAAGTACCAATTTATATTACTATTAATAAATTAAAAAGCTTTGCACATGTGGAAGGTCAATTGATGAGTTAGTTAATGCCCTCCCCTTGAGGAAATATTGTTTTCATTTTTTTAAGTTTATAGAGATCTAATCTGAGAGGAATTAACAAATAGCATAATTCAAAAAAAAAAAAAAGGTAGTAAGATCCCACATAGCAATACACTCTGTTTCAGTTGAAATATTTATATCTATAGTCAGTATGTAAGCAACCACATTGCATAAAATGTACAGTTTAGTAGAGCTAAATTACTAATAATAGCTACAAAATTATTTTTTAAAAAAATTACAAAAATATAACAGACTATACCTGAGAATTTCTAGTCATATCTAATTCCCATTCAAAAAAAAAAAAAACTCGCACATATATTTGCCCCAAAGTTAGAGGCTAAAAATGACATGCATATTGAACCCTAAGTCGTCAAGCTCTTTGGATTTCAGCTTGTTTAGTTACTTACCGGGCAAGTAAGTGGATCAGAAAAAGAGCAACACACAATAAAGAATATAGAGAAGATAAAAGAAAAGATTAAGGGTAGCTATAACTTTTCTTTTTTTTTGGGCCTTTATGATTAATCAGGTGTTTAGATACAATAGCTACATCTTCAATCCTACATGCAAACTAGGTGGAAAGAAATTCTAGCCGCTGTTAAGACTTCCCGGAGGCTGGGAAGTTCTGAAAATTATTCCTCAGACGACATATAAACTGTCTAATTGGTCAGACTCCAGCAATTACAGGTTACAATTTTTGACCTGGAAGCACCAGAACTGGATAAGATGCTACAACAAGGATGAACAGACAATAAAGACAAACCATAAATTAAAATTAAACGGTAAAATGTGTTATGATGGGAACCCAGATCACCCTCCAAGAAATAGAATGGAAGCGCTGTGTCAACAGGTTGTGTAACTCATCTTATGAGGAAGAATCAGCTATTGTACTTGTTCATCTAGAGAAAACTGATAGAACTCGCTCTGTTGGGGTCATAGTTGCCACACATTTGAACTGCCACGACAACAGCAATTTCATGAAAACAGATTGTCTAGCTGAAGTGGTATAAGAAAGTTAGAGCAGGTTTTTGCAGAGCAGGTTTTGGCATACTTTCCAAAATAGTTCCAAGTTCTCCAGAACAACTTGGATGCATGATTAGTTTAACTAGTTCATATGAAAAAAGATAGATGGCACTAAAAATCAATTACCTTTTCTTGTCTATATTTCTCACGAATGGCATTTAGTGAGCAACCGTCAGTATTGAGCTGCAAATCTTCTAGTGCTAGTACTGTACACTTCAGCTCCGATGCCTTGTAACTAGTATAATGCTCTAAAGTTGAATTCTGCAGCAGGTTCACGGAAAGATTTAATTTAGGTAATTTTATCTTATTCGGGAGTGTAAAGAATGAACAAAACTAGGCCCTGCTAGATCAATGAAACAGAAGAAATGCTGACCCATGGGTGCTCTGACTGATTAAGCGTCCATTTGGCAAGGAACACGGCAGATGCTGCTACAAGGGAAGGCCGAAACCTTAGGAAGCCATACTCCAGAAGAGTCAACTCAGCCAAGTAATTTGCTAGGAATTCAAGCTCCAAACAAGAAACCTGAATATCAAAGCAATTACGTTGTTTTACTAAATTGTTATTGAAGAAATTAAACCAGGGAGTATGATTTGCATTTAGATTACCTTATATGAAGCTTGAGCCGCTTGAATGAATCTCCTAAAAACCAAAAATGAGGGATAAAAAAAATTAGTCTTTTGCACTATCAGTGGTATTTGGAAAAGGCTAAGGAAGATGCTGGTGGTGCTTTACCTTAGAAATGTTTTTGTGGTGGGAACAGATAATTGAAAGTGCAAGAAATTCAGAACTTGACTCTCCATTTTCAAAACCTGGCAATTGACTTCAATTAGCAACCTTATAAATCAGAATGGGGAAGAACAAAGGCAAGATTGGACATTGCAAAATTGATAAATTGGGATTTTTCAGAACTTGAATATCCTAAGAAGTACTCTCTATTTAACTAAGCAGATCAGGTCAACTAGAAAATGCTAGTTTGCTCTTGAGCCGATTATTTAGGAGAGATGACAAGAATTACATGATGCAGCAGAACATATGGTCGGTATATACATAAAATTGCCAAGTAAAATCATACCTCTTCTCTCGTGTAGGTATTATCTGTGATGAAGCAAAATTCTTCCAGTCGCGGTGCAATGATTTCTTCATACTTTCTTTAAACCACAGTGGAATAGGAAAAAAAAAAAAAAAGGAAAAAGGAATCATTTAGTGCAATAATCAAAATAAACATAATATCTGATGTTCACTAATTTAGGAATATTCAAGTTATGTCGACCATATGCTATTTGAGTTAGATTTCAAAGTTTGAAACAAATTGATGAATGTAAAGCAATACAAGATAATTACTGCACTTCCTCATCTCCATGCACATTCACACTAGAGAGATAGAATGTCTTCAAAATTCAATTGAAAAATTCTTTATATGTCAAAATAAAAAAATTGATCAAGAGATTAAAAAGGTAGGAGTCTAAGAAAGGAAAACAAAGGTCAAGCATTTTATTACGTTGCAATTATTCTTTTAAACTTCAAAATGACAGATATTCACCGAAGTAGCATACCCAACATGTTCAACCCAACATGTTCAACTAACATTTATAAATCTAAGAAACCCTAGTTCTATTACCGACCATTTGAAACTTATATTTGATTTATATCTAGAAAATGTGTCAAAGTTGACAAAACATTTGTATCAAATGTACATTCAAACTCAAGAATGTTCACCTGTTGATGTCATCATCAGCATTTCAATACAGAGACATAAGAAATTTTTTCTCCCCCCGGGGATGAAAGCCTCAAGAGAGACATAAGAAACTTTCAAATGATGAGACAGATATGACAAACTAAAAACATACAGCAATTAAGAAAGTGATAAAACTTGGAACTTACGAAGCAATTAGCATGCAAGTGACACCAAGAAGCTGGAGTCTTTGCTTCGGAATATGATTTTGGGAGAGAAACCGATCAATGAGATTCACTGTGAGATAAAGTGTGTCTGGAACCAGCTTATATTCTTCAGAAACCTAAAAGAGGAAACATAAACTATGAGTTTTGATCAATTATCTTAAAATTTTGTGGATATAAATATACATTTTTGTCAAATTCATTTGAGAATAAAACATCACTATTGCATTAAAGCTAGGTAAAGGCATACTATAGCAGGCTGACTCACCTCGACAAGCCAATCAATCAATATTCCCCGCATGTTTGGAGTGATATCTTGCTGCAACTTTTCCATATAAGTTGTTGAAGGTCTTTGGTCAAGCTGAAAAGAGGGAATTTTCAGAAAATCAGCATTAAATATGTTTACAACATCCACTAAATCAGTAAACAAGTATCCTTTCTTTGCCAAGAAGCATTTCAAAAATGAAAAAAAATTTACTTAATAAACCAAACTAAGTATAGTTTGTCTGAACAAAAATCAAACTGAACCCATAATGCTTTCTCCTGATCCCAGCCAAACAAGAAGACACTTGCAAGTGGACATCAGAGTTCGCAAAGATATGATGATAATCATAATAGCAGCCAGCATAAATAACTTAAGAGATTGGAAAAGGCCAGAAACAACAGCAACTTTAAGAAGTTCTTTAAGAAGCAAACCTGGTTTACTTAAGCACAGGCAATGATAATGACATCCAGTGAATGAAAAAGCACAGTAACAAGTATTAGAAAGTAGTAATTGCAACACAAACCTCTGTAACACGTATATTGTTGTATATATCAGGGGCATATAAGCTGCACACTTGAGGATCTTCTAGGTTTGAATCAATATTCACAATGCTTGGACCATTTGATTGCAGTTCTTGGCACAAGTTGTTTTCTTCTGCATAACCCAATTAAAAGACTGTCACCTTTGTGCATAAGTTTAGAAACAGAACTCTATAACCTGCACATTTTCTTTTATGTCTTACTTGAAATTTTTTTTTCACATCATTAGATTCTTTTGTCTCCCAAACATCAACCACAAGATTAAGTATAATAACAACTTAATAAGGGCATAATGCACAATTTCTGTTGCATAATTTTTGAGAAGACAATAAATGCATAACCCTTCCAAAATAGCAGCATGCAATGTCATTTAGAAGATATCCTGGCATATAATTGTGTTTGCCTTACAGTTTATACAATTCATATTTCCATTAACCGTTCTAAAATAATGTGAAATTGAACAGAAACCTTTCATTTGATGGCCCTGGAGTCCAAAAGGTTTCTCTGAAACATGTGTTGGATGGTTCCGATCTGCTTTGCCACATTCACTTGTGTTTTCTGTCACCTCCTGTGGTTCCCCCATTCTAATTTTTGACAATTCTTCAGCTAACTTTTCTTTTACATCTTCTTCAACAAGTAGATTTTCGCACAGACATCTGAAGACACCTTTGCAATCTTCTTTGGAGGACTACTACTAGCTTGCTTTCTAGTCTGTCAACCAGCAATATCAACAGAGACAAAAATTCTTATCCTTATATCAAAAAGTTTTCAAAAATAGTAGAAGTTAGGTATAGTTTCTAGACAAACAAAAAGTGTCGCGCCATTTCTTTGTTGGTATTATCACCGTATACAAAAACTGACCATCTCCCACTCTTAGTGGTCTGGTAAAATCAAACAATCACGTTGACAAATATTATGAACTCACCTGAATTTTAGCAAAACTACTACAGTTTCTATGCGAATTTTCACAGATGTTGGTTACATCTTTAAGTACAGCCCTTCTCTTATGCTGAATGCCTGAGGTAGCAGTCACAGAAGCTTTGTTCTCATCCGATGCTCCCCTTTTGGAATTCATTCTAAGAACATGCTTGTGATCTGGTTTAAAGGTAGGTTTTGAGGAGGGAAATATCCCTCCTGATGTTCCCAGGGCTTTAGCTTTTGCTCGTGTGATCCGTGAAGTAGGCTCTTCAATTTTGGCATGAGTTTTATTTTCTTTATTTATGTTCACATGCCTTGAAGAAGAGCGAGGCATGACTTAATCTGAAATGCTGTTCATTGGACCTGCATTTCTACTGCCATTTCAGTGCAAAGAATATAAACAAGAAGCTAAAATGTAGGCATGTAGCCAATAAAGCAATTGTGCAGATGCAACAAATGCTAACACTAACATATTAAACATCAAATGCCAAGTACAATCAACTGTTCTCATAAGCAAGCATTGGTAGATTCAAAATGTTGATGTTATTCATAGTCACAGCGATCTCCAGAGCAGCAGATATAGCATATATTTGTAATTACTAGCTTTTGCTTAATTCTGGAAAGCACAATAACTAAAGTCGTTTTTACTTGACAACAGCTCATGTTTACATCTTCCAAAGGATTAGTTTAAACAACAGATCTCTAAACCAAATCGGGAGCATCAATAACTTCAATCCCCTTATAAAGTTAAAAAAAAAAAAAAACTACTTTATTTTACACAATCAAACGATTTTAAATATTTGACCAGGAAACATAACTTAGAAGGACAAGAATGCAGCTAAATTATGAAAGCCATTTTGCTTGCAGATATTAATTAGACATTTCAGTTTTTCTTTTATTTTTCACAATTTATCAGAAATTGAACACACATTCGTTCGGCATTTTAACATAAGCCAACCAAACCCTAACCTCTGGAAAATTTGGTCACCTTTTAGCTTCAAGTTCAAATAATAAATAACATACAAAGTTCAAAATACAAAAGTTATCCATCCTCTGCTTCAACCAAAAATTCCTCCACTAATTCGCTCCAGGAAACAGTATTTGAAAATATAAAACGAAAACAAAAATTGCACATGCAAACGCAAATAATTTAATGACAAAAAAAAATTGTGCAAATATGGTAAATGAAAGGAAATATCTGAAAAAGGAGACTCCATCACAGATCTACGAAACGAAACTCCAAAACAATATCGTCATTGTCTCGTCAAAGTCTGTGACTCTCATCGATCCATATAACACAACGAAACAACAAAATTGAACACGGAAAAAAAAAAAAAAAGGAATGTGTAAGCAAGTATCCGAGAGAATAGAAGAAAACCGAGCTTACTGAGTTACTTGGAGCTCCGAGACCTTGCGAATCGGGTCAAAAAGAGCTCTTGAAAAGAGAGTGAAGAGTGTGCGTGAATTGTGATTGTGAAATTTGAAGAGTGTGTCTGGTGTTATATTACTACTGCAGGAGCAGGGGCAGGGCCGCAGCACTGGGGAGCGTGAGCGGGACGGAGTACAGTTTAAACTTCCAAAAAGTTTCTTATTTCCGCTTCCGCTTTTTACTGCTTCCACTCCACGCTCTTCAGTTTTTTTTTTTTTTTAAAGTATATATATATAGATAGAAAAAGAAAATACCCAAACAGATCCCCAAAGTTTATTCTAACGTAAAAATAACCCCAACGTTTTAGAAATAAACATACAAAGCCTCTACTAAGTTCTAGCTAGTTTTGAACTGTTACAATCATCACAATTTGTATGGCTCCGACTCCGAGTAAAATTAAAATGAAATAAAAATAAGTGAGGTAGTAAAAATGATTCTATTGTTACATCAAAATTTTTTTATCTCTAAGGAATTTTTTTTCTTTTGGGTCATAAGATTTAAATTGATGTAGCTTTGATTTTATTCTTAAAAAATTTCATACAAAGAAAAAATTGCACGTGATAATTTATAAAATATTATTTCTACACTAGTCTCATACTTTAATTTTATTCTTAAAAAAATTCATACAAAGAAAAAGTTGTATGTGCTAATTCATAAAATATTATCTTTATACTAGCCTCATATTTTAATTTTTTTCACCTACCCATTCTATGATAATTTTTGTTTTCACATCAATTTATTGGGAGATGGTTCTCACTTTTTGGTGAACAAAGCTACCACATGATGCTATAAGATTAATCTACAGTCTCAACACTATTCATTGAAGTTATATAAATATGTTATGTTTATTAAATCATTTTTCCCCACACTATATACATTAAACACACTTCATTACTAACCTTATTATACTAAGACAATAAGAATACGTGGTTAGCCATATCCATGATTATAATTTACCATATCTAAACTTAACAATACCAATCTCACCATTATGTTGATCTAAAAAGTTTGGAAGTCTTAAGCCCCCCCCCCCCCTCCCCAAGTTCTTTTTATTAAATATTACACTTGTCATGGGAACCAACAATCACTTTAAATCACGTCTGCCATCAACCATTTTTCTATTATTTTATTTATAATTCTAAAAGAAATTTAAATTACAAAATTTAAAGCAGCCCCAAAATAGTGTTCGCCGGGCAGGGGGGGTCCAATGCCTCCGGGGCACCAAGACGGATGTACTATAGTCTTGGTGGGGGCCGGTTGGGCGTGGCTGCCGCGGGATTCAGAATGGGACAAGACTTTATTAGGGCCCTCGGGATGCCCGGAGGATGGTGCAGGCAAAGCCGCTCTTAAAAATAGTTCCTGCAGGTCAGGGAGCCAAATGCCCCTAGGGCAAGAGAGAGGGAGAGAGAGATGAAGAAACTAACGCAAGCGTGATTATCTGTCTAGTCTTAAAAGTTAATTGTATCTAGGTGTATAAGGAAATATTTCAGTGGCCTCAATGTTGTTTTCGTTTTTTATTTGACCATGTGATTTAAAGGGTAATTTTTAAAAACCTCCCCTGAGGTTTGGGCTTATTGCAAGTAAATGGCGAGAATCCATTTATTTGTAGAAAATCCCCTACCGTCAGTTAACTTTTACATTGACCGTTAGTTGACTGTGCAAATATAATAATGCTCTTAACAACAGTTTGTAGACTGACATAAATAAAAAAAAACTGAAATTGTTGGCGCGAAAAGCACAAACCCTATTTTTTGACAATTTTGTCTCTGTCAATTCAAAAGATTTACAATATCATAGGTAAGGATTATGATTATTTTTTTCAAGTTTTTAATTTTATTTTTCTTGTAGGAACTTTAAGGAAATATCAAGAACTTAAAGAGGGTTTTTTAAGTTTTTAATTTTATCTTTCTTGTAGGAACTTTAAGGAAATATTAATAATTTAAAGAGGATTTTTCAAGTTTTTAATTTTATCTTTTTTGTATGAATTTTAAGAAAATATCAATAATTTAAAAAGGGTAAAATAGTCATAATCCTTACCTCTAATATTGTAAATTTTTGGAATTGACAGGGATAAAATTGTCAAAAAAATAGAGTTTATGCTTTTCGCGCCAATAATTTCAAAATTTTTTAGTTATGTCAGTTTACAAACTGTTGTTAAGGGCAATATTGTCTTTGCACAGTCAACTAACGGTCAATGTAAAAATTAACTAACGGTAGAAAATTTTTTACAAATAAACAAATTATCCCCATCTACTTGCAACAAGCACAAATCTCAAGAAAAGTTTTAAAAATTACCCCGTAATTTAAATATTAATCAGTTGTCCGTGGATTATTATGTGCGGGAATCTATAAATGTGATCCACTAAGATATTGCCGCGTTTGCATGCAAAGTCAAGTCAATGCGGAGTGCTCGTTTTAGTGTCTGATTTTGGAAAGAACTATGCGATTTTCGAAATGTTTAAACTTAAAATTAGAATAAAAAGAAGGAATTTCTGTGGATTTTCAACTACGAGGTAACTCTTGTAACTCAAAATAATCAATGAAAAATAATAAATTTCTTTTATTTTGAATAAGTTTTTTCAATATACATAGTCATATTTCAAGTTTTGTCTTTTAATACTAATTTTAAATTTTTTTAGAATTTTTTAAAATTTTTATTCAAATTTATATTAAACTTACAAATTACAGTTGCTAATCTCTAGTAGTACATGCAGCCATGAGTATCATGCTTTTATTATTATTCATCTTTTATTAACTGGTAATTAAGTAGTTGTATTTACTCGCCGACAAGACCTCCACGAATAAATTTCAAACAACTTTTAGCTAACTGAAGTCGAATTTTTGGAGGTGCTAAAGTAAAATTTTAGTCCATATATTATAATTACTTTAATTAGAGCACCTAAAAAGGGTGACAACTAACAAAAGAAAGTCTCAATGATTTCCACTTTAACAAGATAAGCACGAAACCTTAAGAAATTCAAGAAATCTAACAGGTGTAGCCAGATGAAATGCAAACATATACATTTAATCGTCTACAATGACAAAATAAATAAACAATAATAATAATAATAATAACAACAATTAAAAAAAAAAAAAAACCACCCAGCGTTTCTAAATGCTTCTCTAAATTTAATTTAATTAATATGTTCGGTGGGCAACCGATGGGGTTTAATGCTGTCTTTATCATCCAGAATCCAGATAGATATTGATAATTTTTGGAAAGGGGAAAAAAAAAAAAAGAATGGGGGGGATTTAAAAGAGCAAAACTCTCTCTCAAAATCTAAAAAGTTCTATTTTCAGGAATCAAATCAAGGCTTTTTTAGAGTTGGTGGAAGCAATCACGGGAAACATTTGCGAGCAATTATTGCACTCACATTCACAAATTCTAATTATGCCAAATTCAACTTTCATTTTGAGAGGGTGTATTAGTACTTAATTCAAATTTTTTTTACAAAATTTTAAGAATCTTAAATTTGGCTCTTTTGCAGCCATTTGGAAAAAGGGGGTCCCATGACCATGAGCAAATACGCTCGCAATTGAACCATTGTTTGGGATATTGACGATGAGGACAATAATTTTGAATAGTTAGTTGAGTGGATGGCGCTTGCCAAACTAAAACGAAGGCAACAACTTTATAGGATTTGATAGAGCCAAAATTAAAATGGTCCCCATTGTCCGCTCCCCTTTATTTTCTTCCCCCCACCTAATCTTCCGCATACATTTCAGGCTATGAATCGTTTTGTGACTTCAAAGGGAAGCAAATGCTTATGATAAGCTCCCCCCCACCCCCCAAAAAAAAAAAAAAAAATAAGCTTTTTCTACATTAATTGACCCTTTAAGGGTCTCTATTGTTAGTAGTATAGACGAAAATTAAGTTGTTCTAATAAAATGCAGTGATTCTAATTGCGCGTCAAGCCAGCAGCTAAGGCTTGTGTGCCCGCGCTCTTACAAACACATTCATCACGAAGAGATTATTTTATATATAGAAGATAATACAACGAATTGATATTAATATAATATGTGTATCAATGGGCCTTTGGTAGGGTTCGAGTCTCCACAAAAGTATTTATGAAGAGTTAATTTTAATCATCTTTCAATTATCAAATAATTGAGTGAAGACATATTCAAATATTATAGAGTATTTAAAGAATCTGAACAACACTTTAGATGAGTACATACTAAGAAGAATGTCTCAATTATATAATCTATTTGCAAGTATTAGTTGTAATATGTGATGTATTATAAAAAACAGTCTTGTATAACAATATTAAAAAAATTGATATTAATATAATATGTGCATTATTATTTCATGTAACTACTCATTTATCTAGTAAATTTTTTTTAAAAAATAAATGAAAACCTAATAGGATGCTATTAATTTATTATATCATAGAACTAATGTGAGAAACAAACGAACTCTTTCAGATTCCCCTTTTGGCATTTTTAGTATGCATTTTTTAAAAAATTTAATTGAAAAACAGAAAAGATACGGACCAAAAGAGGGGAGAGAAAAAAAAAAAGTTTTTGGCTTCAATCATTAGCTATTTCTGCTTTTAATAAACAATTTTCGATTGGATCTTGATGATGTCAGTGACATAGAACTAATGTTATTGATTATTATTAACATTTTGTTCGTGGCTCGGCTCTATCAATTAATTCTACTTAATTATTCGAATTAGACGAACTCATTCGTGGGGTGTTTTCACGTGTAAATCTTTTGATTTGAGATTAGCATATATAGGCGCTCCACTCCCACTGTAGCCCACCATGCGTGTTAATAATTTCTCTATGTCAAATTAAACATCAAAAAGACTTTGAAAAGCATTGTCATCGTGTTCGCTTCTTTTTGTAATTTGCAGGCTTTAAATTTAGAGCAATACCTTTACACCCACTTACTAGAATGAGCAAGTCTTGAAGTTGAAATGTATATCATTTATCACCTATTCACTCGTTTATACGATTACACTTTGGTTCTGTTTTATAAAATGGCGTTTCAATCTCATATATTTATAAGGCCTTTCTTTCTTTCCATTTTTTTTTTAGAAAATTATCATTCGTACACCCTATCTTTGTTTTATTATCAAAAATACTACAACACTTTGAGGGTGTATCAATCGTCCACCCTTAGTTGACAAAATGTATCAGCCGACCACCAAATCGTTAGTTACCGTTTGAAAGTTAACGGAATTACAGTGAATTGACGATTTTACCCTTGAAAATTATCACTTGTATACCCTTAAATTCAATTTTAACACTTGTATACCCTTAAATTATCACTTATATCATATGAAAAGACTAAATTACCCTTTTGACGTCATTATACTTAAACGATAACTAACGGTTTGGTGGTCAGCTGATACATTTTGTCAACTTAGGGTGGACGATTGATAAACCCTCAAAGTATTGTAGTATTTTTGATAATAGAGTAAATTAAGGGTATACGAATGATAATTTCCTTTTTTTTTTTTTAATAGATTGCCATCTCTCGTTTCTCTTAGTAGTAGTTTTAGCAGTGCTTACAGGGTTGAATTTGGGTAGATACAGCATTGAACTAGCGTGAACTTTAATTATTTTGGAGCACGGGAAAAGCTACATTCAAATTATTCATATTAGATTTGTATCTTTAACTGTGAATGGTTTAAGATTTAACATAAAGTTCTGCAGCATGGAGCGTAAAAAATAGTAAAATCACCTTTAGAGCTTATGGAGCTTAGCCTTTTTTATAATTTTGTAAATAAGAGAAGCAGTTTTAATACACGTTGTTGTGCATAGATCAAATCCAACAATAATTAGAACAGTAATGCTACACATCCCAAATTTTTTATCTAAAAAAATTATCCCAAATGATGTATCATTAATTGAGTGGTTGATAATTCTTTACAAAATCCAAGTGAATTAATTATACTATCTCACCAACCAATTGATAAATGCCACGTCATTTAGAATAATTTTTTGGGATAAAAAATTTGGGATGTGTAGCATTACTCAAATTAGAAAGTGTGTTTCTTATACCGTCTCTAACATTACGCACAGTCTCCAACAGTCGATGAATGCTTAGAAAAATAACCTGAAACCATGCATTTGTTTCGGAGGCAAGATTGTCTGTTTAAACTACTGCTAGCTACTGACAACAAAGAATGACAATCATATTAATATGGTTATGAATATGTTAGAATAAATTTATGGTGAAGCACGAATCTCAACCATACACGTAAAATAATAAATAATAAAAAAATTATTATAACTTTAATCGTGTGTTACTTTAGAGCACCCCTTCATAATAAAATCCTATTAATATTGCATAAAATTCAAAAGGAGGAGAGAGATTTACATATAAACAAGTTTTATCGGTGGATATGCATTTTTCATATTAACCCTCATGACTTCATCCTAAAATTTTTCTTAATATTTTTTTCTTTTTAAAATCTACTGGTATTTTAAAATACGTTGATTAAAAACTTAAACAAATCCATACTACATAACTTAGCCTGAATTTATTTAGCATACTTCAAAAATCAATCTCTAATAAAGACAAGATCTATCTACCTCACATCACAACTATAAATATTTAAGAAGGACGGAAGGAAGTTTCTTAATTACTAAGACAATGGCCTCCATTATCATTTAAGATCAACCATAAAGCATTAATTCCTTGCCAGCCCCAAATCAAGTCTTTAGTATTTTTTCTAAAAAGAGTCTTGAACATATGAGAGAGAGTGAGAGAGGGGCACGTTTATATTTACATTGAGAAGTGTAAACAAATTCTGTCACTTGTTTCTCCTCTTTACATTGACTTTGACAACAACAATTTTTACTCCTTTTAATTTATACACACGTCCCTTCCAAATTTTGTCACCATTCCAAACATGAAGAGATTTTTTATTTTTGAATGCAACCCTCTTTCCCTAGGCAAAAACTAATCACAGTAAAACAGCCTGTAATGCCACAGCAGTAGAGCCCACCACATAGTGTTGAAAAAAACTTTAATGAAAAATGTCGTGGAAAAACTAAACATGGCCTATATGTGAGTATGTGATTTGCAAACCCATGTGCCGTGATAGAGAAAGAAGAATTTGAAAAGTTTGGAGATAAGCTTTGTCCTCTCTCCTCCTCTCTCTGGTTCATGACGGATTAAAAAGTTCAAAAAAAAAAAATGCTTTATAAGGGTAGTGTGGTTCCTTTTTGACTGTGACAATATATGTCCACTGTTGAATGGTCGGGTCCGCCTTCTTCAAAATTATTTGAGTGTCAGATTCCTCATGTCATGTAAACTGTAAAGTCGTTTATTTCTGAATTTTTTTTATTTTTTTGAATCTTTGGAATTTAATGTAGAGTTCTTATGCAGTCCTCACATTCAAAGTGTTCCCAGAGCTACTCCTCTTCAAATCCTTTTTCTTATTATTTTACAGAACTAGATCAGCTTTAATTTAATTATTAACATAAATTTCCCCTAGGAAGCATGCTGAAGTTTTAACAAACTATTTACTAACATAAATGATACGAAGTTCCATATATAAATAAATACGTGTTTTTCAAATGCATTTCATCCAATTAAATGGATTTGTTATGACGATTAATGAAATGTTCTATTGCATAAGATATATTGCAAAACAATTAACAGTTAAATGATAAAATCTACAAAAGGTGTATATATATATATTTGCTTACGAATTTGAAATTGGTTGCTGCAAGTCGATTAATGTGTGAGCCGAGCTTCAACATTTGTTTACTGCTTGGCAGCTTAATCATCACTTCTTCCACTGAGGAATCCTTTGAACCACAACCTAAAATATACATCAAAATGATGGTCATTTTTTGAATCTTTTTTCAACCATATGACTTCGTAGATATATGCATATTAACCTTTTTGTTTTTCCCTAACTCTGTAAATGCAAATATAAAGCAGGTAACCTTCAATTGATCCAAACATAAATGATGGTAGAAGTAAATAAATTAATAAAAAAAAAAAAGATTCAAAACCAAGTCGTCAGCGCAGCACCAGTACTTTTGAGTATAGCTTATTGCAAAAGTGGATCTGAAGGTCTACAGGGGACTTTATTAGCTGCCAAGGCATCAGGGGACGCAGATTAACATAACAGTGACACAATGTGGGCTAAAAAACTTCTTTCTTCTTCCACACAAAGCAAGCCGAAGTGTAATAATCTCTATGTCAAACAGGCTCCTAGTAACCGAACCTAATGGCCACCCAAGTACTCAACTGCTCTGTACAAAGAGCTTCAACCTTCAAATACTTAAATCCTACACTGCAGGGGTGAATATAATCACAAATAACAAACCTGATACCACAATGTGTAAGGACTTTTACACCACATTGTGTTACTCAGCATTCCAGTACGTGTAGTGAGGAATGAGGATAGTTTCAGACGTTATGATGCAAAGCAGTTAAAATTTTAACACTGATAATCACCTACAGTGGAGAGCAGTGTAAGAACCCACAATCTTTCTGATTGCCTAAAACGACTCTGTAAATATCCATATTGATGTTTTCCACGTCTTTAGTTTTGAGTACAAGTACAAAAAGCAGGTAATTAGATATGCAAGTCATATAACAACACGGTCACAATAGAAAAAGTATAAATATTACTGTGCCTCTTCTAAACCAAGTCATTGCTGACTTTTCATCCGTGATCAAAATTCTCTCATTTCACTTAGATGGCAATTTTGAGATGATTGAGACTTGTGAAGCGCATATCTTTTTGTAAAAATGCTAATAGGTTAAGAAGAAACATAGTTCTGGAGCATACCTTGCCAGAGTTTTCTTCATTTCCCACAATTGTTTGACATGCAAGCCTCCAAGATTCAGGTTTCTGCATGCACAATAAAACCATAATAAAAGACAATAATCAAATACTAAAAACAAACAAATTTGATATCAGATTCACAAATGCAGCACCAAAAAAAATTAAAATTACATCAGGTATAATGACAGGTGGATTTCATGTCTCTTTTTTTCTTCACTAACGAATGTTAGAAATATAATGCACATTCAGCATTTCGGGTTAAGTAGAAAAATGAGCTTGCCTTTTTCAAATAACGGAGTTCAGCATTTGTTCTTTCATTCAAAAGATCTTTTCCATCAATAATCTGCCAAAATGAGGAACACATCAATGTTAGACAAGCTTAAATACTATTGTTTGGGACACAACCTTCAAGTTCAAGTTTTTAGGTCAAATGGTAACTTAGCAAGATATTAGGTTAGATTTGACTTAAAAGGTCTTGTGCTATAATTCTTTCTTTTAATAACATTGCACCTCATTTCTACATGTATTCCCTCGGACTCGAATCTATGACCACTTACTTCCATTATAAGAGTTAAGTCAACTGAACTATCTTAATCTCTAAACACGAATTAAATTCGCACCAGTAAAATAGACAGTTGAATTTTGAAGACGCATGACAAATCTAAAATTAGTCTTGCACGTGAGAGAGAATGTTTAATAATATTACACAATCTCAAATTTCATGGATCCTTACCTTCAAGGTAAAGATTAAAGTTTAATGTCAAATAGTACCTTACAAGTCAAAGCGGTGAATGTAATGTAATTAGACATTAATTTAATAAAATAAAATAAAGGTAATACAGTACCTCCACGATGCAAGTCCCACAGCTTCCACCGCCGCCACAGTTCATCACCTTCCCCTAGTGAATACACGTCACCAAGTCCAATTTTAAGCAACACTAAATACAAGAACTTCCCACTTTTAAACTAAACGACACCGGATGAAGAAACGACAGCGTTTAAGATATTTGAAAAAAAAAAAAAAAAAACTTACATACGTGGCGTAAAGCTCGATCTTGTTATCCAACATGATGTTCCTCAACAGCTTCTCTCCACTGATCGCCCTAGCTCTCTCCACCGGATACGAGCCGTCGTCTTCCGCTCTCGGCTGCAATTAAATTCATAAAATTTCAAACTCTATATATAAAGGAATATTTTCACATTATATACTATCCAAGAATGAGACGTATGCTTAAGTAGTGTGCATTCAAGGGTACGGACCGCTATGAATTCGAGCTCGATTTCGGGCTTTTCCGGTTCAGGCGATGAAGGTTCCGTTGAATTCACGGCGAATGATACGAACTTCGGTCTCCTTGGGGAGCTTAACTTGGACTTGAAGCTATTTCTTCTCAAGCATAATTCTGGTGGCTGTGTTGACACCTGAGTGGCGGTAAAGTTGAGAGAGGTAGCCATTTTTTGTTCTTTAATTTTTTTTTTCTTTTTCCCAAACGAAGGATCCGTTTTATAAGCTTCGAGAGTTCGAGAGTTCGAGTAGTAGCTATTATCAAATCTGTCTGTATGTGTTGGTCTACATAGCCTTACCGTTTAGCTTAAATTTGTCCCAGTCATCATACAAATCAATTAGTAAAAATTAAAGCACAAATTTTACCACATGCGAATTGATGTGTGTGTTTATATATATGTATATGTATTCATAGGCGGTGCCACGTTTGGACTGAGCCCCTAACTTTTCTAAATTTACAAATTTAATTTAACATTTATCTCATTTATCATAAAAGTCCCTATTAAAATTAAAAAATAATCAAAATATTAATTATTTATGTTTAACTTTCAACCCACAAAGAAATTGTTATTTTGAGATTCGTTACACGTTAACTCTCCTCACACAAAAAAAAAAAAGAAATTATTTTATCTTATTGAATTTATCAAAATGATTTTTCTTCAATGAATCTTATGACATTTAAAATTCAATTTGATGTTTACATTACATGGGTGGGTTCTAGTAACAAAATTTCAAAATTGAAAGAGATTGATAGGCTAACAAGAAAAATAGTTGATACTAAAAAAGATAAATTATATTCATTAATTTGTTTATTGATAACATTAGAATTGAATTTACTAGTTGTCATGAATACAGTAGTAAAAGGCATTTTCAACTATGAATTTTGTGAAAAATCGTTTTTGAAATCAAATTAGAGATTAATAATTGAGTAATGTTATTATTACACATGTAGAAAAAGATTTATTTTGTATTCTTGATGATAACTTTATTTTTTAACGTTTTTAACATATGAAAACACATCAAGATCAATTATAAATGTATTGAATATATTAGTGAATTTTTATTTTTGATACTTGTTATTTATTGACATTTTTTAAATTACAATATTATTTAAACTTAGCCTCTGCTAAGTTTAATTTCTAGCACCGCCAATGTATATATTGATACAGTAATATTACAATCAGAATCGTATTGATATTTACAATCAGAACTTTATCGATAATCTTAGTCTTTTATGCGGTTTTAGAACACATTCCGATATTTTATCCTTACTTCATACAAGAGGAATCCAGACGTTCAAGCGGATGAATATTAATTCTATTATGGGAGAACATCAAGTCTTATCAAAACTAGAACGCAAACCAAGATACCCGAAGTTAAGTGCCTGGGTTATTTCTAATGGGCTAAGAAATGTGATATGCATGATAATGATAGAAATGCTAGGTATTAGTTTGTGTTGATATAATTTTATATAAGGGTTCATTCAAACAGTATCCTTCAAAACTTTATATAACATGAGAATTATTTTATTGAAAGACTATTTCGTCACAAGTTAGTTAAGTCTTTGATATTTTTACACATTAAAACTTGTTTTAATGTTATGTAAAATTAATAACAAACAAAATTGATGGTTTGTAACTATCAAATTTGGATATTTCGGTATTGGAATAAGATCATCTCTTAATCTGAGCTATACTAAACTTTGAAAGATCTTCTGCCATGTGTCTTTTAATGGTAGTGTATGGGTAAAATTTAACTTTTTTTTATTTATTAACAACCAATTAACAATTGAATTATTTACTCAGTATATGATCATATCAGGAAAGAATTATGATCCTTTAATATTTTCAAGGGGCCAATTAATTTGGTCAATTACATTAAAATACTAAGGTTAATGACTTAGTGTTCAATTTAACTCACTGACTGAGAATTATTTGTAGTGAGAAAATACAAGCAGTTGCAGGGTAGAACCCCTAATATGAAAATCAATTAATAAAATAAATTATCCTTTAATTCATTGGATACTTAATTAGAATATATATATATATATATATAGAGCACCCATTCTTAGAGATGGCAATTGTACCCGCAAACCCGCAAATCTGCCCAAACCCACCCGCCAAAACCCGCTCGCTACGGGTAATTTTACTTGTTGCGGGCGGGTTTAGTATTATAAATTAAAATCCGCACATGGATGCGGGTGGGTTTGGTATTAACTTTATATCCGGTGGATACCCGCATGGATATCCACCAAACTCGCAAAATTTTTTTCAAATATTTTTAATTTAATTTTAATCTAAAACTGTATAAAGAAAATAATGTTATTAATTAAATTACCAAATAGCCAAAGGATCAAAGTTGTGTATGTGTGTATGTGGCCTATATCATATTCTAAAGTCATAATCTAAAGAAAACTAAAGGTATTTTCTTTCGAATTAGTATTTGAAAATATTAATCTTAATTATTATTATAGACATTGTGTTGGATGGGTGCTTATGGTGGTGAATGAAATGAATATCTTCTCTTGGAACTTATTTTAAATGATAATATGAAATGTAATTATTATTTTTAAATACTAGTTTGTGTTTTTTAAATGGATTTGTGTAATTTATACTTAAATTTGAGAATTTGTGTTGAATTAATGTGGAAATTTTAATTTTTCATTTACATTGTTTAAATATAAAATTGAGTATGTTATATGGAATTTGAGGTTATTATTATAAATTTATATATTAAACATTTGTGATTTTAAATACGAAAACCCGCAAAAAATCCGCCGGATACCATTGCGGGTTTGGTAATTGTTAAAACCCGCTGCGGGTGGGTTTTTGTAAAAAAATTAAAACCCGCTGCGGGTTGCGGGTGTGTTTGGTAATTTAAATTTTGTGCTGGTTTGGGTTTGGTAATGGCAAACCCACTGCGGATGGTGCCCATTGCCATCCCTACGGCCATTCTATATGTTTTATTGTTCTTTAATCAATGATACATTATCAATCAAACTTACAAATATTTAGATATAAGTAGAACCCAAGAGTTCAATAAAATATGGGGAAAACAAAATGACTCAAGTTAAAAGGATAAATTTACTCAATAAACACTTCGGCTCCTCTGCATCTACTCTCTACGCCAAGGCTTCACGATTTATACACAACATTATCAGTTTAATTTTGGGTGTGATGGAATTGGAGTGCACAGTACTTCTATAAAAAAACAATCGACTAGGGACTAACCTGAGGCACACAATAAATGAAACTTTAGTTTGTTATTTTCATAAACAATAGGGATTCTTTTTAAAATCTACTGGTGCTTTAAAATGCGTTCACTAAAAACTTAAAAAACCATACTACATAACTTAGCCTGAATTTATTTAGCTTTCTTCAAAAATCTATATTCTACCTCACAACTATAAATATTTAGGAAGGAAGGAAGGAAGTTTCTTAATTACTAAGACAATGGCCTCCATTACCATTTAAGATCAACCATAAAGCATTAATTTCTTGGCAACCCCAAGTCAAGTTTTTTATATATTTTTTTTAAAAGTGATGATATAAGTATAAATTTATATATAAATTTATTTTATATAATTAATATGATATTAATTCATTAATTGAATATAAATATAAAATCATAAAAATAAATCATAAAAATAAAAAATATTTAATTTAATTAATTTTATCATATTATATTAATTTATACCAAAATTTACGACTACACCGTTACTTTTTTTTCAAAAAACAGTCTTGAACATATGGGAGAGAATGAGAGAGGGGCACGTTTATTTACATTGAGAAGTGTAAACAAATTCTGTCACTTGTTTCTCCTCCTTACATTGACTTTGACAACACGATTTTACTCGAGACAAACAATAACCGAAAGATTGGTTTATTATTTTCATAAACTATAGGGAAAATTTTGATAATAACTGTTTCTCTCATGGGGAGGGGGGTACATGATAATTTGAACTTAACCCACATGTCGCGCTAACGGCTAATCTTTACATTTCGGCTGCAAAATTGAACCGTTATTGATCACCGTACGATATGATGAACATCCTCAGGTGCGGCAGCCATACTCGCGTCTCTCTGTACTCGCCGTTTCGCAAGCTCTTCTCCGACCAAGCAGCTCTCTCCGTTCCAGTCAACACTCTCATTCCTCCCTCCACCGCACCCCACAATTTCTCTCAAGCCGAATTCTCCGTCATTTCCGGTCTCCTCCGAAACCCTGCCATCTCATCCGGTCCATCTCTCGAGTCCGAATTAAACCAGACCGGCGTCGAACCGGAACCGGGCCTGCTACTTGCTGTATTCGAACAGTTTGACCATTCTCCTAAATTGCTGCACACTTTGTTTCGCTGGGCCGAGAGCAGGCCGGAGTTTAAATGCTCTGCGGCGCTGTTTAATTGCATGATCAAAGTTCTTGCTAAAGCAAAAGAGTTTGATTCCGCTTGGTGTTTGTTGCTCGATAAGATCGGTGGTCATGAGGCACTTGATTTTGTTTCTAAGGACACGTTTGTCATTTTGATCAGGCGGTACGCTCGAGCTGGTATGATATCCTACATTTTATTAGAAAAAAAATGATTTTTTAGCATTATTTCGAATTTTAAGATGTGTTTGTAATTCAAACTCAGGACTTATACTTAATGGCTAGTGATTCCGTTCTATAGTAGCTGTTGATTTAAAGCATTAACACCTCAATTTCAAATACACACTTTATATTAATTATGGTATTTATTTATTTATTTGTTTTTTCATGTAACTTGGACAAGGATGATTGAACTTTGGTGTCTTTTACATCTTATTGCTTAATGTGATTTGCAATTGAATTTTTCGGCTTCTAGTCTTGATCCTTATCTTATGGACATTGGTGATTTGGTTCAGGTATGGTTGAAGCTGCAATTTGGACATTTGAATTTGCAAATAATTTAGATATAGTTAAGAATTTTGATTCAGGAGTGAGTTTGTTTGAGATTCTATTGGATTCACTTTGTAAACAAGGGCGTGTTAAGGCAGCTTCGGAGTATTTTCATAAAAGAAAGGAGTTGGACCAAAGCTGGGCTCCAACAGTTCGGGTCTATAATATACTATTAAATGGGTGGTTTAGGTCCAAAAATGTAAAAGATGCAGAGAGATTTTGGTTGGAAATGAGAAAGGAGAATGTGACACCAAATGTTGTTACGTATGGTACTCTTGTTGAAGGATACTGTCGACTGCGCCGTGTTGGCAGGGCGATTCAGTTGGTGAAAGAAATGAGGAAGGAAGGAATCGAGCCAAATGCCATAGTTTATAATACTGTAATTGATGGGTTAGTGGAAGCAGGCAGGTTTGAAGAAGTGTCAGGAATGATGGAACGGTTTTTAGTGTGTGAACCCGGCCCCACAATGGTCACTTACACTTCTTTGGTGAAGGGTTATTGTAAGGCGGGCAATCTTGAAGGAGCTAGTAAGATCCTTAAAATGATGATTAGCAGGGGTTTCCTACCATCTCCTACAACCTATAACTATTTTTTTAGGTACTTTTCGAAATTCGGGAAAGTTGATGATGCAATGAAACTTTACAGGAAGATGATTGAATCTGGGTATACTCCTGATCGGCTTACTTACCATATTCTGTTAAAGATGTTGTGTAAGGAGGAGAAGTTAGACTTAGCAATTCAAGTAAGCAAGGAAATGAAATGTAGAGGATGTGATATCGACTTAGATACCAGCACTATGTTGATTCATTTGCTTTGCAGAATGTACAAATTTGATGAGGCTTCCGCAGAGTTTGAAGATATGATTCGCAGGGGCGTAGTTCCTCACTACCTCACTTTCAAGAGGTTGAATGATGAGTTCAAAAAACGAGGAATGACTGACCTGGCACAGAAACTATGCAATGTGATGTCTTCTGTGCCTCGTTCAATGGAGCTGCTGGATTCATGCAGTAAAGATTAAAATGCTTCAGATGCAAGGAGAAGACCTACAATGCAGAAAGCAGAAACAATTTCTCATATACTAAAGGCATGTAAAGACTCAAGAGAACTTGTTAAGCATAAAAGTTCACTTGACACTGCTGTTTCAAGTGCAAACTGGTTGATAAAAGATCACTAGAAGAGCTAAGGAGACATGAAGCTGCAAACACTAAAAAAAGTCTTAAAATCCAGGTGAAGTCGATGACTGCTTGCCATCAATTTGGGAAAATGTTGGAGCATTTTTTGTGGCGCAATTTTATTTACAAGTTGGCAATTTTGGAAGATTATGCTAGTTTCAGTGAATGATTGGTTGTGCAGAAATCTTGTGGCTAAGTTTCAGGCAAATGATAACAGTTGACTCACAGAATGGAAATTCTAGAGTTCATTGTGAGAATTTTATTCAATAAACATGTAATAAAATGAGCCTTTTACATGTTACCTGCTTTCTCACAGACTATAGTCCGTGAGTTCAAAATTCACTGATTTACAGAGTTTGCTAAAATTTACTGGCCTCTTTCCTTTACAGTGTTTGAACCCGCCTTATCTTTTATGCCAATTATAGGGGACCTTTGTCTTATGATCAGGATATATGCTTAGTGGATCATACGCTCTGTGTTCTGAAAACTGATATTTGGGTCCATCAGCTGCTTGTCTTTGGATAACTTTCTCCATCACTCACTGCCTGCCTGTGCTAACCGGGCAGCACACCTCATCCTTAGTTCAGCCATGCCTCTTTGGATTTATTTGGAATACTCTCTGTTCTCCGAACAGTGTATTAATCGTGCCAAAAGATTCTGAGGAAATTCTATCGTGAGGTATGTGGAAAAACTCAAATTCATGTGACCTGAATGTTTCCCATTTAAATTAGATGTTGGATTCCACATATTTTTAGTGCTATGCATAGTGTCCTTTTTCAGTGGTTTGATTATATCATTTTTTGACTTAGTGTTTTGCTTGTTTGCATCAAAACTTTGATGCCCATATTCATCAGTTGAGTTTCATCTGCATTGCATATTCGCTGTAAAACTCACTTCTCGAAATTCATGTGGCGCCCATTGGCAGGGAATTTGATTCAATTATGTATTAGTTGACAGATTATAAGGTCCACTTAGGAATATTTGAGATGTGTAAGAAACACCAACTGATACACGCATGATGTTGATGCAATCTCTTCTTTCTTTCAAGATTTGACGCCATATTATTGGTGGGGTCTCATTGTTCTGATTTATATATATATATTTTGCCTTATTCCTTATAAAGATCATCTTACAATTGTTGTATGTTGTTTGTCACTGTAATAGACAACTTGATGAGTGTAACAACAAACTTGATGAAGGCGCCATAACATAACAACAAACGAGTCGACTCAAATCGAACCAAACCCAGTTGTGATTCAGGAATCGGTTCAGATTTTCTTTGAGTTGGGGTTTTTCGAAAATGAATTTTGTGAACAGAACCCGAACACGCCCACTCTTAGTCCCATAATTTCGAGTAATGTTATTGTTACCATATGACCAGAGGTTTCTGGGTTCTACTTATCCATTTCTGATCATGGGGAATATGAATTGAATCCAACCAAGTAACCGAATTCAACGTTATTAATATTAGGTTCTGTGCTTTGAGTTTTCTGTGGATTGGTTGAAGAGATTAATTAAGTTAGATTATTAAATTAATTTACATATAATAAAAATTGATAAACCCTCAAAGGCGTGATTATTATTTTTGGATTTGTTGGCAAAACTTTGGTGGATTTGTGACTTTTTGCGCATGATTGGATTTGGAGTGCGGTCGGCAATTTGCCGAATCAGATGTATATTTTTTCTCCTGTTGTTACATATGTGCAAGGCATCGGCATTACGGCACCTAAGCATTTCTGCGATATTATCGATATTAATATTTTTACTTTTCTTAATAATAATATCAGCTGACACTAATATTATTATTTTTTTAATAAAGGAAATAAATACAATTGCAGATTTGGGTAATAAATAATAAGTTATGTTTACATTTGAGTTAATCTATAATGGAGCACGAATCTCAGTCACACATATAAAGTGATAAAAAATAATAAAAATACATTATAACTTATAATCGTGAGATTATAAAATAATATTTTAGTTTAGAACGATTTCAAAATAATCAGATCTAAATAATAATAATTTCGAGTGAATGACTGGGAGTCATGTCTTGTGTTTGATTATTTTGAAGTTAAGTGTTTTGTCCAAAAGTTGTAGTGATATCATATCATCGTGATCCTGTGGGACACCGGACATGTGATTATGAATATCCTAAGCTTAACAATTATATTTTCATTGATATCAATGTGATTTTTAATCGAAATTATCAAGTTAGCCTTTCTTTTAATGATGAAATTAAACGTTGATTGGGACAATCAACATTTAATCGATTATAAACCGAACTAATATTGACCAATTGGGGCCTCTCTGTTCAATATCAATTGTCAAAGAATAATCACAATCACTTGAATCAATTCACATTTTAGATGATGATCTTACAAATAAAGATGACCGACTTTTTATTATTTTATACGTTGTCTTTAGGTTTTGTTTATATAAACATGCATAGTTACTTAATAAAAGTTACTGATATGATGATATCCACATTTGGAACGATGATTTTTTTTTTTTTTGGATTTAAGGAAAAATACAACATAGTAACATTATCATAGAAGAATAAAAAATAATTTAATCCTTGCCAAACTTTTTTTACTAATATACATATAGTATAGGGTGTATATATTAAACGTATTTGATGATCTCTCACTTGATTTTGAGAAATTTATGAAAAATGACCTAAAAATAAGGTTTTTTTTTTACAAAAATAATATTCTTTTTTTTTCTTTCAAGTATTTAAATTAGTGTTTTGGATATAAATATAAGAAGTAATTCGTTGTGCTGGACAAACAATCAGCATCGAATTATTTTGATCCTTATCCGACACACAATCAGTAGGCTATTAAGTATTAACATATTGAGTGCTCCATCTTCAATTTTAGAAGCAATCAACAACCGTTTGCAAGTGATCTACTTTTTTAACGTTCCTGTTTTCTTTCAAGTATTTAAATTGATTTTTTGGACATAAATATAAGAAGTAATTTGTTAACAATCAACATGTAAGTATTTTGAGTCCTAACCTATAAATAATCAAGCTATTAACATATTGATTGCTTCATCTTCAATTTAGAAGCAACCAACAAGTTCAATTATTTTTCTAAAACGACGTATTAATTGGGGGCATTTACTTCTATTTTAGTTACTAAAATAATAGAAGGGCTAGTGAGTCACTTTCATAAATTGACCCTGACTTAAAGTTAATTCCGTAAATTTCTCTAAAGTCTTTAAATATTTGAATTAAAATTTTTTTTATTGAAAATGGTTTGGAAATGTTGCAGCTTGTCTGTTGGAGTAAAAATTGTCGGGAGTGAAGGTCAATTTTGGCAAAAGAGGTTGAGTGCTAACACGAAGACCAAAGTGGGAAGTGAACGGCTGTGATTAAATGTTAAGAAGAAGGGAATCAATGGAGAGCAGTCAACATTCCTGAAATGGAAGAGAATCAAATGCCTCAATCTCTCTCTCTCTCTCTCTCTCGCCATTGAGTCATCATTGATGATTGGCCACTAACACAAATATCATGTTATCACCCCTTACTCTTCTTGCTTTCTAGTTGGTGTACTTGTTTAGTTCATCTTTTGCTTTTTCATCCAAAAATTTGCTAGTAAAGCAAAATAATGAATAGTAATTTTTCAATCAATGATCCCTAACTTTAATAAAATCAGAAATTAGTTAAAAAATAAAATAAACACAAATTTTAATATATTGTATTTTATCGTGTAATTATTAAAATTTAATTTTTTTATCTTTTAATTGATCATTAATTTTAATAAAGTCAGAGATTTTTAATTGAAAAACTACTCTATTATACTTGATTTTTTTTAGATAATATATTATAATCAACTGTGTTTACAATCAAAGCTATCAAAACTTGCTTAGATGTCTTTATTTACTTAACACAATATAAATATGTAAGTCCAAAATAAATCGAATCTACTTCAAAATTTATCTCTTTATTAAATTAAAAAAACATACAACTCTTCTTAGTTAGCTATAAATGAGATAAGAAATAAAGTCCATCATATTTTAAAAAGGTCTTACTAATCATTTCATAAAGAAAAAAAAAGGTCTTACTCTCACCAATGAAATGAGAAAAAAAATTGAGTATGACTTTCTCCATGAGATCATCTACTAATAATTATACTACATGTTTAATTAACTCTCTTATTGCTTCAACTAATATCATGATTGGTCATTTTTAAAGTAAATATATCTAATACAATATCCAATCATTAGCATAATAATAAAATAAATCACCTCATCTGAATATTTCTCCGTTCTAATTAAACTATTTTGAATTTATATAATTACACCAAATAGTAAATACAAACTTTTGAAATACTTTATAAGAAAGGTGCTTCATTTTTTTTCTTTTTTCATTGAACTTTTGGGAGGTGAAATACTATTGAGTATCTCATATTTGCTTTCAAAGGGTATAGTGGGATAAATTTTTTACCAAGGGGGTGAAAATGATTTCAAAAAGAAGAGGGACCCCCAAAGGGAAAAAGGGAAAATACACACAGTAATGCAACAGAGGCGCCATAAATCTAAAAACCTCACCTCGTATTCTACTTCTCTCTCATAAGTGTAAGAACTAAGAAGAAAACAAAAACACACAACACTTGCAACGCAACATTTATTCTCAAAGCCAAAAACAACACAACACCCGGACACGCGGACACTGTCACTCGCACTGAGACTGGGGAAAAAAAAAAGTTAAAAAATTATTAAGAAAAAAGATTTTTTTTTTTTAAATGCTCCAGTTAATTGAACAACACAGCACAGCAGCAAAACAACTGAGAGAGAAAGTAAGAACCTTTTGCTTTTTAATGCTCTCTGAATCTCTCTCTCTCTCTTTTCCTTTTATCAAAAATCGTGCTTTCTTTTCTTTCTGTTGGCTTTGAAGCTATGAAGCAGAAGCAGCGGCAGCAGCAGCAGCAGCAGCAGCAGTGTGAAATGGGGATGAGGAGATGGCCGTACTGATAATGGTAATGGCTCAACAAAACAAACCCAACAACAGCAATGCTACAAACATTACTAAAAGCAGTGACAGTCAGCAGCAACTGAAGGTGAAGCCAATGTTATATGACTTTCTGGGCATGAAGCCCTCCCCGGATTGTTTGCCTGTCGTTTTGGCTCCAAAGCCTGCCGTTTCGGAGCCCTCTCTGGCTTCAGTTGGTGCTTCTTCTGCTGGTGGTGGTGGCCGTGGGCCCATCTCTTCTTCATCTGATCTTGCTTCTGGTTAGTCTTTTTTTTAAGTCTTTGCGGTTTGATCACAAATGGGTGTCTTCTCTTTTTTTTTTTGGTCTAATTATGTGAAAAATGTTTGCTTTATATGTTTTTGCTTTTGTACTTTGATGAGTGGCTTTGCAATTTTTTTTCCCCTTCTGGTGTTATAGATCGTCTAGCTGGAATTTTTTTTTTTGTTCTTTCTCTAGTTTAGTGGGAAAGCTTGTACTTTTTTGTGGTTTAGGGATGCATGCTGTGTTTTTGTGTGCGTTATTAAATGGGTGGCCTTGATTTTCTTTTAGTCATGTAACAATCCCTCTCTCTTTCTCATGGTCGTGGGGTGGGTGTCTTTGGTATGGATTAGTTTTAGTGAGGTCAGTGATGGATTTGTTAGCTTTTGTCTGTGAATTCTAGCTCTCTCTTTTATTTTGTGTCATTAAAATTTTCTTCAAGTTGGTTTGTAGAGTTTGCAAAAAGCTTTCAACTTTTGTTTGATTTTGCTAATGTTTTCTCTGCTGTTGCCTTTTTGCCTTTGGATGATGTGGGTTTACAATGTTGTGTTTTGTGTTTTCTTTTACTTAATTTTTGTTACCTCTTGGGGAATGAGCATGTTGAAACTGTTGACAATGTTGAGCAATTTATTCATTTTCTTGAGAGAATTTTTGTTCATAGTTTGAGATATTTAATTGAGCATCTCTTTGTTTTCGTGTCATTCGTTATCTTCTCTCTTGTATTGGCTACCTCAGTGGCGGACTTTTTTAATGTTGAAGCTTTCTTGTGGTAATTGTATTTCTAAAATTTGAGTCCTTATGTTTTGTGGACTGGGACTAGGGTATGAAAATCTAAGTTTAATACCTTCTCTCATCAATTTAGTAGAAAAGCAGGTCGGAAATCATCTTGAGGGGGTTCCATTCTATGGTACAAGGAGCGATGTTTCTGGGCCTGAGATTAGCAACAGATTAGCAGGAAGTAAGCGAAGTAACTCAGAATCTGGCTTCATGGGTCATGACTACCCTGAGAACTTGCATTTGATGAAGGTATGCATCGGCATCTTATCACACTTTTCTTCTTCCACTGCAATGCTAGTCAAGAAGCTCAATATTTGGCATTATTTATTGTTTTCACTGATAATGGTTGGTCATGTTCAGATTCTTAGAAATGCTGCAGAAGGAGAGCAATCAAAAAGGTCCAAAGATGATGAGATGTTTTATCGCATGCAGCAACTAAGGCCAACTTCTGCCTCTGTTATGTTACAGCCCTCCAATATCAGTAGAATTGATGCCAATGTTTCTAGATGGGAGCGGACAAATCCTGTGAATGTTGGCCCTGCTGTACAGTACCCTCCACGCGGGAGCCAATTAGTGCCTTTTATGCATCAAGTACCTACAAACAGGTTCAGGGATGCCAATGCTGGTCCCTCAATTATCTCTCAATCAGCTGCTGATGAAGGATCTAGAACCGGGATTAAAGGTCCCGGTATTTTGAATTCTATTAATGCTATTGGTGGCCTCTCTGAGAAAAACTCATCTGCACCTCTGCCAGGTGGAAGCAAGCCCAAGTCTGGGACTGTTATTTTGGAGCCTGAATCTTCTACTCCAAGGTGAATTTAATAATCTTATTCTTTTCTGTGTTTATCATTTTCAACTGTGTCTTTCTGTAAGAGAACTTGATTTATACATTGTGAATGTGGTGACAGTCGGCAGGAATTAACATCCACTGGCAGGCAGATGACTATATTTTATGGTGGTCAAGCTCATGTTTTTGATGATGTCCATCCAAATAAGGTTTGTTTTCTGGTTTTTTGCATATACTATATTGGAAAATTGTTCAATGTTATTGGTGTCTCTATCACCTTTAGTGCTTGCTTGATAAGATCTATATTAGTTTGTGTGACCAAATCATCAGAGGGAAGAATAGACAATCAATATCATCTCGGCTTCCTCATATTTCAGTTCCAGTTATTATAAAAAAAAAAATTGCAGAAGTAATTTGTCATGACATCACTTTGTTAAATTTTCATATTGATTTTTAGGTTTAATAGATATTATATTTAAAAAAATGCTTTTTCTTTTCCCAAGATTGTTTCTACCTGTACTCTTGTAATTGACATGGCCACTGAGTGTCTCCTTCTTGTGATTGCATCAAACGAGCATGGCATATAAGTTCATTTTTTTATTATTTGATTGGAATCCAACGTTAAAAACTGTTCTCTCCAAAAAGTATAGTACTAGTTAATGTACTGCATGCTTATTTGTGTGGTTAGAACTTCATACTTGATGCTATTAAGGACAAAGCTACATCATTTAGCTTACTTCTTACTTCGCTGGGTCCATTCGGTTTCTCGGTAGCATCCATCCATACTAGTTGTCATCCATTTGTAGAAAGGCTTAGCTTTTGCCTCAATGTCACCACCCAATGCCTTCTTTCAAAGCTAGTAACTTGAGATTGGTCTGGAAGATGCCATTATGTAAATTGCTCACTGGCAATGCCCACTAAGATATATAATATGTTGTTTTAGGGCCTAATCATTGCCTGATTTCACGCAGTTGTTGCAGTCTGGTTCTGTTTTCATAATGAAGACTGTACTAAGCTAGTTTTTAGGATCTGTAGTTGGCATGCTGTTGTTGATCTGTATGCAGTGAATTTTATGTTGCAACATGGAAGGGGTAGATGACAGAAGTGAAAGGCAATGTAATTAGTGGAGAAACTCTTTGGGAGCGATATAACACTACACTTAGAAAGCAATCCAGACATGGAAAGATGGCGAGCAACAGATTGATAGCTTCATAGAATGATCTTGTTTATACTTCCACTGAAGACCTTTCTAAATTCAACCAAGAAGGGAACAGGTTCTTGCTGATTTGTTGATTCTGAACAAAGTTAGTTGAAGGGGATTGGTTTTCTTAACGGGTAATAGAGTTGAGCTCCATACTTCTCACAATGGTGGTTGTTGAGGGCCATAAATGCCTCAATGCTGTTAGGGGCCGTAAAAGCCTCAATGCTGTTGGGACTTGGGAGTGTATTGCATGCAAATCTCATGCAAGTGCTTACTCGGAACCGTTTGGCTATCTTTGCTAGGTGTTTTTAGCTTGTTTTGGTGTTAGATTTGGCTCATCATTGATGTAGGATGGTTGTGTGAGATGGGCAATGTACCTTTCAGAGGTCATAACTTGGGTTACAAGTGTCAGTTTTAGTCGTATAATATACCATTCGAAGCTTGCGACGAGTCAAACTAAACCCAGCTTGCGGCATTCTGACCTGTGGTTGAGCCAGAATTTTCCTAGTTGTTTTTTAGTTTTAAGTTATTTTCATATTTTTTCCTGTTACTTTGAAGATTTTTATCCTTTTTTCTAGATATTGGATTTAGGTGCCGTTTATTTTGGTTTTTTTATTTAGATTAAGAGAATGTTATTATAAAGTAATATTTCGAATTTGCCTAGTTTGGTAAATTCGCGATATCTAGGGTTATTATTAAAGGGGCCTAAAACCCTAGTTTTGTTCATTCAGATTTTTTCTGATAAAACATCTATATTCAAAAAGCTAGTTTCTCTTATCTTTTAATCTTTACATTGCTGCATTGTCAATCATTAAAGTCAGTTGCACTAGTTGATTGTGTCGCATGCTGCATGGAGCAATTGCTTTGGTATTTGACCAATGTGCTTAATCAACAGATTAATGATTTTATTGTTGGCTTGTGGTTCACTTTTTTACTTCTGTAGAGTTGATTCTGGGGGGCTTTTATACAATTTACTACCTTAGTAAGGGACGTTTTTTATTTTGGAAGTCACTTTCAGTGAGTGTTTCAGCATTTTCATTTCAGTGTAGTGATTCCTAATTCTACAATGAGAAGCAAGTCCGCAATTTTAATTTCTCCTTTCCTCATATTGCTGGTTTTATTCTTTAAGGCGAGGGAGTCATTACTTAACTATGTTTATAGAAGTTTTTGGTTTTTGTTGGCATGTACTTACCCATAAGGGTGAGGTTTTGTATTACTTGGCCTGTTAAAAGAGAAATGGCTGAAGCAACTTAAAAGCAGCTGGGTATTTGACAGGGTTTTTTAGTAGCGACACCAAACATGAGCCCTTTATTTGTTGTACTTCCGAGGGATATTTGCAAGTTGACTGGGAGCATATCCATACTTGAGTGTTTTCTCCCCTATTATTTTTAAGCAGTTTTCATGTCTTAGAATTTTATTCAAGCATTTGATAATCGAATACTTAAATGCACATTGCAAGCCATGACTTCCTGGTTGCTGACTTGCTGTATGATAACTTTCAGGCAGATGTTATAATGGCCTTAGCTGGATCAAATGGGGGATCTTGGTCAACAACCTACTCACCAAAATCTACCGTGCGGCCAGTTGGTGAAAACTTCTTGGCCAGTGGGGATCTAGAAGGACGTGTGGCCGGCAACACAGCTTCACCGCAGGAATTTCGTGGAAGGTTATCTGTAATAGGTAACACCAGTCATGGAACTAGCTCGAATGATCGAATTTCAACACCCACAGGTACTCCGTCTTCCATAATGCCTCATTTTGATTTAAGGACTTTGGCTACATAACCTCCTGCCGAAATTAATTACTAATCTGTAGGTTGTAAAGGCGGCGGCGGCATTATAGCTAAGGATACAAGAAGCCCAAACCAAGGAGCAGAGCCTAGTAATGAAGACAGAAGATAGATGTAGAATGACAAGGGAGTTTTTGAAAAGCTTCAAATCTATATGCAATCTTTTTTAGGAAGAACAAGCTCTTTTCTCTGTTGTCATTTATGCTTCAACTTTTTAGTTTTTCTTTTTCTTTTTGGGAGGTAAAGAGAAGGGAGGAGGGAATATTCCATTTCCATCTTGTTTATAGAGGAACCACCCAATTAAGCTGTTAAAATTTATCATCAAATGCAGATGTTTCTCAACAAGATTATCTATCTTATGCTTCTTTACCGTTTGATTGCATAAATAGCTTAAAATTATTTTTTTACCCCACACGTCATTTGAGGCATTTGCACCATTGCCTTGCGTATTTATGTTGGTGGCAATTGGCTCTATTTTGCAACTAAATTAAGCCCGTAAATCGAGTTAAATCGTATTGATATCAATAAAATAATTGCTTGACCAGTTTTTCTATTGATTCATTCCATAATTTTATAAAGGGTTTACACATGTCAATCCCTTAATAAATATTTCTTAGTTTTCGAAAAATTAAAAAATTAAATCTTATTCATCAATTAAAGCCTTAAAAGCTTATTACATGTCCAAACTGGTCCGGCCCAAGTCGGTTAGGCAGGTTCGCATTTGGCTTTCAGACAAGTGGAACTACAGTTGCTAGAAAAATCAGGTCGGTTTTGATGGATAACGAATCGGATCACACTTGGGTGGGTTCTTTATTTTCCAAGGGTACGTTAATATTTTTAACTTGAATCGCTAGCGATAACATGAACTCAAGTTACTCAACAACCGCAAAGGCCTGATGCCACCTCACTTCATCCGTTTCCGTCAATTAGCCGTTAGTCTGCGGTGTCCTTGTCTCCGTCGTCGCCACCGCCGCCGCCCCTGTAAGTTCAATTTTATTCTCATTTCCGTTAAAAGTTGAGATTTTTTACTTTGTTTTGAGCTTCTTGATATATTGTTACGAATAAGCATCTGATTTTTTTTTTTTTTTTGGGGACAAAATAGGATTCTGTCGTTTTGCAGGCTATGGTGTACCGCTTTGATTGTAATTGTACTTGTCACGATAATGTTTGGTAAATTATCGACTCGATTATTGAACATATGCGTTGGTACCTTTTGTAAGGCCAATAGATTGGAGAAAGCAGAAGCTATTATTATTGATGGAATTAGATTGGGAGTATTGCCTGATGTGGTAACTTATAATATGCTTATTGATGCGTATTGTCAGTTTGTAAGCTTTGACACCGGTTATACTATTCTAAACAGAATGAGAGAAGCTGGGATAAGCCCTGATGTTGTTACTTATAATTCTTTGATTGCTGGTGCTACTAGAAACTCTTTATTATCGTGTTCGTTGGATTTGCTTGATGAAATGCTTGAAATGGGTATACCTCCTGATGTATGGAGTTACAATTCTCTAATGCATTGTTTATTTCAGTTAGGAAAACCTGATGAAGCCAATAGGGTGTTTCAGGATATGATTTGCGGTGATTTGACTCCTTGTACAGCTACATTTAACATCATGTTGAATGGTCTTTGCAAGAATAGGTATACAGATAATGCCCTTAGGATGTTTAGGGGCTTACAAAAACATGGATTTGTCCCTGAGTTAGTTACGTATAATATTCTGATTAAGGGGCTTTGCAAGGCTGGTAGATTGCGGACAGCGAGGTGGATTCTAAAAGAGCTTTGGGATTCGGGTCATGCTCCAAATGCTATTACATACACTACAATTATGAAATGCTGCTTCAGAAACAGGAAGTATAAACTGGGACTTGAGATATTATCTGCAATGAAAAGAAAAGGGTATACATTTGATGGTTTTGGTTACTGTACTGTCATAGCTGCATTTGTTAAGATTGGTAGGTTAAAAGAGGCAACTGATTACATGGAGCAAATGGTGACAGATGGTGTCCAGCTTGATATTGTGTCTTACAACACACTAATTAATTTATACTGTAAAGAAGGTAAACTGGAAGCTGCCTATTTGTTGTTGGATGAGATGGAGAAACAAGGGTTTGAATGTGATAAGTATACCCACACAATTTTGATTGATGGACTGTGCAAGGCAGGTAATATCAAGGGGGCACGGTTACATTTGGAGTACATGAATAAGATTGGCTTTGACTCAAACTTGGAAGCTTACAACTGCATTGTTGATAGGTTGGGTAAAGATGGTAAGATAGATCATGCAATTAATGTTTTTGAATCGATGGAGGTAAAGGATTCATTTACCTACTCTTCCATGGTGCACAACCTTTGCAAGGCCAAAAGGCTCCCCTCTGCATCCAAGCTCCTACTATCTTGTTTAAAAAGTCGTGTGAGAATTCTGAAGTCTGCTCAAAAAGCTGTTGTTGATGGTCTTCGCCATTCAGGTTGTAGAAGAGAAGCGAAGAAGATTCAGTCTAAAATCCGTATGGCCAAAATATCACATTAGTTGGATGGTTTTGGGAATACTTGCCGAAATTTTGTGGGTTAACAGGCTCCCTTTGAGTTCTAGAATAAAACAAGTCTTAAAAGGTAACAGTCTATTAGCATTTGTATTAAATATATTCTTTTGAGACACTTCGCTTTTTCTCTGATGGTTATAGTCTAAAAATGTCAATCAGACCCATTTTTTATTTTTATATTTTTGGCGTTAGGTTAATATCATTGAATTGTGTGTAAATGAATCTCAAAAAGTATTTGAATGCTTCTAAGAGGGAATTTTTCCGGAGCTCCTATTTCATGTGAGTATAGTCTGATCCCAAAACGTTATTAAAATTTTTGTTCTGCTATGAAGCAAAACATTTGTGTTAAGTAATGGTGATTTTTCGATGTGATCCTCTTTTTTCTTTTTTAATAACTTCTTGCAGTCTGTCATGCTGGCTTGATCAAATATCAAATGTGAGGAACATGTTAATACATGAAAGCTTAAAAGCTCCACTTGTTCGTCAATTCGTGCATCTATGATTTGGTCTATGTTGATGATGGGCCATTGAATACAAAGTTATGGAGAAAGAGCTTAAATTTGTGAGGCTATTTGCAGTAGCGGTGATTTATTTTTGTTTCTTTGAGATAATATTGATTACAGAATATCTTCAATTATTGACAATTTACTTGTTTTTGTTCCATGGCAACATATCTAGAACACATTATCATTCTAATGAGTCTTCTTAGTGTTCCTATAGGTTGAAGGGATTCTGGGGTTGATATTGCTGACCAAAATTAATTTTTGTTTGCCGACTTTTCAAGTTGAGGAATGCACGAGAGGAAATAAAATGGAAGGGCGGATATCATCCCTATGTTCCGTGTTCACTTTGTATATCTTTTCTGATTGACAAGTTTTTGATCATCCGTATGTCATTCTTCAATGAAATTGAATTGGGTGTTGTAGAAATTATTGACTAGTTTATATGTTCATCAACTCTTAAACAGTCCATTTTTGTTTTATAAGCTTTATTTTCATAAAGAATAAACGCTATTCATCCTGTGAAACGATCGCCAATTGAGTGTATTTTCTAGAAGCTTCTTGTTTTCAAGGCCTAATTCAAGATGGAGACGACTCCTGCCCAAATAACAAAGATCTCTGCTCTCAATTGGGAAATTTCTACATCAAATTAAGAAGTCCGTCACCGTGATCAAGCCAAGCAGATTACTGCAACATCAAACAATATATATATATATATCTATATATATATATATATAGCGCCCCCAATCTTAATTATTCTTCTTGAAGCATGGCTATGGCCGATGATCTCATCCTCTGGACATTGGCCAAACTGGCGTAGCACCAACAAGATCATTGCTATTGTAATTTTGGCCCATATGCAAATTCCTCTCTCCCAAACTCACTGCTACTGCCACCACCATTACTGGGCCTAGCTGCAGCATGATTAAACGGTGATTCAAAAGCTTCTTGATTGTAGGAGAGTTGGTGAGTGAACATAAGAAGAGGCAATAATGGCTGGTGGTTATAACACTCATTCATCATCATGGTACGATAATAGTTACGGTCTGTAATTATTGTATCATCATGATCTCCGCCATTATTATGATCGATCACCGTTATATGCATGTGGTCATGATCATTATTAGGGTTCGTAAATGTACTCCCCCAATTATTATTAGAAACCTGAACTGCCTTTGCCTTTATTTCTTTCTCATTGTTGTTCTGAAGCACCCGAATTCTTTCTCTCAGAATCTTTAACTTGGAATCCAAGGAACTACACAGACCCATCAATTCTTCCGTCGAAAACTGATCTGCAGGTTCCTTCCCCTTGCTGTTCGATAGCTTTTCTTGATCAGGCTGATTCTCCAAGAACCCAAAAAGATCATCCTGCTTAGCTTTATTCTGTTCCCTTTCTGATCACTAATAACTCTTTTGTAGTCCATGTTGATGACACCAAGCACTTCAGTTTTCTGCTCCGGTCGTGTCTCCGCTCCGCCCTCATCAGGCCCAAAACACACCATGCAAACCCTAACATCACAAAGAGTCGCTAACTCGCTAGCTTTCTTCTTCAGTGTAGATTTTCTTTTACATTCCTTCAGAGCCACTGAAGAGCACTATTTCATACACTTCAATTAATGAATATATCTTTAAAAAGATTCACTCGGGAATTGATTAATTAGGACCAAAAAAAAGTTCCATTAATGCCGCAATATATAATGCACTGAATTTTCTTTTAAATATTTAAATTTTGACGTGTTTACAAAACATAGAGAACAGAGGAGCATATGCGCATCAAACCCTCGGCCCGCCAACACACACAAATAAGTGGAAATACTTATTTGGCAAAATAATTTTTCATATTAATAAGTAAATCATTCTTCCTCTTCTTCTTCTTTATTTTTTTTTTCTTTTTGAAATAAAAGTGATTGACATCTTGTTATTATTATTACTATGAGAAAATTATAACTTTTTCACTTATGTTTAAAAATTGTGATATATAATATTGCTTATAAAGCAAAGAAAAATAACGTACTTATTTTCTCTTTTCAAAATTATAACATTCTATATATCAAAGTGATTGTATGATGACCCCTCCAAAAAAAAAAAGAAATATTGGTACACGTTTTATAATTATGAACCATATAAACACTCAAGTAAGAAAAAAAAAATGGTAATATTAATTCTGAGTAGTATGCCAAAATGCAACCACCTCTACTACTAGTGCTGCAGGCATCTGTTTAGTATGTCGTAGGCCAAACAGCAACAACTTCAAAGGCATGTTATTAGTCAATCTTTATTTTACAATTAATGTAAAATACACTCCCTCACGTGAACAGTGCATGCGTGGGGTTCACACACTGTTTATGTGAGAGGTGTATTTTACATTAATTGTGAGATCGAGGGATCCTATTAATTAATTCTAGGAGAAATGGTCATTGAACACAAAAGATCGAGGCAATAGTATTGGTTGGTAACACTCATTCATCATGTTAAGCTAAATAGGTTTCGTAATTTGAATTCATCCATTGACAAAGTTTAGTTTAGTCATGTAGCACTAACTTGGGCAAAAGTCCGTTTAATCTTAAATGTTGATGTTAATTCTTGTTTAATTCTTAAGTTTTTAAAAAATACCTAAAAATTATCCCTCCTAAGCTATTGACGATCATGCCATTATTCCGGGTAATTTTTAGATACCTCCCTTGAAGTTTGCCATATTTGTAGATAGATGGCGAAGATGTTTTATTAGTGAAAACCCCCTTGCCATCAGTTACTTTTCTACTTGGTTGTAAACTCATATTTAAAATACAATAATGCCCTTGACAGCTTTTGAGATACCTGACATGCCTGAAACCTTAACTAAAGCACGTGCCCCCAAAATCACAACTACAAAATTTGACAAAACTACCCTTACGATGTATGGTTATTTACAACTGCATCAAACAAATAATACGATAATTTTCCCCTCATTTAACATTTAAAATTACAAATAAAACCAAATAAAAAGGAAAAAAAAAGAATGTTGAATTGTTGCCTTCCAAAGTATTTCAATAGTCTCATATGGAGATTAGTTAATGTAGAATGTTGGATGAATCAGGCAACAGCAAACTGATGAAAACTAACTGCAACCAATTGGTTCCAAATTGCAGTAGTGTGCACTTAGCAGTAGCCACACTACAAACAACCAAATTAAGATTCCATACCACAAAAGCAATCAGTAACTTATTTTAATCCACCACATGTCTAGTGCCACAACTACAGTACTAACAAACATAATATTCCACTCAACTATGAATTCAATCGAACTTAGCACAATTGAGAAGTGAAGCTTAAATTGAATATAAAACCAAATATTGCATTTCGGTATCAAATAATTTAAGCAGTATCAGTTGTAGGCAGAATTAACAGCATTCACAAAGCATGCAATAACTACACACAATAGGCTCCTCACAACTCATGTCCAATTTGCAAGAATAACAAGCTTACAATATTACTAGTCTTTAGCAACATGAATTTTTTATATATAAAAAATCAAAATAAGAAAAAACTCAAACATATAGCTAGTCCGAGAAGAAGATGATATATCCGCCTTTCTATTTTTGCCTATCAAAAGGTGTTATATCATCTAATCAATCCCTTAAAAAATCATTTGGTGGGCTCAGATTATGCTTCACTGCTTGGATTGTCAATGCCTTGGTGGGATTAAATTATGCTTCAATGCTTTGGTTGTCAATGCACCTTTAGTTGATCTGCTTTATTGCTGGATGCTATGGGTCAAGTGGTTTCGTTCTTGGGTAAGCTATCTTGGTTTCTAAAAGCAAAAAAACAAACAATCAAAATGAAAAACGATATTAAATATATACCAATTGTTACTATCTGCATATTTTAAAAAATAAAATAATGTGAATTGGAATTAAAATCTCAGCATTTTTATAGGCATTGGATTGGCACAAGACAATCTTTGTAGCTATACCACTTTCAAGATGTTGGGAACTATAACTGTCACGTCCATCAACACTTGCATCGCAATCCCCAACATATATAAGCAATGAATGAAGTTATACTCTACAGAGCAATATATGATGAATAGAATCTTCAACAAATACAGGCAACAAAAAAAATACAAAACTCCACAAAAATTTCAAGATCAGGCAAATTAAAACAAAATCAAATAGAAAACTCCACATCATGGTGTCTCAGGTGAAATGAGCTTAAAATTGTTTGCATGCATCACCATCAACTAACATTAAACCCATTTTTAACTCAGCAAAGTTTGGCATCAATTAGTCTAATTATGTAACAATTTTGAAGGCAGTGCTCTTCAAGTACATTAGGAGCATCCCTAGACATAAACAAAAAATAAAACTAAGAATAAACTCAATTTTTAACCTATCTAAGTTGAAATTCAAGCTCTGATTTAGCACCAACATCATACCCATTTAATCCATTATCATTTAAACTTAAGAAAAATCACAACTTAATAAACTCATCAATTTCTTTTTCTTTCCCCCCCCCCCAAAATTTAGGCTTCTTCACTATAAATAAACCCACAACAAATACTCGGGCACGACCAACTATCAAAAAATGTATTCTACAATTTTCAGTAAATGCATCATAAATACACTCCAAATGAACCCAAACAAGACTTGAATTCAACACTGATCTCTTATATATGGCTTCCCCAAAACGATCCGAAGATATTTAGGACGCTGACAAAACTCAGATCAAAACACAAGGTGCGGTGGCCATTGTCCCTTTACTTCGCATAAAGATTGGGCACTGGATTGGTTTGCGTATGACAAAGGTTTCAATTTGGTTCCAACACAGAGCACAGAACTTGATGAAAGAGAAATAGAAAGCTTAAAAGAAAGATAAAAATATGTTGAAAATCCAACCAGGGGCATTTTCGTCTTTCTAATGTCAACTAACAGTCAAGCACAAATTAACTGACAGCAGGGGGTTTTTCACTAATAAACGAATCTTCGCCATCTAAGTGCAAAAAGCCAAAAATTGAGGGGAGGAAACTAAAAAATTACCCATTTTTTAAAAATACCTGAAAACATCCCTACCAAACTATTGACGGTCATGCCATTATTATTTTTATTTCTTTAATATCTCTTTTATAATATTATCCTCTTACAATAATTTTTTTAGACATTAATATAAAAAATTAAATTACCTATTTAACCCCATATATATATATATAATGGAAGCTCACGTACGTCCAAAAAATATAATCTTGTAAAAAATTTAAATTAATAATTTTTTGACATTAATAAAGAATTAATATATCAACTCCTCTTCGGAGTGTTCCACAAAAATCAACATCTATTTCTTTTTATTTTATTTTATTTTTTGGAGTTAAATTGGTAATTTTTTTTCTTTTTATTAATGTCTAAAAAACTTATAAGAAGATAATATTGTAAAAGAAAGTAAGAATAAAAAGTAACATTAGGGATGTTAATAGTTTAACTGCAGTGATATTTTGAAATATATATTAGAGAAATATAAGGAGAAAATGGAAATAAACCTCAAAATAGAGGGACTAAACCGATTGTTACCCCACTAACATTATCTTGTTAAGTTGTTTGACAAAAATTTTGTGGGAGGTTTTTTTTTTTCATTTATATTTTATTGTTGAAGTCCTAAAACTTGTACATCATGACTTAAATTTTCTATTAAAAATTTGTACTAATAATATCCTTCTAGCTATTCTTTTTCTTCATTATTGCACTTCATTTGCCTAAAATACTTCTTAATTGCAGTGGAGAAAAGCCACTAGAAAATGTTAGTGCAGATTACGGCTCTAGAAAATGCTCGGGCTTATGATGTAAAAAGTATTTCGATAAATAGCCTTCCGTGTGGGTAGTGCTGCTTTAATTTTTAGAAATTATTCCGTATATTTTGTATCTACATGTGAATGAATTAACTAAAAAATATTATTTCAAATATAAATAAAAGACAGTCACTTAATTGAATTTAGTAATTAGTTGTCACTAAATTTTAGTTATTATTCAAAATTGATTTCAGTTTAATTATTACTTTCATAATCAAGATTTTTAATAAATATTGTTGCATCGCTATAAATTAATATGCTTCCCAAAAAAAAAGAAAAAAAAGAAGAGTTTCTCAGTAAGGGGTAATTTTTTATTTGGTTACAATTGCCGAAACAGAAATGAAAAACAAATGAGTGGGAGCGTTAACAGTACATGGGGTGGAAAGTCAATCTATTTAATTAAAATAGAATAATTTTTTAGTATCCCTTATATATAAATAATATAAATTTGACAACAGATAAATTTCATGCGATATCATGTCACAATTAAATTAAATATTAATTAATAATATCAATAAAGTATTACTAGTGAATCATTTGAAAATATAGAATTTTGTACAAAATAGAAAAAATTATTAAAGTTGAAATGTTTTTGTGGCTATTTTCATATTTTTACCTTATAGCTAAAATAATCAAATTAAACTTACGTTAGATATACCCTAGTTGTCTATTAATCTTATGTAAGAGATATTTTAGTGGTCTATTAGATTATGTTGGAGAGACCTATGTGACCCAAAAAAAAAGAAAAAATGATGTAAGTGGCTATTTAGTTATTATTTTGAGGTAGAATTTACAAGAAAATATCACCTTTGATATTAAAATCTATTAACCCATCAATTAGCAGGCCTTTTAGGCCTTGTTTTCATTTCAAGTGTATTAAGCATAGCTGCAAATTAAGATAGGTGTCATGCTTATTTAAGCTCATTTTAGGATTGGGATTGAAATTTAATAAACTGTTTATTTTATAATTTTTGACAAAAATAATATTTAGTTAATTTTGTAAAATCTATTTATTTTAATAAAAAATTTTAAGAATAGATAGGGAATTGCTCTTCATAGCGTAACTTATTATTAAATAAGTCACCATACCTTTTTAAAGTTCTTATTATAATCTTAATATTTTAATAAAAATAATTATATCTTATTTTTCTATACACCTAACATATAAGTTATCAGATATCATATTACTACCATAATCAAATTAGCGTCATAATTATTGGATGTTCTCTCCTGTATCAAAGTTTTAATTTAGTAAGTTCATATTTTTTACATTTTACTTTTATTTTCTATTATAAGATTCAATAAGACTTGCATATGATTATGTAATTTTTTTTGAAGTATGAACAATTTACATGAAAATCAACAATGACCTTTGAAATCACATTTATAACTATGGTATTTAATGTTCAATCTATTTATATTTTTTCTATAGTCATGATATTTATTGCAATAAGTTTAATATAAATATAATGCATTTTACTTTATTTTATTTTATTTGGATCATGTATAAATTTTTATCATTTAATAAAAAGGTTAACATTACTAAACATACTATAAAAAAATAAAATGTAATTTAAGTTTATGTCAATTTTGGCATTATAAAATAAACAACATTTTATAATAAAATTTATCAGATGCATGTACACTGCTTTTCAAACTCACAACAAGTACAACAATATAATTTACCATACACCAAATTGTTTTTTCACTCAATAACTTATTTTATCCGCATAATAGAAGTAGCTCACTCAATCAACTATTGCAATCTCAAACTGGCCCTTAGTTGAGATACTTAGTTTGTATCCCAATTGATGTGTTACTAATAGAAATTAATTATTTGAAGTAAAAATAACAAGATTTAATTATTATCTATCACTTGAACCAATCAAACATATCATTTGCCACCTCAGTTGAGATACAAACTAAATATCCTAACTAAATAAATATATTTTTATTGGCAGGTTAAATCCATCAATAATAAAATTTCATTTTGTGAATTATATGAATAAGAATTAAATTTTTTGTTTAATTTTATCAAATCTTAATAAACATGCTTTTGAAGGAAAAAACAAATCTTCATCAACATAACATATTAACATCCTTTAGATAGGTCACAAAAAGAGACAAAATGATTAGCACTAAAATAACTTTTACTTTGTCATTTTATTATATTATTCTTAAAAATTAAAATAATATATCTGAAGGAGGCATCAAGCATTTTGTATTATGTTGACTCATTTTCAATTTTCAAAAGGGTAAGGTGGGTAGTTGGCCGATTATTTCCATTTTTCTAAGGCAAAGATGGAGATTAAAAAAAGGGGTTTAAACTTTATAATAGTATGAACAATAATGACTATATAATCTAAACTTATATGTGGTATAGATCATTGTTGACTATTATTCATATTGTATATACCTTAATCTCATCATGATGAATATTCCTAATTCTTCCAAATTCTAAGCAGAAAAAAGGGCTGCTCTTTAAAAGTCTAGGTTTTGATTTTACCCATTCTTCCTTTGAATTTGAAGCTCAAATTTCTGAATACTAATCATGAATTACTTGAAATTATCCTCATATTATCCATGTGATCTCCGTGAGCTCGTCGGTCAGAAAATAAGTGTGAGATTAGAGGTTTTTTTTTTTTTTTTGTGTGTATCTCAAAGGCTACAATATCAGCATCAGGGAGTTTATAAGAGTTTAAATCATTATAATTATAATAAATATAATATAACTCGAAAATCTGCATTAAATAAAAGTGAGATATATTCTCACACATATCAATATACATAAATTTTTTATCATAAGAACTCATAATTCACTATATAATGAAAAGAAGGGTATTTTATCATCCGAATGGACCAGCATAGGTATATACGTGTGGCATGGAAAATCAAAATACAGCCTTTTTTTTTTTTCTCTTCTTTTTTTCAAATACGGCCTACTTAGTCGTAGCAAACTGCAGAAGGATTTCCCACTGAATGATTTTCTCCCATTATTCAAAGCCATAGCATGAGAGATTGCCATGTATCTGTCGGCAGTCGGCAGATAACAAGGGCGGTAACATGAAGACATGCAACACCTAATTTATAGCTTGGTCAATTTCAATTGGCAACAACCATTTTTCATGCGTTTATTTTTCGATTGCCAGTCCATTACGCAAAGACTGAGATATCAAATGTGAATATAAATAAAGTCAATAAAATTGAATCCACAATTGTGCACATGGGATCCTATTCCCTAGTTGTTACAACACATGAAGCATTCCAGCTTCTCTAATGATAATTTGCTATTATATTTGGCTATATTACTACACAATACAATATACTGCGATAGCAATATATATTGGTTTGGCTGTACAAATTATAAAAGTAATCATATTACCAAAATGAGGAAATACAAAGTTTTTAAATTTTTGTCCACATTTCGCTAATAATAGATCATCACTTCAGTTGCATGGAAATTCTGAAACCTGTCTTTCATAATTTTCAGCTCGTGGACATATTAAAAAATTCCAAATTGCATACAAAAAGCTACAGAAAAAAACAAATTAAGACCCCATCACTGGGCCCTTATCATTACTGTACATAAAAATTAAAAAGAAACTGTTTTGAGTCTTTGAGATGCCACAACTTTCTTCAAGTTTTGTTCCCTCTTTTGTCTCATTCAACCATTTAATTAATATTATTCACGTCACTCCAAATTTCACAAACAGACACCATATTGTCCAACAGCCACTCTCAATCCGACTGTATATATCATCATCATAACCTAATCCCATTTCTTTAATTTCTTAGCTCCCTAATATTTTACTTAATTATATATATAACCTAATCAACTAATACACTCACTCAACAAACCCTAATTTTTTCTTCTCTCTTTATACTTTGCATTAATATGAGTACTACTACAACTCTCTCTGAAGCTTATAGAGAACATCCTCTTCATCCTCATCACATCATCCCAATAGACTTCAACTCTGTTTGCTCCTTGCCTGAATCACATAAGTGGCCTAAATCCGATGATCTCTACGATAACAAGATATCGGTACCCGTTATCGACCTTGGAGACCCTAGAGTAGCACAACTAATAGGTCGTGCATGTGAGAAATGGGGTGTGTTTCAGCTTATTTACCATGGCATTCCATTGACTCTTTTGAAGGATGCCGAGTCTGAGGCTCAGCGTCTGTTCTCTCTGCCATCGAGACAGAAGTTGAAGGCCTTACGTGCTCCCGCTGGGGCTACTGGTTATGGAATTGCTCGGATTACTCCATTTTTTGATAAGTATATGTGGCATGAAGGCTTCACTATCATGGGTACTTCCATACATGATCATGCTAAGCAACTTTGGCCTCATAATCATGCAAAGTTTTGGTGAGTAATCCATGCACATACATGCACGTTAACAATTTCAATAACGGAAAAGTTAAAAAGATAAATTGAAGCTACTCATTAATGATGCATATATATGTGTACTTATTGTTTTCTTTTGAAGCAAAGTTTTTTTTTTCACGCATTAAAGTTTTATACATTTTTTTGTAACTATGGGTAATAAGCTCAAGCCTGTATTTACAAAATGCGGACGTTCGCTCCTTCGAATTATTATACTATTTTGACTTGTCAATAATTTGCTGCGCATGCATTCGAGGGTATATATATATACATATTTCTTTTCTTTGGCGAATTGATTTCTTTTGGTCGTTTCTACTAATCCTTTTCTTTAATATTATTGTTGAGCTTTTATCTATTACCTTGAGCATTTTGGAAAAGCGGTTTCCTTATAGTTAAAATATGGCTTTTTGTTGATATTGACAGTGATGTCATGGAAACTTATCAGAAGAAAATGAACATTCTGGCAGATCAACTCACACAACTCATTTTTAAATCATTGGACATATCAGAAGAACAAGCAGAAGAAATGAACTGGGTTGGTTCAAGCTCTGCTTTACAACTGAACTCTTACCCTTCATGCCCAGAACCAAATCGAGCAGTGGGTTTAGCTCCACACACAGACACATCCCTAATAACAATTCTTCATGAAAATTCCATAGCAGGGCTTCAAATTTTCAAGCAAGAAGTTGGATGGGTCTCAGTGAAACCTGTTGATGGTGCCCTAGTTGTGAACGTTGGTGATCTTTTTCATATTCTATCAAATGCTCGATTCCCTAATGTTCTTCATCGTGTGTCTGTGAATCAAAAGCGGCAAAGGCTATCACTTGCTTACTTTTACAACCCGCCCACTGATTCTACTGTTGTTCCTATTGTTAAATCAGGTCAAGTTGCTAGGTATCGGCCGGTGACTGTGAAGGAGTTCATTAGCTTGAAGGCTAAGAGCCCTGAAAAAGCACTTTCTTGTATCAAAACTTAATAATGGATAAGGATCCTCTCCTTGTTTTTTCTCTCTCCTAATTTCTTCTTGTTAAATAAGTTGTTAAGATTAAATTTTAAATTTTGATGTTGACAATGAAACAGACTTTTTTTTTTTTCACTTTATTTATAATTAAGCCGATTTTTTTAATTAGATTTAAAAACAAGGAGAAATTATGAGAGAAAAAAAAAAAAACTAAGAGTGAATCCCCATTCATTCAATATATATGATAATCATCTATTCACAATTGAGAGAAAAAAACTTCTCTTGAGCATGTTATGCATGTTCCTTTGCTTCGGGTATGACCGAGTAGCTTTTTAGTAGTTTTAATTGGCAAAAGCTTTCTAGTAGCTTTACTTGGCTAATTAAATACTTATTAAGAGAGTTTCGTTGTCTTAATGGTCATACTTGATTCGAATGTGGATTAGTATGGTTTCAATATGGTCTTTGAATACTAGATGGTTTAATAAAAAAAAATAAGAGACTAGAAAATGAATTAGATTTTGTTAATCCCCTTACCTTGAAAAAAAAAAAAAATAATTTGCTCACAAATTAATACGATATTATCATTTACTATGCCTATGATAGCTTTGGATTAATTTTCTTTAGTAAAAAAGTTTTAAACCATCCGCGTTATTTAACGCTTCTTGTATGGTTTTGAAGTTATAAATTATAAAAATTGGATAGAATTAAACATGCTCCCTGCTAGTTTGTAGGTGGAAGAAAAAAATCTAAGTTATTCAATAATAAAATTAATTTAAATGGTCCTAATAAATATCTAATGTAAATATTATGGACATCGATTGTACAATCCATTTTAGTAAATTAAAAAGGAAAAAAGGATGAGATTAGGACGGGCTCTCAATTGTTGTCATGACAGACGTCAGATAAGAGGGGACAAAAACAAGACGATTGCTTGATTTATCATTGTGATTTACGATAATTGATAAGCACTAAGGTCAAAACACCAGGCCAGAATTGCTACGTGGCGTCCTTTGATTGGATTTCGTCTATTACTTGCTGTGCCAGCTCACATGATATGGGTGGCTGGAGATGGTAAAGACAAAAAGTTACGTACACTGGTAGCAATTTGCTAGATTTGGAAGTACTACAGAATCTTGAAAATTTCATGGTTTTGTCCAAATTTTGGTACATATCATTATTTATCTCAGTAATGACATTTCCACCCCCTTATTTGTATAATTACACCCCAATCCCACCCCCTTGTTTATATAAATACACCCCAACTTGAAATCCATCCATATAATGCCAAATTTATCCTCAGCATAACAAGTTTCTTCCTTGTTTTACACAGGTGTTTTGTTTCCAAGTTTGAAAAAGAAGCAACGCATCCGTGCAAGTTTCCAGCGGACCAAAATAAGCTTTATGAAACTTGATTAATTGGGTAGCTCTGGTTCTAACCATGAATGAATTAAAAGAGGAGATGTCCAAAATGCAGTGATGGGTGGGCAAAGAAATCAGAGCAGATTTTAATTAGTTAACGAAATAGTTCAAAAGACTACTGAACATGAACCCATGGACGGATAGAAGTTGCTTGCAGGTTCTACAGACTCTTAAAAAATTTTAATGACCTCAAAAAAAAAAAATTATACTCCATGTGATCCACCCGCATCCATAGATTCCAATTTTCGGCCTCAATTTTCCATATGTTATAATTGATTTTGTGGATCAAATGGTTTCCTTTGATGCATGCCAATGAATTTTTGTAGACTTGAAATTAATGCATGCACCCCAATTCAGTGAAGGAATTTCAGTAAACTTATAATTCAAAAAAGAATGATACAGTTATTTGAGGTTAAAATTGTAATTACAACCAAAAGAAAAAAACGGGAGCTAGTACACGACAAGCGGGGGGAATTATGTAATTACAACAAAAAAAAAGGGGTTCGAATTGTCATCCTATTTGGGTAAAATGTCAGAGGGATCCCTTGAGTTTATCAATATGCTACAAATATGACAAAAATAAGAAATCCATCATTTAACCCCCTTAAATCTCGAAGAATACAAAAGAATCCTCGTTTTAAAATCTCATGTGCAGAAACATAAAAGCATGTGGATACCAAATCCAATCATTATGTGAGCACTTCAAATAAACTTTTTAAGCCAGAACAGAGACCTTTTGGTACTTTATCAAATATGGTGGTCCAAGAGTTTGATATGTGTATGCAAACAAAAATGCCAGCATTACTTTATTATCTGAAAAGAAGAGTGAAGAATCATACTTGATATTCAAATAGAAGATATGTTTTCTTTCCTCAATAATGACAAGAGATCCTCCAAGGAATAAGACGACGAGCATTGTGTTGAAAAACTAAGTTGAACAATGAAATCCAGCTTTGTTTATTATTTAAATTTTGAGCAAGCAGTGATCACATGACATTTTGATTCATGACAACTATACAAATGAAGACAAAAGAGCATTAAACTCAAGGAAAAGCTAAAAAAATATGTTAGAAAATGAAAAAGAAAGGGAATTTTTTCATACACAGCAATTTCGAAGGTCAATCATCACTCCTTGATTCAACAGATACACAATCTACACGAGGCATCGGTGATGCTCAAGCATCTTACTCCACATGGGACAGCAGTGCTTCTAAACAGAGCTTTGGCTCCGAAGTCTCTCGTTCTTTGCACACTGTTCCTGAAAATTGCACAGCATCAATTTTTAGAGTCAGAAAGTTGATATCAACCAGGAATAATGGGAACACTCAAGCCAGTTTTTCAGTCAACAATGTTTGATTTCTAAGATTAAATGACTAATTTACACTAACAATTTTTTTTTTTTTATATGTCCCAGAAATTGCTTGGTGTATCTTATCAGGATCAGTTCACCAATAGCCTCCTTCAAATCCATAACAGTTAAAAATAATCTTAGATTTGGAATTTTGATAGACTATGCTCTGTTTTTATTACTATAAGTAAACTCATTAGAAATTAGTTTACAATCATGTTTGCAGCAATTACCTGAAAGGCTTTTAAGAGAGAATTGCAACGTCTCTGCTCGGCAATAGCTGCAGCATGCCTCTCTCTAATCACATCACAAGTCTTCTGCTCTGCTCTCAATCCAACCTGTGCCTTCTCCAGCTTCTGTACAATGAATGAAAAGGTAATTACCCCAACAACAATCCAAAAGGCACCTCCTCTGGACAGAAATTTAAGAGAAAATGAAGTAAACCAACTAATTTGAGCTTGTCAATTATACTCTATGGGTTAAAAATAAGATAAGAGAAATAAAATGCTAAAGTTCCTGGACATCTTCAATGCAGAAAAGAAGAGAGGGGAATGAGACATCTCTGTTTTCCTCAGCCGGAAAAAGAGAATGATGTTTATACATAATTTAAGTTTTACAGAGCTTAGTAAGAAAGAAATTGAATAATATTCCTTATCCTCAATTTTTATATGATAAAAGGTGAAAACTACCTGTTGGCTGCCCTTTGCAATTTTCTCCATGGAATCAATTAGCTTCATGCGACCAGCAGTGCTGATAATGGCATCTTGAAACTACATAAATTAGACGTAAAACATGTCAGCAGAGGCAAGAATTATTGGTCACAGACTAAATCGTATACAATATGACAGATTCAATAAATTATTTAAGATGGCATCAACTAGTCACTAATGACCTCCAAAATGGAATATCATATACAAGATCATGATCAGAAGAGAAACATGGCATCATAGATGCATCTCCTAGCAGAGGTACATCATGAATAAATAACAATGGATCACAAACAAGGGGAAAAACTTCAATATCGAAAATAATTTGATAATTACCTGTGAACTTATAGAATTCAACAAAGAAGTTTCCTTTAACATCAACTCTTTGATCTCCAAAAGAGCATTATAGGTAGCATAGTATTTCTGGGTTTGACGATGTTTTTCCTGTATATTTTAGAGAAAAGCAAATACTTTTGTCACAAGTAGATATCAAATAAGCAACAGATAGCCAATCAAAGAATTTTGCATTCATGACCTGAATATGAGCATACAGTTCTGAAAACCTGCGTTCATACCTGCAAAATCCCAAATTAACTTGCTCATTCCACAATATGCGAAGCTTGAAAAGGAGTCACACAAACAATTAGATCAAGATATGAGGTGTATATCCATGTGTGTTCCAAAGCAAATGCGAGTAATCCTAAGGTCTAAAAGAATTTTAGAGAACATCTACAAAACCAATTGTGTGCATTATTGTACCATATATTCAATTGATATGTTCCAAGAGAACAATTTGAATTCCACTTTGAATAATCAATGTGATATTTCGTAAGTACTAAATTTCAACCCAACAAAATCCAAGCGAGTTACGGAATTTATTCCTATTACTTGTTTGTTGCCTTCTAAAGTTAAAGACTGATGTCACTACTACAAAAGAATTTCATTTAGGCTTAAGAAATGCTAATCTCAACAAGCAATGTGTAAAGAAAGGAACATACTGGATGAGTTCTGAATGGGATGGCACTTCACCAAGTTGTCGCTTCACCAATACAATTTCCCTAAGTCTAGCTGCGAGTTCCTACCACAAAAATACACTACATTTTAGTTTAGAAATCAACTATCATAACTCATGATCAAAACAAGTATTCGGTATATACTCCTAAGTTTTACTCGTCAGCTAATATTTAACAATTAAGCACCAATCATTAAAAGCCACGGCACCTCAATAGCTATATATATATATAGCTATATATGTAAACTTACCATCTTGGCTAAATCCAGTTTCTCAAGTGATTCACTTAAATGATCATCAGAGAGAGAATTGCAGCTGGTATCCCCAGCTGCCAATTTGCTATTTAATTCAGTGATGTCAGCTTCCAATTCAGCACGTCTCGCATTGATATTAGACTGTAATTCAGATTCTTGCCTCTCCACAGCCTGAAAATATATCAAGACCCAATTATGAATGCTGATTTTATTTATAAAAAAAAAAATGGAAAAGAAAGAAAGGAAAGAAATGGCACATAAAAATATTATATTATATATATATATATTTTTTTTTAAAAGAAAAAAGACCTTTAGTGATTCCATTGCCGATATCAATTTCTCCACTTGGTTATTAACACCTGCCTTGTCGATTCTATCTCGTAGACATTGAAGTCGAGTTTCTAAATCAAGAATTTGAATCTGTGAAGCTTCAAATTCCATTGATGTTAAAGCTTCTCTGATAAGCTTTTGAGCTTCAAATTTGCAGGCCGAAATATCGTGTTTTTTTTATTTTTTTTCCCCAAATCAAGAAGATTGGAAATCAGTAATGGGCTTTCGACGTTGCCAAAAATTTTGAGTACTGATTGGGCCTAAGGTGGGCCCTCCTTGAGTCCAATTTAGCTGCCCTATGAAATGATCTTTTTCATGGAATAAGAACCATTCATATTTTAATTGTGATTATGATGACGACTTTTAACTTTTTTACTAATTTTTGTATCTCTAATTTTCATTTGTTAAACGTCGTAGGTAGACGGGGTTCATACCAAGAAAATAACCTAAGAATATATTTTTTTTATATTGAAATTGAGGCATAAAATCATGTACTTAGAAAAAGAACAAATATTAGCACCTATTTTTGACTTTCATAAATATGGCCATTTTCAGTCCATTTCATGGGTAGAGTTGTTCACTGTCTTGTTCATGCTTGCCAAGGAACTTGTTGGCTCCATACTTGATCAAAGGCAGACAAGATAATGAACAAAGTCAGAATGCAAGCACATTGTAGCCCTCTTATCATTAATATGTTCGCCGAAAGTCCTCTAGCTTGCCTCACAATGGATGGTGCAAAAAGAAAATTCCAAGAAACTGGTCGTAACTATCATGGTTTAAAAGCCAGAAAATGTGTGTCTTTTTTGACGATTTCGCAAAACAACAAACAAGAACATATCCTGTTCATCATCACCAATTAAATGGAAAAAAAAACATGCTTGTCATGATCATTCCCTTCTCGATCACCTATGACGGGAGGAGAATATTTGACTTCTTTGATGTTTCAATTTTGTTTCTTCATGTGTGCTAATGGCCGGAACTGTTTCAATTTCAGCTCAATCCTAATGGATTGGTTTTCTTTAAATTTTGTAATGAGTTGTAACTCTGTTTGGACTACTCATGGAATGAGCACTAGCAAGCCATTAAGTAAATGTAAATGTGGAATGATTATCCTATCCTTTTAGGTAGGGTAAAAATAAATTAGTAAATTTGGTTGAGTTTTCATAATAAATTAAAAGTATTTATCAAATACTTTCACATCATTTTTAAGCACGGACGTCCTTATTTTTTAATACAAATATATTGTTAAGTTGTACAATATAATAGAATTAATTATTTTTCAATGTACTATAAAACTATACGGTTTAATAGTGTGTTTGCATTGATTTTATTAAGCCGCACTGTTTAACAGCGTATCGACTTAAAAAAAATTGAGGGCGCCCGCACAAAAAAATGACTATTTATATATATATATTAAGTTGGTTTTGAATTTGAGCATGTGGACTATTTTGTTGTTTTTTTTTCTTTACAATTAGCCCAATAATCTAATCCTATATACTTCAAATTGCATGTAACCCTAAATCTACAGTAAATTCAGAAATCCTAGATTTTTCTATATATTCATATTAAATGTGTTAATAAAAAAAAGAGACAAACAACACAATATAAATATCTTAAAATAAATCATATAGTTCAAACTTAAGATTAAAAAACAACCAATCCCTAAGATATATAAACTTTTAAAAAAACACTCAATTAATTATCTGGACCCCCGATTTTCTAATTTGAACACAACAAAAAGAAACCATTATCAAAGTCACTCTACAACGCATAGTTTATATAATTGACATCCCAACATCCCCTAATATGTGTTTAATTGGTCAAATGCCAGCATATATCTCAAGAGCGTCATCGCTAATGTTGTTGACAAAGTAAGCCATAAATTCTGAAAACTTGAATGGTCGGTACACAAGAGGATGGTCATCGTCAACAAGTTCATTCGGCACTTCAGTGGCTACTCCTTCCTTTGGCATTGAAAATGACCCAAACGAATACCGCTCCTTGTTCCCACTCATCATCACCCTATGCTTTGGTGCTTTCAGCCTTCCATTGCTCCATGCCTAACACCATTTCAATAGCAACCCACAAAAATTAGGGCAAACTTTTACTCTAATATTATAAAATTTCATATGTTATAGTTCTATGCATTTATCATTAGCAGAATCAGAATCTTTGATGTGGGGCTATTTTTTTTTTAATAAATACATCAATTCGAGGTAAAAAAAAATTTGAATTCAGTGCTAAACTAAGCTAGTAATGTACTATATTAAGATCTAATCACATATAATCTCTTATTCAATAACTATCAATCCCAAATTAAAAAATTATAGAAAGCTCAGTAGAAACAAAAATATGCAATATCTACTAATTAATGCGAAAATATTATCAGTTAATAAGTAATTAAAATGGTGAGAGAGCATTTTTACCTTGAGTGTGTCCCCAACTATGACTACGGAGGCGTTATCAGGAACCCCGACAGGAACATAAACACCATCTTTGTTAAGAATCTCAAGACCTTGGACATTATTTTCGCAGAGAATTGAGAGAACATTTTTGTCTGTGTGAGGAATTAGACCAACGGCTGCTTCATTGTTAGGAGGAAGCTTATATTTCATCAAACGAAACAAAGTAATGCTTCCTTGTATGTGTGGAACATACAACTTTCCTGTACCAAAGCTCTCGAAAACCATCTTCAGGATTGTGTAGTTCAGTTCTAACATCTTTGAGGTCACTGACTTGAGAGTTTCACTATCACGACAACAAAAGGGGAAAAAAATAAATCAAACACAGTGTCATTTCAAGGAACTGATTCTATGTCTGTTTGCAAGTTTTCCTGCAAGAACATGTGCAGTTTGAGGTATAACAATCATTCTATACTGGCACATGCATTAACTACATTTTGGTTTTAAGGATAAGACTAATAAATAAGGCATTGATAGCTACTGAAGGCACTCAGTAGCAGCCAGGGGGAGGCGAAACTATATTGAGGCCTGGGTTCTAACCAACCCTCCAAGCTGGGAAAACAAAAATCCATAAAAAAAATAAAGGTTTTAATTTGATATTTGAAAATTTCTCCGACTCCATCAACTTTGCAGCTTTCTGTATTATACGAACATTTTTTTTTGGGTGTGTGTATATGAGTGCATGTTAACGTTAGCTACGGATCAAATAAATCGACAAAAAAAAAACATGTAAAAGATTATGAGAAAAGAAATTATGAAGGCTCATTAAAAAGAAGAAGAAAAAAATCACCAGAAGCTGGGGTTGCCTTGAGGCCACATGAGGTTGGTAAAAGCTTGAGCAGTAGTATCAACGTCAATGCCCGGCTCATTGTCGATGCCAAAGCTCTGATGCAGAGGAACAGCGGGGCTCTCGCCCATGTAGCTTCGATAAGGCTTAGAGCTAGCATACTTGCTCTTGGTCTCTTCCGGGAGATCAAATAAAGCATTCATGGCCTTGAACATATCTTCACGTAGGCTTTTTGGAATCTTGTCGTGATACATCACAAAGAAACCATGAGTCTCTAATGCATCTCTAACTTGGCCACACATTTCTCTCCATCTTTCGTCGGTGAAGTCCTCTAGAACTTCGCCGGAGAAATCAAGAAATGGTATCTCATCTTGAACCTCGTCAGTGCCCATCTCTCTTCTTCAATTTTGCAAGCTTATCAATGGGGATGTTGCTCAACTTATAAAAAGAGCTCATTTGATTATTTTAGCATGCCATGTATAGCGAGTGATATGGACACCTCTGTGTGACTTGGCAATTGCTATTAATTAACGTACTCGTTATTTAGAAGGAAATATATTGAACTGAAACTCCTCATTCCTTAATTAGATGGGTAATTGTGGTGAGAATCCTTATACATATATCAACCAATCTAAGACTAATACAAGTCTTTAGTCTTTTTACCTCTTTATGTAACTTCTTGTTTTTTTTTTTTTTTGTTTAATCTCTTTATAATTGTATAGTACGTGTTTGATTCAAATATATGTAATAAAGTAATTTTTTTTTTTTAACTTTTCTGTGGTAACAGTCGGGCATTTATGTAGCGTTGGTAGAGTGGTTACAACTTACAAACGCATTTACCATCGACGCCTTTCGCGAAATATGAAGAAACAAACATTTTCCTTTTAAGGGTTGTGTGCAGAAACGTACCAAAGCAATAATGAGTTGGGTTGTTTCCTTTGTGTATGTTTGAAAACACTTAAAATAGTGAAGAGTCCAGCTGCAGCCCTTACATATTATGCACTCATGTCTTATACCTATTGATTTGGCAATTTTAACTTCACCTCTAGTGAATTTTTGGTCCCCTAGGGCATAGGCCTAGTGTTATTAATTATTAATCCAAAAGCTTCACACATGGGTGCATTATGCTAGACCAATAAAATTATGTGATGTGTATATTAAAAGTCGATTCGTAATAATTTTATTAGTTGAGCGTACGTATTTACACTCATTCAGTGTATAAAATGTGTTTTCTACATATAAACACATGTAATAATACGTTGTAAAACGAAGACAAATTCCTTCATCATCCATGTAAACCGAATTGAAACTTTAGAACGCTTACACACCCGACAGGAAATTTCAACAATAATTAAAAAAATGGCACTAGCTCGCTTGTTTTTATTAAGAACATATAAATGTTAGCATGACAGGCCATTCTTTTACCAACCAAACAAGTAAGAACATACCCTAATGAATTAGTAAAATCATGGCTTGCTATCATCTTTTAACTTGAGCACAGCACAAAAAGGGACTCGCGCGCGCACGCACACACACACATTACCAGGTTTGATAGGCTTCTTAATCTTAAGCAAGTGCAAATGGGATGTCTATTTAGGGAGCTGAGCTTATTTATTTATAGAATGAAACGTTTTTGTTCGGATGGGGAAAGATAATGACAATGAATGAATGAATCTATGAATCTATGAATCTATGTGGTAGCACATCAGCGATTGCATTACAAATGCACAAATTAAATTCAGATGGGACATGTACCAAGAATTGCTATGATAGAATTAGCAAAGTCGGCAACCCACGTGGTACAATGCGCACAATCGAACCCTAATATATAACATAGCTATTTTAATTTGGGACAATTGATTAATTTCCTTATGAGTTGGTTCCAACCCACCATGTGATTATGATCCCCACATTTGTAGATGATTGCAGAGATAATTTTTTTTAAAGTACTTTCAACACGAAAGAATTAATAAAGAAACCAAGAAAGATAAAAAAATAAATAAATAAATCAAGTATCTTGGCAACTCTTCTCAATTTGTTTCTTTCCAATTTGATCAAGCCCCATATTTGATTCACAATTTAGCCATGGCAATTTAAACTGGCAGCTTGTAACAGTTCAATGCAAAGAGAAGAAAAATGAAACCTGCTTTCATTTATTTGGTTTCTAAAAGATTTTTTTTGGGGGTGGGGGGGATGGGAATCGTATATAAGAATGGGAAAATTTTTGGTGGTCCTTTGTTAGCAAATTTGTGATTGGTAAATTGGCTCTCTGATGCAATATGATATGATATATGTGTGAAGAGAACCCAACAAAAATTTTGAGCTAGCATAATGATCATGTGGACCAAAAGCTCATGTAAAATCAATATCAAGAGTAGGAATTTTTGCTTTATCGGCCTATCAGATTTTATGATTCTGAAGTCAGAAGAAATAAGCCTATAAGGCTAATGTTTAGACTCCTTTTTATTGTTGGTCGTGATTTAATGTTGGAATCGTAGACAGAAATGTTTTTTCTGCGAATGCTTTAGCCGCGTGAAAAGATTAATTAGCCAAATGGCTCCATCGGTGAGAAAACAGCGATGTGCATGAGGATATGATTGAGTGAGACTTGTATAAGTAACCAAGGAAACACGTCAGCCACACAATAAGAAAATCATGTTATGACATTTGTATATTTATTTTGAAAAACTATTATGCGAGTAATGATTATATTAAATTTAATTACACACGTCATACATGCATCAATTGGTTGTAATACATCAGAGATATTTTAAAATTTATCTTATATAGAAAATCTAGAATACATAAGAGGAACCATATCAACCATACAACAAGCAAATTATGCTATGACATTTGTGTATTTATTTTAAAAATTCTATCATGCAAGTGATGGTTATATTAAATTCAGTTAGACTTGTAATACGTACATTAATTAGTTGTAATACATCAGATGTATTTTAGAATTTCTCTACTAGAGAAAATCTAAAATACATTGAAAGTACTATGTTAATCATATAACAAACAAATCATGCTAAGACATGTGTATTTATTTTAAAAAACTATCATGCAAGTAATGATTATTTTAAATTCAATTACACGTATCATACAAGCATCAATTAATTATGATACATCAGAGGTATTCTTAAGCGGAAGTTGAAAACTTTAGTTGCAGGGCCACATCTAATTGTATACACTTAAGATAAATTTTATTTTAAATAGCAATTTATTAACATCTTTAAAGACAAGAATTTAAATATTCATTAAAACCTATTAATATGTTCATCTTTTAATAACTAAAAGTATACAAAATATTTCACTCATTAAAAGAAAAAAAATTATATATATATATATATATATAGACACACACAATTAAAAGAAATATATATATATATATATATAGACACACTAAATTAAAATAGAAGTTAAAATATATCTTAAACTAATTAGTATTTATTAAATTATCATGATACGTATACTTTCATTTTTATGTAAAAGCTTTTAGGGTAAATAGTCTAAATCACTTCTAAAATTTTATATCTTTCAGTCTAATCTAAGCACCGGCACCCACTTAAGTCACTTTGTTCTCACTCAAGTTAACACACACACAGTTTCAACTCCCAACTCAAAAATGAAAAAGGAGCTTCGTAGTTGCCTCAGGCTTTAATATCATTAACATTCATGACATTATGCAACAGTGAGATCAACAGGGAACATAAAAATCTTTCATACTGAGTACAATTGTATTACAAACATGTCTTCATCAGAAGTTTCCAAGTCGACAGTACATTGTGATACAAGAGGAATACAACAGCATACAAGGTTGGTTAGTGACTAAGGGGGAGCTGAAATCTAAGTGAATTAAGAGCACAAACCGGGATCAGGCAACCAAAAAATACACAACTACAAGCATGAAATAGAAAGAAGGAAAAAGCTACCAGTAGTAGTGGTACACGAACAGTACATTGGGATACAAGCTTGTTTTACTTCCATAGCTTGACGAACTTATCATGACTGGCTGAAGCAACATATCCTGTCACTGTTGATACTGCTAAGGCAGCAATCAGTCCTTCATGAGCTGTCAGAGTCATGGTCTTATTCTCACTCATGTTCCATAGTTCCAAAGACTGCAAAAGTATCCACAATTGCATGTTAGATGAAGATCCTGAACTGGCATGGCAACATGATCATCAAATATTGATAATACCAACAACGATACAGGTAACTTGCCTGATAACAGCCAATCACCAGCAATGACGGATATGTAGGATGGAAAACGCAGGAGTGGAACTTGTTCCCATTACAGCTCAACTCATGAACACATTCCCCTTCACTTCCAGATCCAACTGTCCAAACTCTTACAGAGTCCTCACTGACAGATGCTAGCAACTCACCAGAAGGATCCCAACACACAGAATGGATTGCTTTAGTATGTCCCTGTAATTACATATGCAACAGTCACCAACAATCAGTAGATGGAGAACAGAGCAAGTAAAATCAAACATTTACAAGTTAATAGAAGAATCTTTGATGCAATGATGCTCAAAAAGAACACAAGCACAAAATGGTGTTTCTGGGATCTCAGTAAAGGACTTAATGTCAACTAACCTGCAATGAGAGACGACAGGCTTGAGTCTCCGCATCCAGTATAGAGACAACATTCTCTGCAGCTGCGGCAAGATACCTTCCAAGATGGGGCTGGAATCTCATCTGAGCCGTACCACCCTAATCCACAAAAAATGTTGGCATTTATAAACAAGCTATCTGAGATTTGGATAACACCCACATCCAATTTATCCCAAAAACAAGGCCTATTCATTGCATTCACACACCAACAGAAAAACTTTCTACCTTGAAAACTCTTGTGCAGCTACCATTGTTAATACTCCAATAGCGTATTTCACCATCCCCATCACAAGAGCAGATGAGATCATCTTTATTTGGGTGGAAATCCAGAGACATAACAGTAGCAGAATGTCCCATAAAGGTACGAAGTGAATAGCCGGGCTGCAGAGAAAGTCATGAATAATGGTGCATAGTATTTAACATGCCGGAAGAACATCAACAAAATGATGAAAGAACATGTAAATTGATGCACTCTAATCCAACCAACGTTACTTGATTTTCAAAAATTAATGAACATTTTAATCCATCCAGCCCACTCCACCCTACACGCATTCAGAAAAAAAAAAAAAAATTTTTGAAGACTCTGGTTCCACTGCCAATAAAAGCCAGGGAAAACAAAAACGAAACTTACTCATATTTTGATGTTTACCTCAACTAAACAACAATGATGAAGAAAATATATTCCAAAAGAAATTCAGAAACAAAATAAGACGTATATGCATCATAACAAAAAGAAATATAAGAAGTCAAGAAGGAAACTGTGTCCACTAACGTTGTCAGCGTCCCAAACTCTGACAGTCTTGTCAAATGAAGATGTTGCAAGACGTGGCATGCTTGGACTGAAACGAACATCAGTAATCAACGAAGAATGCTCTTCAAGGTTTGTTTTCGACTTTAATGTATCCGTGTGCCACAGTACAGCCTGCAACCCGGAACCAACAGAAATATTTTTCTGCGTTATCTTCTTTTACTCCACAGAACATATTTAGTGCTATTACCACTAAAGATTCATTCATTTAAAAGTATATAAATCTGGGCTCTAGGCACTGACCTTTTTGTCATGGCCACCAGTAGCAAGCAACTTCCCATCTGAAGAAAAATGACAGCAGATAACTTTGCTTGTGCTTGCTCTAACAGAATTTGCTTCCTTAAATGAGAACCCTGGAGTCAAGCAGGTCAGCTTAGAAAATCATAAAACATCAAAAAGGCAATCTTCAAATAAAAATGTTGGTATTTCACTCTTTCTTCAATTGATTTATTCACTGGGACAGTCCTACATGACATTTCCAGCGACCGACGTCTAAACTAACAGATTCAAGTACCCATGCAAAACAAACAAGCATCAACGAAGAAATAATGCTTATTCAAATGTATGGGAAATCTCAAGAAAATTAGCAACACTATGAGTCTATGACAACAGGGTAACATGAATAATTTCAAAGATATGTGTATCTAGAATAGGATTCTGCGTGTATATTAAAAGGCATCAGCTCAAAGAAAAAGAAGAATTTACAACATGTTTCACAAGAAGATTCCTAATTCTGATCGGACTCAAGAATACCAGCCAAAATACAATTAAATGCTGTATAAGAAGAAAAATTCTGTGAATAAACAATTAATTGTGAGCAGCTCATAGAAGTCACCACAAACAATCAGCAAAGCATTTAGTCATGTTCAAGGAACCAATGCTACATAAACTTGAGCATATCACAAAAGCTGTAGATGGAAAGTTTTGGGAGATTCCTCACAAAATAAGCAGCAAAAGATTTTTTTTAAAAAGGGCATATTTGCTAACCTTGGCTGACATCCATACCACGACCACCAGCATCTCTGGGGTCTGTATCATCATGTGATAGAAAAGACTCGACATTGTCATCAAGGGACCCATCCTCCACCAAACGATCCATATCAGCCCGCAATTCAAGATCTTTATCATCCCACTGCCAAAACGGAATGCCAATGAGAATTTATGCATGGAGTTTTAAGTGCTTCAACCTATACAACAAGTTAAAATATGCACTCACCAACTGATTTGATGGTGATGTAAGAGTGCCAGCTCCATCGGTGCCAAACATCATCAAAGGCTTGGAAGTAGTACCACTATGAGGCAAAGCAGGCATTGAAATCACATCTCCAGGAGTGTGAGTTGATGGTGTTGAGGGAGCTGAACTTGGGGACGGTCCTGCAGTATTTGCAGTCCCTGAGCTATTGGCAGGACCCGAAGAGGACACTGGCTGTTTTCTCTTTCTTCCAGTCTGGTTTTTTGAAACCTTAAAATGCATGAAGAGAAACCATATTAGAAACCTTCCCTAGATTTTCATTGGATATACATCAAAAGAGAAATGATCATATCACTAACCACCTCAGAGTTCTGCAATATAACTAACCAACCCCTATCCACTTGAAAATGGAAAAATAGTAGTTATGCTTAACATCCAGTAACACTCAGCAGTTTCATTATTTCACTTTGCACTAGATAAATTTCAAACACTGCTTTAGGTAATTATTAACATTCAAGTTAACGTGAAGAAGGCATCACAACCACTTCTAAACTGAGGAAATGAATATTTAAGAGAATGTCAATATGCACTAGAAATATCAGAGCAGGCTGGTCTTTGAAATAATGCTTATTTGCAGACAGGAGATAAAACCAAGGACATGGCCATAACTTCAAATATGGAAATATTAGAGGTAACCATAAAAGGACGGACCTGGTCATTTCCTCGAAAGGAGTTTGACATGCTACCATCAAGTGTCACGCTGCCAGCAGGGCCCATTTTATCCTGTTGGTGAAGATTGTGATTTGAACTCTGTGATTGCTGGTTTGAAAGTGCGTGCTGCTGTGGGTTACTGTTCTGCTGCTGTTGTTGTTGCTGTTGTTGTTGCTGCTGTTGTTGATGCATCTGAGCCATTTTCAACTACATGCAAGCAAAGCCTTTTAGACTCCAAGGACACATACAAATGCTTATGAAAGATTACTTGACAATCAAATTAGCACCTTGATTAGCATATCTGTATCTCCACGAGGCAGAAGGTGGCCACCAGCAGGTAAAGGTGAGCCAACATTGGAAACCACATCACCAACAGAATTTGAGAGGCCATCCTTTCCAAGACTCATACTCCGATTATTCAAAAGCATTCTAAATCTTCTACTTTCATCACTAGCAGAAGGTGATGTCAAATTTTGCTGTGCAAGAAGAAGTTGCTGGTGTTGCGGTGTTAGCATTTGAATTTGATGAAACGGCTGAGGAGCCTGTATGAAAGGCTTCTGTTGCTGAAGAAGCCCAGACCTCAGTGGTTCTAATCCCTGACAAAGAAGCCAAAAATTAAAAAAATAATAAAAAAATAACATCAGAAAACTGAAAAACAAAAGCAACAATGTTTTACTGAGACCTTAAAAGAGCATATAATTCAGACCAATAGATAAGCTTATCTGGGAATATGCAATAAAACCAGAAAAATAATAACTTCAAAAGCCAATAGTATAAAGACAGAAATAGTTGCACTAGAGAAATCTTACTGTGAGTGGCCATCCTTTTAAAGTTAAATTGTTACCACCTTGATTTGACCCTGCAACAACTTCACATAAGCTACAGGCACATCTGCGAAATACCAATTACAGTACCCAAGAAATTGCCAAAGAAAATTCCCATAATTTCTTGACAATGCAAGGCATGTGCACCAGAAGAATAATTGCACTCATGTCAAAATTAAGTACCATTATATGCATGATAACCATATCCTAAAATGCCAATGGAAGATGATAACAATGGAATGAGCAGAAAAGGCTCAAAGCATACCAGGAATTCCCATTAATGATCCTTCGGGGCCTGCTGCTCTGGGATTCAATACTGGATTAATCTCATTCTTTATATCCTAAATACAGATAGAATTCAGAAAACATGCAACAAGAAAAGCTAAAGGTGATAAGACTATTTCCAATTAAATAACTTACTGGTGTGGACCCAGGCAGTTGTTGACTCCGGGCTTGAACCTGCGGAGACATCCCACCAGCTGTACCATGCAATACTTGCCTGAAATTATGTAGTATTTTGCTGATAAGTTTAATGTTGGTAACAGGATCAAGTGTCAGATGCCACAGATATGCCCAATGTAAGTTACTTTAGACTACTGAAGGATACTTCATTTCCCCCTTCTTTTTTTTTTGTGGCTTTTAAGCATTGGTCAAAATTAAAATAGATGCATTGCACTATTAACCACAGATGTTAAGATATTTCTAGCTGTATGAGGCATTATGGTGTAAATTCCACAACTTTCCTCAAATTTTAAGAGCTACCCAAAAAGTTCCAAATCATTTTTTGAGCAGAAACACTGTAATCATAAAATTCAAGTAATAAAGGTGAAATCTTAGAGAGAAGCACCCTGAGGGCTGGCCAGTTGCTGCAGCTGACTTTATATAGGAGGCATGATTTGGATCCAAGAGCTGGCCCATATTCTCACCAAATCTTTGCTGTAAAAAGCATTCCAGATGATCAACATCTAGTCAGGAGGGAAAAACACACTTATAAATAATTCATTTTAGTGCACCACCTACTTTCATAGCCGCATCATCCAAAGAATCCCTCAGCACTGGCAGTTTTAATTTTTCCTCGTACATCCTTGTAGCCATGGCATTTGCAGTTCCGGGGCTCTGTCGCATGAGAGAGTCATTTCCCAATAGCCCATTTGTATTGCCATTTAGGAGGTGGGCACCATCCCTACGCTGCTGCTGTTGCTGTGGCTGCTGCTGCTGAGGCTGTTGTGGCGGCTGTTGTTGCTGTTGCTGTTGCTGTTGATGTTGCTGTTGGTGCTGCTGCTGCTGCTGCTGTTGAGCATGCCTCTGCAATAGGATCTGTTGCATTTGCAATTGCTGTTGCTGCTGCTGCTGTTGTTGTTGCTGATGTGGCGGCTGTTGGGATTGCTGCTGCTGCTGCTGCTGCTGCTGCTGTTGCTGTTGTTGCTGTTGTTGCTCTCGTGCCTTAATCAATTGTGTCTGTAGATTTAATAAGACATAAGATTGAAAGAGAAGCCATACAATTGTTCTATACATAAGAACTGGAAGAGAGTCCTAGAGATGGGCATCAATAGATTAGCCTTTTAAGCAACGAGTTTCGCAAAATACACATTATATGACTTTGTTGGAATAGAGGTCAAAGGGAAAGGCTAAAACAATAAAATTCCAAAATCAACACTATCTTCAGAATTTTATTACGTTTGTATCAGAGAAAAATTTTCTTAAAAGAGTTTGCAGGGACTGAACCTCGATGTAGGATGCAGCAACCTCCGAATGCTTCTCATTCGTTCTAGCAATGAATATATCCCAAAAAACCGACCACCACTCAAACAGAAAACCACCAGGTGCATCGATAGCTGGAAACCAATGGATGTTTCAAATAAAAACAGATGAAGATGCTAAAGCATTACAATTGGGGGGTAAAAAAGCGAATAGAGAAGACTGGAACTGGACTACACTTGCCTACAGGATCAGACGATACTTTTCCTTCAGCTTGAAAAGCCTGAGCAGAAGCCTTTAGATCTCTCTTCACTAAATAATCATGGATGTACACATCTAACCTGATGTATTTCAAAATACACCAAAATTTGGCATCATTGTGAAGGGAAAGAAAAAAATCTTTACATGAAATAAGAGCTAGCAGAAACCAGTAAGAGTGCCAAAAAAGAAGAAAAACACTACAGACAGTGCATATACATAAGACTCATGACATAAATACAAGAAAATCAAATGCTACAGCTGAAAAGCAGCAAGCCAGCAATGAAGACAGTTAGAAACCAAAAAAACAGCACGGTAACGAAAATAGAAGATTTTGATACAACAGATGCTACATAGAAACGAACAAAGAAAAAGCTTTTCCGCTTTATTCCCTGAAATCACTGGACATGTAAGAAAACTAAATGCTACAACTCAGAAAGATAACAGAAAATCAAGCTCAAAAAAGAAAAAAGAAGAAAAGAACAAGTTCTGAACCCTAACATGTCTTACAAGTACATGTTATAAAACAGCTTCAAAGAACATAACTTGAATACAAGACTTATAAGCAGAAGCAAAACCTACAACAACCCACATGCCCAGAACCCAAATCAAGCAAAAAAAAACCACAGCTAAAAGTATTTTGTAAGCTAAAAAATGAACAAAATATTGAAACCCAAATAGAAAATAAAATAAAAAGAGAAATGAATAGCACTTACATTTTATCAGCTTCCCAGTTGGTTTGAGACATGATGTTGAATCAAACACTTCACACATACAGTTAATAACAATAATGTCAGAATCTCAGGTACTAATTTTGCTCAAGCTATTTTCAACTCTAAAGAAAAATAAAATAAAATAAATTGAAACTTTTACTACAATTTATGAAACAGAGCACTAATAAAATTGGGGGGAAAAAAAAAGAAATAGACGAGGAGGCAGTGCTATAGGCGGAGACTGAATGAGAGAAAAGAATCCAAACTAAGGTCTCTAATTTTAGCAAACGGAAATATTATATAATAATTGAAATTAATAAGAAAGAGAAAGACTCGATAAAGAAAGGGGGAGGGGGGGGGGGGCCTTAATTGTTTGAGAGCTTTTTATTCCTTGTTTTTATTTTTTTGTTAATTATTGGAAACTTGGCATTTTTTTAGTTTTATTTTCTGTTAGCTTCGGTGGATTGAGTTGCTGTTGCAGATATCATTATAGCTTTGCTGGTTAAATTTACTGAAAAATCCCTCAAACTTTGCTGAATTTTCTTCTTAAGCCAAAAGCTAACGGACAAAATTGTATTCCAAAATTACCACATGGGTTTAAAACTTAATTTAATTACGATAGACTCTAATATTAAAAGTGCCTATGTTGACGTAACGTGAGGGAGTGATTTGTAATTTTATGTGAATTACAATCAGACCTACTACCTTTCTAGATGTGGGGCTCATATTTTGGTGAATTCCTATTAAAGCCATTTTTTTTGGCAATTATTCTTTTTATGCCCACTTTTATTTCCTAGATTTCATCCATGCCCTTCCCTGAAATATGATCATATTTGGTAGTAGGTGGGCGGCCAACCTTGATAATTAATCTTCTTCTTTAAATCACCTTAATTGTAGATAATCTTCTTCTTTAAACCACCTTGATAGTAAATAAGTTCTTTAATTCTCTTTAATTTTGTTTTTGTTTTCCAAATAGAGATAACCTGTTTTTCTAATTTTCCTTATTCTTCATTCTTGCAATTCTAAGTTCATCGTTATTAAAGATTATTACACAAACATATGCTGAGATGTTACAAAAGTTCCAATTCAAATGTTACCTAAACAAAAATTTAGAGAATATACTTGACTATAATTAACATAGTGAAGCATCTCACGTCATTAGCCCGAGAAATTCAACATTAGTACATAATTTTATGTGGTTCTTATTAAATAGATGTATTTTGTAGAATAAAATCTTGAAGAGTTATTGTTTAAAGTGGACATTATCAAGTTTGTACTTAGACTTATGACATTTTTTTTTTTCAAAAGGTAAGTAGGTAATATAGACCAATGCAACGCAATGTTGCTCACTGCGATACAAACTTTTATTTTAATCGGACATATATTTGGTACCATTTATTTTTTTACATCATCAATAATGAAATGATTTTATGATATTAACGAATCAATAACACATCATATATTATATTATTTGAGATACAAATTTTGAATCCTAACTTATCACTACACAAATTACCACTCTTATTCTATTATTCGTCAAACAATACCTATTTGATAAATGAAAATTAAAAAATGAGATGATGTTGCCATAAACGGGTCAACTCGATTTCATAGACCGTTTATTGTACAATTGTACTTGACTTGAGCGGTGGGTAGTTCTGTCCTTTGACTTGAACACACAGATTTGGGCCAATTCCAGAGACTTCTTCGTTCTCGCATAGTCTTCGCATAGTCTTCTACACAGAGGTTGCAATTTTGGACTAGTGGTTAATTGCACCTTTTCAGCTTTTAAGATTTGAAATAGAACGTTTGTAATGACAATTTTGCCCACCTCCTAACGTGCGCCGGTGACAAAATGACATCATATAGTTTATATTTTAATAACAGGAATCGATTGCGTGGGCGCCAGGTCAGAGTGATTGAAATTGGATCAGTAAACCCAAAAGTATATTGGGCTTTAAGGGATAGTTTGCCCAACATGCTACTTGTTGGTCTTAAGCCCTTGGGTTGCACAGACTGAAACCCAATTTCCGAGGCTTGGGCCAATTATAGATACAATTCTTCCAAACTCCAATATATATAAAAAAAAAAAAAGATGCCAACATTACTCAGATATTTATTTCATGTTGGGTTATGTTTACAATCAAATTTAGGTAAAATTTGCTCACATTAAAAACAGAGATGTGATTGAAGACTCGAACCCCTGATCATGTGGAAGTATACTATTAAGTGCGACCATTTTGCTTCGCCCTCAAGAGTCATGAGCAAGAATTGTCGGGTGTGTTTGGAATTGAGGTGTTGTATCTTTTAAGTTGCAGCTGTTGTGGAAAAAAAAAGCTATAACTATAAAACAAAAGTTAGTAATATGTAATAAATATAAATTTTAACTAATAATTTTAACAAAATTATTAAAGATATAAAAGATTTTCCATGATACAAGTGAAAAAATACATTAACATAATTTTCAATTTACAGCAGTTAGTGTTTGCCAAACACTTTAGTGCTGTAACTTAGAAGTTATAGCTGCTCAACCTCAATCCCAAACGCACCCTTAAAACATTTCATTTATATTTTAAACGTTAAGAATTTTAATTTTGAAGGACGTTGTTGTGGGTTATCTTGTTAAAGCACAACGGAGCACTATCTCAAAATGGATGAAAACATTGATCTTTAAATTTTGAAAGGGGAAAAGGGTGGCCAATAGCCGCTGTAAGGTCATTCTCTAGCTAATAGTATGTTCTGCAATAAGCACTGGAAAAAGCTCTTAGAAGAAACAACGACGCATGCAAAAGGGAAAACAAACTGAACTAAACTTTACCCAAATGACCAAGCAAAGATAAAAGAGTTTTAAAGTTCATATTTGCAGATCAACGAAACGAATAATAAAGTCAAGATTGATGGGTCTCTCTCTTCCTATAAAATTTCACCCTCGTGTGTGTTGTCATGAAGCAAGGCCCAAATCACTGCCACAAAAGCAACCTGACTATAAAATCAAGTGGGCCAAAAAAAAATAAAAATAAAACAGAAGAGGGAATTCTTCTTGCTTCTGGTTTTCTGGCTCCCGCAGGCCTTCTGCCTCTGCTTCGTCTGCTCATTGGGGGACCCTCTGTTGTTTTTTTTTTAATTTTTCTTATATCAGATTTCATCACCATCTCATCTCAGCAGATGAGAAAACTACAATACCTAAACCAAGAATTCTAAACAGTGAATTAAATTTTGTCATTTTTATTGAATCTTTGCATGGGAAGAGATGGCATGCATGCACAGCCATCAGTCCTTGATCAGTACATTTTGCATGCCATGTCATGCCAACGTATACTTAGATACGCCCCTGCATCGATCTCAGAGTTCACCCTCCACCTCCACTCTCCATAGGCAGAGCGCGTGCCAACACCCCATCATTATCCACAACCTTTCAGGACTCATGATAAAATTAAACCTCATTTTTTCATGAACGGCAAGACACCCTAATAGCCAATCCCCAACCAACTTGGCAATAATCAGAAGTGGACTGGTAATTAAAATTAAAAATTTGCTAGAAACTTATTTATATAATTCCTCTTGTGTTCGCCCCTAATTTTTTAGAGCCCACCCATTAATATTTAAGACGATATACATATCTTCATCTTTATGTAAAAAGTAAATTGGCGATATATCTATCCTCTTTTATGTTTGTAAAATAAATTAATTAGTCCACCGAGGTAGGAGAAGGAGTAAGAATCATGTATGGAATATCTTACTTCCATTATTGCTATTCAGGGAGTAGATTGCCAGTACTCGTGCTATGGCCTAGACCTCTTAAAATACCCTTTTATATGGGTAGTTTGGGCGTTGAAGGATTTTTTTTTTTTTTGAAATTGATTAAGCATTAGGTTACTGTATTACACAGAGATATTTACAAATAACAACATATCATTACATTGATATTTATAATCATATATATACCTAAAACTTAGGTTATCATATTTTTATTCTATAAAATACATGCCCAACCAAATATCCTTTGTGGAAGAGAAATGTCTTTACTCCACTCGTATTTCGCAAAGAGAAAAGATATTATAAGCAATTTTCACACAATTATAATTAATTGAGGGAGTTTGAGTTCGTTAGAAATCGAATCATTATCCTCATAATCATACTTGACTTTAAGAACAATAGTTCACCACTAGACCACAAACTCAAGTGGCTGGCGTTGAAGGATCTAAATCTTCTATAAATTACCACAAGCCCAAGTGGCTGGCGTTGAAGGGTCTAAATCTTCTATAAATTACAATACAAACGTACGAGCCAGATGAGAGGATCAATAAATATAAATGAGGACGGAATGTTATTACATCATCAATGTTAAATAATTAATAATACGAGGCCAAAGATATATAAGAGAATGACAGTGAGCGTGTGGGTGACATCAGGCGGGGGCCATGCAAGAAATTGACAACAACAGGAATGAATGAATGAATGAAGGAAGAAAATGGATCTATCAAGTATCAAGAGAGAGACTGAATCATCAATAAGTCATTAAACCCATTTGCATCGCAGGACAAAACTACGTTACAGATTCTGTAAGGTACAGACTGCAGCATCAGCCGTTGGATGTGGTTGGATGTGGAGTGAGAAACTAAACAAAAGAAAATCGGATGGTGGGATGACGGGAGATGTTTGTTACAGAATCTGTAACATAGACAGGTCCTTGCATCGATGCAATCCGCAAAAAATATAGAGATGGTCAGAAGCCGTCAGTGGACGGTGATGGTGAGTAGAAACCAAGGTCATGGTGACGTAGGAATATTTATATTTAGAGTTAACTTTTGCGCGTGCTTGGAAGCGTGTGTTCGGATTTTCGAAATCAATGCAAAAAAAACCCCCCAATTTATTAACACTCCCGCCCTGGACTTAATGCCCACTTCCCCCTGTTTTGTTTTGAATATGGCGGCAGAGAGAGAGAGAGAGGGGGCGGGAGGGAGAAGCTTCCTATATATTGCAAACTTGCAATTTGCTTATTTGCTTTTTGCTTTTGCTTGCATCATCATTCATCAATATCAATGGAGGAGTAAAGTGAGATCTCTGAGGCGCAGACGCAGAGCTGTCAATCCGTTTCTGATGAAAGCTTCGTACAATATCAGAGCCCCATCATTATCTCAATTATCAGCGTGAAAGAGAGAGATGAGCGAGAGACATTTGAGAAGCTACAATGCATATGCCACTAGCTAATACAGTGAAATGCTACGTCTGGCTTTTATTTTACACTCTGTTTATTGATATGCATGCCAAGGCCACTTCCATCAGATTTTTGTACTTTGTGGTGTCACCACCCTGCAATTTGTAACAAGAAGCAAGCTGCAGGGTTCTCCTCCAATGCCGACGCGTTTTACCATGTATGTTTGAGATGAATTATACAGTGGCCTTTTTAATACTAATCTATAATATATTTTGCCAAATAGAGAATGACCATGTCTATCTCCGTATCAAAACAAACTAATGGGATTGGGACCTTGAAATTTTAGTCATATTTGTGAACGAATTCAATGGCAAACTTGTTAATGAACGATGAGACACTTTTCTCTTGACCCTCTAATCGCGAGGAGACGGGTTTGAGTCTATATATGAAACCTCTTTGTCCTTTATACACATAAGTGTATGATAAATTTCTTCATTTTTAAGTATTCACTTACAAACTATGCTCAATAATTTTTGAACTATGTTTTTAATTGTATAATTTAAATGCTCATTGAATCCCTGGTTTCCATATCAAAAAATAATAGTGCAGACTATTTATGAATTAATGGCCAACTTGGGCTACAAATTAAACCCGGCCCAAACAATGCCTCCACTTTTTGTTTTAGCCTTGGGCACAGATAAATAAAAATATATATTTTTTTTTCCAAAAGAGTAGGGCTTGCACTACTCAACTCAAATACTCAATATGCGACAGTTTTGGCAAAGGTCAAAATAAAAAAGTTACAAATCTAATCTTTTTAACTTCCAAAACACAGTGTGGCTGGCAGCGTCAGCTTACCCAAATCAAATAAGACCTGAAATATTTATCATTTATGGTCTTTTTTTTATTTATTAAAAGTTGCACAACGTGAAGATTACCATAAAAACCTGTGATCACGATACACCGGTTGACTGCGTTGACTGATCGTTCATTTACTCTTCTGGTTGTGGCAAAATGTTTAAGTTGATCAAACACCTAAACGCGTTGACTATTTTTCAATATAAGGAAGTAAAGTTATCCACACCCTCAATATTTTTGATAATGGGTGGATAATCCCACGACATTTGAGAAATGAACACAAAGATCCCTTCCAGTTTATGTCGGTGCATTTAACATTGTTTGTGCTCCTTCTCCGTTGCTCATTTCACAAAATCATTATTACTCTCGCGTGATCTTTAAAAATATAACAATAAGATTGTTTTTTTTTCTCTCTTTTTTTTTTTTAAGATAAGGGGATGAGCCAAATCCCAATAATTTTTATTTTTTTCTCACTTTCCTCAAGACTCGAATCCAAATGGTCAACTGCTACAAGTTTCATGCTGATAGCAATTCGACCACGCCCTTAGAGGTATAGTAATAAGTATGTTTAATGTCCTCTGAATAAGCAAGTAAAACACTAACAAAGAAGAGACTACTGATATTTTTGGGATAAAATTAAGTTTGAAATTTAAGAGTCTAAAATTTTCTTTTTTTCTTCCTAATGATTTCTATAGATTTGACATTCACCCGGTATTTTTTTGATTTTATCGTTTACTCCATATAGTTGTCCTATTGCTTCATTATCTCCTTGCATCAAAATTTTATCAAAACAAGTCATCATTATGTGGCTCAGTAAATGAGTAAGCTTTTTATATTTTCACATCTTTAGGGTGATAAGAGTACAGAAGTACATAAGTACATATTATGAAAATTGTAATGGGCAAATGGTAATAACTAGAGACTGTAGGCGGATGAGTCATTTTCCATTTTCTCTCCAAACCACAAGAGCATTTAATGGTGAAAAACAAGAATAGAAATTGAATTCCCTCTCTAATGTGTGCTTGTTGACCTCTGTTAGAGAGCTCGTATTTAGGGCCTCATTTGATGCTCTGCTTTGAATTTTGATAAAAAGCTGCTAGCACAGTGAGCAAGAGGGTGGTGGCTTAAAATTTGCTTTAAATTTGCTTTAATTTAACAACCAACTGTATCGGCTTCGCCAGCCATTCCCTCACAAGTGTGAGGAAGTGATCAATGCCCTGCAAATGTATCATAGGATTTTAATTTAATTTTTAAAAAATAGTATTATATAAAATATAATATAAATTAATTTCAATAATTATATAATTATAAATATTATAAATAATAATCTCATTAAAAAAAAACAACCAACTGTAAGGGAGAAATTTTGTGTCTAAAGATTCTAAATTTGACAAATACTACATGAGACAGCTGGTAAGTTCCACAAATAAAAGTTAAAAATAAATTACATTCTATTAATGAAATTAATTTATACAAAGGCTAACAAAGGAGCATACATGACAAGAGGCTAAGTAACGTCCCCAAAGCAAAATTGATGCATTTACAGGAACCATAACTGGTCCATAAGAGTGAGAAAAGGAAAAATGGGTCAGTGGCTTGATGACGACTAATAATTATCCCAATATAAAAATCCTCAAGTGTATTTTCTGAACCATAGTTTTTATGGATTTTTCAAGTAGGATAAGATGGGGAATTAGAGGTATAATTATTATTGTTATTACTATTCAAGTCCTTGATTTTCCTCCACTGCTCTGAAATGTCTTGAGCAATATTAACAGCATCAAGAGCTGTTCCTTGCAGCCCTCTTCTTGTAAAACCAACAGTGTAAAGTCCATTTTCTCCTTTCCAACCATTGGGAAATGGTGTCTTTGGCATCCCATCTTTGGTGAAAAAATCACACTCCTATCATTACAAAAAAACCCAAGAAAAAAAGAAAATTAGAAAAATCTAAAAATACCCAGAAAACCCCTTTTTGCAGATATTTTATCAAATGTTTGTTGAATAGCTATGATGGCTACACATTATGAAAAACCCCATAAAGATTTTTTAAATTATTTTAAAAAATTAAAAAAAAAAAGTAAATATTCAAAAAGTAGAATAAACCAAAAAGAGGGTGACTGAATTTAGTCTTTTTTGCATGGAGAAAAAAAAAAAAAAGGGGGATTTGTAAGTTTTTATCCTCATTGTGCATGAGTCCAAATACAAGAAAGTAATGGGTGACTCGCAACATGTTAGAACTAAAACTAAAAAATAAAGTAAAATTGTAACAACTCATATTTGTTTTGTTACCTTGAGCCAAGTAGGCACGTTGCTTTTGTATCCAGTTGCTAAGATTATAGCATCAATCTCCTTTTCTTGTCCATCTGTGAATCTGGCTCCATTTTTTGTTATCTCTTTCACACCACCCATCACCTGATGAAACCCTGACAATATTAGCTAAAAAGACCACTAAAGCTACTACTGCCCTAACGGAAAATGGGTTATAAAGATGCACAAGTAATGTGAATCAGCACAAGGGTTTTTTAAGGTACCTTAATTTTACCGGATTTTATCTGTGACAGTGCTCCGACATCAAGTACCGGCGTCTTTCCGGTGATGTTTTTGAGCTCAATTGGGCCGGTTTTCGGCCTGCGGAGGCCTAATTGATCAGTGTTGCCTAAGGTGATGTTCGCCATTAGCAGCAAGATTTTGTCTACTAACCTTAACGGAAACCACCTGAGTAGTGCCATGGCTATACCAAATATTGAGAAGCCAAATATTTCTCTAGGCAAAACATGAACCTGCGACATCAAAATCCGATACAAATTAAGCAAAACCGGAATTAGCAAATTGATTAGGTAAATTTTCAGGGGGCGAAATGAATAACTTACAGAGTTTCTAGCAACCATGTGAGGGATTGCATTGTGTCTACAGAGGTCTAAGCTTACTTCCATGCCAGAATTGCCACAACCAATCACCAGAACCTTCTGGTTTTTAAACTCAGAACCAGATTTGTACTTACTGGTATGCAAAACGAGACCATTAAACTTATCAAGTCCAACGACATCCGGGAACACAGGCTCTGCATTTTCACCAGTGGCAACGACGAGCCACTTAGAAGTGTACTCCGAATCCTTAGTTTGCACTCTCCAAAAGCCAGACGCATGATCAAACGAAGCTGTCTGCACGGCTTGTTTGAACTTTGGTTGGATTTTGAAATGTGAAGCGTAGGACTCAATGTAAGCAATGAACTGACGCTTAGTTGGGTATTTTGGGAAGTTTTCAGGGAAACCAAAAAGTGGCAACTCACAAAACTGTTTAGGGAGATGGAGTTTAAGACGATCATAAGTTCTGTGTTTCCAAAGAGAAGCTAAACAGTCACTTCTCTCAAGAATCAAAGAGGGTAAGCCTTGTTGAGATAGGCAAGCTGAAACGGCTAACCCAGATGGTCCTGCACCTACTATAATAGGCCCATGAACCAACACACTCTTTGTTTGCTTATCGTTTTGAACTTTGCAAGACCCCATGTAGTAAAATCCCAAGAAAGATTGAGCGAAAAAAGATGATAAAAAGAAAGTGGAAACAAAAAGAAAAGACTCTGTTTTTGCTTTCTCGGCTTCCCCTGTATTCAGACTCTGCCAAAGCTCTGCTTTAGCTTTTGCTTTTGGGTTTTGTTGAGGGAATGAGGTGGGGAATTTAAAGAGTAGAAGAGTCGATGGGTAGCGGAAGTAGAGGGTTTAGTGTAAGGACTGAAAGGGTTTTAAATGCTTGAATAGAAAAAGCAGAGAAGTGAGAGCTGGTGTAATGGAAGCGTGAAGAATAAGGAAACGATTTTGGATATATTTTTTCTATGCTTTTGCTTGCTTCTCCCCTTCGTCTTAGCTTCTCTGGACTGCAGATTTTATTTTGTATATTATCATTTTACTACTAAAGTTTTACTGACATATCATGTCAGTACTAAGGTTTGCCGAAAAGTACATTTTACTACTAAAATTTTGCACCATTATCAATTTACTACCATTCCGTTAACAACGTTAAAAATTTGCTGATGTCATAAGGGTATCAAAGACATTTCCAGGTGTAAGAGTAAAATTGTCTATTAATTTGATAGATAAATTATCATTTTACTACCAAACTTTTAGGGGAATTATCATTTTACTACTGAATTTTTAAGGGAATCATCATTTTACTACCAAACTCTTGAGGGTAAAATCGACTTTTAACTCAATTTCCGTTAAACATTAACTTTTTCTTAACGGAATGGTAGTGAATTGATAACGACGCAAAACTTTAGTAGTAAAATGTACTTTTCGGCAAACCTTGGTACTGACATGATATGTCAGTAAAACTTTGGTAGTAAAATGATAATTTCCCTTTTATTTTTTTGGGGGTTGTAGCAGGCAAACGAGGTGATATTAATAAATACATTAATGTGTGCTTCTAGTTCTAAGTTTTATTTTCGAGTATGGCTTTTAGCCACTTGCATTTTGTCACAGTATTTTGTACTCTATGACTATTTGAATAATCTTTTGGTTATTAACCAACAAAAAAAAAAAGGCTCCTATTACATTTGATTTTGCCCCAAGGGCAAAAGGCAAATACAGAAATACCGTACATATTGTATTTCTCATAAATAAAAATTTCAACTTCTCAATTCTCATGAAAAAAATTCGTGTGTTAATTGGTAATTAATAAATTTAAAAGTTTAAATTATAGTCATACAAAATAATATATATTATAAAACTGTTAAAAATTCAAAAGAGATCAAATACGGAGAAATTATTATTTATAATTTTTATTAATTTTATCAAAATTATTATTTTAAAATTATATTTATTATATAATATTAATTTTTAATTCATATTTATAATTATTATTATTTTCTACAGCATACATAATTTTTAAATTACAATATTTTAATCTCAAACGGTCTTAAATGGTAAAAGTTAATACTCACTTTTCATAAGTGTCCCATATGTACTTTTGCATGGTATACAAGTTGACCCAGATTAAACGGAACGACAAAAATTATAGTAAAAGAAGGCAAAACCCAGGGAGGCCAAAGCCAAATCATAAAATTACATTTTTGAAGGGTAAAACATAAATTCGTCAATCTAAGCTCGCCCTTGTGAAATCTGTGGTGTGAGTTTGACGCGCTTTCGGAGCGTGGGACTGAGGTAATCCGTACTCGCCTATATCAGTCGAAAGGCATGGAGTGGTTCTGGGGTTGGACATGTGGCAATAGTTGAAAGTGCCACGCGTACACCGGAATAGGCAAAGGTAATAGTTGTTGCATGGTAGGAAACACCAAGGATTAGATCCACGGCCGTCTGATCGTGGACTTCCTACAAATTCTCCACGTGGCTCTCTGTCTTTCTATTTTAAGATATTTTTTTTTCCGGATATTAGAAAAATCAAAATTTATCACCAGTCAATTAAGCTGGCCCAGTCAAGCAATTGTACTTTAACAGCAAATTTAAATGCGTCGATAATTTGAATTGTCTAAGACTTGAGAATTTTTTTTTTTTGCACCATGTCTCATTACTTAATTAAGATGCCAATATTTTGTGCTTCATCATATCACTTACTCCTGCATTAACTAGGGAGTTTGAGCTGCCTCCAATAAACAAAATTATGTTTTGAAAATCTTTTTTTTCTTTTTTTTAAGAAAAAACTTAGGACAACTTATAAAAAAGTATTTATAAGATCATCCACACTAAATTCCTTACTAAGATCATTTAATGAAACATACTATATATGTGTTTCAATTTTTTGTATTTTTCTAATAATTTGTATCATAATTTATAAAATAAAATATCAAGTGTACAGGCATGTGAGATACATGGTCATTCTAATAAGACTCTTAAGAGAAAAAAATAATTTGAGTGCTCTTATTGTATAAAATATACACTCTTTCACGTTGATTTTTCTATCACGAATATACAACAATAATCCAATATCATATTATTATGTATGTAATTGAAAAATTATTTAAATAAATTAGTAGGTGGATTAAATAAATTTTTATCTTTAAAGTTATCACATAGACAAAACGTCTAGTGCTTACTTGGTTAATTCCTTTAGGTAGAAGATGGAGGGAGGTTGGTAGGTGGTTAAAAAGTGCGGCGTCAATGTTTCAGAATTATGCATATCAATTGACATAGCCGGCATGCCAATTTTATGAGTGAGAGATCCTATTTAATTATACGTCACCTTTTTATTATATATATATATATATATATGTGTGTGTGTGTGTGAATGTATGTATATAATGTGTGTGTGGCTCATTTATTGAACGATGGATTTCATAACTTGTAAAATTATTTAATTACCATATAATGAATGAATGCTGCATCACTTAAAATTCAAATTAGAACTTAAATGTTAGGATACCTAACATTTCTCTCTCTCACTATATATATGCTTCTTTCAAAAATTAAAGTGGTTTAGTTTGACATGCAATCACTTTGTTAAAATGCTTGTAAAAATATTGAATAATAAAGCAAATATAATATTGATTACGATTGAGAATACAAATGTAAGAGTATCTCCAAAAGACTCTATTAATTTTAGTCTTAAAATATTTACTTGCTTATCTATATGGTGAAAAAGAGAGTAAAAAAATATGTTATTCTCCAAAAGCTTTTTCAAATATAAATAAGTTAATATTATTTTAATCAAATAAACATTTTTTCAAAGGAAAAATAAATGGTAATTAAAACACTTATCTTTCTCTCTCCAATAAAAACAATTAAATATAAATTGAAGAGAGAGAAAGTAACTCTACAAAATTGAAGAGTGAGAAAGTAACTTTACAAAATTGAAAAGAGAGAATAATTTCTTTTTAAAAAAGTCTTAATTAGAGTATTTTTTAGATTTTTAAATATTAACGTGACTATTCAAATAAGTAATAAAATCTTATTTGAATAATTTTTTGGAGTTACTCTACGGGAACAAATTTGTTGCAAGGGTTTTTCCAAGATTCAAGGACAATAAAGCTTAGCTGGGCTGTTGGTAGCTAGCTAGATTCGTATGACGAATGCCAATCGAGCACTAGTCTTGTGTGAGAAATACTCATCATGCAGCTGTCGAAAGCAAGAGAGACACCAAAGAGACAAGCAAATTAGGGCTTGGAGTCAATAAAGTTATATATAAGATCTTCAAAAACATCAATGAAGATTACGTCTTAGATACTGAAGATCTAGGGAGATTCATTTGTTTTTTGATTTAGTTAAAGTCAATTGCAACCCTTCTTTATATAATTTTCGAAGTATTGATACATAAATACACTTGCATAGCATATATATTTTTACTTCCACTGTTATGACCTTCTAGCTACAACGCTGTTTCTCTTGTCTTTAAACCATTTCTTCTTTTCAAGTCCTTCATTTTTCAACGGCATTTTCATTTCCAAAAACATGGTGGCACGTATGTCAGCTTATCAAATAATAATAATCATAATCATAATAATAACAATCATAATCATAATAATAACGACGACGACGACGACGACAACGATGATGATGATGATGTGCAAAACCCAGAATAATTCCAAGAAACCATCTCAAATTTGTTTGTAACTGGATTAAGACAATCAAGTCACCAAATGATACAAGCAGAAGGCACCAATGCGGGAAGATTCTGTGATTATGTTCCCGATCATGGCAAGTAAAAGCATGTTCCTCTGAGGTAATTAAGGAAACTAACAAAAGAACATTAAGAATGTCAAATGTTTCATTAATTAATTATTTAAGCTGCTCTGGTCGGTGTCATGCCTAATTAATTAACGACTAAATTATCCATCTTTTGGAAAGACGCACTTGAGTTTTGTTATGTGTACATGCAACCTAAACCCTAGGGCAACTTATTCCTTTGCCGCCCCCTACTTCGTAACTTCTATTGACTTTATTTAAATTATATTTGAAGCATCGAATCTTTAATCCTTTTTCAATTAAAATATTGCACCAACAGATGTGTTGTATCATTTAAATTTTGTTGCAACATATATTTTATTCAAAAGCAATTGTAGTTTAGTGGGATTTTTCCACGACTATGATTTTTTTTTTTTACCATGCATGGGCGAGCAAATGATGTTTATTTGTTGCTAATAAGTTGGTTACATTCACATAATTAAAAATTCTTAAGCATGATTTCAATCGTCGGGCAAATTAAAAGAAGTGATGGAAGCCCGCGCATAGTAGAAAGTTAAAAAGGCTTATGAATAATTAAATCATGTTTGATCTTTTTAGTTAATCTTCTTAATCATGCCAGTAAATTACATATAAATATATAAAAAGATGATTAGGATTTACCCACTAAAATCTCGTTAAATTAGATGGAGTAGGAATTGTACAAAATAAAATTGTTCAAAATGATGTGATTACAAGTTATGGCATCAAATGATGACTTTAGTAATAAGATATTGACAGCATAAGAATGGTCAATGATATTTAATTGTAGTTTCTCCACAAATGCATCTTAATAGCAGGCTAAAAAATTAGAACACGTTTTTGGTTGGTCTATTTTGCGTACAGTAAGCCCCTAAAAATGGCATAATATTCTTGATTTAAATATTTAAGTTTCTTAATAGTTGTGGATTAATTACTCATTTTTTGTTTAGTACACGTTTGAATATGTTCTTTTGCTATTTTAACAAACTGAAAAGCCGATTTTCCCCCATGATTCTCTGGGACCCAACGATAAAAAGATCTCTTTGGGGCCCGAGCCCATGATAGTCTTGCAATAACATCCGAGTTCTTGGGCGTTATGATTTGTTAAGCAAGGGTAATACTTTTCTAATTCTATCAAATAGGTCTGTAAAGTGGTGGCACAATCTAAATTTCTGACATAAAGTGGACGGTATCTTCACCAATATTTAAAGAGTAGTGCTAGAGAGAGAGAAGTACGAGAAAAAAACGAGAGACTTTTACTTTTTCTCTCTCTATTCACTCACTCTAACAATTCACAAAGGGAGTCATAATATATAAAATGAAATTATATATTAAAAAAGAATTTAAACTCATACCCTTTTATATGGGAAGACAAGTAGTTTATAAACCCTTAATGGTTTCCTCCCTAATTCTTATGGAAATAATTGGAATACCTTTAATATTTACAATAGTCATTAAAAAAAAAATAAAGACCTATAGTTACAAATAGGGAGAAAGTGGAGTTCTCTTAACTTAAAATATAATGTAATTTTTCATCAATTAGATTTATTCAAGTCATTAAGATTTAAAATTAAAAAGCATGTAGCATTTATACATTGAAATAGATGAAAAATTAAGTCACATTTCTATGTTTAAATTTTGGCAATGATTATCTTGGAATAGCTCAAAATAGAACTATAAATTATAACTATACACATAAAATAATAAATAATAAAAATTACGTTATAACTTTAATTGTGTGATTATAAAAATTTATCCCACTTTAAAGAAGTTCTAACATAATTGATCGGACCCTAAAATTTTTAGTTAAGAGAACTCAGGGCATTAGGAAATAGACAAATTATGTTTCATTGATAATTACAAGAAAACTTTAGGTTTATGATGTTATTTTGCTCGGACTTCTCATCATAGGCACAGTCAACTTTGCGTCACGAAGTCTGGCGCTGACACGGCTGATGTCACGTGACCTAAGCCAACCGTCAGTCTTCTCTGCCACTCACGTGGCACGACTTTAAGTCCCGTCGGCCAATAGAATCTCGATGTGTAACGCCCACGTAGGCACCTCTGACAATTCGAAATGACCACAACGACCTTGACACTCGACTGTGATTACTTGAGGTGACCCAATTTGACTATATAAGGTTTGGTGTCCTTCGATTTGACGGTGGTGGCATTTTCGGAATTGAAAACCCACGTGTCAATAAACCGTTTAACTGTTTTAGTTTCTCTTCTTGCAAACGATTTGACTGAAGTTGCGTGATGGATGGCTCTGCTCGAAATCTAGACCATAGGGTGGCAGCACGTACGAAATACTATGTGCATCAGACGGCTGGGGATGCACCGGAGCGTTTAATTGAGTTTGTTTCACGCCGACACGTTCCATTGTTACGTGTAATGCATACTTGAATCTCTTGATTACCTCCTGGGTATTGTGCTCTTCATGATGATGACATCACAGGGATTTTGACTTTGTCATGCCTGAAATTGGTCCAAATCACTAATTAATGTACCTGTTTTGGAAGATTAAATCAATTATTATTTTATTATTGCTGATGTTGTTGTCATTTTCCTTTTTTCATTTGAGCTGTTTTGTCAAATTCACGTGGCTGTCCTGTCTCAGTAATATAAATGCTTGCAAGTTGCAATGAAAGAAATTTTAAGGCGAGCGGTTACAGACTATTCAATAAAAATAATTAATGGCACACATTAGCGGCCTTGTTCTCTGGTTTATCACAACAATTAATGTAAGGCAAACCCTAAGTTACAGGTAATGTATCTTTTGAAACCCTAAATTACAGGTAATGTATCTTAGGAGAATTATGTATTAATGTTGAGAATTATGTATCTTAGGAGAATTATTGACGATTGGACTTGAAAATCTGGACTGTACTGTAAATACACTCATCTTAATGCTAAGCCACGAACAATTTTTAAGCATGCAAAAGATGATAAGTTAATAACAAGATGAAAAATGCTATGGGGACATAATGTAGACAAAAAGCAAAGGCAAATGAGGCAAAGTGACATTCGCTTTGTGTCTGTTTCTGTCAGCCTCATATGCCTATATTGGTGCTCTAACAATAATAACAAAATTTACTAATATGAGTAGTTAAATGTTGGTACCCTATTGATGCGCCGGTCCCATATACAGTTAGGGTTTCAATCAAATCTCCATGAAAATATCAGTTGATGCACCAATTGTGTTATTTGTTTCCTGCTTTAGGCACAACTATATTTAAGTACGAAAAGCTTGCAAGATCGTGAATGCAGAAGCAGAAGAGATATTATAATTGCAGCTACTGTTACGAGAATGTCGCCAGCAAGGGTGATTGCACTCTCAAGTTGCTACAAGAATATGCAAAATATTCGTAGAGGCAATCATGTAGGCGTGATTATGGGTTATGAGATATGCTTGAACACCGAGGCCCTACCGTCGGATTCCGAGAGAAAAATTATCAGATTGTATATATGCAAAAGTGATTTGTCAGGTTGGCTCCGCAGGAATATACTTCACAATGGAATATCCACCACTTGTTTCTGCTTCTATCTGGGCCACGTTGCTTGTTCTTGTGCACTTTATTAAAGTCTGATATATTTTGATTCCATTTAGCATTCGATTGTGCCCTAGTGGTTACAGTTAATATATCATTGCATGCCTTTTTTTTTTTTCGTTCATATTTCTTCATCATTATCATTCATTAGCTAGCTGCCTAGCCCTTGTTCTGGCAAGCCATCTCTGCACTGACACACATTTTGGTCTTTGTTTTAATGAGTGTCATGTAAGCTCAAGGACTTGAGTGTTTGAAGAAATGAATTTGATGATTCAAACAAGACCACTTCCCTTGTTTTTTGTTGTTTTAAATTCTATGTTATATAATGCAGGGTCATACACGTCGGGTCCAAACTAAGTATAGCTAGCTGTAGCCCCATGTTTCAAAGAAACAATCACGAGATAGATCTTACTTAGTTTGAATTTAAAAGTTAAAACCCACAGGAATATAACGAATGTGGTTGGTATACGTGTATTGTGTTGTCGTCATCATCTTCTCGTTAGTTGTTGTTCTTAGGCTGCAACGTTTCTGAGAGATGGATAGATTCTTTCTTCTCCAGCCATTTCTCCTTGATATGTCCCTGTCATTCTCTTCCTCAAAACACTTGTCTTTTATACAAATAATTTGTCTCTCTTTAGCAAGCTGCAATGAGAATGCTAGCAAGCATCTCTTTTGGGGGGCGGGTTTGTTTACGAAATTTCCCCATAATAATAATGGGTAAATTTATAAATTAAAATAAATACTCGGCGACTCTTGAGTTATAACGTTTGAGTTGAACTGCCCCACATTAGATAAAAAAGAAATCATTATATGGCAGCTGCAAAATTTATTTAAAGATTGTAAATAGAAAATTTCTTATGACACCGCCCCCTTTTAATTCTAAAATAACCCTAATTCTTTCTTGAATAAGCTCCTAAAACTTTAAACTCATACACGCTCGTCATCTCGCCCTCTCCCTTTTGTCAACTTCCCAATAAGCAAATTGAACCTTGTAACAACAACAACAATTATTAAAAAAGAAAAATTAAAGTTTGCCGAGTATGGTTATAGCCTGTTTGGATTGATGTGTTGTATTATTTAAGTTATAACTGCTTATAAAAAAAAACTGTAATTATGAAATAAAAGTTAATATTATATAGAAAATATAATTTTTTAATAATAATTTTGACAAAATTATTAAAAATATAATAGATTTTTTATCAAACAAGTGAAAAATTATATTAAGATAGCTTCTAAGGTACAACAACTAATGTTTACTAAACACTTTAGTGCTATAACTTTTTAAACTATAATTGCCCAAACTTCAATTTCAAACACATCCTTAATTTATTGTCCTGCACCACCCTCACAGTAAATTGCAAAGATATCACAATAAGGATGCTGCGGGAATTTGAACAGTTTTTTTTTTTTGTGGCCATTATATTCCTGATCATATTTTTCCAGTTTCAAAAAATAAAGTTTTTACGAAAGAAAAAAAAAAAAACCCGTGTGTTTGGACATTTATTTTTATAACTGCAAATCCTGTTATAGATCTTTGACTGTGAAGGTGGGAGCTTGGAATGATTAGCCGATTCAGTGTGAGTCAAACTTGTCCTTTCACTAGGTGTTTATAAGGATGATATTGAGGGTGGCAATAGCACGAGTCCGTGCGTGGCTGCAAGAGACTCGCATCAAGGCCCAGGTTGAGCTACGAGCCCAACTCTGTCCAAGTGAAAAATCTGATTGCTTCATCTTTTAAAAAACGTTTCTGTAGCAATCTGCCGGGAAACTTCTTTGCTGTACATTATTAATATTTTAATATATAGACACATTTGGGCGAAGACTTTTGACAAGTACCATACATTATCATTTATTTGCCGACTTAGCCTCAATTGAATGATATACATATATATATATATATATGAATTTTTTATAATTCAGCTTTTATAATATTTTTTTTCAATTACCAACTACACAGTTCGAATGGTGTTCAAATTTTGTTTTTGAAGGATAAACGAAATATATTATAGTTAAGAAACAAATTGAGATGAAAATATTAGAATCTCTATCATTATTCTTGGTCAATACCTTCAATAATGGTATAATAGTAAATAAACACAAGGAGTGACTTAATTTTCTTGTTATTTTTTTAATGTCAACAATGCAATGAGCAAATTAAATAAAAATTTTTTAAAAAAAATTGCAAAGTTGTTGAGCTACTTTGAAATAATATATCTCTTGAGTCTGAAACTCAGAAAAGCGAAACTTGTGCTGCTCCTTTGGGTGGAGATTATGAATTCAGAGAGATGGAGTTAGGAACAGCCGCATAAAGTAACTGAGTGGGATGTCTTGTAACAAGAAAGAGCTATGAAATTTGCATTCGGTCGCAGCTTTTTATTAGTGTTTCCTACTGCAAATCTAAACCATCAAATTACATCTCACCAAAGCCAAATCACAGAGATTCAGCCACGGCTAGCCAAAAAAGGTACGTTCTGCCTTTGATATAAAGTTTTTTTTTTCCTTTCATTAATCAACGAAAACATCATTCTTATGTCCATCTAATATTTTAAAAGTTATGATATCTGATGTCTCAATCCTCATCATGATCATAGGTATCCGTTTTGAGTTCACAATTCTTTCTTAATTTGCAATTTATCTGACAAGAGTCAATGCAACTAATGAAACCAAGCATGAGAGATGGGGAGTTCAATCAAATAATTTGTCATCAAAGGCTTAAGGAACAAGGTTAAGATTAGATCTTAATGACCATGATGAGCCCCTCACCGAACTTTTAGGTTAGTTCATAGAACACTTTTAACCTTGATCCTAATTTCGTTCACATCGAGCTTGATGAAGGTCAACTCTACAAGAAAACCTCTGGTTATATAATTGATAGAGAGAAAGAGAGAGAGTAGTCTTATAGAAAGATGGAATTACACCCAAATGGAGTTTGGTTGCAAGAAGAATGAACAATAAGAAATATCTATAGAACAAAAATCAAATCTTCAAATACATCCTAGAAATCCTTAGAAATGCTTCCAGATCTAAATTACAATTTCCTAATTCACATAAGGAACCAAGCAACAACAAAAGACTTTATGCGAAGATCATTTCACTACAAAATCCACACACATCATGAATCAATGTTCAACCTTGAGAATCACAATCAACTATGATTAGCATAACCAGTAAGCTGACTGAATTTTTGATTTACATAGACACGTAAATGCTTATCTACAATGCAAATTCTTGATATGAATTATGAACACCATAAACGAACTGTTCAATATTTTCACACTTAATTGAATACCTTCACTACATTGACTAGTAGGACTAACTAGCCAAATTTTAGGGACTGCAGGGGAATGTACCGTTACTTTTTGCCTACAAAAGCCTTTTCATGTAGCATAATTTCTGTGAACATTGCTCAATGGGAAACTGTAAAAGATCCACAAGGATTGTAGATCTAAAAGCACAACTATTCATATTTAGAGAAATAAATCTACAATGATCAAGAAACTGGTGTTCATGGATAATTTAGATTACAAACAATACACAAGACGAACAGAAAAAGTCAAATAGAGGCCACCTAATAAGGTTGGTTTGTTTTTCTTTTCTTCCTCAAGCACTAACTTCTTCCTCCTGCCACAATCCCTACAATCATCGATCCATATCATATAGCACAATCCTCACATCAGGGTAAAAAAATCCTGAAAGAACATATGTAAAAATTTTATATTCAATCTCAAAATCCACAAAAAGAATTCCCAAATATCTACACTAACAATGCTTGTAATATTATCTCAAGAATTGTCAGAGAAAGGGGATTTATTAACTAAAAAGAAGAAAAAAACAGTTACAAATAACCAAGACATAATTAATCTTACCCCTTAATGTATACACCAAATTAACCAGAGATATGTAATAACTCTTTAAGGAAAATGAGAGGCATAAGGACCAAAAAACAGCCGCTCAACAAATCAGACCAGCAAGAACAGCGAGTCAGTAAACAGCTAAACCAGCAAACCAGCGGACATAAAAAAAAAAAGAATAAACAGTGAAAGAATAAAACAACAACACAGCAAACCACATGAACTAATTGACAGCAATGACAGTTAAACATTAAGGAATGCAACTGTTGCACTATCCTAAACACAGTTTCACTCTAAGGAAGATTTCCTGGTGCAAAAAGTAATTTAAAACAAAGCTGACCTTAGGATATTATGACACTATTGTACATGCAGTTGCACTCTAAGCACAACCTTTTAGAACAACAAAGTAATGTTAATTGTGGTGAAGAAAATTTAGGAAGCAAGGGAGAAAGGAAGGAGAGCCTTCAATTTTTATTATTATTTTTTTTTTCCGCTGTGCAAAGATTTTCACTCCAACCTTTTTATACTTGTTGAGCACAAAACTTTCAACCAAAAATCAATATTTTGAGTAACAAAATCAGTAAGTATTTGTGCAGCTACTAAAAACAAAGGTTCAAATTTGTTAAGAAACCAACAATAAGATGTACGACCTAATAGAATCAATATTGAGGAACATAAACATACCTGGTTCTGGCAATTTCATCAATGATACCACCTGGCTTAATCGGGTGTACTTCGAGTTCTCTTTTATTTTCATCATATATAAAAGTGATGTCAGAGTATGTAATGAAATCTTCTGGAGTCAAATACAGCGGCTTGACACCATCAACATCAACAGAAACGACGATGGTAGATGTTCTTAAAGAGTCCTTAACACGATCACTGAACACAGTGGCCTGAATAGTCTTTGAAGCACCACGTTGAAGTGTGATTGATTTGGAAGACTCAGGAGGAGCACAGAATCGTTTCTCTGTCATTGTTATCGAATGGTTTGACTTTGAACCGTTTCGCACTGTAGTAGACCTATGCACTGACATCTTGCTGGATCAACACCACCAACAAACAAAACACATGTTAATGTTAACAGTTATGAAACCATTGATAGCTGCTGATATACTTCAATTGAAGACACAGCGCAGTTACCAGACCCGATTAAAACCCGGTTCGTGCCGGTTGGACCCGGTTTTTGCCCAACATTCATCAAAACCAAATAATTCGAGGTATTTTTTTTTAATATTCATTTCTTGTTAATCTTTCCGGCTAAAGCATTAGAATTTCAAACCTTTATACTGTCCAAGAAAGTTTCACAAATGGGTCATGCTTTTTTCTTCTCTGACCAATCAAACGAATAAAATTAACTTTTTACAATCCTACAGGTGATAAAAGGCAACACAACACCAGAAAACCAAAGCTTTGTAGCCCTACTTACTTTGGTTTGCAGACGGTGAAGAAGATGGTACAGGTCTCGACGTCGACGAGGCACTCGGCGATTCAAGGTGGTGGAGACGGCTCAGAGAGCGAACAATGACGGTGCCGTTGAGCTGATTTTGATCAGTGAGCGACTCTCAGTCACTGGAGTGTTTGTGTTGTACTGTTGTGACGGCTGCGGACAGGACTCCGTCTTCAACGAAAGGGTTTCCTTAACTGAGCAGCTGTTTGTGTTTGCTAACTTTTGTCACCTATTTTCAGAATACCCCTGATGTTTTGGCATTTCTCATTGCGCTCTCAAATATTTTTGACTGTCTCACCTCGCACCCATCGACCGATTCACGTCTAACTTGAACAGTTATAATGAAAAGTAATTATGGAACAATTAATAAATGTTGGCTTTGCATAAACATTAGTAATAATGCACATACAACCCAAACTTTTAAATGTTTTAAAAAGTTTAAATATTTATTTGGTATGACTTATCTAATAAGTGTAAGTATTTATTTAATTTAATTTCATATATTCTTTTAAAATTTTTTGTTGTTATTTAGTTATTTTTTAATAAAAATTTTAAAATGTTATTTTGTCCCTATTAATAGAAGATTAAATTTTAAAATTTTAAGAGTAGATGTTGATTTTTTTAAATATCTAAAATATTCTTTATTTATTTGACAATATTTTCCATTCCTTTCATAATATAATTTTAAAAATTACTTATTAAATTAATTTTATAATTTTTAATAAAAACTCTCATTTTTATAATTTTTACAAAAAATTTTACTAACAAAAACTCTATTTAAATAAATTATATTTGAAAAATTATAACCCAGTTTATTTGCTAAAAGTTTTTAACAAAATGAAATTTCTATTGAGGACAAGTAAATAGAAATTTTTGTCTTTGTTCAAATTTGAAGAAGAAAAAATTAGGGCCAAATGGCGAGCCTAAAAATCTTGTGTTGTCCAAATCACTCCTTGGAGATGAGATGCCATTGGAGTAAGCCATTCAACACCCCTCAAAATTCCTATAAAACCCGTTTCCAATTAAAATTACTGACATAATCAAAATAAAATTAATTCATTTTTTATATTAAATGAAAATTAAATTACTAACTGAAATGAAATTTTCTTTCAAAATTTTTCTTACACCATTCCCGTTTTCATAAATTAGATTTATACCTTAAATCTTATTCGAAAACAATCACTTTTTGTTTTGGGGGGGGAGAAACCTAAAGATAGAAAGTAAATAATAAGAAAATAATAATAATTTCAGACTTGGAGATTTTTATATATTTTAAAATAAAAATTTTAAAAGAAATATTATTTTTAGCGGAAAATTTTATGATAAGGTGGTTGATTTTAAAATATGGTTAGTATTTTATAACTTAAATCGGAAGTGTTATAAGAAACAAAATATAAAAGGGGTGCTATAAGAATTTTAGAGGGGTGTTAAAAAATCCGCTCATGCCATCGGCCTGCTTGACTACGGTTGCAAGCCCAAAAGGCAGCCTAAGCTTATTATTAACTTCGTCGGTTGTTTCCTTGCAGCAAATGTAGATAGAAGCCAGCAAAGCATCCGTATAATCTTGAGTCTTTTTTATTTATATATATATATATTTTTAATTTTAAAGAATAAATCGAAGCCCTCGATCGAAGAACAAAAATATGAAATGGAGAGCCGGAGAGCTGGCATGGCCGGTACCGATGACTGATGAAAGCCTCTCCAACGAGAGATGGAGAAGAAGCCACTGTATATCAGCTGCAAGCAAGGTAGCAACACCACAAGATGAGCAGCCCATCAGCAAGTTTCCTTCAAGCATGCATGCAGGACACCTGCAAGTCTTCATCAAGCAAGTTACTCAAGCTTCGAGCTACATAAAACAGCTTCAAGCATAAAATTCTGAATCTTAATTTTTCTTCAACCATGGAAGTCCAAATCCAACGAGGTCCTCTTCAACTACCAAAAGCCATCTACAACAGCCAAGCAACACAAATCAAAGCGCTATTGCAGCTGGCAGTTTACAGTTGTAATTAAAACGAACCATGGCTGTTTTTCCATTTAAATTTATCTCAGTGGTTTACTGACAATATGATCATGTGGAGGAGGAATCATATAAGATCACTTTTCCAATTCTATGGATATCCAAGTTAATTATCCTTTTTAGGCAACACCATTTCTCACTTCATAGTTGAGGGTAGGCTTTTTCATGAGTTTATTCACTCCGAATGTCATGCAAAGCTTTTCTTAACGTACGTATTTATAGCGTGAAAAAGATAATAAAACGTAATGTGTCAAAATATTTTCAGGGGAAATAAAGATTTTATTGTTTAGAGAAATTTAGAAGTGGAATATAATCACTTTATTTATTGTAGAGCAAGCGCAACACTTGTTCTTTCAGCCTCACGGCAAGAGATTTTATAATATAATCACTTTTCGATTATTTGGCGCCCACAACAAGCTCATTGCTCAGTAAACTAAACCAGAGAAAGAGAATTCTTCATATATAAGTAAATTCAAGGAGAGTGTTAAAAGAAAGCTAGATATTTGCTAAGTACTTCAGAATATTAGCTCTTAAAGTAGGCCTAAAGCCCATTTTTTTTATCATATATAGTGGGAAGGGGTTTACTAAATATAATAGTGTCGTTATTATATATTCCTAATGAAAGACAATTAATTCGTGCTTAATTATGCATACGTGTGTGTGAGAGAGAGAGAGAGATGGCTTAGCTAGTCCTCAAGCAATTCCACTTTTTTTTTTATTAAAAGGGGCTCTTTAAGACGAGCTAGACAGGAACAAGGCGGGGTTGACAAACCCCAAACATATCTTGCGAAATAATAGAATAAATACCCACAGGCGGGTTAGAGAATAAATGTAAACCATGCGGAACTAAATGAGCCATATTTGCCATGAAATCTGCAGCTGAGTTTGCTTCACTGTAGATATGCGAGATAGACATCTGCCAATTCCTGCTCAAGAAATCTCGAATTGCCACCACTAAAGCATAGAAAACATTAGGCACGACCACCTGCTGAGATATCATCTGAGTTACACAGAGGCTGTCTACTTCCACCAAAAGGTGTCTGATGCCAACATTCCAGGCAAGGGATAATCCTTGATACAGTCCCCAGAGTTCGGCCATAATCACTGAGCTTTCCCCAATATTCATACTAAAACCTGAGATCCAGTTACCAAAAGAATCGCGAATTACCCCACCCGCTCCAGCTTCTCCTGTATTTCTATAGGAACCATCTGTGTTCAACTTACACCATGGCCATGGAGGAGGCAACCAACTAATAAAAATCTCCTTACGCCTTGGTTGTTGGCTAAGATGAGAGTTATTAATTCTATGGATCTCACTAGCTCTGGCCATAATATCCAAGTATATTGTCTTGCTATCTACCAAATTCCCAGCCATAATAAAATGATTCCGCCAAAACCATAACCTCCAAATAGCCACCCCAAAAATACAATCCCAAGGAAACTCAGAATCAATTTTCCACTTGTTTTGCATGTTGGCAGCCATCCATGCACGTAAGTTAGATTGGAAAAAAGAGAGATGGTGACGGGCTGGAACAAGATGAAGCCATAGATTCTTAATGCATCGACAATCTCTCACAGCATGAAGAATGTCCTCAGCCGAAATCCCGCACCTAACACAAACATCCGAAACAGAAATATTACGCCTAGTGAGCTCACGGTAAGTCTTCAATTTGCCATGCAAAATCTGCCAAATAAAGAGCTTTATAGATTGGGGTCCTTTCCAAGACCATGGCAAGTTCCATACTTGATCTTGAGCATCCAGGTTATGATGGCAAAGAGACTCATAAGCGGATCGAACAGTGAACAACCCTCTTGGATGAAAACACCAATAAAGTCTGTCAGGTCCAAGATGCGGAGCAGGAGGCATGATCGAAGCAATCTGCAGAAGAATAAAAGGGGGCAGCAAGAGCTCAAAGTTCGACCATCTCCAGCCACCATGTTCATCAGTAAAATCGCTAACAGATGCATTGAGAGAGACTTGAGGGATCGGTTGGAGAGCAAGGCCAATCAAAGGCTTATATTTTGTCACCCAACAGTCCAGCCAGAAACGAACGCGAGCACCATTGCACACTGCCCAGCGAGCTCCATGCATGGCTGCATCCCACGTTTTCCTTATAGCAGACCAGACGCGCGATCCTTGCTTGTCAGGGAGGGAAGACGGCAAATGGCATGGGTCCAGTCCATACTTGGAACAGAGAACCCTTACCCACAACATATCCGAGTTGGAAATAATGCCCCAACTAATCTTCATTAACAGGGCATGATTCATCACCTCCAAATTTTTAAAACCCAAGCCACCACGTGATTTTGGCAAGCAGATTTTGTCCCAGCCTACCATGCACATCTTGGGACTCTTCGACTTCCCATCCCAAATAAATCGACGGCAGCATTTATCGATTCTACATCGTACCGATGAAGGAAGCATGGTCGTTTGCATTGCATAAATCGGCATAGCTTGAATCACCGATTGCGCCAAAGTAACACGACCAGCAAAGGATAAGTGAGCCGCGTTCCAGCCACTGAGCCTCATGTCTACCTTGTCCAAGATAGATTGGTACGTGGCTTTATTCACCCGCGAATGAAGTAACGGCATTCCAAGGTAGTTTCCCAGGTCATGAGTAACCGAAACCCCCAAGGCAGCTCCAATGAGCTTTGCCTCTCTTGAAGCAACATTCTTCGAAAAGAAAATTGTAGTTTTCACTTTGTTAACTTTTGCTTCAGAACTTCGACAGTAATTTTCTAAGGCCGCATCAATAATATGAGCTTGATCCATCGAAGCTTCTGCAAATAAGAGCAAATCATCAGCAAAAAAAAGGTGGGTAAGGGGAGTGCCATGTTTAACCAACCGAATTGGCTTCCAGCTTCCATCCACCACTGCTTGGGTTATTCCATGGCTCAAACGCTCGATACAGAGCACAAAGATATACGGAGATAGGGGGTCACCCTGCCGAATTCCTCTTCCCGGATAAAACTCCTCAGTGACCTCACCATTCCACAGGATGTTCATGCTAGCTGAGGTAACACATTCCATGATGAGTCAAGATAAGTGAATCGGGAGCCCCGTCTGTTGAAGAGTTTCAAAAATAAAAGACCAGTTCAGCCGGTCATAAGCCTTCTCGAGATCCACCTTAATAGCCATGAGCTCTCTTTTACCAGTTTTCTTGCGCATGGAATGAACCACTTCCTGAGCAATAACAATGTTATCCACAATGTGCCGTCCGGGAACAAAACTTGTCTGTTGAGGCCCGATCAGCTCAGGTAATAAAGCTTGTAGACGATTGGCAATAATTTTAGTCACTGTCTTATAGGCAACAGTGCATAAGCTTATAGGCCGAAACATCTTTAAACTGGTAGGATGATCCACCTTCGGAATCAAAACCAACAGAGTTTTGTTTACGTTTTGAGGGATTTTACCAGTATTAAAGATATCAATGATAAAAGTACAGAAAGAGGGTCCAACAGTGTGCCACTGGGATTGATAAAAGATAGCCTGCAGTCCATCAATACCCGGCGCTTTAAGGGGTTTCATGCTAAAAATAGCTCTTTTAATTTCTTCCTCCACAACCGGATCATTAACACAATCAAGATAATTAGCATTCACGGCTGGAAAAAAATTCGGAACAGAGTATGTTTGATAAGAATGAGCTTCACTTTTGAATAAAGAGGAGAAATACTCAACTGCATGGCTACGAATATCTTTCTCATTGTAGATCTAGTCCCCCATACTATCCTTAATGGCCTCAATTCGATTTCTTCTGCAACGAGCAATAGTTTTTTGGTGAAAGAAGATAGTATTTCTATCCCTGTGTAGGATCCAGTCTTTCCTAGATTTCTGCCACCAAAAAAATCTCCTCCTGAGCCATCACCATCTCCAATTCACTTCGTAAGCGAGCCTCTAACCGAATCAGCCCTCTAGAATTATACTGCTCTAAGGCTGCTTGAATACCAGCAATCCGAGCCAATAATCTGCGTTTACGCTGAAAGATGTTACCAAAGACGTCACGATTCCAAACTTGCATCGCTTGAATAAAACTAGTAGCTGCAGTACTATAGTGAGAAGTGGAATCCCACGCCTGTTTGACGAAAGAATTAAAATGCTCATGAGTTAACCAAGTAGCCAAGAAACGGAAAGGCCTAATAAACTGTTGACGGTAAGCAGCTCCCTCAAAGCGGGCCAGTATCGGTCTATGATCTGAGGCAACTTTCGGAAGGTGGAGAACAATGTTATCAGCAAACTTCATCAGCCAATCATTATTACACACAACTCTGTCAAGCCGTTTAAACAGGGTGCCACGAGACCAAGTAAAACGAGGGCCTTTAAACTTTAAATCAAAAATTTGGTGGCCATCAAACCACTGCCGAAATAATCCACACACTCCAGATTGTCTGGTAACACCCCCCTGCTTCTCAGAAGCAAACAAAATAGAATTGAAATCCCCTCCAATCAACCAAGGACCTTGAACTGAATCGGCAAGATTCTCCATACGACTCCAGAAATGTCTCCGCAACATTGGATTTGGGCTAGCATAAACAGCCGTTACCCAAGAGGCAAAAATATTATTTCTACAAACTTTGAAATGAATAAATTGCCTATGATTAATAACCACCTCCACCTGAACACAATTCTGCCACAGGATCCAGATTCCTCCAGAAAATCCAACTGCTTCCACTCGATGAGAGAACTCAAAATCACTTTTCTTAATAAACTCATCCGCTTTCATTCCACTTACACGAGGTTCCATGACAACCACCATAGTCGGGTTATAATTTTTAACAACAGTCTTAAAAGAGCGCCGAAAATTTCCGGAGGCCGCTCCTTGGACATTCCAAAATAATATGCTAATCATCATAAAAATAAACAAAAAGAAAAACCAAGGGCCCAACATATCAAATCTACTGGTCATAGATATCATCCATCATCACCAAAGGTGATTCCTGAACCATCGAGACTTCCTCATCTGACATCTCCTTCCCATCATCTCCACTCATTGGACCAACGGGGTGTGTATAAGCATGCTCAAAAACATTTACAGTAGAGACGTGACGGTCATCTGGGGGGTCAGCCAAAGGTTGAGGGTCTAGATCCTCACGATCTCTATGATCCGTGCCCACATCCTTCATATTTCCATAAGGAAGAATTGGTGAAGAGCAAAAGACCACCGTGTGCTTTGTAGGATCCAAGGTGGTAGCTACATGAGGAGTTTGTTGGTTATTAAGGGCAGCATGTGTAATGGGGCAATGGATTTGGCTAGGGTTGTCATGGGGTGTGGAGATAGTAGATTTTTCTCTTATGTGGAGGGCAGTAGTCTGGAAAGTATTGCTGGTAGGGTTCATTGGATTGAAAGGTTTCCTAGTTGGTGGCTTCGAAGCAGCAGATTTTGGAGTCTGCTGACGTCTAACAGGAGGCTTAAAAATTTTATCATTGTTAAAGGTAAATATCGGATTTGAGCTGGATGGACTAGGTTGTTTTGAGGTTGAGGGGACGTCTGTGGAAGCGCCATGCAGAGGATTTTCATGCAGATCCGTCATCTGAGCTAAAATGTGAAACCTTGACTCACTCGCCCCATTAGGTTCACGGCTTTGACCATTGTTTAGCTTCCTTCCTTTCCTAGTTACAATCATCCAAGGGCCGAAAGGCTCAACCATAGCAGCATCTTCACGGTTAGCTTCTGGAGAGGTGGGATCCTCCCGACTTTGCACACCAGCTGGAGGCTGAGCAACGTTGTCAGAATTTCTCTCAGCAGCCGAGATCTTTCAGTTATTGCTATTATGACCGTACCTCCCACAAGCAAAACAAATTACAGGCAATCCTTCGTACTCTACCTTTTGGATCCTTCCATCCAATTCAAACTGAGAAACTAAAGGCTTATCTAGGGAAACACTTACTGCAAGGCGAGCAAACCTTCCGCGAGTAGAAGAGGCAGTGTTCGAGTCTATTTTGATCACCGTACCCACCATCTGACCAAGTTTTTGCAGAACTTTCTGGTTGTAGAGATGGACCGCAAGGCCAGGTAAGCGAATCCATACAGTGACTTGGTCAAGAACCGTTTTGGTGAAATCAAAAGAGGGTGACCACGGCTGGACTGTTAAATAATGCCCCATTATAATCCAAGGGCCTTTAGTTAGGGCATCAACCGCGTCCCCAGCAGATCGAAAACGAATCAGAAAATAATTATTTTCTAAGTCAATTACCGAGTATGTCATGGTTGTTCTCCACAACGCATGTAGCCTAGTGCATAAAGTTTTGTAGCCAATATTTCGGCCTAGCAACTTGACAACAACAGAGTGCTTCCACTGTTCACTCAGCTTTGCATGAACCCTATCCGAAAAACTTATTGACGGCAAGGTTCCATCATTACGCTCAACCACATCTCCTTCCTCAAAATCCCAGTCCACTGCACCTCCTCCAAATCCATTCTCCATTGTTTGTGATGAATTCACAAGCGTTTCTTTGTAGGAGACTTGTTTAGTAGTTTCACTACCGTTTTCCTCATTACGAAAACGTGCCTTTTTGGTCGTTCTAGCTTCCCTAAACGGCGGCAGAAAAGCCTCGCCGAAATTAGGGTTTCCACTTTAATTATGTAAAAGAGCTACAATATAATATTTGTAGTTTAGGGTTTTAGAATATAATCTTTTTTTAGGGTTTCATTAATTGCAAACCATAAAGCATTCATTTACGAGCTATGAGCTGAGGCCCATAAATGGGCTTACCTCAGAGTTCCACGGCCCTTCATGACCCTCATTATAGTGTAACCATACCCTTCGAAACCATAATCCATAAATAACTGCACCATACTAAGAAATACATACCACTGAGCCGTATTAGGCCTTCGAGTATACCAAGTGCTCTGCGTTGATTTTTTGGCATCAACAAGGACTTATCTAATAAGTTAGGAAGTTAAAAGAAATTTCGAGTGAATATACCTATAAGCTGAAATTCAAGCTTTATAACATGACATTATTGCTAATTTACATATATTACAACCTCATACAACTTTATAATAAATGAAGCATGACATTAATATTAATTAAAATAGATTACAAAACCTCTGAATTGTTGATATTCAAGCGCGAAAAAGTCTTAGGCGCTCTAGAGCATGCGTTTGTTTCAACCAACCAATCATGACACATGCATGACAAGTAGTGAATAGATAAAGAGCAGTGATTTAGGAGCACCAAACACCCTCTCTATTTAACCATCAGTCAGCAAATAAAAAGTTAGTTAGGAACCGTTGCAGATCCTGATGCACTTGGGTCCCTGGCAAAACTTGATGCATTTGTCCTTTTTGTTCTCAGATCCACAATCATACTTACTACAGACAATAAGCCAGCAACCTACAAGCGTGACAACCGCAAAGCCAATGAATAGAACTAAGCAACCAGCTAAAGTACAATAGCGTATGCATTTTGTAAGATCATCACCAGAATACTGATGACCATGATCAGTAGTAGTAGTAGCTTTGCCTTGTAAGATAATCCTATGCAGTTTATTGCACTCAGACCAGTTTTGGTCTTGTTGCTCGATGACTCTCACATACTCGAGTCCTTTAATCATTAGGGCAACCAAATTGAGTAGGGCCGCTAGGAGGGAGACTGTAAAGAGAAACCAACGGTCTGAACATTTGAGAGACGTTGCACTGCTGCAGGTTGCTGTTAATATTACGCCTTGAAAGACAAAATAGTAATTTGCGAGCTGGAAAGCAGTTGCTTGAAGAGTCTGGAGACGATCTTCCTGCTTGTCGCATATTTTTCTCAGTTCTTCAAACCTCTTTTTGTTCTCTTCCTCCTCTCCAGCTTTTGTTTCCATTTTCTTGGAGTGGATCGTAATTAAGTACCGTGTTTGTGAAGCAATTAACGTGCATAGTATATATAAATGTCCATGGATCAAATAAATAAATAAATTATATATATATATAGACACACACACACACACTTAATTTCTGATATACTAAGATTGAGTTTACCAGTTGCCTCCACTGCTGATGTCGAATAATTTTCTATTGCAAGATATTGCAAGCGCAACGCAATGGATGACATGTAAAACTAAGCATGCTTAACTATTATTATGACCTGGTAAAAAGTTCATCGTTGATGAGCAAATTTTAACATCTTATTAAAATGGAGTTTCTTGCAGCTGAAACGTCAATCTCTGAGGTTTTATTTGTTTCCAACTAATAACTATCGCTGAAATCCATTGACTTTGAGAAGCTAGCCTCTAATGCAATTTCCTGTATAATTAATTTTGATGAACATTTCATAATAGAATACAAATATTCACGCATTCTTACTTACGTACTAAGAACCAATCAACTAATTGCTTCATTTGGTTTGTATGTGTATATATATATGAAATGTCCCAAAACTTATCGCTGCATATGATCAAGATCGTATGCAGGAAATTTCTTGCGAGCTAGTACTATTTCTATAATGATTACATAAAGTCTTAAATCCGAGTTGAGCGTGCCATGAGTGCACTTGATTCTCAGATCTTTGAGTATGGCCGCTATGAGTAACACTGCAAAGGGAAACCAACCAACGGTCTGAGCATGTGAGACCAGTTGAACCGTTGCAAACAGCATTAACTGCAACCGCCTTTCAGAGACAAAATGGTAATTTATTAGCCAAACAAGATTTTAAGCTGATTACTTTCAGCCATTGGCTTGTGAGAAGCCTTACAATTTACTTGCAAAAGACTGTGAAATTTTCATTATCAGTAACCTGCCAACTTACCTTAGAATTAGATTAGACGGCATGTGAGACACATTATAATTGGGTTGTTTTCTTGCTTGTGGGCGGTGCGATGATGTCCTTCCTAAAAGCCGATCATGAAGTGCCATGTTAGTTAATTTCTTAATGTGAGAGTCATGACCTAAAACTGACACGTTAATTGTGTATATATATAGTGATTTTTTTAAATTTATTTATAGGGAATTAAGTAATTTTGCCTTAAATTCTTCTTCATGTTTAGAATTAGATGCATCCAGTCGGTGGATAAGGTGTCACTTAGATCCTAATTTAATCCTTGTCACTTTAGTCATACTTTATTTTTATTTATTTATCTTAATGTGACTGATTTTAGATAGCTTTTGGCTCTCCTGAAACATTAGACATGTGGCTAGACAAGATTTGTACGGATTAAACCACTAGGATTTAACTATCAAATTTTGAATTTAAGTATCTTAAAATAATGTTTAACTAGAAAATCAAGTCTTTAATTAAATTATGGACTCGTTCAGTCCTTTGAAAGCCCTACGTCTGATGGATAGCAATGATTGATCTTTGATTAATTGGATGAAGCTTGTAAATTCGAGAAAGAGGGATTTTATAAGAAATTTAGCGGGGTGCTACTAGTTCAACTCTGGCAAATGGGGTTCCATTTTGATTGGTTAAAATTAATTGATTGAAATGCAAGCCACAGAAGCTCGGTAGCCTTGTGTAAGGGAGTGCAGCAAGCCTTTTTGGCCCACTACATATACACTCTTTCTCTACCTCCCCCTCCGTCATACCTTAACTGTGCATCTGTGCATCTGTGCATCTGTCATACCTTCTATCTTAACTGTGCATCTGTCATACGTCAAGCCTTTTTGGCCCACTACATTAACTGTGCATCTGTCATACCTTCTATCTTGTTTTCACTAAGCCTCTTGAATGGAATATAACAGCCTATTATTGAAAGTACAATTCAAACTAGTTATATATTTTCTCTACATCTGCTATAGGAAGGCTCCTTTCTTAAATACATAAAAAATTGTTTTCCTCCTCATGTTTCATCATTATTTTGATAAGAATGCATCAATTTCATCAATTGCTTGAAACAACGTATAATTATTCTAAAGTCAAGATTGAAAACTTAATAAAATCAGCTAGTTATTCTTGACCACACAAAGATAAATAATCTACTTGGGAAATAAAAAGAGATTTAAAAAAAAATTAAATATCAAAATATTAAGAAGATAACAATTATTAGTCTCATCCCAATCCAAATTCAGACCCAAATAAATAAATAAGTTTGAAGTACAAAAAAATTGAAATGACTAATTAACTCAAGCCGGTTTTGCTTATTCGACAATAATAATTAAGGACTCTTTTACTTAATATACATAATTGTAAATTGGGGTAATTATCAGAAACCTCCCTGAGGTTTAGCGTATTCTCAATTTGATAGATTGTATCAATGTATTCTCAACCGCCTCCCCTGACAAACAAAAGTGAAAATATCACATTGGAATGAGGGCAATATGGTAATAGAATTCTTTAATGATAAGAAAATTCAAACAAAAGTGAAGATATCACGCTGGGTTCTGGAATTGATGTGAAAATTTTTAATATCCATTGAGTAAAATCGGAAGCAAGAGTTTAACCAATAGACATTATCACTAAAAATTTTAAAAAAATGAAAATGGACACCTTCTTTCTCCAACCAAAGCTACGAAAAGCAAATTCTCTTTCGTCTTCTCTGCAATGCTTAAACAAAAAAATTGTGCCACGATTTGGAGATAATGACGACGAAGCCGAAGATGCCAACATCTGAGACAGCTGAATCATGACCGTCAGGTGTAAGGATGCCGACCAATAGTGAGTTTCGCCGTCAACCCACTTACAACGTCAATTTGCTCGAGCCGCGAATGAGGTATGAAAATGGCTTATTACGGTGCATGTTAGTTTTATTAGATGAATAATGGATCAGTCAATTTGGTAAAATATGAATAATGAGTCTCGAAATTTTTTTGGGAGTGTTTTTGTTGCTTTGATTTTTTTTTCCTATCGATTGGTGTTAGCTATAGATAATGGTTGCTGTCAATGTATGTTTACTTTATTTTGATGGAATATGGCTCGTGATTCTTTATGCTACCTTGTGTATGAATGAAAATGGGTATGAAAAATTTGTTAATTGTTGAAGCTACTGCCACTAATTGTTGAACAGGGATTTATGGTAATTTTTGTTAAATTACAGATGTAATTGAATATTGGAGACAACATGTTGGTATAATTGATTTTGGTTTTTATCTTAATCATGGTATGGACATGGCTTGGGTTGAAAAAATGTCATGGATTGTTGCATTCTTTCACACTGAAGCAGTGAACTTAGACAATAGGGTTTGGAGTCATTGCTTTGTTGTAGTTGTTTATCTTTATAGTTCAAGCAAAATAAGCTTCAACAATGAATATACTTTAAATTAAGGCTGTGATGGTTATTGAATGCGAAGAAGTAGTTTGATTAGTGGCATAGAAATTGTTTTGAGCTCATTTTTATTGTAGTTATATTAAAGATAGAATTGCATGCTAAGGATAGCTTGAAGTGTATAGTTTGTTTGCTGTTAAAGTGGCCAAATGTGATTTTTTTTTTGTTACAATCTGGAGCTTATATTAATTAATCTGTTCAGAACCTAATCTTACATGTTTTGAACATTTACTAATTCCTTCTCATTGAACCATTTTTCAACCTTATTTACATGGACATTGAGGCTATGGTTGATGGAGAAATGCTTAAAGTTGGGTATGTAATCTCTGAGTAATACACTTTAAAGAAGTTGTGAGAGGACATTAAAGATATTTTTAATATAATCACTTTGATTTGGCGCCAAAACAGACCTAGAATTACTGACCAACAATTCTTTAATATGTGTAAATAAAGTAATTTTTTTTCAGCCTAGGGGTATTTTGGTCATTTTATTAAGCAACAAACGAGCAAACAAATGGTCTACAAACGTCAGGGGCAGAGATGGCAGAAAAGCCCGCCCGGACCGGATCCGGACCGGACCCGGCATGTGCGGTCCGGGTTTTACCCGGACCTCATGAATGGAAAAAGCGGATTCGGGCATTGATTTTTAATGCCCGGCTGCTTCCGGGTACGGGTCTGGTCACAACACCAAGAACCCGGAACCCGGACCCGTGCCCGGTTTTTTATTAAGTTAAAAAAAAAAGGAAAATATAAAAGAAAAGAAAATTTTCTTTGCCCAATTGCCCCCAAAACCGAACCCTAAATCGCGATTGCAAGGGAACAACGCAGCACACATCCTGAAATCTCCGAATCGGCGGTACCTTTCTCCGTCTCTCCACCAGCAGCCACTACCCACCGACACTGATGCAGTGTTGACCGCGCCTCTCCCTCCACGAACCTCTTACAGTCTTACCTTGAAATGATTTTTTTCCAGTGCTTTCAGCTTTGCAGATGTGTGTAAGTATGGCTCCCGTACCGTTTGAGTAAGTATGGCTCCCTCCACGAACCTCTTACAGTCTTACCTTGAAATGATTTTTTTTCCAGTGCTTTTAGCTTTGCAGATGTGTGTAAGTATGGCTCCCGTACAGCTTTGCAGATGTGTGTAATGATTAACATGTCTGCATTTTTGTATGTTATCTTTTTTTTATCTGAGCTTTAATGGCAAGCAAGTTTTTGCTTAGGGGATGTGCTTTGAACACTGCCACCTTTCCTCATTTGGTTGGTCTATCAAAGCGGCAAGTTTTGTTTTTCTTCAGCTTTAAATTTAATAATAATATGCTAAGCAGAGCCACGCATGTGGATTAATAAATTCAATAATTATCTCCCATGGCCGCTTTTCTGAGAAAGAGATTCCAAAACTTATGACACTTTCTTGGTTAACACTTATCAGTTGTGGCGGTGGCAAACTTACCCTCGTTTCATTTTCAGCTTTGAAAATGCGGGTAGAGAAAACCCGGAAAAAAACCCGTGCCCGTATAGTGCCGAGTACGTACCCGGCCCGCATAGAAAAAATCTGGGCACGGTTCGGGTCCGGATAGTTATGAGTGACATGCGGGTCGGTCCCGGGCAGCCCCAAACCGGACCCGACCCGGACTTTTGCCATCTCTAGTCAGGGGAGGTGGTTGAGAATACGTTGATACAATCTAGCAAATTGAGAATACACTAAACCTCATGGGAGGTTTCTGATAATTACCCTTGTAAATTGTAGGAGGAAAGACACGCTGTTTAGGTACAAAAAATTTGGACGACATGACATACATACTAAAAAAGTGTTTGACGACATGTAATCTTTATTAAAAGCTAGACAACAAGTCCTCCTACACACACTACGTAGGACACGTCGTTTCTATTAGCCCAACGGTTTGGGGTGGATCCAAGTTCTTTGATGAGACCGAGCAAAACTCGGCCACATGGCCCAACGCTATTGGTTGTGTACTTGTGTGTAGCCGCCGGTTTGACACAAATTCTTGTTGGTATAATAACATCGCAGTCCCTGAGCTCTTATTTTTTTTTGAATTAATTGCAACAATCTCCTCTCAAGGAGACACGGACATCATGGTGTCACCCTCCTCACATACCATCAGCACAGAGTCATGAGCAGAATATTTCAGCCTATGTATGAAGAAAGATTGGACCTGTCTATGTTACAGATTGTGTAACAAACATCTCCCGTCATCCCACCATCCGATTTTCTTTTGTTTAGTTTCTCACTCCACATCCAACCACATCCAACGGCTGATGCTGCAGTCTGTACCTTACAGAATCTGTAACGTAGTTTTGTCCAGAAAGATTAAATGGTCGGCGTGGCTTTGAGTCGGACGATTGTTGAATATTGATGCTGCTGAAAATTGAAATCAGTGAAGACACATTTTCGATAAAATAACATGCTGGGGATTAAGCTGTTTAATTATGAGTTTCTGTTAAAAGCAGAGACTTTTAATGCCGGTAGCTCCATTTTTAAGATGTCACTTTTTACGTGGAAGGAATTGTAAAACTTTCTTTGCTGTCACGTTAACCTTTTGATCATACGTGGAGCTTAGTTTGGTGCTGACTAGAAGATGCCCTTCATCATCCAATTATTTTGATTTAAAAAATAAGAATTAAATTGGCAATAAGGAGCCTGCCGTCATTTAAAAAAAAAGGGGTTTAATTAGCAATCCGTTATCCATTATTGATATTGTAAAACTTTATTACCAAATAAAGTGCATATATATTTTTTAATTATTTTTCTTTTTCTCATTCAGGCTTTGACGGAGTGATTGGTTTGCGTCGTGCGTGCCTGTATGAGATTGAGAATGTGTGATTTCAAGACGTGAGCTGGTTTGTTTCTTTTGGACAATAATCCAAAAAGTCCATTTTCCATTTTTTGGGTGCGTCGCTTCATTAGGGATTGGAGTCCAGTGGATGAGATAACCCAAACCACACCCCCCACCCCCCACCAAAAAAACAAAAAGGAAAAGGGGTGTCATGAGAATAATGAAGGGTGCTAATAGCACAACACTTTTCAAAAGTCTGCCCAAGTCACTTACAGGCCCACTGATGCTTGGTGGGCTCGAACGTCGCCACGGTGCTATGGTCCACTTCTCGTTCCCCCCCATCAAATAATTCACTTTCAAAACATCCAATAATTTTTATTTGTACTACAATGTAGTACTACTAACCACAGGTACCACTCAAAACAGAACCAAATCAGTACTGCAACTTTGGAACTCCATTTGATATTTTTCTCCCGACTTGTAAAATCATCATCTAACACCACTATTGAGAAATGAATAATATATGGATTTTTTTCTTGGCCATCATATTATTTATTATATGCAGACGACAAAGTACAAGTGGAAGTAAGAAACTAATAAGAACACACATATTTTCGCTATATATATATATATCCTACTAGAATTTATTTACATGGAAAAGCAATTGTTTCTGCTACTTGTAACCGTCACTCCTTTGACTGGCGGGGCGTCCTTAGTAAGATACCTGTTACCGACAGCCTCCCATCTCCTCGGAGCCGATGGCCTCGGCAGATTCTCCGGCACAATCGTCTCCAACGAATTGAGCTGCCACGGCGGGCACTCTCTCTTGTCACTCCACCTCGCTTTCGGCTCTGCAGTAGGGGTCGTCATCTCCTTTGCCATCGCACTGCCCATTTGTATAGCAACTCCTCCGAATACCATGCACGCGGCCGCCATTCCCACCACGCATTGCTTTCTCCATTTCTCGTCTCCACGCCGCCTACATAACAACAACATACGTACGATCATTAACAAGATAAGAGCGGTTTTGTTAGAAGAAGAGGATGTTAATTAAATAAATTTAAATTGATGATATAATTAATTAATGGTTAATTGGGCTTACGGTGCAGTAGCTTGAGTTTGAGATTGAATTGTCTTTGATGGGGGAGATGGAGAGGAGAGATTGAGACAGAAACTATACGTAATGGCCATCGTGTTAATTCAAAATTTTCAATTAATAATGAAGCAAGCAACGTAGAAGCAGCGGGGATATAAATAAATAAATAAATAAATGGACACACGATTGGCTGATTGTACAAGTTAAAGAGAGCCGGGGGAAAAGAAGGAAGGAATAGTATGTGTGTGTAACAGTGGATGGTCAGAGTACGGTGGCGGTTTGTCGAATTGCCACGTGGGGGTGGAGTTTGGACCGAAGCCACCTAATTTCGTATTTGCATTGGTAGTTGCTTGGCGTCTGTCGCCACTGCCAACAAATATATTTTACTTTGGAGACGCGTGTTGGCAAGGCCTTTCTCTCGACGGCGACGTGCTGCTTTACCCTCATGTGATCAATTTATATACCCATGCTTCCAAGAATCCTGATCTCGACGGGCGGCGAAATACACAGAATCTTGATTACGTATGTGATCAATATATTATTATAAATTTTTTTTCTCAATAATAATAATAATATTAAATATTAATGATTAATGATTAGCACTCAAGTTAAAATTTAAATACTAAGATTTCATTATTACTCTTTTTAAAGAGACTAAAAACGAGATCATTAAATCACTAAGTAAAATTATTATTATAACTTTTTACTTTCCAAATGAATAGATGTTTATTATAAAATTTATTGAATAAGCCTAAGATGTTGGAGTACTACCATTTCATGTAGGTACAGTGATTTCCGTATACAATGCTTTTTTTTTTTTCTTGAATAATGAATTGTACCTTGTTAATGACGAAATTTAAGATATGGATTAATTCCCTTACCTGAATTATCTTAAAAGTCAATCAACATGATTCACAGTATTTATTATTTAACATATATTTAAATCATAATTAAGCATGCGAAATCACATGCCCCAGATTCCAGATTCATACCATCCGTATACTATATAAAACAAAATTAATTAAATCACCCAACAGTCAACAATAGAGGCGAAGGTTAACACTTCACCATTATTATTATTAATTAGGGGCATAATAAATTCCCAAAGAGTAGAATATTCTTGTAATTGAAGTTTGAAGATCTTTAAAAATCTCAAACCTCAACGCCCATCACCACCCGCAACTGCCCAAAGACCGAGACGACACCGTTTTTGCCAAACCTACCAGTTACAACTCCGCATTCACCAAAAATCGAGACCCCTCGTGTCAATCGCCCAAAATCTCTCGCTCTTTCCTCCCGTCTCCGTAGATCACAACAGTTTGGTCTCTAAAACCCTAATTTCAGCTTTTTCAGTAAACCCTAATTCTCACAATCTCGTTAAAACACTCGATTTTTTTTGTTTTTTTTTGTTTTTGGGTACTCGAAACTCCAAAATCACTCATTGTAACTACCCTCTATCGAAACCCTAAAAAAGATTTGACTTTTTTTTTTTTTTTTACTTTAAGTTACTATTAAAATTCTGTTCAGTTACCACCGAGCCAACTCCATTAAAGCTCTGATTTTGATTTCATTGATTTCAATCTGGTTCCGATTTAACTCGGTAACCGACTCAGTGAGTTTAGAACAGTTGATGTGATGGTGGAACAAGATGGAGGCAAGTGAAGAAATTGGTCGGTTAGAGAATGGGAGTTCGAGCAGGAGTGGTCGCCCACCAAACCCTCCTACGGCGGCTGATCGTCCGGGTTTGACCAATGATCGCGTGGTAGTGCCCCGTAAGAAGTCGCTCGTTCGACACGCATCTCTTGTAATTATTTTTTTTAATTTCCTCAATTTTTAGAGTTTTTTATATTTCAAATTTATTTATCGTTTATTCATTTGATTTCTTGTACAATTCTTGTCTTACAAACTTCAAAAGTTGTTGGTCGATTTTAATTTGATATAAGATTTGAAGGATCCTAATTCTTTTTGACTGGACTTCATTTTCAGTTTTGAGCTAGTACATTAGGCAATTGTACATTTTATGTGAACAGTATTATGTATCCTTATATATATATATATATATTCTCTGTTTGGAGTTCTACATTATGGGTATGCATGTTTTCTTGAGGATTTGATTGGGGCTTTAGCAGGTGAAGACAACGACAGCTTTGGATGTTTCTGTTGAACCTGTGCTTGGCGTTGGAAGTCATGAGACTGAGTTTGTTCCTGTTGTCCGCTCTGGAGCATGGGCTGACATTGGACTTCGTCCAACCATGGAAGATGTATTTTTGTGTGTTGACGATTTTATGAGTGATTATGGACTCAAGAATTTAATAGATGAGCCCAGTGCCTTCTATGGGGTATTTTCTTTTCCATTACTTTTACTTGTGTGCATTGACTTATATGGTTGTGGCAGTGATGTGTGGTGATTGTAGTGGTGCTTTGTTGCTTGTTTCTACTTAATACAGCAGAGTAGGAAAAGTATTAGGACGCGTAAAATTTTTTTGTAATTGACTTGCTTCCTTGTGTGGGTTGCATACTTTGTTAGGAGATCGGGATGGTCAAGGTAGGAGCAGTAGTTTCTACGTATTGCATACTGTGGAATTTTAAAATATTTTTCATTCTGATGATCAGATGTTTGACGGACATGGTGGAAAGCATGCTGCAGACTTTGCCAGCTGTCATTTGCCTAGATTCATCACTGAGGATGAGGAATTTCCTCAGGAAATTGAGAGGGTTGTTGCTTCAGCTTTTCTGCAAACTGATAGTGCTTTTGCAGAAGCTTGCTCCTTGGATGCTGCCCTTGCCTCTGGTACCACTGCATTAGCAGCTCTGGTTTTTGGGAGGTTAGTTTTTTTTGTCCGACTGAATATGCCGATTATGATTTCAAGTTTTATGCCTTAAGTCTTTTGAATATACTTTCGTGGGATAAGAATTCTCTTGCTGGTCAAATGTCCATATGATTCTAAACCAAATAGTGTCTCTAAAACCTGTGTATTAGCCTAGAGTCTTGATAATTGATAATTGACATGATGTTCATTGCTTCGTTACCATTATTATTATTTGTTCTTGAGTTGTAGTCCTAAACTTGAGGAAAATGAATGACCATCTTTGTTTAACATTGGGAATTTTGTGCATGCAAATTTAAACTGTTACAGGTTAACTGCTACACGGGATTTGGTGAGTTTTCTGAATTTCAACAGCTTTTGAAAGCAAACCAATTCCCTCTTTCTCTTCTTTTCCATTTTTAAGTCACACTAGTTTGATTGTGATACTCTAGTTTATGACTTTATGGCAATATTATTCATTGGGAATTTTTTATTTTCTGATCATTATGGCCAGTGAGATTTATCTCTTATCTATATCCATTTCTTCTCAGTGCCATTAGTGACATGCCAAAATCAATTGTCCATCTTCAAATTTGGGGTTTTCTGGATAGTAGGTTCATGAATGTAAATTTATCTTAATGTGGTTTCTATTATGAGGACTTAAGTTCTTTTATGTTAATCTTTGTTTCGGTGCCAGGAGGCTGGTGGTGGCAAATGTTGGAGATTGTCGAGCAGTTTTGTGTCGCCGTGGTAAAGCTATTGAAATGTCAAGGGATCATAAGCCTATTTGCAGCAAAGAAAAGAAGCGCATTGAGGCATCTGGGGGGTATGTCGATGATGGTTACCTCAATGGGCAACTTAATGTAGCTCGGGCTTTAGGAGACTGGCACGTGGAAGGAATGAAAGGTGCAGATGGTGGTCCACTCAGTGCCGAGCCAGAGCTTATGTCTACAAAACTGACCGAGGAGGATGAATTCCTCATCATAGCGTGCGATGGGGTCTGGGATGTGTTTATGAGCCAAAATGCTGTGGATTTTGCTCGGAGGAGGCTTCAGGAGCACAATGATCCAGTCATGTGTAGCAAGGATCTTGTTGATGAGGCATTGAAGAGAAAGAGCGGGGATAATTTAGCTGTAGTTGTGGTTTGCTTTCAATCCCAGCCTCCTCCAAACTTGATTGCTCCGCGCTCAAGGGTGCAAAGGAGCTTTTCTGCTGAGGGTTTGAGGGAGTTGCAAAGCTTCTTGGATAGCTTAGGAAATTGAGATGGTGACGAATGCTTGTCTATTTGTCCTTTACCCCCTTCTAATTTAATTGTAGTCTTAGATAACGAGAGAATTGAGTTCAACTGTAATATATGCAGCGGCATGTTGATAACAATATATTGTTCTCATTTAAATTGGTTTTTTAATTTGTTTTTTTGAAAGAACTCATTTGTATTGTTTAGGTACAATTATTTTACTGCATTACGTGTCTGCTATTTTCGATTTAACTTTTGCATCAAGCTGCAGAATAATAATAGCTGATCAATTTTAAGTTTTTCATACGTGGCGTTGGAGTTGAAAGTGGGCAGCACTCTTTTTTCTGTCGTACAAAAACTTTCAATTTCTGTGATGTTTTGGTATCTTGATGAGTTGTCGTTTGTTGCATGTAATTATTCTGTTGTAATATTGACTACTCATAAATCTCATCAAGGACATCAACATTCAAAGACTGTCTATTTGTGATGTTCGGCTGGTTCCGAGCTCTCAAATTAAGTCAAAACTTCTGAAGTTAATCGGAGTTTTCGATTGCTTTGAAGGGACCGGAAGGGGAAAAAAAAAGAGAAAAAAGAAAAAAGAAAAATCTTTGTGATCTCCTGTGAATCTTTCATTAGAAACAGTTCTGAGCGGTGTAATGGTAGCCCCTGCGGTTCCATACGCTCCCATGTTGGCAGTAGAATTCTTAGGAAATTTTTTGTTTTTGCTTTTTGTATCATATATGTATATGTACATGCATCAGAAAAAGAGAATAGAAAAAGAGACAAGTGCACAAAAAAGAGATACGTAATTCACTCGACAAAATTCTTGCATTGAATATTTCTTCTTCTGGGAGAGAGTCGCCTTAATAGGGCTTCGGCGTAGGCTCTAGAAGGTCCAGTGTGCATTTTTCTGGTTTGCTTGATCTGGAAGAAAGCCAAGACCAGACTTGGGGAAGACGCATCGTTATGTTGGTATGTGCAAGTATGTAACATCCCCACTGCTCATCTGTGTTGGAAGTTGAACGCCTTGATTGAATACGCAAAGGTGAAGCCGAAGAGCACAACCAATCCCACGTGTACTACTGCAACGACTCCTAACATATCGTGATCATACCCAAAATAATGCTTCACAAAATCTCCTACCTTCTGGCCTGAATCAAATGTGTCATTCACATCTCCAAATTGGGAAGCAACAAGTCCATACAGTGTCCACGAGACGGGGCATATCCAACAGTACCATCTCCACCAAATCGGCATCCGCTGTTACAGAAGAAGCTTAGTCCTCGTTGGTTGAACTGTTGAAGTTTCCTTTCGTCGACCGAATACAAAAAGAAAGGGAAAAGAAGCACAAAAGGATGATAGTAACTTACAGGTCGAGGAATGATAAATCCTGAAAAAAGGTTCCATAATACATAGAAGGCGGAGGCAATGATGGCAGCAATGTTATGGTTTGGAGTAACGGCCACAGTCATCATCCCGTACAACGTGAAGTATAAAAATGTGAGGTACATAAAGAGGAGGTACCACAAAAACTTGCTGACTGTCCAGTCAAATCCAATCATTGCATATACTATTACCCCATATATAACAGCCTGTATGAAGATGTGAGGCAGCTCAATCACAACCTGCAAAGCAATGAGATCTGGTAAGACATGGTACTTGCAGTAACTTAGAGAAGCTTCTTGTCATCAGAGTATTATAGTACCTGGCCAAAGGCGTATGGCAAAGCTGAATACATGCCCGCAGCTCTTTCTCTATAAAAGACAGTTCTCTCAACAGCCACAACCGGCTGCACTGATGTTGCATTTTGTACCCCAAGAAAGAGAATAGCAGCATACATTGAGCCCATTGCATTAAAGAGATCTTGTCGGTTTGCTCTGTGCTTCCCAAAAGTTTCACAAGAATTAGGGATAGTGATGAGACTAACTGTTACTTTGAATTTGCAATTTGCTCTACTTTTCATCTTACCTTTTGGAGCCTATATCCCAGAAAATTGTCCCAAACATCAAAGCTATAAAAGTTGTGAAGAAAAGTCTCACTGCGGTGTACGGCGGGTTTCGCCAATATGAGAGATGCTGCTTCCACAGACAAGCCATGCACTGTGTGAAGAAAGACTGTGAATATCTGGTTTGAAAGTATAGATTTTTTGAACCCGGCGGAGGTATGCTTAGTTCCTTGATCATCTCTTTGTTTCCCCTGCATTTTTTCAAGATCAAATACAATAAAAATAGAGCACAGAAACTTAAAAATGTAAATTAAAGCAATTTTCTTCTATTTGTGAAACTGTGAGGTCGTCTTACTTGTATAACTCAGAGTTTTTGTACACTTTGGCGAAGTTGATTCCAAGAGCTGCTTCTTGTGCTGGTGTTGTAACTTCTAACATCCAAGTTGCAGGATTGTAACCCTCTTTAATCTTAGGTACTCCATCAATTCCCTTTATAAACAATGGCCACACGAGTTTATAATTTCTTGATAAAATGTGAAATATCTTGAACATCATTGGTGTTTTAGCCTCACCTCAAAGTACTTGATCAGTTGGGAACAATGGCGGCCTAATGGACCAACATATATCTCTTCACCTCCCTGTTTCATCAGGAGTAGCTGAAATGCAACATAAAAGTTACCATTAGTTTCTATGGTAACCAAAACAAATTGACAGTTCATTAATATTGAATTAAGAAGATGTGTTACCTCATCAAAGGCATCAAAAATATCAATGCTTGGCTGGTGAATTGTGCAAACCACGGTTCGTCCTGTGTCCACCGTGTTCCTCACTGTTCTCATCACTATTGCTGCTGCCCTAGCATCTAAACCAGAAGTTGGCTCATCCATAAATATTATAGATGGATTTGCAACAAGCTCCACTGCAATGGTTAGCCTTTTCCTTTGTTCAGTCGACAGTCCACTCACACCAGGCAATCCGACAAGTGCTTTCCTTATTGGATTCAGCTCCACAAGTTCCATTACTTCCTCCACAAACATCTGCCGATTACCAGTTGAAACCTAGTCAGCAACCTAAACCAATTCAAATTGTAGAGAAGAAAATTGCGGGTTGAACAATATGTTTCTAGCAATACCTTTCTAGTATCAGAATCAACCTCAGGAGGCAATCTAAGCCAAGCAGAATAAACTAAGGACTCATAGACTGTAACGTGAGGTGAGTGGATATCAGTTTGCTCACAGTATCCCGAAATGCGAGCAAAAGTTTCTTGGTTCTTTGGGTACCCAGATATTGTGATACTACCACTGATGTATCCACCTGTTTTCCTTCCGGCCAAAACATCCATTAGAGTGGTCTTGCCAGCACCACTGACACCCATTAGGGCTGTGAGGACTCCTGGCCTAAAAGCACCACTCACTCCCTTCAAAAGTTCTAGCCGATCATCAGGAATACCTTGAGCTTTCATTTCCTGTAAACAGAATAGCTGATTTCAGTATGCAGGAAATTTTTAGTGCAAAGAATGTGAAGGTTTCCTTTGGTTATGATAGCCACAAAAAAGCAGTGATATAAAAACTCAACAATTTGAAAATGCTTAAATCAGGGGAAACTTGAGAGTACCTGTGGCACATCTAATGCGTATCTGATATCGTCAAAAGTGATGGAGTGAGTTTCAAAACGAAGAATCATTCCCCGCTTTCTATTCTGATCTGCTTCATTGAAGCTTCTTACTCTTGCAGACAAAGTCCTGAATGATACATTTTTATGGCTTTCATTCCCTCTGTCTGCATTTATATTCAAAGGAATTGATATTCTAATTTCTTTTCCAGGAAGTTATGAAATGGAAACAAAAAAGTCTCAACTCATAACTCACCATAAGAGCTCTGTACTCCGGATGATAACTCCACAGGCTCCTCAGTTTTGCAAGCATTTTTCTTAGCCAAGGCCTCTTCAGATAATATAGCCTGAGGCTTCCCAAATGCTGCAGCAAATTATTCCAATAATCAGAATATTCACCTTGAGCTTTAAAAGAAGTGTAAAAAAAAGGGTGCTTACGGTCAAGATACTTCAGAGCCACGGTAAAAAGGAAATTGAATAGAAGAACATATCCGAGCAAAGCTCCTACTCCAATCCAATACCAATATGCATTAGGGAAAAGGCCACGAGACTTCAAGATTACAACACCTAATGGTTCTGTGGAATTAGGAGGGACCTAGGACCCAAAAGTTGAAAAAGAAATTAGCTATCGTTCTAATCTTATTTCTTCACAAACTTGAGGAAAAAGATTCTTACATGACCCCAGCTCTTGCCGAGAAATTCATTCACTGCTAAAGCATTCTGCCCATACATCATTGGTGAGAACCAATAACCCCATAACCACCATTTCTTAACATCATCTGATACAAAACATAAAAGGTTCTTTGGTCAGAGTTATATTCACATCTCCATAAAAAACTTTTAGGTTGAATTGAGTTATTCTTTTCACCTCTTGATAAGATAAATCCACCCAGAACAAGGACTGTAAGGTTGGCAAATGAACCAAATGTGTTGGCAACAATTATATTCCTTCCAAGTGCACCCATTAGTCGGAACAGTCCTGAAGCCGTCTGATTTACACATAAGAGCAAAAAGTACTGCTTGACAAACCTGTAAATGGAGACATTTATCAAGTTATAGAACCCAAAAAAGTGATTCTTTGAGATGTAAAGTGATCGTTTTACACACCTTTCAATGTTGGATTCAAAGCCTACAACATAGTAAGTCATGAAAACCCAAATGCCAACTTCAATAAAGGTTATTGGTATCTTAAGGATCCACGTAGGTAACGAGTATGCCCATGCAGGGAAAAAGAGAAAGTCCCTTTGCTTGTAAAAGACAGGAAGTTTCATGATAGTCATTGAAAGCTCTGAGAATCCGTTAAACATTATTGTGATGACAGCAAAGAACAAAGCTCCCATATAAATCCCACCATCTTCTACTGTATTCCGGTGCATCTCAGTTCTCAGAAACAAAGTCATTGCCACAGAAGCCGAGAAAAATATCTGAAAATTGAAAAACAAAATTAGGTCATGTTGAAATCCTTAATTAGAAATTCTTTTTTTCTCTATCTTAAGTTACTTAAAACGTTACTCACCTGAAACATTTTAAAAAAGTAGACGAATGAGTTCCTCTTCATGAGCAAATATTCTCTTGCGAAGCAAGCTTTCAACAGCTCCTTCTTGCTTGCACCATACTTCTTGGTTGTTAAAGCAGCGGGGTGGCTTTTGGACTTGTCGAATGGAGTAGCAAGCTCATCACCTAGCTTTTGGCCAATATGAAATGATTGAAACGCTTCAGAAAATTCCTTTGCAGTAACAAAGCTATAAGGCTCATCTTTATTTGCCCAGTACTGCTCTTGATCTTTCCTTGAAGTCACCTATTTAGCAACCCCACAAGAAAATAAACAAAAACATATATATGTCAATTGTTTCAAAAAGGTTGTTTAAGTGTCCAAAATTATTACATCTTTTCAAGATATGATCTTACCTCTTGTAAGAAGTCAGCAACTCCTTTCCTCTCGGGGCACTTGAAGCCCATGCGTTCAAAGAACTCGAGCACATTTTCACGGGGACCTTGGTAAACAATTTGCCCATCTGAGAGAAGAATTAGATCATCAAACAGTTCATAAGTTTCTGGTGCTGGCTGGAGAAGAGAGATTACTGCAGTTCCATTGAGAATGTGAATGGACTGTCTCAAAGAGTTCACTATTTGGTAAGTCGTTGAGCTGTCCAAACCAGTAGATATTTCGTCCATGAAAAGTGCTCTTGCAGGCCCAACAAGCATCTCCCCTGTCGTGAGACGCTTCCTTTGCCCGCCAGAGATTCCTCTTAACATTTCATCTCCCACCATTGTATCTGCGCACACTTCTAGTCCCAAAATCTGCACATTTCGAAATCGAGGAACCGTCGTGAAACCACGATTCCGGCATGAAAATTTGTCAACTTTAGGCATTTGATTACATAGATATTACTAAATTAATTACAGAGAATCAGGATTCCAAATCTATAGGCACCTTGAGTACATAATCTGTAACCACATTTTTCTCCTGCCCTTCTAATGATGCTGCCTGCAAAAACCATTTATCGGTAAATTATAAAAAATAAAATAAAATTGCCATGACAGAAACTTTGCTGAGAAGATCAATTTTTTTTTTTTATCTCACCTTCATGATAAGATCAATATCAGGATCTGGCTTGATATTTGCAGCCTTTTCTCTTCTTGACAGTTCTTGCAACACCTCTGCAAACACAGAATCATTGGTTTATTGTTTAGCTTATGCAATTTTATTTTAGTGACTACAATAGGAAAAAGTTCACTGACCATAACGGGGGCCAACTCCTTGGCATCTTGCCGAGAAAGCCAGTGTCTCTCTCACTGTCATCTCTCCAATATGAAGATCATTCTGGCTTATATAAGCCGATGTCCTTTGCGGCACAAACTCTTCCATTCCATGTCCATTGTATGTGACCCTACCCGAAAACTGAATTTTGATTTGTGCCCATGTTAGCTAATAAGATGAAACAATAAAAAAGATAGAAACATTTGTAGACGAATGTAATATTAATTGCTTGCTTACTTTCAAATCTTTTCCAAGTTTTCCAGCCAAAGCTAATAGTAAGGTGGTCTTTCCAGAGCTTGGAGGGCCTAAAAGCAATGTCAATCTGCAAAAAATGAATCAATTTATTGAGACTTTGAAGAGTTTATAATTGATGGTTTCTGAAAGAACTAATGTCAATCTTCTCACCTTCGAGGTTTGATGATTCCACTGACATCATGAAGAATTGTTAGTGGTTTCTTTCTACTAGGAAGAACGTGAAGGTAATTCAAGAAGCCCTGTGCACAGAAACAGAACAAAGCTTTAGAAAAGTCACCGGTGAAAATTCATAGATAAATTTAAGCCTATGATACACACACCTCTAGCATGTTAGCACAGGAATTGAAGACAGTTGGTAAAGCTCTACTTCCTATATAAGCTTCTGCTTCAACATTTAAATGCTCGAACCGGACTTCAATTGTGGGAATATCAAGCCCCACCCTGAAATTAAATATCAAACATAACGAAACAACTGTCATTAAAATTGTGTAAACTCTAAAAGCACAAAGAAATGGAAAAAAAATAAAATTACAAGTTAAATAGTACCTTTCAATGCGGTCCTTGAGCTTCAACAAGAACTTCTCATTATCTTCTTCAGCAATTTTAAGAAGCCTCTCTATAAGATTCCGTCTTTCTACGAATCCAAGATTCTTAATATCAACCTCCCTTGCTTGGCCTTCATCTTCAGTAAGCATCCCTCTCTGCACACGCAGATAAGTAGGTAGTTTCTCGATAGCCGCCCATGTCAATGCTTCTTCATCATCATAAGTATCTTCTCTTGAAGACCTTGCAAAAACATCAAGCGTATTGTTTCTCCATATGCTTGAACTGCCTAAACGTGCACTGCTGATTCTAAATGAAGCTTGACCTGCATCCATTTGCATTGCTAGCTGCTGTTGTATTATTGTGTAGCTAGCAATGCTAAGCTATATAAACCCAGAAGGCCAAGAGAGAGGCTTTAACATTCATTTAAAGAACTTTCATGAGTTAAAAGAACGGTAACAGCTCAGTATCTGAGATATGTCTCTATCTTTCCTCTCGAGTGTTTATGAATGGACAGAGAGGTACAACAATGTCTGTGTCTTTCCTCTGTCCCTTCAGAATGTGAATATTAATAAGATTTAGAAAGTTTGAATTTCTTTTGAGGTGTTTAATTTGAGCAAACGGTTGTATATATGTAACTTTATAACCACACAAACTATAATGGGTCGACCTTCTTACTTCATGATGATGTTTGATTTTAGTGCTTATGTCATAAAACAAATGCAACGGCAGGTGATGAGGGTGCATCGAACTCATTATAGAAAAAGGAAAAAAGAAAACGTCAGCTGGGCTTTTTGCAGCTTAAAAATTTTTTTTTCCCATCTTCTCCACAATAAATATAAATTTCTAAGAGTAATGGTACAGCCACAAACTCTTGTACAAACTTATTTTGTACAACCTGACGTGGCATGATATCATTGGTTGAATGAAAATATAAATTAATAAAAACAAATCATGTGGCCCAAGTGATATTTAATTCAACCAATCTTATCATGCCACGTCAGTTTGTACAAAATAAGTTTGTACAAGAGTTTGTGGCTGTATCATTACTCAATTTCTAATTGCACCATGTACAGTCATTATTAGTCTATTTGTGAATGTGACGAGGCAGTTGAACCGTCAAAACTTAACTATTAAGGTGTTTAATAACATTTGTAATTAAACTTTGACAGCTTAATAAATTTTTTTTTTCAATTTTTATTTTATAGTTGTAACTTTTATTCCATAACAGCTGCAGTTTAAAATGTACAGCACCTCACTTCCAAACACACCCTACATCTCTTTGTGACGCGAGATTTTTCAAGATTTAGGAGAGGAAATTACTAAAGAAAATTGGATGAAATTAAAAGAGTTTATACGAATGTGTCCCTGGCATCCCGCTTGGTTTGTGATTTATGCAATTATTGATTTTTGGGATCAACTGTTTCTCAAGTATTATCCAATATCCAATAATAATTTTCATATTTTCACCATTTTTTTTCCTAAGAATAACACAATCTGGCTAACTCAGATTTGGCTTACAAAATCATGTATTTAATTAGGTACCATGTAAATAAAATTCTGAACTGTCCAAGACCTCTATTGTAATGTGACTAGCTGCCGACTTAATATTTTAACTTGAATAATTAATTAATCTATGAGTAAAGAAAAGAAAAGATTCTGCTAGGAAATAAATGAAAAAAAAAATTAATTAAATAAACAATATACAATAATTGATATGTCTCTACTCCCTAAAGGATTATTCATTGTTCCTTCCACCGCACTAAATGACTCATTCATTTATTCATATGATCCCGAGGAGCCTGCATGGCAGCTAGCTAGCTACGTCCAGGATCATATATATGTATATGTGAACTGCTAAATGTAATAATTAAAAAACTAATTTGAAATATTTGTAGATTATTAATTTGGATTTGCTCTGTCGAGGATCATATTTGTCAACGCAGCTCTACGTTATATTTTGATTTTCTAAAAATATTAGTCACCTCAAGGCACGTGCTAGTTCTTTGAAATACAAAGCTCTAGAGATCAAGTATCAAGCCTCTCAAGCCTCAATATTGGTATGTTTAATCATGTCTTGATTGTCGTAAATGATGATGATGATAATTAATCCCCGGCACGAAAAGCTTTCTATAATACTTAACTACTACCCGGAAGATACACAGAAGGTTTTGGTGTAAAAATCTATAATTTACGATAAATAATGTTTTGTAGGGTTAGAACAGAAATAATTTTCAGATTAATACACTGCATTTAATAACCATATCGAATTTAATCTAAATGGACGAAAGAGTGTTGATATGAGATCATCTTTCTCTCCTGATATAATTTTCATCTGAGTAAATTCTTTTAATATGATTGGTGATTAATAAATTAAAAAAAATAATTAAATTATAATCATTCACTAACAGTAAAATATAAATGGCACAAAATTTATAAAAAATTAAAAATACTCATATTAGAAAAAAATTCTGATCCGTTAACTTGACGGTAAAATAATTAACTGTGCAACAGTTTATGTGAAAATAAAATACAGTGCCATGATTGAAGTACAACCTGCCACACAATTAGGAACACATTAATTGTTGGGTTTCCAAAGTCAAAACTTGCCATACGAGGTATGCATGTATAGCATTAACCTATAAGCAAGTCGTACAAAATCCTGAAAGAGATCTTGCCTCTACATGCTTTGCATGAATGCATGTGCCTTTTACCGAACGTAATAATAATAATAATAAGGGTCCGCCGTTGAATGTAAGATACGGTTAGTCTGTGAAATTTTATCTAATTTCTTATATTCTATACTATTTATATTTTATTTATAAATATTATAAATTTTTTGAAATATAAAATTTTGTTTAACCTATTCTACTTTATTTATTTATTAAAACTATAGAATATGAATTTGCCCCCATAATTTTAAATTCTCAAAATAACCTCTATTTAATTAAAAAATATAATTATTGTTAAATGAATTATAATTATAATTATAATTTTATTATAATCATAAATATTTTTTAATAGATTATTGTTATTATTAATAACGATAATAAAAAATATTATAATTAATTAATCTATTAACAATAATTAATGATAATTAACATATTTATGATTATAATAAAATGGAATAAACACTGAGTCCATATTTATGTAGGAGACTCTTTTATATTTCTATACTTTTTAATTTCAAGAACTTTCAGGATTTTTTATTACTTTGATAAATAATAGTTTCGTAAGCATCTCATTATTAAACGGTCATTTTAAAGTGCTTTTTACTAAGTTGTTACACATTCGAGGATGTAAACACATTTTTCTTGTTTCTATTTTTTAAATGCAAAATTATTTTTATTGGATCAAGCTTAAAATTTTGACAGAAATCATCATTCATTGGTCTCTTTAAACCCGATAATGAGTATTTAAAGTCGAAGGTAACATTAGCAATACATTTACTATTAGTTAGATAATCATTAATTATTATTATTATTATTATTATTAATTTATAATGCTTTTTATTCTTTTTATTAATAATAACAATAATCTATTTAAAAATATATTTATGATTATAATAAAATTATAATTATAATTCATTTAAAAATAATTATATTTTTTAATTAAATGAAGGTTATTTTGAGAATTTAAAATTATGGAGGTGAATTCATACTCTATGGTTTCAATAAAAATAAAATTGAGCATAAGGGGTTAAACGAAATTTTACATTTCAAAAAATTTATTAATATTCATAAATAAAGTATAAATAATATAAAGTATAAAGGGCTAAATGAAATTTCACAGGCTGACCGTAACTTACATTCACCGTAACTTACGCGGACCTTAATAATAATAATAATAATAATAATAATAATAATAATAATAATATACAGTTATACACATCCTAATTTATTATTCCCAATCATTTTCTTATGAATTCTATTTTCCTTGAATCCATTGTATTGTATCGTTGATTAAATATATCTCTAAGCTCGAAATGATGGATTCGTATACTTGTCATTGTAAGGATACAGAGAAGAGAAAAGGTCATCACTACGTACGAATACGATATTGAAGTCTCCAAGACAAATGATCAGGAAATGATTTTGTTCACAGATTTTTATTAATTAATTATATTACCAAATTCAAAGTTTCAAAGCCCACATTAATGTTTCGGATCTGTGGATCAATCCTGATGTTCCATGTGTACGAAATCCCTATGGCCGCGGAGAAATCTTCTGTTTCCACAATTACTTCATTAATCTTTATTTTATTATATAGTCAAGTCTCGTATAATTAATTATTAGTATTCCTTGAATTAATTTTTCCTGTACATGCATCTTAGTGGGTGGCGCGAAGCCTGTAAATTAAATTGTCTGCACAACGTGTGATTGATTCACCTTATTTCTTGCTATTTTTCAGGCTAATATATTTGACGAGGGAGAGAAAAATATATTTGAATGCAGTTATACTTTCAATTAATTAGACTTTAGGCTTAGATATCAATTTTAAGTTGATCCTTGTTTTTTTTTTTTCAAAATAATTAAAATTTTTATAATTGTTTCTGTTATTACTAAAATTTGTAATTTTCTTTTAAAATAATAAAATATAATTTTTTTATTAGAAGTGATACATGAGGACAAGAAGAATATTTGTATTTAATATCTTAGTAACATTGTTTTTATAGTGATCGACGAAAATTAAATATTTGTTGAGAGTTTGTCGGTTGACTCTTTTATTTCTAGTTTTAAAAATTATAAATTATTGCTTATAACGTTTTGTACTTTTAGAACATTACATGTCAATGAAATATTAATTAAAGAGGAATCAATTAAGACAAAGTTGATTAAGAGTGGCATTTTTAGCTGAATTCTAAAATGTCACAAAATGGAATCTTTCTGAGAAAAAATTCTCCTGTTTTAGTAGTAACAACAACATATTGCCAGTTTTGTCTCATTGTACCGTGTCATGCTAATTGCTTCCAAATGCAAATTGCAAGATATTTTATACTTAATTAGGTTATCTTGTCTCTCATTTTTCTTCATTTTTTCTTTCCTTTACTGCTGGTTTATGTTCCTGTTTATGTCTTTTGCAACTAAAGAAAGGAAAAAAAAAAATAAAGAACCCATTTGCTGTTGAACAAAGAAAATTGCATATATATATATATATATATATATATATATATATATATGGAGATTCTTGAGATAGTTTAAGCATATTCAGGGGAAGCTAGAGGTTAAGATCAAATGATTCGATTTTGTACACAGCCATTATAATACCAACGAAGTTGCTTAACTAACTCTATATTCAGTGCATTTGATATATTAAATAAGCAATATGTTACTTTCAAGTATGGTTTTTGTTATACTCACATTTTTATCAAACTCAATCTGATGACATAAACTAATGGGTCTCATGTCCCAAAAATAAAATAATAGAAGTTATAGTTCTCGTTAGACTCGAATCCTATAAGAGAGAAGAGATAAGTGATATAAGAAATACATATAGGAGGATGATGTATAATATCCTCCAAACCTTTTTTTTACTCTCTTTTCTCTTTTTAATTATTATCTTTATTTTTTTAATCATGCCATTCTCTATCTCCAACTTAAGCATCGAAAGGTCCACACTCGTAAAATTCCTAGCGGCTCCAACCACTTAATGAATTATTATATTAAAGGATTCCAACGACTGAGCTCTTCACTCTCAATAATAGCAATTCTAAGGATATCAAACTCTCTTATAACTTGTCCTCTAAATAAAACAATTATTTCTCAACAATTATTGTTGGCCCAAATTTTTGTATCAACGGTTCAACTTCTTAATCAATGTGATTACAATTTAACAAGTCATGGCCGTCGGCATTAATTCGTTTACTGCTCAAATCAGCAATCATTAGGAGTGAAAGATTGCTGGTGGTGATCAGATATATATTTATATTGATTTGTACATGATTCTATAAAATAATCAAAGGAGCGTCTGTAGTCCAACGGTTAGGATAATTGCCTTCCAAGCAATAGACCCGGGTTCGACTCCCGGCAGACGCAATTTTTGCGTTTTAAATTTTTCATCATAGGTTAATCATGGTTTACACTTTTTCTCAGGTTCAGGTTAAGCCTTAAAAGTCTTCGCATCGCTGTGTGTACGCGGCCTGCAGATGAACGCACGTCATAGATCATGTGATTATAATATCTTTAATAGCCTCTGTTACGATTTAGCGGAGACACACAATCAACATTGGAACTCGGAACTGTCAACCCTGCGTGATTAATGACTTTATAGAGGACACGACAGGTGACAAGTCTCAAACTCTTCAAGTGTAATGTGGACAAATCTGATCAAACACGTTTGCTTAAAGGCTCTTATCTCATGTTCTGCGGCATAAGTGTTCTTTAGAACTGATTAAATACAATTTATGTTTAATTTTCATCTGGAAATAATATGACATTTCCTTAATACTTAAAAATTATTTTTTAGTGTGTACACATTCTTCTACTACATACGTATATCTAATTTTTTAAAATTTGTGTATTGAAAGGTACACATACAAGATCCTAAAAAATAAAAAATATATAAAATGCAAGTGTTATAAATACACATGCGTAGACGAAAGTATAAAAAATAGTTTATAATTGATCAATTTATAAAAAAAAAATTGATGGAATATATAAGAATACAATTAATGAGATATAAGACCGTCTCACTTAAGACTTTCTATTTAAATCGAATAATTTATTAAATAAAATCCCATCTATTTAGCTAAGGCGCTTTAACTACATGATAGTACGTACTCGAGCACTTATTTGCACTAAACCAGGGTCATACCATTTTTCCCTAAACAATACAATAACTATCTCTACTACTTTTTGTTTATCCCATCAATATAGTTGGATTAAAGCGTTGAATAAGATCATCGTCACATAGCTTACTCAGCTCATCTGCAGGGAGAGTAACCGTAACCATCCTGCTCAGCGGACCCTCACTTGGCGGTGACTGAAGGACCAGAATCTGTCCAATCCCAAACACTGGTTCTACATAGTAAGAAACTCTACTTGGCACAAAACCTTCTTCAAACAGGAGTCGCATATGGGTCCAAATCCTCTAAGTTAGCACAAATCAGATCATGACCGTTCATCAAAGGAGGAAATTCGTAATCATGGTGCTCCAGCCATTCGATCAAATCCATGATTCCTTCATTATTCATTTTTGTCACCGATTCTCCTATAGCCCTAGCAGCTTCCGATAATTCACTTTTGTCCAATAATGACTCTGCATGATGAACCTTATTATAAACCATGCAGTTTCCAAAAAACCCTTTGTCTAACCCTAACTGTTTTCTCATATCTAAACAAATAGACATGCTTATCAGCCCTTGTTTCATTCCTTTCACCTTGCTTACGCAAACCCACAAGAGCCCTGCCATTGCCTCGAAGGGAGATGGGCTCGAAGTGTCTAGCATGCAGGCTTGGACCATAGGGCCTGAAAATGCTAGGGTGGCTGTTACATAATTTGTAATGTTTTTGGTGAATGCAGGTGATCTGTCATCAATTGTGGATTTGTAATGGTTGATTAAGTCGCTGTAGGGATTGTGGTTTGGGTTCTTGTTGCCGAGTCTTGGAGGCGGCAACGGGTGGAAAAATGGCGGAGCCAACATGGTTCCGGCTAAGGTTGTGTCAGCCCAGGCCTTGATGAACATGGTAGCACTAGTGGGATCAGCAAGGAGATGGCTGCAGCTGAAGCCTATTGCTAGGCCACCTTCTTCAAATTCAGTCAGCTGCAAAAATCAATAATTAACACAAAGATTATTAATTGAGTAATGGAACGAAGGGCTAAGGCCTATGCTTCATTTTACTTTAGCACCATATGCCTTTCAAGGGTAAGGCTCATTCTTTTCTTTTATTTTAATAAAATTTCCTTGTTCCACTGGGATTCATTTTAAAGGAAAAAAAGAAAAAAGAAAAAATGAAAAAATAATAGAACTAAGGCACAAATATATGTAAATGTATATGTGTATGTGTGTGTGTATATATACATTTTACATATCTAACTAAGTGCTATATATATTCTTTTAATTAATAAAACTGCCATCCTACTGCCAAAATTTATTAAAATTAATTGTTAAAAAAAAAAGAAAGAAAGAAGGCTTACTTGAACATAAAATGTAGCCCAAAAGTAAGGCTTATGAAACATATCTTCCCACGTAACAAGCATAAGCTCCTTGTCTCTATTCACATTCTTTAACCATTCCTCTACACTCCCTTGAGCCCTGGCCTCCACCATTCTAACTCCAGCATCATTGCATTTGATCATCCAATGCCCGTCATCTTTCTTCTGCAACCGTCCGGTGACCATAGGAAAACAAGTAAGCACATGTGATAAACTCTCTCTCAGCTTCTTGGTTACCACTCCGGGTTCCCCATTTCGTGCGGAGGGGAAATAGTAAACGATCCGTATGTGATTCTTCTCCATGAGCCGATCAAAAACCGACAACGGATTGCACTTTCCGGCCTGCGCTGGTTTTGTGCTCACCACCGTTCGTTTGCAAATGTATGTGATCATTTCGGAGGTCATATATGGCCTAGGATATTACTTATTAGGTAGTAGAAGTATACTTTTTTAGAACTGATTTTTATTGGGTTTAGGATTTGTATTTAATTTGCTGATAATTTATAGAGGTTTCGAAGGACCATTTTAATTACATGGTTACCAGAAAAAACAACCCTCGAATATTTTGGGAAATGGCATTCTCGTGATCCGAAACCATATTGCTTTACCCGAGTGAAACTTATCTTTGTGAACTATTGTACATTAATTTTTGCTATTAATGTCTATATGTATGCTAAAATTTTCGTCTGTCAGTGACCCAAAAAATGATCAATCCCCAAAAGTAATAATATCTTAAAATTTCTTTACCCCTTTTTTTGGGCTACTTATCTATTGTGTTGTTTTCACTATTTTTTCAAGAAATAAATTTCACGGAGGTGTTAAAAGGTCCACTCATTGCAAAGTATAGCCATTATCGGACCCATGACTTACATAGAACCCAAAATGGACTTGGGCTGTGGAAAGGACAATTACGAAATTGCCACTTATGCTAATATTGACAGAATAAAATTCAGTAAAGCAATTGAAGAAAAAAAAAGAGAGATAACTAAAGCAAAATTAATAGTTATATATTTGCAAATACATAGTCTAAGATGAATATATTAGACACTAATGACAATAGACGAATATTAATAGTCAAGTATTTTGCATCTATCTATTGAGTGGCCAAAGCCCTGCCCTCAATTGCGAGAATACATGATTCGAGCTTTCACAAAATATTGTAGGAGAATTTTATTTTTTATTTAATTATAAAAATAATTGAGAGAATGTTGTAAATATAAAGTAGTTTGAGAAATTATTTGATTATAAATATTAATAATATTTTAATATAATATCAGTAATAATTTCATATAATATAAATTGTAATTTAAGTAAAAATTTGGAGTAATTTAAAAATATATATATTTACATCCATCAATAATATTCAAATTTTAAAAGCATATTCAATACGGCATCGTTTCAGTAGGGCCTTATTGTTCAGAAACCACCAAATAAGTCACGCGCGGCGGATAGCACGTGTGGCACCTCTCTTTCTCTCGCCCTCTCTCGAGCGCTCTTCGTATTATCAAATCAGATCAGAACTCATCACAGAAAAAAATCCAAAAAAAAAAAAAGAAAAAATTGAAAAAAATGTCGGGCTCCGTAATGTTGGGAGAATCAAGCTCATGGGCCCGCGCGCTCGTTAAGATATCACCATATACCTTCTCCGCCATCGGCATCGCTGTCGCCATCGGCGTCTCCGTCCTCGGCGCCGCCTGGTAAACCCCCGTCCTCTCCCTTTCTCCCAGACACATATTAAATTTATTCATATTGTCAATTTTTTATATGCGTTATTATTTATATGTGAACTACTATCGCTAGGGGGATCTACATAACGGGGAGTAGTTTAATCGGTGCCGCAATCAAGGCTCCTCGTATCACCTCCAAGAATCTCATCAGGTACTTTTAATTATTTATTTTCACTTTAACCCTAACGCTGTCTTAAATAATTTAATTATTTAGTCCAGTTATCGATCCTTTTTACTGCTATAAAATAAAAATAAAATCTAGGGTTTTGGTCCTGTTCAGGATCCATTGATGGTTTCTTCCATTCAATGCAATCTCGGGTTCCAATTTCGGAGAAACATTAACTTAAAAGTAGTCTATTGCGAAGTCTAGACTTGCTAATCTGTTATAGATTCTTTCATAGGCTTGTGATGTTAATTGATTGCTTGATCTGAAACATTTAGTGTTATCCTTGATTTTGATACCATATTAGTTACTCAAATGATCTAAAGTTTAAGCTGTTAGGCACTAATATTACAATGTGGGCGAAGGGGGTAACTAAAAACTGTTAGGGAAATTGGGTTAGAATTTAAATGTGTAACTTTGAAATAGAAATTGCTAGCTAAGAGGGGCTTGAAAGTTGGCATCTAGTGCTTAGGTGGTAGCAGCTTCATTTGTGAACGAATAAATTTGCAGCTTCTACCTGGTTTGAAGTTTTAAAATCTTCTGTTCTGGGGAGCATTTTGGATAAGTAACTGCAAGAATTTAGATAAATGGATTTTATCACTGATATATACATAGGTGGCTTGAGGCCTATTAGTGATTTCAGCTTAGGATTTTTCTGTACATTTTTGCAATCAACCGTTAACTTAGGACAGGTTACCAGAGTACGGAAATATTCTTCTCCTTTTAATTTATTCTATTGTGAGTGGAATTATTGGTTTTTGAACACCCCTATCATGTGTATATACATAAAATGTTCTGCCTTCCATGTTTTCAGATGTGAGAACAGTACAAATGCTGTATTTCTTAGTTGTGATTATAAAGGATTCTCTTAGTCATGCTCACAATGTTGAATTTTTAGAAGGCTTGTGTTAATCAAGTTTTGAGTTGCTGGCAGCTTTTAACCAATGTGATGTGACTGCAAAGTATCTCTAATTTTGGATTTGGATATTGTCTGTTTTACACTGATGGTATCTTGAATTTCAATTTGATATTATCAAAGATTCAAGCCGCAGTAGTTCTTACTGTTCATATGTTATGATATGAATATACCACACCAATTCGTTATGTATAGATGATGAGATTCCATTGATACAGAGCCAATTCCAATAGACTTATTGGAGGGTCCCATTGGCGTGCATCCAGTAGGAATTGAACCTACGAATTCGCCAATTATGAGTTGCGTGCTTGTACACTGATGAAGTGACGTGACTTTCTTTCTTTGTGTTTTTCAGTGTAATTTTTTGTGAAGCTGTTGCTATATATGGGGTCATTGTTGCAATTATTTTACAAACAAAGCTAGAAAGTGTTCCGGCATCACAGATATATGCACCAGAATCACTAAGAGCTGGATATGCCATCTTTGCCTCTGGGATCATCGTGGGCTTTGCTAACCTAGTTTGTGGGTTTGTCTTCATCTCATGCTCTGGCATCATTCAGTTCAGTTTTCTAATGAGTGCTGCTGTTTATGATATGTCTTACATGTTATGATTTTTGTTTCGGCTGCAGGTTGTGTGTAGGAATAATTGGAAGCAGCTGTGCATTGTCTGATGCCCAAAACTCGTCCTTGTTTGTGAAGATTTTGGTGATTGAGATCTTTGGTAGTGCTCTTGGGTTGTTTGGAGTGATTGTTGGAATAATTATGTCAGCTCAAGCATCATGGCCTGCAAAACCAGTGTAATTTGATCTTTTTTCTTTTGGGGAATTCAACTGTGGCAGCATGCACTTTATTCTGTGTACTTCAGCTGCGCTCTTTATCTTGTTGCTTTATAATTTTCACTAGCAGGGATGTATAAACTGGTGTGGACATGCTCTTTCTTTCAGCTTAGGCCTTGGATGTTTCACTTAGGAAAAAAAAAAAAAAGAAATCTTGGGAAGAGGAGCATTATTACCCACTGTTAGATGAGTGTATATTTATGCCATTAAAAGTAGACCTTGTTATTTTGAGTTCTTCTATCGTGTTTGTAAAATGTGTTTATTGAAGTTCATCGAATAATACTAGATTTTGAAGATGTGAACACTGGATAATTGGTTACCCATTCTTACCGTGAATTGTGTTGGTCCCATTAATATGCAGTTGCTTTGCACATTAAATCATTGTACTTTAACTGATGGTTCCATCACGTTAAAGTTCTTTCACTCTATTGCATGCAGCTAGCTAATGATGCTGGTAATGGTATCTTGTTTCTTGCAAAATGACTTGTAATTTTAATTAATTTGCTTGCATATAGAAACCTAATAATATTAGTCTATTTACATTGCATTGGTTTAGGAAGCTGGCATCTGTGAATTTTCCTGCCAGTTCCCGCGGCCGCGAAAACCCAAAAAGGTAAAAAATGCAAATCAATGCAGTGACAGTTATGTGTTAATAGATTCCTTTAATTAGATAAATATTACTTGTGAAATTAATTTTCTGGCGTTCATTTGAGACTAAAATTTATCAGGCGACATACGCTGGCTTGTTAGCGTTATGGATTCACGTTGTCAAATTAGCTTAATAAAACATAATAAACTTCTATAATCTTGGGTCTCTCAGTGTTACGGCATACCCGAGTATGGTTATTAATAAGCTATGGTAGATTTTCATTTAGTCTCTAGGGTTATGGATTAATTTTAGTTGGTTCTCGCATTTTTAAAATGAGCTGCAATATATATATATCGGTTATTTTGTCATTGTAAATGTAACTTTTTGCAGGTAAAAAAAGCTACTTTTTAATTAATTTGAGGAGTGAATATTTGTGATTACGCAATGAATCCATTTAGGGATAAAATAATAAAAGAACTATTAAACTAATGTTTAACGTCTTTTTCTTAATTAACAAGTTATGGTAAATTTTCCTTTCGTTTATACTTTATAGGGATAAAATAGTAAAAAATTATTAAACTGAATCAGATTAGGGATAAATTAATTTCAGGACAGGAATAACGTGACACAATCGCAATAAATCAGTTTAGGGATAAAATAGCAAAAGAACTATTAAACTGATGCGTTAACATCTTTTTTTCTTAATTAACGGCAGTGGGGTTACTGGAGCAATTTTTGAAATATGAGGGGTAATAGTTTTAACAAGAGGAAGAGGAGCGGGGTTAGGGTGTGGTGGGGTTTCCCCACATTTGGAGGTGGTAAAAATACCGTTCAGTTTGGATCCGCACAATGTGGGCAGGTAATATCCGTTTTTGTGTACCATTTGATAAACTCAGAATCCAACACGGAACCTGAATTTTATTAAAAAATAATATATAATTTATTTTATTTTAAATATTTATATTTGTTTAACTCATCTACTACATAATATGTAAAGTTTTAAATATTTAAAATTTATATTTTTATGTCTAATTTCATTGAAATAAATTTAAAAATTATAAAATTACAAAAAAATTAAAAAAAAATTATGCATATATAATATTAAAAAAGTATAAAATCTGAGTACCCAAATTAAAACTCCCGCTTGAGTGTCTGAAAATTACATTTAGGGTAGGTTGGGCATTGCGATACCTGAACTCAGGTTTTGCGAACCAAATTACCCACATTCGTTGTAAATGGAGATATCCTTCACAGTGGTGTCTGGTGCTCATTTTTCCTTCTTAATTGTCACTGAACATTTGCAAGTGATTTGATCGATTGTGATGGTATGTTTGAAAACTAGTCTTACATGTCCCCAGCCCAAAGGCAGAAAAAGAAAATGTAAGGCTCTTCATTGAAATTATTTTATTTTTATGCTATGGCCCCTGTAAGTTTGTTGTTTCTTTATTATCAAATCAAAATCCTTGTCCCATTATAGTCTCGTGTTTAGACATAATTTTATTATAGTATATACCAAGTTTTAGGCATAATTTTATGGTCACCTTTATAGCAATGATTTACTTTGATTGGAACTTATTATGTTTTTTTTTTGGAGTAACATTTAGTTGCCTTATATTGGTGGTAATAAGATTTTGTACAATTTTTATTTTTTCATGTTAAAGATAATAGTTCGATTATACTTGTTTCACGCAAAGAAGTACTCACTAAGTCACAACAACATTGAAAATAATTAGTTTCTTCTTGTAAAATGACAATACTAATTAGAATTTTTATGGTATCACAAAAGTTACATAGTCGAATCTTTTTTTTTTTGACCACGAAATATTCTGGAGAGGGCGCCAACTGTGGGAGGTACTTTTAAACTCGTACCACAACACTGAAAACATATTTTATAAGATTAAATACACGTATCACGTGGGTTTGGTTTCAAATTAAGTAATTGTTACTTTATATAATTGAGGGAACCTATAGGAAAATAAGAAGATTTTAAAAATTATTATCCCATAAATCTATGCAATCATTAATTTAGTACGGTAGCCCCAAATTGACAATGACAAAAACTATTATTTACTCAAATTTATTAATTTATTGAGAGTTTACTATATAATAATAATAATAAAGTAACAAATTATTGTTAGGTGCATTAGTCTAAGTTCAGTATTATTAATTTATGTAGTTGGCATCTTATATGAGGACATATTACCAAAGATAAAATAAACAGAAATTAATGAATCAGACAGATATCATTCCTCATATTAAGGATAAATATATTGAAATCCGTAAGGAAATCATTTACCAAATCAATACTCATATTTATAACATTTGTAGGACAATAAGGATATATAAAACACATTCGAACGAGGTCAAGTTTTATTTAAAGGGTAATTGGGATAAACGGCATGTAATTCATTGCAATTGAACCTATTAATTGCAGAAAATTATATTTCTTTAAATTTATATATATATATATATAAAAGTTTAGTATTATGAGAATAATATTTACATAGTTCACAATTAAATGTAAATAAATTTGATGATACTATTATATTTACGATCTATTCCAATTCTCTAAAATACCAAACAAAAAACAGTACTAAATACGATTCAAGCCAATTTTATTTAACTAATTGTATCTGCTAAAAATCTATTCCATTCCGGCACACAAGGTGTATTAAGTATCTAACGACATATGGTATTTAGAAAGATGAGTGGTTAGAATTGACCTGTACATTTCAATTACACTTTTGTAACTTTCTAAAGTTCAATTTTAATTACAATTCTCCCAGCTTTGTAAAATTCAATACACGACGAAACCGTTAAAAAACCATTATAAGTCCATCAAGAATGATGAACACCATCATCAATTCAATTGCAATTTGAGGAGAAAATATCTCTGGAAGCATCCTACGATAAGTAAGGTTTGAAGAAGAAGGCTTCTGAAGGAAGGTGAAGGCTGGGAGCCTGGGACACTCCCAAATTTGTAGCAATTGTAGAAATAAAAACGCATCATTTAGTTGGCTTTAAATTACCAAAATAAATGTTAATCACACATGTGTTATAATAAAAAACACTTAATTGGATCTTAAAAATTGAGCCCAATGATTTGAATCTAGAGTTTTCCAAACTTATGTATTAGCAAATATTCCATCTCGCCATCTTGAAAAATCGAACTTAAGAATTTATTTTTAATAGAAAGGTTTCATCATGAACGTCGTGAGATTAAGGGCATTTTCTTTTTAATTTTTTTGTTTGGAAACTTACCTAAGGTGCAAAGTCCATATGGTCTCCTTGAAAAATTAATTTCAATTAAGAAAGATAATATTTTTTATCATGCTACATTTTTTTTTACGGTATTAATAATAAGATTATTCTAAACACTTAGATTTAATTATTTTATTATCTAAATTTAATAAGATATAGGTAATCTTTAGAATTAAGTTGATGAATTCAAATTTTAATAGAGAGACTTATAAATTTAACACCAAAGAAAAAAATTGTGACCCATTATAACCTTTTTTTTTTCATTCTTCTAATTAGTAAATAATCATTTATAAAACAAGAAATTATTAAGGTACATTATCACGTGTCATATATCAATCCACTGTTACTATTGATAACATCATACAAATGAAGGATTGAGATTATCTCCTGATATGATTAGTATGATTATGTTCTGAGTAAATAACTCAATTGTTGATTAGTATTTAATAAATAAAAAATAAAAAAATTAAATTTTATCTATACACTACCATTAAAAGACACAAAAAATTTTAAAAAGTTCAGAAAAAATCAAATTAGGAGAGAATATTTTTCCAAAAGTAAACACGTTGTTTGCATTTTAATTTTCGACTGCTGAGTGCTGAAAAAAAAACCTATAATATATTGCTACTTAGTTTGATTTTTGAATACTGAGACTACTAAGTAATTCTAGAAAAATGGGTTAGATTAGCACCCCATGAGATTTTTAAATCTTTTAAGTTTTCCATGGTTCATGGGTGTTAAACAGTAGCAATAGAATGATGAAATCCCTATTCCCTAACTAGGAATAATTGATATTTTGATTTTTGAAGTCACATCTCATGTCAAAGCAAAGCAACTGGTAACTTTTTCTACAGTCAAAAGTGGTCGGTAGAATGGCCTTAATTAGAAAAAGTTAACTTTTTATGAACTTAATCATGTTAGGTAGATAAAAAAATTTTATTAATTAAAATAGGTATTAATTAATTGATAAATTAATAATTTCATTAATTTATCAAGTGCATTTACAATTAACTCAACCTACATTTTATCAACTAAAAAATTCATTACATTTTACCAATATAATCAATTAAGTATAGATTAACCCACTAAATATATATTAAATTAAGTTAACTAAAAATTATTTCAAATTAAAAAATTTAACCCCAAAACTGTTAGATGTGATAAGAAAAATTAGAGATGAGATCAAGCTATACAATAAAAACCTAGATAACTTAATAGACTTCAGAACCTAAAACATTTATTAATTTAGCCAATCTTAATTAATCAATAAATTAATAAATTATTAATTTATAAAGATATTATTTATTTTGAAAAAATAATCACAATTATAGTACTGATTTTATCTTAATTTTGTGTTTATTTTTTTTAATAGTAGTAAGCTGTCTTAAATCGATAGTAACAATATTGTCGTAGAGTTTTCATTTTTCCATGTTAAAAATTATAGTTCTACTATAGAACCGATCTTGTTCAAAGATTCAAGTGATACTAACATTAAATAATTTCTTATTGCTAAATGACAACACCACCTAAAATTTCTTTTCACGATACAAAAAGTTAGATATGAGGTCTTAAGTTAAAATCAAATTTAAGAAGAAACAAGCAATACTAAGAATATATTTTATCAGAGCAACATGGATGTTTTGCATGAATTTAGTTTCAAATTAGGTAATTATTAATTTATATAATATGTGAGTCCTATGGAAAAATATGAATTTTTTTAAAAATTATTGTCATATAAATTTATCGAATTATTAATTTACTCTCATAATTTTTAGAATTACCCTTTATTAAAGAATAAAAATAAATATTGTCTTTTACTTTTACTATTTATAAAAACAAGAAACAATATTCTAGCATTAAAAATCTTTTACATTTTTTAGCATGTATTTGTACTTATCTCCTCTGCAACCCTCAAGGGAGGTATATGTAACTATATGAATACATTCTATTTAGGTGTTAATACACCAAATTTCAGGGGTGATCCCTAAAAGTTACCCTATATCCAATTGACTATTAACAATAAAATTCCTATTATTTATTGTAAAATCAGAAAAACCAAAAGTTTTAAAATATTTGCACATTAAAATTCATATCGTTTTACATTTTTAAACCTATACGCATTGACCTAGTTTGACCCTGGTAAATTAAAGAGTATCAGTACAATCTTACATAAAATTCTACAAACAAGTAAAAAATCAACATTTTTTTTTATAAAATATACATTTAATATAGAATGAAAATTGAATATGTATTAAAAATATGGATTAGTACTTCATAAAATTATAAAATAAAAAAGAATAAAATTAAAAAATGGATGTATAAAAGTATCAAGTTGTAAAACTTTATTATTTTATCTTTAGAAAACTTTACTTACACTACTAGAAAAATGCCTTTTACTGACACTCGTCTTCTGACACTTTTCTAAAAAGTATCAGTAGTTGCATATATTTGGGTCATTTTCCGTGTTTAACAGACAAGTGTCACAAGTTACTAATTCTATGGTGTTTGTAGAATAAACATCAGAGATTATCGACACTATGGTATTAGAAACAACAAAAAAAATATTTTATTTTTGTTTTAGTTGCTACTCGAACCTAAGACCTCAAAAATGAAGTGCTTTATGTTCAAACAACAAACCACCAAGCCAAATTCGTATTTTAGTTTATGTTGAAAATGTTCAAATTATCATAATAAAATAACAACAATATAAAGCAAAAGCAAAAACCCTAAAATCAACATAAACATAAAATTCCCTAACTTCTAATTCTATGGCCAGCCGCCCATCTCTCTGGCAAGATCCTTCTTCTTCTTCGCACCTCTAAAAATTCTCCCCGTCGAGCCCTAAAATTCAAGGGTCCATGCCATGGGAAATCCTAACAACATTGCTCAAATTCTAAGACCCATACCATACGAAACCCTAACGAGCTACATCAGGTGGCGAAACATCCACCATGCCACTATGCCACAAGCTCAGAAGATCCTCTTTAGATCTCCACATTTTGCTCACCCTGCTCAAGTGCGCACTGCCCCTCTCGCTTCGATTTCTCAGGATTTCTTGTTAGCTGAACTTTTGTTTTCTTCTGCTAATTCGATCTTCGACTGCCGTAAATTCACCAAATAAAAGGGATTATGGTTAGATCGGTTCGCTTGGACTCAGATTTTTTGGATCTTAGACTCGTGGGGCTGTACAACTGCGAGCTTTTTCACTTTGAAGCATGTTGGTTTCCAGAACTCCGAAAGTTGACTCTCTGGAACTTCGAGGCTTTGAAATTACTTTTTTCTTTATTTATAATTATTTTTTTCTTTCTATATGGAAAACCCTAATTTTGATTTCCTTTAGGGTTGAAGTTTTTGGTTGGAGCTGGGCTTTGTGAAAGCAAAGAAAAAGCAGCAAAGGGAGAAGAGGTTCTACTTCGAATTAGACAGGCAAGAGTTTTTTTTTTTAAAATTAAGTATTGGTGATTTTGAAACCTGGGATGACCTTGCTGTAATATTTTTTTCATCAGTTGATTCATCTTCATTTTGTAATTAGATTATGAATTGAGTTTGTTTGAATTGTATTGGTGATCTTAGAGATTTTATTTTATTAGAGAATTTAGTGATGAACCAGAAAATTAAAAGAATTGATTCAAGGTGATGATGATAATTGGTTTTCTTTATTTTAGTTTAAGAGTCGGCTGATCCCCTTTTTTGGTTATTGTTACTTTTCCAGGGTATCAAAAAGTGTATTAATGTTATTTAGTCGCTTAGGGACTTCAGTGTGTTTCCTTGCATTTTATCTTGTAATTATGCTGGTATCTTTTTTTTTTTTTCCCTTGATGGTAAGTTGGTTAACTGGGAGTTAAGAAATAAGAAGTATACTTATGTTTTTTTTCTTTCTAATATTATTTTTTTAGAAGCTTATTTTTTTAGAAGCTCTATTTATTCTCTTTCACTTTGGAAAAATCAATCAATGATCTTTAGAACTAACATAGATGGGTTTTCATGGGCTCTTTCCATGGGAAGCGCAAGTTTGTTTTCTGGTTGCAAGATCTGTCAATGGAATATTTGTAGAGATGCATGTGGTACAGTTAAAATGTTACATGCCCTCACTTCCTAATAGGTTTATCATTATGTTGGTGGTGCTTTTAAGGATTTAGGTATAGCTACTTGAATTTTGATTTTGGAGGTTGTTCTGTACTTCTACATCCAACATTTCCAATCTCTTAATTTGCAAAAGGATATTGCCTTATAAATGTGTTTCTTTATGGTTCAAGATTGAGTATCTCTTCATAGTTGTTGTGTTTCTAAGATTGAGGTTGTTTAGAATTTGGTTGCAAATATTCTTAGAATTTTATTTATTTTGTTCTTTTCCTTTGATATTTTCTTGAAAAAATTGTTGCCAACTAAGCTTTTTAATATTTTGGTTTAGTTAATTATTGAAATTCATATTCCTGTCCTAAGAACCAGTTTCAATGACTTTGTTTGAATGTTCAAATATTTGTATAGGGTGGTATGCGAGTTTAAATTTTTGAGCATGACACATCACCACCAGGTGTTCGTATGCTCTAAACCTTCTGTATATATTTCTCAACTTTTGATGAGCTTACAAAGCATGGACTCTGTATTCTGATTGCTGTATGTTTCTACTCTTTCTTCCTTTGTTTTAAAGCATGGACTCTGTATTATGATTGATGCATGTTTCTACTCTTTCTTCCATGTGCAACAGAAGGATTATAAGCCAATATTCATAAAAATAACCATTCCATAGTCAGATTATAAGTTATAACGTTTAAGTAAATAGATTTCACAATAATTTGTATGCAACCGTAACTGCAATTGTGGGAAATAAATTAGGATAAATATCATCTCAACCATAACTGCCATTGGATTAATTATAGTCATATTATAAGTTATAAAGTTCAATTTAATGGTAATTACGTCATTTTTTTATTTTTGTTAAATCAAGTTTTTTTTTTATGTTTGAGTTTTGTGTTGTGAATTTGATAAAAGTTTATTTCTGTTAACCATTGTTTCTCTCTCATGGTTGGAAATTAATAGGCAATTTTTTTTTCTTTTCCATGTATTCATTTGCAGATTTGATCAATGTGTTTGAAGTTTCTTTTTCCTCAACTTCACTTGTATTCTAACCCATCCACTATTGAATGGAGAATGGAGAAGCTACTACTGTGTTAACGTAATTGCACTACTTATGTTCAAAGAGTGGAGGCAATCATCCTTTTCATTTTAGCTTCTAGAAATGTTAAATTTAGCCACAACTAGTAGGCATCTGATTGGATGTGACAGAAATTTTTATTTATTTAATTTAGATTATTCAGTTATGAGAGTGAGATTTCTCATCTCTTGTTTGTTGGAGTGTTGGAATTTGTAATGTGTGCTAATAATATTTAAATATGAAATGAAAGATTTTATAATATAAATTAAGTTTTTTTTTTTTTACTTTGTGGTGTCTTTTAATTTCACCAATAAATCAATACGCAATGAGCTAATTCAAATTTTTATTTTTTAAAATAAATTAAATAGTGATACTATAGTAACAGTAATTATAGACACTAATGTGATATCAATAATTACTAATACTATGGTGTTATGATTTTAGTGATACTATAGTAATAGTAATTACTGACACCACTTACAAGTGTCACGAATTTTCTGACTCCCAGATTATAGACACTATTAATAAGTGTCATTAAAAGTAATTACTAACACCATTTTAATGTCAGTAAAGACTATTTTTCTAGTAGTGTTATATATTTCCGTTTCCAATATCAATTGTCACGTTAATTTATTTATACACGCAATATATTAGTTTACGTATAAAATACTAATATTGCCCTTTAAATTTAAGGAAACCATTTCAAATTTATAAATGTAACCAGACAAAACCATATAGAAAAATTAGACAAAAAAAGAATAAATATAAAGGATTTTTTTTAATCAAATGGTTCAAAAGGTTTGGAAATTTATTTTTCTTGAGAATTATCATGTTTTTTGCTTTTAAAAGTTTGGGCTAGTAAATCTTTGTTTTCAGCCACTAACGACAAGAGGGCAGTGATTTAAAATCACACACATATATAATTCATTTATGATTGATGGGTGAAGCAGACACGCAGTTAAAATGAAATTGGAAGAAAATAAAGAATAAACACAAAGAGGACACTGGGAAATTACGTGGTTCGGCTTTTAGCCTACATTCATGGGCGAAGACAAAAGGATAATTTTTCACTATATAGGGAAAATTACAAGTAATTTGAGATAAATTATTCACTACCCAAAACCTAATTTATTACACCCACACTCTCATATATAAATATTGAAAACAAATACTTTTTCTTTTATAAACTCTCGGGCACCCATTATATAGCCAATTGTTGGCTAATAAATTCCACAAATTAGGTTTAGCACCCTAACTCAACCACATCCATTTCATTTTTTCCATGGTCGTCAATCACCAAAAAAAAATCTCAATACGGCACCCATTTTTTTTCTTTTCTTTCCTTTTTTCCTTCTTCCTCTTTTGTCTTCTTTCTTTTTTTATTTGCCCTTTTTTGTGGGGCATTGACAACAATAATATAAAAGTATTTTCATATGATTGCCGGTCATCCTGATTTATGAATTCAGAATGGGAAGTTTTCCCCTGTATATAAATATATCTATGCGCGAGCGTCTCTATAGGTCTTTGTGTCACACATACTGGTGTTTGAGAGGAAGAGAGAGACATGAGGGAGAGGATGCGGAAGCCAAAAGCTATAATAGTTGGGGGAAGCATAGCAGGGGTATCATGCGCAAAAGCGCTTATTTTAGCAGGTTGGGATGTGGTGGTGATCGAGAAGACACGTGGACCGCCAACCGGAAACCCAACCGGCGCTGGAATCGCACTTAATCCATTGTCCCAGAAAATAGTTAAGTCATGGCTCCATCAACCTGATCTTCTTCACAACATCACCTTACCTCTCACCATTGATCAGGTATTGTATCATGTATATATATACACAGAACTACTTTAATTTGAGCTCTTGCGTTGACTTTTTTTTAATTTTCTTTTTGTGCAGAATCGGGCAGTAGATAGGGAAAAGAACATCTGTCGGGTACTAGCTAGAGATGAAAATTTCAACAATTTAGTGGCACATTGGACTGATCTTTATGGTCTAATATACAATACTCTGCCTGTCGAAATAGTTTTTTGGGGTCACTTGTACCTCACTTTCGGCATTTCTCACGACAAATCAACCGTCAATGTCAAAGCTAAGAATCTTAGAACTGATGAGATCATCGGCGTAGTTGGAGATTTGCTGGTTGCGGCCGACGGGAGCCGCTCATCAGTTCGCCAGACTTTTTTACCAGACTCTAAACTCAGGTTTCTGAACAAATTATACTATATTTTCATATTTTCGGTTGTCTTATAATTTACGGTTTATTTTTCATTTCTGTTTTTCAGGTATACAGGTTACTGTGCTTGGAGGGGTGTTTTTGATTTTTCGGAAAATGAGAATTCAGAAACCATACAAGGCATCCGGAAGGCATATCCTGAGCTTGGGAATGGCGTGCACGCGGACTTGGGCCCTGGAACTCACACCGTCCTTTGTGAGCTTATGTACAAGAGGCTCAATTGGATTTGGTATATCACTCAACCTGAGCCTGAACTCAAGGTGATTGCCTAACTTGCTTCATTTTACCATTTATATGCATACGTGTTAGCAGAGCTAGCTTCAATTAATTAATTAAGTAATTTCAGGGAGGTTCAGCTACAATGAAAGTGAGCAGTGACATGATCAAGAAGATGCACCAAGAAGTAGAGAAGATTTGCGTTCCTGAGCTTGCAAGAGTCATAAAAGAAACAAAGGAGCCTTTCCTGAACCTTATTTATGATTGCGACCCTTTGACACAAGTATACTGCGACAACGTGGTCTTTATTGGAGATGCGGCTCATCCCATAACCCCTCACTGTGCAAGAAGCACAAACATGGCCATAGCTGATGCAGCAGTGTTAGGTAAATGCCTTGAGAAGTTGGGGGAAGAAAATTTACATTCAGCTCTGGAAGAATATCAATCTGTTAGGCTACCTGTCACGACCAAGCAAGTCTTGCATTCGCGGCGACTGGGTCAAATAAAACTTGGCTTACCTCTGCCTGATCGTGAGCCTTTTGATCCAAACACAGCAAGTCCTGAGGATTGTGAAATCCTCAAGCAGAGAAGTTTACCCTTCTTCGACGACGTTCCCGCCACACTCGAATAATCAGTACTACAGTAATTCCACTTGCACTTAGTTTCTTTTTGGAATAATCTATCTGCTTCTATTCGTCCTTGCAGATTACTTTTGTTGATGATCATTTCCATCTTGGTTCTGATTGGTCAATAATTTTGTTATACTTCGTTCACATGAATAAATTAAAAATTGTCAAGTGAACATGTGTGCATTTTGTTAAAATTTAGAAGGGCAAATCTAAAAGTCAAATAATAGGTATGAATGGATCATTTCGTTCCATTTTCTTTTAGAGTACTTCTGTCTTTAACTTCTCATCATGAATTTAGGGTTGTCCAAACTCATATACTTAGTGGTTTCAATACAATAAATATTCAAATTTGACAAGTGACTATCTCTTTGTAATACTCTTATGTTGGATGTTACCATCACTCATGGTCTCCACTCGGGAAAAATTCTAGAATACACTGTAAGTCACATAACAAACAAATAATATTATAATTTGTGTGTATTTATTTTGAAAAATATCCACGTAGGTGATGGTTACACTAAATTTAATTACACACGTTGTATATGTATTAGTTGATTGTATTATCTCATTTGTATTCTATAATTCCTCGTTCACTTGTGCATAAACAGTTCAACAAAGAATCTAGTGCAAAAGAAAATTGAAGACATCCAATGCAACAGAATCACTGCGGAATCTGGCGGCTGGACGAATCCTTAATTTCCAAAGCAATTAAAAGTAAAGAAATGGTTGCTCGCTAATTGATTCATAATTGAAGTTGTGAGTTTGCAAGAGATTATTCTTTCATGAATAAAAAGATTCAGATACATAAATAAATCCGTGAAAACGGGGCTGTCAGAGTAATTGTGGAATTGGAAGTTAGTGCAAAGTAATATATTTAGAACAACAATAATCAGAATTTTAAATGACTTCCTAATATTAAGGGGATTTCTAAACCATTTGAATAACCAATTAATCAAGAGTATTTCTAGTCCATATAAAATTCATTTTCGAACTCTTTTATATTAACTCTTATAAATTCTTTTACGGAAACCACAAGTCTTATTATTACAATTCTACAGAGGTGGTGAATTGATGGTTGTCGAAGCCAATAAAAATAAATTCCTACTCTAAATAAATTGTGTATAGTGATTGAGCAGGGTCGTGTCCACAAAGATCGGTAATTATTTAAATCATTTTGAAACGTAAAACGTAAAATGGGGGAATTGTTGACAATAAAAGGTCCGAATCGGTAATTATTTAAATCAATTCAGAGGTCGGACTCCGAATCTCAACTGCACCATGAGGAAAAACATTAGTAACAATAAAAGGTCCAACCCAGTAAGAACGTAATTTACCTGGAAAAAGTTTAAGCTTAAAATGAAAAAGAAGAACTTTTTGACCAATAGAGAACTCTTTTCTCAAAATCATTCTATCATGAAATGTCTTCGTTTTTTCTTTATAAAAAACTTCCTGCACTATAGAGTTAATAACATCCACAGAAAATACCGAATGTTCCTCACTAGGATATTTCATGGCATCATTCATATTGAATTTTATAACCTCTCCATCAAACTCCATAGTGAGAGTCCCTTTATGTACATCCATTTTAGTCATATCAGTCTTAAGAAAATGTTTTCCTAGCAAAATTGTGATATAATTAGAGGAGTTATCATCTTTCATATCAAGTATATAAAAATCAGCAGGAAAAACCAACTCATTAACTTGTACTAAGACATCTTTTAATACCCCATCAAGATATGCATTAGACCTATCAGCTAGTTGAATTATCACGCCAGTTTCTTTTAATGGACCAACATTCAAAGATGAATAAATGGAACGAGGCATGACATTAATAGAAGCTCCTAGATCTAACATAGCCTTTTCAACTCTAACACTACCAATTTTACAAGGGATAATAAACATACCTGGATCATTGCACTTAGGAGGTAGTTTCTTTTGGAGAACTGCTGAAACATTCTCCCCCATGTGAACTTTTTCATCTCCTCTTAATTTTCTCTTGGAGGTGCACAGTTCCTTAAGGACTTTAACATATTGAGGTATTTGTTTTATAGCATTTAATAAAAGAATATTTACCTCAACCTTGCGAAATGTCTCAAGGATGTCTTTCTCTTGTTCCTCCTTTTTGGATTTTGCAAACCGGCTTGGAAAAAGAGGAGGTATCACAATAGGTAAGGGTTTTGCTATGGTGGGTTCCGTATCATGAGATTGAGGCATCAATTCATTCTTCTCAAGCTCATCTTCTACATGTTTTGTCACTTTCTTACTAAACTCTTGCAACTCCGTCCCACTTCTAAGGATGACAGCACTAACGTTTTGCTTTGGATTCACCTCAAATTGTGAAGGCAATCTCCCTAATACTTGAGACTCCAGACGGCTCACTGTAGTCGCCAATTGACTCATTTGATTCTCCAAATTCTGAATGCTTGCTGCAGTTGCCTGCTGAAATTGTTGAGTGTTAGTCGCAAGTGATTTAACAATTTTTTCAAGAGATATACCTAACTTGGAGGTTGACTGTGGAGGTGCTGGTTGTCTTGGTGGATATTGTTGTGGGAATCCTGATGACCTAACTCCATAGCTGAAGTTGGGATGATCCTTCCATCCCGGATTGTATGTTTGTGCATAAGGATCATACCTCCTCTGAGGCATGCCTGGAAATCCTCCAACTGCATTGGCTTGTTCAACGGGTTCTTCTTGAAGTGTAGGACACATATCAGTTGAATGACCCATATTGTAACAAATGCCACAAGTCTTTACCTGTTGCATATTACCTACAACAAACTTTTCCACAAGAAAAGTAAGTTTATTTAAACGTTGCTCAACAGAAGAAATATTTACCTCATTCACATTTCTTGAAGTGAGATCTTGCCTGCTGCCAAATTGTTGTGCATTGGCAGCCATATTTGATATCAACTCCCTTGCTTGAGTAGGGGTCTTGTTCACCAACACACCTCCACTAGCAGCATCTATCATACTTCCATCCATTAATGATAGTCCTTCGTAAAAATATTGAATAAGAAGTTGATCAGACATCTGATGCTGAGGACAGCTGGCATACAATTGTTTGAATCGCTCCCAATACTCATACAAAGTCTCTCCAGGAAGTTGTCTGATCCCACAAATATCTTTTCTGATGTTGACAGCTCTTGAAGTAGGAAAGTACTTTTCAAGGAACTGCTTCTTCAATCCATTCCACATTGTAATCGATCCAGGATGCAAGTAGTACAACTAGTCTTTAGCTAATCCATCTAAAGAGAACGGAAAAGCACGCAGCTTAATCTGCTCATCAGTCACACCTTGTGGTCTCATAGTTGAACACACAACATGAAACTCCTTGAGATGTTTATAGGATATTCACCTGTAAAACTATGAAACTTGGGTAATAAATGAATAAGACCAGACTTTAATTCAAAATTTACCTCCAAATCTACATATTGGATGCAGAGTGGTTGCTGATTCAAGTCTGGTTCAGCTAACTCTCTAAGAGTTCTTTCTATAGGTGCAACTCTATCCATAATTTGTTCTTCTGAATCGCTAGATGATTCAACTAAATCAGGCACCATATCTGTTTCAGAAAGCAAAGACGACGAGGATCGTTGCTTAGCTCGCTTCGTCTGCTGTCTCAGTTGGCGAGCTGTCTTCTCAATTTCAGGATCAAACGAAAGTGTACATGTATGAGAAGAACGAACCATACACCAAGTAAAACGTAACAAGGATTAAATAAACGACACCAATCCACGGCAACGACGCCAAAATTTGATGGTTGTCGAAGCCAACAAAAATAAATTACTACTCTAAATAAATTGTGTATAATGATTGAGCAGGGTCGTGTCCACATAGATCGATAATTATTTAAATCCTTTTGAAACGTAAAACGTAAAATGGGGGAATTGTTGACAATAATAAAAATCAAATTAAAATAACAAGAATGCAAATTAAAGTTGTAATTCAAATTGGAGAAAGCTCTGGTTGAAGAATTAACTCAGCTTGATTCGACTACTGATCATTGATTCAAATATAGATTATTATAACTTTTGAATAGACCGGTTATAGCTATTGAGACCCTCTAATAGCCAATCTCTCCTTAACTAGTCGATAACCAAGGTACGACCGTTGGATATTTCCCTAATCAATAGACAACCCTAGATACGATTATAGGATTTAATCAATTGATAGCCTGAAAAACCAGAGAGACCCAAATCCTAATCAACACATATGATGATTCATTTAAATTAGATTGTTTATTCTCATAACACAACTCACTGCTATGTTATTTGTCACAAACATTAAAATCTTCATACGATGAATTCTTTAATTGACAATATATTAAGTTGATAATTAAATAGTGGCCAATTACCTAATTAACAAGCATAATCATGAAACTAATTCAGAGAATAAATAAATACCCAAAAAGTAATAAAACAATTAAAGTATAAGAAAGATCTCACAGTAGTGATGAATCAAAGCTTCATTAATCTTCAACCAGAAAAATAAGTTTAGTTCTTCATAGAGAGAAGAGAAAAATTAGATCTAAGGTTTTCTTTCTTTTTCTCCAATCCAAAATCCCCTTTTTCACAATAGATTCCTCCCTTAAATACTCTCTCTCTCTTCTCTTTTAGAGTTCTATTTAAAATAAAATACTAATAGATGAAATATTAAATTCGTAATTACAAAAATAACCAAAAATACAAAACACGTTAAACTAAAAACTGCAGGTCCGTAGTTGACAGCACGCGCCCACGCCTTATCAACAAAGTTCTTCTGACGCTCATAATTTCTCTAAAAGAACAATCATCCTTAAACTTAATCTTGTAGCTCAATTTTATCACCAATCAATAAAATTACACCTACAAAAGTGAAACACAAGTAAATCACTATTATTAAGTGCAAAACATCGATATTAAGGGAAGTAAACAATACAAAACTAGTGCATAAATTGCACTCTAACATGAATTTCCTGGAAGCTGTAGACTTTCAGGAAAATTGTGTGAATTCTAATTAGCTCTTCCTTCACGTCGTTAAAATATGCCCACAGAGGCTCTAGCAATGGAGCCACCGCATACCGTCGCACTTATTGGGTAGTGGAAAAACTGAAGAACAGGAATATCGAAATTATTGTAGAGAGTTAGGCATGGCCATAAGAGGAGTGAGTACTAGTAATTGTTTTGGCTCTCAACATTATCATCCCTCTGAGAATAATAAAGATATAAAGGCTGCAACACTGATTGATGTGTAAAGGAAATTGTTTCATTTGTCTTTTGCAATTTCTTCCTTCAAGACAGAAGATAAGAAGCTCATGACAAGGAACCATCGTGCGTTATTGGCAAAGAAAAACCCATCACTTGAACTATTGACAAAGACCAGAGAAAAAATTGACCTACAAGTAATGGAGGTGATAGAAAAGATATTTTATGTGTACCACTTATAATAAAATTCTAAAATTTTTCTACAACACATGTTGATCACCATGCTAAAAGTTACCAACTCTTATGTTTAGTTTTCCTTATGAATCATCAATCATCTTACATAAATTCTGCCACATACTTTGCATAAATCTCAATCATGTCTTGTGCTTAAATAGCGTTTACTAACGAGCAGTGAAACATCCTCTTTCATGGAAATTGTTTTTAGGAAAAACCAAGATGGATAAATCAATGACACAACACAAGGACAATGCCATCCAATCATGGCATCATTTTTATAAGAAAATTAGAATTGAAAATTATGAAAGCTGGGTGTATTTCAATAAAGAATTTATTTTTATTTTGTTGAAGTAGAAACACTGAATTAATTAAGACGCTTTCGTTATTACAGGAAGGAACACAATTATCGCAGTTCTTTTACTCACAGTTGAGGTCAACCCTCCTATTTATAGGCAGGTATATTAGCATAATGGACAATCCAAACTGTGTCCTTTGAAGCTTCCCCAAAGCTGTGAGAACACAAGAGAAGGTTTGTCTCTAGATAACTTAGTTGCATAAAAAAAATGATACTTTCTCTTGAAAATGATACAGTTAAATTTAAATAAATTTGATGATAATATTATATTTACAATCTATTCCAATCCTTTATTATACTAAACAAAAGACAATATTAACTTAGATTGAGGTACTGCACCATTATTATCACAAAATTGTTTAAGGGGTGCAGTTACAACATGTACAACCTCAAGATCTCGTAGGAACTTGCAGAGCCGTATAACTTCTTTTGCAGCCACATATTCAGCTTCAGTTGTAGAGTCTGCGATACATGATCGTTTTACACTTCTCCAATTAATAGCTCCACTTCCTAACGTAAGCACATAGCTGAAAGTTGATTTTCTAGAATCTTTATCTGACATAAAGTCAAAATCAGTATAACCCACTGGAATGAGTTCATCACCAGAATACACAAGCATATAATTTTTAGTTCTTTTCAGATATTTCATAATATGCTTGATTATAGTCCAATGTTCGGGTTCAGGAATGGATTGATATCGGTTAACCATCCCTACCGCAAAACATATGTCTGGCCTCGTGCAAAGCATGACATACATGAGACTTTCCACAGTTTCTGCATAGGGAACTCATCTCATTTTCTCTATCTTTTTAAATGTTTTAGGTGATTGATCCTTAGAGAATGTAATTCTATATCTGAATGGTAACAAACCAGTCTTGGAATTTTCCATGTTAAATCTAGCAAATATCTTATTGATATAGACCACTTGAGACAACGTTAAAGTTTTATTCTTCTGATCTCGTAGTAATTTGATATCAAAAATATAACTTGCCTCTCCCAAGTTTTTCATATTAAATTATTTTTTTAACCAACTTTTTATTGTAGTCAATACTCCTATATGGTTTCCAATAAGGAGAATACTGTCTACATAAAGAACTAGGAAGGCTACAGATTTTCCCTGAATTTTCTTGTACACACATGGTTAATCAATATTCTGAATGAATCCAAACGATTTAATCGCTTGATTAAATCTGATGTTCCATAACCGGGATGCTTACTTCAATCCATAAATGGATCTCTGCGACTTACATACTATGTGTTCTTGGCTTTTTTGTATGAATCTATCTGCTTGCTACATATAAATGTCTTCTTCAAGATACCCGTTAAGAAAAGCAGTCTTGACATCAATTTTCCAAATTTTATAATCTAGCACTACAATAATGGAGAGCAAAATTCTAATGGATTTAAGCATAACAACTAGAGAAAATGTTTTCTCATAATTGATTCCCTCTTTCTAAGTAAACCCTTTGGTTACTAATCTTACTTTAAATGTTTTCACCCTTCCGTTTATTCCTCTTTTTCTCTTGTATATCCACTTACACCCTATATGTTTTACCTCATTTGGTGCCTCTATAAGTTCTCAGACTTTATTGGAATACATAAATTCAATTTATTGATTCATGGTCTTTTTTCAAAGTTCAACATCTCTGTTTATTAGAGTTTCGTTGTAGCTAGTGGGATTTTGTCCATGTTCATTTGAGATAGTCGTATAAGTTTCTCCTAGTAATATGTATCTCGCAGGTAACCTAATTACCCTCCCACTATGATGAGATTCTAAAATTGATGGTTGTTCAGGGATAATCCTGTGTTGATAAGCTAGTTATTGTTGTTCTTCCTGTTCTATAACAAATGTTGAAATCTGAACATTAACTTGATCACCTGACAGTTCTTTAAGTGTAACCTTACTTTTAGATTTTAAGTTATTCATATAGTCTTCCTCGAGAGAAGTGAAATATGTGCTCACAATCACTTTCCTATTTTGAGAACTATAAAATAAACCTCTCATTTTTCCTTCAGGATACCCACAAACATATAAACCTCATAACGTGAATCTATTTTGTCTGTCTTTGGTTTCAGCACATGTGCTGGTGATCCCCAAATACGAACATGTCGTAAACTTGGTTTGCGACCTGACTATAATTTTATTGGGGTTTTAGGCACTGACTTAGATGGAATTAAGTTTAAAAGGTAAACTGCAGTTTCTAATGCTAATCCCCAAAAAGAGATTAGTAATGACGAATAACTAACTATAGACCTCATCATATCCAAAAGAGTTCTATTTCTCCTTTTAGAGCATCTCCAAAAGACTCTTCAAATAAAATTCTACTTCTTATTTGAAGAGCCATATCAATATTAAACACTCCAAAAGATACGTTAATTTATATTCTTCAAATATGATTTGTTTTTCACTCTTCAATATTGCCGAGTGAGTTTCTCCCTCTTCTATTAATATTTTATTATTATTATTGAAAAGATAAGACTGCAATAATTATTATTTATGTTTCTTTTAAAAAATATAATAACAATACAATTTGATAGTGAGAAAGATTTGATTAAAATAATATTAATTTATTCTTATTTGGTGAGTCTTTTGGAGGAGATTATATTTTTCTATACACTTATTTGCCACATCAGTAAGCAAATTGAAATTTGAAGAGTAAAATTTAAAGATTCTTTTGGAGATGCTCTTAGCTACCCCATTTTGTTGTGGTGTTCCCAGGGCATTCAACTGAGATATAATCCTATTTTTAACTAGATACTCTCTAAAATCCCTTGAGAGAAATTCACCACTTCGATTAGATTGTAGTTTCTTTATGTTCTTATCTAATTGCTTTCTGTCTCAACCCTATATTCTTTGAATTTCTAAAGCGATAGAATTATAATGCATTTAGACAAACATAAATGAAATGAATATTCATCAATAAGATTCAAAGAATACTCATAACCTCTTTTAACATGTAAACTGATTAGTCCGTATACATTTGTATGCGCTAAGTCATCCAATATTATATTATGCTTTTAGCTCAAAAAGAGCATCATTATCATATTACTTTTCTAAATAAGATTTATAGAGTGACAATGATTAATCTTAATAGGCCAACAAGCCTATCATAAATCATTTTTGTAAAATCTTATTATAATTTATATGACTTAAGCATAAATATCAAAGGTGATATTGGTTAGAAGAAACATTTCTTTTCTTAGATAAATGCATATACTCTTTATCATTAATCTTACTTTGAATAGATCCATGGACTTATATGATATAAATTTTCTTTATAAAGAACCAAAATAAGTAATAAACAGAGGATAAAAAAAAAACAGTGCACTCTTGTTTATTAAAACAAGCTATCAAAATTAAATTCCTCTAATATTTGGAATAATAAAGACAAATATCAAAACTAAAGTCTTGTAAAATTGATTTAGCTTTTCAACTGATATAAACTAGCATGTCCTCAACTGTTGTTTGAAGTTTTGTTAACTTAATCTCTTAGTTTGTTGAAAACCAAATAAATGAATTACAAATAAGATTAGTTATCTTAGAATTCACTATTGCATGAATCAATAAAAATATGAACTAATTAGAAAGATTAAAGATTTCATATACTTGATTTTAATAATTTTAGGACAATCTTTCTTTCAGTAACTCTTCTGTCCATATTTATAACACTTGCCTTTTGGCTTGCCATATCTTTTAGTGAACAATTTTCTCATCCCAACTCTCTCTTAATTATTCTTGTCTTTTGACTTAGACCTTTAAAAGAATCCTTTTTAAGGAAATTTCCTACTATGATAAAATTCTTCTATAGCATGTAGTTCATGCATTAATTCAACTAAGGTCATATCTTTATTGTTTAAGATATAACTGACCTTAAACTCTTTGAATGCATCAGGCAAAGATTCAATCACTATGTTAATCTTTGTTTTATCATCGATTTAAACATCATTGATGCAGTGGAAGCTTAAATTTCAAAATATTCCGTTGATTCTAGAGAATGCCGGAATAAAAAAATAATTAAACTTACGTTGATTCAAAAGAATGTCGTGAATTTGGGGGTTAAAACTCATTGATTCAGTAGAATACCGAGAATTAACTAAACTCAAATACTCACAAAGAGATTTGAAAATTGAAAATATTATTGAAATCGAACATTTGCTTGTAAAAGCTACAAAAGACACTTATTTATACTAACTAAAACTTATCCTAATATGATTAGAAAACCTACTTTAATAAGACTAATTCCTAAATTAGAAATATTAAATAAGCAATACCTAAATAATAAAATTCTAAATAGGAAACTAAATTAAACTAGAATACAAATTAATTAAAATATTCCTTAACGTTATACATTTAAATCTAATTAGGATTTTTTCAATTTCTTGCTCTGCATCATTCCTGCTAGGCTGGAGAAAATTCGTCCTTGAATTTTTTATGTTGTAGTCTTCAAGAACATTTGCATGTGCATAAGGATTAATTTTTAAAACAGAGCTTCGACATAGACGACGAACTTTAAATTTTCCAACTTTTGTAATAACGTCCATTCAATCACTGCAATGGCGTAAAATAAATTCTTCTATCAACAACTTCTTTAATAATGTCTTCTTGTATTGTTCGTGTCGAACTTCAACATAATTGAAGAAAAACGATTTCTTCTCATAATCTACTAACTATTGAAAAATATCACAACTCTTTTTGTCTTCTTTTGGCAAATCAAGGGAATAATAAGAGATTGTATCAAGAATTATCTCTTTCCTCCACAAGATCAAAAGATGGATGAACAATTACCTCTTCTCGTCCCACAATATCAAGATCCTCATCAAATTTCAGCAATTGATCCAAATCAATGTCTTTGTGTTGAGGATTTGTTGTAAACACGAATGGCCAATTAATATTCTCCTCGAAAGGAATAATATTGTCGAGAGAAACAAAGTTACCATTTGCTTCATTATCTTCATAACAAACATCATCGTGAACAACTTCATTAAATCCATATGCATGCTTTATGTGTAAAGATTTTCTATCTCGATTTTTTTCTAAATCTTGAGAAATCAAACGTAAAATCCTCAACATCCTATTTAAAACTTTTTTCAAGACAAAATCTTCGCGGCGATGTTGTCATTTCATGAATAAATTGTTTTTCTTATTTTCTGTTTTCTATCTTTTTTTTTTCCTTTTTTTGTGTTTGTTTGCGTTTTTTTGCTAAGATTAGAAAACAAAAGGGCAATAATGGTATAAATGAAAGAACTGGGTCAAAACTATGAATAAGCAAAAGATAGGGTCATTGACGACGGTGATCGGAAATTTGGACAAGGATGGGCAGATCTGAAAGATTTCGGGTTGGTGAATATGATGGTGGTGGTGGTTTATCCGAAAAGTTGGTGTTTTGGCCGGAATTTGGAGATAAAGCTGACGGTTTCGATCGACAGTGAGAAATGGTGGGAAAGGTTTAGTTGATGGAGAGGAATGGACTGATGGTGGTGCTTTTGGCCAAATCACGCCGGAAAGTGGTGAACGGAGGTGGCGGTGATCGCGGTTGTTTTGGCTTTTTTTCGGGCGATCTGTGGCTAATCAACAGTGGATGATGCTTGGGGTTTGATGACCAGCAATTTATGATCCGATTGGTGGTGGTTGCGTCTGGATCAGTGACGGAAAACTAAAGTCGGCAGCCTTGGATGGTGGCCGCGGGCTGAAGCTTTTGCTTCTATTTTTTTTTTTTAAGCTAAACGGAAAAAATTAAAAAGGGCAAAAGGGAATGTTTGGTGGTAGATGGAGTTAGATTGGTGATACCATGTTTTATTTCTGATACCAAATTGATGCAGCGAAAACTTAAAGTTCAAAATATTTCGTTGATTTTAGAGAATGCTAGAATAAAAGAACAACTAAACTCATGTTGATTCAAAAGAATGTCGTGAATTTAGGGGTTAAGACTCGTTGATTCCACAGAATACCGAGAATTAACTAAACTAAAATACTCACAAAGAGATTTAAAAATTGAAAATATTATTGAAATCGAACATCTGCTTGTAAAAGCTACAAACGACACTTATTTATACTAACTAAACTTATCCTAATATGATGAGAAAACCTATTTTAATAAGACTAATTCCTAAATTAGAAATATTACTTAAATAGGCAATACCTAAATAATAAAATTCTAAATAGGAAACTAAATTAAACTATAATACAAATTAATTAAAATATTTCTAAACATTATACATTTAAATCTAATTAGGATTTTTTCAATTTCTTGCTCTGCATCAATCATGAATCTCTACTTCATTTAAATAGTCCATCACTTTGAGGACATGATCACGAACTCTTATACCCTCTTCCATCTTAGTATCCGTAATACGTTTTAACGTTGCTTTTCTAGCAAAATGAATAATCTGCCCAAACATCTGATGAAGACTAGCCATTATTTCAGCGGTTGTTTCCATGCTCTGATGTTTCTTACGCGGTTCCACAGAAATCGAAGTCAATATATAGCGCTTAGCTATTTTGTTAGCTTCGCACCATTTCTCATAAGGCTCTCTCTAATTTCTATAATCGTATAACGTCGGTTCTGGAGGGAATGATTGAGTCAACACATATTTGCAGCCCTTAGCAGTGAGAATATTAAATAGATTGCGTTTCCAATCTAAGTACATTTCGCCAGTGAGTTCATTTTTAACAAGGATAATTAATAATAGATTGATGGAAGACATTTTCTGAAAAAATAAAATAGACATGCATAAATACTTTGAAACAAATAATGTTCACAATAAATAATCTAAAATGCAAAAACAAACTATAAATGCATTTTATTTTATTGTAACGATAATTTAGTACTGCTTTGGCAAGCTATCCATTGGAGAAGTCATGTCTACACTTACTACGCCCAATTATCCATTGGATTATTTACTTTCATATAGAGACATGTTAAATAATTATTGTTATCCTTTTGAGCCTAAATTTGTTAACAGAGTTTCGTTGGGAAGGTTAATAACAAATTTAGTTGAGTGTATAACCATTATTTCAATCTACGTATGTTCCATACCATGCCACCGCCGTTAGGGTGATCAACAAATTGAAAAATATTTCAACCTTATTTGTAAAAAAGTTCATCAAATAAAATGTCTAATATATATACCCTCCGTAGAGAGTATCACCGTATCATGAAGTCAATGTATATTTATAATTTTATTATTGAACTAATAATGGAGCACATGAGAAAAATTATCTTGAATTTTCCCCCTCCCACTCAATATTTTAAAGTTAGTTTTTCCAATATACAAATTATGTTTTTCCAATATACAAATTATATCCTATATTGTTAATTGCATGCTTCCTACAATAATATTATCTAGATAAAATCTAATATTATTAAACACATGCTAATGTCAAACAATATATTTTTAGATTCATAATATATAGATATCATATATTATGATGCATAGAGTGGCACTTCCTATTCTATATGACATGTTATCATAGCATGTTGTCAACCAAACAAAGTATATAGATTAAAAACAATTAAACAATCTCAATTCATGGTTTTCTTAAGGAAAAAATTGACTTAATCTACAAGCCTAATATCTATTGGGCTTTAACTCAACATCCGTCTTCCTTTTTCTCTTCCTTGTACTTGCTCTTGTATATAACTATTGCCTTGAGGACTTTTGGGCTTTTAAAATCTATATTTGGTTCAATTTTTAAATGTAAATTTGGGCACCTTTAAAAAAAAATTTCTATTGGCTCTTATTTTTTTAAATACCTCTTTTTTAAAAAAAATCCAAACCCAATTAGTTTAACGAAATAAACCCAAATTTATCTTTAAAATTTTTTGAGCCAAATAAATTTTATTATTGATCTACTAAATTTTCATTTATATAACTCAATTTTGAAATCCCTTAAATGGGCTTGGGACCAATATACACAAATCTGGACAAATAATAACAATTCGGGTTATCAAATTTATATTTGTATTATCCAATTCATAGCCAATAATGGGCTTGGATCCAATATAAATAAATTTGAATTTTTCTGCCCAAAACCCAAACTACTTAGGCTGAACTGTAAAATAGTGAAATCGTAGGATGCCATGGGGTATAAACCCAAAACCCTAAGTCACATATTTTTCTTCCAGCCGCCACCAACGTATACGGTTGGACTTAAATGAAATAAAATTTCAAGCCTTGCCAGAAAACATATATTAGTGAGACAATAGGGCGTCTAATGAAATAATTCAAAAGAAACCCTCCATCCCTTCATGCTTTTCGCTGCCAATTCTAGAGAGGCTGTCGTTTCTTGTTCTCCTTGCCGCCATAAACTTTTCTTTGTTTTTTTGGGTTCTTTACATATTATATAATAAAAAATAATATTTACAAGAACTCCTATACCATAGATGGCTTACAAAGAATCTAAGAACAATGAATTAAAATAATTAAGAGAGAAACATGGTGAAAATTGACCACCTCTCTTGTTACATAATGAAATAATATATAAAAATTAGTGCCACCAATTTTATTCACATTTACATGCTCTTTCTTTCGGCTTAGGCCGTGGATGTTTCACTTCGGAATAAAAAAAAGGAAGAAACCTTGGAAAGAGGAGCATTATTACCCACTGTTAGATGAGTGTATATTTACGCCATTCAAAGTAGACCTTGTTATTTTGAGTTCTTCTATCGTGTTTGTAAAATGTGTTTATTGAAGTTCATAGAATAATACTAGATTTTGAAGATGTGAACACTGGATTGGCTACCCATTCTTACCGTGAATTGTGTTGCTCCCATTAATATGCAGTTGCTTTGCACATTAAATGATCATACTTTAACTGATGGTTCCATTACGTTAAAGTTCTTTCACTCTATTGCATGCAGCTAGCTAATGATGCTGGTAATGGTATCTTGTTTCTTGCAAAATGACTTGTAATTTTAATTAATTTGCTTGCATATAGAAACCTAATAATATTAGTCTATTTACATTGCATTGGTTTAGGAAGCTGGCATCTGTGAATTTTCCTGCCAGTTCCCGCGGCTGCGAAAACCCAAAAAGGGGAAAAAATGCAAATCAACGCAGTGACAGTTATGTGTTAATAGTATTCCTTTAATTAGATAAATATTACTTGTGAAATTAATTTACTGGCGTTCATTTGATAGAAAAAGTTTGGACTAAAATTTATCAGGCGACATATGTTGGCTTGTTATTCACGTTGTCAAATTAGCTTAATAAAACTTAAAAATACGAGATCCAACATTTAATGAGTCAGACAGATATCATTCCTCATATTAAGGATAAATATATTGAAATCTGTAAGGAAATCATTTACCAAATCAACAGTCATATTTATAACATTTGTAGGACATTAAGGATATATAAAAAACATTCGAACGAGGTCAAGTTTTATTTAAGGGGTAATTGGGATAAACGGCATGTAATTCATCGCAATTGAACATAGTAATTGCAGAAAATTATATTTGTTTAAATATATATATATATAAGTTTAGTATTATGAGAATAATATTTACATAGTTCACAATTAAATTTAAATAAATTTGATGATACTATTATATTTACGATCTATTTCAATTCTCTAAAATGCCAAACAAAAGCTAGTACTAAATATGATTCAATCCAATTTTATTTGACTAATCGTATCTGCTAAAAATATTGTTTTCAACAGATTTTGGGGCAAGAAAATCCAAAATCTATCTTGAACAATGAATTTATATTTTTTTGGGAAGATGGGGTACCTCACTAGTATGTTGTGTGCGGTGCGGTGTAACTGAAATTCGGGGGAGGTGAGAAAGGGAGAGAGAGCGGTAACAATGGTAAAAGGTTTAGAACTGAGAGTGGTATCCTTCGAAATAGGTTCCACACCTGCAAAACAGTGAAATAGAGGTTAGAGGTGAAGCCGGGGTACCCCGGCGTTCACACTCCGACGCTCAAGTTAGCAAACTCAAGCTTTTGTGACAAAGAGAGCTAGCTAGCCCTCTGTAAATTAGGGTTTAAGGTTGAAGAAAACCTCTTTTTTGGAGTGTGAGTGTTTTTGGTCCGTGAGAGCATGCTGGAGAATGAAACCTAGGTGCCTTTATATATGGAGTACCTCAGCTGCCACGTGGCGTACCCTTTTTGGCCAACGTCCTTTTATCTCTTTATAAGCTTTTGGGCCGTTATCTGCACGTTTGTGGCGTATCTCATCTTTTGGAAACGCGGCGCGCGCTGGAGAGTGGTCCAGGGTACCTCTGCAGTAGCTGTCGGGTAGGCGGCTGGGGACCACTGTCCTTGGGACAGTGTCCTTCACTTTTGGCAGAGGTAGCAGGCGGCTGTCCCCCCCTTTTGGTACGACGTTCTTGATTCATAATTCTGACAAAATCGAATAATATCTTTTAAGAGATGGAGACGTTTCTCATGGCGGATATTTTCGGAGGATTATCTTGCATCCGCTTTGCCGGGTACCTCGAGTCACGTGGGGTACCCCTATTACGCGGGGTACCCCTATTTGTATGGGGTACCTCTATTTGTATGGGGTACCTCATATTATATGGGGTACCTTTATTTGTGTGGGATACCTCTAATTCTGCGGGGTACCTCAAATCACGCCGGGCACCTCGGATCGTGCGGGGTACCTCGGATTGTGCTGGAACCATTCCATTGGTCGACACGTGGCGCTTCACTGCCTTTCCTATTTTTCCCTCAAACAAATATATTCCATTCCGGCACACAAGGTTTGAAGAAGAAGAAGGCTTCTCAAGGAAGGTGAAGGCTGGGACACTCCCAAATTTGTAGCAATAGTAGAAATAACAGCGCATCGTTTAGTTGGCTTTAAATTACAAAAATAAATGTTAATAAAAAAAGTGGATCTTAAAAATTGGAGAATATATATTCATATTACACATATGTTGGATCTTAAAAATTGAGCCGAATGATTTGAATCCAGAGTTTCCCAAACTTATGTATTAGCAAATATTCCATCTCGCCAGCTTGAAAAATCGAACTGAAGAATTTATTTTGAATAGAAAGGTTTCATCATGAACATCGTGGGATTAAGGGCCTTTAACTTACCTACGACGCAAAGTCCATATTGCCTCCTTGAAAAGTTAATTTCAATTAAGAAAGAGAATTTTTAAATAATTTATCTTTGTACTGATCATTAAAAACATGAGAAAGTAGATTTGGAAATTCGGGCTTTTATAGAATTTGATTTTGTAAAGCATAATACCAAAATTTTCCTCATTTTAATAATACAATTTCGAATGCACTAATAACATATTTATGTTTACATTTAAATAAGACAAAAAAAAAGGAAACAACTAAGATTATTGCTGGCGTCCGGCGATGTCTTCGGCGCCGTCGTCTGCATCTAGCTAAAGCTTTCATTATGCGACAATATCTCTGCTATCAAACTCCAAAACGTAAGATGTCAGTAACAGAGAAATGGCGGTTGCTTGATTATTTTATATTTCACAATAGTTCACATAAAATTACGGAGTGATTTTAATTTCGAAGTTATGTTTGTATTGTCTTTGAACCAAATAACCCTATGGATTCGTACCCTAATCATAATTCTTATTTTATACTTTTGAAACAATAAGTACTTAGAGGAAGGAAAATATATATATCTTCTCAATACATAATTTAGCAAAATTTTAAAAATAAGATTATCTTTTAATTAGAAATGACTCAAATCAAAATTTTGAATTTATTAAAATTTAAGAAAATTATTAAGGCATATAATTTAATGACCGAGCCGAAAATATTATTAAGTTACCAGGTTTAATAATTTTATTTATATGAGAGTTAATTTTCAATTAAAGATTTTTTACTGTTTTAAAATGAAGAATAAGTTAGATGATAAAAAAATATAAATTTTAATAAATATAAAATAAAATATATTATATTAAAATATATGTTTTTAATTTTTTTTAGTTTATTAGAACAATAAAGACAACAATTTTGGCAGCAGAAGGACAAGACAACAGGTAAAACAAAACATTAGAAAATTCTACTAATAAAAAAAAAAAATGTGCCAAGCCACTGGTACCGCTGATACCTTCCAACGTGGCTCCCTCTGCAGCAACCCGCCCACGTATACTTCAATAAAATATTATTAAATACACAGCACCCGCGCGTCCCTCTGCCGCTCCGCGTTTCATTTCTCCCTCAATCAATTATGAAAAACTAAATCCTAACTCTGTTGATAATTACAGCCATGAAACGGCAAACAAACAGCGTGACCACCACTAATATTTGATATATGAGCGACAGGCGACCACCGTTCAACTGGTTACACGCTGTGAAAGCCTCCGTATAACGGCGAGCTTATGGTTCCCTTGAAACATTGGATTATTTTGTCTTATCATATTTTATTTTTCATTAATATAAATTAATAGTAACAATTATTATTTTTGATTTGTCATTAATATAAATAAATCGTAATAATTATCATTAGAAATTACTATATAAGAAAACTTGTCCATCTTGGTAATTTGCACACAACACAATTTTACCTCCATCTTGATTTCCTTATAATCCAATTTTACCAACATCTCATCAAATTATTTGCAAAGTTAATTATTGGAGAATTTATATGAGGATGGATTATTTAGCAAGCTAATGCTATCCCAATCATACCCTTAGCCAAAGATTAAGATCAAAACTGCGTACAATACCAAAAATTTCGGAGTTTGATAAATAGCCACGCACTTGATCAGTTCTCTTATAGTAATAATTCATTGATGATTAAGATTAAAAAATCTAGGAGTTTGATATATAGTCGCAGACCTGATCACCTTTCTCATAGATATAGAGAGAGAAAGAGAGAATAATTCATTGATGCCACTAATATATTAACAAAATCAAAGATTTCATGCACTAGTAAATAAAAAAGTCACAAACTTCAATCGGTGATGTAGCCAGACCTCAAAATCAAAGGGCCAAAATTTAATTTACCTAAAAGAATTTAATATATATAGAGCTCTCTTATAGTAATAAATAGTGTTAGATAAATTTTTTAAAAGCCACTTATTTCATAAGTTTCTTTTTTTTCACAATAACTTTTCAAAATATGTACAGTTGCTATTTATAAATAGGTACCAAATAAGACACCACACCTTTTTTAAGTTCCTACTATAACCTTAGTGTTTTAATAAAGAGACAATTACATCTTATTTTTCATGCATCCTAATATATAAACAAAAAAAATAAATTATGATTATTTCGGTCATTATATAACAAAACATCACATTCGCAATCAAATCTATCAAACACATGTATTTTTTTTTGCAAACTCAAAGCAACCATAACAACTCACTTTACTAAACACCAAGCTACTATTTTAATAAGTAGATTATTCATTCGCTTTATAGAAGCGGTTTATTTCACAAGTCATTGTTAAGAAATTGAGCTTTCTCCCAATATCACTTCAAGCAATTTGTTAAGGAATAAATTAACAGAAAAATTAAATGGAGAATACACCAATCACATAACATAAGATTTGCATGGAAAAGAAAAACCACGGTCGTTATCAAAAGATAACCAGAGAAAAAATATTTATTATGTGAAAAATTGTTTTTACAATCACTTTCTCATAAACAATTTTCTCTCACCCAAACCCCAAATACATGATTCCTATAAATATTTCCTAACAAAACAAACTCGTAATACCTATATTGAGGAGTCAAATGTTCCTTCAATATAACTACGTACTTTAAAATATTTCTCTTTTTCAATTACTCACCAAAACTTAGATACCTAAATGAGGGGGAGAACCCCTCTATTTATAGCTAAATTTTGGCTTCCTTTTCTTCCTTTTTTTTCTTTTTTGCATGGGCTGCACCCACCCATTTTCCTTGTTCAATGATAGTGGCTGGTTTAGCCACCCATCATTTTGACACATTTTTTTTAAATCACATTTTCAACAATCTCCACCATAATTAAAAAAAAAATTATAACATCGCTACAAAACACTGTCTTCACCAACAGTCATAATTCTTAACATAGAGAATTATCATACTCTATTATAAAAAGTATACCACTTAAAACAACAGTTCTAAGGTTTTTCTTGGTACATGTCAAAATACCTTGTTGAAATTTATGGTGCAATTCTCATGCTTGGTTTCACTGATAATTCTTTAGCAATGACATAACTTTTCCACCACACACCTTGCATTTATACCAAGTCAATGCTTTCGTGCAAACTTGTGAACTCCATTGATAATAACATGTTCTTCTTTATAGCAACTTGGAGATCTATATGCCAAAAGACCTAACCCAGTCTCTTATAGGGGTGGGCAAATTATCCGACCCAACCCGATTCGACCAGACCCGATCTGAAAAATTTCAGGTTCGGATTGGATCGGGTGGTCAACAAAACCCGATCGGGTGAAATTGTCTCAACCCGATCGGGTTGAGACAAAAAAAAACTTGGGCAAAAATTACAGATTTACACTTACAATATCACACAGACACACACATGACACACTCACATCTCACACGAGTACAGGCATTGAATCAGTAACCCACACTCTCACAGAAACAGAATATAGATCACAGTACAAAGTACAGACTCACGGATTTACAGTAATTCACAATTCAATTCAGTAATTCACATTTCACAAAGTATTCACCACAATAAAATAATTCAGGAATTCAGTCAATTCACTCCAAACTATTCAGTATTCACCGCAACAAAAGTTACAAAAGAATTCAATAATTCACCAAGAAAACAACATAAGCAAAGCAATTAAGCAAAGTAACAAGTAACAAGTAACAAGTAACAACTCACAGTCACAAACCCTCATTCAACGGTATCACTATCACAATTCACAAACCCTCACTGTCACAGTGTCACACAAAAATCACTGAAACCAGCAGCCGTCAAACACAAGCAGGCAGCAGCCAACCCACTGTCCCACGCTCATTCATGCCTCATGGAGTCACGGCCTTCGTCGCTCACCACGCGCAGCAAACACACACGCACAGTTCACGGAGCTGGCTTCAACCGGCCACCACACGCAGCCAGCAACCACTTCCGAGAACGACCCCAATCGAAGCTGAAGCTGATTCGCGAAGATCGTGACCCGATCTACAGATCTGCTGCAACCAAGCGCCGAATCCATGCCTTGAATCCTCCACTCCACCATAACTCAGTTCGATTGAAGATCCACCCAGCAAGCTGCCTTCGATCCACTCGAGTCTCCACCATTGGCATCCACGGGTCACGGCTGTTGAGTGTTGACATCCGGCCACCACACCCATTCACGGTCACGCCTCACGGGTCACGGATCCAGCCTCCAGTCTCAAAAGGTCTCTGACTCTCTTCACTCTCTGTTTTGGAATTGGAACTTAAAGGCTTGAAGGCTGAAGCCCGAATAAGCAAAGCAAGAGTGCAAGACATAGCAAATCCGGCTTTTAAAGTTATTTAAGAGATGGTATATATTATATAATTATATATGCATTAAATCATTAATGATTAATTATAATTTTTATTTGTTATATGTTATATGAGAAATGTTAATTGTAATTTTGTATGTTAAATTGTTAATTATATATTGTTAATTTTTATCAATAAAATGAAAATAATCTGGCATTAATTTTCTGTTATTAATTAATAATTGATTTTTTTGTATGAATAGTAATATTAGATTAAAAATTAAAATTAAATATTATGTTACAATATAAATTATAATTGTATATGTCATATGATATGTGTATTTGTAGAATAGTTTCAACTTCAACAAAAAATTAACCATTAACCAATTTAATTGCAGTAGTTTCAAGTTTCAACTTCAATAAATAATTAATCAATTTAATTAATTGCATGATAACCATTAACCAATAAGTAAATATTAAGTGGTTAACTACATATAATGTGGGCATAATAAGAATTAAGAATTTAAGATACGGATATGTAATTAATATTATATTATTTTGGCCAATGGATAATTAGATATTATAAATTAAATAATTAGTTTAATTTCTTGGTTTTCTTTTATGGAATATGCATCTTGAATTCTTGATCATATATAAACATTATGGTGGAAAATTAGAAATATCGATTTCAAAAAGTTTCATAAAATTAAATTAACAATTATTTGAATCAATTTGTAATACTAACTATTAAGTAGATTTTTTATAGTCTTTTTGTGTTTTAATTTATGAATTAATGATTAATAATTATTTATTTGTATGTTTAGATGTCTGGACACTCAAGATCGAATTCAATAAGTGATGATGACAATCAAAGTGTTTAAATGGAAGGAACTCAAAAGGCAAAGCGGAAAAGACCAGCGATGAAGAAAAGATCTGCGACGTGAAATCATTTTACTTTGCTGGAGAACAATCCAAACAAATGCAAGTGCAACTATTGTGGTAGACAATATCAATGTCATTCAAGGCGTGATGGGATTACAAATATGAGAAATCATATACTGGCTTGCCTTGCATACAAGACATTCTGGGAACAACAAGAGGGAAGTCAACAAAACTTGACAACTGAGGGTGGGGAAGGAAATGCAAGTAATATAGTTTTGGCTAAAGGGTGAAGTCAAGACGCTTGTAGAAGGGCAGTCACCAAAATGATCATTATGGGTGAGTTGCCACTTAGTTTTGTGGATAACAAAGGGTTCAGGCATTTCTGTAGTGTAGCCATTCCACAGTTTGTTATGCCATCTCGGAGAATTGTTGGTAGGGATGTTATGGATTTATTTTTGGAAGAAAGATAATGTTGAAGAGTTTGATTTGCAACAACAAACAACGAGTGTCTCTTACCACTGATTTATGGACTTCTGTTCAAAACATGAGGTACATGGTGATCACAACTCATTTTATTGATAGTGACTGGTGTTTGAACATAAAGATTATTAGTTTCAGTGTGATTGAAGATCATAGAGGGAAAACGATCGGTAAAAAGATTGTAACTTGTTTACAAGATTGGGGGATAGAGAGGTTGTTTGCAATAACTGTTGATAATGCCAGTACAAATGATGTTGCGGTTAATTATGTGACTATGCAATTACTTGCTTGGAGGAATGATGATGCAATTGTATTGGCAGGTCAGTATATGCATGTGCGTTGTTGTGCACATATTTTGAACTTGATTGTTGTTTCGGGGTTGAATGAATTGCATGCTAGTGTTGCCGCCATCCGGAATGCTGTGAAGTATGTGAGATCCTTCACAACGAGGCTACAAACATTTAAACAGTGTGCTCAACAAGTGAAATGTCCAAATGGAACGGTTGTTTTGGATTGTCCTATTAGGTGGAATTCCACCTATTTAATGTTGATGACTGCGTTGAAGTTTCAAGCAGCATTTGATAGAATGACAGAGGTGGATAAACCGTATGAGGCATATTTTCTCGAGAAAGAAAATAACGTTAAGAGGGTGGGCCCGCCTGGACCTGAGGATTGGGAGAGTGCATGGCGAATTGTGAAGTTTTTTAAGGTATTTTATGATGCCACATTGTTATTTTCTGCTTCTTTGAGTGTGACTTCTAATCTTTGTTATGATACCATTGGCTTAATTGAGAGCTCATTGACTACATTAGAGGGAAGTAGAGATCTTTGGGTGGTGGCTATGGCTTATCAAATGAGGGAAAATTTTGATAAATATTGGGAGTCTTCAGGGAAGATAAATAAAATGTTAATTGTTGCCTCTATTCTTGATCCACGAACTAAAATGAATTTTGCCAAACATATTTTTGAGATCATTTTTGCAAATGATGGTTGGAAAGTTGAAGAAATGACCAAAGCAGTGAAAGATTTGTTGAATGAGCTTTATGATGCATATAGTGCAATGTGCTCTAGTTCCACACCATCGATGTGTAGTGAGAGTGTTCCTAGCGGCAGCTATGGTGGTACAAGTTATTCTCCTTATTTTACAACTGAGGTTGGTTTACCGGAGGGTCCTAGTGGTGATGGTGATGACATTTTCTGAGTTTCTCGCCCTTTCTTTGGGTATGCTCAGAAAGTGTTTGTTCAAAATGAGGGCAAGAGAGTAGTATCTGAGGTGGAACGATATTTGAGTGACCCAGTTGAAGATCCAAGCAATCTTAAGCTCAATGTTTTGCTTTGGTGGAAGGTTAATGGATCGAAGTATCCGATATTAGAGAAAATTGCAAGGGATGTCCTCGCTGTTCCTGTTTCCACAGTGGCATCTGAATCTGCCTTTAGCACAGGGCGTCGCGTCATTGACGAATATCGGAGTTCTTTGACCCCTTGTATGGTTGAGGCATTGATATGTACCGAAAATTGGTTACAAGCTAAACTTTTTGCTAATCTTGTCTACAACTTTCAAGAAGATATTAAAGAGCAGATATTCCATATGAAGCTACATGAATGTAATATTTTTCTCATACTTTATAAAGTTAAGATGTATTATAACTTTATAAATAGCATCTATATGTACTTAAGTTACTTACTAATTTCATTTTTTTTGACATTTTAAAGAGTTTGTAAGATCACAAGCTTCAACGGTGGAAACAGTGAGCGCTGATATGGGTGTTATGGATATTTGAAAGGTAATTCTTAATATATATTATTATTTATAATTTCATATTATATGTTTAGGTTGTAATTTACACTATAATAATAGACAATAGTTGTTATAGTTTTAATTTATAATTGTTTCATTTATTTTAGACACATTGAAATTGTTGGAATGGTATTACTTAGGAATTAGGATTATTATTAAATTTACTTGATGATGAATGCCATGAAATAAGCCACAATTGACTTAATTTTTTTTCTTATATTTAATCAAGTACACACATGAATTGGGCATATGTGTTTGTGTTTAATGTTCCTTTATTTGTAATGTAGCTTAAAGAAAGTAGTTAAACGGTTATCTATTATTTTTTCAATTTTTTCCTAGGGGATATATGCTTCAATTCTTCAACTTGGAGTAGAAGAAATTGAAGTTAAAATTTGTCAAAGTGGTTGCGAGGAACGGTGGAGCCGTGGAGGAAGTTGATCTAGATTTACATTTAAACTTTGTTGTGTTTTGGATTTTGGAACTTTGTCATTTGTGTTTTGGAAAATGGAAACTATTTAATTATGTTTAATTTTGTGTTCTAAAGATTAATGTTTAGATTTTAGAATTGAACATTGCGCTTTGGATGGAGACTATTAAATTTAAACTTTGTGTTAATTTTAATTTTATGCTTTGTGTTAATTTTTAATTTTGAATCATTTGAATTTAATTCTATAGTAGTTTTCTTTTTTTGTTGGTTGAAATGAATGGATGAATGAATAAGGGAGGACAAGGAAGGTGGGAAAGAAATGTCTTAGCTAGCAAGGTGACAAGAGTGGAAGAGAAATGTCCTTGTTTTATAAAGGACATGCACGTTCATGTTGTTATTTCCAGAATGAAAATGAATCAATCCTTTACGTTTGCTGTGTTTGTCTTTTGGATTAGATAAAGTGTATGCAAAGTGTATGTAAATTTTCTTTTAAACTGCTGTATCTCCACTTCTCCAGAGGTCCCCATGGCAAAAACCCAAAAAGAATAAAAAAAACAGAAAAAAATTGTTTCCTTATCAAGTATCAAGTATCAACGTGTGGCCCCATGATAAAATTAATGTGGATTCCACATTCCAGTCCACTGATTGAGTTTTGCCATTTGGTAGAGGGTTTTTTTTTGTGATTTATTATATTTTAATATTAAATTTAATGGGTTTTATCTTTTACTATAAGACATTAACACTTATTATTGTGCCACATAGCAAGTTGTTAAGGTTTTCTTTGAATTTTGAACAAACATGACCATAGGATAAGATTAAAATTTGTAAAAAATAATTCATTTTTTGATTGTGAAAAACTTTTGGACAGGAGAAATTCTAGCGTGATGTTTTGGGTCTTCATAATCTAATATGAAACCACTAACAAATAATATTTTAACATATGTATATAATTTCTAAATTTATAAGTTATTTTATTAAAAGTCATACAATTTCTTTTTCCTCCCTTTCACTCTCTTCCCTCTAATTAAAGATAATTAATGGAGTAACTCAATTAAAGTTACGTTTGATACCCAATTGCCAAATTGCCAAATTAATTAATTATAACTCGAATTGATCCGAATAACCTGAATTTAATCCGAACCCGAATTAACCCAAATCCGATCCGATTACACCCGACCCGAATTAACCCGAATTAACCCGCATCCAATCCGATCCGAACTCCACCCGACTTTTTAACCCGATCCGATCCAATCCGAATTAAATTCGGATCGGATCGGATCGAGTTTTAAGTTCGGGTGGGGTTCAGATCGATTTTTATCCAACCCGACTAACCTGAAATCCGATTGGGTTGATCCGAACCCGACCTGAACCCGATTTTGCCCACCCCTAGTCTCTTATATATATAAAAAAAAAACTCACTATTTGCGAGAATATCAAAATCTCCTTTATTGATTTTGGAGCAATTTACTGAGCCCGCTCCGCCTTCTTGACAATTTCCTTGAGGTGCCAAATTGTCACACCTTCAAGTTCTTGTGCATACTAGATTGGATACACCTTTAACTTGAATTCTCCACAAGCCAACAAAAAATCATTCTCCCATTAATTTTTTAACAACATCAAACTCCACAAAGTTTGAAAAACACCAACTGCTGACATATTTGCTTTATAGATCAGTCTTTACTTCATCACAAACTATTTGGATTGGCCTCACTACTTCATGTAAACAGTATTGTATACGTGAACAATACCCTATACCCCAAGTACGAACCGTTGGCTCTGATACCACTGTTTGAAAATTGAGCTTCCTCCCAAGATCACTACACACAATTTGCCAAGCAACAAATTAACAGAAAAATTAAATGGAGAATACAGCAATCACACAACACAAGATTTACGTGGAAAACTCCAAATACGAAGAAAAACCAAGACCGTTGTCAAAAGACAAAAATATTCACTATGTGAAAAATTTTTACAACCACTTTCTCATAAATTATTTTCTCTTACCCAAGCCCCAAATACATGATTCCTATAAATAATTCCTAACAAAACAAACCCATAATACCTATGTTGGGGAGTCAAATACTCCTTCAATATAACTATGTGATTAAAAATATTTCTCATTCTCAATTTCTCACCAAAACTTAGATACCTAAATGAGGGGGAGAGCCCCTCTATTTATAGCCAAATTGTGGCTTTTTTTTAATCACATTTTCAATAGTCATCACAATCCCAAACTGGGCTAGCTAATGTAGGATTGTTGCGTAAGATGAGCAGATTATTTTCTAGAGGTAATAACTAAGGTTCAGGGATCTATTTTAGGTATATAATATACCGTTTCGAAGTTTGCAACGAGACAAACCAAACATAATAGCCTACATACTTTTGCCCCATGGTCGATTTAAAAATTTTACTTCTTTCTTTATCATTTTTCAACATTATTTTGGTTTCTTTATTTAGATTATGAGATTTTATTATAAAATGATATTTTAGATTTTTTTTATTATGATAAATTCACGATATTTATGATTATTATAAAAGGAGCTCAAAACACTAGTTTTGTTCATTTAAACTTTTCTAACAAAACTTTTATTATTTAGAAACCTAATTTCTTCTATCAATCAACTTTTTATATTTCCATGTCGTCATTGACTCTATGCTCTAGCCTTTAATAAAATTAAGTTGTTACGAGTGGAGATTTACCAAAATATTTTAATTATTTGGTTGTCAATATAAACTTTTATTAAAAAATTTAAATTATAAAATTACTTTAATTGACCAATTTATTTAAAATCATATTATGACAAGAATGGAATAAAAATGTAAAATAAATAAAAGGTATGTTAGATAATTTAACACTTGAAAAATGCTCTAAAACTTTTGTTCCCAAAAACCCAAAATAATTTATTTAATTTATGATTTTATTGGTAGATGCAAAATAACTTATTTAATTCTCAAAAACTCTCTATCCAAAATACTACCAAACAACACTAAATTTTTTTAAAAGAACTTATAAATACTTTTAGTTATTAAATAAACCACAACAAACATATGCTAAATCTTATTTTTGGTACCTAATTTTACCAAAATTATTCATCCTTTTACCTTATTCCTGTTATTCATTTTTATCCAACTTTATTCTTGCATTTGATCCTCCTTACCCGCAAGTTTTTTTTTTTTTGTATATACCGCAAGAATTTATTCTGAATGCAAGGGTTTCATAAGCGTGATGTTTGAATGTAGAGTTTTATTAGGCAAATTCCATATCGCCAGATTGAAAAATCTGACTTGAGAAATATTTAATTCATTAATTAAATTGCCTCCTTGATCAAGATCGTTCTAACTTGGCTGCATACGACGGGACAAATTGCCTCCTTGAAAAATCAACTTCAATTAAGAAAGAATAAGACGTAATCATGTTATTGAGTTTGTGAGTTTGAATTCAATTTGACTACATTTGACTGCGGCCTCCGGGTACATTCTAGGCATTGGGTGACGCGAGATTTTAAAACTGTTTATTTATTCATCATGTGAGAGGGAAAATAGGATAATGGAATATCTAATTAGCGATCATCGATATTGATGTTACGTCATCATGTGAGATAGAAACATTGTATCAAGGCTTTGTAATTGCTGCGAACATATTTAATCGTAATTTATTATCATTTTTTAAATAAATAATAAAATAACAATGCGGTGAGACTAAGAAGGGTAAATTACATTCATTAATTTATTTATTGGTGACATTAGTATTGATTTTACCAGTTGTTAGAGATACAGTAGAAAGGACATTTTCAACTATAAATTTTATAAAAAATCATCTATGAAATCAAATGGGAGAACAATAGTTGACTGATGGATTTGTTATATACATAAAAAAAGACATATTTTGTAGTCTTGATAATTTGATTATTCTTTAATGTTTTTTACATATAAAACCAAGTCAAGAACAGTTAAAAGTGTATTGAATTAAATATTTTAATAAATTTTTATTTTGATATATGTTATTTGTTAAATATTTTTTTAAATTAAATTATTATTTAAACTTAGAGCCTGTTAAAAATAATACATGACACCACATGTGTATGTGTGTGTATATAATACTAATCTAGTCTAGAATCCTGAATATTATTAAAATTTGAAGAATCCTGAATATTATTAAAATTTGAAAAATTATTAAATAATTTTATAGTATAATATCATTACATTATTAAACCATATGTTTAATAGTTTTCACAGTCATTACATTATTAAACCTTGTTCTTGAATTGGAATATATAAGTTCAGATTGAAAAAAATTTCTAGAGTAGTGACATGGTTCGAGATGTTAAATTTTATTAAATCCGAATCAAATTAACAATAGTAAATAAAAAAATTTAATAATTATTTTAAAAAAATGTTCATATGATTGCCGGCTCATCCTGATTTATGAATTCAGAATAGGAAGTTTTCCCCTGTATATAAATATATCTATGCGCGAGCGGAAGAGAGAGAGAGATGAGTGAGAGGATGCGGAAGCCAAAAGCTATAATAGTTGGGGGAAGCATAGCAGGGATATCATGCGCAAAAGCGCTTATTTTAGCAGGTTGGGATGTGGTGGTGATCGAGAAGACACGTGGACCTCCAACCGGAAACCCAACCGGCGCTGGAATCGCACTTCATCCATTGTCCCAGAAAATACTTAAGTCATGGCTCCATCAACCTGATCTTCTTCACAACATCACCTTACCTCTCACCATTGATCAGGTAATGTATGTGTCTGCACAGAACTGCTTTAATTTGAGCGCTTGCGTTGACTTTTTTTATTTTTCCTTTTGTGCAGAATCGGGCAGTAGATAGGGAAAAGAACATTTGTCGGGTACTAGCTAGAGATGAAAATTTCAACAATTTAGTGGCACATTGGACTGATCTTCATGGTCTTATATACAATACTCTGCCTGTCGAAATAGTTTTTTGGGGTGGCACCCACCCATTTTTCTTGTTCAATGATGGTCTTTGAATTCAAAGATGGTGGCTCAGCTGCCAATCATTTTAACGCTTCTTTTTAATCACATTTTCAACAGTCATCACAAACCCAAACTGGGTTGGCTAATGTAGGATTGTTGCGTAAGATGGGCAGATTATTTTCTAGAGGTCATAACTAAGGTTATAGAGATCCGTTTTAGGTATCTAATATACCGTTTCGAATCCTGCAATGAGACAAACCAAACATAATAGCTTGCATAGTTCTGCCCCGTGGTCGATTTAAAAGTTTTACTTCTTTTCTTATCTTTTTTCAGCATTAGGTTATTTTTCTATTTTTCCTATTAATTTTATGATTTTATCTTTTTTTTTTAAGATATTGGCTTTGGGGTTCTGTTTAATTTGGTTTCTTTATTTAGATTATGAGATTTTATTATAAAATGATATTTTAGATTTTTTTGTTATGATAAATTCGTGATATTTATGATTATTATAACAGGAGCTCAAAACACTATTTTGTTCATTTAAACTTTTCTAACAAAACTTTTATTATTTAGAAACATAATTTCCTTGTTGTCACTAACTCTATGTTCTAGCTTTTAATAAAATTAAGTTGTTACGAGTGGAGATTTACCAAAATATTTTAATTATTTAGTTGTCAATATGAATTTTTATTAAAAATACTACCAAACAACAGTAAAAATTTTGAAAAGAGCTTATAAATACTTTTTGTTAGTAAATAAACCACAACAAACATATGCTAAATCTTATTTTTGGTACCTAATTTTACCAAAATTATTCATCCTTTTACCTTATTCCTTTTATTCATTTTTATCAAACTTTATTCTTGCATTTGATCCTCCTTACCCGCAAGATAATTTTTTTTTTGATATAACGCAAGAATTTATTCTGAATGCAAGGGTTTCATAAGCGTGATGTTTGAATGTAGAGTTTTATTAGGCAAATTCCATATCGCCAGATTGAAAAATCTGACTGGAGAATTTATTTTGACTAGAAAGGTTTCTTCAAGATCGTAAGATTTGAATTAAGCATTTTTTCGTTCGAACTTGGCTGCATACGACGGGACAAATTGCCTCCTTGAAAAATCAACTTCAATTAAGAAAGAATAAGACGTAATCATGTTATTGAGTTTGTAGAGTTTGAATTCAATTTAACTACATTTGAGACTGCAGCCTCCGGGTACATTCTAGACATTGGGTGACGCAAGATTTTAAAACTGTTTATTTATTCATCATGTGAGAGGGAAAATAGGATAGATTTGTTATATACATAGAAAAAGACATATTTTGTAGTCTTGATAATTTGATTATTCTTTAATTTTTTTACATATAAAACCAAGTCAAGAACAATTATAAGTGTATTGAATTAAATATTTTAATAAATTTTTATTTTGATATATGTTATTTGTTAATTATTTTTTAAAATTAAATTGCTATTTAAACTTGGAGCCTGTTAAAAATAATACATGGCACCGCCTGTGTATGTGTGTGTATATAGTACTAATTTAGTCTAGAATCTTGAATATTATTAAAATTCGAAAAATTATTAAATGATTTTATAGTATAATATCATTACGTTGTTAAACCATATGTTCTAATAGTTTTCACGGTCATTACATTATTAAACCTTGTTCTTGAAATGGAATATATAAGTTCATATTGAAAAAAATTTCTAGAGTAGTGACTTGGTTCGAGATGTTAAATTTTATTAAAATCCGAGTCAAATTAACAATAGTATAAAAAAAAATTTAAATAATTATTTTAAAAAAATGTTCATATGATTGCCGGCTCATCCTGATTTATGAATTCAGAATAGGAAGTTTTCCCCCGTATATAAATATATCTATGCGCGAGCGTCCCTACAGGTCTTTGTGTCACACATACTGGTGTTTGAGAGGAAGAGAGAGACATGAGTGAGAGGATGCGGAAGCCAAAGCTATAATAGTTGGGGGAAGCATAGCAGGGATATCATGCGCAAAAGCGCTTATTTTAGCAGGTTGGGATGTGGTGGTGATCGAGAAGACACGTGGACCTCCAACCGGAAACCCAACCGGCGCTGGAATCGCACTTCATCCATTGTCCCAGAAAATACTTAAGTCATGGCTCCATCAACCTGATCTTCTTCTCAACATCACCTTACCTCTCACCATTGATCAGGTAATGTATGTGTCTACACAGAACTGCTTTAATTTCAACTGATGTTCCCACAAGTTGTGCTGATTTGTTTTATTTTTCTTTCTGTGCAGAATCGGGCAGTAGATCAGGAAAAGAACATCTGTCGGATACTAGCTAGAGATGAAAATTTCAACTATTTACAGGCACATTGGACTGATCTTCATAGTCTTATATACAATACTCTGCCTCCGGAAATTTTTTTTTGGGGTCACTGGTACCTCACTTTCTGTATTTCTCACGACAAATCAACTGTCAATGTCAAAGCTAAGAATCTTAAAACTGATGAGGTCATCGACATAGCTGGAGATTTGCTGGTTGCGGCTGACGGGAGCCGCTCATCAGTTCGCCAGACTTTTTTACCTGACTCTAAACTCAGGTTTCTGAACAAATTATATTATATTTTCATATTTTCTGTTGTCTTGAAATTTACAGTTTATTTTTCTTTTCTGTTTTGCAGGTATACAGGTTACTGTGCTTGGAGGGGGGTTTTTGATTTTTGGGAAAATGAGAATTCAGAAACAATACAAGGCATCCGGAAGGCATATCCTACGCTTGGGAATGGCGTGCACATGGACTTGGCCTCTGGAACTTACACCGTCCTTGATGAGCTTATGTACAAGAGGCTCAATTGGATTTGGTTTATCTCTCAACCTGAGCCTCAACTCAAGGTGATTGCCTAACTTGCTTCATTTTATCATGGGAAATTTACACCCATCCACCTGTTTGTTTTGTCTTTCTCAAAAATACACAAATACTTTTTTTTTTCAGCGCGCCACCTGAAGTTTTTTTTTGTTGCATTCATCCACTTTTGTCTAATTTTCGTTTGTGTATTTAACGGAATGTTAACGAAATGACTTTTTTACCCCTCAAAATTACAATTTAACCCAAAATGAATAGAAATTGGAGATAAATTGGATGGATTTAATTTTTTTTAAAGATGGATGCTAGAAATTGGAGGAAAATAGTGTTTGTTGCTTGCTAAATTTAGAAAATTTGTATTTATTTTTTTGAAAGACAAAAAAATAAATACAAATTTTCGAAATTTAGCAAGTAATAAACACTATTTTTCTCCAAAAAAATAAATACAAATTTTCTAAATTTAGAAAGCAACAAACATTATTTTCCTCCAATTTCTAGCATCCACCTTTGAAAAAAATTTAATCCATCCAATTTATCTATAATTTCTATTTATTTTGGGTTAAATTGTAATTTTGAGGGGTAAAAAGGTCATTCCGTTAAATTCACTAATGGAAATTAGACGGAAGTGGACGAATACAACAAAAACTAAACTTCAAGTGGCGCGCTGAAAAAAAAAAAAGTGTTTGTGTATTTTTGAAAAAGTCAAAACAAACAGGTGGACGGTTGTAAATTTCCCTTTTATCATTTATATACATACGTGTTAGCAGAGCTAGCCTTTAATAAATTGATTAAGTAATTTCAGGGAGATTCAGCTACAATGAAAGTGAGCAGTGACATGATCAAGAAGATGCACCAAGAAGCAGAGAAGATTTGGGTTCCTGAGTTTGCAAGAGTGATAAAAGAAACAAAGGAGCCTTTCCTTAACCTTATATATGATTGTGACCCTCTGACACAAATATACTGGGACAATGTGGTCTTAATTGGAGATGCGGCTCATCCCATAACCCCTCACTGTGCAAGAAGCACAAACATGGCCATAGCTGATGCAGCAGTTTTAGGTAAATGCCTTGAGAGGTGGGGGCCAGAAAATTTACATTCAGCTCTGGAAGAACATCAATCTGTTAGGCTACCTGTCACTACCAAGCAAGTCCTGCATTCGCGGCGAGTGGGTCAAATAAAACTTGGCTTACCTACCCCTGATCGTGAGCCTTTTGATCCAAACACAGCAAGTCCTGAGGATTGTGGAATCCTGAAACAGAGAAGTTTACCCTTCTTCGACGACGTTCCCTCCATACTCGAATAATCAGTGCTACAGTTATTTCACTTGCACTTAGTCTCTTAATTAGAATAATTTATCTGCTTCCATTCGTCCTTGCAAATTACTTTTGCTTATGATCATTTCCATCTTGGTTCTGATTGGTTCAATAATTTTGTTGTACTTCGTTCACATGAATAAATTAAAAATCGTCTGCGCATTTTGTTAAAATTTGGAAGGGCAAATCTAAAAGTCAAAAAATGGCTATGGATGGACAATTTCGTTCCATTTTCTTTTAGAATAGTATTGTCTTTAACCCCTCATCATGAAATTAGGGTTGTCCGAGCTTATATACTTAGTAGTTTAAATACAATAAATATTTAAATTGACAAGAGACTATCTCTTTGTAATACTCTTTTGTCACGTGGATGTTAACACTCATGGTCGCCACTCAGAAAAATTTTAGAATATATAAAAAAATCATGTCAGTCATATAGCAAGTAAATAATATTATGATATGTGTGTATTTATTTTTGAAAAATCTCCATACAAGTGGTGTGCATGCATTGGTTGATTGTATTATTTCAAATGTATTCTAGAATTCCTCCTCCACTCGTGCATAAATAGTTCAACAAATAATGGAATGCAAAAGGAAATTGAAGACATCCAATGCAACAGAATCACTGCAGAATCTGGCGGCTGACGAATCCTTAATTTCCAAAGCAATTAAAAGTAAAGAAATGGTTGCTAGCTAGTTGATTCATAATTGAAGTTGTGAGTTTGCAAGAGATTATTCTTTCATGAATAAAAAGATTCAGATACATAAATAAGTCCGTGAAAACCGCTGTCCGAGTAATTGTGGAATTGGAAGTTGGTGCAAACTAATATATTTAGAACAACAATAATCAGAATCTTAAATGGCTTCCTAATATCGAGAGGATTTCTAAACCATCTGAATAACCAATTAATCATGAGTATTTCTAGTCCGTATAAAATTCATTCTCCTAAACAAATCTTTTCTATTAACTCTTATAAATTCTTTTACGGAGACCACAATTCTTGTTATTACAATTCTATAGAGGTGGTGAATTTCCTGGAAGCTGTAAACTTTCAGGAAAATTGTGAATTTTATTTAGCTCCTCCTTCACCTTGTTAAAACATGTCCATAGAGGCTCTAGCAATGGCGGGAGTAGATTGTAACAAATGTAAAATCAACTTGAATGAGTGGAGCCATCGCATACCTTCGCATTTGTTGAGTAGTGGAAGAACTGAAGAACAGCAATATCAAAATTATTGTAGAGAGTTAGACATGGCTATAAGAGGAGTGAGTATGGGTAATGGTTTTGGCTCTCAACAGTATCATCCCTCCGAGAATAATAAAGATATAAAGGCAGCAGCATTGATTGAATGTGTAAAGGAAATCGTTTTATTCGTCTTTTGCAATTTCTTCCTTCAAGACAAAAGATAAGAAGCTCATGACAAGGAACTATCGCGCGTTATTGACAGAGAAAATACCCATCACTTGAATTATTTCAAGTATTTTGTTACATTTCAATTTATTTCTAATATATTCTTCGTTATTAAGAAAAACTGCCATTTATTATTTGCATCCCTTTTAATTATATTTATTTCTCCATCCACTTCCGGAAAGATAAAATGCCTTCAACCATGCCCGCATTTATTTGCAAAGCAAAATAATGTCAACTAAATGCGCGAGAAAGGACTAGCATGTCGTAGTTCTCGCTTTAATTTGTCAAGATTTCACTCCTGCGCATTCGAGTGTCTTCTATCAACTTCAGTGTGAAAAAATCTGTCTTAGTTTAAGTAAAAGGGAATTATCATTGTTTGTGTTTTTCATATTTTCTTTCAAAATCACTCACACTATCTTATCACAAGATAAGGACCAAACAAAAAGATTGACCTACACACATGTGATGGAAGATGATAGAAAAAATATTTCATATCGCTAATATTAGTTACTAGATTAATAACGTAAGCCTAAGGCAACTCCTAATACATGAGCTAGTATTTGAGTACAAGTTCGACTCACCAACTTTTGTATGCACCACTTATAATAAAAATTCTAAAATTTTTCCTCAACGCGTTGATCACCATAGTAAAAGTTACTAATTCTCATGTTTAGCTTTCCTTATGAATCATCGGTCGTCTTACATTAATTCTACCACATACCTTGCATAAATCTCAATCATGTCTTGTGCTTAAATAGCGTGCACTAACAAGCAGCAAAGCATCCTCCTTCATGGAAATTGTTTTTGGGAAAAACAAATATGGATAGATCAATGACACAACACAAGGACAATCCCATCCTATCGTGGTGTCATTTTTATAAGAAAATTGGAAAAGTTGGGTGTATTTCGATCAAGAATTTATTTTTATTTTGCTGAAGAAGTAGAGACACTGAATTAAGTAAGAGGCTTTCGTTATTACAGAAAGGAACACAAGTATAGCAGTTCTTTTACTCACACAATTGAGGTCAACCCTCTTATTTATAGGCAGCTATAGTTAACATAATGAACAGACCAAGCAGTGTCCTTTGAAGTTTCCCCAAAGCTGTGAGAACACAAGAGAAGGTTTGTCTGTAGATGACTTTGTTGCATAAAAAAGTAAATGTTACTTTCTCCCTTGAAAATTATCAAGCAGAACGAAAAATTGAATCAAGAATCGGAGGAACAACGTCGAAAAGAGGCACATTTTTGTTAAGGATGAATTCCGAGTCCTCTAGACTTGCTGTCTTTGGATCAAAAGGCCGCTCCCTTCCAGGAATACTTAACCCTTGTTTCATTTGACCCAATCGTCGCGAATGTAGAACTTGTGCTGAAGTTACAGGTTTCCTAATGGATTCATATTCTTCCAGAGCAGAGTATAAATGATCCGGCCCCCTCTTCTCGAGGCATTTTCCTAACACTGCTGCATCTATTATCGCCATGTTTGTGCTTCTGCCAGAGTGTGGAGTTGTCGGGTGAGCTGCATCTCCTGTTAGCACCACTCTGTCCCAGAAGATTTTCTCCAAAGGATCACGATCATATATAGCATTAAGGAAAGGATCCTTTGTTTCTTTGATCATTCTTGACAATTCAGGTACCCAAACCTGCTCTGCTCTTTGGTGCAACTCCTCGATCATGTCACTGCTTACTTTCACAGAAGTTGTATTTCCCTGCAGAGAATAAAATAATTTGTGATGGTCTGAGCTGTGTTGATCGTTTGCAAAAATTAGATTTTTGCACTCAACCCAAACCCCCAAAAACAAAATAAAAAGATGAAACAAAAGTAAGCAGTTACCTTGAGCTCGGGCTCAGGTTGATTGACATACCAAACCCAATTGAACTTCTCTTTCTTAAGCTCGGTGAGTATGATGTGAGATCCTGAACCAATATTCGTGTAAAAGCATTTCCCAATATCAGGATACGATTTTCGAATGCCTAAGATGGTTTCTGAATCGTTTTCTGAAAAATTAAAAATACCTCTCCACGCACAGTATCCTGTGTACCTATTAAAAACACATTGAAATTTATGAAACAAAATACTCAAAACTTAATTACTTTTATTGATATTCACAAGCAAGCACAAACCTCAATTTGAAGTCAGGTAGAATGCTCTGACCAATTGATGAGAGGATCCCATCTGCTCCGACGAGCAAATCTCCGACTATCTCGATTATTTCATCAGTCTGAAGATCCTTAGCTCTAACTTTGACAGTTAATTTGTCTTCAGAAATACAGAAAGAGAGGTACTGGTGACCCCATAAAAATATTTCAGGTGGCAGAGTATTGTATATAAGGCCATGAAGATCAGCCCAATATGCTGTCAGATACTTAGCGCCTTCTTCTCTTCCTATTACCCAGCTGATCTTCTTTTCCCCATCTGTTGCTAGGTTCTGCAATTAAACACAAATTGAAATTTTATCTATTCAACATATATAGATATTTTTTTCCCAATGAGATCCATTCTAAATTGTATTTTGTGCAGAGCAAAATATAATTTTATCAAATCTTAACCGTACACCATTGTATATACACGTGTGCAACTAATATCTTTAAGAGATCAGTATAATTCAAAGCACTACTGGATTCTACTGGGAAAAAAGAAATTAAATATATTATATTATATACCTCAGTAATGGTGATAGGTAAAGTGTTGTTGTAAAGAAGTTCAGGTTCATTGAGCCATGCTTGAACAATTTTCTGAGCCAATGGATCGAGTCCAAGGCCAGCACCGGTTGGGTTTTGGGTTGGGGGTCCACGAGTTTTCTCAATCACAACAACATCCCAGCCTGCTGAAACAAGTACTTTTGCGCATGATTCCCCAGCAATGCTTCCTCCAACTACAATAGCTTTTGGCTTCTGCTTCTTCATATTCATCTCTCTTGTTTCCAAGTAAATATAACTGAAGAAATTATATTGTTGTATTCAGCACAATTTTTTTTTTCTTTTGGCTCGGGGTGGTGGCTTTTTATATAAGAATCGTTATACATTTATTTATGCTGTTTAGCCTTGTTAAGCAAGCAGACAAAGATTACCAAAAGGAAAGTCATTAACGGTCAAGTCAAGAAGGGTTTATCACTCCATACGATTTGCTCCCGTCGAAGTTATTTGTCAAGAAATATCTCCTTTTTGCACATAAATGTCAATAAATTAAATCAGTAAATTCTTAACTCGCTATGGGTTTTTTATTTAAAAAAAAATTCACCTGCTATAGATTTTAACAAATGTAAATGTAATACTTTTTGGTATACTCTAAAATATCTCCTACCTAACTTGTTTCTCTGTCTTCTTTGGTGGGCTATTGCCATTTAATTGTCATAATTTATTCATCTATTATAGAACTTGGACTCCATCTGTTGGAGTCTTATAGGATGTGCTTTTGAAAAATAATTAAGGAAGTCCTTTCCAATTAAGTGATCTAAAACTAGAGCCACATACAAACTTCAATGTATTAAATGACGTAACACACTACAATAAAGTGTGTGATCTTTATTTAGTAATCACTAATCAGATCAAATCAAATTAAGCTATTCATTTAGGAAGAATGAAGTGGTGGGCCAAATTTCGTCTATTTATCTTCCTTTCACACCCTCATTTTGACTAGAAATTTGTTCTGGTAAGAAAATAGATGAGAAACTTGTGCATGAGACTCCTGCCCTACCGGAATCAACAGATATATTCTTCAAATTTGTTTATTTTGAATACAGGGCATGGCTCTACAAATCACCATCATTCTTAAAGGAAAGAAGATAAATTGGTACTAAAATGTCTGTGGGTCTAAAATCTTAGCAAATCTTTATCTTTGGGCAATTGCTAAGTTCTAGCTTCAAATTTTGATAACAATCCAGTAACATATCGTCTCGCTCTTCGTTTTCATAATTTGGGTATTTGGTTTTAGCAGGTACCAAGGGCGGAGGTAAGAGGAGGATAAGGTTTTTTTTTTTTAATAATAATAATTAATTGTAAATTTACTCTTATTAAAACTTATCGTAAAAAAATAAAGATATAACCAATAATTACAGTCAAATTCTATTTTCTTAAAGTTACAAAACTCACTCAACTCCCTAACTAATTGATCCAAAATTTAAATTCCCCAAAACTCAACTGATCAGGTCATTAAGTAGTTACCTCATAAGTGATGCCCAGCCGCTGCAGCACCCTAATGCTCAGTCTCTCGTCGCACTGCAAATCCCAAATTCCCCATCTTTCCATGCACCGCCTGGTATGGTGGTACCTCACCAATCATTTTGTATATTAAACTTTATTATAAGGATCATGCTACATTACGTTAATCGTAACGTAACATCCACACACAACAACAATACTTATGGTGGGACCCACTATTGTTGTTGTATGTGACATACGTTACGATTATCGTAACGTAGCACTAGCCTTATTATAAATGAAAATGATAGCTTACAATGCTGATTCATCTTCTTAAAATTATAAAACAATTGATATAATAACAAAGAAATACTCATCCTCAATTATGAGTGAATATAATATTAAAATAATCGACCATTGAATGCTTACTCTGTTCGAAGTTAGTTGTTAGCTTTTACTTTCGTCAAAATTATGAAGAATTGCCAACAAAACTTCAAGTTGGTTGGGACAATGACGGCTTGTTAATGTCAGAACTCTTACGCCAGCCCGTGGCAAATTGCTGGATGTCCTTTTGAATTCAAAAGTTTAATTTCTTATAGCTTTAATAGGCACATGAAACCGATCATAATTTTTGTTTTAATCACAGTAATTAAGTTTATTCCTGCATAACAAGATAAATGAAAATAAAACAAAGATCGATGACAAGGATACAATAGTTCTATACAAACACGAGATTCCTACTGAAAACTAGACTACACACAATGAGAACTAAGAATTGAAACTTAACTACTATTCGGTTGCTTGGAACATGCTTCATCTTCTCCCAGGTCAAGTGGAGCATAATGTTGAGTCAACCAGAGAAGGCAGGTCTGCGAAGAAAGGCATAGTTTTCTGTTGAAGCTCTTGACAGTCTTGCGGACTAGCTGTCTTCGGATTAAAAGGTTCACGATCTGGAAGAGCTAAGCCTTGTTTAATTCGACCAAGTCGCCGTGAATGCAGGACTTGTTTTGAGGTTACAGGTAGCCGAACTGTCTGATATTCTTCAAGAGCTGAAAGCAAACCCTCCACTCCCCACTTTTCAAGGCTTTTTCCCAATAACATTGCATCTAGTATTGACATATTCGTGCTTCTCAGACCATGAGGAGTTGTTGGGTGAGCAGCATCTCCAATTAATACTATGTTACTCCAAAATATTTGTTTAAGAGGATCACAATCATACATCGCATTTATGAAAGGTTCTTTTGTTTCTTTAATGACCTTCACAAACTCAGGAAGCCAAACCTTCTCTGCTTCTTCGTGCATGTTCTTGATCATGTCATTGCTTACTCTCATGGTTACTGAATTTCCCTGCACATAGTTTCCAAATAATAATAATTAGAACTGGCTGGTTAACATATGTAATTTGGAAAAGAAACGTATCTATCTGTAATTAGTGGCAACTCCTTGTCCTCTGCTCATCCCAGAAGGTGAAGTCCAGCGGTCCCAGAAGCATATGTTGCCTCGAAGTCAATATGTAGGATTGAATTTACCAGGTGAGAAATACATGGTTTCTTAATGTGAGTAGAAATTCAGATTTAGAAACTTTGAAACTAAACTAAAGCATCACAAAAATCTGCGTCCTAGCATCATGAATGCTAAGTGTTTTATTCAGCATTTAGTTCTAACAACTTACAGCAAAACCTCTGCGGCCCTTAAAGTAAGGTCAAGTACAGTTCATGATTAGTAGTTTATACAAAGATTGCACGCGAGTGGGAGAAAGCAAAGCAATCACCTTCATTATGGGCTCAGGTTGGTTGATATACCAAACCCAATTGAGCCTTTTATTGAGAAGCTCATAAAACACACTGTGAGTTCCAGATGCCAGGTCGAAGTATAAGCATTTCCCTAGGTCAGGATACACCCTCCTCATGCCTTTGATGATCTCTGAATCCTCAATCCCCGAAAAATCAAGAACCCCTCGCCATGCACAATAACCTGAATACCTACAGAAGAATGCTATCCTCGCATACTCTATTCCTAGGAAACATACCATCAATGAATTTTATTCACAAGATACCCAGTTCTAAATAAGTGGGAATCACAGACCTCAACTTAAAGTCAGACAAAAAACTTTGACGGATTGAAGAAAGGCATCCATCAGCAGCAACAAGCAAATTTCCCTTGATCTCAATGACCTCATCGGTTTGAAGAACTTTAGCCTTAACAGTAACAGTGGTTTTCACTTCAGAAATGCAGAAAGAAAGGTACTGGTGACCCTGGAGGAAAATGTTTGGTGGTAGGGCATTGTATAGAAGGCCATGAAGATCAGCCCAATGCGCTGCTCTGAAATTGAAATTGTCATCTCTTGCCAGTGTCCGGGTAACCTTCGCATTATCTGTTGCTTGGTTCTGCTAGACAAACAGATGAATTAGCCCAAGTTCAACTTTGCACTAAGTGGACTCCTTTCATTTAAGATAAAGTTATGAAGAAGGATAGAGCATTTTGCTACAATGCTAATAATTCCCTCAACTTACAATATAAAGGGCATGTTGAAATTTCGAAAGCAGAGCATCTACAAAAATGTTTGATAATTACTCAACTCGATCAACTAGCAATCGTCGACTCATCTAGCAAGACAAACAATTGAATTGAAAGAGGAGTTGAAAATCTAAACCTGATCAATGGTGAGAGGATCAGTGGCCAAATGGAGAAGGTGGGGGCGGCCGTTGAGCCAAGACTGAATGATACGCTGAGCCGGAAGGTCGAGTCCAAGTCCAGCGCCAGTTGGGCTGCCAGTAGGCGGACCGCCAGCTTTCTCCAGAACCACAACGTCCCAGCCTGCTCTAAGGAGCGCGTGTGCGCATGAGATACCCGCTATGCTGCCGCCAACTATTACTGCCTTGCCCTTCTCCTTCTTCTCCATATTCGAACAACTGTTTACCTCTTGTTGTCACATGTAATGACGTATTGCATTGTCATTTGTCAGATTAAGCATGTTTATTTTTCATTTATTTATTCGCCGCGTGGATAGAAGTTCGACATAAAACGACGACGTGTGGGCTTTTCTCTCTTCTAACGTTTTATCACAAGCGTTTGCGATAATGAGTTGTGATTTGTGATTGATGACGGACACACGTGGTTTAAAATTGTCTTCTTTTTTATGTTTGTAAGTTTAAAGAGTTTTGTAATAGAATAAATGACATAATCCTTTGTGATTATGATTTATGCTGTTTAGCTAGCTGTATGGATGGGTTATGGGTACCACTTGTTAAGCAAGCTGACCAAGATTAGTAAAAGGAAAGTGATCAACAGTCAAGTCAAGAACGGGTTTATCACTCCACAAGACTTGCTCACGTCAAAGTTATTTGTCAAGGAATATCTCCGGCGCGATTTTTGCACTTGAATGTCAATATCATGTAGGAATATTTCATTCCTATTTTATAAAGATATTGTGCAATAGTTTATGAAGTATTCACTTATTCTCCTTTAATATTATTAAGCCTTTCAACGGCTACTTTGTTTTTATTTTGTATAAATAACTCTGAAAATTTCATTAAAAATACAGAATAAGAATTATATTCTTCATAGAATTTCTTTCAGTGCAGTGATTTTATCATTATCAAACTTGCACTTGTAAAAGATAATTAAATCAGTAAATTCTTAACTCGCTATTGGTTTTTTGTTTAAAAAAAAATCCACCCTCTGTAGGTTTTAACAATTACTAAATCCTCGCGTAACTTGCAATAGGTTTTTACTTCACAAATATTAAAACAATACTTTTAAAAACACAAAAAAAAATTAAATTATATAAGTCAAACTATAAATTTATAATCAGAGCTTAAAAATCTACATATAATACCCATTTCTAAATTTTATCAGTATAAATGAGAAATTAAAGTTTTAACATTAAAATAAATACACAAATATGTCAATCTAGTATAAAATATTTCTATTGAAGGTAAATCATCATCACTAAGATTAATGGCTTACTTCATCTTTTTAATCAATACATAAGTATTGTCAATAACATTCACAAGAAAATTTTAGACAATTAACTAATAAATAAATGCCTAAACTTTAGTAAGCAAACATTAAGTTCACAGCTATTAATTTTTTGTTTTACAATTACAATTTTTTTTTACGACAGTTGTAACTTAAAATGTATAGTACTTCGATTCCAAACAGGACCTAGGTTATAAAGTTATGCCAAGTGGTGAACGAATGGTCCATATTATAAACTAAAACAAGATTAAATGTGAAAATTATTTGTTTTAATTAGTGTTAAAAAATATAATTTATTATTTTTGAGATATTTTAATATTTATTTAATAATTAAAAAATTTATGAGCATAAATATAAAAGTATTGAGTTATTAGATATTTATTGAGTGCACAAAATCACTTAATATATATATATATATATATATAAAATACAAAACTAATATTGTCAATACAAAAGTTAAGACGTAAAATAAAAAAGTGAAACCAATGGTACCCTAATTGATGTAGCATAATTATATATTGGCATGTGTTAATATATTATTTATCATAATCATTTCACTACCACATAAAAATTTCTACAAGAGTCAATTTTAAACATATTTCACAGGATTCAAACTTTGTGGTATATTGACCTATTATTTTGTGAGAAATTGTAGAGTATAATATAGGTGCTACATATAAATAATACATGTATGATATGTATAGTTCAATTAAATATAACTATTAATTACAAGATAATTTTTTAAAAATAAATACACATATAACATATATGTATTAATTAAGTGTAGTACTTTTGGTATACCCTAGAATCTCTCCTAACTTGTTTTCTTTATCTTCTTTGGTGGGCTATTGCCATTTAATTGACATAATTTATTCATTTATTCTAGAACTTGGACTCCATCTGTTGGAGTCTTATAGGATGTGCTTTTTAAAAAGGGAAATTATTATTTGTATACTCTTAGTTTATTCTATTATAAAAAATACTACAATACTTTGAGAGTGTATCAATCGTCCATCCTAAGTTGACAAAATGTATCAGCTGACTACCAAACTGTTAGTTGCCATTTAAGTATGATGACGTCAGAAAGGTAATTTAGTCTTTTTATATGATACAAGTGATAATTTAAAGGTATACAAGTGATAAAAAAAGAATTTAAGGGTATACAAGTGATAATTTTCAAGGGTAAAATCATCAATTCACTGTAATTCTGTTAACTTTCAAACGGCAACTAACGGTTTAGTGGTCGACTGATACATTTTGTCAACTAAGGGTGAATGATTGATACACCCTCAAAGTGTTGTAATATTTTTTATAACAGAACAAATATAGGGTATACGAATGATAATTTCCCTTTTAAAAATAATTAAGGATGTCCCTTTCCAATTAAGTGATCTAAAACTAGGGCCAATTTAAAAACATACAAACTTCAATGTATTAAATGATGAAACACACTACAATAAAGTGTGTGGTCTTTATTTAGTAATCACTAATCAGATCAAATTAAGGGAGAATCTAATCCATTTTTCCTCGTTTAATAGGGTAAAAAGTTATTCATTTAGGAAGAATGAAGTGGTGGGCCAAATTTCGTCTATTTATCTTCCTTTCACACCCTCATTTTGACTAGAAATTTGTTCTGGTAAGAAAATAGATGAGAAACTTGTGCATGAGAACCTCGCCCTACCGGAATCAACAAATATATTCGTGAAATTTTTCTCTAGAGTAGTGACTTGGTTCGAGATGTTAAATTTTATTAAAATCCGAGTCAAATTAACAATAGTATAAAAATTTTTTGACAATAATATAAAAAAAATGTTCATATGATTGCGGGCTCTTCCTGATTTATGAATTCAGAATGGGAAGTTTTCCCCTTGTCTATAAATATATGTATGCGCGACCGTCCCTTTGTGTCACACATACTGGTGTTTGAGAGGAAGGGAGAGACATGAGGGAGAGGATGCGGAAGCCAAAAGCTATAATAGTTGGGGGAAGCATAGCAGGGATATCATGCGCAAAAGCGCTTATTTTAGCAGGTTGGGATGTGGTGGTGATCGAGAAGACACGTGGACCTCCAACCGGAAACCCAACCGGCGCTGGAATCGCACTGCATCCATTGTCCCAGAAAATAGTTAAGTCATGGCTCCATCAACCTGATCTTCTTCACAACATCACCTTACCTCTCACCATTGATCAGGTAATGTATGTGTCTACACAGAACTGCTTTAATTTCAACTGATGTTCCCACAAGTTGTGCTGATTTTTTTTTATTTTTCTTTCTGTACAGAATCGGGCAGTAGATCAGGAAAATAACATCTGTCGGATACTAGCTAGAGATGAAAATTTCAACTATTTACTGGCACATTGGACTGGTCTTCATAGTCTTATATACAATACTCTGCCTCCGGAAATATTTTTTTGGGGTCACTTGTAGCTCACTTTCTGCATTTCTCACGACAAATCAACTATTAATGTCAAAGCTAGAAATCTTAAAACTGATGAGGTCATCGACATAGCTGGAGATTTGCTGGTTGCAGCTGACGGGAGCCGCTCATCAGTTCGCCAGACTTTTTTACCAGACTCTAAACTCAGGTTTCTGAACAAATTATATTATATTTTCATATTTTCGGTTGTCTTGAAATTTACGGTTTATTTTTCATTTCTGTTTTGCAGGTATACAGGTTACTGTGCTTGGAGGGGGGGTTTTTTATTTTTCAAAAAATGAGAATTCAGAAACCATACAAGGCATCCGGAAGGCATATCCTGAGCTTGGGAATGGCGTGCACGCGGACTTGGGCCCTGGAACTCACACCGTCCTTTATGAGCTTATGTACAAGAGGCTCAATTGGATTTGGTAAATCACTCAACCTGAGCCTGAACTCAAGGTGATTGCCTAACTTGCTTCATTTTACCATTTATATGCATACGTGTTAGCAGAGCTAGCTTCAATTAATTAATTAAGTAATTTCAGGGAGGTTCAGCTACAATGAAAGTGAGCAGTGACATGATCAAGAAGATGCACCAAGAAGTAGAGAAGATTTGCGTTCCTGAACTTGCAAGAGTCATAAAAGAAACAAAGGAGCCTTTCTTGAACCTTATTTATGATTGCGACCCTTTGACACAAGTATACTGCGACAACGTGGTCTTTATTGGAGATGCAGCTCATCCCATAACCCCTTACTGTGCAAGAAGCACAAACATGGCCATAGCTGATGCAGCAGTGTTAGGTAAATGCCTTGAGAAGTTGGGGGAAGAAAATTTACATTCAACGCTGGAAGAATATCAATCTGTTAGGCTACCTGTCACGACCAAGCAAGTCTTGCATTCGCGGCGAGTGGGTCAAATAAAACTTAACTTACCTCTGCCTGATCGTGAGCCTTTTGATCCAAACACAGCAAGTCCTGAGGATTGTGAAATCCTGAAACAGAGAAGTTTACCCTTCTTCGACGACGTTCCCGCCACACTCGAATAATCAGTACTACAGTAATTTCACTTGCACTTAGTTTCTTTTTGGAATAATCTATCTGCTTCTATTCTCGTCCTTGCAGATTACTTTTGTTGATGATCATTTCCATCTTGTGAAGATTTTGATAAGCTAATAACAGAAGCTTTACAGAACACTTCCCCAAGGATCTTGGATTAGAATAAATCAAGATGCCTCACAAAGACAACCAGAAAGCTTAAACTTGCCAAACACTTGATCCTTTGTTCTGAGAACATACACCCAAACCCTCCTCGAAAAATCATCAATTATAGACATGAAGAATCTATTTCCCCCCACAGATGGAACTTGAGATGGCCCCCACAGATCTAAGTGGATGTATTCCAGAATGTCTCTAGTCTTATGCTGAGATTTCTTGAAACTATCTCTTGCAGACTTCCCTAGGACACAGTCTTCACAAAAAACTAATTCCCCAATCTTATCACTTCCTAGAATACCCTGCTTAGCTAGTTCTTTAAGGCCCTTAATGTTCATGTGCCCTAGTCTTAGGTGCCATAACCTGGTTGCATCCATGTTAACCTTAGTTGATACACTGGATTCTCCAGTTACCACTTCACCATCTAAAACATATACACCATTCTTTCTACTTCCTTTCATAACCAGTGTAGCCCCATTAAGGATTTCAATTTTTCCATGTTCAAGTCTAACACTATAACCAACTTAGTCAAGCATCTCTAAAGAGATTAGGTTTCTTTTTAGGTCTGGTACATGTCTAACCTGCTTGACTTCTCTTATGGTTCTATTATGAAGCTTAAGGTTTATATTTCCTATCTCAATGACTTTGTACACTGCATTATTTTCCATCATAACCTTTCCCCCATCAATCTTATGATATTCAGAAAAGAAATTTTGGCAAGGACTCATATGAAATGTGCATCCAGAGTTAAGGATCCACTTACCCTTCTGCACTTCTTCTGTTGCCACACACATATCAGCTTATTCATATCCCTCTTCTGCAACAATAGCTGCATCACCATTCTGTCCCTTCTTTTTGAAACTCTTCTCTGGGCAGTCTTTCTTAAAGTGCCCCTCCTTGTGACATTGGAAGCACTTCAGATTTTTGTTCTTGTTCTTTGTCTTGCCTTGTTTATTTTTCTTTCCATCAATCTTGTCAATCTTTCCTTTCACAGTCAGCCCCTCTCCATGTACTCCATTTGCTTGTTTCTCTTGTAACCCTCTTGTATTAAAGGCAGCTTTAACCTCATCCAGGGATAGGGATTGTCTGACATACATGAGAGCATCAACAAAGTTTGAGTATGAAGGAGGTAAGGAGCTTATCAAGAGTAGAGCTTTGCCATCATCGTTCAGCCCTTCATCAATGGTTTCCAAGGTATCACAAACCTTGTTGAACTCATCAATGTGCTCATCAAGAGAGGATCCTTCAGCCATCTTGAGTGAAAACATTCTCTTCTTGATGTACAACCTGTTGGCCAGTGATTTAGTCATGTATAAACCTTCAAGTTTTGCCCATAACTCTGTCACTGTCTTCTCCTTTGCAACTTCTCTGATGACTGAGTCACTGAGACTCAAGATTATGGTGCTTTTAGCATTCTTGTCAATTTCAGCAATTTGCTCAGGAGTACGTGATAAAAACCCCTCTTTTCCCTCTTTCTTGGTTGCTGGTTCAATGGCATCACCCAGCCCCTGTGTGATCAACAGTGCTTCCATTTTCACTTTCCACATGTTGAAATCATTCTTTCCATTAAACTTCTCTAGATCAATTCTTGGAGCAGCCATACTTGGATCTAATCTTTCAATCCAGCTCTGATACCAATTGAAGATTCTGATAAGCTAATAACAGAAGCTTTACAGAACACTTCCCTAAGGATCTTGGATTAGAATCAATCAAGATGCCTCACAAAGACAACCAGAAAGCTTAATGAATTAATGACCTATTAGCTAAGACTAGGATTGCGTTTAGAAACAAACAAAGAAACGAATTGAAAACAAGAAATCACAAAACACAACTATCTAACGTAGTTCAGTCAATTTGCACTGACTTACATCCATGGGGGAACAAACTTAACAGCTTTATTAATATGTCTCAAGACTTGATTACAGAGATTACCAAGCACTCAATAAGAGCAAGAAAACCCCTGGTCTCAAGCTTTCTTTCTCTCGTTACAATGCTTTCAGTCTCCCAATCATTCTCTATGTTTTCCAGCTGAGAATCACAGCTTATAAACCACCTCAGAGGCATTCCCAGAAACGCACGTGAAGGCCATGTGCAATAACGGCTCTTTAACAACCTTTTGTATGCACGTTTTCTGCTCGTGCTTCATTAACTCCAAAACGGCAAGACTGTATGTCGTTGTAACAAGCAATACATTTACTTCATGAAACGCAGTTTTTATGTGTCGTTTTACTGAAGTTATCGAGCATTACAAAACGCAAGCTAATGATGTCGTTTCATCCTCTTTGATTTGATTCACTGAATACACAATAAACTCCACCTTGAAGCAAATCATCCCTGATAAACTTCCTCCCCATTATCGTGTGCATTTTTCAAGAGCTGCACACTCCAGTCAAATCCAAGCAGAGGCTGAATTTGGCCGTAGGTCCTACCTTTGTAAGTATGTCAGCTGGGTTACTGTCAGTGTGAACTTTAACCATTTTGATGACTCCTTTAGACACTTCATTCATTACTCTTCACTTGATGCATTGTTATCCCACTATAAATAATAAATAACAGATGCAACAAATTAATCTACAACATAAATATTTGACAAAGAATTAAGTAAACTAATTAAACTTACTCATTCACCATTTGCTTCAACTCATCATCAGGATTATCACCTAATGGATCAAGATAATAAATTTTTCGCCTCACTATATCAATTGCTACTAGCACCCAGTGGCCACTAAACAAACAAGTAAAAAAAAAACAGATTACAAGATAAATTTATGTTAAAAAATAAAATAGACAAAAAATAAATAAACTATACCCTGGGTTATATGGGAAGAGAATTATTTGGCCTATTTGAATCTTGTCCAAAAGGTCTGAAATATAAGAACACCTATTTGGGTAGCTTGCTTAACTTGGCTGTAATTTAGCTATGCATCCAAATTGAATTGGAATAACACCACTGCCATTATCCATCTTTTCATACAAGTGTCTATTAAAAAAAAAAACTTTCATGACATGAATATAAGAAATAAATTAATGACAGTTTGCAAATTCAGAAAACATAGTAAAAACATAAATCAAGTTTTTTATTTCTTACTTGATCCATATCTCCAAAAAAGAATTTGAGAAGCTCTGTAAACTCAATGACTTCATTGCAAATCTGCTCGTCCAATCTACTCTCCCAGTAGACACCAAAAGTCTTCAAATCATGGGCAATCATAATCGTCCGTGGTAGGGAGTTCTCAATCATCAAAGAAAAGATGTTCATTTGTGAACTTTTGTTCTTTTTTCTTGCTTTCACAGCTCCACGGGTATTCTTTCTCAGAACTAGTTTCCTTATTGTCACTGGTTTTACAACAACGAGTTCCTTTGTTGTTCGTTTCTATTCATACAGATATACCAGAACATTTGTAGGAGACTTTCGGCCATCCACTTTTCTCTTTGAAGGAGTTAATCTTGGAGATCTTCTTGGCGTGATTTTTGAAGTGGCTTCACAAACTACTGGGGGTGGATTCTGTGCAGGGGATGGCAGGGGAGGTGTGTTGACGTTTTTGTCAGGTTTTGGACAAACAGTGGGGTCATTGGTCACTGACTTTGGACTAACTTTGGTCACCGACTTAAGGGTAGCTTTGGGGTTGTTGGTCACTGACTTTGGGGTAGCTTTGGGGTTGTTGGTCACTGACTTTGGAGTTGCTTTGGGGTTGTTAGTCACTAACTTTGGAGTAACTTTGTTGGATGATCGACGATTTATCTCCATCTTAACACTGCAACCACCTTTGGAGTTAAGAAAGTTGGAACTGCCAACTTCAATGTTGTTGCAGGCATTTATCCTTACATTTATTTGATCTAATTGAGCTTGCATAAACTGAAAACTCTCCTGATACATTCTCCGTTCTCGCGCCAACTCCGTGGGGTCAGGAACATTGAAATACATAGATGGGGTGATGAATTGACCCAATCCTTGCACCCGACTTCCATTAGGCTTCTTTTGAAGTGCTTCACCTAGGATATCATTCAGTCCTTGGGATTGGAACATTCCCTGCTCAACTTGACTTCTTAGCTCACTCTATAAAATAAAACAAAAATAATTTGATCAAAATTAAGAATAAAAAAAAAGTTAAATAATGACTGTGGTGGTGGAAACTTACAATTCTCTCAGCCACTTGCTGCACTTCAGGTGTATAAGTTCAATCTTTTCTCATGTGAGCCAATAATCAGGCTTCACTGCGGTCAATCTCGCGCTCAGTAACTTTGAGGTCCAACTACTATAATAATTCAACAAAAATTGAATTGAAAACTGCTATGAATCATCCTATTATTTGTATTGAAAATGTCATAAGTTTGTATAGAGTGGTTATTATACTTACCCTTTTATGCAACAGCCCAGCATATCCTGTACTGGCCAAGTGATGATTGTACATATTCTTTTTTTTTCCTTTGCTGCCTTACTTTTTTCCTGCATGTTGAGTGTTAGAAAATGCATATTTATAAAGGAGAAAACCGTCATTTTACATTTCAAGTCTTACTAACAACCCTTACTTTTATGTATTTAACATTCTTGTGGTTTAATTACATGTGTTTTATTTTAATTAAGTAATTTATATATTTTAGGGGCATTATAGTCATTTCACAATAAAGGAGAAATCAGACGGCAAAACGGACATCACTTTTGAACTCAGGACGGTTGAAAACCTTAGGAGGAGTATAAAAGGAAAAATGACACTATTCACATGTACGGTACTATTCACGGGTACGGTACTGTCTACGTTACTGTTCACGACACTGTTCATATAGACAAATCGATGACGTGGCATTGACCGATGATGTGGCATTGACTGATGAGGTGTCACGATCCTGTTGGACTAAAATTCTTATATACTGTTGATGGTGACGTGGCAGCATATCAGTGGACGAAAAATCTCGCGTACGGTGCATGCATCACACAGGATTATTTTCAACCAAACCGCGTTACTGTTCATCCGGGTCAAACCGTGTTACTGTTCATCCGCGTGGTCAAACCGTGGACTGTTGACTGATGACGTGGCGCAATCCTGAGCGTCCAAACTGTTTTTAATACGATGGCCATGATTTACTCCATGTATCTATAAAAAGGGGGCCTCCCCCCCCTAATTTGAGATCTCTGAATCCATTTTTGGGATCCATTTTCTATAATTCCCTCTCTATCTTGTATTTTCTTCGTATTTTAATAAATTCCCATTTTGCCCCTAATTCAATTATGAGTGGCTAATTTTCTTTCAAGCTTGGGTTGAAGGTGAAGTCTCAACATGTGTCATGGGCTTTATTTGGTAAATTTATTTTCTCTTCCCCTCTAGTTTTTGTGGATGTTTTGACTTCTCGTCGACAAATAATACTAATCTTGTCTAGTACCGCCTTGGTTTCACCGGCCCTCTAGTACAAGGTTATTATTATTTGGCACGATAAGCCCTTAGCACCATATTTATTAGAGCGTGGTTCATGAGGTGTGGATTCCCCCCTCATGATTTAATTGGTATTAATACGGATTATTTAGCCCATGATGCATGTTGATACGGATCCAGATACCCAAGTACGTCATTTTAATAGAATTCTCTTCAATTTATTCTCGCCATTGCAATTCCAATTTTAGAATTTATTCTTGCCATTTTAATTCGAAGTTTTAGAATTTTCCAAATCAATTTCACCAGAAATCCAATCATCCATTTACAAAATTAATTCTAGACACAATTAAAATCCACCTCCTCGTGGGATCGACACTCGTCACCATTAGTCTATACTACAATAGATTCGTGCGCTTGCGAGTACATTAAAATTTCCACAACAAGTTTTTGGCGCCGTTGCCGGGGAGGTAAGTAATTTTAATTCATAGAATTAATTTTTGTGAATTATTTCTTTTATTATTTTTTTTTGTATTTTTTTTAATTATCAAAAAAAAGAAAAAGAAAAAAAAAGTGAATCTACATATAAAGGTTAGTATTTCTTTTCTTTTTCTCTTCTTTAAAATTCTGTAATTTAATTTTCAATTTATTTTTTCTTTGTAATTTTTTTTTATTATCTTATTAATTTATTTTTAGTTAATTTATTTCACGTATTTTTTTTTGTGTATTTATATATTAAGGTTGTAATTGCGCAATAAGGTTAGTCTTGTAATTTCTCCCTCTTCTTTATTTTTATTTGTTTTGTTCTCATCTTTATTTTTATTTTATTTGTTTTGCATGCGTGGTCGTAGGTCATTATTACCTAATCTTGAACCTATAGACCTTGAATTAGAAAAAACACTTCGCACACAAAAGCACATTAAAAATAAATTTGGAATGGATCTACAAGCACCACAGGAGAGGCCATTTAAGGACTATTTTAGTCCCTTAGCTAATTTGAGCACATCATGCATAAGATACCCAAATGTAGCTGCTAGGAGTTTTGAATTAAAACCTAGTGTGCTAAATTGTCTCCCCACATTTTATGGCCTAGAAAATGAGGACCCATATAATCATCTGAATGATTTTCATGCCATCTGTCAAACATTTAAATATGAGAATTTTTCAGATGATGATGTAAAACTTAGATTATTCCCATTTTCTTTAAAGGATAGAGCTCGTTCATGGTTAAATACTTTGCCTGCTAATAGCATTTCATCATGGAAACAAATGGTAACAAAATTTTTGAATAAATATTTCCCAGTGCATAAAACCAATGCTATTTGCAGGGAAATCTCAGAGTTTACTCAGAGAGAGGACGAGCAATTTTTCGAAACGTGGGAGAGATTCAATGGGCTACTCTTGAAGTGTCCACATCATGGGTACGAGAAATGGCACCAGTGCCAATACTTTTTGGAGGGATTACTACCAAATGTGCAAGAATGGCTAATGGCAACAAGTGGAGGAGAGCTAATGTCAAAAAGTGCATCAGAAATTTGGGAATTCTTCCAGCGACAAGCGGATAATTCCCAACAACGGAGTCGATCACTCAGGAATACTAGAAGAATTAAAGGAGTAAATGAGGTTCAAATTGGCGAGTCAACTTCGGGAATCAAAAAAGTCAAGGAGATGGTTGAAGGTCTTGCTCGACAAATAGCATCGTTATCGACTGCTAAATCAACAGAACCACGTGACCCTGACTCATACTCTGATCAAGCCAATGCCATAGGTGTAATGAGAAAGCCATCAAATTACAACCCATACTCCAACACATATAACCCTGGATGGAGAGACCACCCCAATTTTTCATGGTCTCAAGGATTCCAACAAAATGGACCAGCACCTCCAGCTCCACCAATGCAACAAATTCCTCAAGTGCCTCAAGCCTCTCAGGCTCCATTCAGACCATACAATCAAAACCAGAACTACACTCAACCCAGACCATGGGAAGATTCATTCCAGAATCTCAAGAATCTTACTCACTCCACGATTGAGCAACAAAACCGCACCATTGATGGACTACGAAATGAGTTGAGAGCGGGCTTCAACTCACAAGCTCAATCAGTTTCAAGCCTAGAGAAAATGGTGGGACAACTTGCTTCTTCGGTTCAGACCTTGGCAATGACTGTTGAGAAGGGTAAATTTCCAAGTCAACCAGTGCCTAATCCTAAAGGAGTACATGAAGCAAGTACCAGTTCACCACAGCAGCATGGAGAGGTCAAAGCAGTCATGACCTTGCGAAAAGGAAAAGAAGTCGACAATAAAGTGGAGATGCCGGTGACCAAAGAAAATCAAATTGTACCTGTGAATGTTGAGGACTCATCACCGGAGGAGAAAGAAGAAAAAAACCCACGAGAATACGTTCCAAAAGCTCCATTTCCCCAGAGGTTAGCTAAAGGCAAGAAGGGAAAATCCACAGGTGAGATTCTCGAAATTTTCAAACAGGTAAGTGTTAACATTCCTTTGCTTGATGCTATTAAGCAAGTTCCATCTTATGCCAAGTTTCTTAAAGACCTTTGTACTAAAAAGAGAAATATGCATGTTCAAAAGAAAGCATTTTTAACAGAAAACGTTAGTTCTATACTCCAACACAAAATTCCTTTAAAATGCAAAGACCCAGGCTCCCCCACTATCTCATGTAGCATAGGGAACCACACAATTGAGAATGCTTTGTTGGATTTAGGAGCTAGTGTAAATTTGTTGCCTTATTCAGTATTTGTGAAACTTGGACTTGGAGAATTACACCCAACTCCAATGGTGTTACAACTTGCAGATCGGTCCACGAAAATACCTCGGGGTATTGTGGAGGACGTGCTTATCCAGGTAGACAAATTTTATTTTCCTGTTGATTTCATTGTAATTGACACTCAACCAATACAGGATTCAAGGAAGCACATCCCCATTATCCTAGGCCGACCTTTCTTGGCAACTGCGGATGCTCACATTCAATGCAGGACCGGAAATATGCAGTTGTCCTTCGGCAACATGACTATGGAACTAAACATTTTCAACATTGCCAAACAACCTCACAATGCAGATGATGGAATTGTTGATGTGGATTTAATAGAAGCATTAGTTGATGACTCTTTTATTTCAAACCTTAGTGATGATCCTTTACAAACATGTTTAACTCACTTTGGTTTGAATTTTGATATTGACAGATCGGTCGAAGAGGTCAACGCCCTACTTGACTCCGCACCATCCATGGACACAAATAAATGGAATTCAATAGTTGAACAACTAGCACCATTAGAGAAGAAACTCATCCCATCATCAGAATCACCACTGAAACTCGAGCTCAAACCATTGCCCAACACTCTGGAATACGCATTTTTGGGGGAAGAAAGTTCTCTGCCGGTAATCATCTCATCATCCCTCAATGACGAACAAAAAGGTAAGTTGTTGGATGTTTTAAAAGAGTATAAAAGAGCATTAGGATGGACCATAGCAGACATAAAAGGTATAAACCCTGCAGATTGCATGCATTACATTCACCTTGATGAAAATGCTAAATCTACTAGGGAAATGCAACGTCGGTTAAATCCTAACATGAAAGAAGTTGTAAGAACTGAAGTCCTTAAGCTATTAGATGCAGGTATCATTTACCCAATTTCTGATAGTTCATGGGTCAGTCCTGTACAAGTTGTCCCCAAAAAGTCAGGAGTCACAGTAGTTACCAATGCTGATAATGAATTGATACCCACTAGAGTAACTACAGGATGGCGTGTATGCATTGATTATAGAAAGTTGAATTCTGTCACACGTAAAGACCATTTTCCTTTACCATTTATCGATCAAATGCTTGATAGATTAGCAGGCCATGAATTTTATTGCTTCCTAGATGGCTACTCAGGATACAATCAGATCCCTATAACACCAAAAGATCAAGAGAAAACCACTTTCACTTGCCCTTTTGGCACATTTGCATATAGGAGAATGCCATTTGGATTATGTAATGCACCTGCTACATTTCAACGATGCATGTTGAGCATTTTTTCTGATATGGTTGAACGTTTCCTTGAAGTCTTTATGGATGACTTTTCTGTCTTTGGTGACTCGTTTGATCAATGTTTACATCATCTAACATTAGTTCTGCAGAGATGTATCGAGAAGAACTTGATCTTAAATTGGGAGAAATGCCATTTTATGGTAAAACAAGGTATTGTTCTCGGTCACATCATTTCGAGTAAAGGTATTGAGGTTGACAAAGCCAAGGTGGATCTCATTCCACCTAAAACAGTCAGAGAAGTAAGATCTTTCCTTGGGCATGCTGGGTTTTATAGACGTTTCATTAAAAATTTTAGCAAAGTTTTTAGACCCTTATGCAAGCTACTTGCTAAGGATGTACCTTTTGTCTTTGATGATTCATGTCTTGTGGCGTTTGAAAAATTAAAGCATTTGTTGACATCATCACCCATCATTCAGCCCCCAAACTGGAGCTTACCATTTGAGCTCATGTGTGATGCATCTGATTATGCAGTAGGAGCAGTATTAGGACAAAGAGTTGATCGAATTCCCCACGTTATTTACTATGCTAGTATGACATTGAATGATGCACAGTTGAACTATTCAACTACGGAAAAAGAAATGCTAGCAGTAGTGTTTGCATTGGAAAAATTTCGATCTTATCTCATTGGTTGTAAAATAATTGTATTCACAGATCATGCTGCCCTGAAATATCTTCTCACAAAGAAAGATGCAAAAGCTAGACTAATTCGTTGGGTGTTACTTTTGCAGGAATTTGACTTGGAATTCAAAGATAAAAAAGGGACAGAAAATGTTGTGGCGGACCATCTCTCTCGTCTACATTTTGATACAATTATAGAGCCATTACCATTGAATGAGTCATTTCCAGATGAACAATTAATGAATGTGGAAGTATTACCTTGGTATGCTGATATAGTTAATTATCTTGTTACAGGTAAACTTCCAGAGCATTGGACCAAGCAAGACAAGGCTAAATTCTTTGCAGAGATAAAGAATTTCTTTTGGGATGACCCATATTTGTTCAAGTATTGTGCAGACCAAATTGTTAGACGATGTGTTCCAGAAAGTGAAATTCAGAATATCCTTTCATTCTGCCATGAACAAGCTTGTGGAGGCCATTTCAGTGCTAAGAAAACAGCGACTAAAATTTTACAATGTGGTTTTTATTGGCCAACTATATTTCGAGATGCTTACACTTTATGTTCTTCATGTGATAGGTGTCAACGAATGGGGAGCATTACGCGAAGGAACATGATGCCACTAAATCCAATTTTAGTGGTTGAGATTTTTGACGTATGGGGTATCGACTTCATGGGACCCTTTCCCTCTTCTTTTGGCCATCAATACATATTGGTTGCTGTTGACTATGTATCAAAATGGGTAGAAGCAATTGCATGTCGAACCAATGATCATAAGGTGGTGATAGGATTTTTGAAAAGCAACATTGTTTCACGCTTTGGATTCCCTCGAGCAATAATCAGTGATGGTGGTGCCCACTTTTGTAACAAAGCATTCAAATCTCTTTTGACAAAGTATTCAATCACACACAAAGTGGCGACCCCGTATCATCCGCAAACCAGTGGCCAAGTTGAGATCTCCAATCGAGAAATAAAGCACATACTAGAAAAGACGGTGAGGCCAGACAGAAAAGATTGGTCATTACGACTTGATGATGCATTATGGGCATATAGAACGGCTTTCAAGACCCCGATTGGGATGTCACCCTACAGGCTAGTGTATGGAAAAGCTTGCCACCTACCTGTGGAACTCGAGCATCGTGCGTATTGGGCCATCAAGAAATTTAACTTTGACATGCAACAAGCCAGCTCAGAAAGAAGATTACAACTGGCAGAACTTGAAGAAATTCGCAATGATGCATACGAAAATGCCAAAATTTACAAGCAGCGGATGAAAGTCTTCCACGACAAGCACGTTATGAGAAAATCTTTCACTCCAGGTCAGAAAGTACTTTTATTCAATTCTCGCTTGCACCTATTCCCAGGTAAGTTACGCTCTCGTTGGTCTGGTCCATTTATTGTTCATTTTTTTTTTCACATGGGGCAATTGAAATTAAGGACCCAAAGAACGGTGTCACGTTTAAAGTTAATGGTCAAAGATTAAAGCCATATCTAGAGTACCAACCACATGGAGAAGACACCGAAATAAATTTGAGTGACCCACCAAATTTGAATTGAATTTTTTTTTTCTTTTCGTTGATTTGATTTTTTCTTTCTTATTGAAATTATTTTTGCATAAGTGTGTTTGTTTAACTATTAAGTGTTCCCTTATTATTTTTAATCATGAGTACCTTACTTAGACCGTTCCTCCTGAACATTCTTAAACCACTTCAACGTGTCAAAACTCATCTCAAAAGGCAAATTCAATTTTGTAAAACACATCGCATTTGGGCTCTACAACCACCAGAGTTAGTAGCCTATGTTGAGGGTTTAGAACGCCAACTCAGAGACATTGAGAGAAGTGTTTACGACATCCAGTTGGAGCTTGAGGTAAATTCAATAAGAGGACGATTTTAATTTTCTTTGTGTGTTTTGATTTGTTTTTCTGTTTGTGTGCTTTAGTTTGTTACCCCGGTGAAGTGGCGGATAACGGTACTCCGTGACAATCAAGTCGGTTACTTCAGTTTCCCATAATAACTGACATTCTGAGGCGAAGGTATGGATAGAAACGAGATCTTAGCGAAGCTTCACAAGCGATTCCCTTCACTTCCTCAGAATGCCCTCCTTACGATCTACAAAGCTCGGTCCGAACGCATGCGATTACTCATGAAGAATAACATACCTGCTGACATCCGTTGGTTAATCGAGGCGAAAGTACGATTGGCAGGTGAGTTACCTCAAAAATTTATTGCATTCATGCCTGGTTGTGGTAAAGGAAATTATGCAAGAAAACGACGAGCTCGAAGAATTTCTGTTGCTTGTCATAAGTGTGCCAGAATGAGTTGCGGTAGAAACCCATGTTCTTTAGGAATGGTGTCTGATAACAGGGAAGATAAGATTCAATTCATTAGGGATGGCTTGAATAAGGAGTCATTAGACGATATCCTTTTGTCTCTTGAAACGCATCCCAGTGGATATGTGCAAGGAGCGATTCTCCAGTTATGGCCATTATTCCAGAAAGAGCATGCACGATATAGTCTCGGGAATCTGACTATAAACGACCCTGTTTGCCAGTTTATAAGAAAACTGGATGGGAAGCCTATCCTCGACCCATAGAGGGCGTTCAAGCCGTTTCTGGACGTAAAACCAGAGGAAGATGTGAGCCACAGTCGCAACTACCTGTAAATATCCTTTTTACTTTACTGTTATTTTATTTCATTTCACTGTTATTTTATTGTTTGCATTATTGTCTTTAATAATTTAATTACTGTTTGCTTTTTTTTTCCTTTTACTGTTTTCTTTTTGACTCACGAGCCATGTGCTTTACGCGTTATTTGACACTGACATGTTACCTCATACACAGCTGTGACCTACTGTCACCAAGACTCTTAAATGTGATTTCTTTTGTCAAGCACTCACAAATTATTTTTGAGAAGTATCACAATGGCAGCTACTCCCAATAGACAATTCAAGAACATTTGTGTACTTTCTGGATTTACCTATGGCAAACATAAAGAGTTCGTTGAGGCAGCCATAGATCTTGGTCGAAGTATAGCAGCGAGAAAATTACACTTGGTGTATGGAGGAGGTAACCGAGGGTTATCAAAAATGGTCTCAGAAGCAGCTTTTATCAGAGGAAGTCAAGTGTTAGGCATCATCCCAAGAGTCCTAAAACCATTGGGCAGTTCGTCTGACTCATCAACTGGAGAAGAGTTAGTCGTCTCAGGTATGCAAGAAAGAATAACTGAAATGCTTAGTTATGCTGATGCTTTTATTTTTCTTCCAGGAGATCTTGCAACACTAGAGGCACTTATCACACTAGCATCTTGGGCCCATCTGCACATCCACCAGAAACCCATCGGTTTGTTAAATGTCAATAACTTTTATGATGGTTTTATCGCATTTCTTAACCATGCAATAAAAAACTACTTCATTCCTTCCCATGCGAAAAAACTTTTTATTTGTGCTCACACTGCTAATGAGCTACTTGATATGTTACAAGCTTATAGACCGGAGCCAAACCCCTGGACCTTTGTGTTGGAGCGTCCAAATAATGATGGTAACAGTAGCGGCAGTAAGAAGTACAAATTAGATTTAACTCTCCGCTTGTAAATATTTTCTTCTGTGTTGTACCACCCAGGTGATGTCTTCTAAACTCTACTTCTTTCCTTTCAAACATTGAGGACAATGTTTCGTTCTGGTTGGGGGGAGGGAATAGTCGACAAATGTGGAATCTTGGTTAAGTTTTTACTAATTTTTTGTTGTAGAAACTAACTGTTGCTAACTTTTTGTGTTGAAGATGGCTGAATATGGAGTGTAGTTACTCTAGAAACGCATCTTCATTGTTCAACAAAAAAAAATAAAAAATAAAAAATAAAAAAAATAAAAAACCAAAAAAAATAAAAAATAAAAAACAAAAAAAAAATTTCTTTTTCTTTATTAAGTTTTGATGTTCATTTTTCTTCTTCTTTTTATTTTCTCCTTTATAAATATACATTTTCCAACTTTTGAGTCGAAGATGGCTGAATATGGAGTGTAGTGCCTCTAGAAACGCATCTTCTAAGTTTAAAAAAAAAAAATTCATTTTGTTTTTTCATCATTTTAAGTGTAACTTTTCTAATTAGTTTTTCTGTGTCATTTTCGCATTTCTGCATGCATATTTTCCTTTCATGCTTAGAATAGGTTGGGGGGTAGAATGTTGTTTAAAAAAAAAAAAATGTGTGATTTGTTTTAATATTGGATGACATGATGAATTTCAAATTTTAGTATTTGTATTATCTTTGGTCTTAAGTGATGTTACACTATGTTTGCTACTTTACATGTTGATGTCGGAGACAAATATGAGTTGCTTGAAGGAATGAACATGTCATAATAAGTACCAAGTGAGTTTTTGAGCCTATTATTTTTCTTGGAGAGTAACCCTTTTGCCCATTCTTCATACAGCTTTGTAGTTTATAATTTTATACACAATCTCTAGTTTTCTTTTGAGTTAACCCTTAAAAAAAATTGTTGTAAAATAAAAAAAAATGTGTGTTACTACATTTGGAGGCCCATCTAACTAGTAGATATGGACGATTATTTAGAACCCTAAAAGACGATGGAAAGGCCATCTTTGATCCGTTTGAGCCTTTCTAGCCATCCCTTTTGTGATATATCCATAGTTAACCCTTTTGAGCCTTTAAAAAAAATATATATATATATTTTCTTTGTCAACTTATCATCTTGACCCACTCCGATTTGGAGTATTACCCGATGTCTTATAAGTTACATCACCTATTTATGTTTGAGAAAAATGTAAATAATTATTTTGTTCAGTGAAGTTATGCCAAAAAAAAAAAATCAAAAACAAAAGTTGTTGTTTCAAAAGAATAAAAAAGAACAATAAAAGGTGAAATCCACCTTGCAACTTCCAAAAAAAAAAAAAAAAAAATCTCTGCATTTCTTTTCTCAAACATACACTTTGTTTTCCTTATTTCCATTCTTTGTTAACCATGTCCTTAACCTACATTACGTCCTAATAAAAGTCCTTCTTGATTTTAGGGAACTATAATCTGAAATAGAAGCTAGTTATATGGGCTAAAAAAGATGTAGTGATGCATAAAAAAAATAATAAAAAAAAAAAGATGAATAAAGTGGGTTGACTAGCATTTTTATTTTACTTGAGATCGTATTATTTCTAAGCTGAGGGCATATTTCTTTCATCTTGGTGAGAGCATGTGATATCACTCCTTTATTATTTTCTCTCTCAATTACCATTCATTGGAGTGACTATTTTTATTGGGTTTAATTTCTTTGTGAGAGTGTCACTACTTCCAGTGAGAATTTGGGGTTAGACATGTCATTCTTGAAAGTAGCTATAACAAAGTCTACTGGGCTGATTCATGTGGATGGTTGATGAAGATGTGATGTTTCTTTAGACTGGAGATAATGTTTATACTTTTCTTTGATCGCTATCATTAATCTGATTGAATAAATACGAGTGTTCAAAAAAAAAAAAAAATCATTTTGAAATTTGAATTTTGTTTTCGCTTTATTTGCTAGGGACTAGCAATCAGCTGGTTGGGGGGTGTGTTGAGTGTTAGAAAATGCATATTTATAAAGGAGAAAACCGTCATTTTACATTTCAAGTCTTACTAACAACCCTTACTTTTATGTATTTAACATTCTTGTGGTTTAATTACATGTGTTTTATTTTAATTAAGTAATTTATGTATTTTAGGGGCATTATAGTCATTTCACAATAAAGGAGAAATCAGACGGCAAAACGGACATCACTTTTGAACTCAGGACGGTTGAAAACCTTAGGAGGAGTATAAAAGGAAAAATGGCACTATTCACATGTACGGTACTATTCACGGGTACGGTACTGTCTACGTTACTGTTCACGACACTGTTCATATAGACAAATCGATGACGTGGCATTGACCGATGATGTGGCATTGACTGATGAGGTGTCACGATCCTGTTGGACTAAAATTCTTATATACTGTTGATGGTGACGTGGCAGCATATCAGTGGACGAAAAATCTCGCGTACGGTGCATGCATCACACAGGATTATTTTCAACCAAACCGCGTTACTGTTCATCCGGGTCAAACCGTGTTACTGTTCATCCGCGTGGTCAAACCGTGGACTGTTGACTGATGACGTGGCGCAATCTTGAGCGTCCAAACTGTTTTTAATCCGATGGCCATGATTTACTCCATGTATCTATAAAAAGGGGGCCTCCCCCCCCTAATTTGATATCTCTGAATCCATTTTTGGGATCCATTTTCTATAATTCCCTCTCTATCTTGTATTTTCTTCGTATTTTAATAAATTCCCATTTTGCCCCTAGTTCAATTATGAGTGGCTAATTTTCTTTCAAGCTTGGGTTGAAGGTAAAGTCTCAACATGTGTCATGGGCTTTATTTGGTAAATTTATTTTCTCTTCCCCTCTAGTTTTTGTGGATGTTTTGACTTCTCGTCGACAAATAATACTAATCTTGTCTAGTACCGCCTTGGTTTCACCGGCCCTCTAGTACAAGGTTATTATTATTTGGCACGATAAGCCCTTAGCACCATATTTATTAGAGCGTGGTTCATGAGGTGTGGATTCCCCCCTCATGATTTAATTGGTATTAATACGGATTATTTAGCCCATGATGCATGTTGATACGGATCCAGATACCCAAGTACGTCATTTTAATAGAATTCTCTTCAATTTATTTTCGCCATTGCAATTCCAATTTTAGAATTTATTCTTGCCATTTTAATTCGAAGTTTTAGAATATTCCAAATCAATTTCACCAGAAATCCAATCATCCATTTACAAAATTAATTCTAGACACAATTAAAATCCACCTCCTCGTGGGATCGACACTCGTCACCATTAGTCTATACTACAATAGATTCGTGCGCTTGCGAGTACATTAAAATTTGCACAACACTGCACACAGCGGATGTTGATTAAAATGGTTACAGGAACTCAATAATATTATCTAACTAACATAATTTTAAACATACCTGAAAGTCTTTGAATAATATCTTATCAACAAAGCTCTTTCAGTCCTCTTTTCTAATGCCTTCATACTCAAGAGGAGGCTTTTTCATTGAACTCAAGTTGTTTGCATTGGGCAAAATATATTCATTGGCCAACTTACATCTAAAGCCCCTTAATGCAATTCCCATCCACTTAAACACTTGGGTTTTTGCCTTAAGACTCAACTTAAACTTTTCCTGAAAATGAGTCCATAACGTCTCCTTGATGTCTAGTGGCACTTTCCTCCAATCATCATATATAATTGTAACTCTTTCCCGTACAATCACCCCAATGTAGTTCCTCATATCGTTTCTCTTTTTTCCAACCGGAACTCCGTAGGAATTGTACATAACCTCAGTGTGGTCACTAACTCCTCTCTGCAAGTCTTTCTTCTTTGTAAGGTTTCGACTTGGTCTTCTTTTTAGATCTGGATCAAATGTTTGCTCCTCTTTTTCTGCCATGTCTCCAACAAGCCTGTAAATACATCAAAGTGGATGAGTGCACCAGATACCAATCTAATATCCCATTATAATAATAAAATAATAAAAAACAAATTTGTTGGTGACTTACAGGAAGTAGTGGTAATAAGGCATAGTAGTTGGATTATTCATTTTCCGCACCAATCTTTACAAGAAAAACATCAACAACTACTCTTACAAAAACTCCTCATCACCCAAACCTAACTTACATTCCAGAAAATTGTTGGATAATGGTGCATACTTATCGATGCCATCACACAAGGTCTCATTTGAATAATTACATTTTGAGCTCACTGAATAAACAACTGATTTACTATTATCTAACTGATCTTTCACATAAAACACTTCATTTGCATGACCAGCTAGAATGAAATAGTCAAATTTGTAGCCTATTCGATCTAAATTGACTACAGTGAACCCTAACCCATCAACATTAACCCCTCTATCATCTACCCAATCGCACTTGAAAATTACATTCTTAACCCCCAGATAATCAAGCTGCCAAATTTCACTGACAACCCCATAAAAATGCATATCCCCAGAATGAGGATTTTTGTCTTTCGAATTTGAAATCTACAAAGTGTTAGCAACTACATAAATGCCACTGTTTTGTGTGTTGTTGTCCCGATCTCTTGTAGCAAAATTAAAACCATTAATACAGTAGCCATCATATGTAACCACGCTTGAACGGGGTTTGTTTGCCAGCCACCATACTTTTTCGTCAACCATTACATTATTTACTTTATCAGTTGTTGCCTATTGTTCAATTAATAAAATCACAATAATCAGTTGAAAGAGAAAAGTTTATGTGCTTTTACTTGGATACTTTTATTAGATCTAATGAAGTTAATCTAACATTTTGTTTCAGCCAATCAGTAAACATACGGGAGTGCTCAGTTGGCAACCATAAAGGCTTTTTTAATTGACGAGGGTGTGTTGATTGCAATAAGGTCAAATGCTCCCTAAAATTATACCAACAGAATTAATAAAATTGAAAAAAATTAACGAAAAAGAGGTTTAAATTTTCAGTCACATACTCTATGTATGGTTAAATATCGGGGGTGTTCACCAAAACACATCGGTGTGCTTGCGCCAATGTAGGGCCATCAACCACCTTAATATTTGCACCTCCGAGTGGCATTTCGACTGTAAAATCAATTAGACAACCAGTAGGTAGTCCGATTGAATTACAATTTGAAAGGTATTCGGCACAAAATTCAAGTGCTTCCTCAGCAATATAGCACTCTGCAATGCAACCTTCAGGATGGTATCGGTTGAAAAAATAGCCCTTTATAGGTTTAATTTCTCTCTCAAATGGATACATCCATCGAAGGTAAACCGGGCCACATAATCTAACTTCTTCAACTAGATGGACTGTTAAATGGACCATTATATCGAATAAGGCAGGTAGGAAACATTGTTCTAAATTGTATAAGGTGATTGTAAGTTCTTTTTGCAATTGGTCTAGAGAATTGGGCTCTACTACCTTAGAACACAAAGAATTAAAGAAGAGACACAACCTGATTATGACAGGTCTGACATTTTGAGGTAAACAATTTCGAATTGTTAATGGTAGTAGTTGTTGCATCAAGGTATGACAATCATGAGACTTAAACCCGTGAAGACGACAATCATCCATTGAAACAATATTTCTAAAATTAGAACAATAGCCATCAGGAACTTTAATACTTTGCAAGGTTTCACATAATATTTTTTTTTCCGTCTTACTTAAAGTGTACGGGGCCTGGGGCAGGACTTTGTTCTGTTCATCATGAGCTAATACAATCAATGCTTTATTAATTTTTTTCTCTAAGCTCTCGATGTGTAAGATCTTTTCTAGCATTAATTCCATCTTTTGTTTTCCCCGGTTGATGGAGTAATGTGCCATAGATGCTCTCGCATACATTTTTCTCAATATGCATTACATCTAGTTGATGGCGAACTAACAAATGTTCCCAATATTCTAAATCGAAGAAGATTGATCTCTTTTTGTACAGCAACTGAGCTACATCCCCATTACCCTCACCCTCACCTTCAATCTCACTATCTCCCTCACCCTCACCTTTACCCTTACTGTTACCCTTACTGTTACCCTCACCTTTACCCTTATTGTGACCCTCAACCTCACCCCGTTTTTGCTTTTTTTGGACATTTTCCCCAAACTTGGTGTCAATGTCAGCCACCAAGTTTAAGATATTTATACCAGACAAAGGCCTAGGAGAATTTTCAATAAACAGCCTATGACCCATATAAGACATTTTCCGACTATGTAGTAGCCAACATGCACATGTGTTTATCTCACAAACTGGACAACTATAATACCCCTTAACAGTACACCCAGACAGGTTTCCATAAGCTGGAAAATCACTAATTGTCCACATCAACACAGCTCGTAAATTAAAATTTTTTTTCCTATAACCATCAAACACATCGACGCCTACATCCCATAGGGTTTTTAAGTACTCAATCAATTGTGCTAGGTATACATCTATGTCATTTCCAGGTTGTTTAAGGCCAGATATCAGTAGAGACAACATCATAAATTTCCTCTTCATACACAGCCACGGAGGAAGGTTATATGTTATCAATGTAACAGGCCAACAACTATAAGTAGTGCTAAGTGTGCTATGTGGGTTAATCCCATCAGATGATAAAGTGAACCGAAGATTTCTCGGCTCTTGGGCAAAATCAAGTCATTTCTTGTCAATTAACTAGATGATTAGAATGCTTATGAGATTTAATAACTTTAATTTTCATAATTGCTCCGATGAATTATGAAAATCAGGTGTTCTTGGCCTGATTTTGACAAGAAATGACCTGATTTTCTTTAAGATTATAGTAAAATTAATGCTTATGAGATTTAATAAATCTGACAGTTATTATAAAGTTAATTAAATATCATATGTGATCCAGTTCAATGTAGTCTTACTACATCAATAAATTCATACATAATTAAGACAAATCATTCAATAAATTTATTACAATCTATACATAAATAAAGTGCCCAACTTTATTTATCAACTGCGAACTTAATTTATTTAATCATAAGATAGTTTGTATTTATGTCTTTTGTGAATCCATATGGTGATCACATAAATACATATAATATAATTAAATGGACTTTACTCAAAATATTAATGTAACTAAGATACTTGAATAAAATACCTCATTTTTTATAATAATCAGAAAAATTATTTATTACAATTAAATAAACACATATACTTTTAAAGAGCATATTTTCCCAATAATCTCCCACTAGCTCTCAAAGCATATTTGTCATCTCACACATGCCCACGGATTCTAAGTGCAAGTTAAAAAGTTTCATAGGTATGACCTTAGTAAAAGGATATATCAAGTTTTCTTGTGACGCAATCTGAGTAACTTCCACATAACCTCTCTGCACTATATCCCTTATAAGATGATACTTCCTTTCAATATGTTTTTGTTTCTTGTGGTTCATTGGTTCCTTAGATTGAACTACCGCACCACTATTATCACAAAATAGTTTAAGGGGTGCAATTACAGCATGTACCACCTCAAGATCTTGTAAGAACTTGCAAAGCCGTACAACTTCTTTTGCAGTTTCAGATGTAGCCTCATATTCAGCTTCAGTTGTGGAGTCTGCGATACATGATTATTTCACACTCCTCCAATTAATAGCTCTATTTCCTAACGTAACACACATAATTAAAAGTTAATTTTCTAGAATCCTCATATGACATAAAGTCAGAATCAGTATAACCCATTAGAATGAGTTCATCACCAGAATACACAAGCATATAATTTTTAGTTCTTTTTAGATATTTAATTATATACTTGATTACAGTCTAATGTTCGGGTTCAAGATTAGATTGATATATGTTAACCATCCCTACTGGAAAACATATGTCTAGCCTCGTGCAAAGCATGATATACATGAGACTTCCTACAACTTCTGCATAGGGAACTCGTCTCATTTTCTCTTTCTCTTTAAATATTTTAGGTGATTGATCCTTAGAGAATTCAATTCCATATCTGAATAGTAACAAACTAGTCTTGGAAATTTCCATGCTAAATTTAGCCAATATCTTGTCGATATAGACCACTTGAGACAAGGTTAAAGTTTTATTCTTCCGGTCTCGTAGTAATTTGATACCAAGAAACTAACTTGCCTCTCCCAGGTTTTTTCATATAAAATTATTTTGTTAACCAACTTTTATATAAAATTGTTTTGTTAACCAACTCTTTATACAGTCAATACTCCTATATCGTTTCCAATAAGAAGAATATCATATATATAAAGAATTAGGAAGGCTACAAATATTTCTTGAATTTTCTTGTACACACATGGTTCGTCAGTATTCTGAATGAATCTAAATGATTTAATCGGTTGATCAAATCTGATGTTCCACAACCGGGATGTCTACTTCAATCCATAAATGGATTTCTGCAACTTGCATACCATGTGTTCTTGGCCTTTTTGTATGAATCTATCTCGTTGCTACATGTAGATGTATTTTTCAAGATGCCCATTAAGAAAAACAGTCTTGACATCCATTTGCCAATTTTATAATCTAGTACTGCAGCAATAAAGAGCAAAATCCTTATATTTAAGCATAGCAACTAGAGAAAATGTTTTCTCATAATTGATTCTCTCTTTCTAAGTAAACCCTTTGGGTAATAATCTTACTTTAAATGTTTCCACCCTTCCGTCTACTCTTCTTTTTCTCTTGTAGATCTATTTGCACCCTATAGGTTTTACCCCATTTGGTGCCTCTACAACTTCCCAGACTTTATTGGAATACATAGATTCCATTTCTTGATTAATGACCTTGTTTCAAAGTTCAACATCTCTGTCTATTAGAGCTTCGTTGTAGCTAGTGGGATTTTGTACATGTTCATCTGAGATAGTCGTATAGGTTTCTCCTAATAACATGCATCTCGCAAGTAACTTAGTTACCCTCCCACTACGACGAGATTCTAAAAGTGATGGTTGTTCAAGGATAATCATGTGTTGATCAGTTAGTTAGTTCTTCAAGTATTACCTTACTCTAAGATTTGAAGTTTTTCATATAGTCTTCCTCGAAAGAAGTGAAATATGTGCTCATGATCACTTTCCAATCTTGAAGACTATAAAATAAACCTCTATTTTTTTTCCTTCAGGATACCCTATAAACATACAAACCTCATAACGTGAATCCATTTTGTTTGTCTTTGGTTTCAGCACATGTGCTGGTGATCCCCAAATACAAGCATGTCGTAAACCTGGTTTGCGACCTAACCATAATTTTATTAGAGTTTTAGACACCGACGGTAAATTGCAGTTTCTAATGCTAGTCCCCAAAAAGAGATTGGTAATGACAAATAACTAAGCATAGATCTCACCATATCCAAAAGAGTTCTATTTTTTCCTTTCAACTACCCCATTTTGTTGTGGTGTTCCCGGGACAGTCAACTAAGATATAATCTTATTTTTAACCAGATACTCTCTGAAATCTCCTGAGAGAAATTCACCACTTCGATCAAATTGTAGTTTCTTTATGTTCTTATCTAATTGCTTTCTGTCTCAGCCTTATACTCTTTGAATTTCTAAAGCGATAGAATCATAATGCATTTAGACAAACATAAATGAAATGAATATTCATCAATAAGATTCATAGAATACGTATAACCTCTTTGTTAACATGAATATGTTAATAATATTGATTTTGATGATAACAAACTTTAAATCGATTTTTATTAAAATGTTGGAGCTATTCCTTAATAAACGATAGCCTTATAATCATTCCAATTATATTCATAAAAGATGGACTTTCAAATTAGAAAATGATTCTTTGCAAAATCTGGTTTAAAATGTGATTCTAGAAATAAACGGTGAACCGTTTTCTTTTAAACGGTTAACCGATTAAAACCAGAGAGCAACATATTGTCTAAGCTCTAACCGATTAAGAAAAATGAAAAACACAAAAAGCTGGGAAGGCTACTGGAATTTAATGGTGAACCGTTTATTTAAACGGTTAACCGATAAAATCCAGAATTGAAGATTGTACTCATCTGGCACCGTTTAACAAAACCAGATAAGACTAATTTGTTTTGCAGGTTACTGAAAATAAACGGCGAACCGTTTATTACAAACGGTTAACCGATAATTTCTAGAGAGGTCATTTCATGCAAATCCTTAACCGTTTAATGTAAACGGATAACTAATGTTCATCTTGCAGGTCTCTGGAACTTAACGGCGAAAGGTTAACCCTAAACGGCAAACCGTTTATTTGAAAATTAGCCCAACGGTAACATTGACCAGATGAAATGGTTAACCATTAATTTCTAACGGTGAACCGTTTTCGAGCAGACAATCTATAACGACTAGTTTTTTAGCTCCAGTTATAAATAATCTCATTCAAAATCAAACAAGATTGATCACAACACGACCATGGAGCTTATATTCAAGAATACAATCTTCATAGAGCTTTAAAACACATTATTGCTTTATTTATTCACACATTGGATATTGATTTATAATATTAAATATTGTGTGAGAGAAAAATAATTTTTAATCTTTTATTTTGAGTGATTGTAAGTGTTAGGATACACTTGTGTTAAGAGATTGGGGATAATCTCTTGTTGTAAAGGTTCATTGACACCTTGGAAGTCAAGTGTAAGCATTTGAAGCCTTGAAGGCTTACTTAGTGAAATCCTCATGCCCGGAAAGATTGGAGGCATAGACGTAGGTGAAGTTGGCCGAACCACGTAAAAATCTCCGTGTTTGAATCTCTCTTCCCTTATCTTTTTATATTGTAATTGATTTAATTGTTATTCTATTACATTCATTTTAGATTTGCTTGATAATTTGTTTTAGAATCAAATAATTTTTAGAATCTCAATTCACCCCCCCTCTTGGGTTGCACACTTGTATTTCATGCCTATAATATGTAAACTGATTAGTCTGTATACATTTGTATACGCTAAGTCATCCAATACAATGTTATGCTTTTAGCTCAAAAAGACCATCCTCATCATATTTCTTTTCTAAATAAGATTTATAGAATGACAATGATTAACCTTAATAGACCAACAAGCCTATCATTAATCATTTTTTTTAAATCTTATTATAGTTTATACGACTTAAACATAAATATTAGAGGTGATATTGGTTAGAAGAAATATTTCTTTTCTTAGATAAATGCATATACTCTTTATCATTATATCTTGCTTTGAATAGATCAATGGACTTATATGATATAAATTGTATTTATAAATAACCAAAATAAGTAATAAACAGAAGATAAAAAATTAACAATATACTCATGTTTATTAAAACAAGCCACCGAAATTAAATTCCTCTAATATTTAGAATAATAAGGACAAATATCAAAACTAAAGTCTCGTAAAATTGATCTAGTCTTTCAACTGATATAAACTAGCATGTCCTCAACTGCTGTTGGAAGCTTTGTTCAATTAATCTCTTGTTTTCCTGAAAACCAAATAAATGAATAACAAATAAGATTAGTTATCTTAGAATTTACTATTACATGAATCAATAGAAATCTAAACTAATTAGAAAGATTAAAGATTTCATATACCTGATTTTAATAATCTTAGGATAATTTTTCTTCCAGTGACCATTCTGTCCACATTTGTAACACTTGCTTTTTGGCTTGCCATCTCTTTTAGTGGACAATTTTTTCATCCCAACTCTCTCTTGATTATTCTTGTCTTTCGACTTAGGCCTTCAAGAGAATTATTTTTCAGGAAGTTTCCTACTATGATAAAATTCTTTTATAGCATGTAGTTCGTGCATTAATTCAATTAAGGTCATATCTTTATTATTTAAGATATAGCTGACCTTAAACTCTTTGAATGTATCAGGCAACAATTCAATCACGATGTTAATCTTTATTTTATCATCGATTTGAACACCATGAATCTCTACTTCATTCAAATAGTCCATCATTTTGAGGACATGATCATGAACTCTTGTGCCATCTTCCATGTTAGTATCCGTAATACGTTTTAACGCTGCTTTTCTGGCAAAATAAATATTCTGCTCAAACATCGGATGAAGACTAGCCATTATTTCAGTGGTTGTTTCCATACTCTAATGTTTCTTATGCAGTTCCACAGAAATCGAAGCCAATGTATAGCGCTTAGCCATTTTTTTAGCTTCGCACCATTTCTCATAAGGCTCCCTCTAATTTCTATAATCGTATAACGTTGGTTTTGGAGGGAATGATTGGGTCAACACATATTTGCAGCCCTTAGTAGTGAGAACATTAAATAGATGCGTTTCCAATTTAAATAAATTTCGCCAATGAGTTCAATTTTAACAAGGATAATTAATAATGGGTTGATGGAAGACATTTTCTGAAAAACAAAATAGACATGCATAAATACTTTGAAACAAATGATGTTTACAATAAATGATCTAAAATGCAAAAAAATCATAAATGCATTTTATTTTATTGTAACGATAATCTAGACTGCTTTGGCAAGCTATCCATTGGGGAGTCATGTCTACACTTACTAGACCCAATTATCTATTGGATTATTTACTTTTACGTAAAGACATGATAAATAATTATCGTTATCCTTTTGGGCCTAAATTTGTTAACAGAGCTTCGTTGGGAAGGTTAATAACAAATTTTAGTTAAGTGTATAACCATTATTTCAATCTACGTATCTTCCATACCATGCCGCCACCGTTAGGGTGATCAACAGATTGAAAAATATTTCGATCTTATCTGCAAAGAAGTTCATCAAATAAAATGTCTAATATATATACTCTCCTTAGAGAGCATCACCGTATCATGAAATCGAGATATATATATAATTTTATTATTGAACTAACAATGGAGCCCGTGGGAAAAATTATCTTGAATTTTCTCTCTCCCACTTAATATTTTAAAGTTAGTTTTTCCAATATACAGATTATATCCTATATTGTTAATTGCATGCTTCCTACAATAATATTATCTATATGAAATCTAATATTATCATGCAAATGTCAAACAATAAATGTCTAGATTCATAATCTATAGATGTCATGTATTATGATGCATAGAGTGACACTTCCTATTATATATGACATGTTATCATGGCATGTTATCAACCAAACATAGCATATAGATTAAAAGCAATTAAACAATCTCAATTCATGATTTTCCTAAAAAAAATATTGACTTAATCTACAAGCCTAATATCTATTGGGCTTTAAGTCAACATCCATCTTTCTTTTTTCTCTTCCTTGAACTTGCTCTTGTACATAACTATTGCCTTGAGGACTTTTGGGCTTTTAAAATTTATCTTTGGTTCAATTTTTAAATTTAAATTTGGGCACCTTTCAAAAAAGAAATTATATTGGCTCTTATTTTTTTTTAAATACCTCTTTTTATAAAAAAAATCCAGAGCCAATTGATTTAATAAAATAAACCCAAATTTATCTTTAAAATTTTTTGAGCCAAATAAATTTTATTATTGATCTACCAAATTTTCATTTATATAACCCAATTTTGAAATCCCTTAAATGGCCTTGGGACCAATAAAAATAAATCTGGACAAACAATAACAATTGGGCTTATCAAATTTATATTTATATCATCCAATTGATAGTCAATAATGGGCTTGGATCCAATATAAATAAATTTGATTTTTTCTGCCCAAAACCCAAAATCACTTATTTTCTTCCAGCCGTCACCAACATATACTGTTGGACTTAAATGCAATAACATTTCAAGCCTTGCCAAAAAACATAAATTAGTGAGACAATAGGGTGTCAATGAAAAAATTGAAAAGAAACCCTCCAACCCTTCGTGCTTTTCGCTGCCAATTCTAGAGAGGCTGCCGTTTCTTCTTCTCCTTGCCGCCATCAACTTTTCTTTGTTTTTTTTTTGGGTTCTTTACATTATTATATAATAAAAAATAATATTTACAAGAACTCCTATACCATAGATGGCTTACAAAGAATCTAAGAACAATGAATTAAAATAATCAAGAGAGAAATATGGTGAAAATTGAGCACCTCTCTTATTACAAATCTATAAAATTAATACAAAGAAATATCTAACCATAAATTGAGACAACTTTTAATATGCTCAATAATTAAACACATTCACATAATGAAATAATATATAAAAATTAGTGCCACCAATTTTATACACATAATACAAGAGATTGATTTCATACAGTAACTCTATATATTTATATGAGATCGCTCTGATATCAATTATTGGTTTAAAGATATTTTGCAGCGGAAATATTTGGATCGCAATTTTCATACAACATATAAAATTACCATAATCTAGAAATTGTACCTTTGCTTCTTCGTTGATGTAATCTAGGCTCCCAGATCACGATTCATTACCACCACTCCTGTTAGATCACGAATTGTTACCACTAATCATGTTAGATCACGATCCGTCACCAATAATCTTCCAAGTTATGACTCAAGTTTGGCCTGCAATTGACTTGTGAGCGTCTTTATCACTACTAAAAGCAACTAGTAAGAGAAAATATTCCTCTCAAAATCATAGAGAAAAAATCTTTTTCTCTGATCTGTATATTGTGGCCTCTCCCCTTTTAGAGAAAACAAACTCTTTTATATTTTTTAATTCTCTTAAATCAAATTTGATTTAAATTAAAAAAACAATAAAACCAAAAGTGGCGTTACTTGCTCTTGTTATAGGGGCCCACCTTACACACAAATATATTAAATGGAGCCTCCCACTAAAAAATGTATTTAGGCTTTTAATCCCAATAGTTAGTTATCTTGCTTATTAATTCAGTAGCGGCGCAATCAACTAAATGAGCTAACCCGGGGATTATATGAGTACATACAATAGTAGCTACAATAATTAGACATGTAATTAAACTAGCTCAATTACTTAATTCCAAATCTGCTCCACTAAAATATTGGAATTGACCTCTATAATTGTATGTTATCTAGGATAGTGTTCTCGAATAATAATTCGACCCATGCCATATTGATTTTTTTACTGCATAATCTTTTGTACCACATCATTAATTAAATTGATATCTCAATTGTCCAATCAATTTAATTATATCTTGCTCCTTGATACTTATTAGTTTTCTCTAATGATCATTTTCAACATACTAAATATGTTGACACTCTGGTCAGAGAATTTTATAATCAAGTGCCGAAAACTCATTAAGAGATGTGCTGTACAAATTCTATATTATTAATCTATAACTTCAATACTCATAATTGCTCCCACCAAGATACAGGGTAATCTTGACTACAAGTGTGTGTCATGCCCATTGTTAACTCAAATGGAATAACAATTACAATCATGAAATTATAACTAATTCAAGATCAAAATTATAGTAAAATCAATGCTTATGAGATTTAATAAGTCTGACAGTTATACAAAGTTAATTAAATCTCATATGTGATCCAGTTCAATGTAGTCGTATTGTATCAATAAATTCATACATGATTAAGGCAAATCATTCAATAAATTTATTACAATCTATACCTAAATAAAGTGTCCAACTTTATTTATCAACAGCGAGCTTAATTTATTTAATCATAAGATAACTTGTATTTATATCTTTTGTGAATCCATATGGTGATCACATAAATATATATAATATGATTAAATAGATTTTACTTAAAATATTAATGCAACTAAGATACTTGAATAAAATACCTCATTTATTTTATTAATTAGAAAAATTATTTATTATATTTAAATAAACACATATAGTTTTAAAGAGCATATTTTCCCAACACTAATGACATATGGTATTTACAGAGATGAGTGGTTAGAATTAACTTGTATTTAATACGAATTGGTTTCTTTGAACAAATGTATATTTCATTTACAATTTGCAACCATCTAGAGTTCAATTTTAATTACAATTCCCAACTTTGTAAAATTCAATACTCGACGAAACAATTAAAAAACCATTATAAGTCCATCAAGAATGATGAACGCCATAATCAATTCTTCAATGGCAATTTAAGGAGTTGAATTACAAATTTCTGAAAAAGGGTAAATATCTCTGGAAGCATCCCAAGATAAGTAAGGTTTGAAGAAGAAGGCTTCTCGAGGATGGTGAAGGCTGGGACACCCCAAATTTGTAGCAGTTATAGATATGAAAAACGCATCGTTTAGTTGGCTTTAAATTACAAAAATAAACGTTAATCACACATATGTTATAAAAAACATGTAATTGAGTATTAAAAATTAAACCAAATTATTTGAATCTAGAGTTTTCCAAACTTATCTATTAACAAAAATTCCATCTCGCTAGCTTGAAAATTCGAACTTAAGAATTTATTTTGAATAGAAAGGTTTCATCGTGAACATAGTGAGATTAAGGGCTATTTTTTATTAAAAAAAAAACTCACCTACTACGGATAGTCATATTGCCTCCTTGAAAAATTAATTTCAATTAAGAAAGATATTTTTTTGATCATGCTATATGAATTGTTACAATATTAATATTAAAATTATTCTGAACACTTAGATTTAAATATTTTAATATCTAAATTTAATAAGTTATAGGTAACCTTTAACATTAAGTTGATGAATTTAAATTTAATAGAGAGACTTATGAATTTATCACGGAAGAAAAAAAATTGTGATCCGTTATAACTTCATTTTAATCTTTTAATTTGTAAATAATCATCATAAAACAAGAAATTATTAAATTATTAAGGTGCATTATCATGTGCCATATATCAACCCACTGCTACTATTAATAACAGAAAAAGTGAAACTAACAAAAACTGCACAAGTTTTTATCATGTTATTGAGTGTGTGGCACGTGTTTGAATTTTGATTTTTGTCTTCAGAAATACAGAAAGAGAGGTACTGGTGACCCCATAAAAATATTTCAGGTGGCAGAGTATTGTATATAAGGCCATGAAGATCAGCCCAATATGCTGTCAGAAACTTAGCGCCTTCTTCTCTTCCTATTACCCAGCTGATCTTCTTTTCCCCATCTGTTGCTAGGTTCTGCAATTAAACACAAATTGAAATTTTATCTATTCAACATGTATAGATATTTTTTTCCCAATGAGATTCCATTCTAAATAGTATTTTGTGCAGAGCAAAATATACTTTTATCAAATCTTAACCATACACCATTGTATATACACGTGTGCAACTAATATCTTTAAGAGATCAGTATAATTCAAAGTATACACGAGTCGCAGGGAAGTCGCCTTTGTTGGGAGAATCTGTACCTCCCGGTTCGAGCGGGGACTTCTAATTTGGGTTGTGGTACGGGCTTAAAGGTGTCTGTCACAGTTGGGGCTCTCCCCAAGATACCTCATGGTTAAAACAAAAAAAAAATAATTCAAAGCACTACTGGATTCTACTGGGAAAAAAGAAATTAAATATATTATTTTATATACCTCAGTAATGGTGATAGGTAAAGTGTTTTTGTAAAGAAGTTCGGGTTCATGGAGCCATGACTGAACAATTTTCTGAGCCAATGGATCGAGTCCAAGGCCAGCACCGGTTGGGTTTTGGGTTGGGGGTCCACGAGTTTTCTCAATCACAACAACATCCCAGCCTGCTGAAACAAGTGCTTTTGCGCATGATTCCCCAGCAATGCTTCCTCCAACTACAATAGCTTTTGGCTTCTGCTTCTTCATATTCATCTCTAGTTTCCAAGTAAATATAACTGAAGAAATTATATTGTTGTGTTCAGCACAATTTTTTTTTTTCTTTTGGCTTGGGTTGGTGGCTTTTTATATAAGAATCGTTAGACATTTATTTATGCTGTTTAGCTAGGCTAGCTGTATGGATGGGTTATGGGTACCACTTGTTAAGCAAGCAGACCAAGATTACCAACGGTCAAGTCCATCAACGGTCAAGTCAAGAACCGGTTTATCACTCCACAGGACTTGCTCACGTCAAAAGTTATTTGTCAAGGAATATTTCCGGCACGATTTTTGCACTAGAATGTCAATATCATGTAGGAATATTTCATTCCTATTTTATAAAGATATTGTGCAATAGTTTAGGAAGTATTCACGTATTCTCCTTTAATATTATTAAGCCTTTCAACGGCTACTTTGTCTTTATTTGTATAAATAATTCTGTAAATTTCATTAAAAATACAGAACAAGAATTCTATTCTTCATAGAATTTCTTTCAGTGCAGTGATTTTATCATTATCAAACATGCACTTGTAAAAAGTAATTAAATCAATAAATTCTTAACTCGCTATGCGTTTTTTATTTAAAAAAAAAAAATTCACCTGCTGTAGGTTTTAACAATTACTAAATCCTCGCGTAACCTGCAATGGGTTTTTACTTCACAAGTATTAAAACAATACTTTTAAAAACACAAAAAAAATTAAATTATATAAGTCAAACTATAAATTTATAATAGGAGCTTAAAAATCTACATATAATACCCATTTCTAAATTTTATCAATATAAATGAGAAATTAAAGTTTTAACATTAAAATAAATACACAAATATGTCAATCTAATATAAAATATTTATGTTGATAAATAAGATCAATACCTTACTTCATCTTTTTAATCAATACATAAGTATTGTCAATAACATTAACAAGTAAATTTTAGATAATTAATTAAATAAATAAATACCTACAGTTTAGTAAGCAATCATTAAGTTCAGAGCTATTAATTTTTTGTTTTATAATTACAAAATTTTTACAGTAGTTGTAACTTAAAATGTATATACTTCGATTCCAAACAGGACCTAGGTTACAAAGTTATGCCAAGTGGTGAGCGAATGGTCCATGTTATAAACTAAAACAAGATTAAATGTGAAAATTATTTGTTTTAATTAGTGTTAAAAAAATATAATTTATTATTTTTAAGATATTTTAATAATTATTTAAAAAGTAAAAATTTTATGAGCATAAATATAAAAGTATTGAGTTATTAGATATTTATTGATTGCAAAAAATAACTTAGTAGTTATATATATATATATATATATATATATATATATATATATATATATATATATATATATATAATACAAAACTAATATTGTCAATACAAAAGTTAGGACGTAAAATAAAAATGTGAAACCAATGGTACCCTCATTGATGTAGCATAATTATTTATTGACATATGTTAATATATTATTTATCATAATCATTTCACCACCACATAATAATTTCTTCAAGAGTCAATTTTAAACATATTTCATAGGATTCAAACTTTGTGTTTGTGGTATATTGACATATTATCTTGTGAGAAATTCTAGAGTATAACATAGGTGCTACATACAACTAATACATATATGATATGTATAGTTCAATTGAATATAATTATTAATTACATAATAATTTTTTAAAATAAATACACACATAACATATATATATATATATATATATATATTAATTAGATGTAATACTTTTAGTATACTCTAGAATCTCTCCTAACTTGTTTCTCTGTCTTCTTTGGTAGGCTATTGCCATTTAATTGACATCATTTATTCATCTATTCTAGAACTTGGACTCCATCTGTTGGAGTTTTATAGGATGTGCTTTTGAAAAATAATTAAGGAAGTCCCTTTCCGGGCCCCAACGAGTTAAAATTCTTTTATGGTTAGTGATGCATGGAAAAATTAAAACTAGAGAGGAGATTTTTAAGAGGCATATTCTGGATAAAATGAATTGCAAAGATGTGGCCATGAGAAAGAAAACGCGATGCATGCATTTAGGGACTGTTTTGTTGCAAAGAGAATATGGAATTGTTTAATTCCAGTCAACTTCAGACATCATTTTTTCTCCTTTAATCTTCGTGATTGGTTCTGTTTCAACTTGGGAAAGACCGGTATCAATGAAGTGTGGGATGAATGGGCATGTTTATTTGGAGTGGCTATATGGAAAATTTGGTTTTGGCGTAATCAATTTCTTTTCTCACGAAAATGCCGTTACTGCACTCATGTTGTTGCTGAAATTAAATCTTGGGCTCAAGACATTCAAAATGCACGATCAACTCTTAGTTTCGGTCAGAGTAATAAGATCATCAAAGATGTTAGATGGCAAGCTCCCCCTGAATCTTTTTTCAAATTAAATACTGATGGATCACGATTAAAGAACGGTCTAACCAGCACTGGGGGCTTAGTGATGGATTGCTCTGGAAAGTGGCAGTTTGGCTTTGGCATGAACATTGGATTTGGATCGGTGACTACTGCAGAACTTTGGGGTCTTTTTTAAGGACTTAATATTGCTTGGAACCGTGGCATTCGTTATTTAATTGCAGAGGTGGATAGCCAATGCGTTTCCCAACTTATTTCCTCTACTAGCTTGATGCCTAATGCACATTTTTTCTCTCATAACTGCCATAAAGGAACTGATAAATAGACAATGGCTCATTCCTATAAAGTATATATATCAGGAAGCCAATTTTGCTGCAGATTCCATGGCGCAACTTGTTGATTCCTTACCCCTTAGACGTCATATCTTTGAAAACCCCCCTTAAGGTCTTGGTTATTAGTTATGTAATGATATATATGGAACCTCTATTCCCCGTTCTGTTTTAGCCTAATTTTACTAGACTCCAATGTATAAAAAAAAAAAAAAGGAAGTCCCTTTTCCAATTAAGTGATCTAAAACTAGGGCCACATACAAACTTCAATGTATTAAATGACGAAACACACTACAATAAAGTGTGTGGTCTTTATTTTGTAATCACTAATCAGATCAAATCAAATTAAGGGAGAATCTAATCCATTTTTCCTTGTTTAATAGGGTAAAAAGCTATTCATTTAGGAAGAATGAAGTGGTGGGCCAAATTTCGTCTATTTATCTTCCTTTCACACCCTCATTTTGACTAGAAATTTGTTCTGGTAAGAAAATAGATGAGAAACTTGTGCATGAGACTCCTGCCCTACCGGAATCAATAGATATATTCTTCAAATTTGTTTATTTTGAATACAGGGCATGGCTCTACAAATCACCATCATTCTTACAGGAAAGAAGATAAATTGGTACTAAAAAGTCTGTGGGTCTAAAATCTTAACAAATCTTTATCTTTGGGCATTTGCTAAGCTCTAGCTTCAAATTTTGATAACAATCCAGTAACATATCGTCTCGCTCTTCGTTTTCATAATTTGGGTATTTGGTTTTAGCAGGTACCAAGGGCGGAGGTAAGAGGAGGATAAGGTTTTTTTTTTTTAATACTAATAGTTAATTGTAAATTTACTATTATTAAAACTTATCGTAAAAAAATTAAGATATAACTAATAATTATAGTCAAATTTTATTTTCTTAAAGTTACAAAACTCACACAATTCCCTAACTAATTGATCCAAAATCTAAATTCCCCAAAACTCAACTGATCGGGTCATTAGGCAACTACCTCATAAGTGATGCCCAGTCGCTGCAGCACCCTCAAGCTTAGTCTCTCGCCGCACTGAAAGTCCCAAATTCCCCATCTTTTCATGCACCGCCTGGTATGGTGGTACCTCACCAGTCATTTTGTATATTAAACTTTATTATAAATGAAAGGCCAATACTACGTTACGTTAATCGTAATGTACGCCACATATAGCAATAGTAACGAATCCCACCATAACGAATCCCTAAAGCGGCAATAATTCATGGAATGGAGATGCAATGGACAAGTGCAAATTACATAGATGTCCGGCTTCTCGGGCAACCTTCCCGGTTACGAATCAAACCGAAGCTATTAAAGCAAAGCAATTGGTAACTTTCTATAAGTCAAAAGGGGTCGGTAGAATGGCCTTAATTAGAAAAAAAAAATCAACTTTTTATAAAATTAATCGAGTTAGGAAGATATAAAATTTATTAATTAGAGTCGGACTATTAGCGCCCCTCCAAAATTCTATTTAAATTCTTTTTAAAAAAAAGATATTATGTTTAATACCAAAGATACCTTTTTAATTTAACACTCTTTTCATTTATGAATTTTTCAGCTTCCTCTCTCCAAATTTTCTTTATTATTTAATTTCTAAAGCAAAAAATCTAAAAGAAAAACTAAAAGAAAATAATGAATATGTTATGAGTTTAATACAATTATCTTACCTATAAATTTTGGGTTCATTGGGTTCATTGGGTTCAAAAATTAGTTTGAGAATCCTTAAGAAATTAGTTAAATTGGGGTAAATTTTTATTTAATTTATTTTTCCACTATGTTGTATCTTAATTAAGTTGTTTTTTTTTATACAAGAACTCTGTTTTGGCTTAGAGGATTACTTCTTAAATTTAAATTATTTTAGTGATAATAAAAAAATGTATATTGTGCAAGCAAAAAAAAAATTTGAGGAGAGAAAGAAAATATAAATGGTTTTAGTTGTATTTAAATTTGTCCTTAAATGTAATTGTAATGTAGCATGGGTTTTATGAGATTAATGAAGGGATGCCAATAGTCCAACTCTATTAATTAACATAGGCATTAATTAATTGATAAATTAATAATTTCATTAATTTTTCAAGTGCATTTACAATTAACTGAACATACATTTAATCAACAAAAGAATTCATTGTATTTTACTATATAATCAATTAAATATAAATTAATCCACTAAATATATATTAAATTAAATTAACTAAAAATAAATTCAAAATTATTTCAATTTGAGAACTCAACCCCAGAAATGCTAGATGCAATAAAAAAAATTAGAGATAAAATCCAACTATAAGGTAAAACATAGATAATTTAATGGACCTAAGACTCTAAAAAATATATTAATTTATCCAATCTTAATTAATTGATACATTAATAAATCATTAATTTAAAAAGATTATTTATTTTGAAGAAAAAATCACATTTATAGTTATGTTAATTTTGAATTTGTTATGTTTTATTTAAATAGTAGTTAGTTGTCTTAAATTGGTAGTAACAATATTGTCGTTCGTAGAGTTTTTATTTTTCCATGTTAAAAATGATAGTTCTACTATAAAACCTATCTCGTTCAAAGATTCAAAGTGATACTAACATTAAATAATTTCTTGTTGCTAAATGGCAATACCACCTAAAATTTCTTTTCACAATACAAAAAGTTAGATATGAGGTCTTAAGTTAAAATCAAATTCAAGAAGAAACAATCAACACCGAGAATATATTTTAAAAGCCACATAGATATTTTACATGGATCTAGTTTGAAGTTAGGTAATTAGACCAAAACTACTTTGCATCATGGGTTTGGCACCCACTCGTTTGTCACTTACCAAAGCCAGTGTTGGATTTTATCTACTGGCTGCAAAAGAAACATATAGAGAATTAGGAGTAACTTGAGAAACAGGTTATGGGTCAGTCACCTGGAGGAAAACAACTGATTGGTAAAAGAGCACATGTAATAGGTTGGAAGTTTTTTGCAACTTACGCATCTAAACAAATAGCAAACCGATATATGCAACTAATGGTTGCAAACAACTTCGTGCAAGTGTGCTAGTATTAGTTGGACTAAGATTCTATCAACTTCAGTGTAAAAAAATCTGTCATAGTTTAAGTAAAAGGGAATTTTCATTGTTTGTGTTTTTCATATTTTCTCTCAAAATCACTGACATTATCTTATCACTAGACAAGGACCAAACAAAAATATTGACCTACACACATGTGATGGAAGATGATAGAAAAAATGTTTCATATCGCTAATATTAGTTACCAGATTAATAACGTAAGCCTAAGGCAACTCCTAATACATGAGCTAGTGTTTGAGTACAAGTTCGACTCACCAACTTTTGTATGCACCACTTATAATAAAAATTCTAAAATTTTTCTTCAACGCGTTGATCACCATAGTAAAAGTTACTAACTCTCATGTTTAGCTTTCCTTATGAATCATCGGTCGTCTTACATAAATTCTACCACATACCTTGCATAAATCTCAATCATGTCTTGTGCTTAAATAGCGTGCACTAACAAGCAGCAAAACATCCTCCTTCATGGGAATTGTTTTTGGGAAAAACAAATATGGATAGACCAATGACACAACACAAGGACAATCCCGTCCTATCGTGGTGTCATTTTTATAAGAAAATTGGAAAAGTTGGGTGTATTTCGATCAGGAATTTATTTTTATTTTGCTGAAGAAGTAGAGACACTGAATTAAGTAAGAGGCTTTCGTTATTACAGAAAGGAACACAAGTATAGCAGTTCTTTTACTCACACAATTGAGGTCAACCCTCTTATTTATAGGCAGCTATAGTTAACATAATGAACAGACCAAGCAGTGTCCTTTGAAGTTTCCCCAAAGCTGTGAGAACACAAGAGAAGGTTTGTCTGTAGATGACTTTGTTGCATAAAAAAGTAAATGTTACTTTCTCCCTTGAAAATTATCAAGCAGAACGAAAAATTGAATCAAGAATCGGAGGAACAACGTCGAAAAGAGGCACATTTTTGTTAAGGATGAATTCCGAGTCCTCTAGACTTGCTGTCTTTGGATCAAAAGGCCGCTCCCTTCCAGGAATACTTAACCCTTGTTTCATTTGACCCAATCGTCGCGAATGTAGAACTTGTGCTGAAGTTACAGGTTTCCTAATGGATTCATATTCTTCCAGAGCAGAGTATAAATGATCCGGCCCCCACTTCTCGAGGCATTTTCCTAACACTGCTGCATCTATTATCGCCATGTTTGTGCTTCTGCCAGAGTGTGGAGTTGTCGGGTGAGCTGCATCTCCTGTTAGCACCACTCTGTCCCAGAAGATTTTCTCCAAAGGATCACGATCATATATAGCATTAAGGAAAGGATCCTTTGTTTCTTTGATCATTCTTGACAATTCAGGTACCCAAACCTGCTCTGCTCTTTGGTGCAACTCCTCGATCATGTCACTGCTTACTTTCACAGAAGTTGTATTTCCCTGCAGAGAATAAAATAATTTGTGATGGTCTGAGCTGTGTTGATCGTTTGCAAAAATTAGATTTTTGCACTCAACCCAAACCCCCGAAAACAAAATAAAAAGATGAAACAAAAGTAAGCAGTTACCTTGAGCTCGGGCTCGGGTTGATTGACATACCAAACCCAATTGAACTTCTCTTTCTTAAGCTCGGTGAGTATGATGTGAGATCCTGAACCAATATTCGTGTAAAAGCATTTCCCAATATCAGGATACGATTTTCGAATGCCTAAGATGGTTTCTGAATCGTTTTCTGAAAAATTAAAAATACCTCTCCACGCACAGTATCCTGTGTACCTATTAAAAACACATTGAAATTTATGAAACAAAATACTCAAAAATTAATTACTTTTATTGATATTCACAAGCAAGCACAAACCTCAATTTGAAGTCAGGTAGAATGCTCTGACCAATTGATGAGAGGATCCCATCTGCTCCGACGAGCAAATCTCCGACTATCTCGATTATTTCATCAGTCTGAAGATCCTTAGCTCTAACTTTGACAGTTAATTTGTCTTCAGAAATACAGAAAGAGAGGTACTGGTGACCCCATAAAAATATTTCAGGTGGCAGAGTATTGTATATAAGGCCATGAAGATCAGCCCAATATGCTGTCAGATACTTAGCGCCTTCTTCTCTTCCTATTACCCAGCTGATCTTCTTTTCCCCATCTGTTGCTAGGTTCTGCAATTAAACACAAATTGAAATTTTATCTATTCAACATATATAGATATTTTTTTCCCAATAAGATCCATTCTAAATTGTATTTTGTGCAGAGCAAAATATACTTTTATCAAATCTTAACCGTACACCATTGTATATACACGTGTGCAACTAATATCTTTAAGAGATCAGTATAATTCAAAGCACTACTGGATTGTACTGGGAAAAAAGAAATTAAATATATTATATTATATACCTCAGTAATGGTGATAGGTAAAGTGTTGTTGTAAAGAAGTTCAGGTTCATGGAGCCATGACTGAACAATTTTCTGAGCCAATGGATCGAGTCCAAGGCCAGCACCGGTTGGGTTTTGGGTTGGGGGTCCACGAGTTTTCTCAATCACAACAACATCCCAGCCTGCTGAAACAAGTGCTTTTGCGCATGATTCCCCAGCAATGCTTCCTCCAACTACAATAGCTTTTGGCTTCTGCGTCTTCATATTCATCTCTAGTTTCCAAGTAAATATAACTGAAGAAATTATATTGTTGTGTTCAGCACAATTTTTTTTTTTCTTTTGGCTTGGGTTGGTGGCTTTTTATATAAGAATCGTTAGACATTTATTTATGCTGTTTAGCTAGGCTAGCTGTATGGATGGGTTATGGGTACCACTTGTTAAGCAAGCAGACCAAGATTACCAACGGTCAAGTCCATCAACGGTCAAGTCAAGAACCGGTTTATCACTCCACAGGACTTGCTCACGTCAAAGTTATTTGTCAAGGAATATCTCCGGCACGATTTTTGCACTAGAATGTCAATATCATGTAGGAATATTTCATTCCTATTTTATAAAGATATTGTGCAATAGTTTAGGAAGTATTCACGTATTCTCCTTTAATATTATTAAGCCTTTCAACGGCTACTTTGTCTTTATTTGTATAAATAATTCTGTAAATTTCATTAAAAATACAGAACAAGAATTCTATTCTTCATAGAATTTCTTTCAGTGCAGTGATTTTATCATTATCAAACATGCACTTGTAAAAAGTAATTAAATCAATAAATTCTTAACTCGCTATGCGTTTTTTATTTAAAAAAAAAAATTCACCTGCTGTAGGTTTTAACAATTACTAAATCCTCGCGTAACCTGCAATGGGTTTTTACTTCACAAGTATTAAAACAATACTTTTAAAAACACAAAAAAATTAAATTATATAAGTCAAACTATAAATTTATAATAGGAGCTTAAAAATCTACATATAATACCCATTTCTAAATTTTATCAATATAAATGAGAAATTAAAGTTTTAACATTAAAATAAATACACAAATATGTCAATCTAATATAAAATATTTATGTTGATAAATAAGATCAATACCTTACTTCATCTTTTTAATCAATACATAAGTATTGTCAATAACATTAACAAGTAAATTTTAGATAATTAATTAAATAAATAAATACCTACAGTTTAGTAAGCAATCATTAAGTTCAGAGCTATTAATTTTTTGTTTTATAATTACAAAATTTTTACAGTAGTTGTAACTTAAAATGTATATACTTCGATTCCAAACAGGACCTAGGTTACAAAGTTATGCCAAGTGGTGAGCGAATGGTCCATGTTATAAACTAAAACAAGATTAAATGTGAAAATTATTTGTTTTAATTAGTGTTAAAAAAATATAATTTATTATTTTTAAGATATTTTAATAATTATTTAAAAAGTAAAAATTTTATGAGCATAAATATAAAAGTATTGAGTTATTAGATATTTATTGATTGCAAAAAATAACTTAGTAGTTATATATATATATATATATATATATATATATATATAATACAAAACTAATATTGTCAATACAAAAGTTAGGACGTAAAATAAAAATGTGAAACCAATGGTACCCTCATTGATGTAGCATAATTATTTATTGACATGTGTTAATATATTATTTATCATAATCATTTCACCACCACATAATAATTTCTTCAAGAGTCAATTTTAAACATATTTCACAGGATTCAAACTTTGTGTTTGTGGTATATTGACATATTATCTTGTGAGAAATTCTAGAGTATAATATAGGTGCTACATACAACTAATACATATATGATATGTATAGTTCAATTGAATATAATTATTAATTACATAATAATTTTTTAAAATAAATACACACATAACATATATATATATATATATATATATATATATATATATATATATATATATATATATTAATTAATTAGATGTAATACTTTTAGTATACTCTAGAATCTCTCCTAACTTGTTTCTCTGTCTTCTTTGGTAGGCTATTGCCATTTAATTGACATCATTTATTCATCTATTCTAGAACTTGGACTCCATCTGTTGGAGTTTTATAGGATGTGCTTTTGAAAAATAATTAAGGAAGTCCCTTTCCGGGCCCCAACGAGTTAAAATTCTTTTATGGTTAGTGATGCATGGAAAAATTAAAACTAGAGAGGAGATTTTTAAGAGGCATATTCTGGATAAAATGAATTGCAAAGATGTGGCCATGAGAAAGAAAACGCTATGCATGCATTTAGGGACTATTTTGTTGCAAAGAGAATATGGAATTGTTTAATTCCAGTCAACTTCAGACATCATTTTTTCTCCTTTAATCTTCGTGATTGGTTCTGTTTCAACTTGGGAAAGACCGGTATCAATGAAGTGTGGGATGAATGGGCATGTTTATTTGGAGTGGCTATATGGAAAATTTGGTTTTGGCGTAATCAATTTCTTTTCTCACGAAAATGCCCTTACTGCACTCATGTTGTTGCTGAAATTAAATCTTGGGCTCAAGACATTCAAAATGCACGATCAACTCTTAGTTTCGGTCAGAGTAATAAGATCATCAAAGATGTTAGATGGCAAGCTCCCCCTGAATCTTTTTTCAAATTAAATACTAATGGATCACGATTAAAGAACGGTCTAACCAGCACTGGGGGCTTAGTGATGGATTGCTCTGGAAAGTGGCAGTTTGGCTTTGGCATGAACATTGGATTTGGATCGGTGACTACTGCAGAACTTTGGGGTCTTTTTTAAGGACTTAATATTGCTTGGAACCGTGGCATTCGTTATTTAATTGCAGAGGTGGATAGCCAATGCGTTTCCCAACTTATTTCCTCTACTAGCTTGATGCCTAATGCACATTTTTTCTCTCATAACTGCCATAAAGGAACTGATAAATAGACAATGGCTCATTCCTATAAAGTATATATATCAGGAAGCCAATTTTGCTGCAGATTCCATGGCGCAACTTGTTGATTCCTTACCCCTTAGACGTCATATCTTTGAAAACCCCCCTTAAGGTCTTGGTTATTAGTTATGTAATGATATATATGGAACCTCTATTCCCCGTTCTGTTTTAGCCTAATTTTACTAGACTCCAATGTATCAAAAAAAACAAAAAAAAGGAAGTCCCTTTTCCAATTAAGTGATCTAAAACTAGGGCCACATACAAACTTCAATGTATTAAATGACGAAACACACTACAATAAAGTGTGTGGTCTTTATTTTGTAATCACTAATCAGATCAAATCAAATTAAGGGAGAATCTAATCCATTTTTCCTTGTTTAATAGGGTAAAAAGCTATTCATTTAGGAAGAATGAAGTGGTGGGCCAAATTTCGTCTATTTATCTTCCTTTCACACCCTCATTTTGACTAGAAATTTGTTCTGGTAAGAAAATAGATGAGAAACTTGTGCATGAGACTCCTGCCCTACCGGAATCAATAGATATATTCTTCAAATTTGTTTATTTTGAATACAGGGCATGGCTCTACAAATCACCATCATTCTTACAGGAAAGAAGATAAATTGGTACTAAAAAGTCTGTGGGTCTAAAATCTTAACAAATCTTTATCTTTGGGCATTTGCTAAGCTCTAGCTTCAAATTTTGATAACAATCCAGTAACATATCGTCTCGCTCTTCGTTTTCATAATTTGGGTATTTGGTTTTAGCAGGTACCAAGGGCGGAGGTAAGAGGAGGATAAGGTTTTTTTTTTTTTTAATACTAATAGTTAATTGTAAATTTACTATTATTAAAACTTATCGTAAAAAAATTAAGATATAACTAATAATTATAGTCAAATTTTATTTTCTTAAAGTTACAAAACTCACACAATTCCCTAACTAATTGATCCAAAATCTAAATTTCCCAAAACTCAACTGATCGGGTCATTAGGCAACTACCTCATAAGTGATGCCCAGTCCCTGCAGCACCCTCATGCTTAGTCTCTCGCCGCACTGAAAGTCCCAAATTCCCCATCTTTTCATGCACCGCTTGGTATGGTGGTACCTCACCAGTCATTTTGTATATTAAACTTTATTATAAATGAAAGGCCAATACTACGTTACGTTAATCGTAATGTACGCCACATATAGCAATAGTAACGAATCCCACCATAAGTATTGTTACTGTGTGTTACGTTACCTAACTTAGGGGGATCCATGAAATGAAAATGATGGCTTACAATGCTGATTCATCTTCTTAAAATTATAAAACAATTGATATAATAACAAAGAAATACTCATCCTCAATTATTGAGTGAATATAATATTAAAATAATCGACCATTGAATGCTTACTCTGTTGAAGTTAGTTGTTAGCTTTTACTTGCGTCAAAATTATGAAGAATTGCCAGACAGAACTTCAAGTTCGTTGGGACAGTGACGGCTTGTTAATGTCAGAACTCTTACGCCAGCCCGTGGAAAATTGCTGGATGTCCTTTTGAATTCAAAAGTTTAATTTCTTATAGCTTTAATAGGCACATGAAACCGATCATAATTTTTGTTTTAATCACAATAATTAAGTTTATTCCTGCATAACAAGATAAATGAAAATAAAACAAAGATCGATGACAAGGATACAATAGTTCTATACAAACACGAGATTCCTACTGAAAACTAGACTACACACAATGAGAACTAAGTTGGGTATGATGTAAATAAGTGTAAAGAATTGAAACTTAACTACTATTCGGTTGCTTGGAAGTTGGAACATGCTTCATCTTCTCCCAGGTCAAGTGGAGCATAATGTTGAGTCAACCAGAGAAGGCAGGTCTGCGAAGAAAGGCATAGTTTTCTGTTGAAGCTCTTGACAGTCTTGTGTACTTGCTGTCTTCGGATTAAAAGGTTCACGATCTGGAAGAGCTAAGCCTTGTTTAATTCGACCAAGTCGCTGTGAATGCAGGACTTGTTTTGAGGTTACAGGTAGCCGAACTGTCTGATATTCTTCAAGAGCTGAAAGCAAACCCTCCACTCCCCACTTTTCAAGGCTTTTTCCCAAGACCATTGCATCTAGTATGGACATGTTCGTGCTTCTCAGACCATGAGGAGTTGTTGGGTGAGCAGCATCTCCAATTAATACTACGTTACTCCAAAATATTTGTTTAAGAGGATCACAATCATACATCGCATTTATGAAAGGTTCTTTTGTTTCTTTAATGACCTTCACAAACTCAGGAAGCCAAACCTTCTCTGCTTCTTCGTGCATGTTCTTGATCATGTCATTGCTTACTCTCATGGTTACTGAATTTCCCTGCACATGGTTTCCAAATAATAATAATTAGAACTGGCTGGTTAACATATGTAATTTGGAAAAGAAACGTATCTATCTGTAATTAGTGGCAACTCCTTGTCCTCTGCTCATCCCAGAAGGTGAAGTCCAGCGGTCCCAGAAGCATATGTTGCGTCGAAGTCAATATGTAGGATTGAATTTACCAGGTGAGAAATACATGTTTTCTTAATGTGAGTAGAAATTCAGATTTAGAAACTTTGAAACTAAACTGAAGCATCACAAAAATCTGCGTCCTTGCATCATGAATGCTAAGTGTTTTATTCAGCATTTAGTTCTAACAACTTACAGCAAAATCTCTGTGGCCCGTAAAGTAAGGTCAAGTACAGTTCATGATTAGTAGTTTATACAAAGATTGCATGCGAGTGGGAGAAAGCAAAGCAATCACCTTCATTATGGGCTCAGGTTGGTTGATATACCAAACCCAATTGAGCCGTTTATTGAGAAGCTCATAAAACACACTGTGAGTTCCAGATGCCAGGTCGAAGTATAAGCATTTCCCTAGGTCAGGATACACCCTCCTCATGCCTTTGATGATCTCTGAATCCTCAATCCCCGAAAAATCAAGAACCCCTCGCCATGCACAATAACCTGAATACCTACAGAAGAATGCTATCCTCGCATACTCTATTCCTAGGAAACATACCATCAATGAATTTTATTCACAAGATACCCAGTTCTAAATAAGTGGGAATCACAGACCTCAACTTAAAGTCAGACAAAAAACTTTGACGGATTGAAGAAAGGCATCCATCAGCAGCAACAAGCAAATTTCCCTTGATCTCAATGACCTCATCGGTTTGAAGAACATTAGCCTTAACAGTAACAGTGGTTTTCACTTCAGAAATGCAGAAAGAAAGGTACTGGTGACCCTGGAGGAAAATGTTTGGTGGTAGGGCATTGTATAGAAGGCCATGAAGATCAGCCCAATGCGCTGCTCTGAAATTGAAATTGTCATCTCTTGCCAGTGTCCGGGTAACCTTCGCATTATCTGTTGCTTGGTTCTGCTAGACAAACAGATGAATTAGCCCAAGTTCAACTTTGCACTAAGTGGACTCCTTTCATTTAAGATAAAGTTATGAAGAAGGATAGAGCATTTTGCTACAATGCTAATAATTCCCTCAACTTACAATATAAAGGGCATGTTGAAATTTCGAAAGCAGAGCATCTACAAAAATGTTTGATAATTACTCAACTCGATCAACTAGCAATCGTCGACTCATCTAGCAAGACAAACAATTGAATTGAAAGAGGAGTTGAAAATCTAAACCTGATCAATGGTGAGAGGATCAGTGGCCAAATGGAGAAGGTGGGGGCGGCCGTTGAGCCAAGACTGAATGATACGCTGAGCCGGAAGGTCGAGTCCAAGTCCAGCGCCAGTTGGGCTGCCAGTAGGCGGACCGCCAGCTTTCTCCAGAACCACAACGTCCCAGCCTGCTCTAAGGAGCGCGTGTGCGCATGAGATACCCGCTATGCTGCCGCCAACTATTACTGCCTTGCCCTTCTCCTTCTTCTCCATATTCGAACAAATGTTTACCTCTTGTTGTCACATGTAATGACGTATTGCATTGTCATTTGTCAGATTAAGCATGTTTATTTTTCATTTATTTATTCGCCGCGTGGATAGAAGTTCGACATAAAACGACGACGTGCGGGCTTTTCTCTCTTCTAACGTTTTATCACAAGCGTTTGCGATAATGAGTTGTGATTTGTGATTGATGACGGACACACGTGGTTTATATTGTTCCATTTTTTATTTTCTTAGTTTTTTTTTTAATTATCAAATAAAGAGTGGTACTATTAGCACTCCTCTATTATCTTTATCAACCTTTTTTTTATTTAAATTTTATTTTTAATTCTTAAAATAACTTCCTGAAGATACCCTTCAAATACATATTTAGTGTTCTTACAACATAAAAAGTATACTTCTCTTCTTCATAGCCAATAAAGAAGGTATAGATAACTCAAGTGTATGTACCTTTAATTTATTTGAGTGTTTCCAAAGAAAATAAATTAGCATAAAATTTGGTTGTCCCTTGACATATTCATAAAGTTAATAATTTAGGAAAACATTACAAAATTATCTTTCGCAAAGATAAATTAGGTTGAAGTTTAGTTTATAACAAATTTTTACTCTTTTAAAATTGTCTTCTTTTTTATGTTTGTAAGTTTAAAGAGTTTTGTAATAGAATAAATGACATAATCCTTTGTGATTATGATTTATGCTGTTTAGCTAGCTGTATGGATGGGTTATGGGTACCACTTGTTAAGCAAGCTGACCAAGATTAGTAAAAGGAAAGTGATCAACAGTCAAGTCAAGAACGGGTTTATCACTCCACAAGACTTGCTCACGTCAAAGTTATTTGTCAAGGAATATCTCCAGCACGATTTTTGCACTTGAATGTCAATATCATGTAGGAATATTTCATTCCTATTTTATAAAGATATTGTGCAATAGTTTATGAAGTATTCACTTATTCTCCTTTAATATTATTAAGCCTTTCAACGGCTACTTTGTTTTTATTTTGTATAAATAACTCTGAAAATTTCATTAAAAATACAGAATAAGAATTATATTCTTCATAGAATTTCTTTCAGTGCAGTGATTTTATCATTATCAAACTTGCACTTGTAAAAGATAATTAAATCAGTAAATTCTTAACTCGCTATTGGTTTTTTGTTTAAAAAAAAATCCACCCTCTGTAGGTTTTAACAATTACTAAATCCTCGCGTAACTTGCAATAGGTTTTTACTTCACAAATATTAAAACAATACTTTTAAAAACACAAAAAAAAATTAAATTATATAAGTCAAACTATAAATTTATAATCAGAGCTTAAAAATCTACATATAATACCCATTTCTAAATTTTATCAGTATAAATGAGAAATTAAAGTTTTAACATTAAAATAAATACACAAATATGTCAATCTAGTATAAAATATTTCTATTGAAGGTAAATCATCATCACTAAGATTAATGGCTTACTTCATCTTTTTAATCAATACATAAGTATTGTCAATAACATTCACAAGAAAATTTTAGACAATTAACTAATAAATAAATGCCTAAACTTTAGTAAGCAAACATTAAGTTCACAGCTATTAATTTTTTGTTTTACAATTACAATTTTTTTTTACGACAGTTGTAACTTAAAATGTATAGTACTTCGATTCCAAACAGGACCTAGGTTATAAAGTTATGCCAAGTGGTGAACGAATGGTCCATATTATAAACTAAAACAAGATTAAATGTGAAAATTATTTGTTTTAATTAGTGTTAAAAAATATAATTTATTATTTTTGAGATATTTTAATATTTATTTAATAATTAAAAAATTTATGAGCATAAATATAAAAGTATTGAGTTATTAGATATTTATTGAGTGCACAAAATCACTTAATATATATATATATATATATATAAAATACAAAACTAATATTGTCAATACAAAAGTTAAGACGTAAAATAAAAAAGTGAAACCAATGGTACCCTAATTGATGTAGCATAATTATATATTGGCATGTGTTAATATATTATTTATCATAATCATTTCACTACCACATAAAAATTTCTACAAGAGTCAATTTTAAACATATTTCACAGGATTCAAACTTTGTGGTATATTGACCTATTATTTTGTGAGAAATTGTAGAGTATAATATAGGTGCTACATATAAATAATACATGTATGATATGTATAGTTCAATTAAATATAACTATTAATTACAAGATAATTTTTTAAAAATAAATACACATATAACATATATGTATTAATTAAGTGTAGTACTTTTGGTATACCCTAGAATCTCTCCTAACTTGTTTTCTTTATCTTCTTTGGTGGGCTATTGCCATTTAATTGACATAATTTATTCATTTATTCTAGAACTTGGACTCCATCTGTTGGAGTCTTATAGGATGTGCTTTTTAAAAAGGGAAATTATTATTTGTATACTCTTAGTTTACTCTATTATAAAAAATACTACAATACTTTGAGGGTGTATCAATCGTCCATCCTAAGTTGACAAAATGTATCAGCTGACTACCAAACTGTTAGTTGCCATTTAAGTATGATGACGTCAGAAAGGTAATTTAGTCTTTTTATATGATACAAGTGATAATTTAACGGTATACAAGTGATAAAAAAAGAATTTAAGGGTATACAAGTGATAATTTTCAAGGGTAAAATCATCAATTCACTGTAATTCCGTTAACTTTCAAACGGCAACTAACGGTTTAGTGGTCGACTGATACATTTTGTCAATTAAGGGTGAATGATTGATACACCCTCAAAGTGTTGTAATATTTTTTATAACAGAACAAATATAGGGTATACGAATGATAATTTCCCTTTTAAAAATAATTAAGGATGTCCCTTTCCAATTAAGTGATCTAAAACTAGGGCCAATTTAAAAACATACAAACTTCAATGTATTAAATGATGAAACACACTACAATAAAGTGTGTGGTCTTTATTTAGTAATCACTAATCAGATCAAATTAAGGGAGAATCTAATCCGTTTTTCCTCGTTTAATAGGGTAAAAAGTTATTCATTTAGGAAGAATGAAGTGGTGGGCCAAATTTCGTCTATTTATCTTCCTTTCACACCCTCATTTTGACTAGAAATTTGTTCTGGTAAGAAAATAGATGAGAAACTTGTGCATGAGAACCCCGCCCTACCGGAATCAACAAATATATTCGTGAAATTTTTCTCTAGAGTAGTGACTTGGTTCGAGATGTTAAATTTTATTAAAATCCGAGTCAAATTAACAATAGTATAAAAATTTTTTGACAATAATATAAAAAAATGTTCATATGATTGCCGGCTCTTCCTGATTTATGAATTCAGAATGGGAAGTTTTCCCCTGTCTATAAATATATGTATGCGCGACCGTCCCTTTGTGTCACACATACTGGTGTTTGAGAGGAAGGGAGAGACATGAGGGAGAGGATGCGGAAGCCAAAAGCTACAATAGTTGGGGGAAGCATAGCAGGGATATCATGCGCAAAAGCGCTTATTTTAGCAGGTTGGGATGTGGTGGTGATCGAGAAGACACGTGGACCTCCAACCGGAAACCCAACCGGCGCTGGAATCGCACTGCATCCATTGTCCCAGAAAATAGTTAAGTCATGGCTCCATCAACCTGATCTTCTTCACAACATCACCTTACCTCTCACCATTGATCAGGTAATGTATGTGTCTACACAGAACTGCTTTAATTTCAACTGATGTTCCCACAAGTTGTGCTGATTTTTTTTTATTTTTCTTTCTGTACAGAATCGGGCAGTAGATCAGGAAAATAACATCTGTCGGATACTAGCTAGAGATGAAAATTTCAACTATTTACTGGCACATTGGACTGGTCTTCATAGTCTTATATACAATACTCTGCCTCCGGAAATATTTTTTTGGGGTCACTTGTAGCTCACTTTCTGCATTTCTCACGACAAATCAACTATTAATGTCAAAGCTAGAAATCTTAAAACTGATGAGGTCATCGACATAGCTGGAGATTTGCTGGTTGCAGCTGACGGGAGCCGCTCATCAGTTCGCCAGACTTTTTTACCAGACTCTAAACTCAGGTTTCTGAACAAATTATACTATATTTTCATATTTTCGGTTGTCTTGAAATTTACGGTTTATTTTTCATTTCTGTTTTGCAGGTATACAGGTTACTGTGCTTGGAGGGGGGGTTTTTTATTTTTCAAAAAATGAGAATTCAGAAACCATACAAGGCATCCGGAAGGCATATCCTGAGCTTGGGAATGGCGTGCACGCGGACTTGGGCCCTGGAACTCACACCGTCCTTTATGAGCTTATGTACAAGAGGCTCAATTGGATTTGGTAAATCACTCAACCTGAGCCTGAACTCAAGGTGATTGCCTAACTTGCTTCATTTTACCATTTATATGCATACGTGTTAGCAGAGCTAGCTTCAATTAATTAATTAAGTAATTTCAGGGAGGTTCAGCTACAATGAAAGTGAGCAGTGACATGATCAAGAAGATGCACCAAGAAGTAGAGAAGATTTGCGTTCCTGAACTTGCAAGAGTCATAAAAGAAACAAAGGAGCCTTTCTTGAACCTTATTTATGATTGCGACCCTTTGACACAAGTATACTGCGACAACGTGGTCTTTATTGGAGATGCAGCTCATCCCATAACCCCTTACTGTGCAAGAAGCACAAACATGGCCATAGCTGATGCAGCAGTGTTAGGTAAATGCCTTGAGAAGTTGGGGGAAGAAAATTTACATTCAACTCTGGAAGAATATCAATCTGTTAGGCTACCTGTCACGACCAAGCAAGTCCTGCATTCGCGGCGAGTGGGTCAAATAAAACTTAACTTACCTCTGCCTGATCGTGAGCCTTTTGATCCAAACACAGCAAGTCCTGAGGATTGTGAAATCCTGAAACAGAGAAGTTTACCCTTCTTCGACGACGTTCCCGCCACACTCGAATAATCAGTACTACAGTAATTTCACTTGCACTTAGTTTCTTTTTGGAATAATCTATCTGCTTCTATTCTCGTCCTTGCAGATTACTTTTGTTGATGATCATTTCCATCTTGTGAAGATTTTGATAAGCTAATAACAGAAGCTTTACAGAACACTTCCCCAAGGATCTTGGATTAGAATAAATCAAGATGCCTCACAAAGACAACCAGAAAGCTTAAACTTGCCAAACACTTGATCCTTTGTTCTGAGAACATACACCCAAACCCTCCTCGAAAAATCATCAATTATAGACATGAAGAATCTATTTCCCCCCACAGATGGAACTTGAGATGGCCCCCACAGATCTAAGTGGATGTATTCCAGAATGTCTCTAGTCTTATGCTGAGATTTCTTGAAACTATCTCTTGCAGACTTCCCTAGGACACAGTCTTCACAAAAAACTAATTCCCCAATCTTATCACTTCCTAGAATACCCTGCTTAGCTAGTTCTTTAAGGCCCTTAATGTTCATGTGCCCTAGTCTTAGGTGCCATAACCTGGTTGCATCCATGTTAACCTTAGTTGATACACTGGATTCTCCAGTTACCACTTCACCATCTAAAACATATACACCATTCTTTCTACTTCCTTTCATAACCAGTGTAGCCCCATTAAGGATTTCAATTTTTCCATGTTCAAGTCTAACACTATAACCAACTTAGTCAAGCATCTCTAAAGAGATTAGGTTTCTTTTGAGGTCTGATACATGTCTAACCTGCTTGACTTCTCTTATGGTTCTATTATGAAGCTTAAGGTTTATATTTCCTATCTCAATGACTTTGTACACTGCATTATTTTCCATCATAACCTTTCCCCCATCAATCTTATGATATTCAGAAAAGAAATTTTGGCAAGGACTCATATGAAATGTGCATCCAGAGTTAAGGATCCACTTACCCTTCTGCACTTCTTCTGTTGCCACACACATATCAGCTTATTCATATCCCTCTTCTGCAACAATAGCTGCATCACCATTCTGTCCCTTCTTTTTGAAACTCTTCTCTGGGCAGTCTTTCTTGAAGTGCCCCTCCTTGTGACATTGGAAGCACTTCAGATTTTTGTTCTTGTTCTTTGTCTTGCCTTGTTTCTTTTTCTTTCCATCAATCTTGTCAATCTTTCCTTTCACAGTCAGCCCCTCTCCATGTACTCCATTTGCTTGTTTCTCTTGTAACCCTCTTGTATTAAAGGCAGCTTTAATCTCATCCAGGGATAGGGATTGTCTGACATACATGAGAGCATCAACAAAGTTTGAGTATGAAGGAGGTAAGGAGCTTATCAAGAGTAGAGCTTTGCCATCATCGTTCAGCCCTTCATCAATGGTTTCCAAGGTATCACAAACCTTGTTGAACTCATCAATGTGCTCATCAAGAGAGGATCCTTCAGCCATCTTGAGTGAAAACATTCTCTTCTTGATGTACAACCTGTTAGCCAGTGATTTAATCATGTATAAACCCTCAAGTTTTGCCCATAACTCTGTCACTGTCTTCTCCTTTGCAACTTCTCTGATGACTGAGTCACTAAGACTCAAGATTATGGTGCTTTTAGCATTCTTGTCAATTTCAGCAATTTGCTCAGGAGTACGTGATAAAAACCCCTCTTTTCCCTCTTTCTTGGTTGCTGGTTCAATGGCATCACCCAGCCCCTGTGTGATCAACAGTGCTTCCATTTTCACTTTCCACATGTTGAAATCATTCTTTCCATTAAACTTCTCTAGATCAATTCTTGGAGCAGCCATACTTGGATCTAATCTTTCAATCCAGCTCTGATACCAATTGAAGATTCTGATAAGCTAATAACAGAAGCTTTACAGAACACTTCCCTAAGGATCTTGGATTAGAATCAATCAAGATGCCTCACAAAGACAACCAGAAAGCTTAATGAATTAATGACCTATTAGCTAAGACTAGGATTGCGTTTAGAAACAAACAAAGAAACGAATTGAAAACAAGAAATCACAAAACACAACTATCTAACGTAGTTCAGTCAATTTGCACTGACTTACATCCATGGGGGAACAAACTTAACAGCTTTATTAATATGTCTCAAGACTTGATTACAGAGATTACCAAGCACTCAATAAGAGCAAGAAAACCCCTGGTCTCAAGCTTTCTTTCTCTCGTTACAATGCTTTCAGTCTCTCAATCATTCTCTATGTTTTCCAGCTGAGTATCACAGCTTATAAACCACCTCAGAGGCATTCCCAGAAACGCACGTGAAGGCCATGTGCAATAACGGCTCTTTAACAACCTTTTGTATGCACGTTTTCTGCTCGTGCTTCATTAACTCCAAAACGGCAAGACTGTATGTCGTTGTAACAAGCAATACATTTACTTCATGAAACGCAGTTTTTATGTGTCGTTTTACTGAAGTTATCGAGCATTACAAAACGCAAGCTAATAATGTCGTTTCATCCTCTTTGATTTGATTCACTGAATACACAATAAACTCCACCTTGAAGCAAATCATCCCTGATAAACTTCCTCCCCATTATCGTGTGCATTTTTCAAGAGCTGCACACTCCAGTCAAATCCAAGCAGAGGCTGAATTTGGCCGTAGGTCCTACCTTTGTAAGTATGTCAGCTGGGTTACTGTCAGTGTGAACTTTAACCATTTTGATGACTCCTTTAGACACTTCATTCCTTACTCTTCACTTGATGCATTGTTATCCCACTATAAATAATAAATAACAGATGCAACAAATTAATCTACAACATAAATATTTGACAAAGAATTAAGTAAACTAATTAAACTTACTCATTCACCATTTGCTTCAACTCATCATCAGGATTATCACCTAATGGATCAAGATAATAAATTTTTCGCCTCACTATATCAATTGCTACTAGCACCCAGTGGCCACTAAACAAACAAGTAAAAAAAAACAGATTACAAGATAAATTTATGTTAAAAAATAAAATAGACAAAAAATAAATAAACTATACCCTGGGTTATATGGGAAGACAATTATTTGGCCTATTTGAATCTTGTCCAAAAGGTCTGAAATATAAGAACACCTATTTGGGTAGCTTGCTTAACTTGGCTGTAATTTAGCTATGCATCCAAATTGAATTGGAATAACACCACTGCCATTATCCATCTTTTCATACAAGTGTCTATTAAAAAAAGAAACTTTCATGACATGAATATAAGAAATAAATTAATGACAGTTTGCAAATTCAGAAAACATAGTAAAAACATAAATCAAGTTTTTTATTTCTTACTTGATCCATATCTCCAAAAAAGAATTTGAGAAGCTCTGTAAACTCAATGACTTCATTGCAAATCTGCTCGTCCAATCTACTCTCCCAGTAGACACCAAAAGTCTTCAAATCATGGGCAATCATAATCGTCCGTGGTAGGGAGTTCTCAATCATCAAAGAAAAGATGTTCATTTGTGAACTTTTGTTCTCTTTTCTTGCTTTCACAGCTCCACGGGTATTCTTTCTCAGAACTAGTTTCCTTATTGTCATTGGTTTTACAACAACGAGTTCCTTTGTTGTTCGTTTCTATTCATACAGATATACCAGAACATTTGTAAGAGACTTTCGGCCATCCACTTTTCTCTTTGAAGGAGTTAATCTTGGAGATCTTCTTGGCGTGATTTTTGAAGTGGCTTCACAAACTACTGGGGGTGGATTCTGTGCAGGGGATGGGAGGTGTGTTGACGTTTTTGTCAGGTTTTGGACAAACAGTGGGGTCATTGGTCATTGACTTTGGACTAACTTTGGTCACCGACTTAAGGGTAGCTTTGGGGTTGTTGGTCACTGACTTTGGGGTAGCTTTGGGGTTGTTGGTCACTGACTTTGGAGTTGCTTTGGGGTTGTTAGTCACTAACTTTGGAGTAACTTTGTTGGATGATCGACGATTTATCTCCATCTTAACACTGCAACCACCTTTGGAGTTAAGAAAGTTGGAACTGCCAACTTCAATGTTGTTGCAGGCATTTATCCTTACATTTATTTGATCTAATTGAGCTTGCATAAACTGAAAACTCTCCTGATACATTCTCCGTTCTCGCGCCAACTCCGTGGGGTTAGGAACATTGAAATACATAGATGGGGTGATGAATTGACCCAATCCTTGCACCCGACTTCCATTAGGCTTCTTTTGAAGTGTTTCACCTAGGATATCATTCAGTCCTTGGGATTGGAACATTCCCTGCTCAACTTGACTTCTTAGCTCACTCTATAAAATAAATACAAAAATAATTTGATCAAAATTAAGAATAAAAAAAAAGTTAAATAATGACTGTGGTGGTGGAAACTTACAATTCTCTCAGCCACTTGCTGCACTTCAGGTGTATAAGTTCTATCTTTTCTCATGTGAGCCAATAATCAGGCTTCACTGCGGTCAATCTCGCGCTCAGTAACTTTGAGGTCCAACTACTATAATAATTCAACAAAAATTGAATTGAAAACTGCTATGAATCATCCTATTATTTGTATTGAAAATGTCATAAGTTTGTATAGAGTGGTTATTATACTTACCCTTTTATGCAACAGCCCAGCATATCCTGTACTGGCCAAGTGATGATTGTACATATTCTTTTTTTTTCCTTTGCTGCCTTACTTTTTTCCTGCACACAGCGGATATTGATTAAAATGGTTACAGGAACTCAATAATATTATCTAACTAACATAATTTTAAACATACCTGAAAGTCTTTGAATAAAATCTTATCAACAAAGCTCTTTCAGTCCTCTTTTCTAATGCCTTCATACTCAAGAGGAGGCTTTTTCACTGAACTCAAGTTGTTTGCATTGGGCAAAATATATTCATTGGCCAACTTACATCTAAAGCCCCTTAATGCAATTCCCATCCACTTAAACACTTGGGTTTTTGCCTTAAGACTCAACTTAAACTTTTCCTGAAAATGAGTCCATAACGTCTCCTTGATGTCTAGTGGCACTTTCCTCCAATCATCATATATAATTGTAACTCTTTCCCGTACAATCACCCCAATGTAGTTCCTCATATCGTTTCTCTTTTTTCCAACCGGAACTCCGTAGGAATTGTACATAACCTCAGTGTGGTCACTAGCTCCTCTCTGCAAGTCTTTCTTCTTTGTAAGGTTTCGTCTTGGTCTTCTTTTTAGATCTGGATCAAATGTTCGCTCCTCTTTTTCTGCCATGTCTCCAACAAGCCTGTAAATACATCAAAGTGGATGAGTGCACCAGATACCAATCTAATATCCCAATATAATAATAAAATAATAAAAAACAAATTTGTTGGTGACTTACAGGAAGTAGTGGTAATAAGGCATAGTAGTTGGATTATTCATTTTCCGCACCAATCTTTACAAGAAAAACATCAACAACTACTCTTACACAAACTCCTCATCACCCAAACCTAACTTACATTCCAGAAAATTGTTGGATAATGGTGCATACTTATCGATGTCATCACACAAGGTCTCATTTGAATAATTACATTTTGAGCTCACTGAATAAACAACTGATTTACTATTATCTAACTGATCTTTCACATAAAACACTTACTTTGCATGACCAGCTAGAATGAAATAGTCAAATTTGTAGCCTATTCGATCTAAATTGACTACAGTGAACCCTAACCCATCAACATTAACCCCTCTATCATCTACCCAATCGCACTTGAAAATTACATTCTTAACCCCCAGATAATCAAGCTGCCAAATTTCACTGACAACCCCATAAAAATGCATATCCCCAGAATGAGGATTTTTGTCTTTCGAATTTGAAATCTACAAAGTGTTAGCAACTACATAAATGCCACTGTTTTGTGTGTTGTTGTCCCGATCTCTTGTAGCAAAATTAAAACCATTAATACAGTAGCCATCATATGTAACCACGCTTGAACGGGGTTTGTTTGCCAGCCACCATACTTTTTCGTCAACCATTACATTATTTGCTTTATCAGTTGTTGCCTATTGTTCAATTAATAAAATCACAATAATTAGTTGAAAGAGAAAAGTTTATGTGCTTTTACTTGGATACTTTTATTAGATCTAATGAAGTTAATCTAACCTTTTGTTTCAGCCAATCAGCAAACGTACGGGAGTGCTCGGTTGGCAACCATAAAGGCTTTTTTAATTGACGAGGGTGTGTTGATTGCAATAAGGTCAAATGCTCCCTAAAATTATACCAACAGAATTAATAAAATTGAAAAAAATTAACGAAAAAGAGGTTTAAATTTTCAGTCACATACTCTATGTATGGTTAAATATCGGGGGTGTTCACCAAAACACATCGGTGTGCTTGCGCTAATGTTGGGCCATCAACCACCTTAATATTTGCACCTCCGAGTGGCATTTCGACTGTAAAATCAATTAGACAACCAGTAGGTAGTCCGATTGAATTACAATTTGAAAGGTATTCGGCACAAAATTCAAGTGCTTCCTCAGCAATATAGCACTCTGCAATGCAACCTTCAGGACGGTATCGGTTGAAAAAATAGCCCTTTATAGGTTTAATTTCTCTCTCAAATGGATACATCCATCGAAGGTAAACCGGGCCACATAATCTAACTTCTTCAACTAGATGGACTGTTAAATGGACCATTATATCGAATAAGGCAGGTAGGAAACATTGTTTTAAATTGTATAAGGTGATTGTAAGTTCTTTTTGCAATTGGTCTAGAGAATTGGGCTCTACTACCTTAGAACACAAAGAATTAAAGAAGAGACACAACCTGATTATGACAGGTCTGACATTTTGAGGTAAACAATTTCGAATTGTTAATGGTAGTAGTTGTTGCATCAAGGTATGACAATCATGAGACTTAAGCCCGTGAAGACGACAATCATCCATTGAAACAATATTTCTAAAATTAGAACAATAGCCATCAGGAACTTTAATACTTTGCAAGGTTTCACAGAATATTTTTTTTTCCGTCTTACTTAAAGTGTACGGGGCCTGGGGCAGGACTTTGTTTTGTTCATCATGAGCTAATACAATCAATGCTTTATTAATTTTTTTCTCTAAGCTCTCGATGTGTAAGATCTTTTCTAGCATTAATTCCATCTTTTGTTTTCCCCGGTTGATGGAGTAATGTGCCATAGATGCTCTCGCATACATTTTTCTCAATATGCATTACATCTAGTTGATGGCGAACTAACAAATGTTCCCAATATTCTAAATCGAAGAAGATTGATCTCTTTTTGTACAGCAACTGAGCTACATCCCCATTACCCTCACCCTCACCTTCAATCTCACTATCTCCCTCACCCTCACCCTCACCCTCACCTTTACCCTTACTGTTACCCTTACTGTTACCCTCACCTTTACCCTTATTGTGACCCTCAACCTCACCCCATTTTTGCTTTTTTTGGACATTTTCCCCAAACTTGGTGTCAATGTCAGCCACCAAGTTTAAGATATTTATACCAGACAAAGGCCTAGGAGAATTTTCAATAAACAGCCTATGACCCATATAAGACATTTTCCGACTATGTAGTAGCCAACATGCACATGTGTTTATCTCACAAACTGGACAACTATAATACCCCTTAACAGTACACCCAGACAGGTTTCCATAAGCTGGAAAATCACTAATTGTCCACATCAACACAGCTCGTAAATTAAATTTTTTTTTTCCTATAACCATCAAACACATCGACGCCTACATCCCATAGGGTTTTTAAGTACTCAATCAATTGTGCTAGGTATACATCTATGTCATTTCCAGGTTGTTTAAGGCCAGATATCAGTAGAGACAACATCATAAATTTCCTCTTCATACACAGCCACGGAGGAAGGTTATATGTTATCAATGTGACAGGCCAACAACTATAAGTAGTGCTAAGTGTGCTATGTGGGTTAATCCCATCAGATGATAAAGTGAACCGAAGATTTCTCGGCTCTTGGGCAAAATCAGGTCATTTCTTGTCAATTAACTAGATGATTAGAATGCTTATGAGATTTAATAACTTTAATTTTCATAATTGCTCCGATGAATTATGAAAATCAGGTGTTCTTGGCCTGATTTTGACAAGAAATGACCTGATTTTCTTTAAGATTATAGTAAAATTAATGCTTATGAGATTTAATAAATCTGACAGTTATTATAAAGTTAATTAAATATCATATGTGATCCAGTTCAATGTAGTCTTACTACATCAATAAATTCATACATAATTAAGACAAATCATTCAATAAATTTATTACAATCTATACATAAATAAAGTGCCCAACTTTATTTATCAACTGCGAACTTAATTTATTTAATCATAAGATAGTTTGTATTTATGTCTTTTGTGAATCCATATGGTGATCACATAAATACATATAATATAATTAAATGGACTTTACTCAAAATATTAATGTAACTAAGATACTTGAATAAAATACCTCATTTTTTATAATAATCAGAAAAATTATTTATTACAATTAAATAAACACATATACTTTTAAAGAGCATATTTTCCCAATAATCTCCCACTAGCTCTCAAAGCATATTTGTCATCTCACACATGCCCACGGATTCTAAGTGCAAGTTAAAAAGTTTCATAGGTATGACCTTAGTAAAAGGATATTTCAAGTTTTCTTATGACGCAATCTGAGTAACTTCCACATAACCTCTCTGCACTATATCCCTTATAAGATGATACTTCCTTTCAATATGTTTTTGTTTCTTGTGGTTCATTGGTTCCTTAGATTGAACTACCGCACCACTATTATCACAAAATAGTTTAAAGGGTGCAATTACAGCATGTACCACCTCAAGATCTTGTAAGAACTTGCAAAGCCGTACAACTTTTTTTGCAGTTTCAGATGTAGCCTCATATTCAGCTTCAGTTGTGGAGTCTGCGATACATGATTATTTCACACTCCTCCAATTAATAGCTCTATTTCCTAACGTAACACACATAATTAAAAGTTAATTTTCTAGAATCCTCATATGACATAAAGTCAGAATCAGTATAACCCATTAGAATGAGTTCATCACCAGAATACACAAGCATATAATTTTTAGTTCTTTTTAGATATTTAATTATATACTTGATTACAGTCTAATGTTCGGGTTCAAGATTAGATTGATATATGTTAACCATCCCTACTGGAAAACATATGTCTAGCCTCGTGCAAAGCATGATATACATGAGACTTCCTACAACTTCTACATAGGGAACTCGTCTCATTTTCTCTTTCTCTTTAAATATTTTAGGTGATTGATCCTTAGAGAATTCAATTCCATATCTGAATAGTAACAAACTAGTCTTGGAAATTTCCATGCTAAATTTAGCCAATATCTTGTCGATATAGACCACTTGAGACAAGGTTAAAGTTTTATTCTTCCGGTCTCGTAGTAATTTGATACCAAGAAACTAACTTGCCTCTCCCAGGTTTTTTCATATAAAATTATTTTGTTAACCAACTTTTATATAAAATTGTTTTGTTAACCAACTCTTTATACAGTCAATACTCCTATATCGTTTCCAATAAGAAGAATATCATCTACATAAAGAATTAGGAAGGCTACAAATATTTCTTGAATTTTCTTGTACACACATGGTTCGTTAGTATTCTGAATGAATCTAAATGATTTAATCGGTTGATCAAATCTGATGTTCCACAACCGGGATGTCTACTTCAATCCATAAATGGATTTCTGCAACTTGCATACCATGTGTTCTTGGCCTTTTTGTATGAATCTATCTCGTTGCTACATGTAGATGTATTTTTCAAGATGCCCATTAAGAAAAACAGTCTTGACATCCATTTGCCAATTTTATAATCTAGTACTGCAGCAATAAAGAGCAAAATCCTTATATTTAAGCATAGCAACTAGAGAAAATGTTTCCTCATAATTGATTCTCTCTTTCTAAGTAAACCCTTTGGGTACTAATCTTACTTTAAATGTTTCCACCCTTCCGTCTACTCCTCTTTTTCTCTTGTAGATCTATTTGCACCCTATAGGTTTTACCCCATTTGGTGCCTCTACAACTTCCCAGACTTTATTGGAATACATAGATTCCATTTCTTGATTAATGGCCTTGTTTCAAAGTTCAACATCTCTGTCTATTAGAGCTTCGTTGTAGCTAGTGGGATTTTGTACATGTTCATCTGAGATAGTCGTATAAGTTTCTCCTAATAACATGCATCTCGCAAGTAACTTAGTTACCCTCCCACTACGACGAGATTCTAAAAGTGATGGTTGTTCAAGGATAATCATGTGTTGATCAGTTAGTTAGTTCTTCAAGTATTACCTTACTCTAAGGTTTGAAGTTTTTCATATAGTCTTCCTCGAAAGAAGTGAAATATGTGCTCATGATCACTTTCCAATCTTGAAGACTATAAAATAAACCTCTATTTTTTTTCCTTCAGGATACCCTATAAACATACAAACCTCATAACGTGAATCCATTTTGTTTGTCTTTGGTTTCAGCACATGTGCTGGTGATCCCCAAATACAAGCATGTCGTAAACCTGGTTTGCGACCTAACCATAATTTTATTAGAGTTTTAGACACCGACTTAGATGGAACTAAATTCAAGAGGTAAATTGCAGTTTCTAATGCTAGTCCCCAAAAAAAGATTGGTAATGACAAATAACTAAGCATAGATCTCACCATATCCAAAAGAGTTCTATTTTTTCCTTTCAACTACCCCATTTTGTTGTGGTGTTCCCGGGACAGTCAACTAAGATATAATCTTATTTTTAACCAGATACTCTCTGAAATCTCCTGAGAGAAATTCACCACTTCGATCAAATTGTAGTTTCTTTATGTTCTTATCTAATTGCTTTCTGTCTCAGCCTTATACTCTTTGAATTTCTAAAGCGATAGAATCATAATGCATTTAGACAAACATAAATGAAATGAATATTCATCAATAAGATTCATAGAATACGTATAACCTCTTTGTTAACATGAATATGTTAATAATATTGATTTTGATGATAACAAACTTTAAATCGATTTTGATTAAAATGTTGGAGCTATTCCTTAATAAACGAGAGCCTTATAATCATTCCAATTATATTCATAAAAGATGGACTTTCAAATTAGAAAATGATTCTTTGCAAAATCTGGTTTAAAATGTGATTCTGGAAATAAACGGTGAACCGTTTTCTTTTAAACGGTTAACCGATTAAAACCAGAGAGCAACATATTATCTAAGCTCTAACCGATTAAGAAAAATGAAAAACACAAAAAGCTGGGAAGGCTACTGGAATTTAACGGTGAACCGTTTATTTAAACGGTTAACCGATAAAATCCAGAATTGAAGATTGTACTCATCTGGCACCGTTTAACAAAACCAGATAAGACTAATTTGTTTTGCAGGTTACTGAAAATAAACGGCGAACCATTTATTACAAACGGTTAACCGATAATTTCTAGAGAGGTCATTTCATGCAAATCCTTAACGTTTAATGTAAACGGATAACTAATGTTCATCTTGCAGGTCTCTGGAACTTAACGGCGAAAGGTTAACCCTAAACGGCAAACCGTTTATTTGAAAATTAGCCCAACGGTAACATTGACCAGATGAAATGGTTAACCGTTAATTTCTAACGATGAACCGTTTTCGAGCAGACAATCTATAACGACTAGTTTTTTAGCTCCAGTTATAAATAATCTCATTCAAAATCAAACAAGATTGATCACAACACGACCATGGAGCTTATATTCAAGAATACAATCTTCATAGAGCTTTAAAACACATTATTGCTTTATTTATTCACACATTGGATATTGATTTATAATCTTAAATATTGTGTGAGAGAAAAATAATTTTTAATCTTTTACTTTGAGTGATTGTAAGTGTTAGGATACACTTGTGTTAAGAGATTGGGGATAATCTCTTGTTGTAAAGGTTCATTGACACCTTGGAAGTCAAGTGTAAGCATTTGAAGCCTTGAAGGCTTACTTAGTGAAATCCTCATGCCCGGAAAGCTTGGAGGCATAGACGTAGGTGAGGTTGGCCGAACCACGTAAAAATCTCCGTGTTTGAATCTCTCTTCCCTTATCTTTTTATATTGTAATTGATTTAATTGTTATTCCATTACATTCATTTTAGATTTGCTTGATAATTTGTTTTAGAATCAAATAATTTTTAGAATCCCAATTCACCCCCCCTCTTGGGTTGCACACTTGTATTTCATGCCTATAATATGTAAACTGATTAGTCTGTATACATTTGTATACGCTAAGTCATCCAATACAATGTTATGCTTTTAGCTCAAAAAGACCATCCTCATCATATTTCTTTTCTAAATAAGATTTATAGAATGACAATGATTAACCTTAATAGACCAACAAGCCTATCATTAATCATTTTTTTTAAATCTTATTATAGTTTATACGACTTAAACATAAATATTAGAGGTGATATTGGTTAGAAGAAATATTTCTTTTCTTAGATAAATGCATATACTCTTTATCATTATATCTTGCTTTGAATAGATCAATGGACTTATATGATATAAATTGTATTTATAAATAACCAAAATAAGTAATAAACAGAAGATAAAAAATTAACAATATACTCATGTTTATTAAAACAAGCCACCGAAATTAAATTCCTCTAATATTTAGAATAATAAGGACAAATATCAAAACTAAAGTCTCGTAAAATTGATCTAGTCTTTCAACTGATATAAACTAGCATGTCCTCAACTGCTGTTGGAAGCTTTGTTCAATTAATCTCTTGTTTTCCTGAAAACCAAATAAATGAATAACAAATAAGATTAGTTATCTTAGAATTTACTATTACATGAATCAATAGAAATCTAAACTAATTAGAAAGATTAAAGATTTCATATACCTGATTTTAATAATCTTAGGATAATTTTTCTTCCAGTGACCATTCTGTCCACATTTGTAACACTTGCTTTTTGGCTTGCCATCTCTTTTAGTGGACAATTTTTTCATCCCAACTCTCTCTTGATTATTCTTGTCTTTCGACTTAGGCCTTCAAGAGAATGATTTTTCAGGAAGTTTCCTACTATGATAAAATTCTTTTATAGCATGTAGTTCGTGCATTAATTCAATTAAGGTCATATCTTTATTATTTAAGATATAGCTGACCTTAAACTCTTTGAATGTATCAGGCAACAATTCAATCACGATGTTAATCTTTATTTTATCATCGATTTGAACACCATGAATCTCTACTTCATTCAAATAGTCCATCATTTTGAGGACATGATCATGAACTCTTGTGCCATCTTCCATGTTAGTATCCGTAATACGTTTTAACGCTGCTTTTCTGGCAAAATAAATATTCTGCTCAAACATCGGATGAAGACTAGCCATTATTTCAGTGGTTGTTTCCATACTCTAATGTTTCTTATGCAGTTCCACAGAAATCGAAGCCAATGTATAGCGCTTAGCCATTTTTTAGCTTCGCACCATTTCTCATAAGGCTCCCTCTAATTTCTATAATCGTATAACGTTGGTTTTGGAGGGAATGATTGGGTCAACACATATTTGCAGCCCTTAGTAGTGAGAACATTAAATAGATGCGTTTCCAATTTAAATAAATTTCGCCAATGAGTTCAATTTTAACAAGGATAATTAATAATGGGTTGATGGAAGACATTTTCTGAAAAACAAAATAGACATGCATAAATACTTTGAAACAAATTATGTTTACAATAAATGATCTAAAATGCAAAAAAATCATAAATGCATTTTATTTTATTGTAACGATAATCTAGACTGCTTTGGCAAGCTATCCATTGGGGAGTCATGTCTACACTTACTAGACCCAATTATCTATTGGATTATTTACTTTTACGTAAAGACATGATAAATAATTATCGTTATCCTTTTGGGCCTAAATTTGTTAACAGAGCTTCGTTGGGAAGGTTAATAACAAATTTTAGTTAAGTGTATAACCATTATTTCAATCTACGTATCTTCCATACCATGCCGCCACCGTTAGGGTGATCAACAGATTGAAAAATATTTCGATCTTATCTGCAAAGAAGTTCATCAAATAAAATGTCTAATATATATACTCTCCTTAGAGAGCATCACCGTATCATGAAATCGAGATATATATATAATTTTATTATTGAACTAACAATGGAGCCCGTGGGAAAAATTATCTTGAATTTTCTCTCTCCCACTTAATATTTTAAAGTTAGTTTTTCCAATATACAGATTATATCCTATATTGTTAATTGCATGCTTCCTACAATAATATTATCTATATGAAATCTAATATTATTAAGCACATGCAAATGTCAAACAATAAATGTCTAGATTCATAATCTATAGATGTCATGTATTATGATGCATAGAGTGACACTTCCTATTATATATGACATGTTATCATGGCATGTTATCAACCAAACATAGCATATAGATTAAAAGCAATTAAACAATCTCAATTCATGATTTTCCTAAAAAAAAAATTGACTTAATCTACAAGCCTAATATCTATTGGGCTTTAAGTCAACATCCATCTTTCTTTTTTCTCTTCCTTGAACTTGCTCTTGTACATAACTATTGCCTTGAGGACTTTTGGGCTTTTAAAATTTATCTTTGGTTCAATTTTTAAATTTAAATTTGGGCACCTTTCAAAAAAGAAATTATATTGGCTCTTATTTTTTTAAAATACCTCTTTTTATAAAAAAAATCCAGAGCCAATTGATTTAATAAAATAAACCCAAATTTATCTTTAAAATTTTTTGAGCCAAATAAATTTTATTATTGATCTACCAAATTTTCATTTATATAACCCAATTTTGAAATCCCTTAAATGGCCTTGGGACCAATAAAAATAAATCTGGACAAACAATAACAATTGGGCTTATCAAATTTATATTTATATCATCCAATTGATAGTCAATAATGGGCTTGGATCCAATATAAATAAATTTGATTTTTTCTGCCCAAAACCCAAAATCACTTATTTTTCTTCCAGCCGTCACCAACATATACTGTTGGACTTAAATGCAATAACATTTCAAGCCTTGCCAAAAAACATAAATTAGTGAGACAATAGGGTGTCAATGAAAAAATTGAAAAGAAACCCTCCAACCCTTCGTGCTTTTCGCTGCCAATTCTAGAGAGGCTGCCGTTTCTTCTTCTCCTTGCCGCCATCAACTTTTCTTTGTTTTTTTTTGGGTTCTTTACATTATTATATAATAAAAAATAATATTTACAAGAACTCCTATACCATAGATGGCTTACAAAAATCTAAGAACAATGAATTAAAATAATCAAGAGAGAAATATGGTGAAAATTGAGCACCTCTCTTATTACAAATCTATAAAATTAATACAAAGAAATATCTAACCATAAATTGAGACAACTTTTAATATGCTCAATAATTAAACACATTCACATAATGAAATAATATATAAAAATTAGTGCCACCAATTTTATACACATAATACAAGAGATTGATTTCATACAGTAACTCTATATATTTATATGAGATCGCTCTGATATCAATTATTGGTTTAAAGATATTTTGCAGCGGAAATATTTGGATCGCAATTTTCATACAACATATAAAATTACCATAATCTAGAAATTGTACCTTTGCTTTTTCGTTGATGTAATCTAGGCTCCCAGATCACGATTCATTACCACCACTCCTGTTAGATCACGAATTGTTACCACTAATCATTTTAGATCACGATTCGTCACCAATAATCTTCCAAGTTATGACTCAAGTTTGCCCTGCAATTGACTTGTGAGCGTCTTTATCACTACTAAAAGCAACTAGTAAGAGAAAATATTCCTCTCAAAATCATAGAGAAAAAATCTTTTTCTCTAATCTGTATATTGTGGCCTCTCCCCTTTTAGAGAAAACAAACTCTTTTATATTTTTTAATTCTCTTAAATCAAATTTGATTTAAATTAAAAAAACAATAAAACCAAAAGTGGCGTTACTTGCTCTTGTTATAGGGGCCCACCTTATAAAATAACACAAAACCCTTACACACAAATATATTAAATGGAGCCTCCCACTAAAAAATGTATTTAGGCTTTTAATCCTAATAGTTAGTTATCTTGCTTATTAATTCAGTAGCGGCGCAATCAATTAAATGAGCTAACCCGGGGATTATATGAGTACATACAATAGTAGCTACAATAATTAGACATGTAATTAAACTAGCTCAATTACTTAATTCCAAATCTGCTCCACTAAAATATTGGAACTGACCTCTATAATTGTATGTTATCTAGGATAGTGTTCTCGAATAATAATTCGACCCATGCCATATTGATTTTTTTATTACATAATCCTTTGTACCACATCATTAATTAAATTGATATCTCAATTGTCCAATCAATTTAATTATATCTTGCTCCTTGATACTTATTAGTTTTCTCTAATGATCATTTTCAACATACTAAATATGTTGACACTCTGGTCAGAGAATTTTATAATCAAGTGACGAAAACTCATTAAGAGATGTGTTGTACAAATTCTATATTATTAATCTATAACTTCAATACTCATAATTGCTCCCACCAAGATACAGGGTAATCTTGACTACAAGTGTGTGTCATGCCCATTGGTAACTCAAATGGAATAACAATTACAATCATGAAATTATAACTAATTCAAGATCAAGATTATAGTAAAATCAATGCTTATGAGATTTAATAAGTCTGACAGTTATACAAAGTTAATTAAATCTCATATGTGATCCAATTCAATGTAGTCGTATTGTATCAATAAATTCATACATGATTAAGGCAAATCATTCAATAAATTTATTACAATCTATACCTAAATAAAGTGTCCAACTTTATTTATCAACAGCGAACTTAATTTATTTAATCATAAGATAACTTGTATTTATATCTTTTGTGAATCCATATGGTGATCACATAAATATATATAATATGATTAAATAGATTTTACTTAAAATATTAATGCAACTAAGATACTTGAATAAAATATCTCATTTATTATATTAATTATAAAAATTATTTATTACATTTAAATAAACACATATAGTTTTAAAGAGCATATTTTCCCAAGACTAATGACATATGGTATTTACAGAGATGAGTGGTTAGAATTAACTTGTATTTAATACGAATTGGTTTCTTTGAACAAATGTATATTTCATTTACAATTTGCAACCATCTAGAGTTCAATTTTAATTACAATTCCCAACTTTGTAAAATTCAATACTCGACGAAACAATTAAAAAACCATTATAAGTCCATCAAGAATGATGAACGCCATAATCAATTCTTCAATGGCAATTTAAGGAGTTGAATTACAAATTTCTGAAAAAGGGTAAATATCTCTGGAAGCATCCCAAGATAAGTAAGGTTTGAAGAAGAAGGCTTCTCGAGGATGGTGAAGGCTGGGACACCCCAAATTTGTAGCAGTTATAGATATGAAAAACGCATCGTTTAGTTGGCTTTAAATTACAAAAATAAACGTTAATCACACATATGTTATAAAAAACATGTAATTGAGTATTAAAAATTAAACCAAATTATTTGAATCTAGAGTTTTCCAAACTTATCTATTAACAAAAATTCCATCTCGCTAGCTTGAAAATTCGAACTTAAGAATTTATTTTGAATAGAAAGGTTTCATCGTGAACATAGTGAGATTAAGGGCTATTTTTTATTAAAAAAAAAACTCACCTACTACGGATAGTCATATTGCCTCCTTGAAAAATTAATTTCAATTAAGAAAGATATTTTTTTGATCATGCTATATGAATTGTTACAATATTAATATTAAAATTATTCTGAACACTTAGATTTAAATATTTTAATATCTAAATTTAATAAGTTATAGGTAACCTTTAACATTAAGTTGATGAATTTAAATTTAATAGAGAGACTTATGAATTTATCACGGAAGAAAAAAAATTGTGATCCGTTATAACTTCATTTTAATCTTTTAATTTGTAAATAATCATCATAAAACAAGAAATTATTAAATTATTAAGGTGCATTATCATGTGCCATATATCAACCCACTGCTACTATTAATAACAGAAAAAGTGAAACTAACAAAAACTGCACAAGTTTTTATCATGTTATTGAGTGTGTGGCACGTGTTTGAATTTTGATTTTTGACCACCGAGACTACTAGAATTTCGATTTTTGACTTCTGAGACTACTAACTAATTCTGGAAAATGGGTTAGATTAGATATCCCAAGTGACTTTTTAATCTTTTGATTTTTTTCATGATTCATCGTTGTTAGAGTAGCAATAAAATAATGAAATCCCTAAAGCGGCAATAATTCATGGAATGGAGATGCAATGGACAAGTGAAAATTACATAGATGTCCGGCTTCTCGGGCAACCTTCCCGGTTACGAATCAAACCGAAGCTATTAAAGCAAAGCAATTGGTAACTTTCTATAAGTCAAAAGGGGTCGGTAGAATGGCCTTAATTAGAAAAAAAAAATCAACTTTTTATAAAATTAATCGAGTTAGGAAGATATAAAATTTATTAATTAGAGTCGGACTATTAGCGCCCCTCCAAAATTCTATTTAAATTCTTTTTAAAAAAATGATATTATGTTTAATACCAAAGATACCTTTTTTAATTTAACACTCTTTTCATTTATGAATTTTTCAGCTTCCTCTCTCCAAATTTTCTTTATTATTTAATTTCTAAAGCAAAAAATCTAAAAGAAAAACTAAAAGAAAATAATGAATATGTTATGAGTTTAATACAATTATCTTACCTATAAATTTTGGGTTCATTGGGTTCAAAAATTAGTTTGAGAATCCTTAAGAAATTAGTTAAATTGGGGTAAATTTTTATTTAATTTATTTTTCCACTATGTTGTATCTTAATTAAGTTGTTTTTTTTTATACAAGAACTCTGTTTTGGCTTAGAGGATTACTTCTTAAATTTAAATTATTTTAGTGATAATAAAAAAATGTATATTGTGCAAGCAAAAAAAAAATTTGAGGAGAGAAAGAAAATATAAATGGTTTTAGTTGTATTTAAATTTGTCCTTAAATGTAATTGTAATGTAGTAGGCGTTTTATGAGATTAATGAAGGGGTGCCAATAGTCCAACTCTATTAATTAACATAGGCATTAATTAATTGATAAATTAATAATTTCATTAATTTTTCAAGTGCATTTACAATTAACTGAACATACATTTAATCAACAAAAGAATTCATTGTATTTTACTATATAATCAATTAAATATAAATTAATCCACTAAATATATATTAAATTAAATTAACTAAAAATAAATTCAAAATTATTTCAATTTGAGAACTCAACCCCAGAAATGCTAGATGCAATAAGAAAAATTAGAGATAAAATCCAACTATAAGGTAAAACATAGATAATTTAATGGACCTAAGACTCTAAAAAATATATTAATTTATCCAATCTTAATTAATTGATACATTAATAAATCATTAATTTAAAAAGATTATTTATTTTGAAGAAAAAATCACATTTATAGTTATGTTAATTTTGAATTTGTTATGTTTTATTTAAATAGTAGTTAGTTGTCTTAAATTGGTAGTAACAATATTGTCGTAGAGTTTTTATTTTTCCATGTTAAAAATGATAGTTCTACTATAGAACCTATCTCGTTCAAAGATTCAAAGTGATACTAACATTAAATAATTTCTTGTTGCTAAATGGCAATACCACCTAAAATTTCTTTTCACAATACAAAAAGTTAGATATGAGGTCTTAAGTTAAAATCAAATTCAAGAAGAAACAATCAACACCGAGAATATATTTTAAAAGCCACATAGATATTTTACATGGATCTAGTTTGAAGTTAGGTAATTAGACCAAAACTACTTTGCATCATGGGTTTGGCACCCACTCGTTTGTCACTTACCAAAGCCAGTGTTGGATTTTATCTACTGGCTGCAAAAGAAACATATAGAGAATTAGGAGTAACTTGAGAAACAGGTTATGGGTCAGTCACCTGGAGGAAAACAACTGATTGGTAAAAGAGCACATGTAATAGGTTGGAAGTTTTTTGCAACTTACGCATCTAAACAAATAGCAAACCGATATATGCAACTAATGGTTGCAAACAACTTCGTGCAAGTGTGCTAGTATTAGTTGGACTAAGATTCTATCAACTTCAGTGTAAAAAAATCTGTCATAGTTTAAGTAAAAGGGAATTTTCATTGTTTGTGTTTTTCATATTTTCTCTCAAAATCACTGACATTATCTTATCACTAGACAAGGACCAAACAAAAATATTGACCTACACACATGTGATGGAAGATGATAGAAAAAATGTTTCATATCGCTAATATTAGTTACCAGATTAATAACGTAAGCCTAAGGCAACTCCTAATACATGAGCTAGTGTTTGAGTACAAGTTCGACTCACCAACTTTTGTATGCACCACTTATAATAAAAATTCTAAAATTTTTCTTCAACGCGTTGATCACCATAGTAAAAGTTACTAACTCTCATGTTTAGCTTTCCTTATGAATCATCGGTCGTCTTACATAAATTCTACCACATACCTTGCATAAATCTCAATCATGTCTTGTGCTTAAATAGCGTGCACTAACAAGCAGCAAAACATCCTCCTTCATGGGAATTGTTTTTGGGAAAAACAAATATGGATAGACCAATGACACAACACAAGGACAATCCCGTCCTATCGTGGTGTCATTTTTATAAGAAAATTGGAAAAGTTGGGTGTATTTCGATCAGGAATTTATTTTTATTTTGCTGAAGAAGTAGAGACACTGAATTAAGTAAGAGGCTTTCGTTATTACAGGAAGGAACATAAGTATAGCAGTTCTTTTACTCACACAATTGAGGTCAACCCTCTTATTTATAGGCAGCTATGGTTAGCATAATGAACAGACAAAGCTGTGTCCTTTGAAGTTATCAAGCAGAACGAAAAATTGAATCAAGAATCGGAGGAACAACGTCGAAAAGAGGCCCATTTTTTTTAAGGATGAATTCCGAGTCCTCTAGACTTGCTGTCTTTGGATCAAAAGGCCGCTCCCTTCCAGGAATACTTAACCCCTGTTTCATTTGACCCAATCGTCGCGAATGTAGAACTTGTGCTGAAGTTACAGGCTTCCTAATGGATTGATATTCTTCCAGAGCAGAGTGTAAATGATCCGGCCCCCACTTCTCGAGGCATTTTCCTAACACTGCTGCATCTATTATCGCCATGTTTGTGCTTCTGGCAGAGTGTGGAGTTGTCGGGTGAGCTGCATCTCCTGTTAGCACCACTCTGTCCCAGAAGATTTTCTCCAAAGGATCACGATCATATATAGCATTAAGGAAAGGATCCTTTGTTTCTTTGATCATTCTTGACAATTCAGGTAACCAAACCTGCTCTGCTCTTTGGTGCAACTCCTCGATCATGTCACTGCTTACTTTCACAGAAGTTGTATTTCCCTGCAGAGAATAAAATAATTTGTTTCCCAATGTGACGTCATACTGCATTGATAAACCGGAAAATTTAAAAAAAAAAAAATGGATCCACTGATGGTCTGAGTTGTGTTGATCGTTTGCAAAAATTAGATTTTAGCACTCAACCCAAACCCCCGAAAACAAAATAAAAAGATGAAACAAAAGTAAGCAGTTACCTTGAGCTCGGGCTCAGGTTGATTGACATACCAAACCCAATTGAACTTCTCTTTCTTAAGCTCAGTGACTATGATGTGAGATCCTGAACCAATATTCGTGTAAAGGCATTTCCCAATATCAGGATACGATTTTCGAATGCCTAAGATGGTTTCTGAATCGTTTTCTGAAAAATTAAAAACACCTCTCCACGCACAGTATCCTGTGTACCTATTAAAAACACATTGAAATTTATGAAACAAAATACTCAAAAATTAATTACTTTTATTGATATTCGCAAGCAAGCACAAACCTCAATTTGAAGTCAGGTAGAATGCTCTGACCAATTGATGAGAGGATCCCATCTGCTCCGACGAGCAAATCTCCTACTATCTCGATTATTTCATCAGTCTGAAGATCCTTAGCTCTAACTTTGACAGTTAATTTGTCTTCAGAAATACAGAAAGAGAGGTACTGGTGACCCCATAAAAATATTTCAGGTGGCAGAGTATTGTATATAAGGCCATGAAGATCAGCCCAATATGCTGTCAGAAACTTAGCGCCTTCTTCTCTTCCTATTACCCAGCTGATCTTCTTTTCCCCATCTGTTGCTAGGTTCTGCAATTAAACACAAATTGAAATTTTATCTATTCAACATGTATAGATATTTTTTTCCCAATGAGATTCCATTCTAAATAGTATTTTGTGCAGAGCAAAATATACTTTTATCAAATCTTAACCATACACCATTGTATATACACGTGTGCAACTAATATCTTTAAGAGATCAGTATAATTCAAAGTATACACGAGTCGCATGGAAGTCGCCTTTGTTGGGAGAATCTGTACCTCCCGGTTCGAGCGGGGACTTCTAATTTGGGTTGTGGTACGGGCTTAAAGGTGTCTGTCACAGTTGGGGCTCTCCCCAAGATACCTCATGGTTAAAACAAAAAAAAAATAATTCAAAGCACTACTGGATTCTACTGGGAAAAAAGAAATTAAATATATTATTTTATATACCTCAGTAATGGTGATAGGTAAAGTGTTTTTGTAAAGAAGTTCGGGTTCATGGAGCCATGACTGAACAATTTTCTGAGCCAATGGATCGAGTCCAAGGCCAGCACCGGTTGGGTTTTGGGTTGGGGGTCCACGAGTTTTCTCAATCACAACAACATCCCAGCCTGCTGAAACAAGTGCTTTTGCGCATGATTCCCCAGCAATGCTTCCTCCAACTACAATAGCTTTTGGCTTCTGCTTCTTCATATTCATCTCTAGTTTCCAAGTAAATATAACTGAAGAAATTATATTGTTGTGTTCAGCACAATTTTTTTTTTTCTTTTGGCTTGGGTTGGTGGCTTTTTATATAAGAATCGTTAGACATTTATTTATGCTGTTTAGCTAGGCTAGCTGTATGGATGGGTTATGGGTACCACTTGTTAAGCAAGCAGACCAAGATTACCAACGGTCAAGTCCATCAACGGTCAAGTCAAGAACCGGTTTATCACTCCACAGGACTTGCTCACGTCAAAAGTTATTTGTCAAGGAATATTTCCGGCACGATTTTTGCACTAGAATGTCAATATCATGTAGGAATATTTCATTCCTATTTTATAAAGATATTGTGCAATAGTTTAGGAAGTATTCACGTATTCTCCTTTAATATTATTAAGCCTTTCAACGGCTACTTTGTCTTTATTTGTATAAATAATTCTGTAAATTTCATTAAAAATACAGAACAAGAATTCTATTCTTCATAGAATTTCTTTCAGTGCAGTGATTTTATCATTATCAAACATGCACTTGTAAAAAGTAATTAAATCAATAAATTCTTAACTCGCTATGCGTTTTTTATTTAAAAAAAAAAATTCACCTGCTGTAGGTTTTAACAATTACTAAATCCTCGCGTAACCTGCAATGGGTTTTTACTTCACAAGTATTAAAACAATACTTTTAAAAACACAAAAAAAATTAAATTATATAAGTCAAACTATAAATTTATAATAGGAGCTTAAAAATCTACATATAATACCCATTTCTAAATTTTATCAATATAAATGAGAAATTAAAGTTTTAACATTAAAATAAATACACAAATATGTCAATCTAATATAAAATATTTATGTTGATAAATAAGATCAATACCTTACTTCATCTTTTTAATCAATACATAAGTATTGTCAATAACATTAACAAGTAAATTTTAGATAATTAATTAAATAAATAAATACCTACAGTTTAGTAAGCAATCATTAAGTTCAGAGCTATTAATTTTTTGTTTTATAATTACAAAATTTTTACAGTAGTTGTAACTTAAAATGTATATACTTCGATTCCAAACAGGACCTAGGTTACAAAGTTATGCCAAGTGGTGAGCGAATGGTCCATGTTATAAACTAAAACAAGATTAAATGTGAAAATTATTTGTTTTAATTAGTGTTAAAAAAATATAATTTATTATTTTTAAGATATTTTAATAATTATTTAAAAGTAAAAATTTATGAGCATAAATATAAAAGTATTGAGTTATTAGATATTTATTGATTGCAAAAATAACTTAGTAGTTATATATATATATATATATATATCTATATAATACAAAACTAATATTGTCAATACAAAGTTAGGACGTAAAATAAAAATGTGAAACCAATGGTACCCTCATTGATGTAGCATAATTATTTATTGACATGTGTTAATATATTATTTATCATAATCATTTCAACCACCACATATAATTTCTTCAAGAGTCAATTTTAAACATATTTCACAGGATTCAAACTTTGTGTTTGTGGTATATTGACATATTATCTTGTGAGAAATTCTAGAGTATAATATAGGTGCTACATACAACTAATACATATATGATATGTATAGTTCAATGAATATAATTATTAATTACATAATAATTTTTTAAAATAAATACACACATAATATATATATATATATATATATATATAATATATATATATATATATTAATTAGATGTAATACTTTTAGTATACTCTAGAATCTCTCCTAACTTGTTTCTCTGTCTTCTTTGGTAGGCTATTGCCATTTAATTGACATCATTTATTCATCTATTCTAGAACTTGGACTCCATCTGTTGGAGTTTTATAGGATGTGCTTTTGAAAAATAATTAAGGAAGTCCCTTTCCGGGCCCCAACGAGTTAAAATTCTTTTATGGTTAGTGATGCATGGAAAAATTAAAACTAGAGAGGAGATTTTTAAGAGGCATATTCTGGATAAAATGAATTGCAAAGATGTGGCCATGAGAAAGAAAACGCGATGCATGCATTTAGGGACTGTTTTGTTGCAAAGAGAATATGGAATTGTTTAATTCCAGTCAACTTCAGACATCATTTTTTCTCCTTTAATCTTCGTGATTGGTTCTGTTTCAACTTGGGAAAGACCGGTATCAATGAAGTGTGGGATGAATGGGCATGTTTATTTGGAGTGGCTATATGGAAAATTTGGTTTTGGCGTAATCAATTTCTTTTCTCACGAAAATGCCGTTACTGCACTCATGTTGTTGCTGAAATTAAATCTTGGGCTCAAGACATTCAAAATGCACGATCAACTCTTAGTTTCGGTCAGAGTAATAAGATCATCAAAGATGTTAGATGGCAAGCTCCCCCTGAATCTTTTTTCAAATTAAATACTGATGGATCACGATTAAAGAACGGTCTAACCAGCACTGGGGGCTTAGTGATGGATTGCTCTGGAAAGTGGCAGTTTGGCTTTGGCATGAACATTGGATTTGGATCGGTGACTACTGCAGAACTTTGGGGTCTTTTTTAAGGACTTAATATTGCTTGGAACCGTGGCATTCGTTATTTAATTGCAGAGGTGGATAGCCAATGCGTTTCCCAACTTATTTCCTCTACTAGCTTGATGCCTAATGCACATTTTTTCTCTCATAACTGCCATAAAGGAACTGATAAATAGACAATGGCTCATTCCTATAAAGTATATATATCAGGAAGCCAATTTTGCTGCAGATTCCATGGCGCAACTTGTTGATTCCTTACCCCTTAGACGTCATATCTTTGAAAACCCCCCTTAAGGTCTTGGTTATTAGTTATGTAATGATATATATGGAACCTCTATTCCCCGTTCTGTTTTAGCCTAATTTTACTAGACTCCAATGTATAAAAAAAAAAAAAAAAGGAAGTCCCTTTTCCAATTAAGTGATCTAAAACTAGGGCCACATACAAACTTCAATGTATTAAATGACGAAACACACTACAATAAAGTGTGTGGTCTTTATTTTGTAATCACTAATCAGATCAAATCAAATTAAGGGAGAATCTAATCCATTTTTCCTTGTTTAATAGGGTAAAAAGCTATTCATTTAGGAAGAATGAAGTGGTGGACCAAATTTCGTCTATTTATCTTCCTTTCACACCCTCATTTTGACTAGAAATTTGTTCTGGTAAGAAAATAGATGAGAAACTTGTGCATGAGACTCCTGCCCTACCGGAATCAATAGATATATTCTTCAAATTTGTTTATTTTGAATACAGGGCATGGCTCTACAAATCACCATCATTCTTACAGGAAAGAAGATAAATTGGTACTAAAAAGTCTGTGGGTCTAAAATCTTAACAAATCTTTATCTTTGGGCATTTGCTAAGCTCTAGCTTCAAATTTTGATAACAATCCAGTAACATATCGTCTCGCTCTTCGTTTTCATAATTTGGGTATTTGGTTTTAGCAGGTACCAAGGGCGGAGGTAAGAGGAGGATAAGGTTTTTTTTTTTTAATACTAATAGTTAATTGTAAATTTACTATTATTAAAACTTATCGTAAAAAAATTAAGATATAACTAATAATTATAGTCAAATTTTATTTTCTTAAAGTTACAAAACTCACACAATTCCCTAACTAATTGATCCAAAATCTAAATTCCCCAAAACTCAACTGATCGGGTCATTAGGCAACTACCTCATAAGTGATGCCCAGTCGCTGCAGCACCCTCAAGCTTAGTCTCTCGCCGCACTGAAAGTCCCAAATTCCCCATCTTTTCATGCACCGCCTGGTATGGTGGTACCTCACCAGTCATTTTGTATATTAAACTTTATTATAAATGAAAGGCCAATACTACGTTACGTTAATCGTAATGTACGCCACATATAGCAATAGTAACGAATCCCACCATAACGAATCCCTAAAGCGGCAATAATTCATGGAATGGAGATGCAATGGACAAGTGCAAATTACATAGATGTCCGGCTTCTCGGGCAACCTTCCCGGTTACGAATCAAACCGAAGCTATTAAAGCAAAGCAATTGGTAACTTTCTATAAGTCAAAAGGGGTCGGTAGAATGGCCTTAATTAGAAAAAAAAAATCAACTTTTTATAAAATTAATCGAGTTAGGAAGATATAAAATTTATTAATTAGAGTCGGACTATTAGCGCCCCTCCAAAATTCTATTTAAATTCTTTTTAAAAAAATGATATTATGTTTAATACCAAGATACCTTTTTTAATTTAACACTCTTTTCATTTATGAATTTTTCAGCTTCCTCTCTCCAAATTTTCTTTATTATTTAATTTCTAAAGCAAAAAATCTAAAAGAAAAACTAAAAGAAATAATGAATATGTTATGAGTTTAATACAATTATCTTACCTATAAATTTTGGGTTCATTGGGTTCATTGGGTTCAAAAATTAGTTTGAGAATCCTTAAGAAATTAGTTAAATTGGGGTAAATTTTTATTTAATTTATTTTTCCACTATGTTGTATCTTAATTAAGTTGTTTTTTTTTATACAAGAACTCTGTTTTGGCTTAGAGGATTACTTCTTAAATTTAAATTATTTTAGTGATAATAAAAAAATGTATATTGTGCAAGCAAAAAAAAAATTTGAGGAGAGAAAGAAAATATAAATGGTTTTAGTTGTATTTAAATTTGTCCTTAAATGTAATTGTAATGTAGTAGGCGTTTTATGAGATTAATGAAGGGGTGCCAATAGTCCAACTCTATTAATTAACATAGGCATTAATTAATTGATAAATTAATAATTTCATTAATTTTCAAGTGCATTTACAATTAACTGAACATACATTTAATCAACAAAAGAATTCATTGTATTTTACTATATAATCAATTAAATATAAATTAATCCACTAAATATATATTAAATTAAATTAACTAAAAATAAATTCAAAATTATTTCAATTTGAGAACTCAACCCCAGAAATGCTAGATGCAATAAGAAAAATTAGAGATAAAATCCAACTATAAGGTAAAACATAGATAATTTAATGGACCTAAGACTCTAAAAATATATTAATTTATCCAATCTTAATTAATTGATACATTAATAAATCATTAATTTAAAAAGATTATTTATTTTGAAGAAAAAATCACATTTATAGTTATGTTAATTTTGAATTTGTTATGTTTTATTTAAATAGTAGTTAGTTGTCTTAAATTGGTAGTAACAATATTGTCGTAGAGTTTTTATTTTTCCATGTTAAAAATGATAGTTCTACTATAGAACCTATCTCGTTCAAAGATTCAAAGTGATACTAACATTAAATAATTTCTTGTTGCTAAATGGCAATACCACCTAAAATTTCTTTTCACAATACAAAAAGTTGGATATGAGGTCTTAAGTTAAAATCAAATTCAAGAAGAAACAATCAACACCGAGAATATATTTTAAAAGCCACATAGATATTTTACATGGATCTAGTTTGAAGTTAGGTAATTAGACCAAAACTACTTTGCATCATGGGTTTGGCACCCACTCGTTTGTCACTTACCAAAGCCAGTGTTGGATTTTATCTACTGGCTGCAAAAGAAACATATAGAGAATTAGGAGTAACTTGAGAAACAGGTTATGGGTCAGTCACCTGGAGGAAAACAACTGATTGGTAAAAGAGCACATGTAATAGGTTGGAAGTTTTTTGCAACTTACGCATCTAAACAAATAGCAAACCGATATATGCAACTAATGGTTGCAAACAACTTCGTGCAAGTGTGCTAGTATTAGTTGGACTAAGATTCTATCAACTTCAGTGTAAAAAAATCTGTCATAGTTTAAGTAAAAGGGAATTTTCATTGTTTGTGTTTTTCATATTTTCTCTCAAAATCACTGACATTATCTTATCACTAGACAAGGACCAAACAAAAATATTGACCTACACACATGTGATGGAAGATGATAGAAAAAATGTTTCATATCGCTAATATTAGTTACCAGATTAATAACGTAAGCCTAAGGCAACTCCTAATACATGAGCTAGTGTTTGAGTACAAGTTCGACTCACCAACTTTTGTATGCACCACTTATAATAAAATTCTAAAATTTTTCTTCAACGCGTTGATCACCATAGTAAAAGTTACTAACTCTCATGTTTAGCTTTCCTTATGAATCATCGGTCGTCTTACATAAATTCTACCACATACCTTGCATAAATCTCAATCATGTCTTGTGCTTAAATAGCGTGCACTAACAAGCAGCAAAACATCCTCCTTCATGGGAATTGTTTTTGGGAAAAACAAATATGGATAGACCAATGACACAACACAAGGACAATCCCGTCCTATCGTGGTGTCATTTTTATAAGAAAATTGGAAAAGTTGGGTGTATTTCGATCAGGAATTTATTTTTATTTTGCTGAAGAAGTAGAGACACTGAATTAAGTAAGAGGCTTTCGTTATTACAGGAAGGAACATAAGTATAGCAGTTCTTTTACTCACACAATTGAGGTCAACCCTCTTATTTATAGGCAGCTATGGTTAGCATAATGAACAGACAAAGCTGTGTCCTTTGAAGTTATCAAGCAGAACGAAAAATTGAATCAAGAATCGGAGGAACAACGTCGAAAAGAGGCCCATTTTTTTTAAGGATGAATTCCGAGTCCTCTAGACTTGCTGTCTTTGGATCAAAAGGCCGCTCCCTTCCAGGAATACTTAACCCCTGTTTCATTTGACCCAATCGTCGCGAATGTAGAACTTGTGCTGAAGTTACAGGCTTCCTAATGGATTGATATTCTTCCAGAGCAGAGTGTAAATGATCCGGCCCCCACTTCTCGAGGCATTTTCCTAACACTGCTGCATCTATTATCGCCATGTTTGTGCTTCTGGCAGAGTGTGGAGTTGTCGGGTGAGCTGCATCTCCTGTTAGCACCACTCTGTCCCAGAAGATTTTCTCCAAAGGATCACGATCATATATAGCATTAAGGAAAGGATCCTTTGTTTCTTTGATCATTCTTGACAATTCAGGTAACCAAACCTGCTCTGCTCTTTGGTGCAACTCCTCGATCATGTCACTGCTTACTTTCACAGAAGTTGTATTTCCCTGCAGAGAATAAAATAATTTGTTTCCCAATGTGACGTCATACTGCATTGATAAACCGGAAAATTTAAAAAAAAAAAAATGGATCCACTGATGGTCTGAGTTGTGTTGATCGTTTGCAAAAATTAGATTTTAGCACTCAACCCAAACCCCCGAAAACAAAATAAAAAGATGAAACAAAAGTAAGCAGTTACCTTGAGCTCGGGCTCAGGTTGATTGACATACCAAACCCAATTGAACTTCTCTTTCTTAAGCTCAGTGACTATGATGTGAGATCCTGAACCAATATTCGTGTAAAGGCATTTCCCAATATCAGGATACGATTTTCGAATGCCTAAGATGGTTTCTGAATCGTTTTCTGAAAAATTAAAAACACCTCTCCACGCACAGTATCCTGTGTACCTATTAAAAACACATTGAAATTTATGAAACAAAATACTCAAAAATTAATTACTTTTATTGATATTCGCAAGCAAGCACAAACCTCAATTTGAAGTCAGGTAGAATGCTCTGACCAATTGATGAGAGGATCCCATCTGCTCCGACGAGCAAATCTCCTACTATCTCGATTATTTCATCAGTCTGAAGATCCTTAGCTCTAACTTTGACAGTTAATTTGTCTTCAGAAATACAGAAAGAGAGGTACTGGTGACCCCATAAAAATATTTCAGGTGGCAGAGTATTGTATATAAGGCCATGAAGATCAGCCCAATATGCTGTCAGAAACTTAGCGCCTTCTTCTCTTCCTATTACCCAGCTGATCTTCTTTTCCCCATCTGTTGCTAGGTTCTGCAATTAAACACAAATTGAAATTTTATCTATTCAACATGTATAGATATTTTTTTCCCAATGAGATTCCATTCTAAATAGTATTTTGTGCAGAGCAAAATATACTTTTATCAAATCTTAACCATACACCATTGTATATACACGTGTGCAACTAATATCTTTAAGAGATCAGTATAATTCAAAGTATACACGAGTCGCATGGAAGTCGCCTTTGTTGGGAGAATCTGTACCTCCCGGTTCGAGCGGGAACTTCTAATTTGGGTTGTGGTACGGGCTTAAAGGTGTCTGTCACAGTTGGGGCTCTCCCCAAGATACCTCATGGTTAAAACAAAAAAAAAATAATTCAAAGCACTACTGGATTCTACTGGGAAAAAAGAAATTAAATATATTATTTTATATACCTCAGTAATGGTGATAGGTAAAGTGTTTTTGTAAAGAAGTTCGGGTTCATGGAGCCATGACTGAACAATTTTCTGAGCCAATGGATCGAGTCCAAGGCCAGCACCGGTTGGGTTTTGGGTTGGGGGTCCACGAGTTTTCTCAATCACAACAACATCCCAGCCTGCTGAAACAAGTGCTTTTGCGCATGATTCCCCAGCAATGCTTCCTCCAACTACAATAGCTTTTGGCTTCTGCTTCTTCATATTCATCTCTAGTTTCCAAGTAAATATAACTGAAGAAATTATATTGTTGTGTTCAGCACAATTTTTTTTTTTCTTTTGGCTTGGGTTGGTGGCTTTTTATATAAGAATCGTTAGACATTTATTTATGCTGTTTAGCTAGGCTAGCTGTATGGATGGGTTATGGGTACCACTTGTTAAGCAAGCAGACCAAGATTACCAACGGTCAAGTCCATCAACGGTCAAGTCAAGAACCGGTTTATCACTCCACAGGACTTGCTCACGTCAAAAGTTATTTGTCAAGGAATATTTCCGGCACGATTTTTGCACTAGAATGTCAATATCATGTAGGAATATTTCATTCCTATTTTATAAAGATATTGTGCAATAGTTTAGGAAGTATTCACGTATTCTCCTTTAATATTATTAAGCCTTTCAACGGCTACTTTGTCTTTATTTGTATAAATAATTCTGTAAATTTCATTAAAAATACAGAACAAGAATTCTATTCTTCATAGAATTTCTTTCAGTGCAGTGATTTTATCATTATCAAACATGCACTTGTAAAAAGTAATTAAATCAATAAATTCTTAACTCGCTATGCGTTTTTTATTTAAAAAAAAAAATTCACCTGCTGTAGGTTTTAACAATTACTAAATCCTCGCGTAACCTGCAATGGGTTTTTACTTCACAAGTATTAAAACAATACTTTTAAAAACACAAAAAAAATTAAATTATATAAGTCAAACTATAAATTTATAATAGGAGCTTAAAAATCTACATATAATACCCATTTCTAAATTTTATCAATATAAATGAGAAATTAAAGTTTTAACATTAAAATAAATACACAAATATGTCAATCTAATATAAAATATTTATGTTGATAAATAAGATCAATACCTTACTTCATCTTTTAATCAATACATAAGTATTGTCAATAACATTAACAAGTAAATTTTAGATAATTAATTAAATAAATAAATACCTACAGTTTAGTAAGCAATCATTAAGTTCAGAGCTATTAATTTTTTGTTTTATAATTACAAAATTTTTACAGTAGTTGTAACTTAAAATGTATATACTTCGATTCCAAACAGGACCTAGGTTACAAAGTTATGCCAAGTGGTGAGCGAATGGTCCATGTTATAAACTAAAACAAGATTAAATGTGAAAATTATTTGTTTTAATTAGTGTTAAAAAAATATAATTTATTATTTTTAAGATATTTTAATAATTATTTAAAAAGTAAAAATTTTATGAGCATAAATATAAAAGTATTGAGTTATTAGATATTTATTGATTGCAAAAAATAACTTAGTAGTTATATATATATATATATATATATATATAATACAAAACTAATATTGTCAATACAAAAGTTAGGACGTAAAATAAAAATGTGAAACCAATGGTACCCTCATTGATGTAGCATAATTATTTATTGACATATGTTAATATATTATTTATCATAATCATTTCACCACCACATAATAATTTCTTCAAGAGTCAATTTTAAACATATTTCATAGGATTCAAACTTTGTGTTTGTGGTATATTGACATATTATCTTGTGAGAAATTCTAGAGTATAATATAGGTGCTACATACAACTAATACATATATGATATGTATAGTTCAATTGAATATAATTATTAATTACATAATAATTTTTTAAAATAAATACACACATAACATATATATATATATATATATATATATATATATATATATATATATATATATATATATATATATATATATTAATTAGATGTAATACTTTTAGTATACTCTAGAATCTCTCCTAACTTGTTTCTCTGTCTTCTTTGGTAGGCTATTGCCATTTAATTGACATCATTTATTCATCTATTCTAGAACTTGGACTCCATCTGTTGGAGTTTTATAGGATGTGCTTTTGAAAAATAATTAAGGAAGTCCCTTTCCGGGCCCCAACGAGTTAAAATTCTTTTATGGTTAGTGATGCATGGAAAAATTAAAACTAGAGAGGAGATTTTTAAGAGGCATATTCTGGATAAAATGAATTGCAAAGATGTGGCCATGAGAAAGAAAACGCGATGCATGCATTTAGGGACTGTTTTGTTGCAAAGAGAATATGGAATTGTTTAATTCCAGTCAACTTCAGACATCATTTTTTCTCCTTTAATCTTCGTGATTGGTTCTGTTTCAACTTGGGAAAGACCGGTATCAATGAAGTGTGGGATGAATGGGCATGTTTATTTGGAGTGGCTATATGGAAAATTTGGTTTTGGCGTAATCAATTTCTTTTCTCACGAAAATGCCGTTACTGCACTCATGTTGTTGCTGAAATTAAATCTTGGGCTCAAGACATTCAAAATGCACGATCAACTCTTAGTTTCGGTCAGAGTAATAAGATCATCAAAGATGTTAGATGGCAAGCTCCCCCTGAATCTTTTTTCAAATTAAATACTGATGGATCACGATTAAAGAACGGTCTAACCAGCACTGGGGGCTTAGTGATGGATTGCTCTGGAAAGTGGCAGTTTGGCTTTGGCATGAACATTGGATTTGGATCGGTGACTACTGCAGAACTTTGGGGTCTTTTTTAAGGACTTAATATTGCTTGGAACCGTGGCATTCGTTATTTAATTGCAGAGGTGGATAGCCAATGCGTTTCCCAACTTATTTCCTCTACTAGCTTGATGCCTAATGCACATTTTTTCTCTCATAACTGCCATAAAGGAACTGATAAATAGACAATGGCTCATTCCTATAAAGTATATATCAGGAAGCCAATTTTGCTGCAGATTCCATGGCGCAACTTGTTGATTCCTTACCCCTTAGACGTCATATCTTTGAAAACCCCCCTTAAGGTCTTGGTTATTAGTTATGTAATGATATATATGGAACCTCTATTCCCCGTTCTGTTTTAGCCTAATTTTACTAGACTCCAATGTATAAAAAAAAAAAAAAAAGGAAGTCCCTTTTCCAATTAAGTGATCTAAAACTAGGGCCACATACAAACTTCAATGTATTAAATGACGAAACACACTACAATAAAGTGTGTGGTCTTTATTTTGTAATCACTAATCAGATCATATCAAATTAAGGGAGAATCTAATCCATTTTTCCTTGTTTAATAGGGTAAAAAGCTATTCATTTAGGAAGAATGAAGTGGTGGACCAAATTTCGTCTATTTATCTTCCTTTCACACCCTCATTTTGACTAGAAATTTGTTCTGGTAAGAAAATAGATGAGAAACTTGTGCATGAGACTCCTGCCCTACCGGAATCAATAGATATATTCTTCAAATTTGTTTATTTTGAATACAGGGCATGGCTCTACAAATCACCATCATTCTTACAGGAAAGAAGATAAATTGGTACTAAAAAGTCTGTGGGTCTAAAATCTTAACAAATCTTTATCTTTGGGCATTTGCTAAGCTCTAGCTTCAAATTTTGATAACAATCCAGTAACATATCGTCTCGCTCTTCGTTTTCATAATTTGGGTATTTGGTTTTAGCAGGTACCAAGGGCGGAGGTAAGAGGAGGATAAGGTTTTTTTTTTTTAATACTAATAGTTAATTGTAAATTTACTATTATTAAAACTTATCGTAAAAAAATTAAGATATAACTAATAATTATAGTCAAATTTTATTTTCTTAAAGTTACAAAACTCACACAATTCCCTAACTAATTGATCCAAAATCTAAATTCCCCAAAACTCAACTGATCGGGTCATTAGGCAACTACCTCATAAGTGATGCCCAGTCGCTGCAGCACCCTCAAGCTTAGTCTCTCGCCGCACTGAAAGTCCCAAATTCCCCATCTTTTCATGCACCGCCTGGTATGGTGGTACCTCACCAGTCATTTTGTATATTAAACTTTATTATAAATGAAAGGCCAATACTACGTTACGTTAATCGTAATGTACGCCACATATAGCAATAGTAACGAATCCCACCATAACGAATCCCTAAAGCGGCAATAATTCATGGAATGGAGATGCAATGGACAAGTGCAAATTACATAGATGTCCGGCTTCTCGGGCAACCTTCCCGGTTACGAATCAAACCGAAGCTATTAAAGCAAAGCAATTGGTAACTTTCTATAAGTCAAAAGGGGTCGGTAGAATGGCCTTAATTAGAAAAAAAAAATCAACTTTTTATAAAATTAATCGAGTTAGGAAGATATAAAATTTATTAATTAGAGTCGGACTATTAGCGCCCCTCCAAAATTCTATTTAAATTCTTTTTAAAAAAATGATATTATGTTTAATACCAAAGATACCTTTTTTAATTTAACACTCTTTTCATTTATGAATTTTTCAGCTTCCTCTCTCCAAATTTTCTTTATTATTTAATTTCTAAAGCAAAAAATCTAAAAGAAAAACTAAAAGAAAATAATGAATATGTTATGAGTTTAATACAATTATCTTACCTATAAATTTTGGGTTCATTGGGTTCATTGGGTTCAAAAATTAGTTTGAGAATCCTTAAGAAATTAGTTAAATTGGGGTAAATTTTTATTTAATTTATTTTTCCACTATGTTGTATCTTAATTAAGTTGTTTTTTTTTATACAAGAACTCTGTTTTGGCTTAGAGGATTACTTCTTAAATTTAAATTATTTTAGTGATAATAAAAAAATGTATATTGTGCAAGCAAAAAAAAAATTTGAGGAGAGAAAGAAAATATAAATGGTTTTAGTTGTATTTAAATTTGTCCTTAAATGTAATTGTAATGTAGTAGGCGTTTTATGAGATTAATGAAGGGGTGCCAATAGTCCAACTCTATTAATTAACATAGGCATTAATTAATTGATAAATTAATAATTTCATTAATTTTTCAAGTGCATTTACAATTAACTGAACATACATTTAATCAACAAAAGAATTCATTGTATTTTACTATATAATCAATTAAATATAAATTAATCCACTAAATATATATTAAATTAAATTAACTAAAAATAAATTCAAAATTATTTCAATTTGAGAACTCAACCCCAGAAATGCTAGATGCAATAAGAAAAATTAGAGATAAAATCCAACTATAAGGTAAAACATAGATAATTTAATGGACCTAAGACTCTAAAAAATATATTAATTTATCCAATCTTAATTAATTGATACATTAATAAATCATTAATTTAAAAAGATTATTTATTTTGAAGAAAAAATCACATTTATAGTTATGTTAATTTTGAATTTGTTATGTTTTATTTAAATAGTAGTTAGTTGTCTTAAATTGGTAGTAACAATATTGTCGTAGAGTTTTTATTTTTCCATGTTAAAAATGATAGTTCTACTATAGAACCTATCTCGTTCAAAGATTCAAAGTGATACTAACATTAAATAATTTCTTGTTGCTAAATGGCAATACCACCTAAAATTTCTTTTCACAATACAAAAAGTTGGATATGAGGTCTTAAGTTAAAATCAAATTCAAGAAGAAACAATCAACACCGAGAATATATTTTAAAAGCCACATAGATATTTTACATGGATCTAGTTTGAAGTTAGGTAATTAGACCAAAACTACTTTGCATCATGGGTTTGGCACCCACTCGTTTGTCACTTACCAAAGCCAGTGTTGGATTTTATCTACTGGCTGCAAAAGAAACATATAGAGAATTAGGAGTAACTTGAGAAACAGGTTATGGGTCAGTCACCTGGAGGAAAACAACTGATTGGTAAAAGAGCACATGTAATAGGTTGGAAGTTTTTTGCAACTTACGCATCTAAACAAATAGCAAACCGATATATGCAACTAATGGTTGCAAACAACTTCGTGCAAGTGTGCTAGTATTAGTTGGACTAAGATTCTATCAACTTCAGTGTAAAAAAATCTGTCATAGTTTAAGTAAAAGGGAATTTTCATTGTTTGTGTTTTTCATATTTTCTCTCAAAATCACTGACATTATCTTATCACTAGACAAGGACCAAACAAAAATATTGACCTACACACATGTGATGGAAGATGATAGAAAAAATGTTTCATATCGCTAATATTAGTTACCAGATTAATAACGTAAGCCTAAGGCAACTCCTAATACATGAGCTAGTGTTTGAGTACAAGTTCGACTCACCAACTTTTGTATGCACCACTTATAATAAAAATTCTAAAATTTTTCTTCAACGCGTTGATCACCATAGTAAAAGTTACTAACTCTCATGTTTAGCTTTCCTTATGAATCATCGGTCGTCTTACATAAATTCTACCACATACCTTGCATAAATCTCAATCATGTCTTGTGCTTAAATAGCGTGCACTAACAAGCAGCAAAACATCCTCCTTCATGGGAATTGTTTTTGGGAAAAACAAATATGGATAGACCAATGACACAACACAAGGACAATCCCGTCCTATCGTGGTGTCATTTTTATAAGAAAATTGGAAAAGTTGGGTGTATTTCGATCAGGAATTTATTTTTATTTTGCTGAAGAAGTAGAGACACTGAATTAAGTAAGAGGCTTTCGTTATTACAGGAAGGAACATAAGTATAGCAGTTCTTTTACTCACACAATTGAGGTCAACCCTCTTATTTATAGGCAGCTATGGTTAGCATAATGAACAGACAAAGCTGTGTCCTTTGAAGTTATCAAGCAGAACGAAAAATTGAATCAAGAATCGGAGGAACAACGTCGAAAAGAGGCCCATTTTTTTTAAGGATGAATTCCGAGTCCTCTAGACTTGCTGTCTTTGGATCAAAAGGCCGCTCCCTTCCAGGAATACTTAACCCCTGTTTCATTTGACCCAATCGTCGCGAATGTAGAACTTGTGCTGAAGTTACAGGCTTCCTAATGGATTGATATTCTTCCAGAGCAGAGTGTAAATGATCCGGCCCCCACTTCTCGAGGCATTTTCCTAACACTGCTGCATCTATTATCGCCATGTTTGTGCTTCTGGCAGAGTGTGGAGTTGTCGGGTGAGCTGCATCTCCTGTTAGCACCACTCTGTCCCAGAAGATTTTCTCCAAAGGATCACGATCATATATAGCATTAAGGAAAGGATCCTTTGTTTCTTTGATCATTCTTGACAATTCAGGTAACCAAACCTGCTCTGCTCTTTGGTGCAACTCCTCGATCATGTCACTGCTTACTTTCACAGAAGTTGTATTTCCCTGCAGAGAATAAAATAATTTGTTTCCCAATGTGACGTCATACTGCATTGATAAACCGGAAAATTTAAAAAAAAAAAAATGGATCCACTGATGGTCTGAGTTGTGTTGATCGTTTGCAAAAATTAGATTTTAGCACTCAACCCAAACCCCCGAAAACAAAATAAAAAGATGAAACAAAAGTAAGCAGTTACCTTGAGCTCGGGCTCAGGTTGATTGACATACCAAACCCAATTGAACTTCTCTTTCTTAAGCTCAGTGACTATGATGTGAGATCCTGAACCAATATTCGTGTAAAGGCATTTCCCAATATCAGGATACGATTTTCGAATGCCTAAGATGGTTTCTGAATCGTTTTCTGAAAAATTAAAAACACCTCTCCACGCACAGTATCCTGTGTACCTATTAAAAACACATTGAAATTTATGAAACAAAATACTCAAAAATTAATTACTTTTATTGATATTCGCAAGCAAGCACAAACCTCAATTTGAAGTCAGGTAGAATGCTCTGACCAATTGATGAGAGGATCCCATCTGCTCCGACGAGCAAATCTCCTACTATCTCGATTATTTCATCAGTCTGAAGATCCTTAGCTCTAACTTTGACAGTTAATTTGTCTTCAGAAATACAGAAAGAGAGGTACTGGTGACCCCATAAAAATATTTCAGGTGGCAGAGTATTGTATATAAGGCCATGAAGATCAGCCCAATATGCTGTCAGAAACTTAGCGCCTTCTTCTCTTCCTATTACCCAGCTGATCTTCTTTTCCCCATCTGTTGCTAGGTTCTGCAATTAAACACAAATTGAAATTTTATCTATTCAACATGTATAGATATTTTTTTCCCAATGAGATTCCATTCTAAATAGTATTTTGTGCAGAGCAAAATATACTTTTATCAAATCTTAACCATACACCATTGTATATACACGTGTGCAACTAATATCTTTAAGAGATCAGTATAATTCAAAGTATACACGAGTCGCATGGAAGTCGCCTTTGTTGGGAGAATCTGTACCTCCCGGTTCGAGCGGGAACTTCTAATTTGGGTTGTGGTACGGGCTTAAAGGTGTCTGTCACAGTTGGGGCTCTCCCCAAGATACCTCATGGTTAAAACAAAAAAAAAATAATTCAAAGCACTACTGGATTCTACTGGGAAAAAAGAAATTAAATATATTATTTTATATACCTCAGTAATGGTGATAGGTAAAGTGTTTTTGTAAAGAAGTTCGGGTTCATGGAGCCATGACTGAACAATTTTCTGAGCCAATGGATCGAGTCCAAGGCCAGCACCGGTTGGGTTTTGGGTTGGGGGTCCACGAGTTTTCTCAATCACAACAACATCCCAGCCTGCTGAAACAAGTGCTTTTGCGCATGATTCCCCAGCAATGCTTCCTCCAACTACAATAGCTTTTGGCTTCTGCTTCTTCATATTCATCTCTAGTTTCCAAGTAAATATAACTGAAGAAATTATATTGTTGTGTTCAGCACAATTTTTTTTTTCTTTTGGCTTGGGTTGGTGGCTTTTTATATAAGAATCGTTAGACATTTATTTATGCTGTTTAGCTAGGCTAGCTGTATGGATGGGTTATGGGTACCACTTGTTAAGCAAGCAGACCAAGATTACCAACGGTCAAGTCCATCAACGGTCAAGTCAAGAACCGGTTTATCACTCCACAGGACTTGCTCACGTCAAAAGTTATTTGTCAAGGAATATTTCCGGCACGATTTTTGCACTAGAATGTCAATATCATGTAGGAATATTTCATTCCTATTTTATAAAGATATTGTGCAATAGTTTAGGAAGTATTCACGTATTCTCCTTTAATATTATTAAGCCTTTCAACGGCTACTTTGTCTTTATTTGTATAAATAATTCTGTAAATTTCATTAAAAATACAGAACAAGAATTCTATTCTTCATAGAATTTCTTTCAGTGCAGTGATTTTATCATTATCAAACATGCACTTGTAAAAAGTAATTAAATCAATAAATTCTTAACTCGCTATGCGTTTTTTATTTAAAAAAAAAAAATTCACCTGCTGTAGGTTTTAACAATTACTAAATCCTCGCGTAACCTGCAATGGGTTTTTACTTCACAAGTATTAAAACAATACTTTTAAAAACACAAAAAAAATTAAATTATATAAGTCAAACTATAAATTTATAATAGGAGCTTAAAATCTACATATAATACCCATTTCTAAATTTTATCAATATAAATGAGAAATTAAAGTTTTAACATTAAAATAAATACACAAATATGTCAATCTAATATAAAATATTTATGTTGATAAATAAGATCAATACCTTACTTCATCTTTTTAATCAATACATAAGTATTGTCAATAACATTAACAAGTAAATTTTAGATAATTAATTAAATAAATAAATACCTACAGTTTAGTAAGCAATCATTAAGTTCAGAGCTATTAATTTTTTGTTTTATAATTACAAAATTTTTACAGTAGTTGTAACTTAAAATGTATATACTTCGATTCCAAACAGGACCTAGGTTACAAAGTTATGCCAAGTGGTGAGCGAATGGTCCATGTTATAAACTAAAACAAGATTAAATGTGAAAATTATTTGTTTTAATTAGTGTTAAAAAAATATAATTTATTATTTTTAAGATATTTTAATAATTATTTAAAAAGTAAAAATTTTATGAGCATAAATATAAAAGTATTGAGTTATTAGATATTTATTGATTGCAAAAAATAACTTAGTAGTTATATATATATATATATATATATATATAATACAAAACTAATATTGTCAATACAAAAGTTAGGACGTAAAATAAAAATGTGAAACCAATGGTACCCTCATTGATGTAGCATAATTATTTATTGACATATGTTAATATATTATTTATCATAATCATTTCACCACCACATAATAATTTCTTCAAGAGTCAATTTTAAACATATTTCATAGGATTCAAACTTTGTGTTTGTGGTATATTGACATATTATCTTGTGAGAAATTCTAGAGTATAATATAGGTGCTACATACAACTAATACATATATGATATGTATAGTTCAATTGAATATAATTATTAATTACATAATAATTTTTTAAAATAAATACACACATAACATATATATATATATATATATATATATATATATATATATATATATATATATATATATATATATATATATATTAATTAGATGTAATACTTTTAGTATACTCTAGAATCTCTCCTAACTTGTTTCTCTGTCTTCTTTGGTAGGCTATTGCCATTTAATTGACATCATTTATTCATCTATTCTAGAACTTGGACTCCATCTGTTGGAGTTTTATAGGATGTGCTTTTGAAAAATAATTAAGGAAGTCCCTTTCCGGGCCCCAACGAGTTAAAATTCTTTTATGGTTAGTGATGCATGGAAAAATTAAAACTAGAGAGGAGATTTTTAAGAGGCATATTCTGGATAAAATGAATTGCAAAGATGTGGCCATGAGAAAGAAAACGCGATGCATGCATTTAGGGACTGTTTTGTTGCAAAGAGAATATGGAATTGTTTAATTCCAGTCAACTTCAGACATCATTTTTTCTCCTTTAATCTTCGTGATTGGTTCTGTTTCAACTTGGGAAAGACCGGTATCAATGAAGTGTGGGATGAATGGGCATGTTTATTTGGAGTGGCTATATGGAAAATTTGGTTTTGGCGTAATCAATTTCTTTCTCACGAAAATGCCGTTACTGCACTCATGTTGTTGCTGAAATTAAATCTTGGGCTCAAGACATTCAAAATGCACGATCAACTCTTAGTTTCGGTCAGAGTAATAAGATCATCAAAGATGTTAGATGGCAAGCTCCCCCTGAATCTTTTTTCAAATTAAATACTGATGGATCACGATTAAAGAACGGTCTAACCAGCACTGGGGGCTTAGTGATGGATTGCTCTGGAAAGTGGCAGTTTGGCTTTGGCATGAACATTGGATTTGGATCGGTGACTACTGCAGAACTTTGGGGTCTTTTTTAAGGACTTAATATTGCTTGGAACCGTGGCATTCGTTATTTAATTGCAGAGGTGGATAGCCAATGCGTTTCCCAACTTATTTCCTCTACTAGCTTGATGCCTAATGCACATTTTTTCTCTCATAACTGCCATAAAGGAACTGATAAATAGACAATGGCTCATTCCTATAAAGTATATATATCAGGAAGCCAATTTTGCTGCAGATTCCATGGCGCAACTTGTTGATTCCTTACCCCTTAGACGTCATATCTTTGAAAACCCCCCTTAAGGTCTTGGTTATTAGTTATGTAATGATATATATGGAACCTCTATTCCCCGTTCTGTTTTAGCCTAATTTTACTAGACTCCAATGTATAAAAAAAAAAAAAAAGGAAGTCCCTTTTCCAATTAAGTGATCTAAAACTAGGGCCACATACAAACTTCAATGTATTAAATGACGAAACACACTACAATAAAGTGTGTGGTCTTTATTTTGTAATCACTAATCAGATCATATCAAATTAAGGGAGAATCTAATCCATTTTTCCTTGTTTAATAGGGTAAAAAGCTATTCATTTAGGAAGAATGAAGTGGTGGACCAAATTTCGTCTATTTATCTTCCTTTCACACCCTCATTTTGACTAGAAATTTGTTCTGGTAAGAAAATAGATGAGAAACTTGTGCATGAGACTCCTGCCCTACCGGAATCAATAGATATATTCTTCAAATTTGTTTATTTGAATACAGGGCATGGCTCTACAAATCACCATCATTCTTACAGGAAAGAAGATAAATTGGTACTAAAAAGTCTGTGGGTCTAAAATCTTAACAAATCTTTATCTTTGGGCATTTGCTAAGCTCTAGCTTCAAATTTTGATAACAATCCAGTAACATATCGTCTCGCTCTTCGTTTTCATAATTTGGGTATTTGGTTTTAGCAGGTACCAAGGGCGGAGGTAAGAGGAGGATAAGGTTTTTTTTTTTTAATACTAATAGTTAATTGTAAATTTACTATTATTAAAACTTATCGTAAAAAATTAAGATATAACTAATAATTATAGTCAAATTTTATTTTCTTAAAGTTACAAAACTCACACAATTCCCTAACTAATTGATCCAAAATCTAAATTCCCCAAAACTCAACTGATCGGGTCATTAGGCAACTACCTCATAAGTGATGCCCAGTCGCTGCAGCACCCTCAAGCTTAGTCTCTCGCCGCACTGAAAGTCCCAAATTCCCCATCTTTTCATGCACCGCCTGGTATGGTGGTACCTCACCAGTCATTTTGTATATTAAACTTTATTATAAATGAAAGGCCAATACTACGTTACGTTAATCGTAATGTACGCCACATATAGCAATAGTAACGAATCCCACCATAACGAATCCCTAAAGCGGCAATAATTCATGGAATGGAGATGCAATGGACAAGTGCAAATTACATAGATGTCCGGCTTCTCGGGCAACCTTCCCGGTTACGAATCAAACCGAAGCTATTAAAGCAAAGCAATTGGTAACTTTCTATAAGTCAAAAGGGGTCGGTAGAATGGCCTTAATTAGAAAAAAAAAATCAACTTTTTATAAAATTAATCGAGTTAGGAAGATATAAAATTTATTAATTAGAGTCGGACTATTAGCGCCCCTCCAAAATTCTATTTAAATTCTTTTTAAAAAAATGATATTATGTTTAATACCAAAGATACCTTTTTTAATTTAACACTCTTTTCATTTATGAATTTTTCAGCTTCCTCTCTCCAAATTTTCTTTATTATTTAATTTCTAAAGCAAAAAATCTAAAAGAAAAACTAAAAGAAAATAATGAATATGTTATGAGTTTAATACAATTATCTTACCTATAAATTTTGGGTTCATTGGGTTCATTGGGTTCAAAAATTAGTTTGAGAATCCTTAAGAAATTAGTTAAATTGGGGTAAATTTTTATTTAATTTATTTTTCCACTATGTTGTATCTTAATTAAGTTGTTTTTTTTTATACAAGAACTCTGTTTTGGCTTAGAGGATTACTTCTTAAATTTAAATTATTTTAGTGATAATAAAAAAATGTATATTGTGCAAGCAAAAAAAAAATTTGAGGAGAGAAAGAAAATATAAATGGTTTTAGTTGTATTTAAATTTGTCCTTAAATGTAATTGTAATGTAGTAGGCGTTTTATGAGATTAATGAAGGGGTGCCAATAGTCCAACTCTATTAATTAACATAGGCATTAATTAATTGATAAATTAATAATTTCATTAATTTTTCAAGTGCATTTACAATTAACTGAACATACATTTAATCAACAAAAGAATTCATTGTATTTTACTATATAATCAATTAAATATAAATTAATCCACTAAATATATATTAAATTAAATTAACTAAAAATAAATTCAAAATTATTTCAATTTGAGAACTCAACCCCAGAAATGCTAGATGCAATAAGAAAAATTAGAGATAAAATCCAACTATAAGGTAAAACATAGATAATTTAATGGACCTAAGACTCTAAAAAATATATTAATTTATCCAATCTTAATTAATTGATACATTAATAAATCATTAATTTAAAAAGATTATTTATTTTGAAGAAAAAATCACATTTATAGTTATGTTAATTTTGAATTTGTTATGTTTTATTTAAATAGTAGTTAGTTGTCTTAAATTGGTAGTAACAATATTGTCGTAGAGTTTTTATTTTTCCATGTTAAAAATGATAGTTCTACTATAGAACCTATCTCGTTCAAAGATTCAAAGTGATACTAACATTAAATAATTTCTTGTTGCTAAATGGCAATACCACCTAAAATTTCTTTTCACAATACAAAAAGTTAGATATGAGGTCTTAAGTTAAAATCAAATTCAAGAAGAAACAATCAACACCGAGAATATATTTTAAAAGCCACATAGATATTTTACATGGATCTAGTTTGAAGTTAGGTAATTAGACCAAAACTACTTTGCATCATGGGTTTGGCACCCACTCGTTTGTCACTTACCAAAGCCAGTGTTGGATTTTATCTACTGGCTGCAAAAGAAACATATAGAGAATTAGGAGTAACTTGAGAAACAGGTTATGGGTCAGTCACCTGGAGGAAAACAACTGATTGGTAAAAGAGCACATGTAATAGGTTGGAAGTTTTTTGCAACTTACGCATCTAAACAAATAGCAAACCGATATATGCAACTAATGGTTGCAAACAACTTCGTGCAAGTGTGCTAGTATTAGTTGGACTAAGATTCTATCAACTTCAGTGTAAAAAAATCTGTCATAGTTTAAGTAAAAGGGAATTTTCATTGTTTGTGTTTTTCATATTTTCTCTCAAAATCACTGACATTATCTTATCACTAGACAAGGACCAAACAAAAATATTGACCTACACACATGTGATGGAAGATGATAGAAAAAATGTTTCATATCGCTAATATTAGTTACCAGATTAATAACGTAAGCCTAAGGCAACTCCTAATACATGAGCTAGTGTTTGAGTACAAGTTCGACTCACCAACTTTTGTATGCACCACTTATAATAAAAATTCTAAAATTTTTCTTCAACGCGTTGATCACCATAGTAAAAGTTACTAACTCTCATGTTTAGCTTTCCTTATGAATCATCGGTCGTCTTACATAAATTCTACCACATACCTTGCATAAATCTCAATCATGTCTTGTGCTTAAATAGCGTGCACTAACAAGCAGCAAAACATCCTCCTTCATGGGAATTGTTTTTGGGAAAAACAAATATGGATAGACCAATGACACAACACAAGGACAATCCCGTCCTATCGTGGTGTCATTTTTATAAGAAAATTGGAAAAGTTGGGTGTATTTCGATCAGGAATTTATTTTTATTTTGCTGAAGAAGTAGAGACACTGAATTAAGTAAGAGGCTTTCGTTATTACAGGAAGGAACATAAGTATAGCAGTTCTTTTACTCACACAATTGAGGTCAACCCTCTTATTTATAGGCAGCTATGGTTAGCATAATGAACAGACAAAGCTGTGTCCTTTGAAGTTATCAAGCAGAACGAAAAATTGAATCAAGAATCGGAGGAACAACGTCGAAAAGAGGCCCATTTTTTTTAAGGATGAATTCCGAGTCCTCTAGACTTGCTGTCTTTGGATCAAAAGGCCGCTCCCTTCCAGGAATACTTAACCCCTGTTTCATTTGACCCAATCGTCGCGAATGTAGAACTTGTGCTGAAGTTACAGGCTTCCTAATGGATTGATATTCTTCCAGAGCAGAGTGTAAATGATCCGGCCCCCACTTCTCGAGGCATTTTCCTAACACTGCTGCATCTATTATCGCCATGTTTGTGCTTCTGGCAGAGTGTGGAGTTGTCGGGTGAGCTGCATCTCCTGTTAGCACCACTCTGTCCCAGAAGATTTTCTCCAAAGGATCACGATCATATATAGCATTAAGGAAAGGATCCTTTGTTTCTTTGATCATTCTTGACAATTCAGGTAACCAAACCTGCTCTGCTCTTTGGTGCAACTCCTCGATCATGTCACTGCTTACTTTCACAGAAGTTGTATTTCCCTGCAGAGAATAAAATAATTTGTTTCCCAATGTGACGTCATACTGCATTGATAAACCGGAAAATTTAAAAAAAAAAAATGGATCCACTGATGGTCTGAGTTGTGTTGATCGTTTGCAAAAATTAGATTTTAGCACTCAACCCAAACCCCCGAAAACAAAATAAAAAGATGAAACAAAAGTAAGCAGTTACCTTGAGCTCGGGCTCAGGTTGATTGACATACCAAACCCAATTGAACTTCTCTTTCTTAAGCTCAGTGACTATGATGTGAGATCCTGAACCAATATTCGTGTAAAGGCATTTCCCAATATCAGGATACGATTTTCGAATGCCTAAGATGGTTTCTGAATCGTTTTCTGAAAAATTAAAAACACCTCTCCACGCACAGTATCCTGTGTACCTATTAAAAACACATTGAAATTTATGAAACAAAATACTCAAAAATTAATTACTTTTATTGATATTCGCAAGCAAGCACAAACCTCAATTTGAAGTCAGGTAGAATGCTCTGACCAATTGATGAGAGGATCCCATCTGCTCCGACGAGCAAATCTCCTACTATCTCGATTATTTCATCAGTCTGAAGATCCTTAGCTCTAACTTTGACAGTTAATTTGTCTTCAGAAATACAGAAAGAGAGGTACTGGTGACCCCATAAAAATATTTCAGGTGGCAGAGTATTGTATATAAGGCCATGAAGATCAGCCCAATATGCTGTCAGAAACTTAGCGCCTTCTTCTCTTCCTATTACCCAGCTGATCTTCTTTTCCCCATCTGTTGCTAGGTTCTGCAATTAAACACAAATTGAAATTTTATCTATTCAACATGTATAGATATTTTTTTCCCAATGAGATTCCATTCTAAATAGTATTTTGTGCAGAGCAAAATATACTTTTATCAAATCTTAACCATACACCATTGTATATACACGTGTGCAACTAATATCTTTAAGAGATCAGTATAATTCAAAGTATACACGAGTCGCAGGGAAGTCGCCTTTGTTGGGAGAATCTGTACCTCCCGGTTCGAGCGGGGACTTCTAATTTGGGTTGTGGTACGGGCTTAAAGGTGTCTGTCACAGTTGGGGCTCTCCCCAAGATACCTCATGGTTAAAACAAAAAAAAAATAATTCAAAGCACTACTGGATTCTACTGGGAAAAAAGAAATTAAATATATTATTTTATATACCTCAGTAATGGTGATAGGTAAAGTGTTTTTGTAAAGAAGTTCGGGTTCATGGAGCCATGACTGAACAATTTTCTGAGCCAATGGATCGAGTCCAAGGCCAGCACCGGTTGGGTTTTGGGTTGGGGGTCCACGAGTTTTCTCAATCACAACAACATCCCAGCCTGCTGAAACAAGTGCTTTTGCGCATGATTCCCCAGCAATGCTTCCTCCAACTACAATAGCTTTTGGCTTCTGCTTCTTCATATTCATCTCTAGTTTCCAAGTAAATATAACTGAAGAAATTATATTGTTGTGTTCAGCACAATTTTTTTTTTTCTTTTGGCTTGGGTTGGTGGCTTTTTATATAAGAATCGTTAGACATTTATTTATGCTGTTTAGCTAGGCTAGCTGTATGGATGGGTTATGGGTACCACTTGTTAAGCAAGCAGACCAAGATTACCAACGGTCAAGTCCATCAACGGTCAAGTCAAGAACCGGTTTATCACTCCACAGGACTTGCTCACGTCAAAAGTTATTTGTCAAGGAATATTTCCGGCACGATTTTTGCACTAGAATGTCAATATCATGTAGGAATATTTCATTCCTATTTTATAAAGATATTGTGCAATAGTTTAGGAAGTATTCACGTATTCTCCTTTAATATTATTAAGCCTTTCAACGGCTACTTTGTCTTTATTTGTATAAATAATTCTGTAAATTTCATTAAAAATACAGAACAAGAATTCTATTCTTCATAGAATTTCTTTCAGTGCAGTGATTTTATCATTATCAAACATGCACTTGTAAAAAGTAATTAAATCAATAAATTCTTAACTCGCTATGCGTTTTTTATTTAAAAAAAAAAAATTCACCTGCTGTAGGTTTTAACAATTACTAAATCCTCGCGTAACCTGCAATGGGTTTTTACTTCACAAGTATTAAAACAATACTTTTAAAAACACAAAAAAAATTAAATTATATAAGTCAAACTATAAATTTATAATAGGAGCTTAAAAATCTACATATAATACCCATTTCTAAATTTTATCAATATAAATGAGAAATTAAAGTTTTAACATTAAAATAAATACACAAATATGTCAATCTAATATAAAATATTTATGTTGATAAATAAGATCAATACCTTACTTCATCTTTTTAATCAATACATAAGTATTGTCAATAACATTAACAAGTAAATTTTAGATAATTAATTAAATAAATAAATACCTACAGTTTAGTAAGCAATCATTAAGTTCAGAGCTATTAATTTTTTGTTTTATAATTACAAAATTTTTACAGTAGTTGTAACTTAAAATGTATATACTTCGATTCCAAACAGGACCTAGGTTACAAAGTTATGCCAAGTGGTGAGCGAATGGTCCATGTTATAAACTAAAACAAGATTAAATGTGAAAATTATTTGTTTTAATTAGTGTTAAAAAAATATAATTTATTATTTTTAAGATATTTTAATAATTATTTAAAAAGTAAAAATTTTATGAGCATAAATATAAAAGTATTGAGTTATTAGATATTTATTGATTGCAAAAAATAACTTAGTAGTTATATATATATATATATATATATATATATAATACAAAACTAATATTGTCAATACAAAAGTTAGGACGTAAAATAAAAATGTGAAACCAATGGTACCCTCATTGATGTAGCATAATTATTTATTGACATATGTTAATATATTATTTATCATAATCATTTCACCACCACATAATAATTTCTTCAAGAGTCAATTTTAAACATATTTCATAGGATTCAAACTTTGTGTTTGTGGTATATTGACATATTATCTTGTGAGAAATTCTAGAGTATAATATAGGTGCTACATACAACTAATACATATATGATATGTATAGTTCAATTGAATATAATTATTAATTACATAATAATTTTTTAAAATAAATACACACATAACATATATATATATATATATATATATATATATATATATATATATATATATATATATATATATATATATATATATATATATTAATTAGATGTAATACTTTTAGTATACTCTAGAATCTCTCCTAACTTGTTTCTCTGTCTTCTTTGGTAGGCTATTGCCATTTAATTGACATCATTTATTCATCTATTCTAGAACTTGGACTCCATCTGTTGGAGTTTTATAGGATGTGCTTTTGAAAAATAATTAAGGAAGTCCCTTTCCGGGCCCCAACGAGTTAAAATTCTTTTATGGTTAGTGATGCATGGAAAAATTAAAACTAGAGAGGAGATTTTTAAGAGGCATATTCTGGATAAAATGAATTGCAAAGATGTGGCCATGAGAAAGAAAACGCGATGCATGCATTTAGGGACTGTTTTGTTGCAAAGAGAATATGGAATTGTTTAATTCCAGTCAACTTCAGACATCATTTTTTCTCCTTTAATCTTCGTGATTGGTTCTGTTTCAACTTGGGAAAGACCGGTATCAATGAAGTGTGGGATGAATGGGCATGTTTATTTGGAGTGGCTATATGGAAAATTTGGTTTTGGCGTAATCAATTTCTTTTCTCACGAAAATGCCGTTACTGCACTCATGTTGTTGCTGAAATTAAATCTTGGGCTCAAGACATTCAAAATGCACGATCAACTCTTAGTTTCGGTCAGAGTAATAAGATCATCAAAGATGTTAGATGGCAAGCTCCCCCTGAATCTTTTTTCAAATTAAATACTGATGGATCACGATTAAAGAACGGTCTAACCAGCACTGGGGGCTTAGTGATGGATTGCTCTGGAAAGTGGCAGTTTGGCTTTGGCATGAACATTGGATTTGGATCGGTGACTACTGCAGAACTTTGGGGTCTTTTTTAAGGACTTAATATTGCTTGGAACCGTGGCATTCGTTATTTAATTGCAGAGGTGGATAGCCAATGCGTTTCCCAACTTATTTCCTCTACTAGCTTGATGCCTAATGCACATTTTTTCTCTCATAACTGCCATAAAGGAACTGATAAATAGACAATGGCTCATTCCTATAAAGTATATATATCAGGAAGCCAATTTTGCTGCAGATTCCATGGCGCAACTTGTTGATTCCTTACCCCTTAGACGTCATATCTTTGAAAACCCCCCTTAAGGTCTTGGTTATTAGTTATGTAATGATATATATGGAACCTCTATTCCCCGTTCTGTTTTAGCCTAATTTTACTAGACTCCAATGTATAAAAAAAAAAAAAAGGAAGTCCCTTTTCCAATTAAGTGATCTAAAACTAGGGCCACATACAAACTTCAATGTATTAAATGACGAAACACACTACAATAAAGTGTGTGGTCTTTATTTTGTAATCACTAATCAGATCAAATCAAATTAAGGGAGAATCTAATCCATTTTTCCTTGTTTAATAGGGTAAAAAGCTATTCATTTAGGAAGAATGAAGTGGTGGGCCAAATTTCGTCTATTTATCTTCCTTTCACACCCTCATTTTGACTAGAAATTTGTTCTGGTAAGAAAATAGATGAGAAACTTGTGCATGAGACTCCTGCCCTACCGGAATCAATAGATATATTCTTCAAATTTGTTTATTTTGAATACAGGGCATGGCTCTACAAATCACCATCATTCTTACAGGAAAGAAGATAAATTGGTACTAAAAAGTCTGTGGGTCTAAAATCTTAACAAATCTTTATCTTTGGGCATTTGCTAAGCTCTAGCTTCAAATTTTGATAACAATCCAGTAACATATCGTCTCGCTCTTCGTTTTCATAATTTGGGTATTTGGTTTTAGCAGGTACCAAGGGCGGAGGTAAGAGGAGGATAAGGTTTTTTTTTTTTAATACTAATAGTTAATTGTAAATTTACTATTATTAAAACTTATCGTAAAAAAATTAAGATATAATTAATAATTATAGTCAAATTTTATTTTCTTAAAGTTACAAAACTCACACACAATTCCCTAACTAATTGATCCAAAATCTAAATTCCTCAAAACTCAACTGATCGGGTCATTAGGCAACTACCTCATAAGTGATGCCCAGTCGTTGCAGCACCCTCATGCTTAGTCTCTCGCCGCACTGAAAGTCCCAAATTCCCCATCTTTTCATGCACCGCCTGGTATGGTGGTACCTCACCAGTCATTTTGTATATTAAACTTTATTATAAATGAAAGACCAATACTACGTTACGTTAATCGTAATGTACGCCACATATAGCAATAGTAACGAATCCCACCATAAGTATTGTTACTGTATGTTACGTTACCTAACTTAGGGGGATCCATGAAATGAAAATGATGGCTTACAATGCTGATTCATCTTCTTGAAATTATAAAACAATTGATATAATAACAAAGAAATACTCATCCTCAATTATTGAGTGAATATAATACTAAAATAATCGACCATTGAATGCTTACTCTGTTGAAGTTAGTTGTTAGCTTTTACTTGCGTCAAAATTATGAAGAATTGCCAGACAGAACTTCAAGTTCGTTGGGACAGTGACGGCTTGTTAATGTCAGAACTCTTACGCCAGCCAGTGGAAAATTGCTGGATGTCCTTTTGAATTCAAAAGTTTAATTTCTTATAGCTTTAATAGGCACATGAAACCGATCATAATTTTTGTTTTAATCACAATAATTAAGTTTATTCCTGCATAACAAGATAAATGAAAATAAAACAAAGATCGATGACAAGGATACAATAGTTCTATACAAACACGAGATTCCTACAGAAAACTAGACTACACACAATGAGAACTAAGTTGGGTATGATGTAAATAAGTGTAAAGACTTGAAACTTAACTACTATTCGGTTGCTTGGAAGTTGGAACATGCTTCATCTTCTCCCAGGTCAAGTGGAGCATAATGTTGAGTCAACCAGAGAAGGCAGGTCTGCGAAGAAAGGCATAGTTTTCTGTTGAAGCTCTTGACAGTCTTGTGTACTTGCTGTCTTCGGATTAAAAGGTTCACGATCTGGAAGAGCTAAGCCTTGTTTAATTCGACCAAGTCGCTGTGAATGCAGGACTTGTTTTGAGGTTACAGGTAGCCGAACTGTCTGATATTCTTCAAGAGCTGAAAGCAAACCCTCCACTCCCCACTTTTCAAGGCTTTTTCCCAAGACCATTGCATCTAGTATGGACATGTTCGTGCTTCTCAGACCATGAGGAGTTGTTGGGTGAGCAGCATCTCCAATTAATACTACGTTACTCCAAAATATTTGTTTAAGAGGATCACAATCATACATCGCATTTATGAAAGGTTCTTTTGTTTCTTTAATGACCTTCACAAACTCAGGAAGCCAAACCTTCTCTGCTTCTTCGTGCATGTTCTTGATCATGTCATTGCTTACTCTCATGGTTACTGAATTTCCCTGCACATGGTTTCCAAATAATAATAATTAGAACTGGCTGGTTAACATATGTAATTTGGAAAAGAAACGTATCTATCTGTAATTAGTGGCAACTCCTTGTCCTCTGCTCATCCCAGAAGGTGAAGTCCAGCGGTCCCAGAAGCATATGTTGCGTCAAAGTCAATATGTAGGATTGAATTTACCAGGTGAGAAATACATGTTTTCTTAATGTGAGTAGAAATTCAGATTTAGAAACTTTGAAACTAAACTGAAGCATCACAAAAATCTGCGTCCTTGCATCATGAATGCTAAGTGTTTTATTCAGCATTTAGTTCTAACAACTTACAGCAAAATCTCTGTGGCCCGTAAAGTAAGGTCAAGTACAGTTCATGATTAGTAGTTTATACAAAGATTGCATGCGAGTGGGAGAAAGCAAAGCAATCACCTTCATTATGGGCTCAGGTTGGTTGATATACCAAACCCAATTGAGCCGTTTATTGAGAAGCTCATAAAACACACTGTGAGTTCCAGATGCCAGGTCGAAGTATAAGCATTTCCCCAGGTCAGGACACACCCTCCTCATGCCTTTGATGATCTCTGAATCCTCAATCCCCGAAAAATCAAGAACCCCTCGCCATGCACAATAACCTGAATACCTACAGAAGAATGCTATCATCACATACTATAAACTTCATAGGAAACATACCATCAATGAATTTTATTCACAAGATACCCAGTTCTAAGTAAGTGGGAATCACAGACCTCAACTTAAAGTCAGACAAAAAACTTTGGCGGATTGAAGAAAGGCATCCATCAGCAGCAACAAGCAAATTTCCCTTGATCTCAATGACCTCATCGGTTTGAAGAACTTTAGCCTTAACAGTAACAGTGGTTTTCACTTCAGAAATGCAGAAAGAAAGGTACTGGTGACCCCAGAAGAAAATGTCTGGTGGTAGGGCATTGTATAGAAGGCCATGAAGATCAGCCCAATGTGCTGCTCTGAAATTGAAATTGTCATCTCTTGCCAGTGTCCGGGTTACCTTCGCATTATCTGTCGCTTGGTTCTGCTAGACAAACAGATGAATTAGCCCAAGTTCAACTTTGCACTAAGTGGACTCCTTTCATTTAAGATAAAGTTATGAAGAAGGATAGAGCATTTTGCTACAATGCTAATAATTACCTCGACTTAAAATATAAAGGGCATGTTCAAATTTCGAAAGCAGAGCATCTACAAAAATGTTTGATAATTACTCAACTCGATCAACTAGCAATGGTGGACTCATCTAGCAAGACAAACAATTGAATTGAAAGAGGAGTTGAAAATCTAAACCTGATCAATGGTGAGAGGAACAGTGGCCAAATGGAGAAGGTGGGGGTGTCCGTTGAGCCAAAACTGAATGATACGCTGAGCCGGACGGTCGAGTCCAAGTCCAGCGCCAGTTGGGCTGCCAGTAGGCGGACCGCCAGCTTTCTCCAGAACCACAACGTCCCAGCCTGCTCTAAGGAGCGCGTGTGCGCATGAGATACCCGCTATGCTGCCGCCAACTATTACTGCCTTGCCCTTCTCCTTCTTCTCCATATTCGAACTGTTTACCTCTTGTTGTCACATGTAATGACGTATTGCGTTGTCATTTGTCAGATTAAGCATGTTTATTTTTCATTTATTTATTCGCCGCGTGGATAGAAGTTCGACATAAAACGACGACGTGTGGGCTTTTCTCTCTTCTCACGTTTTGTCACAAGCGTTTGCGATAATGAGTTGTGATTTGTGATTGATGATGGGCATACGTGGTTTATGTTGTTCCATTATTTACTTTCTTAGTTTTTTTTTTTTAATTATCAAATAAAGAGTGATGCTATTGGCACCCTCTATTATCTTTATCAACCGTTTTTTAATTTAAATATTATTTTTAATTCTTAAAATAACTTCCTTAAGATATCCTTTAAATACATATTTTTTTTAATTAAATGAGACTAATAGTCAGATTACAATTCATATTACATTAAATTTATAACTGATATTTACAATCAGACAATTACTGAGCCTCTAATTTATATTAGTTCTTATATAAGACTGCTCAGATTTTACTCTCTAATATTCGAAGGGTATCTAATTCACTCACATTTCGAAAGGAAAAAGACTATCTTTACTTAATAATTATGTAAGAATAAATCCCTACATGCGTTGCGGGGGCTCGAACTATTGCACTCACAGTTGTAAGTACAGGGTCCTAGCCACTGGGTTAAGGCCCAATTGATTACATATTTAGTGTTCTTATAACATAAAAGTATAATTCTCTTCTTCATAACCCATAAAGAAGGCATAGATAACTCAAGTGTATGTACCTTTAATTTATTTGACCATTTTAAAAGAAAATAAATTAGTATAAGATTTGGTTGTCCCTTAACATATTTATAGAGTTAATAATTTACGAAAACTTCACAAAATTATCTTTCACAAACATCAATTAAGTTGAAGTTTAGTTTATAACAAATTTTTACTCTTTTACAGTTGTCTTTTTTTTTATGTTTGTAAGTTTAAAGAGTTTGTAATAGAATAAATAAATGACCGAGTAAAAAGTTGTTGAAATTAGATGAGGTAAATTTTTATGTAAATAGAAAACAATAGGGGTTCTGCTAGAGAAATAGCAGGGTGCCAGTAACGCAATTGTTCAATAAAACATATTTAATCGTTGGAATGTTGGGGATCTTATTGGGCGTATAGAGTCTGGGCTCATTAACTGGGCGGCCGATTAACTATTTGAACCGAATTGTGCTAAGATTGGGCCAGTAGGATCTGCCCTAACACGAGCCATGCTGTTGAAGTTTTGATTCAGAAATTTCCGGGAAGCCAAGCGAATCAAAGAAGGAAGTTACTGTTAATTAGCTAAAACCCAAATTTCCACCAAACTGGTATATAAATTTCCTGCATTCTTTTCTTCGTTATGCGCACAACCGAAAACCCTCCTCTCTTTTAACATCAACGAGAAGAATAAGGAAAAATAAAAGTATTTTGAAAATGGGCGCAGGGCGTGAAGTGGCCATATCTCTTGATGGAGTAAGGGACAAGAACCTGATGCAGCTTAAGAAGCTCAATATCGCACTCTTCCCTGTTCGCTACAATGACAAATACTACTCTGATGCCCTTGTCTCTGGCGAATTTACCAAATTAGGTTTTATTCCCCTTCTGGAACTTTCCTAATTCTTTGCTTGTTTTCGGATTTCTGTCACGAATTCTTATGTGATTTTATGGATTCTTTTCTGGGTATTGCCTGCATTCCTATGGTCTCAAATTTTTTTTAAAATAAAAAAATTCTGAATCTTTTTGTGTAGTGGTTTTTGCTGGTGCCTTTGGTTGTTAATTTTAGGGTTTTGGTTATGTGCATTGGAACCGTTGGTTTCTGTGTTTTACTGCCTCTTTGGATGTTGTATTGCCTACAGTTTACCATGCATCAGCTCAAATGTTTATTTGTGAAACGTTTGATGGAAAAGTTGTGAGTCGAGTTCACACTTATTGTGAAGTGTAACTAGAAACATATGAGATTCAACCAAATATTTGTGGCAATATAATGTTAGGCATAGTTGTTCTAGTGAATGATAATATAGGTATGTCCAAAAATGAAGCATTTGTTTGGTGATTTGGGAGTTTGAATTGTGTTTTGTATTTGAATCAAAATTCCTTGTGGTTGGCTTCTCTTCAATTCTTGAGGAAACTGTTTACCGGATATAATAAGTTGAAATTGTTTTGAGACAGCCAGTATAATTTCGTATATTCCATTTCTTTGAAGATCTTCACTTAGTTTGTCTGAATTTTGCATGCTAGGAGGACTAGCATTCTCTTACCTGATTATTGTCCAAGGTTATTTTCTGTTGGATAAAAGAGTTTATATTCATGTGAGTAAAAGTTCCATATGATGTTTTCTGTCTCAAAGACTCATCTTGTGTGATGTGCTACTACCACTCAGTGAACTGATTGTCTATTTTCTTTTTTCAAAATAGCAAATACAATAAAAAAAATGGAAAAATATGTGCTATTTGGATGAGATTTCTATCATATTGTTGGTAGCCTTGCCCAAATGGTTTTTTAGATTTGCTTTATCTAGTCCTTTAGTGTTTTTGCTACGGCATTACCTTTGTAAATATCAACGAATTTCAGTTGTCCTAAAACTTCATTCTGCATTGATCAGCATATTACAGTGACATATGTGTCGGTGCAATTGCATGCCGGCTGGAGAAGAAGGAAGGTGGGGCTTTCTGTGTTTACATCATGACTTTGGGTGTTTTGGCACCATATCGTGGGCTAGGCATTGGTGAGTACACTCTTATCTTTCCTTGAGGATGTCTCTTTCTTGGGGGTTGTTTGAATCTGGTTCGAGTACCTAAGGAAACTTGGTCGGTTCATGTCATATAAGCTAGGTGGCACCCCATTTCTGTTTCTGTTGTTTTTTTGCTTTTTAAACTTCTGAGACCCTGTTATAAACTGAAGATCAACACAAAACTCATTTTAGTCAAGATTTATTTTCTTCAATTTTGTAGCTGCAAGAGTGAATAGCACTACTGCACTAGGCATGGGCAGGGAAAAAAAAAATTCAATGTGATTAAGTAGGCTACCTGAATTTTTGGATTTATTGCAGGTACAAAGTTGTTGAACCATGTCCTTGATCTCTGTGCCAAACAAAACAAATCAGAGGTGTACTTGCATGTTCAGACAAACAATGAAGATGCTATCAACTTCTATAAGAAATTTGGATTTGATATCACAGACACCATCAAAAACTACTACACTAACATTACCCCGCCAGACTGTTATGTCCTTACGAAGTTCATCACTCAACCACAACCAAAGAACTAACATTCCAGAGCAGTGGTCAACCTGGAGGTCCTTGTTTATTGTTCTCCTATTTGAATTTTACCTCACACCCATTATATTGTTGAGGTTATACGAATGCTACAGTTTATAAATTAGTTCAATTGTTTCAATTGTTTTGTCGGTGATGAACTAGTCTTTGCTTTATATTCTTTGCTTTCTTTCCAATCAGTTTACAAACCATTGAAATCTTTTCATCATACTGATTACTGGATAATAATTTTGTGTATTTTGAGGCAGGAGTTTACGATTGCTTTCATGCTCTGTTTCATACTTCTGGAGAAAGGCATTACAGATCAAAACAAGTTCTAGAAGTCTTACTAAGCTTAAGTTACCTACTCAACACAATCGTCAGAATTTTGATCTGCATGAGTTGATTACTCTTGATGGTTTAGTTTTTTATTCTTGATGGTAGGAGAGAAATGTTCATTGATTTTCTAACTGTCTGTTTTCTCTTCTGCTCCATCAATTAAACAGCATAAAGCCAATGCGCTTGAAGCTCATTGGCAACCCATGTGCCCAAGGGTTGTTGGTACTCGGCTCCACTCTTAGTAGGGGTTTATTTGTCTCCCTACATTTGAAGTAGAATAGATCTCCCTCTAATATTAAATGAGGGTCAATCATCAGGGTCAATCATCAAACAACACTGATATGCTCAGATCAATTAGGACCACAGTTAGCACAAAACGGTTCGTTTTGTGCTAACTTTAAAAGAACTTATTGTAGCTTTAAAACACACGCGCGCGCGTCTTGCTCAAATGCAAGCGCAGACCACTCTCATTTCACTGGACCACAGCACTCTTTCACACCCCCCAAATCCACAGCAGCTGTGGGTTCCTCTCTCTCATATCCCCTCTCTAATTCTGCAATTTTTTTGTTCCATATACATATTCAATTTGGTTGGCTTGAATTTTTTACTTTCGATGAAGTAAATTATTGGGCAAATTTGGTTGGCTTGATTTTTTAATTCTCAACTGGGCAAATTTTGTTGGCATGATTTCTTGATTCTTGATTATTGTTTTAACTAGGCAAATTTGGTTTGTTTTAACTAGGGAAATTTGGTTGGCTTGATTTTTTGATTCTCAACTGGGCAAATATTGTTGGCATGATTTCTTAATTGCTGGTTTTTTTTTTTATCTAGGCAAATTTGGTTTGTTTTAACTGGGCAAATTTGGTTGGCAATTTGTTGAGTTTTGATTATTGTCAATTGTCTCTCTCTCCATCTCGTGGATTGCTGGATTTGGAGGGGGATGAGAGAAAGTAACCTACAGCTGCTGTGGATTTAGGGGGATGAGAGAGAGTAACCCACGACTGCTCTGGATTTGAGGGGTGAAAGAGCGGCCGACGGCCATTGGATTTGGAGGGGAGATTGAGAAAAAATAACCCACGACTGCTTGATCTGGAGGGGAGAGAAAAGGGAGTTGATGGGGAGATTTGTCGTTAGAGGGAGAGAACGAGAGAGTGCGTGCGTGTTACAACTGTCAAAATTATCAATTCATAGTGACTATTTATATTTATTTCAAAACGCACCGTTTGGTGCTATGTGTGGTGCAAAGTGTGGTGTGAATCTCATTTTTCATCATCAAATTGTGATATAATAGAATTATTAAAGAAAGTCTCGATTAATTTTTGATTTTATATATATATATATATATTAAAAAAAATTAAACAGCACGAAAGAATAGGATCGAGTATTCTCTTTCTCGCCTAGTACCGGACTACATTGTAGCTGTACGACCCGCATAATGCATTGTTTGCGCTAGGGAAGCATAAATTGCAGTCACGAAAACCTTCCAATGTTTAGCCAAGCACTGCCCCTGGCCAGGATGCAGGAGGAGCTTGTAATTGTAGGCAACATTTTGAACGTTGAGTTGGACAATATCAAATACTGCATCAATTTAAGAATAGTTAGGCGACATAAAACTTAAACCGTTTTCGTTTTCCTATAATTTAATTTAAGTATTTATTTAATTCTTATATTTTAAAAAAAAATATTTTGAGACATTCTTATTGAAAAAAATTAATAATTTATTAAATTAACCTTACAAGTAACATAAAAATTTACTCAAATTTTGATATTATTATTTTATTTTAAGATTAATTGGGTAAATTAATTTTTATAAAATAATTATTAGTAAGATTATTGCTACGGGTACAAAAGATACTAGTTATTTCATAGTGCTATTTATTGGTCAATTTGTTGAAATTAATTTTTTTAAACATAAGTTAATTAATGTGAAGATTCTTATTGAAAGTATATTATTGTAAAAGTAAAGAAAAATGAGGATCAAAATATAACATTTTAAATTGTAAAAGTGTTTTAAGGTATTTTTCTAAAATATAAGAATTATATAGACACTTAAGTTAAAATATAGGGATTAAACGAAATTATATCATATGCATACTATAAGGTTATAACTTATCCCTTCTCTTAAACGTATTGGGAGGATTCCTCCAGGGGATGGCAATACGCACAATCCATTATAGGTTTGTTATTACTAAATCTACACCTGCAAAAATTTTAAATTACCAAATTCGCCCACAACCCTCAATGGTTTTTTTCTTAAAAGTATTTTAAGGTATTTTTCAGAATATAAGAATTATATAGACACTTAAGTTAAAATATAGGAATTAAACAAAAATTTATCCTACGCATGCTATAAGGTTATAACTTATCCCTTCTCTTGAGAGTATTGGAAGGATTCCTCTAGAGGATGGCAATAGGCACAATCCGTTGTAGATTTGTTATTACTAAATCTACACTTGCAAAAAAATTAAATTACCAATTTCGCCCACAACCCTTAATGGTTTCTTTCTTTTAAAAAAAATGTATGTTATGAGTTTTAACATTTACCGAACCAACCACAGCTTGTAACTAATTTTTTATAGGTTTTCTCATTTAAAATCACGAATATGAAGAAAACACTTTTAATAATGAATTTTATAGCAATAGCCTAAAAAATCTACAGTTAATACTCAATTCTAGATTTTATAAATGTAAATTAGAAATTAAAATTTTAACATTAAAATAAATATAGAAAATATATTAATCTAGTACAAAAGTATTTCTATTATAGGGAAATCATCATTACCAATATCAATGTTTTGCTTCATCTTTCAATTAATATATAAGTATTAGCCAACAATATCAACAAGTAAATTTTATATAACTACCGTCAACAATTAATTAAATAAATAAATACCCAACTTTAGAAGTAATCATAAGTTTCAAGTTATTAAAATTAAACAAACAAAATCAGTCAAATTAAAATAAAAATCAGTAATATTTAAACTTGAAAATTATAAAAATTTCTACTTATTAAAAACTTCTTTTTTTTTTTTGTGTATGCATGCTGCAGTAACATAGGTTAGGTTTTAGAATTAGAAACTTTAACTTATATTGATTTATAATTAAAATTTTAATATAATTTTTATGATTAAAGTTAAAAATAAAAATAATTAGAATAAAAAATACGAGTTTGCAAATACCCACTAATAACCTATAAAATTACCGGATAGGTTTTTACAAAAAAAAAAAGTGTTGGGCAGATTTGTGGGTTTACGGATAACTTTGCATCCCTAATACCTCCTTTCATTATTTATATAAAGAGTTTGTGGTAAATGAAACCACTCACTCTTCAAATTAACACAGTCGCTGAGAGCGAGCAATATGTCTACTTATTCATCGACAGGTATGATATTTGTTTATTTCAATGGTAATTTTGTAATTCATTTTGGATTGATTCTTCAACTGTGATGATGGTGTCTGGTGGTGATGCAGAAAGAGAATGTGATTAAGGCGTTTAAAGATAATGAGTTGGAGAATTGTTTGGTTGGGTACTGATGTCTTTAAAATCTGTACGGTGGATCAAACAGTGAACGCGATTACAGCCTTAGTAACTCTGAAAAGGAATTGATTTTTTTGAAACAGAGAGACGGTAGCCAATATTTATGTTGCTGGTGGTCCTCATGCTAAACTGAAACTGCAACAACGCTTTCTTCTCTCCTCAATTCAGGCTTTTGACGGAAAACAAAGGCCGTGTTCCAGACTTTAGAAGAGCAACACCAGCAAGAATGGATCCATTATTTACAATGGCTACAACGGCGTCTTGATCATCTGCAGATTACTGTGTCAAGCAGTACGTCTTTGCAAAGTTGCAAGGATCAACAACTGAATGAGTTCCTTGCTAATTATTCGAGGGTCCACTGTTTAGCATGGCAACAGCATGCCGTGTTCAAGTTTTCACGACGGCAATATCAGCAGCAAAGCCAGGCCCAAACAACAGCAGCAGCAGGCAGTGATGGGATTTTCACAACAGCAACAACGGCAGCAGCGGTCCGTGATTGGGATATTACAACAGTTACTACAAGAAGTCGGGACTGGATTTTCACAACAGCAACAGCAGCAGCCGGCCATCACTGAACATTTGCAGCAGCAGCGGCAGGCCCAACAACAACTGCAGCTTGATGATGTAGCATGACGACCTGTATTTTAGTTAAATACAGTAGTGGCCTTGGCAGGTGATAATCATTGCTTTCATACTTTGTTTCCTATTCTTGTGGAAAGGCATCAAAACAAGTTACAATAAGTTTTACTAAGCTCAAGTTACCTGAAAAAAAATTAACAGGATTTTGATAAACTTAAGTTGGCTGCTCTAGAAAATTAATATCAGTGGTGTTACTCCTTATGGTATGAGTGAAAAGTTTATTGATTTTCTATTGTCGTTTGTTTTTCTCTTCTGCTTCATCAAGCGTAAAGAATATAATTAAGTATTTACCCTTCTTTCTCACATAGATGTAAACTAAACTGTAGTGTTTCTGAGTTTTACCACCCACGTCTTAATATGCAAGTGGTCGTGTTATATAGAGACTTATATATTGCACTTAGGGTGGCTATATGTCACGGGACGAGAGGTTTCGAGCCCGTGCGGCACTCCCGCATCCCATATTACGAGAGTAAGTCTAGAGGAAGTGGCACAATGTCGACTGATTTCGCTCTGCCTTGGGCTCATCAGGAGAACGGCCTCAGTTCCCAACCAGTGTGCGTCAGAATTTTCCTAGACCCCTCTTCAACGTTAAATCCTCGACTAGCGACAAGCTCCCCAAACTAAACCGGGTCGGCCTGCCTGAACTCCAAAGAGTCTAGGGCATTGTATCGCCACACACTTTCCTGAAGCACGTCTCCAACAATCAGCACAACCAGCATCGACACTAGCGTACGGGCGCATATCTTGGGTGTCACGATTGCGGTCCGTGACATTCTCCCACCGCCATAACCATGCACGTCCTCGTGCATGAGGAGTACGCCTCGCAAGTGTGCACTTCTGCGCAAAAACGTGAAGATCAGCTTGCCAAACTCAACCCATGAACTCCCTGCCTACTCGTCCTCGATCCGTGGAGAGGACCCGCGTGCAGACACCATCCACTTGGTGCGAACGCTTGGGGGTGTGAGAACCCGCCTGTTCGTCCCGCTTGTCGACCCTTGCGCCCAGAAGGGTGGGGACCCGCGTGGTGCGGCATTAGAGCGCTTGGCGAGCTCGTGACGAGGACTTCGAGAGATGACAAGCGCGGCTCTGATACCATTTGTCACGGGACGAGAGGTTTCGAGCCCGTGCGGCACTCCCACATCCCATACTACGAGAGTAAGCCTAGAGGAAGTGGCACAATATCGACTGGTTTCGCCCTGCCTTGGGCTCATCAGGAGAACGGCCTCAGTTCCCAATCAGTGTGCGTCAGAATTTTCCTAGACCCCTCTTCAGCGTTAAGTTCTCGACTAGCGACAAGCTCCCCAAACTAAACCGAGTCGGCCTGCCTGAACTCCAAAGAGTCTAGGGCATTGTATCGCCACACACACTTTCCTTAAGCACGTCTCCAACAATCAGCACAACCAGCATCGACACTAGCGTACAGGCGCATATCTTGGGTGTCACGATTGCGGTCCGTGACATATAGGTTGGTTTGGTTTGGGTTTTAAGTTAATCTAAACTTAACTATCAAAATTTGAGTCCAATCTAAACTAACCCAAATATTTTTAACTTAAACCAAATCAATCCATTTGAGTTTGGTTTGAACTTTATAATCAAAATATTTTTTTTTGAAAATTTTAATTGTATAAAAATTTAAAAATTATTAATATTAATTATATATAAATATAAAAAATATAGTGGATAAAAAATTATAAATAATAGATTTTAGAATAACTTCATCCTTAAATATTAACCATATTATAATATAAATTCTAACAATGTTAATACAAATTAAAACGAGAAAAGACATCTCAACTCAAGTATCAAAACAATTCATCAAAATTAAATTGAATTAAATTATTTAATTTTATAAATTTAAATCTTCCAAGAAATAAATCTAAAATTTATTGTAATTAGAAAAAGCTCCAAAATTTTAAATGCAATAAGAAAAATTAGACATGAAATCCAATTAGATTTAAATTTAATTAAAAAAATAACAATAAAATCATATTTTATTCAATAAAATGTTATAATCAATTACATTTTTAATTTTAGTAAGTTACAATATAAATGGGACTATAAAATTATATTAGAGGATTTCATAAAAATATTGTTTGAATAATTTATTAAAATATTAATTTAGCTTTTAACTCAAGTTGAGATTGTTAAAAAAATTTATATAATAGTGCTTATTAATTTATAAATTATTAGTTTTGAAACAATAATAATGACCTACCCAACAATAATAAAGACTTAAACTCTAAATTTTGGTCTATCTAAAATTTTCCATGTCAAAAGGAAATTCCTTTTTCTTTAAAAGTGGTTAGATTATTTTATATATCACTTAGATACATGACAAAAAGTCTGGCATAAAATCTCATCTCAATCTTTTTAATTTTAAGTAGATCGGAAAAAATCTTTTTAATTTTAAGATAATGAGATGTTGTAAGTATAAACTCACAAACAAAATGAATAAATAAACAAATAACAAAGAGTGGAGTGTACATTTAAAAAAAAATTAGCTATTAAGGGGGAGATATTTTACGTCAAAAAGAAAATTGAGTTTCAAAAGAAAAATAAGTCAAACACGATGCCAAACATAATTAAATATATAAAGAAATTAGCTTAATAGTTAATACCTCGATGTCGATTTGCCCAATTTGAACGTAAGATTTTGGAATTGAAAATAATGGAATTTATTGATTTCTATTTATTTTGTTTAATTTTTTTTCACTAACATGTCACCTTGAATTTGAATTTGTCGATCACGATCATCCATAAGTAAAGCATACCCAAACCATTATGAAATGATTTTTTACATAAAAATCAAAATCTAACCCATTTCATAATTGAGTCAGACTATTAGCACCTCTCCAAAATTCTTTTGACACCCCTTTTTCAATTATATTATATTTAATGCCAAAAGTATTTTTTTCTAAATAAACACTATTTTCATTTATAAGTCTTACAATTTTTAATAATTTTCTCACTCTTTTCAATCTTAATAATTGCATTCCTCTCTTCAAATTTTCTTTATTATTTAATTTTAAAAAATATCTAAAAGAAAAAGTAAGAAAAACCTTATAAAATATTCAATATTTATGGGTCTAATACAAATTTATTGTACATATAAATTTTGGGTGCAACAATTAGTTTGAGAATCCTTAAAGAATTATTTGTAGTGAGATAAAATTTTATTTAATTTATTTTCTCACAATATTATATCCTAATTTTGTTGCTACATATATTACAAGAATATTATTTTGGCTTAAAAGATTGCTTCTTAAATTTAGATTATTTTAATGATTAAAAAAAATTTATACATTGCTTCTTAAATTCATATTATTTAATGATTACAAAAAAATTTATATTGTGCAGGCAAAATAAAATTGAAGAGAGAAAATATAAATGGAATTAATTCTATTTATATTTGTCTTTAAATGTAATTATAATATCACCTGGAGTATTATAAGATCAATGAAGAAGTGCCAATAGTCAACTCTTCATGATTTATCCAACCCAAACTATTTTATTTGGTTTAGATTTGATTAAAGCCATGGACTGTGGGTTTGTCCCACCCCTAATTGCAGTCCCATAAAACTTTCAACGTCTAGACAGGAACTGGCCTGAGCACAGGAATTTGCAGCCAAAAATTCTGCACATTGGGTTCAGTAGTGATACAACTTTATATATTAACATAAACAGGGTTCAATTTACAAAGCTCAAATCGAGCTTGCAGCAGTAGATACGCAACAATTTATTACAACTTCTACATAATTCTAAGGTTATGAGTAGGCAAACAATGTCGTATTTATACAGTTCCACAACAGGGCAATTCTGATTCACCAAGAACCACCATTTCTCTTCAGTAGGCCAACCCCCCAGAAAAGGCATCTCCATCGTCAAGTAAACTCTCTGTCAGCCAATAACCATCCCATAAACCACCAATTCTCTGCCAGTAAGAAGCCACAAATTTACAAATGTTCAAAGAGACAAAATTAAAATTTGAAATAGAAAAATAATAATATAAACCCACATTGAATAATATGCATGAGATGAATACGTTTGTGAGATAACCGGAAAATCTAGTACTCTTTATGTTCAATAAGTATGACCTCTCAAGATGTTTATAATTCTCATTGAAGACACAACTGCATGTGGATATCATAATTACTTCCCATGATTTTTTTAACAGAAAAGAGGAATATGTTTCGAACAACACGCTGCTTACAAGCAAACACTTAAAATTAGGTTTGTAAGAAGCCTTTCAGGCTCTCAACAGAAGGCAAACACAACGTATGCATAATGTCTAGCAAAACAGCAAGATGCCAAAGGCTTTCCTCAAGTGAGAACAGAGTACAATAATCATTCAAAAGTTCATTGACTCAGGAGTTTGAAAACAACTCTTCATACAGCTTCATGCTTCAGCTCTCGAGGAGTCTTTAGATAAAAATGTTCTCAGTGCAACAAACAGGTGCCATTGTTACTCCTACTGATGACTAAATGAAGGTGTAATGCCCATACCTGAACCATGGTAAATTGAAATATTTCTTCTTCCTCAGGTCGACTTCCTTGTATCCAAACTCGCTGCTTAAATCGGTTCTGCTTTCCATTTTATAAACACATTTTAGCAGCCGTGACAATATATATCTGTCAGCCAACTAAGGCAGAAGTCAAAACTCGACCTAATTTTCATGTATAATTGTAAGCAATACATACCTCCTCCACGAACAAACTACTCAAGATCTTCCTCTGCTTGTGACCAAGTAATACTCGATAAGTTGAATGGTGAAATATCCGCCTAAATCGCTCAAACTGCTTTGACCCATGAAGCATCAAATATAGAAAAGCTATTTGCATATGCATCAAAAACATTAAATTTCAGAAACAACTAAACAATTTCTCTCACCGACCTGCCCCAAATCGAAGAAGGGCCCAAAATATGTGGATCTTTCAAATGGATCAAATCCAGCAAACTGTCAAAGAGCCAAGTTAAATAATTTGAACCACAACATATTTCCTATTCAACAAAAGAGTATCGTAAGCTGGGATTAGATGTTACCCTGTACATAACCTCGATTCCATAGTCTGGACGGGGTTGATCATTATACTTCAATGCATCAAGCTGGTACTGAACAGCTTCTTCTGCACTAAACTATAACCAAATATTAATTTTGATAGAAATATTACAGAGCAAACAATATTAATTTTATAATGATCATTCGCATAATAAAAAATTTACATTAAGTCTAGGCCCATTAGGCCTTTTCCGGCGAGATTCAAGCCTGCAACACAAAAAGTAACACTATTTAAATCTGCTTCAAAATTAGACATACAAAATCACTAGCTATGTGGCTGATTGATAAGGTAATTCAGTAAACCCTACGAAAGTAATTTACAAAATTGTAAATTTCAAAATTAAGAAAAACCACAACAGATACAAGCATGATAAATGGCGTACCAATCAGAAGAGAGAAAATCTGGAACATCAGAAGCAGAAGCTCTAACGCGAGAGCCAACAGAGACGGTCCCGATTTTGGATTTGGAGTAGAGACAAGAAGCAGAGTTTGGAGTTAACAAAGACGAATGTAACGACATCGTTTTTGCACCTCAGAAGACTCAGCTCCACTCCATTCCCCTCTTACGTCGGAGCGGTACTTTTTTTGGATGAGGTTTTGACTTTATTTTATCTGATTCAATCCCCACCGTCGATGCCAACCAAAGCTAAAGCATCTTAACTGTAGAGGAAGAATCACAAAGTAGGGGTTCACACGCGACTGATAAGGAGCGTTGCTCAACGCGCTCCTCATTTCACTTCCGTGGTCAGCGCAAATGAGCGGCCGTTCCCCATGCTTCCAATTTCTTGCCGCTACCATGTCATCTCGCTTGCCCGTACAATCTGTATTTCTCTCTCTTCTCCTTTTGCCTATCTTTCCATCCATATTATTTGAACATTTTTCAAGAAAATAACAATTTATTATTTTTTGTTATTGTTTTATATTTTACGTTGCAGCACAGAGGTGGTAGAAGCCACAGGAGAGGCTTCTCCGACAGACCGTTTAACGGCGCAAACGGCCGTTTCGTTAGCGGAGACTCGCATATTAGCTCAGTAAGTAACTCCAACCGCGGCGTCCGTCAAGGAAACTACACGGCGGTTCCGCCTCCACCGTTTTATCAAAACCAGCAGTTTCGGCAACCTCCGCCTTACAATCAGAACCAGCAGTTTAGGCCGCCTCCGTTATATAATCGAAATCCACAGTTTCGACGACCTCGTCCGCCGTTTGATCAAAATCAAGCGGTCCAGTCGCGGCCACGACCGCGGCCTCCGAAGCCGTTGGACTATCGGAATTGGGAGCATTCAAAGGCATCTCTGCCTCCTTACTCTGGTAAATTGCTTTAGTTAATATATTCCATTGTTCCTGTAACCACCGAACGTGTTGGCAATAATGATTGTTGTATTTTCGTTCCAATAATAATAATGATGATGATGATGGTTACATTGTTCAACTTCTTTTTTCGACAGAGCGATTTGTAGTTCTCTCCTATAACATACTAGCTGATTACCTTGCTCTTAGTCACCGGAGCAAACTTTACTTTCATATACCTAGACATTTGTTGGACTGGGAATGGAGGAAGAGAAGTATATTGTTTGAACTTGGACTCTGGTCAGCTGACATAATGTGTTTTCAGGTGATCAATTTTGCTCGCACTGACGCTTGTTTAGTCTAATGATTTTTCCTCAGCTTGGTTGATACTTTAATCGTTATATTTGATTTCAAATATAATATATCATTTTAAAAAAAATTTGAGATAAATTGGTTTGTAATCTTTTGATTATATTTCTTAGGAGGTTGATAGATTTCAAGATCTAGAGGTGGAGTTGAAGTTTCGGGGATACACTGGCATCTGGAAGGTGAGAAATTTTCTCTAATGCAGGTTTGCACATGGTCAATTAGTAGAAGGATTTGATATTTCCATTAGCAACTTAAACATGATCGACGATTTATGATCCTAAAAATCAAATTGAGTATTCTGTTTAAATTATTTAGCTTTAAGATACATATGATTGTTTTATTACTCCTATAACATCTGTATGTGCAAACTATTTCTTGTCTTCCATATCAAATATCATTAGCTACAAAATTTTGTTCTATGGAAAGATTGTAGCTTGGAATGTATTTTCCTTAGAATTTCTAGCCTTCTGCTTGAGAATTTGGCTACTACAACAGCTTAAACAACTAATATCTAAATTTATGAGTATTTATTATTAAGAGATTGAAGGAATAACTATTTTGTATTAGTTAATTATGTTCTAGTTCTTTATAGATGCGAACTGGCAATGCAATTGATGGATGTGCAATCTTTTGGCATGCTTCAAGGTAACCATACTTTCAATTCTTAAATGTCCTGAATCCTGATAGATGAGAATTTCATTAACCTGAAAAAGGTATTGTTAGCCTTACTAGTGAAATCAAACGTGTTTCTTCATGATGCCAATTATGTGAAACAAGGAGGTTGGCTGTCAATTGTTGTAATAAACTCTGTTCAATTTTTCTCTCTTTTGCTTCTCTCTCATTTGCTTGCTTTCATCCACCCTGGGTCTTACAAGCTTTCATATATGGGGTAAAAATCATAATTTGGTGGTCTTCAACTGCTTAAGTTAATTGAAAGGGAAAGAATCAAATTGTTGTAGCCCTTGGGCAGTGGAAGTCACTCTTTAATGGGACCAGCTGAAACCATTAATAACATCCAGTATGGACCAGAGTAGACCTTCCTTTCTAAGTCATCAGCATTTAAAGGACCTTATTTCTTCTTGGTTCCATTTGTAGATAATTTCTTTTAATAGCAGTCATTGATCCAGGATAGGTATACTTCAAGAATGGTATTTTAATTGCATTTTATTTTTCATATTTTCTTTTCAAATCAGGATAATAACCAAGAATCTAAGTGAGTAACTGGTGTGATTGTGTTGATTTGGTATCCCTTGGTTTCTACTAATATCAACGTCTGATATTGCTGTTAATGTAATTTAATTTGGTAATGTATTCTGACAGTTTATTCAATGACATCTTTTTTTTTTTTTTTTAAAGATTCAAGTTGCTTTATGAGGAAGGCATAGAGTTCAATAAGCTTGGACTTCGGGATAATGTTGCTCAGATATGCGTGCTTGAGGTATACCTGTTCGTATCTTGAAAACTTACATTGAATCCTTCAATAAAAACATTTTTCCTGGATGCTTTTCTACTTAACTTTCTTTAATTTTATTGATTGATGTGAGTACAGCCATGAGATTCATTTTTCTTATGTTGGACAGTTATTGAGTCAAAATTTCACTGAAAATTCTGCAGCTCTCCCAACAAGGTAAATTAAGAGATTTTCATGATTTTTCCCCCAAAGAGTAACTTTCCCAATCTCGGTTTGAATTGTCCTCTACAGCTTACCATTGCTTTTTATTAATACTGGAACAGAATGTTACCTGTATACTATTATATGACAATAGGCTCAATTGACGGTAAACTAGGAATGGCTTTACTGTTAAGGGGATAGCCGGACTGCAAAAGTGAATCTCTATTCAACTTCCCATAAAATAAATCACTTGATCTTCAACCTAAACTTTGTAATTTGAATTTTAATGCTGGTAATAGGAACTAAATCTTGTAGTAAATGAGTCTGGCTAACTAAACAAATAATATTTTAATTGCTTTTTTTTCTTCCTTTTTTATTGTTTAATTCTGCAACTTTGGATGCTTCCTGAATTCAAACCATGCTCAGAAACTTTTCTTAAATGTTCTTTAGTGTGGATATCAGGACAGTCTAGCATGGTCTTCTATTTAAGAGGGTAGGAAGAAATATGAAAATACAGATGGTTAACGAAAATCGAAAAGTCAATCAAGATATTATTGTTGTGTTTATCATTTCATTTCTCTTTATTCTATCTCTGCAGCTTGGCACATTCTAAAAAAGTTGTCATATGCAACATTCACGTGCTTTTCAATCCCAAAAGAGGAGAAATCAAGCTTGGCCAGGTATTGACTGTTCTCAACGGTTCTCCATATCCATCCACGTAAGTCAATTGTGCTTAACTAACACGCCATACTTTCTTCACTAGGTTAGGACGCTTCTGGAAAAAGCCCATGCTGTTTCAAAGACTTGGAATGATGCTCCAGTTGTTCTGTGTGGGGATTTTAACTGCACACCAAAGGTTGTCACTATTTTCACACCTTGAGCTTCAGTTAAGCATGATTTAATGAAAAATCTCTCTTTTCTTTTCCTTTTTTTTGGGGGGGGGGGGGGGGGGGGGGGTTGGGCCTTTCTCTGTTGTACTCCTTTTTTTCCCCCCTTTAACAGCATCTTTGTGTTTAGTGTGTCATAATTGAGTAACTAACATCTTTATTTTTGTAGCAGAGTCCACTATACAACTTTATCTTAGAGCAGAAGGTAAATGTTTGTCTTTTCTATTCATCTCCGTGTTCAATGATTAAGACATTGAGATTTGTAAATGTGCATTGGTGCCACAGTTAGATTTGTCTGGAGTGGATAGAGACAAGGTATCAGGACAAGCTTCTGCCGAAATTCGTGAACCACCTCTACCACATTCCAGGTAGGGTTTCATAAAGGCCCCATTATCTTTATCTTTTTGCTATACTTTGACTATTGAAGTTAAAAGGCTTCCATGATATTCAGGGTTCAGTCAGATGGATCAACGCAAGGTCCGCCTGAGGCTGGTATCAGTGTGAGTGATCCTCCTTCAGACAATTTGGAGCATGATAAAGATGGCAATGCAGAAATTTTAAGTTCTACAAACAGCTCGTCTCAGTTTCAATGTACTGACACAGTGCTGGGTGTGTCTGATAAAGCTAGTAATCATATGTACTGTGCAAATAAGGACAGTGCAGCCAGTGATGAGGTGAAAAAAGAATCTCGGCAGACTATGATAGATGATTCTGAAGTGGCAGTGTCTGGAAATGGAGACAAAGCAAGTAATGAACATTCTGATTCAAATGAAAATACAGAAAGTGTGAATCATTCTACACCCTCCCTTGGTAATGATTGCCCTAGCAGTGTATACCAGAAGAAGGGTAGTTTTTCAACCTTACATCAGGTTGAGGCCTCAAGTACAGCTACGAGCATTGATTTTGTATTAGCTGATAAACTAGAGAATTTATCTCTTGGAAACCTAGATGAACCCAAGGCAGAAAGTGAAAGTATTCATGAAGATGGTAATGCATTTTTATCTGCATTACATAGCACTGAAGATTCCTCTCAATCAAACTTTGATCACTGTGCACAATCAAATTTGGATCCTAATTCCGAGGAACTTGGTGATGAACTTATTGATGACTTGTCTCCTGACTTGGATTCTGAGGCTGTCGATGCGGAGGAGACTACTTATAATCCATCATTATGGACACCAATGGAAATAGCAACTGCAACAGGGAATGCAGACTGCGCCTATTTGGAACACCCTTTACAGCTTCGAAGCACATATGCAGAAGTAGAGGTAATTTAAATTTAAGCTTTTTCTTCTTGCTAATATTTTGTAGCTTTTAACTTGGTTACTTAATCACTATGAAGGAACTCAAAAATGCAATTATAATGTTTGTTGAATGATTTAGGATAGCACAGGGACAAGGGACTCCCATGGAGAGCCCTTGGTGACCAGTTACAATAGACGTTTCAAGGGCACAGTTGATTACATTTTGTAAGTGCTCCATTAAGTTGGTTTTGTTCATTATTTCTGTTGAAAGATATAGTCTCTTAAGTTGAATTTATGAACCAATTTGCTAAAGGATGAAACATAAACTGATTTGGCATTCAGGCGTTCCGAAGGTCTCCAAACAGTGAGGGTGCTTGCTCCAATACCAAAACATGCTATGCAGTGGACACCAGGATACCCAACAAAGGTATTTCCTTGCAAGTTATGAGCTCTTTGATACTTTCAGCAGACACTTCTTGACATTAATTGCTATTCTGTAAATGAGTTACGCCTGACTGACTGACTCTGTTTTTCAGAAATGGGGCAGCGATCATATTGCCTTGGCTTCTGAAGTGGCATTCGTGGAGACTAACAAATGATTATGCTAAAGCTATCAGAAAAAGGTTTAAGATCCCATAATAAGAGGCCACAGATTTTCTTGCCGATGATGATGTGTGTATTTGGTCTCTTGCTACATTGTTGTATATATTATAGCATTCTGCTCGTAGGTAAACAAATTGAAATTTTGCTGCAATTTTGTTTTTCACTGATCATTTGACTTGAAAAACTATGTATTTATTTTTGGTTATCGTGGTGGATACTACTGGATATAGATGTTAAATTGCTTCTTAACCTGTTAAACGATTTCACTTTTAACGTTGATAGGAAATACTGCACTCCATTCGCAAAATACACAGGAGTAAGGTGACACAGAACATCTTACAATCTTTATGAAAGTTGTGGTCCAATTTTCTCGGATACAAATCAATAAGCGCATTTTTAGTTTGATTTCGTTGGAGAATATATGATCCTATTTAATGTCTTTAACAGCTCATTATCTGATCCTATTTCTGTCTAGCTCTGAGTCATCTGGCAACTGAAACTCTTATTAATTTCCACTCACCCTTTGATGTCGCTGCCAGCAAAAGACAAGAAGACTGGGAAATCCAATGTAGCAGTGAGTTTGACGAATCTATTAATATCTTTTTGGGGGAAAAAAAAAAGGTATTACAGTGTTACGTCCACATTGTCGGGACCATATTGATGTCCCCATCTTGTAGATTATTCAGTCTTTGTTGTAATGGTTGCATGAAAAAAATTGTGGTTTTGAGTGTTTCAACAATTAATTTTACTGGGTTAGGAAAAAAAATAAGTTCGTTCCTCGTCGTCCAACGGCCGCAAGTTCATCGGATTGCGAATCACTTAAAATTATTTATAAAAAAATAAATGTTAAACTTCTATTAGGTTTATTATCGCTAGCCTCTAGGCTCATTGTTACAAGACATTCTTGATTTGAAGATCCCTATATCTTTGGCATGAGCCGGCACAGACTGGATATTAGCAAATTACCATATAATATATATCATATAATCCACAGAACTTTTATCTGCTACTGTTAAAGTTATTTTTCAATCATTAAACAATAAGTTTTATTGAGATTCACACGAAACAAGTTCTATAAAATTTATTATCGGACACATCCTTGACCCGTTCTTAATATGAAATGAAAGGATCGAGTTTTGGACCTAAAATGTAATAATAAAACAAAAAATTCGAAGGTTAGAATCGATTATAGCATAGTCCGAAAAATCTATGATGCAGGCAGGATGCAGGACCTGAAAATGGATTGAGTCCTAACTAAATACGATAAGCGCAGCAACTGTGGAGCGAAGCCTAAAGCCTTCGTTTATGTGTTAATTATTATTATTGCACGGAATGACTGTACAACTCACTACACATGCAATCGTTGTTTAGAAATAGAAAATTTTGAAAAATCATAACTTTCTCCGCTCACTCGCTCTCTATTCTGTTTATTGATTCGGCAGGCAAAGAACAAGGCAATTTCTCGCCTGATTTCACATTCAAGGTCAGTTTTCCCATCCGCGGTGTCACTTAAAATCTACATTTTTCAATTGGGTCTCCTTTACCGAAAATGCATGAAAACTCTGTTCAGGTTTTTCTCTCTTTTTAATAAATAAACATCTGTTAGATCGCATCTGAGACTTAAAAAATTGAATCTTTTTTGTTTTAACATGCTCGAAATGTGCTTACCTCGTCATCTCTGACATAAAGTCTCCTTCTTGCAGGGATTTCAAATCTCCTTCGGGCTTCATTTTCTGATTCAGTGCTTCAAAATTTGATTTTTGATCTATTTTTCTGTTCTATCAACCTTTCGTGAAATACCCCTTTCGTTATTTCATTTTGGTGCCGTTTCTATCTCATTAATTCCTCTTTCAGGATTCTTGCTTTTTTCAAATTTTGATCAGTTTTAACTTCCTACAAAATGCCTGATTCAGATCACTACAAATCCTTGATTCAACCTTCTTGTTCTCGAAAACTTCCTGATTTCAAGCAATCTGTGAAACTGAAATACGTTAAGCTTGGCTACCATTATGTTATTACTCACGGAATGTACTTGTTTTTGTCACCCCTTGTTGTTCTTATTGCTGCTCAACTCTCTACATTCTCAACTCAAGACATCTATGACCTTTGGGAACATCTTAGGTTCAATTTCATATCTGCGATCCTGTGCTCCACAATGCTTGTGTTTTTGTCGACCCTTTACTTTCTAACCCGTCCCCAGCCCGTTTATCTTGTCAATTTTGCTTGTTATAAGCCAGAGGATGCTAGGAAATGTACCAGGCAGATTTTTATGGAAAGGTCCGGGTTAACGGGAACTTTCTCTCAGGAAAATCTTGATTTCCAGAGGAAAATTCTCGAGAGGTCAGGCCTTGGAGAGTCAACATATCTCCCTGAAGCCGTGTTGAGGGTTCCTCCGAATCCTTGTATGGCAGAGGCGAGAAAGGAGGCCGAGTGTGTAATGTTTGGTGCACTTGATGAGTTGTTTGCGAAAACATCTTTGAAACCAAAAGATATTGGGATCTTGATTGTGAATTGTAGCTTGTTTAATCCAACACCTTCATTGTCTGCTATGGTTATAAATCACTACAAGCTCAGAGGGAATATTGTTAGTTATAATCTGGGTGGTATGGGTTGCAGTGCTGGTTTGATCTCCATTGATCTTGCAAAAGATCTTCTCCAAGTCCATCCAAATTCCTATGCTTTGGTCATTAGCATGGAGAACATTACATTGAATTGGTATTTTGGGAATGAGAGGTCAATGCTTGTATCAAATTGCTTGTTTAGAATGGGAGGGGCTGCAATTCTGCTTTCAAACAAGAGATCTGATCGATGGCGATCCAAGTACAGATTGGTCCATACTGTTCGGACACACAAAGGTGCTGATGATAAGTGCTTCTCTTGTGTTACCCAGCAAGAGGATCCTACTGGGAGAATAGGAGTGTCTTTGTCAAAGGATCTGATGGCAGTTGCCGGGGATGCTTTGAAGACTAATATCACAACCTTGGGCCCTCTTGTGTTGCCAATGTCTGAACAGTTGCTCTTCTTTGCCACATTGGTTGCAAGGAAAGTTTTCAAGCTGAAAATTAAGCCTTACATCCCCGATTTCAAGTTGGCTTTTGAGCATTTCTGCATTCATGCTGGAGGGAGAGCAGTGCTGGATGAATTGGAGAAGAACTTACAGCTTTCGGATGGGCATATGGAACCTTCTAGGATGACACTATATCGGTTTGGTAACACTTCGAGCAGCTCTCTTTGGTATGAATTGGCTTATAGTGAAGCCAAGGGGAGAATAAAGAGGGGAGACAGAACGTGGCAGATAGCATTTGGATCTGGTTTCAAGTGTAACAGTGCGGTTTGGAAGGCTTTGCGAACAATTAATCCAGCTAAGGAGAAGAACCCATGGATGGATGAGATCCACCAGTTCCCAGTTGATGTTCCAAAGGTTTCAACCATCTAGTATTTATGATAGTTACTTGTTCCCATTTCATTTGCATTGTCTTTTTGAGTGATGAAAAGATGATAGCATTGGTGAGGTCCTCTATGTTCGGGATTTATTGTATTTCCGCTGTAGTTGAATGCTTGTGTTGGGATCTGATGTTGCATTTGGTAGGAAATTTAAGGATAATTTTGGTTATGGATTCACCACGGCATTTAGGTTGATTAGTTTAGTTCTAGTGAGAATATGGAATTTGGGAAGCTAGTGATTTTCTAGCAACTTTACAAGTAATTCTTTGTTTCTTGGAACTTGGGAACCAGATGAGGATTAGGCTTACTATTTCATGACGCCATATTCTTCAGGGGGGATTATAGAGCAACATTCCACTTTGTATTCATCTTTCTTTGTGTCTGTTAAACTGACAGTTGATGAATGCTTGTCATCAGTCCCATTTTTCATTAATTTCAGAAGATTTATCAGTAGCTGCCTGTGATTTTTTTATTAGCCTGGATTCAGTTATTCTGTAAATTGAAAGGAATTTCTCCAAACGTTCCAAGCTATTAACACCCTGTACGCATAATTGTTCTATGCTGCTGCCTACGGAGTCAAAAACATCCAGCTTCCCAAACTCTCGGGATTAGTTTTCGGTTGAATGTGAAATGCATCGATTTACAGAATATTTACGCGGTAACTTCCTTCAAGTCATAATCCTCTCATGCATTTGAATTCATGCAGTTATTTTGTGTGTCCAGAACAAACTATATCCTGCATATTACATGCTCATAGCGAATAAATATTCAATGCTGTTATATATATATATATGAAATGAAAATTGGAAGAGAAGAACGGCAGTAACATGGACACTACCATTAAGGTGATAACAATTAATTTGGTTGAAGTGCGTAATTTCTTTGTGTCCTAAGGTTATCGTTTGGCACGTACGATTGGATTGAATTAATTGTTAAAGCTAGAAAAGATTAGATTCGATGGAGTTATATTAAATTATATAATAATGTCTTATGTTTGATAGTGTATCGGATTGGATTATATTAAATTATATTTAAATGAAATAAAATAGCATTTAAGTTGATATTTAAATATAAATAAGAATTATCCATGAATACTAATAATAAAATAATTATTAAAATTAATTTAAAAGATAATTACTAAAAAATTAAATATATAAAAAATTAGTTATTAGGTAATCATAATTACTAAAAGCAAATATAAATTAGATTAGATTAAATTAAATTAAATTAAAAACTATTTAAATATTTAATTTAATTTTTTATTACATAATTTAAATATATTTTATTTTTTCAAAAAATTAGCAAATAATATATATAAAAGCAACCAATTACGGTATTATTAATTTCATGATTTATTTTAATACAGTGATTATTAAATTAAATACTACATTAGATAAATAAGTAATGGCTAATTAAATAGACAAATATTTTTAAAATTAACCCTAACTAAACCCATGTGTAAATTGGGATTGCTAATCCCATAATTTTAGGAATGAATTCAAATTTAGTCCCCTAATCTAATCTAAAGTGAAGCTTACCAAACATAAGATAATAAAAAAGTTCTCAAAATTAATTTTTGCTTAATTTGTGTTGGTATCATCACAATTCGTGGCTTCAATCATGCCTCTGTTTGGTTTTGTTGACCAAATTAACTTTGTTTGAATCATACTAATATTGAATTTTTTCGAATTTCAATGTTAAAGAATTTCTTTATATATATATATATATAGAGTAGTTTCTTCAGAAGTCGCTGAAATACAGCGGCGTCGTGCATGCCAGTAAAGACGCCACAAAGAAATTCTGTAATCAACGGGTTAGACCATTGGTATTAGCATTTATAAATGAGCAATAGATAACACCGAACATTGGCTTTAAAATAAAGAATGGCAAAATGAGAGAAACATATATATATATATATACATAAATACATCTTATTAATTGATTGGTTTTCTATATATACACCCTATGTATATAAAGATTTACCGTATATTGTGTTCAATTTTTCAGTACTAATTAAACTTGCTCTTTCATTTTCTCTGACTGTTGTATTATCTGCACAACCACCATTGAAAGAGTGCAAGGATGGTATTGCCTAAAGATCAAAGATAAAATAGTAATCTTATCTCTATACTGACATAATAAATATCCAAATTATTATAAATTTATATTATAATTATTATTACTCATACTAATCAAAGGTACCCTTGATACAATCATTATCAACTGACGCCTGTAAACAACCAAACCCATTGACTTGATCATCTCCTGTAGCCTTCTAGAACCGCAGACATTAGGTTGCCAGCTTATCCTCTTTTCATCAACACACATTTATTACCAAAAACTCTTAGACCCTGCAACAAGTCATTACGGATAACATGAAATGGGCAAGATGTTCATGTGATAATAAGCGACGGTGCAAGCTCAATATACAGCTACATCATAGAAGATGTAGTTAGAGAAATGAAAGAAAGAAAGAAAGAGTTAATGAACTTACTGAACATATTCAACGTTAACGACTGTGGCCGATGGGTTAGCAATGGCTGCAAATGCAGTGTTGGAGAGAACAATAGTGGTGCCTTTCAAAGAAGGCGTAGAAACTAATGATTGTGCCCGATCAACGATCTTGATTTGAATAGTGTTGTTAATGCAAGTTCCCGACACGGCTGCACTTATGCATCTCAATTTATACTGCCTCCCGCACGAAGCCCCATTGTCCCATATCCCTTCACCGGCCGCCGCGAATAGATTCCCCGACGGGAACTGTGACTGATCGTTCCCGTTACATGCAGTGGCTGCGTTATATGCAAGATGACGTACAAGACTCTTAGCAATTTATCATTGACAAGTTAATGCAACGTTGCTTTTTGGATATATATATATACTTATATATACTTACGTAAGAATGGGGGCCCATACCGGGCGGCGGTGCCGACGTCCCCGCGGGAGTGGTGGAAGAATATTGCTGCTAACAGGCAGAGAAATACAAGTGATTGGTGCATTGACGAGATGAATATGTCTGCCCTGCAAAAATATTATCGTTCCGTATATGAGTTTAGTGTACATTATGAATTGAATGTTAGTTATTTAATTATATAGTGTATGTGACACACAAAGTCAATGGCTGCCAAGCCTAGAAGAAACTAATTTTGTAAACAAACTAATATGTAAAAACAAGGAGGATACAGTTGTAGGTAGCTAAACTTGATTTAAATTCATATCGTCATGTAAATACTTTTCAAACAAAAAAAAAAAAAATCAAATTTATTTCTATATTGTTTAAAAAAATAAAAATAAAATCCCATAAAAAAACGACAGGTTGGGAAAAAAATTTAATAAATTTATTTATAACCGTTGGCTTAATATGAGAATAATTCAACCGTAAAACAGTTGAAGGTGCCGACTTCTTATAGTTTGCTCTAACTTCTAACTTCCAACTGTACTAAGCCAAGGCATTCAAAATAATGGAACAAAACTGTAAACTCGGCCGTCCGTTGTCGTGACTCGGAAAAATGGTCAACCTTCAGAATGAGCGGTGGTCCATCACGTGCGTGGACTCGGTTTTCGCCGTCTCCGGCACAGAAACTTTGTTTGGTACTGCTTGGCTGCGTTCGGTTGCAAGAAATGAAGGGAAGAGAGACGACTGATGAGACGAAAAGAGAGGAGAGGGAAGACTAAAGAGAAAGGAGAAGAGAAAGAATTAGAGAATTTCTTAATTTCTCTTGTTCCATTTAACGGGTACCAATCCATCGAATAGATACAGGCATTACAATTAAATATACAATTTTTGAAAATCTTTATATACCTATTCGGGTTAAATTTGAAACTCTACTAATATTTGCAAAAAAAAAAAAAAACCTTAATTTTATATAAAACTAGACTAACAAAGAGCTTTTTTTTAATTCAATTTGAACAATTATCAAAGTAAATAAAAACCAACAATCATGAAATCATATTTTGAGAATGGATTAATTACCTGATAAAGATTCCCCAAAAAAAAAAGAAAAAAGAAAATTATCAACTGTATTCTTTGATTTGAGATTGTTTTGCTTACAAAATTCATTTACGGCAATAAGTTATATACAAATATATACAGTGAGATCATCCAAATTTTGAGATCTATATTAAGCAAAGAAATCTTAGTTGTTAATGCGTAGGGCAGTTTTATTGTTTATGCATCAAGTCATTAACGCATTTCTTTTAAAGGATTTTTTTTTTTAGATTGGAACCATCCAAATTAAGGAATAAGGATAAGGGTTACTGAGGTGTGCCAACCAACCATATCAATGACTTGTTTAGCCTTTAAGTTAGATTTTTGTTTTTTCTCCTTTGATAAACGCAAAGCTCAATTTTAGATAAATTATATGAAGACAAATTCAAACAGATTTATGATTACATTATTAGCTCAATTATTAGTAATTAAAAAGAGAGAGAGAGAGAGAAAGAACCGGCATTCTAACGCCCTCAATTATCCTTTTGAAACCCCTTTTCGAACTATACTCTATTTTAACACTAAATTTACCTTATTTTATTAGACTCTTGAATTTTTAGCAATACTTCTATGGTCAATAGAAAAAACAAAAAAAAATTACTTTTGTAGTCCTCTTACCTCACCCTTCATATAAATAATTTCATGGGTGATAAATTTCATGAAGTTTTATTATCTTATGCTTCTCTTAGAGCATTTCCAAAAGGATTTTTAAATTTTATTCTTCAAATTTAATTTACTTACTGATGTAGCAAATAAGTGTATAGAAAAATATAATCCCCTGCAAAAGACTCACCAAATAAGAATAAATTAATATTATTTTAATCAAATTTTCAAACTATCAAATTGAATTGTTATTATATTTAAAAAAACATAAATAATAATTATTGCAATCTTATCTTTTCAATAAATAATAATAAAATATTAATAGAAGAGGGAGAAACTCACTCGATAATATTGAAGAGTCAGAAACAAATCTTATTTAAAAAATCTAAATTAACGTGTCTTTTGGAGTGTTTAATATTGATATAACTTTTCAAATAAAAAATAAAATTTTATTTAAAGTGTTTTTTAGGAGATACTTTTAGAACTTTTTCTCTCTACAAAACTCCAAAAATGTTAGCATCCCAAGAATAAATATAATTAATCTAAAAAAATAGAGAGAAAAAAATTAGCTTAGATTTTTGCAAACCAATTGAATAAATGAGAGCCATAAATTGAAAAAAAAATTAAGAAAATAGATTGATGATAAATATGAAGCAATTTGCAATAATATGAAAATAAAAAAATAAAATTACCAGTTCAAGCAAAAGAACAGAAGAGAGAGAGAATATAAATGGGTACATTATACTTGTGACTGTCTTTAAATGTAATTTCAGTAAAAGAGAGGCGTTGTCAGTACAGTGAACGGGTGTTAAAAGCACCGCTCTGACACGCACAAAATGGACATTTGTCACAAGGCTATCCATTTGGTAAAAAATTACCAGAAATGCCCACCAAACTTTGGGCCATCAACAAAGAGGCCCAATTAATCTAAAGAACTCAACTATTTTTTCATTGAAGTTCTATTATCCTAAAAATCAACCAAATATTTTTTATTTGATCTTTTTTGACAAAATTTATTATACTTATATACATTGATACTCTCAACTGTCAAAATTATTCTTCACTTGTCTCCTCTGCAATTCTCTCTCTCAAATTTTTATTTTTTTTAATTTTTTTAATTTTTTAGTTTTTTTGGTTTCCTGCATGCCTTCTCGTCTCATTAGCCATCTTTGTTGACAATTCCAGCCCTCACATTGAAACTTTGAACTCTTCTCCTTTACATTACTTGATTATTATTATTATTAAATCTTTTTTTGTTTCTTCATAAATTCCTGCGTCTGAGCTCTCAAAGCCTCTAATTTTCTTTTAACTCATCAACTTTGGAGAATTGGGTTTCAATTATTATTATCATTTCGAGATGGTTACTGCTTCTGCCAAGTACCCACTTGAATTACCACTCACTTCTCATTGCCGTGGAACACTTGGTCCAAGAAAGATTGGGTTTTTAAGCTCTAATATTTCTCGAGAATTAGAAATTTCAAGAATTAACTTGTGCCCAAGTTCTAGTTCCATTACTAGTTCGAAGGTAAATATAAAGCTTCTCCCTTAACGAAGAAACTCTACTTTGAATTATTGTAATTGTTTGTGCTTCTGATGCTATATCGTTATACAATTGATTATATTGCAGCATCATTTGTTATTGTTAAATTTTGTACTGCTAATTTGACTAGATTGTGTTTGTGGAAATAAAATGATAATATCTTGCTCTAAACCTGTGGGAAAATATGCTGCTTGATTTAGAGAGGAGTCCAATTTCTTAAATAGTATAATAACTTGTGCAATCGTTGTTATACGGGAGGATAATATCTGAATTTTGTTGATACAGCGTGCGACAGTTAGTCGAATATGTGCTCTACCGGATATTGATGATTTCTTTTGGGACAAAGAACCTACGCCCATACTTGATTTAGTTGAAAACCCTCTTCGGTTGAAGAGCTTGACTATCAAGGTGAGTGCATGAGGTTTCTGATATTTCGTGCTTCTACTTGTTTTGTAATCTTGACCATTTCTTTATATCTATGGTGGGTTTGTGCAGGAACTTAAACAATTAGCTGTTGAAATTCGCTCCGAATTGTCTTCTATAGTGACAAAAACTGACAAATCCTTGAAGTCCAGTTTGGCAGCAGTGGAACTGACTGTCGCATTACATCATGTGTTTCATGCTCCAGTGGACAAGATATTGTGGGATGTTGGGGAACAAGTGAGATCATAATCGATGAACTTCTCTAAAATTTAGTGCATGGAGTAACAGCAGCACAAAAGAAGGAAATTTGATTGGCAGTTACACTAATTTACTCTCTTTTGTTGGCAGACATATGCACATAAAATTCTTACTGGAAGACGGTCTCTCGTTCATACACTGAGAAAAAAGGATGGCATTTCTGGCTATACATCTCGATCTGAGAGTGAATATGACCCTTTTAATGCAGGGCATGGATGCAACAGTGTCTCTGCTGGGCTAGGTATTTCCTTGCCATTGATAAACAGTTCTTGTATTCTATTAGAGAATCACAAACTTTGAAAATATTCATGCTGGTGATCCAGCTTTCACATGCTATTATGTAGACTTACTATGATTTATATGTCTAGTAACCAAAGCTCGTCTTTGGTTACATTAATTATTTGTTGATACTTGAGATTATATAGGTCAGGCTATTGGCAATTATTTTTGCTTAGTTTATGTTGTACTTAAACCGAACTCACTAAGCTTTTTTTTATGGTAAATTGATTAAGAATGCCAAGGAAGTCTAATGCTAGTACAAATCATGTATACAAGAGAGCTAGTAAAGACAAAAGTGTTTTTCAACACAAGCTCAGAAATCAATGAATTTTCAATAATTTTTTCCACATCAGGTATGGCTGTTGCACGGGATATTAAAGGGAAACGAGAATGTATTGTTACAGTCATTAGCAATGGGACAACTATGGCTGGTCAGGTCTATGAAGCAATGAGCAACGCAGGATATCTTAATTCAAACATGATAGTCATTTTAAATGACAGTCGTCATTCTTTACACCCAAAGATTGAAGAGAGCCCAAAAACATCCATCAATGCTCTATCTAGTACCCTAAGCAGAATCCAGTCAAGTAAATCTTTCAGGCAGTTAAGAGAAGCTGCTAAGGTATGCTTTCTCTAGTTTTCCTCATTTGCTTTTTGACTAAAAATGTAAAAAAATTGATTTTACTGTGTTTTAAAGAAATAAGGACCTGAACATTGAAGAATGCCATTTTTGGTGAAGTTCAATAGCCAAGTTGATTGTTTCATAACTTTTTTAGAGAAAAAAAAAATTGGACATAAGTTGATTGTTTAATTATTGGGCGGCTCCCTTTGTTGACATGTAGTATTTTGGGAAATTTAAGCATATTGTAATAATTTTGGTGGGGTAGTTGGCTTTGGGAAAAACTACTTTTGGGGATTATTTGAAGTTATCAGACACAAGGAAATAATTCATTCAACATGCAACTATGAGGGATATTTGGGGCCTTCAGGCTTTCTTATGCATTCTTCGGTGGTTTTTGCCTCAATGTTTAGCATAATTAAGTTCGTTGTCTTTTGTTCACTTGATTATCATTCATATCTTTGTAGCCTTGAAACTGATTTTTATTTGTTTATTTATAATTTTTTTTTGGGGGGGGGGCCAGGGTATGACTAAGAGAATTGGTAGGGGAATGCATGAATGGGCTGCCAAAGTTGATGAGTATGCGCGTGGTATGATTGGTCCACAAGGATCAACTCTCTTTGAAGAGCTTGGATTATATTACATAGGCCCAGTTGATGGTCACAATATTGAAGACCTAATTTCTGTTCTGCAAGAAGTGGCCTCTCTAGGTTCAATGGGTCCGGTGTTGGTTCATGTTGTTACAGAGGAAAACCGAAGAGCAGAAGATACCCAAAAGAGTGAGGCAATCAAAAAACAGCAGGAAGGTACATTGTTCCCTTTTTTTTTTCAATTTGTTTCATCCTTTAAAAAAAAAAAAAATTGTCAATTGATGACCATTGAGTTGTGGAGAGTTGAGGGTAGAAAATTGAAATTTTGGATTGGTTTATGTCCTCAGAAGAAACTGCTTACTGAATAGATTAGCATATGAAAGTAATGGATTAGTTGTTTACCTTTTCACTTAAAAGTTATGTCCTCCGGCGCAATGACCATTTGGTGCTAAACCACCCAGTCCTTCATTTTACGTGTAGCAGAAAGTAACTATCTTTACTGCTTTCCTCGCTTGAGGTTTACTTAACACTTGTTCTCACGATTTCTCTTATTATGCAGGTGCAAGTGACTCCAACTCTTTACTCTTTGGTAATTATTCTCGAACGTATGGTGATTGCTTTATTGAAGCCTTGGTTATGGAGGCAGAGAAGGACAAGGATATCGTCGTAGTCCATGCAGGAATGGAAATGGATCTATCACTTCAACTTTTTCAGGAAAAGTTTCCAGAGAGGTACTTCGATGTGGGAATGGCTGAGCAACATGCAGTTACATTTTCTGCTGGTTTGGCATGCGGCGGTTTGAAGCCATTTTGCATAATTCCTTCTGCCTTTCTGCAGAGAGCTTACGATCAGGTTCATTCTCACGCTAGCTATATGTGTATTTGTATGCAGACTGATTGATACTCATAATTCTGTTTAAAAATCTCTTTGGTCATTTGGATAGGAAGGATATATTAGAATATAATTTTGAGATGGTAAAGGTTGCACTTCATTTACATATAAAAGAAATTACATGGATTAAAGACGTGCTTTGACTTGCAATAGAAAATGTATATAAGATCCACCAGTGTGAAAAGAAACTTCATTGACGAATTGTTTTTGTTATGATCTCTTTAGGTGGTCAATGACGTAGATCAGCAAAGACTTCCAGTGCGTTTTGTTATTACAAGTGCGGGTTTGGTAGGATCTGACGGTCCCACACAGTGTGGGGCATTTGACATAACCTTCATGTCATGTTTGCCAAACATGATTGTCATGGCACCATCGGATGAGGATGAGCTTGTGGACATGGTTGCCACTGTTGCTAGCATTGATGATAGACCAGTTTGCTTCCGGTATCCCAGGGGTGCAATTGTCAGGACAGACCTCCCCAGATATAGGGGAATTCCAATTGAGGTAGTCATGCGGCACCCTTCATGTACTTGTCTAATCATAACTTTTGAAATGCTTTTATGTTTTCTTCATGTACTTGTCTAATCATAACTTTTGAAATGCTTTTATGTTTTATCACCTAAGAAAATTGTATCATTGTTACGGACTTACTGTCGGTAATTTTAAGAGTTATTTAGTCATTATACGTCCTCCTATTATCTTCTTCATATCCTATGTACCTCAAAATAGCTTTATAACATTGTATATATCCACAATTATGAATTATCTGTTGATCTCTAGTTAAGGTAAACATCGTCCAAAATATTAAGTTATTTTTATCAATTTTATGACTTACTTGCGTATTCCATTCTGCTTTTTTATTATTCTTCATTAGTCATTTTCAAACTTTGCTTGAATTTGATTTGAGCAGATCGGAAAAGGGAAAGTTCTTGTAGAGGGCAAAGATGTTGCTTTGCTTGGATATGGGGCAATGGTTCAGAACTGCCTGAAAGCTCGGGCCCTTCTTTCAAAGCTTGGCATTGATGTTACTGTGGCTGATGCAAGATTCTGCAAGCCCCTAGATATTAAGCTGGTCAGGGAGCTCTGTCAAAACCATACATTTCTGATAACAGTTGAGGAAGGCTCCATTGGAGGATTTGGTTCACATGTTTCACACTTCATTGCCCTTGACGGACTGCTTGATTCAGGAGTTAAGGTGAGGGTTGCATTCGCATCATGCTTGTTTATATTCTTTGATGGAAAGGTTTGGCAATTGCTTGTAGTTTCGCTCTTTACTGTTGCCGCACTACTCTTTATATGCAAGGAATCTTCAGAAAAATTAAGTAGTTATTTTTTCTATGTCAATTTCTTGGTCTTTAAAGGAATTTCTGTTCACATATTTCTGATCACTTGCTTGATAAATTTTCCAGTTGAGACCAATTGTTTTACCAGACAACTATATTGAACATGCATCACCAACCCAACAGCTTGCTCTTGCGGGACTCACTGGACATCACATTGCTGCTACAGCATTAAGTTTGCTCGGGCGTACCCGTGAAGCCCTCCTTTTAACGTGCTAGAAACCACCGAGTTTTCTTTCTGGCATTTGAGTTTCCCAGATTGGTAAATTCGCTTATTAGAAAGGATGAGGGAACAACAAAAACATATGAGAGGGCAAGAACCAAATATAGATCAACTGATTTTTTATTTTTTTGGGTACGTCATTGTAAATTAATTGTTCATAGCAATTGTACAGCACCAATAATGAAATTACACATCGTTTGCAATAATATCAAGCAACGTGGTAAGACTCTTTGAGAATGTCGCAAATTTGCTCCTGATGATTGGCGTGTTTTATACTTGATATATCAGGTAGTCAGTGGCTGGATTAAATAGGATTTGGGTTTAATTAAAAGGGGGCAGACCGGATAAACTACAAACTCAAGGAGGCCAAAATCAGTACTCTATAATCTGAGGGGCAAAATGTAAATATTTTAATAAGCTAAATTTCCATAAGTCCCTTATCTTTCGCAGAATTTATTTTTTGACCTGGGCATGGTAGCTTCAAATCACCTCAACACAAAAGCATAAATGATCAATTGCACTGGATGAGTTGGACTATTTCTTACAACTTGACCTAGGCCTTGGCTTCAATTGATACAAAAGCTAATTCGTGCCCGGTGGGGTTCTATGGACAAAAACTTTAGCCTAAGAATGATGCCCACATGGACATAACGAAGTTAGTAATACGATAATGGCAATTACAAATGAGCCAATTCAAGAATATATGAATTTGGGGCATCAAATATATGTCGTTCATGTCACGTTTTCAAATAGTTTAACGTGTTATATGTTAAAGAAAATAATCATCCAAATCAAATTTCTATGATCACTGCAATGGATCAAGCTCACATTAGTTCACATCAAGAACAATTCTTCAACACGGACCAATGCAAGAAGTTGTTACTTGTTAGGATAATATGATGAATGCATGGGCGTGGTTTAGGTGTTAGGTAATTGGCATTTACAGATTCCTCAGTGCAATAGACAACTGCTTGCTCCGATTTTTCACGTTTCAGAAATCACCCATGTAATTATAACTTTTTATAATGAGTTTATCAATTAAGCAATTGTTCAATCAATAATCTGAAACATGACAAATCCTCGATATTTAAGGACCCACAGTGCGACTGTGCATGAAGATTAGTGTATGTGGGCAGCCACGAAACCTGCCCGGTTTTTGAACGAAGCTCTTCTTTCTCTTTGGAGAGACCACTGTCACTTCATTTTATAGCACAAATTATAGCTTCCGTCACCTTTCTTTGCCGGAAACTTACTCCTTCCGGCAACAGCAGCAGACACATTCATTTGCTTTGTAGTATGGTTCAGGTGGGCTTGCTATTTCTTGCATGACGCTACAATGCCACACCCAAGAACAACAGATTTTGCTTTGCTGCTCATGTTACAATGTATGCATAGATTTTGCCAGCAGACACCTTCATTTGTTTTTTATTATGAGTGTTGCAATTGAAGAAGGCCATAACACAAAAATTGTAAATCTGACAAGGCCAAAAGCCCAAAACGTAGAATTTAAATAGAAACCATTAATTGTATATGCATCCCATGCTTGTATATATATATATATTCGTTTTTAACCGAGTTGATATTTTGTTTTTCTATAAAGTTTGATAGAACTGCGATGATCTCTAGTTAATTTACAAGTTGATTTTATCTAATCCTTTTAGTTTCTTATTGCATCATCAGCGATGTCACAGGCTAAAACTCCATTTCAAGGGATGATAAAAGATTTCAAAGTAAGAGCAGCTTGCTATAAGCAAGATTGGATTGGCATTCGTTGTACAGGCCTTAGGTAACATTATTGCTCTGCTTTTGCACCAAAAATTTGAGACTTGAAAAAAATTAACTGTTAAATTTAAGCTAATGGTTTATTTCTAATTTGTTTCAGGATATTGGATTTCTTTGCCTCTTGCTCTCCCTGTAATCGCCTTCGGAAAGCAATTAAGTAGGGACACGGGTACATCATTTACAGCTCTGCTTATAATAAACTGAAATCAAAGAGGGTAATTTAGATGCTGAATATTGAGAATGACTCTGAAAATTTATTCTCATCTTATGTTAGATGGAAGCCTCGGCACGGTAGAAACTGTAGCTTCTACGGTGGCTGTTTCTAGCTTGGGCTGAGTGGTAAGGGAACCATTTTCAACGTTCAAAATTATTCAGGCTATGTTTGTAACTCTTTTGATTTGGCTTAATCTAAGGCACAACAACTAAAACTACTTGACAGGCTCATATTTACTAGCTGCCTACCCACGTATGCTTTGACAATGTTGTTTAGTTTCCTAAAGTAGAAAATCATTCTTATTGCGTGTTAATTGTTTCTTCTCTCAGGGTTTGTATATGGATGGCAATCTTGCTTTTTCTTCTTGCAATATTCAATGCATGTAACGTCATCAATAGATTTATTAGAATGGCAGAGGAGCTAGTTGGCTTGTTGATTGCTGTTCTTTTCATTCAAGAGGCTGTTAAGCTATTTGCTTTTTCTATACATGATAAACAAAGTGAGTACTAAAATGAAACAGATCACATATATATTGTGGTTAAATCATTTAATATGTAAATCACAGGGTGTGGTCGGTGAATTCAGGATTGCAGAAGCTGAAGATCCTAAACTGGAGAAGTGTAAGTATAACTTCAAATGGCTGTATGTAAATGGGTTGCTACTTGCTTGCTATCATTTTCTCATTTGGGTTACTATTCACCTCCCCTAAAAGCAGACAGGCAAGATCCTGGCGCTATGGTACTGGTAAGTGACTATTAACTTCCATCATATAATAACAGATTATTGTGGTGATATATTATTTTTACCTTTTCTTTTTTCTTATTCTCTTTGACAACATTGGTTACAGGATGTTTTCGAAGCTTCCTTGCAGATTATGGTGTACCTCTTAGGTCCTGTAGTGGACGGGATTATCTTACAGTATACCTGGCAAACTTCCTTCAGATATTCCAAGGAGGTTGCTTTGTCCGCCTCCGTGGGACTCTGCATCATTGTACTATTGGACGGTAATCATGGTATTGGTTGTCCGATGACTTGACTGTACTTTCAGTACATGTCTAGATGGGATTCTTTATTGAAAATATTCATTGTCCAAGTATTTAGGTACACAATTCTGGAAGAGTTGATATGTTTTGGAACACTGCCAATTATGCAGGATATGCCCAAATCCCAATATTATACATCTTTGCAGCAATTATCCCAGCATTGATGATAGCAGGTCTATACTTCTTCAACCAGTGTGCTTCGCAAATGGCACAACAGAAGGAGTTCAATCTCAGAAACCCATCTACTTACCATTATGATATCTTGTTGCTGGGAATCAAAGTACTAAATATGATACTATTTACATTTCTTGCTCTTCAAGTCATGTTTCCAAACTTTTCTGAGATCTTTCCCAATCAATAGTTGATACAGAATTTAGACTGAGCACGCTTGTTTTTTATTATTTCATACTTTAATTTGTGCGTTTCTTGGACTCCCTCCTTCAAATGCGGTCCCTCCACAATCCCCCGTGCACACAAAAGAGTCCTTGCAGTTCTCAAGAGGCAGGTGAGATGCAAATTTTGAGTAAAATTGACTTCCCATTGTCAGTATCAAAACCGAATTTATTTGGGCTCTTAGATGATGCGCTTGTGATTTGCAGCAAACGTGGAAGAAAATGGTGAAGTGTGCCAAGGAATGCATAAAGCAACATGAAAGCAACTCAGAAATATATGGAAGGATGCAAGCTGTCTTTACAAAAATAGACACTTCTCCAACTCGATCAGATTTGATTCAGCCTTCTTCAGTACCTAAAGAGATGGAGGACTTGAAGGAATTTGTGATGAAGGCAGACGATGGAGGGAATGCAATAGAAAAATTTGATCTCAAGAAACACATTGATGCATGCTTGCCGGTTAGAATTAATGAGCAAAGAGTGAGCAACACATTACAGTCATTACTTGTGGGTTTATAAATGTTTGCTCTGCCCATTATCAATAAGATACCTAACTCAGTTCTTTGGGGTTATTTTGCCTACTGGGCCTTTGACAATGTACCAGGGAATCAGTTCTGGGAAAGATTGTTGCTGCTCTTCATCACCCCGAGGCGAAGTTACAAGAGAGTCATGAGCCATGCTCCTTAAAACTGTACATTAATGGAGGCAGACAACACCTATATCTTTCCTTATCGAATTTTTACTGATGATGCATAAGTGGGCTGATGTTATTTGGTTGAGTACATGAATATCTAACTGTAATCATTAGTATGCCCAAATTCTTGCTTTTCTGCTTAAAATTTTAATTATGCTCTGATGACATGGCGTTTGGCAGAGTCCTTGGAGGGGTGTTCACGCCTCATTTGTGGAGTTGGTACCCTACATGATTATTGGTTTATTCAGTCTTCCAGCTCGTGTATTTTCTGTTTTGTTTTGGGATAGCATGGACTCCTATCGCTGGAGTATTATTCCCTCTTCCATTCTTCTTTCTCATCAGCATAAGACAGTACATTCTCCCCAAGATCTTCCATCCGGATCATCTTCAGGAACTCGATGCTTCTGAGTATGAAGAAATTGCGTGTTCTAGCATAGAGATTCAGGATGATACAAGTTCATTCGTGAGTAAATAATTTTTTCTTTGCAAGTCTCTCAATTCATAGGCATGACAACCAGTGATGAGAGCAAGAAATAGGAACACCTGAAAGTGCGACAAGAGGATAGGGAAGATCAATTCTATGCTGTGAGATATTGGATGAAATGACTGCTCAAAGAGGTGGATTGAAATTCAGAACTGTAGGCTGAAAAGATGACAGATTCTATCAGATAAGAGTAATTCGTATGTACTTTTGCTGGTGTAACATAATATTCTGTTAATACTTTCTAGTAAATAGATGCTCATGTATGAACACACATCGTTTCCCGGTACATCCATAAGGTGTCCGGATATAGAGAGAGACACAATGATCAGTACAATAAGCTGATTACGAATAGAATGGTGATTTCAGCCTGTGTCTGCCTAAATAATAGCCATGATCTGCAGATGAGTGTTGAAGAATGTCTCTTGTATAGCCAGTCAAATTCTTGGCACCGGGAAACAAATGTCAAGAAAGATTAAGATTGTGCTAGAATATAGAGTAGAAGAATATAAAAGTATTTTAAATTTTGTTATGCTTGGAAGTAGGGAACTTCTTTCGAATAGCTAGGTTTTGTACCACTTCAGTCATAAGAAATGGAGGTATGTTTAATACTAATGTACCAAAATTTGGCAAAGCAGAGCTGTTTCTGGCCGTATTAGGTTACACATTTGTATTAAATTTTCTAACTAATTTTGTGTGAACTCATACAAGTTACGATTTAGATTTTCTTTTTAACCTTGAATTGAAATGTATCTTTTGAGGTTGTACCTTGAACTCCAAGAAACTGACTTCAGAATTTTATAAGACAGAGACAAAGAGGGGTTTGTTTTGCTTGGTTTACAAGTTGTTTATATAGATATTTCTGTGGAAGACTAACAAGAACTACATAAACATACTACAAAATTTAACAAGTTTGAATGTATTCTATTGCCTTCAAGTCTCTGCATTACAACTTCTTAAAGTCAATAGGAAGAAACAGTCAACCAAAATTTTAAAATTAATATCACTTATCTAATCTATTCTATTCCAACATTTACAACCATTTCTTGGCTCCCATCCTTTCAGTAATCCCAAACAATATGAGGACATCCAACGGAGAACTAGAAAGAAGGAAAACGGAAATAAAAGAGGATAGAAAGTCTTCTTTTATATCGCGTCAAGAGAAATGAGTATTAAGCATCAATGAATGATTTTGTAGCGACCATCAATTTAGATGCTCGAATCTTCAGTCATTTGGTTTCCTCAATTTCCATATGCAGGATCACTAACAATAAATAGATGATCATCATCTCTGATAAGGCCTATATCATCAATTTCAGCTCCTTCTTTGGATAGAATCTTGGATGGAGTGAAGCCAAATTTTGTACTAGCAATGCTGAGTAGCTCTTGAAGTGACTTCGGCAGCAGAATAAGCTTTCCAGAGACTTGACCTTTTTCTGGGCAACTAATTGTCACTCTAGGCAGATAACTGCTCACAGTTGGGAAGTTAATGGAATGCTCACCGGTATTTGCAGCTGAAACTATACCAAACAGTGAATTGTGAAAAGTGTTTGGTCTTCGACGTGAATGCCTATTCAACAGGTTGATCTCAGGGACAGCTGATACAACTTCAGGTGTATATGGAGGTATTGAGGGCTCACTGCTGTACTTCACCATGTGCTTCCTAGGATTCGGTGCTTGCTGCTTCTTCAGAACGGTTAAAACTGGTGCTTTCTTAGGCTCTGGCTTCATCTGTAACAGAATTTGTATGTCTTCCTGGCCCTGGTGATCTGCAAGAGCCCTTGGCGTCCAACCATGGATATCTGGTTTATCAATGTCACTGCCTTGATCAATAAGGAACTTGACTATTTCAATGTTTCCTTCACTGATTGCCACATGAAGTGGAGTAGTTCCATTGCTTGTGAGCTGTGTTACATCTCCTCCATAATGTACAATCTTCTCGAGTAAAAGTAAGTCGTTTTGCTCAATAGCAGTGCATGCAAAATGACCAACATCACTGGATGATATCAAGGCACCATTTTCCGCGAGAATCCTTACCACAGGTTCATGCTTCCCAAGCATCGCTTCCCATAGGGGGACACTCCCTTCTGAATCTGTTAAACAAGGTACAAAATTTAATAGCAGACAATTCATGTTCATATTCATATGGGCCAGTGAAATAATAGCAGCATTTTGATGAATTATTATCCCAAAGTCGCGATACCTCTTATGTTAGGATCTGCTCCATACTCTAGAAGTAGAACCACACAATGCTCATGACCTCTAGATGCTGCAATATGCTGTTGCATATACAACAAAATAAGCTTGAAGATTATTTGAAGGAAAAATTAAACCTCTCAGACTCCCAAAGGGGTGAAAAAAGGAGCTGAATTTGCTACCAGTGCTGTTCGCCCATTATTGTCCAATTCATTTGGATCTGAACCCCGCCTGAGTAACTGATGCAACAGCAGACCATCTCCTCTGACAGCGGCAAAGGATAGACTAAGAGGCAAGTCCATTCTTCCCCGAGCCAACTTTTGCTCTGTATCTGTCAAAATGCCTTCCATCATTGGATCGCCCAAGTCTTTTAAATGCTACATCAACCACCAATATAGATTATCAACGACAAAATTAATGAATGAAGAGAAAAAAGATAAATGGACAAGTAATTGCTTAAGAAACTACAACATACCTGAAGAAGATTGTTCATGATTATTGTCCCATCCCCAACATTAGCCTGGACAAGGCTTAAAAAAGCAGTACGGTTCAAACGCAGAAGCTGACTCAATCGTTTGGTTCGGACTGTGAACAATTGTGGCTTATAACACAGCAGACCGAGCTCACCAACAACATCTCCTGGCTTTGCCTCGCCAACAACCTGCATTAAACCATAGACCAAATCTTATATGACTGATGGATAGTTATCAAGAAGAATCATTTCATCGACTTACCTGTTCTATTCCTCCCTTTCTCGTTATAAGTTCCTGTTAGATAAGCTAACACATAAGAAACTATAATTTGATACAAATGAGAACAATCAAAACTCAACAGAAGGGACCTAGAATAGTAAAAAAGCAGAGTTTACCATAGCACCAGTGACCAATATATACAAGTCTGTGGGTGCTTCGTTCTGTAAAATTACATCTTCTTTAGGAGGAAAATACTCTGCCTTCATCTCTGTCACCTTCAAATTCCCAAAAAAAAAAAAAACAAAAAAACCAAAAAAAAACCAACAAACATGAAGCTGCTATTGCGATTTGTGTTTTAATGCGCATACGTATTAAAGTGAGATTTGTATTACCAGTTGGAAAAGTAAGTCGTTTGACACTCCACGGAACAAGTACACTCGATCAACCAGTGAATAGAATAGAAAGTGTGAAATGCTTGATTGAATTGCTTTTGGAAGTGATTCAATTATCTCTTGCTGCTGCAGCCCTTCTGAATCAGTTCTGTGCCTCAAGCACAAATGAGCAAGCATCTGATCTTGTAGCCTAACTGGTAGTAGGTTCCTTCTTGCAAAACTTGATGCAGCTTGTATAGTGTCCCTCTAAAATAAACCCAAATCGAAGACATAAACCCGAAGTCTATAGTAGCCGAGGCACAACAGTTACAAACATACGCTGATGTAAAGATAAATGCTCAAGAACCCCACAAGTACTTACAAACTTCCTAGTGCGGGCAGTGCCATGAACAACCAGATTGTTCATATTTCCAAGCAAATATGAAGTGAGTCCAAGATTAAAGAACATGAAGAAGATATCAAATATCCTCTCTCTTGTATTAACAGGATGAATATCACCATATCCAGTAGTTGTAAGTGTGGCTATAGACCAATAAATTGAAGTCACGTAACGAACCCACAAGCTCTGTTGTTTGAAGTCTCCCAGGGTTTGCCCAATCCATGTACCCTTTGAGTCACGGTAATGCTCAGCCAGAAGATAGAAGGTGCATGCAGCACAATGAACCACAAACAGAGTGACCTACAATTTACCACAAGCCTACAGGGATCACGAATGCAAACTATAAACAAACTTCTGTTCTCCGAAAACATATTCATTGAACACATGATAAGGAATTTTGTAACATAATATACTCACACATGCAAGCTTTGAGTAGCGAACCCGAGTGTAACTGTAGTTCCTGTCCTTTTCCAACCTAACATGACAAAAGAAATCAAAGAATTACTACACTTCAACACCGTCTGTCTAGTATAATGCTGTCTACTAATTCTTCATTTTAAAGTTTCCAAAGTTTTCCATTATTGAGCTTCCAATTTTTGCAACCGAGATGAGAGCGTTGAACATAGCTCCATTGTAGATATACCAAAAGAATATATAACATAGGATGCTAGGATTGTTTATAACTGTTGTGGTTCTAAAAAATTAATATTGAGTAAACGTGAATGTTAGTTTGTCCTAGTGAAATTGCTCCAATTTTGCCTAAAGAAACAGACATAAATTTTTGTCTCTTAGTAAATCTTTACCTGGCAAAGAGCCTACTAACTCTGCGAAGACGCCAGAGGCGAAGCATATTGAAGTAACCATAAGCCTGAAGAGCGGAGGGCAAAAACTTTCTACCAGCCTCAGAAGGGATGGTAGAGATGACATCAAAAGTAAGCCAGGTTTTGGCGTAACGCCAAGCGATTTTCTTAGGGTCATCAACGAGGAGATGAGTAGCTTTGTCTAGATAGGCAAGGAAGAAGGTTAAAATGATGTCAATGGCGAAAATTGCATTGACAACATTATCAGTTATAGCTAGTGGACGCGACGGTTGGTTAAGGAATCCAAATTCAAATGGGCACGCCCATGCCGTGTAGAACACTAGAAACACCAGAAATGTCTCCCACAATCTGTAAAAGAACACTGAAAAAGATCATTACATAATTTATGATACATTAATAGTTATCTATACTATTACGAAACTAGAGGGAGTAGATGTCAGCTACAAAAACTCGAGAGTATAGCTGACTGAGAGTGAGAACAGGATGTTGTATCTAACAACGATGACGCATTGTAGATATACTAAAAAAAGATAATAAAATGATGATGGCGTAAAATAGGAATAGAAAACGGGAAATAAACAATGAAACCTGTAACGGGGATCGAAGGGGGAAATGATGAAGCGGTGGAGACTGATTCTGCGGCAGCTGCGAGCAGTTACGCCGAGAGAAGGAAGAATGCCGTCGGATATGCTGATTTGGCTGCCTTCTTCTTCTCTCGAAAACGTCTCCGTTTCATCTTTATCTTGCGGTCCTCGGACTCTGGCATCGTCGTCTTCGCCGCCGCCGCAAAACAACACCCTCCTCTTCTTTTTAATTGACATGTTAAGGATTGAAACTACTCAAGGGGCAGAAGAGTGAGAGCAAATGGGATTTGTATCTGTGTGTGAACAGAATTCAGCGGAACATGTAGTGTTTGTGTCAGTTACGTGATCACAGTGTCTATAATAACGTTGATTTACTCTTCTGCCCTTCGATTGTTTTGCCATTTGTTGGACTCAGATGGATTCGACGAGTTCAACTGAATTTTGTCATCACAATTTCAATATTAAAAATATATGATCGAATGATTTTGAAAAATAGTAATTGCTATTAATTATTAATCCGAGATTAAGTAACACAGCATCGATCCCTTCTTATTAAAAATCTCTTGGGAGTAAAGTATCAATTGATCATCTCGATGTCATGATCCATGTGGGTTTAAAGAACATGCATGCATGGCATGCAGAATATGGAAGCGGCACGTAAAACTTAATCTAGGGTGGTGATGGCGACACAGAGAATTTCTTTTATAAGCGTGTTTCTTTCTTTAATTATATCTTCGTGGTTAAACCACTTAATCGTAAAGTTGGGAATTAAATATAGAATCTGAATTCTAAACAAGATCTTGCGTGCCACTAATTTTAATAAAGTAATCTGTTGGCAGTTGATTGGCTGTTGGAGAGCTTTACACTTTAGATATGATTCTCTTCACTAAGCTTTGATTTCATTGAGAACCACGGATTTAAATGGTTCTAACTTATACACCTTTTAAGTTGAACCCACTTGGGGTTTAATTTATCACAACTTATATGCCTTGTGATATGATTTTATTATTACAAATTGGCATACGATGAGCGATTATTTATCTTCTCATTTACTTCTACATGATGAATTACACGAGGGATCATTAGTATACTTAGGGTACGTTTGGCACACTGTATTGTATTATTTTAATGCAGGTGTATTGCATTATACTATATTGTATTAATAATGTATTATAATAATAATGTATAATATTTTATACTATACTGTATTGTATTAATTTTTAATTATATTATATTTGATATCGCATTGTATTGTATTAATTTTTTGTGACTAATTTAAATTATATATTTAGAAAATACTAATGAATTGTGCTAAACAATCTAATAATTATATATTTTATTAAATTTTAATTAATATTGTTCATATTTAAATATTATTATTAGTTATATTAAATTATTTAAAATAACTAGTTTAATTATTGTAGTATAATTACATAATGTAATATTATATTATATTATTTAAGTATTTATTATTAGTTATATTAACTTATTAAAAATTAATCAATTATATATATTAATTAATATAATTTTACATATTAATTAATATAATATAATTAAATAATACATTATTTAGTTGTACATTTACTATAATAAAAATTAAAAATTAGTTCTAGTCGATTGTCTTCAGTCAAAATGCATGGTGTGATTAATTATTTGCACCTTTTGCCACCACCAACCAACATTATATAACGATCTAAACACATTAATACTGAATTTATGCATTATTGTGCAAGATTAACTTATCCCACAAGAAAATACAGTTATTATACGCGCTAAAAATCTTTTTATAATAATATTCTATGTAGGAATAATTTTCATATAATCATAAATAATTCTAGTTCTAATTTAGGCCAATTATAAATAAGAATGAATCTCACGTTATAATAAATTATAATTTTTCTAGATCTCATCTCTAAGAACTCACTTTCCATATAGTGATAATTCTTTATATATCATAAGACACACACACATTAAATGTTTAAGATGGAATAAAATATTTTTAAAAAAATCGTTTGGGACAATAACTTATTATTTAGATTTTTAATAATATGGCTTTGCGACATGTATGTACACACACAAACACTAATTTTTTGAAACCATCTCAATCTCTTTTATTAATGTCTTTACATCACTTTTTGACATGCCCTATTAATTAATTATCAATGCACCATATACTTTATTACTATAAGAATAACTAAGTTAAAATAATAATTTTTGTAATTATATTTCTATTAAATTATAGACTCCTCACAATAATAAAATTAGCTTGATCTTAATAAAATGATTATGGAAAGTAATTTTATCAGACAAATACGAAGTATAGGTTAAAAGAAAGAAGGAAATTTGAAAAAAAAAAAAAAAAGGTAAGAAAACGAGTATAATTCATGAAAAGAAATTTGTAAAGTTGTCTCCATTCATTCATGATACCCTAAGGCTGGCGTGTGATCGGAGCTTTGTAAAGGATTCTCATGATCTCAGGTGCGTATCGAATCTCCCAATTTTTTATTCTCCGATTGCCACCATCCAACACATCAAGAAAGCATGCGTAGGCCCCATTAAAGTTTGGTGATTTGATGTCTCTCTAGACTTCGGTCTGGCTGTCTATTTCTCTCACTCAAGGGCTCCGGCTGTTTAGCTGACACGGCGTCGTTTTCCTGATCAATTCAATTGACAGATTAGCCCTCCAAGCTTAGGCCCATGAATCATGATGGATCAAGCTTAAAATGGATCAAAAAGGCTACAGAGTTCATTCAATAGTTTTTATTGACTACACCCATATGAATGCAAGAAAACGCAGTATGCTGCTTGTCTTAAACCAATCTTAGTTGTTGGTTGATTATGACATACAAATTTTGTAGAGTAATCTCAAATTTTTTTTAAAAAAATTTCTTTTAGCAAACTTAAATTGTGATTGTGCAAATTTAAAAAAAAAAAAAGAATTGATAACAAAGAATGACAAGTGGATGTGATACATACTACTTTTAGGTCTCAATTTAGTTATTTTAAAATTAGCTTTCAACAATTTTATCACACATAATTCTGGCATTTGTGTGGGTGTAGTTAGAAAAACTAGCGAATTAACTTTATAGCTTCGTTGATCCATTCTAAGCATTTGAGCCCAGTTTGAGGTCAGCATAATGGGCCTACGCTTCGGACGCTAATCAGTCGTTGAATTGACCACGCCCTGTAAGCCAAACCACAAGATATCGCCAGAGTACTCCAGAGAAATCAAAATCACCAGTCTGTAATCAGCTTTGCAAAGCGAGCGAGCAAACAAGAAATTAAAAATGGCGTCTCTTTTGCAGTCGCTAGTAGATCCAAAGAAGAACTGGTTAGCAGCTCAGCACATGAAAACGATCTCTAAACGTCTCCGCAATTACGGTTAGCTTTTTTCGAAACCCTAATTATTTTTGTAATTCTTATGTATCGTCTGTGTACACGTTTAAGTACTTGGTTGAATCGTTTTATAAGCAGGTCTCCGCTACGACGATCTGTACGATCCCTACTACGATTTGGACATCAAGGAGGCGCTCAATCGGTTGCCACGTGAGATCGTTGACGCCCGTAACCAGCGTCTCAAGCGCGCCATGGACCTCTCCATGAAGCACGAGTACCTCCCTGAAGATCTTCGGGTATTGGTTTCTTTTATACTGAGAAAGTGTACTGAAGCTTCAATTTTTGTTATTAAGCAAATAGTGGTTGTGTGTAAAGATTTGGGAATTTAGTATCTGATGTTGTGACACGTTTAGAAGCCTGTGGTTATTTGTTTGTGGCTTGGTTTTGATATTGTGATTAAGTGATACGGGTTGGTTGGGCAGGTATTTTAGCTGGTTTATTTAATTGTTCTTCATTTTCTTTGTGCTTTGTCAGGCTATGCAAACACCGTTTAGAAGCTACCTACAAGATATGCTGGCCCTTGTAAGTATTCTAGAAATATATATATATATATGTATATAGATTTTATTGTGCATCCTTTTCTTAGATTATGCATCCTTGTTATGTAACTGGGAAAAAAATCAATAGATAATAGGACAAGATATTGGTAATATATATTTAAAGCCTCCATGTTTGATGAGTTCTTCCAGAGGACAAGATGTTGGTCATTTATTTGTCTCTCACCTTGTAATGTGACTAAGCGGCCATCCAAAGAATTCCCCCACCCCCTCTATCACAGATGGTAGATGTAATTTCATAAGGATTAATAAATGGTTGTCTGATACTGTTTTTATCTGACAAGATTCCTTGAAGTAATTTCCACTGGTGCTTAATGTAGTTCAAAATTTTCGGGAGCACTGAAATTCTCCTTTGTCACATTGTTTAAATGGCTATGATTTATATTCTCCAGAGCATGATTTCTTCGTGTGTGTCTCTCTCTGCATCAAGTGAAGAGACTCTTGAGAGAGGCCACCCACCACCCCCCCCCCCCCCGGCGCGGGGGGGGGGGGGTGGGAATCGGCAATCTATGCACATATAATAACACAGACAGACACATATTTACTCAAAATATTCATATGTTCATGCATACCTACGGGGGGAAATACATCATGAAGAGTTTCAGGTGTTCTGCATTGTTTATCAAATATTCATGAAAGTCTTCTTCTTGATGAAGTATTCTTCAACATTTTGGATATAGATATTGTTCTCTTAGTGGACAGTCATCTTGAGTGAAAAGGTTCAAACCCTTCATGTAGTTGGGTTGTTGAATCTCTTACAAGAATATGTAGGCTTAATTTGTTGGCAATCATATTTTATTGTTTTCTTTTCTGCTGTGTCTTGAGAATAAGTTTGACAGTTTTCTGTCTCTAACAATGTACCATTAGAACAACCTCTCCCCTTTCCTTACCCCTCTCCCAACATCCTCCTTCGCGACCCCCAATAGAGAAAAACCAAAAGATAAGTAAAATAGTAAATTGAGCAAAAATGGGAGAGTTCCTAAGCAGCGAATAAAATTAAGATATGTGTTTAATGAAAGTGGGGCTTCATCGTTACTGGAAAATGAGTCATTACTCATTAAGGTTGAAGTTTTGCTAAATTATCTTGTTGCTTGTGTTTTGCAGGTGAAGAGGGAGAAGGCAGAACGTGAAGCATTGGGAGCTTTGCCTCTCTACCAACGCACTATTCCATAAGCCATCTTAGTGTGTTATGTAGCCAGTGCTGAACTGAGTGAATCTGTCAATTGATGCAGACTGCTTTTGGAGCTGGTTTTTTTTTTTTTTTTGTCATTTGTGTCAGTATGTCAATGCTGTTTCTACTTGGTTGTCGTTTTACTGGCCATTTCGCAATAAATACAGACGACCAAACTTAAAATTTCCTTTTTATGTTTGCCTTGCTATATAAATTCTCAATATTCTTGCTAAATGACAACTTGAAAAGTACAGCAAGTTTGGATTGTCACCATTGTAGTTTCCGCGATTGTCCTCGCAGGATGATCAGTGTCTATGATATATCTGAGGCGGTCACTTGTTGCTTCATTGGGTATCAGATCATTGAAGACAAATGAATTACAATCTCCGTTTAGCTCATGTTTATCAGTTATACCATGAGGTTTGAGCATGCAAGTAGATGGTGAAAATTATTTTATTTGTAAAAAATTTCTTATTATCAGTTAAAATTTTCATTGACTAATGATTGACTTGAAAAGATAATATTACTCCTAATAATAATTCATAGACTGATACAACTAAAGTACAAGGGCTTGAAACTTATGGTGCGTAAATCACTAATTATATTATTTTGACTTTTTTACCCCTTACAATTTCAAATATTTACACCGTTATAAGTAACTAAAACGATTATTTTACCCTGATCAAGTTATTGATATTTCCTTAAAATTTTAAAAAATAAAATAAAATTACAAACTTAAAAAAATATATATAATTGTTTTGCAATGTAACTGTTGGCTTGGCACATCAATCTAAAGCTCACAAGCGGCACACGCACAAACAATTTTCATTTCCCATCATCTCTTTCTTCTTTCCGTCTAATCTTTAATGGATTCTGGAAGCTAAAATGAAGCACTAGCAGCACCAACAACAGAAGCAACTTTTACCGCCCATCCCCATCATTACCCATTCAAAATGCATCATGACCATTTTTCAACGAACTCCATAAACAAGAACAAATTTAAAATAGACCTACACATAAATTAGTAGGCTGTCAAATGCAAAAGAAAATTAATAAATACGAACTTTTACTACCAATCCCGTCATTACCCATTCAAAATGTATCGTGACCATTTTCCGACATGCACCATACACAAAACAACAACGAATTTACCAAGAAACAGCGGAAAATTTAATAAAAACAATAGCATATTTACCCAAAAATAGAAGAAAAATTAATAGAAAAACTGCAGCATATTTATCCAAAAACAACAGAAAATTTACTAAAAAACCACAGCAAATCTACCAAACAACAAAAAAATTGAACCCAAAATAGTAGCAAATGAAGCCAAAACAGCCAAAAAAATTACCAAAACATTTAAGCTTGAAACAGCAACAAATCAACCCAAATACAGCAGAAAATTTACCCGAAAATAGCAGCAAATCAAACCCAAAATAAATCCTACATAAGCTAAAAAACAAAAAAAAAAAAAATGAAATTTCTCATCATCTTCCAATTGAAATTTATTTTGGCAATCAAACTGCAAATCAATCAATCACAAAAAAGATAATATAAAATAAAAATATGACAACAAAAATCTAATTTCATCATATCACTTTTTTCATCAACCATACACAAGAATAAACCACCAATTCAAATCATCAAAATGAGCTACGTAGTATCATCTAGTTTCAACAAAATGCCTTATCAGCGTGTAACATGTGAAGATCTCGACAACTTCGTTGTCGGGAAAAGCCAAATCCCTAACTTTAACAGAAGCTCATTATTGTCCTCCTCTTCTTCGTTTTTATCTTTTTTGCTTCACAATTTCTACTAAAAAATTAGGGATTTAGAATAACAGTAAAAGGTACGTGTTACCTTTACAAACGATTCCTTTCTTTTTTTTTTTTTCTTCATAATTTCTTTATTTTAATAAATATTAAACTCTAAACCGTTAAGATTCATTTAAATTGAATCCAACGGTTAGATTTAACCTCCTGCAGCATAAATCTAAATGACAAGTGATCCTAGGCAACGAGATTGTAAAGTGTTTGGTAATATTTTGAAATGTCAATAATGCCCCACCTACCCAAACGGCAAGTAAACGGAGCAAAAATGTAAGGGGTTTTTTACAAATAAAATGATTTTTATCATTTACTTGCAAGAGCCTCAAAGCTCGTGGGAGATTTTTTAAAAATTATCCAATTTGACGATACTACACTTTGATTTAGGCAAACCCACATGGTGAGCGCAGACCTTTTCTAACTTCTTATACCGATTTGGTTTGTAGCATAATGGCTATTTTAGCTTTTGTTATTTGAAGCCTATCTTCGTATTCCGAATGTCTCATATTGTTTACTTTTTAGTCTGTCAGAGAACGTATGCTCATTTTTAGAAATGGTAGCGAGTGATGACACAAGCAGTTTTTTTATTCTTCCCGCCAATTTAAATCACCACATACGTACATATGGAAACTGGTTGCCAAATTTTCGACCACAGACCTCCCCTTCCGGCGGACCCCATGTGCCGACGCCTGCATTTTCTTGCATGTACCAACTCTGCTGCTCTTACGAGATAAGCATTGGATTTGCAATTCCATCGTGTGGAGGTGGCCCTTTGTGGAACCCATCAATGATTCTACTATATTCATACGTCGTTCTCTGTTTTAACTCCTGCAAACTTCGGATTCGGTTGCGTAGCGTGGAACCTTTTTAATGAACATGTTAGTAAACTAGAAATTGCTCGCAACGCTGCAACACATTTATGTTTGGTAATATTCTTTTTGAACCAAGTCTGAAAGAGGGAGTAAATTCATAAGAGTTTGCTAATTGTAATCGTAGATGATCTATTGTCCTTTGTTCATGACGTGCCGAATTGAAAGATGATCTTGACTCGTGCAAATTTCGATTTATTATTGAACATCAGCATGTGATGAGTCGAGCCCATGCTTTTAATGAAGGAACGGTCATGTAATAATAAACCATCTTCCTCTTTGTCTCTTCGCATTCCACTATTAAAAGAAAGCTAACAAATCTTCGATTCTTATGTGTAATTTCCAAAACTCAAATCTTGATAATTATTAGGCATGCAAAAGAAAAACAAAATTGTCCCTTAAGAAAGCAAATACAGAAATCGTCAGAAACGATAATTATGGTGCGTTTGGGATGGAGGTGTTTTAACTTTTAAGCTACAACTGCTGTGAAAAAAAAAACTGTAATTATGAAACAAAAGTTAATAATATATAGTAAATATAAATTTTAAATAATAATTTTGATAAAATTATTAAAAATATAATAAATTTTATATTATACAAGTGAAAAATTATATTATATCAACATAGCTTAAAAATTACAGCAGTTAGTGTTTACCAAACACTTTAGTACTGTAACTTTTAAAATACAGCTGCCCAACCTCAATTCCAAACGCACCCTTAAACGAATGTCAAAATCAACAATAATGCTATTGCTAGGAGGACTGTTCCGACGAAGCATTGTGAGTTGTTAAGATGTCCCTTCTCAATCATTGAAGCTACTAGGGTTTGCAATCTCAATCTACAAATCTAATTGAAGAAGATTCATTTTCATATGTAAACGCCGATGCATGTCACTTGCACAGCTGCTCATGTGGCATGGGGTGGAAAACAAAAACGTTTAAACCATAGGGACGTTGGACATGAAAAGCCAATTCTTGATCACTATGCTTAATTTGCTCAAAAACATATTGTTATCTTCTTATATTTCATTATATAATAATATGCTGACGTATGTACCTCAGTTATTGTAAAAACGTCACGATATGATGAAAGGGTTCGCGACCTTATTTACGTTCATTCCTTAAAAATGTAAATTTATACGTGCAAATAAATTGACACTTGTTAAAGACAAAATGATGCAACATTTAATAATATGGGGGATGAGTATTGTAGATTTATTTGGACCATTTCCCAAGGCAATATAATGGTACATGTGATGTGTTTTCTTATGATCTGATCATATTATGAGTAAATAACTCAATTATTAATTAATTATTAATAAATAAAAAAATAAATAAAATTAAATTTTACTCATATACTATCATTAAAAATTCAATAATACTCAGATAAGAGAAAGATCTTGTTTCAAAAAAGAAATGGAGAAAGAAGAAATACCGCTTTGAATGGAGAAAATTTCCGGTTAGCCAAACATCCCCCAAAAGGATGAGGAGGTCTGAATCACATCCCTTCTCTATGATCTTATCTTTGAAACAACCTCATTTAATGCTCTGCACGTGGATGCTTCACTCATTATATGTTTCTTGTCCAAACTTAGCAGTCGGCTGCCTAAGCCTTGTCTCTTTCTGTAATATCCACTTATCTAGCCACTCAATCCAGCAGACGGGCCTCTAATCTTGTAAAATTTTTAAGGCAAATTGTTGATTTTTTTTAAAATTTGAAATTAAAACCTGAAAGCATTATAATATTTATTATTTTGAGTCTTTATCAAATATTGAAATCTTCTCTCAAATATTTGAGAGAATTAAAAAAAAAAACTACTAGAAGCTCTGTTAGGATGGGCAAATGTCAGTTCAATTAAAGTTTCCTAAGAAAATCGAACGGATTTTAAAGTTCAACACGAATTTTACACCACCGTACCGGTTCAATTTGGTTTTCAATTGTGTTTGCATTTAAAGTTAAAAAATAAAAAATGGTTCATTTATTGAAAACTCCTGAACGGAAATCGATTTCTGAACACCAAATTGGTGAAGCTGGGTTCAGAAAGTTTTGCGCACCCACTCGAAGGACAGTGTAATAAAAGGAAGCTTCAATTCACTTCCTCAAATTCATCAGTTTCGGTTATTACTGCAGGGTTTCCAGTTAGTTTTGCTGTCATCCTTGCCATTTGTGGGGTCATAATACATCTGTAAAAGAATAAACACGAAGGCCCGCCTCCGATTGCAGCAAATGGCCATGAAAATATATAATCGTAAAATCATAATCAGTGATGAAATTAGGTCCCCCCACAGTTTGTTCCCATGCATGAATGAGCTCAAAAAGTGGATCTTCTCCATGCAGAAGCTTTTGACCAACTTGCTACTTCAGTGTCATAATCATCCTACTTCAAAAAAAATAAAACAACAAACTTAATTGAGGACACCACCTGCTAACTATGTTTGTACTTCTCATTAATTATACTTAATAATCAGAAACATTATTATTGTTTATATTATTATTATTATTATTATTATTATTATTATTTTGGCAGTCATGACAAATAGGTTGTTCATAGTAGGGCGGGCGCTTTTTTCTTTTTAAAATACTATTTGTTATTATTAAATGAATTTGAGAGAGCTAAATTTGGCCTCGTGATATAGAGTGAACGTTCCCATATCTGTCCCATTCGAGAATACAACTAAATTTCAAATTGACACTTTTGGACCCATTAGCCCATAATGCACAATTCCTTCTACACATTGCATCTTTCATAGAAAGCAGTACTTTTTTTTTTTTTTTACCATAACAGTAGAAACCAACAATATATAATAAATTAACCCAGCTCAAACTTCTACAAATTTTAAATTGTAAATTCATGGTAAAACAACACTATCTTTACTCAGTAATGGAGCTATAAATGGCCATAGGTGGTCGTTGTGCTAGGATTTTGATTCAGTAGGAGGCATAGTGAAGGAAACTCGTATCTTTCCTCTAAATTTCATTTCCTAGGGAGACGGCCAACATCCTCCAAAGCTCAACATAATTCTACCGCCAAATGGATGTGGTCTGGCTATGCCGCCGGTCTAGCTAGCAGCGACACAATGTTTAATTCTGGGTAGCTTTAAGGTCTTATTTAAAATTATTTAAAATTGAAGTTGAATAAATATAACTTAAAATTTATAATATTAAAGTATTTAATAAATATTAATTTTTGTAAATTAAAAATTAAATTTATTTAATTTTTTACTTATATAATAAAAAAAATTATATTATTTTTATTTGTTTAAAAAAGAAGAAGAAGAAGAAGAAGAAAAGAGAAGGACGCGTAACCAAATGAGAACCGTTCGATGAAATGAATTATGAGGTGAAAAAACAAAATCGGAAAAGGGGCAGGACACGACAGCCTGCAAATCCGCCCCAAGATCGGGTCGATGGGGGCACATGGAGTGCTTTGTGATGATGGATGAGGCTTGCGATGAAAGTCGGCCTACAATTTCAAATATAATAATATTTTTAAGATTGGCGAGGGCCCACATTGCAGTACAAACATGAAAGCCCAGAAACAAGCCACGACTTCGAGTTTCTTTTTGATTAAGGCCGTTCATTAGGTCAGCTCAGATCGCTGCCTCCTCCTTGCCGTGGCTTTCCTCGTGGTATGTTCCATGTTTTTACTTGTCTCGTAATTTGTAAATATCCTCCAATTTTTTAGTTAATTTCCTCACTCTCTCTTTTTTTTTTTTTTTTCTTATTAATATGTGATGTAAAATTATTTTATTTGAGTTTATATATGTATTCTTCTTTAAAGACAGTACTGAGAGATTGAATTGGGTCTGTAAATGGAAGGCGATCCAAATGCCAATTCTTTTTCATCCCATTTTTCTACACATTAAAGAATGAGAACAGGGCACCAGTGGCGTTCGCTTCCCGGATATATGACATCTGTCTTTGTGTGGATATGGACTCCACACATACAAGAGACGATTGATTGAGAAAATGATTAAAGAAAATAATTCATCTACGATATAACCTTTTTTATTATTATTATTATTAGTATTATTAAGGTTTTTATGTTAATGAAGTGAGGTAATTGATTAATTAATTACATAATGGAAACCGTAAAGAGAAAGTTGTAAAAACTGAAAACATTGGAGAGCTAATTAAAGTAGCAAACTCCCTATAAAACAATATGTAATCTCAATACAAATACAACAAATTAAACATTCCGTGTTCGCGACCAATTAATTAATTAACTAATTAATATGCATGCATATGCTATCTTAGAACTTGCAACAATTAATTTTTTCAACATTACATCAGTTTAAGCATTATAAAAGAATACATACATATACATACATATATATTTAAACGATGCAATATGAAATTTTAAAGTACGATAAATCTAGAAAAACTTATATAACTGCATAATTTATACGTTTTAAATTTTAAATTTCTTAAATTTTACTGTTTTAAAATTTACTCGTATTTTCTTACACTTTAAAATATTAGATCAAAAAATTTATATATATATCTATATAATATATATATATATATATATATATATATAAGTAAAAAGATAGATAGACTTGTATAGATTGCGAGGGAGGTGTGGTGTAGAACCGTTGTATTATAATATATATATATTATATTAAACAGGGAAACAGATCTGTGACTGTGAGGGAGGCACAGTAAAAAACAAAATCTAAAGTCTAATGAGATAAATTAGATGACGAAAATGACCTTAAAAGCTCTTTCTAACAAGTAACAAAAGATGGAGCAAAAAGCTGGGGTGGGTTTAAAATGTCGTGGCCCTGCATGCAGTTGCATGTGACGTTGAACAGCTTTTGCCTTGGACCTCCACCAGACGACATCCAGGTTTGGGGCATTAATAATATTAATAATTCTAGGGCAAATACGTCATTCGAAACCCCTCCACGTGATGATACTGTCAGAGCCAAAAAGAAAGAAAAAAAGAGTGGCGGATTCGTTATTTACTCTAAAATCCAAGGGCTTAGTTCTCTTTGGACATGCATATAACCCCCCCACGATGCCTCTCTTTGAATTTGCTCTCTCCTAACGCATTATTTCACTCACTCAACTCTCCCTCTCTTGAAAACTTGCATAAAATAGTATAAACAATGCGAGGCTTCATTTTCTTGTCGGCGCTTCTATGTTTCACTTGCCACCACATCGCCTTCTCCATTACAGACGGTAAGCAAAACATTTTCAATACGTACACATGCATATATAATATATATATATATATATATATATATTGCGCGCACACACACACACACACATATTAGTTTCGCACGTTTCATATATTTACCTTCTTCGTGGGGAGGGAAAAAAACCCATGACAATAGTAGCATCTATGCTCGATTTTGATGTCTTTAAACTTTTGGCCTTGTTCCTTGTCTTTCGGCTAGTTTAATGATCTTGGTTCATTAGGGGTCAAATGAAAAACAAACAAACTGGGAAGGGTTCTATCAAAAAAATTATAAATCTGAGGAGCAAAACGTAAGATTTACATAGAAATGGACTAACTTTCATTTGAATGCTTTATCTTTTCTGTATCTTTCTGGGGCAAAGATTGTTTTTTTTTTCATTGAGTTAGTGTATAGAAAGGGAAAGTGAAGGACCTAAAGGGAGCGAGTATTGAAAGTTTGATGTGGTTAAAATGACCAAAACGACCTTGTGGGGATAGAGTTTCTTCTTAGCTAGGTTGAGACCGGAAAGGGCAGGAGATGACTCGATTGCCGTACTCGGTGGTAGTTAGCTCAGCTACCAAAGTTTTTTCCAACCAATGGGAATCAGTAATTCTCTGCTGTCAACTTGTCATCATTCATGAACTGTCAGAGAGTTTTAAAATTCAAATTCTCTTTCGAGGGTAAATGTGTCATTTTAATCCTCTACCAATCAAAAATACAGAAGGAATAACATCATATGTGCAAATTACTCATCATCTTGTTGATGGATATACAATCGCCTTTCATAGTCGGATAGGGATTGTTATGACTCATGTCATCATGTTGGCACTTGTATTAATGAATAATGAAAGAATGATACTAATTTTGATGGCTAATTTGGTCATTTGATGATATAATAATACTGCAGGGCTGTTGCCAAATGGCAACTTTGAGCTGGGGCCGAGGCGCTCAGACATGAACGGGACAGTGGTGCTCGGGCGGTATGCGATTCCCAGCTGGGAAATTTCAGGATTTGTGGAGTACATAAGATCAGGGCAAAAGCAAGGGGACATGTTGCTTGTGGTGCCGGAGGGGGCCTTTGCTGTGAGGCTGGGCAACGAGGCATCAGTCAAGCAGAGAATCAAGGTGATCAAGGGCAATTACTACTCAATCTCATTCAATTTTGCCCGCACCTGCGCCCAAGAGGAGTCACTCAACATCTCCGTGGCACCCGAATGGGGCGTGCTGCCGCTGCAAACATTGTACAGCAGCAATGGGTGGGACACCTACGCTTGGGCATTCCAGGCTAAATTTAATTATGCCGAAATCGTTTTGCATAATCCTGGAGTTGAGGAAGATCCGGCTTGCGGTCCACTCATCGATTCCATAGCCATTAGAGGCCTGTATCCTCCTAGAGCATCCAACAGTAAGTTTTTTTTTTTTCTTCTAAATTTCCCTTCGATTTTTTTTTTTTAAAACGGTATAGTTTTAATACATGATTAAATTTGTTTACTTCATTAAGTATCAAACACTTGGACTAAAGTTTCTTGTTTGGCTGACCCGATTGTAGAAATTTGATTGGTATATTTTCCCACACATTTGCTGTGGGGACTAAATTGTCATTAATGACGGGGACAACTCAAAATCAAATCTTCGGTCATTTTGTTTCCATTAATTTTAGGGAGTCCTTATGTTACATTAAATGTAACATACATACTTTATAATAACCACATAAATAATGAGCCTATATAATTTATTATGTGGTTGTTGTGAAGTATGTATGTTAGATTTAATGTAACGTAACATAGCATTTGCCTTAATTTTATCACAAGTAGGTGTAGACTCATTAAAAGCTTATGTGTGGTGAGGCTGCAAAAAAGGACACTACATTTAATTTTTTATTGTCTTGTGCCGTACCCGTAAAACATTGACTGTCGAATTAACAACAAAGCTATGATTGCCTTGATCTTGAAGATGGCACAAAGATTTCATAAAATTAATGTGCCATCTAACGATAAAGGGTAAAAATACATCCGGATCTCTAAAGAAGTTTGTCCTAATTAATTAATATACAATCAGGCTCCAATTATTCTAAAAATAGACAGTTAGCCCGTGTAAAGAGTCTAGCTTACATTGAGAAAAGTCTCAGGAGTTTGAGCGTAATTTTTGCTAATGCTAATTTTTGTATTGTGCAGAAAACATACTGAAAAATGGGGGATTTGAAGAAGGTCCTTATGTGTTCCCGAACACATCATGGGGTGTCTTAATCCCACCAAACATTGAAGACGATCACTCTCCACTTCCAGGATGGATGATTGAATCCCTCAAAGCAGTTAAGTACATTGACTCGGACCATTTCTCAGTGCCACAAGGCAAGAGAGCAATAGAACTTGTAGCAGGAAAAGAAAGCGCCATTGCCCAAATCGCAAGAACCATCCCAGGCAGAACTTACACTCTGACTTTCACCGTCGGCGACGCCAACAATGCCTGTGCAGGATCGATGGTTGTTGAAGCTTTTGCCGGCAAGGGTACAATCAAAGTGCCTTATGAATCTAAGGGCAAGGGTGGATTCAAGCGCGCCGTGCTTCGATTCGTGGCTGTTTCTAACAGAACCCGGATCATGTTCCTCAGCACATTTTACACCATGAGAAGCGATGACTTTTCTTCACTGTGCGGGCCTGTTATTGATGATGTGAAGCTGTTGAGTGTTCGCAACAGGGCATGAAGTGAAGTGGATTCTAGAGCCATTGTTGAAGAAGCAGACTAAGGATGGCTGCTCGGAGCTGGAATTATATGAAATTATTATATAATATTATTATTGAATCCTCTGTTATATACACTACGAATTTGATGTTTTTGTTGCGAGGAAAATGAAGCGATTTCAGTGTGAGTTGAGCACAATATATATCTATATATTTACTGATTATGTCAATTAAGATATAGTCTATTTTAGCAGTGTGATCTTTATAAAATAATTAAAGATTAAAGTTGGTTGGTTATGTACCGTAGCCAAATAAATGGGAAATAGTTTTAAATTATTCATTATCCACTTCTGCACACGCTGAACTAATAGACCACATCAAGAGAAAATATTGGATAAAATTTGAATTCGAGAGTTGTGTTGCGTTAAAAGAAATTAGGGAAGTAAATCATTTTTGTACCAGCTCATGACATAATTCTAACTACTAATAATAGATACTTGAGATAATATATAAGGCAATTTTGAATCGATTGAATATTTATTACCCTTCACTAGCACGCTATAGTAACTAGTGAGCTCCCTTATTTTTTAACAGTAAAATTGTTAATGAGTAACGCTAAATTTGATTATTAAATCCCTAATTTAACAATAACATGGGTTTTGACTTTTGAAAGACCCCTAAAACCTACAAATATATATTATATATATATAGTGGAGAGATACTAACTTTGCATTTACTAATCGGTAATTGCAATCATAATGAATTAGAATTGAAATTGTTTAAAATGAGAATCAGAATAAGTTGTTTATTTCAATTGTAGTAATCATAATCATAATCAAAATAAGTTGTATTACCATTGATGTTTTTACTTTAATTAGGAACCGAAATGAATTGGTGCTTTCGAGGATGGCAAAATGATTTCCACCGCCTTGAAGGAATCAGTTTCCCATTGCTGAAACCCAAATTAAGGTGGGTCTACCTTTTTTATTTCAATTCCTATTCTTAATTTGTAAAATAAACACCGTCACTAATTCTGATTCTGAAATAGGACATTGATTTCTGTCACCCCCTTAAAAATTAGTCTCTCATTCCTAAAACCTAAATTGAGGTGGATCTCAATTTATGAAATAAACACTATTAATAATTTCGATTTAAAATTCTTATTCTCTAATTTGAAAAGCAAATACACCCTTCCACTTTTTTCAAGCCTCGATTTTATTTTGCGGGCTCTATAGCACAACTTTTTAAAGAGAACATCATTACCTATAGAGTTGAACTATTAACACCCTTTCATTAATTTGAAAAAACTCCTACTTTTATTACAATTATATTTAAGGACATATATAAAAAGATTTTAAGTACTATTTATTTATTTTTATTATGAGTGTATCTTTTAAACACCCCTTAAAAAATATTATGAAACCTTTCATTTTTTTATCTACATTTTTTAACCTCAAAGAGAATAATAATTAAATCAAAACTAAATTTTTAATCCATATCTTTAAAACCCCTGAAAATAAGAAGACTTCTTCTTTTGTTTTTTTTCCCAAGACCTAAAAGTCCTCTTAATAATCTTTCAATAAAAAATTATAGTTTTTAATAAATTTTAAATGGGGTATTTTGAGAGTGTTGATTTAAAAAAGGAAGGAAGGAAGGAAGGAAGGAAGGAAGGGGGTGTTTTTGGTATTAAACAAAATAGAATTAAAAATTTAAAGAGTTTTAAAGGATGGCCTATAGTCCAACTCTTGCTCATGTGATATTGGGTCAAGCCCATATGAAATCTAGAACCCAACCCAAAAGGCTAACAAGATAGAAGCAAAGCCCACACGTAATACTATTAATCTGACAGAAGAGTCCACAAAATCATTCCACACGTAAGAATCACGCAGATGAGTCCCAAAATCAGACGGCGGAGAGAATCGCGTCAGCTTAAAGCTACCTAAGAAGTATGATTTAGTTGGGCAGAGATCTCTTACAGCACGTATCACCCATTACATTGACACCCACCAATCATATATAAACATCTCTCACAAGCTCTAGTGAGATATTTCCCTTTGGTTCAGCCACACACAGGCGATTGAAACCTCGCCAAAGGAATTAGGGTCTCCTAAAAGCTAAAACCTCTTATATAAACCCCCTTACGAAAAGCCAATTGCCAAACACTCTTAACATTCCCCGACACTGAGCGCTCTCTCGCTTAAATTCAAAATCCAAACGCAACAAATCAACTCATGGTACGATGATTCGTCTCTCTTTCAATCTCTGCATTTTCTGTTATCTTTTTTTTTTTTTATTGCCGTTTGATTTACTTGATCTGCATCTTGATTTGTGTTTCTGTGTTGATTTTATTTGTGGTGTAGGCTCTGCCGAATCAGCAAACTGTTGATTATCCAAGCTTCAAACTTGTAATTGTCGGCGATGGTGGCACTGGTAATGATTAATAAAATTAATATATAAATAAAGTCCTTTTTTGTGCATTTTGAAATTTTTTTTTGGATACTTGTGTAAGGAATCTAGGGTTTTTTTGGGGTTGAATAGTATTAGTTATTTTAAGACTCGTGATTTATTGCGGTCTGACTATGGATTTGGGTTTTGGTTTCAAGTGGGTTTGCTATTTGCTTTATGGTTTTGTTGAGTTTGTTATGTGTTACTGACTGTGAGGTGATGTACATTGCCAGGGAAGACTACCTTTGTGAAGAGGCATCTTACTGGTGAATTCGAGAAGAAATACGAACGTAAGTTTTCTTTGGCTTCTATTTTATTTCCGCTGAACGGCAAAATTAAACTAAAAGAAGTTTTCTTTTTAACACTTTGTTTTGATTATACTCAGCGACCATTGGTGTGGAAGTTCATCCATTGGACTTCTTTACCAACTGTGGAAAAATACGATTCTATTGCTGGGACACTGCCGGGCAAGAGAAGTTTGGTGGTCTTAGAGATGGGTACTAGTAAGTAACCACTTGCAAAGATCTTGTGATTTATTTATTTTTCCTTTTATGTTAGATTTATTGGTGATTTTTATCAAATCCTAGATGCCTCACTTCAGCATTTTTTCTAGTTCAAGTACTTCAATTCTGATAAGTAGATTTTAGCATTGATTTGTTTGGCTACATTACTCAATATTTGTTGATTGTGCAGCATCCATGGGCAATGTGCTATCATCATGTTTGATGTTACTGCCCGCTTGACGTATAAGAATGTTCCGACATGGCACCGTGATCTCTGCAGGTTTGTATTGAACCTGCTTGTTTTTCTTTTCTGATTTCAAGTTAGAGCTTTTGAATGTTGTATGTAATGTTTTTGCATCTTTTTGGTGCCTTCTTCAGGGTTTGTGAAAACATCCCAATTGTTCTTTGCGGGAACAAGGTCGATGTGAAGAACAGGCAGGTGAAAGCAAAGCAGGTTACTTTCCACAGGAAGAAGAATTTGCAGTACTATGAGATCTCAGCCAAGAGCAATTACAACTTTGAGAAGCCTTTTCTTTACCTTGCCAGAAAACTTGCTGGGTATGTACTCTGATGCTTTCCAAGTGCAATTATAACTTTTGGTTCCTTTCTGGTTTTGACGGGATTAACAGATTATTAATATCTTTCTACGGGTTGCAGGGATCCTAACTTGCATTTCGTCGAGTCTCCTGCCCTTGCTCCCCCAGAGGTGCAAATCGATTTGGCTGCTCAGCAACAGTAAGTTTCTTATCATAATCTGCATGACATCTATATCTATCACACGCCCGCGTGTGCGCACTTTTGTATGCACAATGTTTTTTTTCCCCTTTTGCTACATTGCTAGTTTTGTTTTTTCATTATTTTTATTGCTTATGTTTGTCAGACATGAAGCTGAACTTGCTGCTGCTGCTAGTCAACCTCTCCCAGATGAAGATGATGACGCCTTCGAGTGAAAGAAGACAATGGATTGTGTGATTATTGGAGTGAAGAGTTCAATATTGATTGTTTTGAGGATCTGTTGGGTGTCTTTTGACATGAGCTTTGGATTGAACCATTGCTGGCTTATTTAGCATTGTGTTTCTTACTCTTGCCTAATTCATGTCAGTCTCTACTTGTTTTTGTTTTTGCGTCTACATTCTCTGTTTACCAGCGGGGGAGCCATCCAATTTTCTGTAGGATGTTTAAATGATGCTCCATATCCTAGTTCATTTATATATTGTGTTGATAATTGAGGATTCAATTTACTGCTTACCTGGCTTGAGTTGAGTTTAGCATACGTGTTCGTTCTTTGGGTGTTTTACGATTAACTGTTGTGGTAAGATTGTATGGTACGATTGTGTGTGTGATGATGAAATGCTACCAATGCCCGGATTATTAATGTTACAATTTGTTGTAAATGAATGTGACTGCTCCAAATTATAAATTTAAATGGTTCTTCCGACTTCCAAATGACATCATCTCATGACCACATGTTTGGAACTTTAGATTTTGACCCGGCAACTAAGGAGGTGTACTGAAGAGCTTGGCTGAGTTTTGACTTTGATCAAGTATTATGGATGTGTATTTACTATTCAAAAGTACCTAGAAAATTCATTCCTAGTTTTGCCATAAGGGAATATGTTCTCATCCCAATCTCCCTACCAGGTTCCGATACGCCTCCCTGCTTCATTTAAAATCGACTTTGCGCTTGTTAATCTGTTGCTTTACTTCCTTCAGAACCGTGAGCAGAAGGCGCCTGCATATTATTAAAGCGTTTAGGTGACGACAAACGGATATCATTATGTCCCCAGATTGGGTTCAATTTTATCACCTCTGTGATGCACGACAATGAACGCACGGTGGTACCTAATCGGCTTATCCGAATAAGCTTGAAATTTTTGGGCTTGGTCTATAGCTACTTGACCCAGAATGATGGATGGTCCAATAGCTAAGACAGGCGTACGTTACTATCACATGACAAGTCAATTGTGTCAGTGTCTGATGTCTCAATGTGACGGGAGTAAAATATAGGTTGCTTTGCCGTAGGGCTTCTGCTCACATAATATTAAATATTCGCATAGACATGAAAAATTGAACAAGCACAAATCAAGAGATTTATTGAAACCATCCACCGGTAAAGGTGAATTCCAGTACACCTCTGATTAATTTAATCATCGAATCAGAAACCCGCCATCAACAACGAGGTCGTGCCCAGTGACAAACTCAGAGTCACTGCATGCAAGAAACAACACAGCATCCGCCACGTGTCCGGCTCTCAACACAACTCCTTCCAACGGCGTCTGTGGCTCAAACAGCTTCTCAACCTCGTCCGCGGGCATCCCATAAGCGTGGCAAGTCAATGGCGTGGCCAGCCCGTGCGGTGAAACGCAGTTCACTCTAATCCCATGCACCCCCAGCTGCACGCTCGCCGATCGAACCAACCCAATCACCGCATGCTTCGACATGTGATAATCAGTCCTCCTTTTGCCCCCGCAAGAACCCGCCACGCTGGCTGTACACACAATACTGCCTCGTACGCCGCCCTCCACCATAACGCGCGCCCCGTGTTTCACACACGCGGCCATTCCACGTACGTTGATTGCAAACAATCTGTCGAAGGCTGAAAAGTCGAGATCAAGTACGGTCTGATCAGAACTACTCAGAATCCCGGCATTGCTAAACATGATATCTAGCTGCCCGTAATTTTGGACCGTTGAGTTGACCAATGCTTTGACTTGACATTCATTGGTAACATCACAGTGCGCATAGTGACACTTACCGACACCAATTGATGTGGCTACTTGTTGGCCTAATTCATCTTGAATGTCAGCAATAACGATCATACGGGCACCGTGGTCAGCGAAAAGACGCGCCGTGGTTTCGCCGATGCCGCTTGCGCCGCCGGTGATTATGGCCACCTTGCCTTCAAGTTTGTTCTTGGCGTTACACATTGAGGAATCTGCCATCACGATCAAGTGACAAATATCCAGCAGAAATAGATTTTAAGCGTCTTTCTGTGGCCAAGCTAAAGACCAAACTGTTAGTGTTGATAAATATTAAATACTAAATCGTTAGCTCATTAGGGCCCACAATTTGGCCAATTTCAACCATTCAATCCATGAGTTTTTTTTAATGAATTATAAAAATGTACTACATGGGATGAAAAATCACGATTTGAACCAATAAGTTCGTGGATCTAGGGATGGCAATGGATATGATATGATCTAAGATTCACATGATTTAAATTTAATCAGATCGAATTTGTATATCGATGTACGGATTTAAAACGGATCTGGAGCATATCTGGATCTATTTTAATATCTAAATCTATATCTATATTCACTCATATTTTAATTTTATTTTATTTTAAAATTTTCTTAACAATTGTGGAATTATAATGATAATAAATTTTATTCATAGCATATTAATAATATTTACCATGCATTTAAACTCTTAAAATTTAAATGTTAGTTTTGTAAATTTAAAGGTCAGCCAGCCTCAAAGCATGTACATGCAATATTCAAATTGCAAACCAAGTAATATAACATGGCAATTTATTTTATTATATTGGCTAAATAATTTTTAAGGAATATAATTATTCATATATTTAGTCAAATATGGTCATAATAAAAATAATAAAGGACTGAATATAAATCATATTTAATTTATATGTCATTATCTAATGTTGTAGGAATGAGGGTAGGTGTATCGTAGATATTAGAATGATGAAGGAGACAATAGAATATTAGATTGATCTTACTCCTGCAATTACTTCTGAATGATATTTTATTATCTTTCTTATTTGTTGTTTTGGTGTAAAAGTATAAGCTACAATATTTATTATATTTTTGAGAAAAATTATATAATTTATTTGTTATCAATACATTTTAGCCTTCAATTTTCAATCTAAAAAATTATTGCTTTTTTATTACTGAATTTTAGAATTCATGACGGATCTATAGTAGATTTGGATTTTAATTTTTTTTTCGGATTTGAAGCAGATATAGATATTTATTTCTTTTTTGGATCTGGATATGGAGCGAAAAATATGGATTCATGACGGAATTAGAGCAGATACGGATTTTGATTTTTATTATGGATTTGGATATGGAGCAGAGTAGATCCAACTCATATATGCCTCATTGCCATCTCTACGTGGATCAGTTGACTTGCGGCTGTTCTAACTTAATTAAGGTTTTCAGTTCGAAGATTAGGAATGTAGCTATGTTATTTGAAATATGATTAGACCTGAATTAGTCTAAAATCTGAATAGATCTGAATGTCTGAATCTGAATAATATGTTTATTTTTTCGTCTGAATATCTGAAAATAAGTATTAAGTTATTTTTTTCAACTTAAAAAAGTAAAAATATATATTTTCACATTTGCATCCTTATTAAATTTGAATGTCAAATAAATAATATATTAAATATCACAATATTTTAACATTTACAAGTAAAACTATATTATACCACAATATTGCATGACTATTAAAAAAATAATAACGAGATTATTATGTAGGGTAAATGTTTATGGGTGAGTTTTGAGATAGACATGAAAAATAAATTATAAAATAGGGATATTTTTTACATTAAAAAATAACTGACTTAATTTAGATTTCTCCATTCAGTAAAAAACCAATAAAATTATCTAAAAAATCTAATTAAGTTATAAAAATAAATATTTCTAATTAATTAAATTAAATTACTTTAAATCATTAAATTAAAAAACAAACGAAACTTAGTTTACATACATTTCACAATGTTATATTTGAAATTGGGCATGCGTTTTTTCTTTCACACGTGAGCATCTAATTAATGCCAAATGTGATTAGCGCGATCAACGTGTATGTGCGCGGGGGCGGGGTGGGGTTATAATTTAAAAAATATTGTTTCTTATTTTCAGAAATAAAAAACTGACACCGCAGCCAATTACGAATCTATATCCAACGAAATTGTATCCTTATTCCATTCATAATTCTATTTAACTACTCTTAATTCTATTTCCGATGTATTTAGCTCAAACCGAGATACTTTTTTTTTTTTTTTCACTAAGAATGTTTTACATGAATGCTTTCCATTACTTATCAAATATTGTGCCTTTTTTGCCAATGATTTAATTCAGTGGGTCTATTCTTGTTTAAGAAAGAAAAAAACAAAAAAGAATTGTGGGTCTATTAGTTTCCTCCAATATTTCAAAGTTATTGTATATATTAATTTTCAAATTAAGAAAATTTGAGTCTTAAACAAAATATGAATTAAGATAATAAAAAAGAAAAGTGGCGAGAAGGATATTATGAATACTTGTTGTTTGGGGGAAAATTTGGATGTTGACATGAACTAATGACTTGATAACATGTAGCCAAAAAAGTTAATCAAGTGAAGTCAGCTCGCTCCTCAAATATTTCAAAGATATTGTATATATCAAGTTTCAAAATAAGAAATTTTTTGAATCTTTGTTAAGCAAAATATGAATTGAGATAATAAAAGAGAAAAGTTGCAAAAAGGATATTATAAATATATTTTGTTTGAGGGAAATTTGGATGCTAACGTGGACTAATGAGTTAATGACACGTGCCAAAGAAAGTTAGTCAAGTGAAGTCAGCTCATTTGACCAAATGACAGTGTAGCTCTCAAAAGTTAAGACATGAGTTCCTTGAGGAAACTCACAGTGTCGGTAAATATACCTAACATTAAGGGGTGATATCGGAACCCAAATTTTGTTGATTAGAGCCAAACATGTGGATCGTGCATGCCATCATGCGAGAGAACACTAATATTTTCCTTTGGCTAAGAATAATGAGCCAATAAGAGTGAAGATTCTTTAATAAGCAATGAGAGAAAGTTATGTCAACTGTCCTTTGTTATCCCTATAAAGTAGCAGGATTACAAGGTTGAGAGACTGCTATGGATCCAACTATGGATACAAAAAGGTGGTTGAAGGTTTTCTTGCCTCCCAAGCTCATGAATGTCACCATCAAATGATAAAAGGCAAAAATACTAAAATAGCCTCACTTGTGGATGACGAACTAATGAAAATTTGTTAACTATCCAAAAATACCAAAAATATGTCAAGAACACTCCTATATAAGCTCCACGTATTCAATTTTGAAAGAAATCTCTATCTCTCTCTTTCTCCTTTTACTCTATTCAATCTTACCCCTTTTTTTTCAAGATTTTTAAGAAGCCGTTTCATCTTTTTTTTCCTCCATTTTTAGATCTCTGTGGAAGATTTTGGCCATCTCATCTCTCAAAGAAACTTTTCCTTTATTCTTATCTCAAGAAGGTCCATAATCTTTATAAGGCCCATATCTCTCTCATATTATTATTAACCATAAATAACCTTTAATGAGGTTTTGTTAATATTGTAAAGCAAATCATTTAATACTTCATTTATATAGTGGATAAGAGATGAGATATTCCCGTGGATGCAGGCTAAAGGGCTAAACCACGTAAAAATTTGTGTGTTCTTTATTATTTATTCTTATTTTCTACTTATTATAATAGTTTTGATGCCCAAATCATATTTCATATATTCACATGAGTTATCCAACGAGCTTTACGAAGCTCCCTAGATAAGCTTTCTACTTTTATCCTTAAGTTCACTAAACCTATCCCCTGAGCTTTGTTAAGCTCCTCATGTTTAACTCTCGAAGTTAACTCTCACGAGCTCCACTGATCTATCCATATTAGTTCTCCTCTAAAATAACTTCGATTCATCTTTTAGATCATCTTAGTTATAGCTCTTGCCTCAAACACTAGAAAAACACATCTCAACCTTTACTAGCTCAATCTCCCCTTGAATATAAATTTTATTTGCTTTAATTGGATTTGACGTGGATCCAGTGAGAACAAGCATTTAATGGTTCGAATTGGATCTTAGAAAAAATCATGTTAAAACTTTTTTTAACTTATGAAAAATTATTTTTTTAATGTTATATTTAAAATGGGTAAGGACATTAAAAAGTAAAATTTATATGACTGACAATGCCTCTCACAAGTTTTTTGTTTGACAAAATGAAAGTTACAATAAATGATTAAATAAAGGAATATGTGAAACAAAATTTTAACTATTTTTGTTCAACATTTAAATAAGGGGAGGGATCCTTTAGCTTAATTTTTTTACTTAAAAATGTAATTTCATATTTAAAGTTAAAAAGGTATCATTTATATCAATAGTCACCTATAATTGGATTGAGTTGATCCAAACAAATGTAAACTTTAGTCATATTTTTTTAGAGAAAGTTAATTAAATGAGTTTTTAATGTGTTTAAAGCATTGAAAAACACTTTAATGTGTTCGAAAGTGCTGAGTTCACACAAAATATTGAAGATTGCAGTTCGCAAATTAATGACGTTTGTCTTTAGGAAGATTGCCACTTCCTAAAGAAATCGACTTTTACAACTTACTCACTAGTATTCTCATAAAACTTCATTATTCTCCTAACGTTGAACCTTCAATGAAAAATGTGTAATTTTTTTTTCTTTTGCTTTTTAAAATTTAATAAATTTTCTCTAAATTTATTTATAAATAATAAATTTCCCCCATTGTGTATACCGAACGCTCCAATGTATAGATAAAATAACATACACTAAGAATTTAATGAAGAAATTAAAAAAATAAAACATAATTTCATTACAAAAATTAATCATTGATAATTTTTTTTAATTTATTTTGATTCAATAATTTGGACTTAAATAAACATGCGTGACTGTTAGTTGATTTATTTTCCATCATTATGAAAAATTATTGATATACCTATCAAATGACGACACATTATTATTTTAAGATTCAAACTCATTCAGTATTTTCATGTAGTATCTCTTTTTCTAAATTCTCCTTTTTGTTTTAGGTAACGTTTAATTTCTTTATGCCGTAATGGGTCGAAATTGTAAATTAACTAATAGGAAATCATTTTTCCCTTTTGCTTTGGGTAATATTTAATTTCTTTATGCAATAATGGATCGAAGTTGTTAACTAACCCTACGAAAAAGGAAATCCTAACCTTTAAAGAAAGGTACCCGGCCCTATATATACGTACGAGTATTTCGTGTACTTTCCATTCGTTAATTAATTGCATTGCATTGCACTTAGCAAATTAATCTCACTATCTCAGCATGCATGCTCTGTCCTCTTCTTCTTCTCCATCTCCTCATCCTCATGAACAGTTTGCACCTTGTTTCTCGCATTTCAAGGAATCTTGTTCGCACCCCCAAACATTCAATGGAGTGTGTTTATCTTGTGCACAAACTGTAGGCGAGGGATACGGCTTATCATTTAATTACATGCTCGAGGGTTTAGAGTTCGGCAAAGATGAAGTTACACGTTTGAAAAGAATGAACTCAGAGATTGTGTTTGGGCAGAGGAAACTCCAGTTAGTTCTGGATTTAGATCATACCTTGCTGCATGCAACAGACTTGGACATGTTAGCTCCTGATGATCGTGACTATTTGATGAAACGAGCAAGTTCTGCATCAGACGGCGGTGGCCTGTATATGATGGATGGTGGGTTATTACTGGTCAAGTTAAGGCCTTACATTCGGAGTTTTCTCAGGGAAGCGTGCAAGATGTACGATGTTTACATATGTACCATGGGGAACCGACCCTACGCAGAGATGATTGCTAAACTGCTTGACCCCAAGTGTGAGTACTACATCAGCTCAAGATTGATAACGTGCGAAGACTTTAAAGAAACGGGGAAGAAGAATCTTGATTTGGTTCTAGGGCAAGAACGGGGTGTTGTTATAGTTGATGATACGGCGGAGGTTTGGAAGGATCACAAGGAGAACCTCATACTGGTGGGGAAGTATAATTACTTTAAAGAGGGAATCAGAAAGAGTAAGAATAATGATCAGAAATCCTATTCCGAGAGGAAGAGTGATGAGAGTGAGTTGAATGGGGCACTTGTGAATGTGCTTCGAGTCCTGAAAAGAGTTCACGAGTTGTTTTTTGAGAATCCGGAGAATCTTGTTTGGGGAGATGTTAGGAGTTTCCTGGGGAAAATTCGGAGGCAGATTCTTGCGGGCTGTAAATTGTTCTTTCATATGGGTGATGTCGGTCCTCAGGAATTTCCATTACTAAGGCGGAGGGCTGAGGAGTTGGGTGCTGCATGCACGGATGTACACGACTCGTCGGTGACGCATGTTGTCTCAACGAGGCAAGCAACAGAGGGCCGTCGGTTAGCCGAGCAGCATAACAACTTTCTCGTGCATCCGCGGTGGATTTATGCTGCTTATTATCTGTGGAGAAGACAAGCAGAGAATGATTATTTTCCACTTTAGACATTTTTTTTTTTTTCAAGTTGGCCACATTAATTTTTCCATTGATCGAATTAACCAAGTCACGACTGCTTGTATATTTTCTTTTTAACCTTGAATTGGATTTCGGCATTATTTCTTTGATCTGATCTAGAGAAATTTGTGTTTGAGACGTCTTGAGGTTTAATTACACTATATCTTTTCCAATTTACAAGAAGAATAATTGACAGTCAGAATATTCTGCAGGTAGATAAATTGTAATTTTTTTTAACAGTAATTACCTAATACAAGGTGATAATTATGTTAGAGCGGTTTTAAGATAGAATACGAATCACAAATACGAATTACAATATATATATATGTAAAGTGATAAATAATAAAAAATACGTTATAATTATAATCGTGTAGTTATAAAAGAGTGTTCTACCGTTAAGAACATCAACTTATTACTTTTAAAGAAATGAAAATGCCAGCTGCAACTAGAAACTCACAATCTTGAGATGCAAGATTAGAAAATGTTTCACTTGGAGCACAACCCCTTTTATCCAGCGGCGTATATGTAGTTCCAAAATTTTCATCAATTTCCTTAATTACGAAGATGCATGTCCGTTAATTAATAAATTTATACTACAACCCGTTAATTATGAGTGAATTGATCTGTTCTTTCTTCCTCTATTAAGTTCAATGGCCGCAGCAACTCTATGACTTTATTAGGCAATGTGTATATAAACAATGGTAATTTACATACACTACGCTTTTAACAATCAAATAGTAATTAGGATGCGTAACGTTACATGTTATAGGTAAAAAATAGGCAACGGTAAAATACAATTAATAAAAGGAATTGCAAATAGAGAGAAGTGCAAATATTTAAAGAATATTTCAAATGACTATGGATATGATAATTAAGAAATAGCTTCACAAAAAATGAACAACTAAATTAGTTTTTGTAAATAATTCTTCTGTTCCTCGCACATATATATCTTATTACATAATGGTAATCCGCCAAGATTAACTAGAATTGTATATATACACTTTGAAAATTGCATGTGCATTGGTGAACATTTTTAGTTGGATCTAAAATGTACGCCGTCTCGAGAAGAATTCGATAACGTATTGATAAAGTAAATGATTAACACTTCAAAGGGTAAAAGTCATTGGGCCTTAACCCAATGGTCAGAGCCACTCTTTCACAAGTGTGAGGGAAGTGGTTCGAATCCCCACAGAATTTCTGTGGGGTTCAATTTAAATTTCCTCCTCATCTCTTGAGAGAAGGTTGAAGTCTCTCGAAAATTATAAATAGTTAAAATCTGGACTGTGCAATATAAAAGTTAATGTAAATTAGTCTCAGTTATTATGTGAATGTAATATGTTGTATCCTGAACAATAATCTCATATAATAATAAAAAATTTCAAGAACAAGAAAATTTAGTATTCGATTTTAGTAGTTGTTATTTAATCTTTGGTTCACTTGGGAAATTTACAATTGGATTAAATTTGAAAACTGAATGTTTTTTTTTTTTTCTTTTAGTGATCTTTTGGATTGATATTGAAAATACATGGAAAGTTTGGTAATTAACTCAAACTTTGAGAACTAAAAGAATATTTATCATTAGAAATTTAACATGCTAAAATAATAAAATAATAAATATGGGTTATACTGGACTTTTAAGGACTTAGGTGATATAGAGGGGTATAATTGTCATCTTGTGTATATGTTAATGTTTCTACTAACTTTTTTAATGGTGGAATTTAAATTCAATTAAAGATTAAAATGAAACAAATTCAAATTTAGAATGACCCAAGTGATGTATTTCAAAAATATACAACACAAGAGGTTTAAGATTAAAATTGCAATCACATCAGTACAAAAGAGAATTAATATCCATTAATGTTAAAGAAGTTAGTTATTGTAGGAGTCACTCTTGTGAATCGTTGATACTACACTTGATAAACCACATGAATATACGAAGAACACCATCACATTTGTGTTTGTGTTGGGGAGAAACTAACTTTAACATTCAATGTTGAACTTCTGCGTAAGAACATATGATTTAAAACTTCATGACAATCGAAATACATGAACGACTTAATTTCTGTCCGACGATTAAAAAATTCAATGTATTGTGTAAAATGGGAGTGCTAGCTAGTATGCTCTTGGGTGTTTAAAAAGATTTTGTAATCTTTTTTTTTAAAAAAAAAAAAGGATAAGTCTTAGGTAACGGTTATTTTTTTGTCTGAAATCTAAATGAATTTAAATTTTTTTAAAGTTTGAATGAGTTTAAATACGAAAATTTGAATGACATGTTTATTTTATTTTTAATATCTGAATATAAGTGACATCTTGATTGTTTTTACAATAAAAAAACTTAAACTTAGTTATTTGACATTTATATCCTTGTAAATTAAAACAAAAAAGATGATTAAATTTTATAATTTAGAAAATAAGTTATTTTACAGAGATATTTTTAGAATATAATATTTATATATCATTCAGATCTTTTTCCATTCAGATAAAAATCACAAAAATTTACATTTTCTATTTAGATATAAATATCTTTAAATCAGATATTTATTCAAAAAAATAAACAAACATATTTTAAAAACTTGCTGAAATTAATAAAATTTTAAATTTCAGTACATTTAACAAACAATCCATCAGATTGTGTAAGAATATTACGGACAGGTCGCTAAAGATATGGGTCGCAAATCCCGTACGACGTGACGGTTTACAAACTGACGCCAGATAGACAAGTCGGAGCGGGTCACTAAACTGAGACTGTGGTTTCTGAGATTGAGATGAACTCAAGTGGCTCAGCACAGTTCTTGGGTTTCTGGGGTTTTAATGTTTCAAATTGCAACTGGTTTAACTGTTGTCACGGCAAAGGCAGCCTTGTCACTGTCAATCTTTAGTTGTTCTTCCAAAGGTTCAAGTGCATCTTAAATTATTTAGTACTGTTATTTTGCCTGCAACGTGATAAAACAAAACATAAGAGATGCAGCAATCCTCGGACTTGATAATGGTTATTTACTTTGAAGAATTCTTAATTCAAGCATTATCTTTGTCGCCCAAAGATCTCAAGGACTTGGTGCTTACTTATGGTTTTTTAACAGCGACATGTACTCAGGTATTGCCCACAGGCACAGGCATTGAGCGAACAACTTATTATGTTAGCCATGAACTGCCTCTATTTATATATATGATGAGGAAAGGGAAGTCAGTAACTCCCAATTGTCATGCGTAGAATTCTTAGCATGCTTTGCAAAACTTACATAAATTACCCGCAGAAGAAAATTTCATTTGTCAGAATTGAATCTTCAATTTTTGCTCAAAACAGCTTCTCAGATACTGCTAATGTTTGAAATGGCCAACAAATTATCAAGAAGCAACCATATATATATATATATGCATATTTCACTCCGTTGCGCTTGAAGTTTGAGGTACAAAACACCATAACCAAAAATGATATTTAATTTAATCCTTTCAGGGGCTTGAGATAACAGAAATCCATAATTATTTGTTAACAACTTCTTAGTGTATTAACAAACATCCTATATCTGATTACAACATCTTGCATATACAGCGTGTGAATAGTGGTTAACAACTTGCCGCAAACAAATTACTTTATTACATCTCCAATGTAGCTGCAATCTTCTGACTGCAGCCATGTATTTTCGGGTTGCATGCCCACACAACAAAGCAATGTTGTTCATCTCATAAGCTTTCAACTGGGCTTCACGTTCAGAACTGGTACATGGCTCAAATCACATTCACAACAGCTTGTATCCACTACAAAATTTCAACTCATCTTCTGAAATGTTGCTGCTTTCTCCTCATCCAGTGGATGGAGTAAGGACCTGCCAAAAAGGGGAAAACAAAAATCAGTGCAATCCAACATGACTTATAAAGATATTAAGCTTTCAGATCAAACTCTAAACAAATCTGAAACCCACATTTCAGATTATGATTTCACTCATGCAACACTGTTCATCACTTTCACTCTGTCTCCCCCTGCCATCTGGTGTCCAGCAGATACAAACACTGAAATATCATGTTAGAAGGCGATAAGTCCTCAAGAGAAGTCAGACTAGACTGACTACTATAAGCAGAACGTTACAGCAAAGTAGCCAAAAATATTTAGCTCCTCTACTACCACTGCAATGATCATGTTTAACATCTTTATAAACACCAGAGTCCACCATGAAAAAGTGTCGTAATACCCATGCTAAAATTCTGACAATAACTTTATTATAGCTAGCATGACAGTAGCTTTTTCAGCAATTTTACCAGACACGTGTCAAAAACTGTATTAATATTTTGAACAAAGAAAAGGTCATCTTTGTTAACACATCTTGGTGGGGAAACAGAGGTCCAACAGATATTACATAGACAATGCAATATTCACGGGTACTGGGGAGAGAAGAGACACACACACCCATGCACACGTACACACTTGGGTTTTAAACCCACCTACTCTTAAACCCAAGAGAATGAATTACAAAATAAACAAATATTTCATGCTATTATTGAAATTGAAATGAAAGAAAACAAAAACCAGTGGGCCAAAAGTGTCAATAGGTGCATTGTTCAATCTAAAGTTAGATAAGTGACCTTCCATAGCAGGATTCTGCTTTGGCTTGTTGATAACCCCAAAACACCTGGAATGAACTTTAACTATTATCATCAAAGAAAAGAAGATAATGAAACCAGTGTGCAGTGGCTTTACATCAACTGTCTCATTTGGAGAGCATTGAATGCTGATAATGCCCCATTTATTATGCCAAGGGAAAGGAGGTAAACCCCAGCATCATCTTTAGACCTTTGGAAGCAAGGCATGCATGCCTCCAACATTGGCCCTGGAAAACGCAGGGATGATCAATAACATGTCAGAAATGAAATATTCCAATGCTATCAGATGGTTTCAAGAAAAACCACCCATCTAATAAATTAGATCCAACAGCATCTGATAAACAAATACTAATATCCTTAACTTTTGAGATAATACAAACGAAAGAAAGGAAGCAGGAATAGGGAATTCATTAGCCAGACGATACAATAGGTATCAATGTTAAAGCCTCATACCCAAAACAAACACCCAGTAAGCAACCAAAAAGCTCCCATATTTTTGTGAAGCATTTCTTTAATCAATGTGACTGGCACTGTAGCAAACGGGATACCTCTATCCAATATTTATGCGTACATATAAACAAAGTAAGATATTTGCTAGTTATTCTGACATCCAGAACATCAAAAACACAAGCATTGCTATTGGCAATTCAAAGCAAACCCATTGGAGTATGAGTCGATAATTATATATTCAACAAATCATCCTCCCATCACATTTACAAACAGTTCCAAAAATAAAAGTGGAATCATAGAGAGAGCATATCCTTGGAAGCTGCCAGTTACTCAGTACAACATGGTCACCACTAAACCGTCTAAGGTCGCAAAGATATTCAAGATCTTTATTTTGAAATTACAAGAAGAGTACTGGAAAATAAAAAAACAATGATAGTGAGAATGGAAATATCTACTTTTATTAGGATTATTCATATACAATTTCCAAGTTACAACTTTCCACTGTCTATGCAATTTGCAAATATTAACAAACTTGATAAAGCTGCAAAAGTTGACAATTAAAGCTGATTCTTACAAAATAATGTGGCACCATAGGCAATTAAAGAAGATTATGTTTTCAAAAAGGCAAAAAGTAGAACCCCTAAGCTTAGTATTCACTAATGTGAAGGTTTGTACCAGATATTAAATTCCTTAGCTCCATCAAATGTTCATCGTTTGTGATGTGAAGTGTAATGCGGAGATTTGTCAATAATGCTTCTTGTTCCCAACTCAAGGGACCAGAAGCATACAATGCCTCTAGAGTACAACGATAAGCATGCAACTCTAATCTATGGATTCTTGCTGCTACATCCTCTCCTAGAGGAATGGGCATTTTCTCTTCCTCATCTCCGCGGCAAGAAAAAGATTCAGCATCACTATTAAGGGGATCTGCATCTTTAGAACAACCTGCTAAAAGACGACTAGACAAATCACTCGTACTGTCACTAATAATACTACAACTACCAACAGAGCATATATCACTATCAGAATCACTAGCTTCTGAGCTCCTTCCATAAGAAAACTCAACAACACAATATGGTTTTCTCCTCTCTGTTTCATAAAAGCCACTTGTTTGATAGTTAGATGAAGTATACATGCATGTTTCACCCAGACTTTCTCGTGGGCTAGCAACAGCATCTACCTTTTCAAGTAAGGATGATGGATTCCTTGAAATCACTTGTGGGCGCTCACCGCCTTTTTCAATTGCTCTCCTCTTCTGAATGTTTCCAGTACATGCTTCAGCAGAAGAGGAAACAAATGGGGAGGCTCTTTTCAAAGTTCTAGCTGATACAGCATGCGACTCCTGGAAATCAGTTGTGTTTTCACCAGCTTGCACGGATGGAGTATTAATCTTCTTAGGAAAGTTTGGTGTTGATACCCTGTTGGACTTCACAATATCTGAATACCCTGAACCCTGTGAATAATTGTAGCCAGCAGACAATTAGTTATAGGCAAAAATGACTATAGCAAAGACAGTGAAATTGGAAGAAGGGGCACGACAAAGTCGAGATGACTAGACAACACTCAAATGGTTAGAACTTCGCCAGAAAACAACCATTCAAGTATACATAATTGTAATATTAGAAGTTCCATGGCCAACTAATCACAATAAATGACAAAGATGAAGAACTCAACTCCGTCAAACAAAAGATAGAAACGATCAAAAAAGACAAATGAAAAACTGTAGAAGAGCCCATCAAAGTATTTTCAAAAGAATTTCCCCACCACAGAAATGACAAATACAAAAACATTGAAAAAAATAAGAGTAAGACAAATGAAGTGATAAAAGAAGGGGCAAATTTTACCTTTCCAATCACAACCCATTTATCATCCTGCCAAGATTGTCGCACCCTGATGTTTGATTTGTGGGTTTGGAATTCCCTAGAAGACCCAAGTAACCTAACTGAATAGCACTCCCCACCCAGAACCTTCAAAACTGTAGCAATTTTCCAGGAAAAATCATCAAGCACCTCCACCAGGTCGCCAGCCATCCAACTTGTCACACGCTGCACAGGAGGAGGACAGGGCCTAATCTCCTTCCTTGACACCCTCTCCTGAGCTGTTTCGTTAGTCTTGCCTGAGTACCGATCATATTCAACAGTGTAATTGTGCCCATTGCCTGATATAATTACCGCACACCACCAAGCACCAGAAGGCGCCTCACTTTTAAAAACCTCAACTTGGCTCCCTTTCTTGAATCTCATGATGACTTGCAATATCTGCAATAGCCAACAAAAAAAAATATCTCTATAAGACATCAATCTAACATATGCTAATTCAAACCACTAAATCATAATACAATTAATAACCACCGCTTATGTCTTTAGCCTAATATCTCATACTAAATAAAGTTCTCCCCCAAAAAAAAATATTGAGACCTTTTTATTAAAAAATAAAAATCGCAGTGAAAAGGGCAATCTGCCAAAACTATTTCTGCTTTCTAAAACAATCTTAATAAAATTCCTAAAACTTTTTCAATTTGATGACAATATTATCACAAATATCTCTAATATATTCATCATAAACAAAAAAAAAAAAAAAACTGGACGAAAAGAATCTCGAGAGCATCAGTCAATTAACCAAATCAAAACGAACTAAATTAGATAAATAATCCAAGTTGATCACACAGTCACAACATCAAATAACTTAACAATGCAGCAAAAAATATTTTTTAGCGATCTTAAAAACATCAATCTTTCCAAAAAAAAAATCATTAAACACGTAAATAAATAAATGTGAGATCAAAAGTGAACAAAATTAAAAGTGCAGCAATCAAAACCCTAATTTTCTCCTTTACCGACCTTTGTATTTTGATCGCACGAGGCTTGATTGAAGAAAGAATCAGTTATGGATCTTTGAGCGTTTCTCTTTGAAATATTATTTGTAATGTCTTCGTTGTGTTTCTTGTTTTAGGGTTTCTAAATTGTGAAGAAGAAAACACAGAAAAAAAATATTTATTTGCTGATGAGTAATTATTTATTTATTTATTTTATTTTTTAAATACACAAATGGTTTTTAAATTTTAATACGTGGGATTAAAGCTTTAATCCCAACGAGAAAAAGGAACCGCAGTGGAAGCGATTTTTGTTCACTCGCATTTTGGAGCGTGAAAGCACTCTTTTATATATTGGTTTATTTTTTATTTTTTAAATATTGATTTGGCAAATCAAAAATGTTTTTAAGTTGTTTGAAAAAATATTCAAAGTCTACCAACTTGGTTTCATCTTTAGTAAATATTGGGATTAAAAAATTTATTTGACCTAATTGTTTGGTGGCAAAACATTTGGGTGAGAAGCGGTATAATAAAATAGTGGAAGATTTTTATTTTATTTTTTCTAATTTAATGTGCTTGAGCTTAGATAACATGTATCACAAATTTATCATATTGTAATACAATATTTAAAAGAAATTTAGAATATCAATTGACTAAGTGAAAAAGCCTTTAAGTGATATAAAAACTTTGTGGTTCAAATTTCATTCGCATGAGTTAAAGTTTAATTTCCATGATTTTCATGCTTTAAAGGAATAAAATAAAAAAGAGCAAAGAAAGAAAGAAAGAAAGAGAGAGATCAATTTATTCATTTAAACTCAAATGTGAATTTCTTAGTTAACCTTTTAAAATCGCATACATATTGAAAACATTCCCAAAAACCTTGTTCAAAATAACAACTAATTTTTATAGCAAAATAGTTATTGTTTACCTGATCCATTAAAAAATATGTGACACCACAAACAACTGTATATTTCCATCTCTAAAATATTTTTTATTAAGAATGAATAGGAGGCCTTTGAATTTGGGTAAGTTGTGCTTACCAAACTAATGATAGAAAGAATTAGTATTCTCAAGCACGCAAGAGTCTTGATTTGGTGTGAACAATTTGGCAAGATCTTCTTAATTCTTCCTATAATACAAATGAATATCTAAATCAAGTTATAGATCGTCAGCCAGGCCATTGGCTATTTGGCTCTGGCTGAGTAGTGTAACACTCTTTCCTCCAAATTTGGTGCAAATATTCGAGCTCTCACCGGGTACTCGACGTAGTTAAATCCTGGGTACATCTCCCCATCAAAGGTGTCTACATTAGGCTCATTATTGTCTGTTCCTTTTTCTTACAGGATGTTGCATTTGTAATACAATTTGACAATGGTCATAATCAGACAGACAGACAGCCATGCCTGCTTAAGCGTCTGATTCTCATGCTAAGAAGCAAGAAATGCCAGACTTTGAAATTGAAGCAGAAGATGTATCATATCATTTGAAAACACCAATATTATTTATTCAAGAGATGATAAAGCAAATGATTGAATGAAAATCTATTAAAAGAAAACAATTTGCTAGTATAACACCTTGGCTAATATATGAATTAAATAAAAATTGTTATAAATCAAAAGTTCATTGTTTGACTCAACTGCATATCCTCAACATAAGAAGCAGACTCAAAAACAACCTCAAAACTGCAAATGAAAGTGTTATTTACATAATATCAGAGACCAAGAAATTTAAAAATTTTGGACAAATAGAGTTGCAATGACTTGTACTCAGTAACTCATATGACTGCAGATTGCATACAAACACATTAGCTGACTTGAGCTTTTGGTTAGCGCTTTACTGTAGTTTGAGTCATCCTCGGCAGTTCATGCAGCTCGATCCCCATGCTGTGATGTCTCCTACAGGGCTACAATTCTGTCTCTGCTGCCGGAGACTCTCTTTTCTGACTTCAGCTTGATCCATTAGCTGACTTGAGCTTCTGACTAGCACCTTTCTGTAGTTAGACATCCTGGGCAGTTCAAGCAGCTCGATGCTCATGCTGTGATGTTTTCTACAGGCTGGTTCTCTTTCTTTCTAGCCCATGTATCTGATCTGCTCTGCCCAAACAGATCACAAAGTCATATCTGTTCTTTCCTTAGTCAGGCACACCTAGGAAAAAGGGTAAACCATCAAAACTTGCTCATTCAGGACACTGGAGCCCCAGAAACAGATTTTTCTCCTTTCACCTTTCCATTTACAAGAATATCATAAGTAGTGTCATCAGGTGCAAGTCCTTTGTCAAGCATTTCATTATGCAGTCTAAAAGCCTCTTGCAAGTTTCCCTCCTTAAAGTATCCAGCAATCAGTGTATTAAAGATAAAAACATTAGGAGTCAGACACTTTCTATTCATCTCATCGAAAATCTTGCGTGCATTCTCGAGCTGTCCTTTACCATAGAGACCATTTATTAGAACAGTATATGTGATTATATCCGGCTCAATACCCTTGGAAAGCATCTCTGAGTAAAGATTTGATGCTGTAAGCAATTTACCCTCCTCTAACAATCCAGCAATTAAAGTAGTGTATGTTTGTAAGTCACAAGGAATCCCATCATTTATCATTTTTCTATGCATGTCAAGTGCTGCTTCCATATTACCTAAATTCCTGAAGCCATTAATCATGCTATTGTAGACGACTGTATTTGGAGATAGCCCAACTTCAAGGAGCTCAGCAAAAAGTTTACACGCACTTTCCATGTCTCGTCTTCTGCAAAATCCATTTATAAGACTACTGTATGCAGTAGCATCCAGTTGAAGACCCTCATTCATCATCTCATTTCGCATTTTCAAAGCAAGATCAATCTCATTTTTTCGGCAAAACCCGTTAATCAAGATAGTGTAAGTGACAACATTTGGGGAAAGTCCACTTTCATGCATCTCTTTGTAAACTGTCAGTGCAGAAATTATATCATCCTCTTTAACAAAACCATCTATAATGCTGTTGTAAGTCAAACATTTAGGAATAAATCCCTTCTCAACCATCTCCTTCAGCTTATCCCAGGCCACAGATGTGCGACCAGCTTTGCACAACCCATTGATAATTATGTTGGATGTATAATCTGTTGGAGAAATCTTTGCATTCTCCATTTGATCCAACACATCAAAAGCACGTTCAGCATCACCCTGTTTAAAGTACCCATCTATTAGAACAGAATATGTGACAACATTGGGTGTTACACTCGTTTCAAGCATCTCTGAAAATACACTGTATGCCTCATCCATGTTCTTTACTGTGCAATGTGCAAGGATCATGTTGTTGTAGGAAACTACACTAGGTCTTACACCACTGGACACCATCTTTTGCCATAAATTGCAGGCTTCACTTACCTTACCCCTTTTACAGAGCCATGCCAAGAGATCATTATACGTGAAAACATTTGCAATACCGCTGTCAACCGCCTCATCAAAGAGCTTGTATGCCTCTTCCAGTAACTGAGCTTTCAAAAATCCACACAACAGTGAATTCACTATGAAGACACTAGGCTTAATACCCATGTGTTTCATTTGGGTGTAAAGCTCATAACCCTTTTCCACTTTCCCATTCGTACAACAACCTTCAATCAACACTGCAAAAGTAACCTTGTTAGGACTAAGACCATCTTCCTTAATCTTATCAAGCAACTCCAAAGCACTGCTCAAATCTCCTTGCTTGTAATATCCCTTCATCAAACTAGTTGCAACCACTAGATTCATTGGCTTCCCACAGCTCATCATCTCATCCTTAAGTCTGAATGCCTCCGTCAAATTTCCATGCTTCACGCAAGCCCCGATAAGATTTGTATATACCCGTGAAGGAACCTGACCCATATCTCTCATCTCCTTCGCCAGTCCACAAGCTAATTTCAAATTGGGTTTCCTACACAAAGCGTGAATAACCATTCTATATGCCCTAGCATCAAGCTTTACTCCTAGAGCCTTTGCATCCCTAAAATACTTCTCGGCTTCCTCGGTTGTATCTTCTTTTAAGCATGCATGCATCATTACCCTTATTGTCACTGAATCAACACCCAAACCTTTTAAGTTCATCTTATTATAAAACTCCTTTGCTTCATCAATCAAATTTCTCCGAACTAATGCCTTCAAAACTGAATTCATACTTCGCAGCAACGGAATTATATCGCGCTCTATCATCCCATTACAACACTCTACAGCGTCATTTATTCTATCAGCTCGAACATAGCTACGCAGCAAGTAACTGAAAACCCCAGAATCCAAATCAAAATCAAACCTTTTCGCAGTTTCGATCAAGTGATCAATAATAGCAGCCGATGTGGGTTCTGAACCGCCTGAAACATAGTGATTAAGCAAATTCCGAGCATATCGATGAGACTCACGGTCTTTCATCAAAATGTGAAGCAGAACGCAAAATATATCAAGGCTTTTGAGGAAGCCTCGCCGCCTTTCGACCCGTTTGAAGTACTCGAAAGCTGAAACTGGCTCGTTTCTGCAGCTTAGAAGAGAGCTTATCACACTGGTCTGTGATAAATCAGTGGGCTGAAAAGTATTGGATTCGGGGAAAATTGGGTTTCCGGAAAAATGGGAACCTTTGGTGATTTTCTCGGGAAAATTCTCGGAAACTGGAGATTCTGATGAGATGGGCTTTTCGGAGGACTGTGGTTGTGAGCATATTGATTTAGTGTTTTTGAAAGGCCGGGTTATAAATGGTCGGATTGGTGAAGAAGTAAGCGAAGATCTCATCCTCTTTTTTTTTTTTTTAAATGCTTACAGCTGCTGGTTACAATTAAATCATGAAACCCTAATGTTCATGTAACATGATTAGTTAGATGGAAAGAGACGAACTGGTGGCGGCATCGGCTGGGCTCATACAGATTTCGGCCCTCATTGTTTTCATTAAGCAGTTCAGACATACAAGGTTTATTTTTCAGTGGCGCTACTGCCAGCCCTTATTTTCTCTTATCAAAGCCCCACTTGTTTGGGATTTACAATTTTATTGTTGGTATTTACAATTTTATTCTCCAACTAAAAAGCAAAAATTCATCTAATTAAATTCACCTGCAGTTTTATACTTATTCATTGGCACAGCAATGGCAATTTCTTTAGAGTGGCCCAATCCATATCTTGTGAAATCTATTGAAGAACGGGTTGTATCGCATCAAGAGAAAAATACAACTAAGCACAAAACAAAACTTGTTGTAAGACCATCATAAGTGAGGAAACCACCAAGAGTAGGGATGGCAAATATCCAATTATGAATAAATAATGTCCATCTAAATACAATTTATAATTATTTATAATGGATATATATATATTTATATCCAGTATTTAATATTAGATATGGATATAGATTTTATCTATATACATATAGAGATCCATGGATATTTTATTTTTACTATATAAAAATAATAATATAAATAGTTAAAATTCCAATATCAAATTTGGTTATTAAACTATTTATATTAGTAATAATATGTATATATAAATAAAATGGCGGTCCGGTGGCCGATGGCAGATGTCCGGCAGCTTTCCGGCAAAGCCGTCGGTGGTCCGGCGACCTTCCGTCGAGATCCAGCGACCTCCGGCAGTGGTCCGACGAATTTCCAGTGGAGGTCTATTTATAATATTAAATCAATAAAATAAAATAAATAATTATTAATGGCATTAAATAAGTTAAAAAGTTAAAAGGTAGTTTTGAAAACTTTAGTTTTTAATATAAGGGGAATTTAAATTCTTCACTAGTTAATATAAGAGGAAATTAGATTTTGTTGTTTTTGTTTTCATTTTAGTTTAATAATATAATTTTTTTAACTTTAAATGGATAAATTATTAGATTTTGGATATCCATTAAATATCCATACACATCCAATATCTAATTGGATATTTTAAAAAATACCCATATCCATATTCAAAATCTATATCCATATTCAAGAAGATTTTGGATTGGAAATATGGATATCCAATTTGGATAGATCAATTTATCATCCCTAATCAAGAAGGATTATGTTGTTTGAGAAGTAGAACGTCGTGGATTCCTTTCTATAATCTTTTATTGGTTTTTGTTATTTTTGTAATGACAATTGATATTTTTGTAACCACCTTCAGTTAGATGTTGCTGGAGGTGAAGCATATAAAAATTGTAAGGTCTACTAAAATGAGGATAATGAAAAATACTCAATTTTCTTCCCTTTCTAAAATTTCCTTTCTTTAACTTATACTCTGCTCTTAATTTTTCATATTTGGAGTTGACACTCGCTCGAAGAATGTTTTGTTAAATTAATTTGCTTGTCTTGCAGGATAAGCGCATCATTCATTTTTCTCTATTACAAACACTTTAAACTTACAAACATAAAAACAGAAGTGAATGGTAAAAAGAGTAAAAAATTGATACAAATTAAAATTTATCCCAATCTATGTTTGTAGGAAAGATAATTGTGAAGGTTTCATAAATTTTTAACTTTATGAGCATGTTGGGTAACAATCAAATATTGTACTTATTATTATTATTTTTTTGGAAATGGAATACCCAGTTAAACTAAAGTACATATACCGGAGTTATCTACGTCTTCTTTATTTGTTTTGAAGAAGACAGGTGTACTTTGCAAGAACACCGAATACAAATTTGAGTTGGGCTGTGAAATTTAAGAAACTGCCCCATAATTAAGGACTTAATTGAGGGGGTTAGTTTAGAAATTGAAATGAAATATGAATTATAAAAAAAAAAAGGGGTTTGACAAGGATAATGGAGGGGTGCCAATAGCACCATTTTTTTTAAAGAGTGACGTTATTTGACACCTTAATATATCTTTCTAGGCAAACTTTTTAATTATTATTGTTTATTCTAAAATCATTCTTATTGAAAAATAAAAAATAATTAAAATATAAATATTTGTTTCTTCTCTCTCAATTAACTTTTCATCTCTCACATTTTTTTTAATGGATTCAAAAGTTGAATCAAGTGTTAACTCTTAAACAAATCCTAAATTGAAATTAAACAAAATCTTATATTATCACACAAAGCAAAACTAATATCATCAATAACAACAAACCCATCACTTGTTTATAAAATTTAATAAAATCCTATATTAAAATTTATCATATGTTGTGAAGGTGATGTAGTGATGTTTGATGGTGAAGAAGTTAGGTGGAGATGATGAACTCATTGTTAATAAAGATAGGTGATCGGGGTGATGATTATACTAAAGAGAGTGGTTGGGGATAGAGAATAAAATAAATAATTTTTTAAAATTTTGGATAAGGGTAATTATAAAAAGTAACAAGATAAATGAAAAGTGGGGGCTAGTAAGATAATATGCGGAGGTTAAATATCAATACTTTATTTTTAATTCCATAATTGGAATTGGCATTCTTGGTTTGATATCTGTGGGGATATTTTTTAAAATTTACTTTCAAACTTATTTACTCTACATAAATTTAATAACTTTAAAATATTAATTTTTACTTTAAACACTCTTTCAAATACCTATATTGTCCCTCATTACCCATTTCATTAGTTATCTTATTTTCTTTTTACACCCAATAAAATATTCATCATCACAAATAAAATATCTAACATTTTTCTTTTTTTAATTACTTTTATTTTCCATTCTTAACCAGGTTTGATATGTGCTTGTTCTTTTCTTCAATGATGCAATTTAATTTTGGTTTATAAACTCATGAAAGCATTTTAATTTTGTTTTCTAAACTCATGAAACCGTATGGATTAGATAGAGTAAACATCAGAAAGCAAAATTTAAAATTTAAAACAAGTATTTTCTTTTGATTTTCTTTGGTCTTCTTATGTTGGATTGGCGCAATTTATTGTCCGTCCTCTATCTCTCCTTCTGATTTATTTTGTTTCAATTACAAAAGAAATAACATGTTTCTTGATTTTTTTTTTTTTTTCTAGCAATTGTATTAACAAATAAACAAATAAATAAAAGTTTAGTTCATAACTATAGATAATTTCTCAACATGAACATTAATTCAATTTTCAAATGTGATTTATTGCAGATAACATATGATGTTGGATACAAATTTGTTAAATTAAACTTTATTGCATTGTCCTTAATAACAAATTATATTAAAATTAATTTAGTAATATAAAAAATATTAAAATGTTGAGTATTTAAAATAACTTTTAGATTGTAAATTATTGTCTAGACTATAGTCAATTTTCGCTGCAATCTACAAATATGGTAAATCAATTAGTTTCTTCCCTCTTTTATCTCCTCCTAAAGTCTTGGGATTGAGATGCAGTAGTTTTTTAGCTGCAATGCTCTGAATTTTTTTTTTTAAATAAAACAAAAATTAATAATATGAGTAAATACAATTTTTAAATAATAATTTAAATAAAATTATTAAAGATATAATTAATTTTTCACCGTACAAATGAAAAATTATATCAACATAACTTCCAAACTACAACAATTAGTGCTCACCAAATATTTTAGTGCTGTAACTTTTAAATTACAACAACCCAATCTCAATTTCAAAAAAGCATTAAGGCAGGACAGTAAGCCTTGTCATCAGCCTCATCACGGCATAAAGAGGGAATTTTGTATAGTGCTCCATATTTCCCACAAAAGAACCTACTGTAATGTGTTTACAAAATTGATACAACGACCGGCTTGATTTCAAGATCCAGCTTCCTTGTCATAATGATAGGTAAATTAGGTATGAAAGAGGGGGAGCTCTATGAACTGGAAAAGGAGAGAGCCATAAGTTATTAGGATCAGTTGCTTCAGCCAAAAATTGGTAACTTGAATGCATCTTCACAGAGAAAGTTTTGCATTCGCTGAATGGATACTGAGCAAAACATCATCCAGCCTGGGCAAACAGATACTGGAGGAGGGGAGCAACAACTGCTATGCTTAAACTGTTCCCCAGCAGTGCATAACTGCAGTGAGAAGAAATTGACTAATCAAATTCACTAAAGACCAAATATTGTTATGATCATCCGTCAACAGGTGTTAGGTTCATCCAGTAGATTTCTGTTCATGCATCACAATTGGAAAGGGGACATACAGAAAAATAGCATACCGTTGTCTGAGGCTTAAGTGATGTGGGAACTGAAAGTCACCGGGGAAAGAATGCAAATTTGCAACCTAATTAACAAAATGACAAATTTATAAATTATAGACTAAAGATCAAACACTAGACAGTGATTAAACACCAAGTCAAATCTACCTACCTCCCTGGGGGTAAAGTATCTGAGGTGTTGCTCCTTCAGTGAAGATGCTTTCCCCTTATTCTTTGGCTGCATGTCAATTAAATCATAAATGGAAAGGCATGGTCAAGGTACTGTTACAAACTCTAAATCTCTAAGAAAAACCACATCAGACAACATACAACATAGACACCACCAGTGTTGAAAGGACAAGCATGGCATTGCATAGAACAGCAGAATTGACCAGATGTCAACAGCCCAAATTGAAGCTGGCACTAAATTTAATAAAATCTGTTTGGCTGGGTAACTATACTAAGCAGAAATGAACTCACTAGAAGGACAAGCTCTAAATCTCTAAGAAAAACCACATCAGACAACATATAACATAGACACCACCAGTGTTGAAAGGACAAGCATGGCATTGCATAGAACAGCAGAATTGACCAGATGTCAACAGCCCAAATTGAAGCTGGCACTAAATTTAATAAAATCTGTTTGGCTGGGTAACTATACTAAGCAGAAATGAACTCACTAGAAGCAGACAGATATAGGACCACATGATACACGGGCATGTGATACTAAAATAGAGCATTTTACAAGAGATGAAATCTGCATCGGAATGCATAAATAATATGAAGCAATTAACCAAAACTCTATATGAAGCAAACATGTCATCGAATAAGCTAAATCTCAAAGTCCCAATTTCAAGTACACAACTCTCTGAAAGAGAAAATGTCTAAAATACAGTCTTACCTGGACAGTAGCCAACAGGGAGCCAGTACCCTTAACGTATCGGTAATAGCTCTTTGTAAAACAACAGCATCGCTTTGAGTCTGGATACACAATATCTAATCTCTATTAAGGATTTCTCTAGAGAAAAAGAAGACAATTTAGAAGGAAAAGATGGTAATGTACGCACGAATGCTATCAAGTACTAAAAAGTAGCAAAACAATAAGGATACCCATTGCACTTCCCCACCTCTCTATCAAGCTCAACGGGACAAGAAAATGGTCAATGGAGACACATCTATCTACTTCAACAGTTTCTTCTGCAGCTCCAAAATAATCAACTGCAACAGTGCCAGTTGAGAGGAAACCAGTTTCTGTAATTACTTGGTCACCAGAGTTACTGAATTCCAGAAACCTCTCTACTGGGTCACAAGACTGTAGCAGTTTATCCCAGGTGTCATCAGGTTGATCATGTTTGGTGATCACAGTCATATCATCATTCCCCAGTAATGGACTTGGAGACCGCAGGAGTTGGTTATTAAGCAGTTGGCATCTAAAAGATAAAGGTTTTCTTTTTGCCTGCCATGGTAAATGAATACAAGTTACTTTCACGGAGAACCTTTCCAAATAACTGAGATAAGATAAGAAAATGAATAATCAGTATCTGCACATTCATCCGCCAGGAATAACATATCATCACCCATAAGGTCTGAAGAGCCAGAACATCCTAGTGCTTTCAAGGAAAATCAGACTTCAAAACCAGCTATGACCACTATCTTGAAATTACCATTACCGCATAACATTGATATATGGGATCATCACAACCCTAACAGAAACCCATTCACTCAAACACAGTATCTGATTTAATTCTAAATCATAACAATGATTTCTATCCGTAACAGTCTAACATAGGGAAAGAAATAATAATTTGAAATAACTGCAATATTAGAAAACAGACAATGACAATTAAAAGAAGTAACTAAAAAGACAGAGGAAAACAGCATAGAAGAAACATAATCACATGCACACGCATACGTGCATGCACACAAAGTAGATGATGGCTACCAAGCAAAAGTAGCGCGGCCTGGAGTATGGCACACCGAACTGTAGTGGGCTCAGAATAAACTCTTGTGTAAGATAATCTGAATTGGCCAATATCTCAATCATTTTTGCATGAGTATCTGAGGTCTGAAACCAAAAAGAAAGAAGAGAAGAAATAAGGTAAAAAATTTCTTTCACTAAAATTTGAAAAGCAAATTGAGAAGATGTTGTCATGGACAGACCTCAAATCCAACAACATTTTCCACAAATAACATATGAGGAGGTTTCACAGTATGTGGTATAAGTTCGAGAATTTTGAGAAACGAAAATGCCCTAGCATCACTAGATTGCTTTTGTAGCCCTGATCATGAGATATTCACCAATCAATAATCTTATTTATAAAAAACAGAAAGTAGACTGTGAAGAGCAACATTTCACCTTGCCTGGTGTAGGGTTGACACGGGGGGGAAAGAAGCCATGCATGTGCCCCATACATGTCAAGCTCAGCTGCAGTCAGGTTCTGAATGTTCCCCTATATTAACCAGAACACTTAAATGATGAAGGACCATATTGTGTCTATATGTATAGGAATACCAAGCAGATTAACAGTTAAAGCAATACCCATCACAGCTCCTACTTTTGAGCAATTCAAAGCCTAATACAAAATTTTGAAAACTGGTACTGCAAAAATATTTATCGTTGCTCATATCAGGAGATAACCACAAATTTCAATAATTGTGGGGGGGGGGGGGGGGGGGGGAACCTGATGCGGGCGATGACCAAAATTGAGCTCATAAACGTCATTAGCTTTGTCATTAATGTCAAATGCTTCTACTACTTGTGCGCTCACGTCAGCCTTCATTAATGAATACCTCTTAACAAAAAATGTAAACAAACAGATTTAAAGCTTAGAGTTAGTTCAATTATTAACACATCAAAGAGGATGAGATAACGAATAAGGGTTTAGGGTTTACAGAGGAGCTTACCATGCCACCGATTCCACTGTAGAACTCCAGCACTCTCCACGCTTCGCCGTCGTTTTTGCACATATCCTTCTCCATTTGATCTCTCCCACTCTGTTTTCTCCAGTCTTCACCCACCGGTAGGGTAGGGCTGAAGGATGGAGAAGGAAGAGTTCAGATTCTAATAATATTTTAACCAATATCTATGTGAACTCCCGAAAATACCCTTAATATCAAGCACCAAACTGGGTATTTTCGTTCTTGGATAGATACAGCGGTGTCGTTTCATGGCAGGCCTAAAACGCAGCGTTTGGACATGCTCTTTGCAAATGACTTTCTTTTGGCCATCTAAGAATTTCATTGAACTACCATCAACCGCCTAAATCAGCTGATAAATGATTGTTTTAGCTTAACCAAGAATCTCAGTTTGAGACTTAAGAATGCAACTGCATTAAATATTTGTTGAAAAATTTTTACCGTCCTTGTGATCCTACACCACTCAAATTTAGATTAATTGTAGTTCAATATGATTTTCGAACACCAGATAATTCAATATATCAAAAAAAAAAAAAAGAATTTCATTATACCCTCTCTTAAGCTGACGATGGGGTTTGGTTCGCAAAATGCAGTTCAATAATTAGGAAACTTGCTCTGCATAAATTAAGTCAAATGACTCAAAATTGATCAATCAATCTGGGTTATTTGATGAATCAAAATCCAATCAGATTCAAACTTTTCAATATTATTTAACTTTTTCTACGTATTTACGTGGTTATGAAGATACAAAATTCTTCATAATATAAAGAGTAATGATACAGCCACAAACTCTTGTACAAACTTATTTTGTACAAACTGATGTGGCATGATAAGATTGGTTGAATTAAATATCACTTGGCCCACATGATTTGTTTTTATTAATTTATATTTTCATTCAACCAATGATATCATGCCACGTCAGTTTGTACAAAATAAGTTTGTACAAGAGTTTGTGGCTGTATCATTACTCTAATATAAAATAGGTGAGATAAAGATCCAAAAAAAATATACGTAAAGTGTGAAATTTTACAAGTAAATTGTGAAATTTTACAAGTTCCATCATACGTAAATGGCCATACTACAAAGAATAATGCAGGTGGCTGGACGTGAAGCTTCTTCCTACTATTCGTACTACAAAGAATAATGCAGGTGGCTGGACGTGAAGCTTCTTCCTACTATTCGTCTCCCGATCCGTGCCAGCGCCCAACAGCCTGAAAAGAGTTGAAATTATATCCCCCTAGTGAAAATCATTGCTTCCTAGTTCTAACTAGCGGTTCTTAAGCTGTGTGTTCAAGCTTGATGGCTTATCCTAGGAGATGCGCACAACCGAGTAATGCATGATGGGAACCTGCCATGAGATTTGCAATTAATCCCAACTCAAGTCAATAAAAGGTCATATGAATCCTCAATAATAAAGATGCAATCCCAACATATTTTACATCCCAATCAAATAGCGACAAGAATCGAATTGCTTTCCATTCTCAGATATTTTAGTTATCATGAATAATTAGATTCTAAAAAATCGGCTAAGGCATGACAATAAGCACATTAAATACACGGTGAGGCATAATATGCACCTTGGATTCCATATATCACCAATAATCCCGGCAAGAGCACAACCCATCTTTGAAATGGTGGAATCTCTTAGCATCTCGTATAATCAGTTCTCTGCCAACAATTTTCGATATGATCTTCAGCGCACTATGACAATCACCGCAAACACGAAGATTCTTCATGATACGAATAGAAGCACGAGCTGGGCTGCTGAGGAGACCATGTGATACAGCAAGTCTCTCGCTATGAGCAAGAAGAGCTTCCTCCTTGCCTTCCTGGTCTATGTCATGCAGCACAAATCTCGTTTCTGGGATGTAACCGGCCTCTTTCATCTGAGCCCTCAAACCTCTAATCAGAGCATATATCTTATCAGTCTCAGGATGAGATGTATCTCCAGCTCGATATTCATGGACCTTGCTCCTTACTTCTAGAAGATTTTGACTCGCCAATTTCTTATTCTCTTTCTCTTTTGCAAGCTCTGAAGCATTAACTGGTACAAGGCCTGCCTTTGACTTTTCATTCAAGCGGGAGGGGTCTAACTGCTCTACAATCTCAGCACAACGATCACCAAGCTCTAAATTTCCATGCATTCTACAGAGATTCATCAATTTCTCCCAAACATCAACATCTGGCTCCATTGGCATCTTTTCGATGAACTCCAGAGCTTCATCCAGATATCCTGTGCTTCCCAGCATGTCAACTATACTCACATAATGCTTCATGGATGGGACAATGCCATAGTCCTTGCTCATTGATTCAAAGTGCAGCATTCCCTCAACAACATCACCCAAAGCACTACATGCAGAGAAAACACCAATGAAAATTTGATCATCTGGTTTCAGTCCAGCTTGCTTGAACTGAGAGAAAATATCAACTGCATCCTCTCCAAGACCATTCTTGGCGAACCCAGTTATCATAGTGTCCCAAGAAGTCAAATCACGCTCTGTCATATTCCTAAACACACTGAATGCATCATCCATAGAGTCACATTCTGAATACATTTTTAAAATCCCGTTATAAGTGCTAACTCTGAGAGGGGACAGCAATCGTTCAACATGTTCATGCACAGCTTTTGCTTCTTCTAGTGCTTTTGCATCCCCGCATGCCTGCATTAACTGTGAAAATGTGGGTAAATCCACAGAAATGCACTGCTTCTCTAACAACCCCAAAACTTCTATAGCTTCCTTCACTTTCCCCTCCTTAACCAAACCATCCAGCTGCTCAAGGGTTCCATTATTTTGGCTACTCCTAGAGGCCTCAGCAAAGTCAACTTCATGTTTACAATTATTTAATACTTGAGATGCCATCATCCCATTTTGAATATTCCCTGAGTAGGACTGGTATTGTCCTTCATTAGGATTCTGCTGATACTGCCTACGACTTTGGTCCCACTGATACTGTCCACCATTTTGGTCCTGCTGATAGAAACTTGGGCTGTTCTGATGAATTCCAAAATTTCCAGAATAATGACCGCTCAGTGCTTGCTGATGCTGCCCAGTGTCCTGCATACAATTACCATTAAAGCTTCCCAGTGATTCCGAAAATCTTTGTGAATTAAACCCATTACGGTTTTGCATCACTTCTGTAGGTCCATAATGAATAGGACCATACTGATTTTGCACATTTGCATTACCTCCACTCCTTGACGTTTGTGGTTGAGCCCCACTAAGGTTTGGATGCGGTTGCCCATTGTTATACCAACCATAACCGTTAAAGTTTCCATTTTGCTGAAAAGTATTATTCTGAAATTCATTTATATGGCTCTCACTGTTAACCCCACCACGATGCTGGTAAAACTCATTTGAATTCTGCTGAAAACCTCTAGAACTCTCCCCGTAAATCCCATTCGAATTTTGCTTTCCATACCCATCAATTTGCCCATAATGGCCTTTAAAGTTTCCATTTTCACCAACTATATTCCTCTGCTGTTCACTACTAAAGCTTTCTCTATAACCACCAGTAGCTTTCTGACAATTATCAATTCTATTCTGCTTCAAACCACCATGATTTTGCCCATAAAACCCACAGTTCCCATTTTGTCTAAGGGGGTTGTCCCAATAGTCATTTATACGCCTCTCCGTAAAACCCCCATTGGGATTTAAACCATGCTCATTTGGTTTTTGCTGAAAGTCTACAGAGCTTTGCTCGGTACAAAACCCATTAGGGTTTTGGTCATTTTGTAAAGAATCATCTTCATAATATCCATTAGGGTTTTGAAAATCAAATCTTTCGATAGCAGTGCTGAGATTTTTCAATAAATATAGGGTTTTGGTTGAATCACAAGAAGTAAGAGAAGAGCTTACCTTGGATAAAGCTGTGAGAGACCTGATTGTGAGGAACGAAGCTGTACTTCTGGACATTTGAAAACTCAAAACCAGAAATTTACAGAGAGAGAGAGAGAGAGTATGGTTTTAGAGAGAGAAAACAGGACTTAAACTGAAGCCGCTTAACTCTAAAACCTTAAACCCTATTGGGCCACAGATCAATTGGGCCCCCCTTTATGGCTTAACACTTTTTTTTTGAGTAATTACATCTGAGTCCCTGATTCCATAAAATTCTTCATTAGCCCTTACCGTCCAATTTCTTTCAGAATTCGACTTGTTAATGAAAATTAATGAAGCAAATAAGTATACCTATACAAGCTAATTGCCTAATTTAAAGCGTAATAATAGAAAAACCTAATCTTTTGCTTAACGAATTTTGATAATACAAAATAGAAAAGCTGATAATTTAAATTGGTATCTTATATTATTCATGTTGTGTTAAATTTGGACGATTAAAAATTGATTGTATTAAGATCTCTTTTAGTAATCGTGTCATATTTGTGGCACATGTTTAATATATGCTCTTTTTTAAAAAAAGATTTCATCTATTTCATATGCATTTAGTCCAAATTTTTTATATTCGTTATACAATCTACATACTCAAAATTAAAATATATTTATAGTACAAATTATATATTGCTAATCAATTTTAGTCTAAATATAACTAAATGATCTTTGTTATGCTAAATATAACTCTGGGGTCTTTTTTGTTATGATTCCCAGTTGCCTAGAACATTTGGTAATGCTTACTAGGACATGGCAGCACAGGCCAATTGATAGTTAGCTATATCGCAGGCACAGCAAACTGATCTTCTAAATAAGATCAAAAATGATATGCGGACCGAAGTTTTGTAATATATATACACAAGGATGGAGACAGCTGCCAATGCAGCAATAATGATGATACATATTGAAAAACAGCTAAATGCTAAAAGAATATGCTACAAAATATTTGTATCTTTGAAATTAACGTTAAATGGCTTGGAGTACTCGCTGAAACTGTGAAGAAAATGCAGCAACAATGTGGTGTATTGACGGAACCAATTCAAACAACATATATATAGTTAAAAATTTAAATTATGACAAAAATGATACCGTCATTGAGACAGCTTATCGTGATAATCAAAACAGACAGCTCCTAGTTATAAACTCGGCAAAGCGTCACTTTAGAGACGCTGTGAACCATTGATTTCTACGTTGAGACAGGGAGTTGAAAATGAGCAATTCATCATTTTATCTCCCGGAAAATCTTGCCCCGGACGATGCAAGTCCGGGATGGATGAACAAAGCTGACAACGCATGGCAACTCACAGCAGCGACACTCGTTGGTATGCAAAGTGTTCCGGGGCTTGTGATTCTATACGGAGGGGCAGTGAAGAAGAAATGGGCAGTGAATTCTGCTTTCATGGCACTCTATGCATTTGCTTGTGTTCTTGTTTGCTGGGTTCTTTGGGGCTACAGAATGTCTTTTGGGACCGAAAGTTATATAGCATTCTGGGGAGCTCCAAATGTTTCCTTAAACCAAAATTATCTCCTTCAGAAGGCATTTCTTGGAAAGTTTCCCAATGCGACTATGGTGTACTTCCAGTTTGTTTTCGCTGCAATCACTTTGATTTTGATTGCTGGCGCCGTGTTGGGACGCATGAATTTTTACGCTTGGATGATGTTTGTGCCACTATGGCTTACTTTCTCGTACACAATTGGAGCTTTCAGTATATGGTGCCCCGATGGCTGGCTCTCCAAGCTAGGATTATTGGATTACTCCGGCGGCTATGTGATTCATCTATCTTCTGGAGTTGCTGGTTACACCGCCGCATTTTGGGTATATTTTCAAACAAACTTGCTCAGTTTTGTCAGCCAAATTTGTTAATACATAACTTCTTGTTTTCCTTCTCAAATCTTATTGCAGGTCGGTCCACGTCTAACCAGGGACAGGGAAAGATTTCCTCCGAATAATATCCTTCTAATGTTAGCGGGAGCAGGGCTGCTCTGGATGGGATGGACGGGGTTCAATGGAGGAGACCCTTATGTCATAAGCACGGATGCTTCCCTGGCAGTTTTAAACACTCATGTCTGCACCGCAACAAGCTTGATCACTTGGCTCTTGCTGGATCGTTTGTTTTTTGGCAAAACTTCTGTCATTGGCGCTGTTCAAGGCATGATCACTGGTCTAGTTTGCATCACCCCAGCAGCCGGTAAGTCCAAAATCCAAATACTAATAATTCCTTAGCCTATGCCGATATGTTTGGCTAACATTTGCTGAAAGTCCTAACACAAAAACAAATGTTTCTTGTACAATGAACGTGAATAGGGATTGTGCAAGGATGGGCAGCAATTATAATGGGACTATGCTCTGGCTCAATTCCGTGGTTCACAATGATGGTTGTGCACAAAAAATCCGCCAAGCTACAGAAAGTTGATGACACAATGGCAGTTCTACATACTCATGCTGTTGCCGGCAGCCTAGGGGGATTACTAACTGGTGTCTTCGCAAAACCAAAGCTGAACTATTTGTTTTACGGTACCTATGCACAATATGTAGGCCTTATTTATGGTATTGATATGGAAAAAGTTGCCACTGGATTTCGACAAATAGGAATTCAACTGCTGGGAATTTTATTTGTTGTGGCACTTAACATCACTACCACGAGCTTAATCTGTCTTTTCATAAGAATATTAGTCCCTCTGAGAATGTCTGAGGAGGATATGGAGATTGGGGATGAAGCTGCTCACGGCGAAGAAGCTTATGCTATATGGGGTGAAGGTGACAGGTCTGAGAATTCGAGATATGATTTTGAACTGCCGGTCAGTACAAAGAATAGAGCTGCCTAAGTTGGGCTGAGATGGACATGACATGAAATGAAAGCTTATTATGTTTATATTTTTATTTCATAAAAGAATAAAAGCATTGAAATAACTGTTTTTTTTTTTTTTTTTGTAACTTCTTGATTGTTTCTTGTTGAATATGCAGAGATGTAAAGAACTTGCATGCATTGTATTCAGTACTTATAGTCGAACATAATGTGTACTGATCTTTTACATTGTTTGTTTTTCCTATACTATTTTTCTAAGGCATTGGGTTTACATCTTGATTGGAAAGGCTATAAAAATTGATCAAACTAATGAAAGGAAAGAAAGGGGAACAATAACATTTGTGCCAAACACAAACATCAGAAACTAGAGTAGCAAATTTCAATCCAAATTTGAGAATCCCATTTTGGTTCGGTTCATAAAACTTTGAACCCCACTATCACCAATCTACAAATAAGATCAATTTGGAAAAAAGAGTGATGAGGAATTTAAATAGAAGTAATGGTACATCCTGCTGGGCTTACCATGTTGAATGAAAAATAATCAGCCAACCTTGTAATTTCCGACCACGTGTATAGCTGTTTTTGTCCATCTTCCATTTTGTTTAGTAATTTTCTGAAAAGATCTCCACTCCTATCACAAGTGTTTAATTTTATCAAATTTTTAATCGAATTTTACAAGCCAAATTTGAATCTTACCCCTAAATTTTTTTATTAAAGTAACATGTAGAACTCTTCGAATGTAAATGACGGGTAAGATTACAAGTAATTTATCTATAATTTTTTGCATATAATAAACGGAATTTTTTTTTTCAATGGGAAAAAAAAATTTTATTTGGGTAAACTTATAATGATAGAAATAATAATTACTAAAATAATGGACTATTACAGCTGGCAAAACGAGTCACGTGATCATATTTTTGTCATGTCAGCTTCATGTTGTGTTAAATTAAAGTCAACTCAAACACAACTTATTTAATAATTATATCAAAATATTGAGATCCAAATTTGATGCATAAAATAAATAAGTTATCAATAACCTGTTTAATATTTATATATTTAATAAATGTTACACACCCCCAAATTTTTACACACTTACACAATTAAAATTCTAAATTTATATAAAATTTATAAATAAAAAACTATGTATATGTACATCTTCTAAAAAAAAATAAAAAGAGAGAATCATACCCAATATTTAAGTATTGATGACAAGAACTTAAAAATCAATTTAAAATATAAAATAGAATTGTATTATTATTCGGGTAAATGAGTTAAAAACTTTAACCCTAACTCGATATAAAAAAATTTATGTCAACTTAAACCCAACCTATTTAATAATCATGTTAAATTTAATAATTCATAACTATTTATTTAATATTGTGTTTGTGTTCACCAATCGGATCGTATCAAATTTTATCCGCTCTACGAACCATATAAGAAAATGAAAATGCAAATTACTTTGGGAGGATGGAATTGCAAGAAACGATAAGGGCAATAGAGACAAGCCATGTCGAAATATAGGGACAGTCAAATAATTTCACGTGGCAGTAGAAGCAGCTAGGCCTAGGCTCTTTTAAAAGGCCGATTAGGTTTTCGTTTTCTTTTCCAAAACTCTCTCACTTAACTGGTTCGTTCACTCAACTCATATCGTTTTGCATTTTCTTTTGTGTGGTCTGCGTTTCTCAGGTGATTTTATTTTGTAGGGTTTCCTGACCGTCCTCTCTTTCTAAAACATTAATATTTTAATTCAATTAATTAATTATTTCCTTTTTTTCGTATTAATTTATCTAAAGGCTTTTTTTTTTTAGATTGAATTTGTATCTATATGCTTCTGTTCAGTGTATATCTAATTAATGGTTAATTTAATTTTTCAATTATTGTTAAAAAAATATTTGCCTTTAAATTAGGGTTTTGTGGGAATTTAGCTAGGGCTTACTGATTTTGGCTTGATTCGATCTGTTGCTTTACTTGATTATACCAGTTGTAGGTTAACATTGGGGAAGAATTGAAATTATCTGATTATTTGACCCAATTGAAGCTTTTAAATGGGTTTATCTTTTATTTTTGTAGTTTTTTCATTCTGGCACCTCAGGGCAACTATTTGGATGCTATTTGTAATGTTTAGTAATCATTTTAGCTGTTGATGTTCATTCATGGAATCTAACTTCGCTTTGTTGACTAGATGATTTTTAAACTGGCTTGATTTGTTATATTGGAAAAGCATAGATGGCAAAGAAGAAGACTCTGCTCGTTTTTATGGATGTTTCAATTGATGGCGATCCTGTTGAAAGAATGGTTTTTGAGGTATTATTGTTGCCGCATCCTGGTTTTCAGCTGTTAACTTATTGATTACTGTGATTTTTTCCCCCCAAAAATATGAGCTCGCAGCTAGAATTAATTGAATGAACCTTCAACTACACAGCTTTTCTCTGATATTGCTCCCAAGACTGCAGAAAATTTTCGAGCACTTTGTACAGGTAACACGTGTGCAGTCACTTCTATTATTGCATTTTTGCTTGTGATATTCTTATATCAGAGATTTATCTGGTGTAATAAACCCCTTTTTTTTCTGTTTTGCTGATATTTTTCTATTTTTTTATCAATTCTCAGGGGAGAAGGGAATTGGTCCTAGAACTGGAAAACCATTGCACTACAAGGGGTCCTTTTTCCATCGTGTCATTAAAGGTTCCATGGCTGAGGTTTGTTGATTATCTTGTTTACATTTAATTTTCGACTTTGATCAGTTCGAAATTTCTTCTTCTTATCTTGTTAAACATGGCTTAGAAGTGGTCTGTCTTTCAGTCAGTTGCTTTAGTCAGTTACTATTGTTTATGCTTTAGTCAGTTACTATTGTTTATGCTGTAGGACACAGGGCTGATGGTCACGACTGCTTTTCTTGTGATGTAGTTTTAAGGTTGTACTTACTAAGTTGGCTATACTCAAAATTTACTGAACTTCACCATGACCAACCAGTTTTGTACGCGTTAAATGTCTTCTGCTTACCAGTGTGCTAATACTTTAAATGTATTTTGCAGGGCGGTGACTTTGTGAAAAGAGATGGTATGTATAGTTTGCATAGTTTTTCATTCCTTCTGTATCTCCATGTACATTTGATGTAGTTATTTCATTGTGTTCATAATTTAGGTATTATTATTATTTTTTATTTAGGTTAAGCTGATAATCTATTATTCTTTTATTCAAAGTGGTAATAAAAAGTGTCTAAAGTTATGTGTTATCAACTCATAAGGAAATTTATTTATCAGTTATATATGACGATATTAGACCTACTGGTCCTTCTTCCCTTCCCATTACTGCTATCAGTAATGAATGTGGTGGAGTGGATGTGAATCCTGAGCTCTTTCTGGAAGCACTGTGCATCAATAGCCAATTCAGAGGGAAATCTGACTTAATAGCAAGATTGTTAGATAAGCTATTATTGGAGGTGGGAAAAGATATGCTATAAAAAATGAAGGTATTCGAAAGTAACTGGAGTCCATGATTTTTGCTGGGTATTATGCTATGCATACTTTTTTGGGCAATAATTATTTCATGGGAGTTTGCTTTGTGTCATCCTTTCAGGCGGTGTTCTCCTGGTGACTTCTATTTTATTTGTAATTTAATTGAACAGAATTAACATCAGTGATTTTCATAAGAGATTTAATTTAGACCTTGTGCGGGAATTTTCTGCTTTTGTTCACTTTTGACTATGAAAGTTTGCTTAACTTACTAATTCTTGCATTTGATTGGCTCTTAACAATTTCATTTTTTGGTGTAGGGACTAGTGGAGAAAGCATTTATGAGGGGAAATTTCCTGGTGAGAATTCTATCTTGCCCTTTCAATCTTCTAAGGCTAACCTTATGGATCATGATATCTGATTTGTGGAAATTTTAAATAAATAAATAAATTTTTTTTCATAAATGTATAGATTACATTGCAATTGTACAGTTTCCTTGACCCCATTTATAATAATGCATAATTTGCAATATGCTCATTGATGTATGTATTTATAATTTATGATTTGTGCATATTTGATTATCTGAGTGGTTCCTGATTATGTATGACAAGCAGGTTGTGAAACGTTTGTTTGACTTGCCCAATCGCAAGGTGCTTCCAGAATGCCTCTTTTGGCTGCAGTGTGTGCTTAGATACTATATTTTTTTACCCTATGTTTTAACTCTGGCATGTGTATAATGTTGAATTTCTTGCCATTTTTCTGCTTCTGCATAAGCTTTATCTAACCACAATTTTCAGTTTATCATGATATAAATTCTGAGCGTTTTGAATTTCAGTTCCAGACTGTCAAAAATGATCAAATGTTCATTTGTCATATATGAAAGAATGAATCTATTATGCCGTTAAAATTTGTCAGCATTGCCTTTGCATGTATATTCTGATATTATGTGGTTTTTCTTTTGGTTAGATTCACGTTTCTTCTGTAATAATAGATTTTACTGTTAACAAGTGGTAGTTACGTCATAATTGCAGATGAGTCACCGAGGCTAAAACATGATAGACCTGGCCTTTTATCCATGTCTATGGCTGATCGTGACACACTAGGTTCTCAGTTCATCATCACCTTTAAGGCTAATCATAGTCTTGACAGGTATGTGCGTGCGACCGCTTGCTGGTTCCGTTAAATTTATTGACTCAACAATGTTCATTATGGAATTATTTATGTCCACATCCTACTTTATGAATGAATTCTTTCTATTTCAGTTTGTTTAATGTGCCATCAAATCACCCAGTCTCTATTCTGTCATTTTTATCAGGAAGTATGTAGTTTTTGGGGAGCTTGTGCAAGGACACGAGATACTGAAAAAAATTGAAAATGTTGGCGATGAAGAAGGGAGACCTACTGTAACAGTGAAGATAATCAATTGTGGTGAAGTTAGCGAGGGTATAAAACTATTCTAGCCCATTGTTGAATTGTGTGGTACATTCCTTTTGGAGAATTAGTTGTCAATATCATGTATTAAATTGATGGTCTCTATATGCCAGATAAAAAGAAAGGAAATAAATTGAGGGCAGGAAAGGATGCTTCCCTGGATGGTGGCAATCATGAAGCACGGAAGAAGGGAAAGCACAAGAAATCTTCAAGAAATAAGAGGAGGAAGAGAAGACGTTACTCCTCGTCTGATTCAGAGACCTCTTCAGATTCTGAGACGGAATCATCTGAATCTGATATCGATTCTGACTCGTACATGTCCTCTTCGTCAGATGTTAGTTCTTCTAGTGATGATAGACGTAAAAAGAAAAAGAGATCTTCTAAAAGAGACAAACATAGGCGTGGAAAGAGAAGAGATAGACGCCGGGATAAAAAACGTAAGAGGCGTGATAAGAGATCCAAGCGCAGATCAAGAAGGTTTGATTGTTAATTATTACAACGAATCCAAATGTGGCTAGGTTTCTGTACTGTCTATCCTAGTATCCTCTGTTTCAGGATGCCACCGTACTATTGTGCGTGGTTTTAAGTTTTAAATTAAAATGCTTAGCGGTGGATAGTCATCTAAATGTTGGGTCATTCTTCTGCTCTTTGTCAGTTTCTAAAGAACTGTTCACTCATCAAGTAAGCCATCACAATGCAAAATAATGTGCAAGGCAATAGAGTCATGCTTATCCAGAGGATAGGACATGCTTGTGTCTGCGTTTAAGAGAATTATTTTCTCCTTTCATTTCTGAGGAGAGCAGTCACCTGTCTTATGCCTTGTGCGCATGCCTTGAGTTACAAATTATTTGAGGTCTATTTGTCCAATATTGCATTTGTGCAATTTTCTCAATGCTGCTGTTGGTTTTTTTTTTACTAGAGTTTTTGTAATTTATTGTAGTTCTTCTCTCGTTGCTATGTAGTTTTTGGAGTCTCTGCTGAAGTTTTCCTTCCTTCTTTTTCATTAGGTCATCAGATAGTCTCACAGACACTGACAGTGATGGTAAAAGTGATAGTAGCAGTGAAGATGATGTTCTTCATGTTGAAGGAAAAGACGGGAAACAAAAAGAACCTTCTCGGATAGCAGGTACTGTCCCATTTGATGATTGTTGTCTCATTTTTATAATGATTGATTTTGCAGTATGAGCTATATAACTTCTTTTTTTTTTTTTCCATATTTCTGATCATAGATTATTATATAGACATGTCTTTCACATATCATTACAATCTTGCATTTAATTGGAGGAATAAAAGTGATTATCAACGCTTTTTATTTCTTATTAGAGCACGGGGTTTGGGGTTGTGGGAGAAAGAGTCTAGCATCTATTCAAACTACATTAAGAACAAATAACCATGCAAACTTGCTCAGGGTTAATGGTTGGGAGTCTTCTTACTGTCTGGTTGGCAGTTATTAGAACAAAAGTGATTTCAAGTCTTGGCTTGAGGCATTTTGTGTATTGAGGTTTTGGATATTTCTTCTGATGTCCTCTGTACTATTTCTGTGCAATAATCTTCAGTTGGCAATAAGTCTGCTCTGGCTGCAGAGGAAGCTGCTTCCTTTCTGCAGAGAAAGAGGGAGGATGATATGTTTGAAAAGGAAGAAGGTGAAGAAACTCCCAAGGAAAATGGTGAACAGCGGAGCAATGGCATTCAAGCAGGTGCTAAATCTGTCAGATCAGATAGACAGCCTGATGTGGTGGATGATCATCCAGGCAAATCTAGGTCTACTTTCTAGTCTTCTCACTCAGTTATTCTTTATGCTTAGCCATTCTTCCCGATCTGGTATTTTATTTAAAGTTGATGAGCAGGAGCCGAAGCATGAGTCCTAAGAGGACCTTGAGTAAGAGTATGAGTATTAGTCCCAGGAGGGGCCCGAGCAAGAGCCCTAGTGTTAGTCCAAACCGAAGTATGGGCCGTACACCGAGTGTGAGTAGAAGTCCACCTCCACAGAGGAGGAGTATCAGCAGAAGCCCTCTTGGAAGCGAAAGTAGTAGGAGCCCTGCTAGGAGTTTCAGTAGAAGCCCATCAAGGGGCAAGAAGGACAGGAGCATCAGCATGAGCCCAGTGAGAGCCAGGTCTCAAAGAAGCTTGAGCAGGAGCCCGAGCCGAAGCAGGAGCCCTCCAAGAGCATTATCGAAAAAATCTATCAGCAAAAGCCCTGGAAGAATTTTAAAAGGAAGCATAAGCAGGAGCCAAAGTAGATCTTCTCAGAGAAGCAGAAGCAGAAGCCCGGTCCGATCTCGAAGAAGTGTGAGTAGAAGTCCTGTCAGATCTTCTCGGCGAAGTGTGAGCAGAAGCCCAGTTAGAACTACTTGGAGAAGCATAAGCAGAAGCTCAGGCAGGGCTCCTAGGAGAAGCATTAGCAGAAGCCCGATTAGGCCACCAATTCGGAACAGTCGTCGCAGTTATTCAAGGAGCCCTAGCCCCGTGCGAAGGGCAAGGTCACCTCCTTCAGTTCGAAGAAGTTTGTCCAGAAGTGTTTCCCCTGATGGTTCGCCCAAGCGCATCAGGAGAGGCCGAGGTTTCAGTCAGCGCTACTCTTATGCGCGAAGGTACAGAACCCCCTCACCAGATCGTTCTCCCATCAGGTCTTATCGATATGGTGGTAGAGGTGATCGTGACAGGTTAGTAGGCAACCCAATTAGTTTTCAATTTTCAATTGCTTTCCTTATATGGTGTTGGTGTTGGCCTGAAATTTTGCGACCATTTGGAACTGAACTACTAATCACGTGATTGGGATTATGGATGATGCTAATAATCTTGAACTTTGTTGTGCTCCGCTTCCCTCCCGCCTCTGTTTTTCAGATATTCAAGTTATAGGAGATACTCGCCTAGGCGCTATAGGAGTCCACCTAGAGGAAGAACTCCACCAAGGTATATGGTCCTATTATATAAATTTTTACATCTTGGTTTCGACATGAATGGCGTAATAAGCTTAAAATGCTTTTGAAATTCTCTCTGTACTATACTGTTCCAATAAGGATCCCTTTGTGTGGTATTTGGCAATCATCTGCCTTCTTCCATTGAGTTGTTTTATATTTGTGTCATCATCTTCACTGCAACACCTATTTGCAGATACAGAAGCAGGAGAAGCCGGACTCGAAGTCTCTCTGTATCACGTAGCCCCCGCTACCGTAGCCGTCGACGTAGCCGCAGCTATAGCCCCATCCAAAGCCGTTCACCAGTTGAAATTTCCAGATCTCGTGTCTCTCCAAGGAATGAAAGGCGAAGGTCACCTTCTTGGAGTAGGAGCGCTTCGGAGTCACGGTCTTCGCTGGACTCCCAATCACCGAAGCGGACAAGCAAAGCACGTTCAAGATCATCATCGGGAAGCCCAGACGGGAGGAAGGGCCTGGTCTCATATGAAGATGGTTCTCCTGATTCAGGCCGGTGAATCAGAAAATGGTGTAGTGCTGTTATCAACAATGAGCTAGTTTAATTTTTGGATGAATGGTAGCCTTGTCGTTGTCCTTTTGAAGCGACTTTTAAATGTTGGGGTCTCTCAACTAGTGTACTTCGGTAGAGCTTATTTTTAGCAGGTGAACATCTATCTAGTTTGGGTTTAGATTCATATTTGACGTGTTGTCGAGGACAGCGTGTTTTGAGTAAATGGAGATTATACACCATTTAGAGACGGTTAGAAAAAAAAATCACAGAATTTTTAATGTGGTGTGGGTGCAGGTTGTCACAGCAATTGAACATGTGACCATTTTTTTTAAAAATTGCACAAAAGTACTAGCTGCCGCTTTAGGACCAGTATACTAGTAGCTATTATTTTGAGGACAAGCATGAGTCTATGTTTCAGATGGCGGCTAACGTTCGGAGCAAGAAGCTTTGAACAGAACACTGTATGGCTTGGCTGTCAACATGGCTGTGGTCGAGTGTGACTGCATGAGTGATAAAAAGGATGTCTGATATTCTGCACTTGGAAATCCAGTGTGTTGTTAATAACTGATTAGATAGAAATTTGATTGCAAAATTTTAATTAATTGTGTCCCAGTGACTTCGACCGTGAGGAACCCATTCGTGTCCATGAAGTACCCTTATCAAATTTGTGCATAAAAGTGCTGGATCGAGTAATAAGGTAGGGGTAAAAGTAGATTTTCGAAAGGCAATTAATTGCTAAGCTGAGGGCGTGTGTTTAATTTTTACTACTTTTTTCATTTATAAATGTTGTTGTAGAATACCATTTAGGAAAAACCAGCTTATTGTTAAGTCTTTAGTGTTTACGACAAGAGAATCGTTAGATGGAGAGGCGAGCCATAAGTAGGGTTAATACTTGATAAATATGAGTTTGAAGCTCATGTTATTGTTAAAGTCTGATCAAATTTGGACAAGCCGGGTTTGGTTAGGTCTGGACCGGGCCTACCTAGACTTGGACCGAGCTTGGGTTTTTATTAATTTTTAATTAATAAAAAAATTTTGAATTAAAGGTAATGATTTAATACATAATAGAATAATAGTCTAATGTATAAAATATTAGTGATATAATATAATAAATCACAAATATTAATTTAATATTTTGATTTCTTTTTTATTTGATTTGTTTTTTATTTATAAATTAAAAAATTTGCGCCTTTTTTTCACAGGTCTTTAACCAGGTTCAATTTATGTGGGTTCTATTTTTATTTTTACCTTCATCCTGGTCAAATCCATGCGGGCCAAGTCAATCCGGACTTTTTTACCAACCTTAGCCATAAGCCTCTCTTTTTTTGAATTTTTCTTTCTTTTAATTTTGGTGTTTAATTCTTGACTTTTAGGTCTTTTAGCCATGTTTAATATTATTTTCATCAGCATTGCTGTTTGATATCTGATTCAACAGTACGGGTAATTAATCAAGCTTTTGATTTGTTTAAATCAATAGAAGACGGAAATATAATTAAGCTTTTGATTTCCTCAAATTATTTTTCCTTGAATATTCTGTCTCTGCCGTTTAGCACCTCCTCTGTATCTTCAACCCGTGACAATAATGTGGGCGGATCTTATGCATTTGATTTTGCATGGTGTTGTTACATATCTTGCTTGTGTATGGTGCAATTATTTTTACCATTATAGCCAATTATTTAGCGTTTGTTTAAGTTAACGGACAAATATAGTTGTCTGCATAATTAAACTTCTTTTACCAAATTGAGAATATTGTTCAAATTACAGACTTTTCACATATATGCGTCTGCTTCTAGCAGTTGGATGCCTGAGATGAGACGGGTATGTACTGATAAAAATGACAGATGCTTTGCTTTTGTTTTCCTATGAATGTCATAAAATATTGAAACAATAAGTCTGCATTCCGGGACTTCGATATTAGAGAGGAGCAGTTGCATTCCAAGACGCGAAGGATTTTCCAAAGTTATTAAACATTGGAACTATCTACACAATATCCTGACTTGAATGATAGTCTTTTATAGATTGTAATTGCACTGCATTCTGGCAATACTATCTGCTTTTCTGAAATCATGTCAGCACCTCGGGTCCGTGAAACCATCAACAATTGTGTCTCTCGAGCACAATCAGACTCCTATGAAGATCAGCAGAAAGCTCTCCAGACCTTGGCTTCCATCACCAAGGTAAGCCCCCAGTACAGGAGCTTGCTCGCACAAACTGATGGAGCTATATCGACTCTTCTTGGCCTCTCAAAATCATCTTCCCCCTTCATCCAAATTCTCTCGCTATCCATCCTTCTCAATCTCTCCTTGAATCCTGACCTGAAACAGTCTCTTGCCTCGATGGAAACCATTTATCGTCTCAATTCGATAATCCAATCCTCGAGCTCCGAAGAAACGGTCAAGTTAGCTTCCTCTTTGATTTGCAGCTTGGCAATGCTAGACAAGAACAAGGCCAGGTTTGGAGTGGCCGGGACCATACAAGTTCTTGTAAAGGCAGTTTCAGCACCCAGTAATCCTTCCGGCCATCATCTGCTTAGTTCATTAGCAGAGCTAGTGCAGTTCCATGGGAACTCCACTCTAGCTGTCCGAGTAGGTGCAGTCTCAGAGCTAATCCATCTGATAGGAAGCACTGAAGCTGAAGACCTCGCCGGGACGTCGCTAGCTGTTCTGAATCTGCTTGCCAGGTTTGATGAAGGAATGATTGCTTTAACAAAAACTGACCAGATTGTGAGCTTAATGGTGGATATTCTAAAAGGGAGAAGCATGTTTAGCAAAGAGGGTGCTGCCGATATTTTGCTTCGCTTGTTTGAAGAAAGTGAGGGCTGTGTGAGAGATGCATCGAGGTTGCCTGAGTTTTCAACTCTGCTAGCTGATCTTTCCATTAGAGGATCGACCAAAGCTCGCGAAAGGGCTAGTCAGTTGATGAAAAAGATAATGGATGCTAATTTGGATCCCTATATTGATGCAAGCTCCATGATTTACCAATGGTAAGCCACAGATCCAGGCTTGAGATAAATTTTTTTTTTAAACTGTATCAACAAGGAGTCTTTTTATTTCTTTACCCATTGATGAATTATGAATTGTATGATTCAGTTTAGGTGACTGAATGTGAATTTTTTAAACAATACTAAACTCTTTTGTTCTTGAGGTTATCAATATTCGCGGTGATCCATTGATTTGTATATTGATCTGTGACGATAAATTTCGGCACATACACATTCACTTTGCAGTATGATGTATGGTGACAGTTTTTTGTCCATAAATATTATACTGTTTCGAAGCTTTACGCAAATTCTATGACAGTTGCCACGAGGGTTGTCAAATATAGGAGCTGTAGCGTTTCTCTCTCTCTCTCTCATTTTTTTTTTTTTTTTCCTGACAGTTGCCACGAGGGTTGTCAAATATATGATAGTTTTTTTTTAATATTTAAGTATAAGTGTTATTTTTTAAAAAAAATCTTAAATATAATATTTTGACATATATAACCTCATAAAAATTAATAATACTTATATTTATTGGTTAAACATGTGATAAGTTATAAATAAATTATTTAATTAGTAAAAAAATTTGATAATATTTACCTTAACAAAGTATGAAAAATAAAATATATATCTAACACGTGTATTTTTTTTTTTACATCAATATATGGTACTTATAATGTTATTTTTAGTAGATCATATTGATATTTTTTTCTTGTTAATTACATAAGTCAATCAAGAATTGTTTAATCATTTGAATTAAAAATAATGTATTAAATAAAATTTAAAATATACTATAAAATAGTAAATATAAATACAAAAAATTGGATCTATTATAAAACACACTCACCTAAAGTTCTATTATGTTTAAAATTCTCATTCACAAATAAATAAAAAAATTAATAGTTGAATACATGAATATAAAAAAAGGGAAAAATAAAAAATAATAAAAGGATAATTTATATAATAGAAAATAAATTTATGGGTGAGGTTATTTTAACAGACCAAATTACTTACTAAACCCATTTACTAAATAAATCCATCTTCAAATTTTAAAATTTTAAATTTTACTCGATAAACCAACTTAAGTACCTATTGTACCCTTATTAAACCCAATGTTTATAATAGTAGTAATTTTACTCACTAAACCTATTAAATTCATTTATAAACCCTTGATAAATATTTCACAATTTTTTTATTTTGAAGAAAGTTTTTGCCTTTTGCCTTTTGCCCAAGCTTCTCCAACTGGAGGTGAGATTCCATTGATGCTGAACTTTGGAATCTGATCAATAGGAGAAGTTGTGGGAAAGCTAGTGAAGACAACACACAAGAAGAAAATCTCCCGCCCTTTAGTCATAGACAGTCTCAGCACTAAGCCCGTCAAGTTCAAGAAGAATGCATGCACATATGACTGATCAGACTGAAAGTTGATTTATGAGTTATTAAGTTTATATCAGTTGCTCGTGTTTTTTCTGTTCTTGTATTTTCCTGGGTTTCTTCCACTTTATAAGAGATGTATTAATAAGTTTTCCTAATTCAAGCTATTCTCAATTTTGTTTTGTTCCTCCATAAAACCTCTTGATAGATTATAATTTAATGAAAATATAATTAGAATTTTCTGATTAGGGTTTGATAAAATTGCGTCGAATATACAGATGGGTTCAAAAAGTAAAATTTTATTTTTTTAATTATATTTTAATGTCCATAACTGTAATTTAACTTAGGGGTACTTTAAAGGAGTTTTATTAATGAGAGAGAATAGTAAAGTTCTATTATGATATTTTGCCATTCTGATAAATGTAAGAATATTTAATTTTTTTTTCATTCAGACCTAAACATCTTATAATTAGATATAAGTGGTAGAAAATAAACAAAATAACAACTATAAATGTCTAAAACTAATTAAAATTAACACTTCAGACAAAAAAACAAACAACCCTTTAATCTCAATCAGGTAAGACATTAAGTCCTTTATAATACTTCATAAAAATTTTCAGTTATTACGTTATTAAACCAATTTTTTTTAGCTTTTTGCCTTAATTTAAAATGTATGAATGATACATCATTAAAATATATTTTCTAAAATATCCATATTTAATTAATTAATTTTAATCCTTACCTAAATAAATTTTAATAATTAGCCTTATCACACATCTATATATCTTGCGATAATATAGTGATAAACTATTATTATTTTTATCTTTTTATTTTCTTTAAATCAGCATTGTTTATCTTCATATTTTTTATAAATATTTTTCATATAAAACATCATAAGGTATAATAAAATTGATTAACATATTTATTAATTAAGAATATTAAAAGATTTTATTCAATTGAAGATGATTTGTCTGATAATATATTATCTTATTTATGTCTTTTAAGGTAATTATTATTTGTTTCATACTTATAATTTGCAAGGACATAAATGTAAAAATAATAATTTTCAGATTTTTTAAATTAAATGAACGAACAACTTAATATTTATTTTTTAATGATTCAGACAAATATATATATATATATACATTTAGTTTTATTAAGAATTCAGACTAATTCATATCTATTTAAAACAAATGTCATCTTAGACTAAATTTTACTGATTAGGTTTTCAAATTTGCCTATCTTTATTTTAGTCATTTTAAGAATGTTATACCAATTGATAGCAATATAATCTGATTATTAATACTAGATATACCATTTGTAGTCCAACAGTCTTGTATACTAGTATTCACCCAAAAAAAAAAAAAAAGAGAATAGCTTCCGAATTTTATCATTTGAACAGATTGTTGGATACAAGTATTGTCTGTGTTTATTTTGATTTATATAGTACTTTATTCTCTCTAGTTTGTTATCTTCTTCATTTATTAATAAATTAAATTTCATCTTTCCTCTCAAACTTAGGGTTTTTACCTTCTCTTTTTGTTTCCCACTTAAGTAAGAATCATCCAATTCTAACATTGATTACAATAAGTGAGAGAACAAAATTAAAATACATATTCCTATGTACGCCTAAAAAACTATCCAGAAATAATAAGAATTTATCGTTCAGTTTGCATTGTGAAGCTGAAATTCATCAAAGGCTTAATAAACATCGATTAATCACAGACGCAAGCACGCATATAGCTGGAAAATGCGCAGGGCATGGGCTTGCAGGTTTAGAAAAACAGCAGCCATGAGCCATATATCACTGCGGGCAAATGCAAAACTAATTAACTAATCAAAGAGACGTTGAAATTGAACACTACTAAAGCATTTAATCAGGTATATTCTATTATTGGGATTGTTTGTGCAATTAATATAAGTTAAATAGATTCTTGAATATTTTTTCTCGGCCGTGTAATAAGAGTTAGTGGTGGGGGCATGAGGATTATTTATTCACCGTAAGTCATCATATGAGAGATTCCACACGTTGCAGTGGCTGACATATGTATAAAACTTTGGGCCACTTTTGTGTGAATGTCAAAAATTAATGATAATAATAATGAGGAGAAAAAGTAGAATATTTATGACAATTTTATGAAGCAGACAAGAAGTAGCAAGCCAGATTAATCGTCATTGATTTGAAGCACAAGAATCGTGATGCAAAATGAGATCAGAGATCACTTTTTATATATACACAAACTGAGGTGCCAGATGCGGAGGGGCTACGACGTGTGTGGGGAATACACGGTGTTAATTGCTAGGAAAGTTATGTCACTGGCACAAATCTACTCTGATATCAATTGTCTCAGTGGTACATGAAAGTAGAAGAAGTAGAATATTCAAAAAAAAAAAATTCTCGAGCACTAATCTTTTTTCTAATTTATTCTTTGTCATGCGTATACTTTAACTAATTATAATAATATGTGTGTATATGTGATAAATAGTGAATGAATCAAGAGTAATGTTTCAAGAGCAATTCAAGTGGTGAAACTTCGAAAATCAAAATCTACTAATTCTTTGATGCAATAAATAGTAGTATTTAATGGTTTCGAGCTCTAGAAAAAAGGCTTACCAACTAAACTTGAAACACCAGATCAAAATTAATAGAAAACAAATTAAAGGGATGCTTCATATATAAGATGATTAGTTTACTTGACCTTCAAGCAAACTTCATTCCATTTGACCTTAGATTAGATTCTCGAACTAAACTAAATTTGTGCACAAGGTTATTGCAAGAAAGATTCGATCGAACAAATAAAGACTTATGAAACAAATAATTTGAAAACAAAAAGGGATGTGCCGTGCAGCCAGCTATCCAGCTGGTAGCATCTAAGCATATATATTGGATTAATTTGTTCAAAAGAAATACGGCATTTGCATGCACGAACAATTGAGCATGGCTACTACCAATAATGGCAAAAAGAATAATATTAGGGTTCTGCTGTTTCATCAAAGTGCTGCGAGGATTGATTGATAAAATGATACAGCTATATACATTCTCGATCATTAATCATCTTTTTACAAGCCATATAGATAGGCCCATGAAACAGAAGACAAATTAAAGAAGATGCAAAAAGTTTCAAGCTTGCATGCATAGCCGTTCATATTTTCTTGCTTTGCTTATTTCTCGTTCACATTGTAAACTCATAGAAACTCGTGTTGATAGCGAGGAGGTCTGTAGATTGTAATATTATCAGCAACAATGTCTCTTTCATTATCTTGGTGACATCACACCCAATAGATTTGATCAGCAACAATGTCTCTTTCATTATCTTGGTGACATCATACCCAATAGATTTGTAGTGCCTGCTTCATCATCAACCGCAATGATATCACAATTAAGAGTTGACTTTACAATCATTACAGCTGGGGGGGCCAAAAAAACAAAAACAGAAGGTAATAATTATAATAATAATAATAATGGCAAGGTATCCTGATTATTCCATTTAGTTTGAAACCCAATGAACATGATGATTAAGAAGCCACAATAAAAATGGCCAATCGTAATTTGAAACTTTTAGTTATTAATTTGTGTAACAGTAAGCTTCAATTGAGAAAGGGCAGTTTGGCAAAATCGGATTCCCTTTTTGTGTCGTCATCTAATTCACAAAGTTGACTTAATTTGAAGAACAAGTTTTTCCAAATGGCTTGAAATTAACATCCCAAAAATTTTAAAAAAAAAACCCACTTTGTTTAAATCAAATTCCACTTTCTTAATTAATATATAAAAAATCCCACTAACATTTTTATGAGAATATGACAAATCGAGCACCGAAATTGTACGGAAAAATTGTTGGATCCTTTGGTTCACTCGTGTTGATTTTTATGAGAATATGACTTCATGACTTGTTTACGAAACAGATCGAAATAAGTTAGTTCTTTAATTATATGATAAATTTGTCCTAACTGGCGGGTCCAGCTACCATGCACCTGCTGCAAAGTACTCCCTATTTTGTCCATTTATGAGTTAACCATTAGATTCAACTTAATATTCAACTTAATGGATGTTTGAATGCGTCGATGTCTTCTTTGGTTTACAACTTTATTTGCTGAAAAGGCGAAAAAATCCAAAGGTTTAACAGTCTTAACACACAAATTTGATGTTTGAAATTTTTACACTTGGATTCATTTACTTTGAATTTAACTATTAGTGATGTAAGCGCAACGATGTAATCTCACAATATATATATATATATATATATATATATATAGAGCGTGAGAAATATTTCAGTTCAGAATTTTTAAGTACAAAAAAACTTTAAAATCTTATGGTTTTGTAAGTTTTTAAAACCGTGCGGTTTTAAAAATTTCTTGAACTTTTTTACATTTTAAAATTCATGACTAGAAAACTACTATATATATATATATATATATATATTGACATGTGTCAACAATTTTTTTTTTTGTAAAATCTATTTAATCTATTGAACATTTAATACAAATATATTAATTTATTAATAATATTAATATATGACCAAATAATGAATATGTTCATTTTGATGATTATACGCACGGTATTTTTATTTCAAAAATTCATTACTAAATCTTAGCAGATAGTTTTAGAAAACGAATTAATGATATGATAAATAGGATTTATTTGTAAAAATTTTGAAAACAATAAATAAATAAAATGAAATACAATATGATTGAACTAAAAAAAGAAAAAAAAAACTGGGAGTAAAATTACATCCGAACCAAAGTAGTTTTGTCCTCAAGTGGCACATCAAATTGAAATCGCACCAATTAATTCAGCGTTTGAAAGGAAGAATGACAACTCACAAATCACGGGATACACGAGGACGAGGAAATTACTTGAAAGAATCGAGAAATTCCCGACACAAATGCATTATAATAATGTGGAACTTTTAGTGTAATCTTCAATTTGGGCCATTAACGTTACGCAATAATAATAATAATCATACAATATATATATATATGATATAATATTTGGTCTTTTGTGGCATCAGCATATGTTCAGCATATATAGATAATTATATATATTATGATTGTCGAAACCATGGAGAGACACATAAAATCTCAAGTAGGGTCACGATGATGATTATTCCAAAGGCAAATGTTTGGCCATTCTTCTTCTATATTTTAAGAGAATTTTCTAGGATATAACCATGATTCCTCTTTTATTAGTTGTGGGGTATGTTAAATGTATGCGTAGAGTTGACAACTTAAAAAGCATTGCTGCTAACTACTAGGTTAATTGCTATCCACTAATTTTATATCAACTCCATAGTTATTTTTCCCGAAAATGTTTTTTCTTTTTTAAATGCTTTCATTTTTGTTTATAGTTGGGTTAAGATTAACATTAACATTAAGATTAATTTATAACCTCTTGTGAGTAGAAGATTTTCTTTTTCGGGGGAAAAAATAAGAGACATAAATTTGAAATAACAATGTCAATTAGATATAAATATTAAAAGAGAAAATATCCACCGTTCACCTATTTTTTTTAACTTTTTAAAAAATACACAATTCTTTCTTTTTTTTGCTGGGATCCACCTAAAATTACATTTTGTTTCACTTTTCCACTTCCGTTTAGAATGTGTTAAGAAAACTAATGGAAACTTTAAAAAAAATCATTTTACCCCTAAAACGAAAATTACAATTTCATCCAAAAAAATGTAAAAAATAATCAGATTTAATGATGAATATCATTATTGGTGTGTTAATGAAGTACAAACAAATCTTAACTACTAGAGATTATAACTCAATAAATAATGAAACTCTACTTATCTTAAATTCAATTGATGGTTTGCCAGATTGAGCTATTTTTAATACTATTGTTATACTTTAGTATTCTAATTATAGACATATTTAAAAAAAAAAAACCTTGCATTTGATGGTTGTGGAATTAATTTCTTTATTAATCGATGGGAAAAATAATTAGATTAAGGTGAAATTGTAATTTTCGTTTTGAGGGGTAAAATGGTCATTTTTTAAAGTTTCCGTTATTTTTCTTAACGGATTCTAAACGGAAGTGTAAAAGTGAAATAAAATATAACTTCAGGTATAACTGTATCCTTTCATGATAAAAATTAATAACTTTTTGATACCACCACAGTCACGTATAAATTAATTAAAATCCCTAACATTACTTTTTTATAATCAACTAAACTTAACTGTAAGTTACACACACAGAGACACAGATGTGTGAATGGGAGTGTGTTTTACGATTACATCTCTCTTCGAAACTTTTGCATAAAGAAATATTAACCAAAAGAATACAAGAGACAGTGGTCACCCATGCTTCACATTTGAAGATCTCCATTATCATTCTTTTCTTTTCTTTTCTTTTTTTCCTGTTAACTATCTTTCTTCTATTCATTCAATGTGAAATGAGAAACACTTTCCCAAAAGCACCAGAAGACGCCATTTTTGAAAAGCCCTTTTTTTTTTCTTTTGTTTGGCCACTGCAAACGAAACCATTCTTTTCATCTTTAAAGTTTAAAAGAAACCATATTTGCAGAGTTTGCATTTGACTAATTTATCCTCTTCTCTTCATTGACTGATGGATAGAAGAAGTACTATATCTATTATTGACTTCAGAGGACGAAACTACGTCGAAGGCTCGAAGCATAGGACCCTTAGCTTCTAGGCTATACAAATTAAGGAAATAGAAGGTCTGAATGAAATTTTGTTTAGCTCATTTTTAATGTAACTCTTTTACTTTGGCCTCCTTAGCTTTACAATTATGATGTTAAGCGTCTGTCAAATTTTATTATTTTACATTATGACCTTAAATTCTTATATTCAAGCACAGTAATAAGCTATAAAGGGTCACTCTTAAGTTATATTATCAGGGATCACCTAGTGTGAACAGTATTGATTCCCTAATCGTCTAACTTTAATGATAATACCTAATAAATTAACGTGTAGAGTGTGTTTGGATTGAGGTTCAACAGTTTTAGTTTAAAAATTACAATATTAAAATATTTAATAAACATTAATTTTTATAAATTGAAAGTTATGTTAATATAATTTTCTACTTATATCATAAAAAATTTATTATACCTTTAATAATTTTATCAAAATTATTTTTTAAAATTTATATTTACTATAAATTATTAATTTTTATTTAATAATTATAATTTATTTTTAATAAATTACAGCATTTCAATTCCAAATACTTTTATAAATCGATATCAAATCTCATCGAGACACTGTCATTGGTCCCTCAAAATATACTGTAATGGAATATTAATGCATTGGAAGAAGGGCACGTGTTTGAATACGACAGTTTGGGTGGCTTTACTCATTCACATTTTGACATTACCAAGCCCATAGTTTCATTCTTTTTTTTTTTTTTGGGCCTTTTCAGTAGTTTTCATTCATTCGTTCTTTAATTCTTTCATTGTAATTGTTTTTTTTTTCTTGGATAAAATTACCCGCCCAACGAAAGTAATGAGTTCAAAAGTCCTAGGACTCGAACTCTCTTGCTAATATTCATCTGTAAATAATTTTTTATAGATCAAAACTTTAATATTCAAATCTCAACTTAAAGGTACTTAAAGTCTTTAAATTGATTGATATTAATTAATTTATAAATAATTATTAGTAAAATTATTACACAAATATAAAAGTTACTAATTCTTTCACGCTGATATTTATTAATTAATTTACTAATAAACAAGTATTGGTTAATTTATTAATTAATTTTTTATAAATAAATTATCTAATATTAAGGATATTATTGTAAAAGAAAAGAAAAAAATAAGAATGTAATATATATTAACTGTAGGAGTGCTTTTAAAAAAATATTTTTAAAAATATAAATATTAAATGAATATTTAAGTTAAAATATAGAAATTAAATAAATTTTTACCTTTGTAGATTTTTAAAATATAAGTGGACTTTCAAGTTTATATAATTAGCAAGTAATAATATGCTTTCAAATTTGTCACACAAAATTTGTATTCCACATAACTTATCACCACTGATCGTGACCAACATCTGTTCATTACTCTGTATTTAGACTGCGATTAGATCTTGGATGTAATATATCATAAATAGTAATATATATATTCTTAAAAAGAAAAAAAGAAATCGAAAATGTGACACGTTTAAAGGACATTTTGGTCACAGGAAGTGGATGATGCAAGGAAATGACTAGTTTATTTTTGGACTTAATAGCTTCTCTGTGAGCCTGCTTGGGGGTTTCACACTTTCACTGTATCTGCAGTATGAACAAACAAAAAACAAAGTTGTGGGTAAACAAGCAAAGCCAATACAGCTAGCTGAAGGGAAAGAATAAAAAGCTCATATGCTTTTTCAGTTTTTATTTGAAGGCTGTACCATAACTCTCAAACTCCACTTAAGTATTCAATATTATTTATCTCCATTTTTATCAGATCTTCTCCATATTTGTAAGTTAATTCGTGCTACTTTTTTTACCACATTCAACTTGTAAATATTTTAAGTTGTTGTTTCTTGTGTAATGGGTATCCGTCAATAATGAATATATTATATAAAAATTGGAATTTTTTTTTGGGTTCTTTTTAGACTTGTGGTTATATTCCTGGGTTGTTGTAGTTGAAGTGCTTTACTTTCTCTCCACTGTCCACAAGCATAGATTCTTTTCCACTCTCTGCATTGCAAGCTCAAGATTGTATTAACTTATATTGTGCATTGATGATGGCTTGTGGATTCTTTGTTCGTAAAGAGTGACTGCTTTTCTTTTCTTTTCTTTTCTTTTTGTCCTTTTCTTTATCCCTCTCCTTTCCTTTGTTGCCTTTCACTTTCTTGATAGTTTCTTTTGAAGGTTTTCAGGCAGTGTAGAACTGGGGTAAGCAAGAATAGTTGATGTAGATTGATAGGTTACATTCCATTTTCACCCTTCTATATGGTTATAAATAGAGATAGTGAAAATCAGTTCTTGTTCATTGCAGGAACTCAGCTTAACATTGAAACAAGTGGTTTCGGTAGTGTGATCATTTTGTTGCTCATAATGAGTTACAGTAGCACCACTATGGGTTCTGGTTGGTCTTTCTTTCTTTGTTTATGTGATGTCGTATTTATCAGTTAATTAGTAGGAACTCTTGTTTATGAGGGTTCAAATTGCAACATTTCAGGTAGTCAAAGTAGAAGACCATTTGAGTTTGGAAGAACTCATGTGGTTAGGCCCAAGGGGAAGCACCAGGCTACCATAGTTTGGCTGCATGGACTTAGTGATAAAGGATCAAGGTATATAATGCTAATTTTTCATCAGCTCCTTCCACTATGGAATTACCTTTCTTTTTGTTTTAATTTTAAGATGATAACTCTTTAACTAATTTACATTTAAAATTCTGTTTTGGGAAGCCTGATCTTTTAAGCTTGGTCTTTTTATTTTGTCAAGATTATTCTAGCAAAATTTCCATTCTTTTCCGAAATCATTGCTCCATGGACATGCATGGATCAGCAAAGTGTAAGGTTTAGGCTTCAAACTGTTAGTGATCATCTGTATTATTGTCTTTTGATGCTTTAAAAACTGGCTTTTCACGAAATTCGATTCTTTTCTCTTTGTATTGAGCGTATACCTTATGTAGGAATGGTGGACTTGTTTTAGTTCCTAGCTAAGGAATAAAGGATTTAGAGAATGTCAATGCCTTGTCCTCTTCTGGTGGAGAAATTTGGTGTTTCATTAACTTGTTGAACCTTCCTTGCACTTTTGGAAGATTCTCACATGATTAGATTTGGTGGGAGAGAGCACCACTTCTGTGAACCAAAGAAAACATGATTGGTTGTCGCTTTCCTCCATCCTCTCTGTTAACTCTAAGGCATATTGGAGCAGCCTCGAATTCAAAAATTATATATGCTATATGTTAAAATTGGGGACCACTCTACTACTATCTTGATTGTCCTTTACAATTTAGCAAAGAGCAATAAACTATTCCTAATGATATTAAATTTAGGATCTAGTAATTTATTCTTTTTTTCTAAAATATGCAAGGTCAGTCTTGTTGAGCCCTGTATATTGTCATTTTGCAAGACTTACCCAATGACTGTTAAGGTTTGTGCCCAAATTTGAGTGTGGTCCCAGTGCTAGATTGGTTAGGGTTTTCCTTTTATTAAATTTTGTTCAAATTTCTCGGACTGCGATAGTCAATCTTGGTTTCTGTTATGTTATTGTTTCTGCATGTTGATACTGGTCAAACTTAGGTAGATGGTATGATAATCCCTAATGTGGATTCCCTTGTGCTCTGTTGTGCAGTTGGTCCCAGCTCTTGGAAACCCTCCCTCTTCCAAATGTAAGGATAAGCATGTTTGCCTCTATTTGTGTGCTCATGCAACACTTATCAACTGGTTATCCTAGTCTTCCGGTCGACAAAGTTCTTCATTGGTAATAGTCTGATTTATTTCTCTGTTGAACTGTGAATCTTGCAGATCAAGTGGATTTGCCCTACTGCTCCCACTAGGCCAGTTGCAATATTTGGTGGATATCCTTGTACTGCTTGTAAGATTTTGTTGCTTTGGATTGCTTTGATTATCTCTATTTTAGGAATCAATTCTTAGGAAAACTTTCATTTTCAGCAACTGCCAAATCAAAATCATCCGACAATGATTTTAATATCCTTTCAAAAAGAATTTATTGTGCTTAGTTGATAATTTTGCTGTTTTTATTTTAAGGGTTTGACGTGGGAGATCTTTCAGAAGATGGTCCTGATGATTTGGAGGGGTTAGATGCTTCAGCAGCACATGTGGCCAATCTTTTGTCGACAGAACCTGCTGACAGTAAGTTCCTCTCTTGGTCCTGTAAGAATAAATATTGTAGAAACTAGTTCCGATGGGATCACTGGAAAGTAACAAAATTTTTTCCTGAAGCGTATGAATAGATTAAACTGTTCCGAGCCTTTTGACCACTTTGAGACTTGTCACCTTTTTCGTGTTGGAAAGAAAAGTGGCAAATGTTAAGATTTTCTAATTCTTCTCTCTTCAATATTTTGTTTTTTCTTTCCATGGCTTTCCTGTAAACAAATGATTTTATTTTATTTTATTTTTAATTATTTATATTTTGTGTGTATGTGTGTGTGTGTTTGCCTTTCATTGTTCATCATCCAAAACTTAAATTTTCTTCCTAACTTCTGCAGGGTATTTTTTTTACCCCCTTTTTGGTTCTTTACTGATTACCTTTTCCCTTCTCTTCTCTTCAACTTTTGTTGTTCCATAGAATTAATGCCTTCTTTTTTTTCTAATACCGATGAAGTAAGCCAATTCAAATTGACTTGAGAATGGTATGATTCAAAGTCTTTTGATGATTTTATTTTCTTGTGGATTCCCTGAGCATCACCAAGCAGAAGCTATTGCTGGCAAACCTTTTCTACACTGGCAAGAACTATAGCGACACTATTAGAACTAACATACTTATTTTGTTGTTTTGCAGTCAAACTTGGTATTGGTGGCTTCAGTATGGGTGCTGCAATAGCACTCTACTCTGCCACATGCCGCATATTAGGACAATATGGGAATGGAAACCCATATTCAGTCAACCTTAGTGCAGTTGTGGGTTTGAGTGGCTGGCTTCCATGTTCAAGGTTTGACGTCTATATCATAAAGGCATACAAACACAAAGCACTTGCACAAAAGAATGTATAAACCATCCTAAGGATGGTTAACCAATTCATTAATATAGGCAACTTTTTTCCGTTTTTCTTTTAGGACCCTGAAAAGCCGAATGGAAGGATCGCGTGAGGCAACAAGGCGTGTGGCATCTTTGCCCATCTTGCTCTGCCATGGTTCAGGTGATCATATTCATCCCCAGATTTTTTGAGTAATTCTGGTTCAGTTAGTTCTTCATAAACACGTCATTTTTCATGTGATATTGCAAAGTCACTGACTGACTTATATATCATCAGCATCTGAACAAATTCATGTGAAAGAGTGAAAAAGCTGCTGTGTTTATGGGTTTGTTGATAGTATAATAAATTTGGTGGTCAGTGAAAAGTGGAAATATTATCACTATTGTATCATATTGTTTTGCGGCATCATAACAGTCTCTCTTCTTCATTTACCCAATGCAAAAAGTAAATAGTTAATGCAACATGTGAAATTTGATGTGATTGCTTCACACATTTCGGAAATCAATTTCGCTGTTGCAGGTGACGATGTGGTTGCATATAAACACGGAGAGAGATCAGCACAGATGTTAAATTCTGTTGGATTTCGAGATCTTACATTTAGATGCTATAATGGGTATTCATGTCCTTCCCGTTGTGTTTGTTGTGTTTATGTATATGTGTGTTTGCATATTGTAACATTCTCAATAAATATCATTATGTAGGGTAGGTCACTACACAGTCCCTGAAGAGATGGATGAAGTTCGTAACTGGCTCACTGCCAGGCTGGAACTATAGGTCACTACACAGTCCCTGAAGAGATGGATGAAGTTCCTAACTGGCTCACTGCCAGGCTGGAACTAGAGGGTTTACGGGCATTATGACAAAAATATTAGTTGAGGCAACAAGGGGATATGAACAACTGGAGTTGAGTTATATTATGTATAAGAAACTCTAAGAATAGATGTTTGGTGTGGGGTATATGGTATAGCAGCATGGTTCGGCGTTCTATTCCCATGATGATCTTATTTTTGGCATTTTTTTTGGGCAACCAATAAAACTTTTTTGAGGTTATGGGTTTAGCCTTTTCTCTGATTCTGCTGGTCAATAAGGAGTCATTGTTATTTTTCTTGTTGGAATGGGGCTAGACGATTCTCCTATAGGAGAAATTTTTTGTCTGGGTGAATTATTATCTTTTATCTGTAATGTGCTCTCACAATGGATGTATTCTTCATTTATAATAAAAGTTGGATCTGGGCGGGCTCATTTTCCATTTCCTAAATTGTGTTATTGCATCTCCGATTTGCTGCTACATCAGGAATTGAAGCATCAAAAAAACTTGCTAGCTGAAATATCCTTGAATACCTCACTGTTTGAGATGCAACAAGCAGTCACTAAGTTCTAAGTTCTAGTCACTAAGTTCTACAATTTGAGATGCAACAAGCAAACCTGAAATTGTATGTGCAAAGGTATACAAATACAAAAACGTCATACAAAACTCACTTACATTGTTTACTAAGAAAGTAAAATTTATTTTGACCTAAATTGAATCTAGCATCCTTGAATAGTTATCCGTTATCTAAGCAATATGAAACCAAACTGAATAAAAAAGATTCATTTTAACAACAAAGCAAATAGCCAAATGCTACCATTTAATAACAATCGGGCAGGGCAACACTACACTACACAATTGCTGATTCCATTGCAATATTCACGCTTCAACTGACTTTGTTCCTTTGAATGGGGGTACTCTACCTCTGGTGCCTCCACCACAAGAGTGATGATAGTCACCATCACATGATAGAATGATGATGACCAACTTTTACTTTTATGCATTGAAACATTATATATATATATATATATATATATATATATATATCCATTTCCAAACCTGGAGTAATAGTTGAACCGACAACTTCTTGGCTTAACTGCAGCCTAACACCAGGGTGACCTAAAAGAGTTTGCTGAAAGAAAAATGGAATTAAAAAAGAAGCCGCCAAAAACTACATAGATTGAATTGTTAAGATGTGATAAGGACTCACCTCGCATGGCTAATGCATCTATCATATGCTGTCATTGTTTATTTTCTTGAAAATTGCTTCTTTCCTGATCAGTGCTTTCTTCGGAATCAGTGCAAGGGTTGAGATGTGGGAAAGATTTCTGACCAGTGCTTCCTTTGGAATCAATGCAAGGGGTGAGAGGTGGGAAAGATGGCACGGCCTTTAATATGAACTTACGGCCACTTTTCAACATGCTTGAAGAGCTGGACCCGTGCTCATGTTCACGACCATGGGGAGGTGAAACACGCTTGCGGCTTGGGGAACTTACTTTAACAGACTTAATGGGGGTTGAAGCATCTTTCAATACCTCAGGTGTATCATCTCCCAGAATGCCACTAAGCCTGCCATCAGAGTCAAGTGCCTGGAGACTTTTGGTCCCACCTAGCTGAGTCAACGGGGTAACAGGTGAACTACGCCAACGAAGTGAACTGCCTGACAAGAGGCTTCCACTTCTCGGGCATAATTGGAGTCTGGAAACATTTGTCCAGCCTGTTGCTTTTGATGATGCTGAAGACTCCATGGCTGTTGAAGGAAAATCAAGCAGTGGATTGAAATCACATAAATCAGCAAGTGAATGACATCTTGGCGAGAATTGTTCTACCATATCTGCACTGCTGTAATCCCTTCCCTGACCAGAAGAATCTACATCCACAATTTCTCTACTCTTTTCCAGAAGCATTTCATTGCTATCAGAACTATTCAGAGTTCTTGAGGATTTTACATAAGATGATAAGATGGTAAGATCAGACTTGGGCGATGGAACATATCTACCGGAAAGAATTTGTGATTTTGACGCATCCTTTCCATGGCTAAATAAAGACAAAGAGGTTAATTAGTAACTAAACAAGTTGAACCTTTCTTTGTTCATCTAATCTTTCTAGCCAAAAACACATATCAGATCGAAAGAACCTTACTCTGAGAACTGGAATGATGGGGTCAGTGGTGTCAGGTTGCGAAGATCATACAACTCAGCATGCAAGAACTCATTCTTGTTTGTAACCCTTTCTGGTTTGGAATCTGACACACCCTCTGGTATGGCTCTACTATTAACCATTTCTTCATTTCCAACATATTCTGTGAGACCGAGAACAAAATTACTCAAACAATTTTCAGTTAGTGTGACCATGTTATTACTCAAATCTTCAACCTATTTTCTGCAATATTCATGCTAAAACTAAACCATGAATCGATGAATCACCCAAAAGATTCCCTTATATATGTCAGCTTAAAATATAAAACAGAAAGCACAAACCATAAACAAGATTTCACAATATATAGCCATAAAGCAATATCTTCAACTCTTTGAATGTCAGTTGAAAATACAATCAACAACAATTAGTTTGGGAAGAGAATATCCTTATTTCTTCTTTCCCTATTTAGATAATGACTCACCTCATTTTAATCTATGTATATGATTGATAATGTGCCATTAGGAGTTGAGGTAAAGAATCTAAAGTGCTTTTTCTTACCTTCCTTCCTGCCATAGACATTTTTACAATTCTCACATCGACATCCACTTGAGCAACCAACATTAGCCTTTTTAACATAAACCAGAGAAAGTGACATCAGCAATTTAATAAATGGCAATGATAAATTGAGAGACAATAATATGACATATAGACCAATATAGGCAGTGCAAAACATTGAACCTGGTAGCATTCACAATATTTTTTCAGACACATTGACTTTTTGCAATTGCAGCCTCTTTTATGCCTAGATGAGGATGGCGTGAAACGGTTTCCATCATCCTGTAGAGTGCAAATACAATTGGTATTTCCAAATTAAACAGAGAATCAGAGAATCATAATACAAATGACATTGACTTATAAGGGGTCAAACCCATTCTTTACCGGAAACTCAGTGACCCGCGGTATAATCTTGGGAGCAAAAGCCAGTGGATTACGGGATTCAATTTGTTGCCGTGTCTCAAGTACAGTATCTTCATATTCAGGTCTGTTAAAGCACCCTTGGCAAGCACAAGATTCAGCACAATAGATTCCGGCAGCAAAACAATCACAGTAACTGTTTAGTGGTAAAAGCAAAATGAGAAAAAAGGTTCAAAAGAAAGCATAGGAGAAGAATACAACAATGGAAGAATGATTTCTACGAAAAAAGTGAATTGACTTACAGTTTCAAGCATCTTGTCTTCTTACAATTGCAACGTTTGCAACCATCACTATCAACAGTGCTTGATGATTTCTTCCTGAAGAATTGTACAGAATTTACTGAACCAGAAAAAGATATGAAGAAACATAGAACAAGCAAAGTTTTAAAATCACATATAAACTTGCCTTTTCTTTTTGGGGCTCAGTTGGCTGATCTCCTCAAAGTTGTCAGCATGCTCCGAGTTAAACTTCCTCATAGTGAGTGGAGTTCCATTAGGGTCAACTGGTGGTAGCCAGTTCAAAGGTCCCATGTCATCAAATGATTCAGAAATCAAAGAACTTGCAGCTATTGATGCCTTAGATTCAAGCATCCCAGCTTCAGTACTGGATAAATTTACACCAACTGGTGCACCATGACCCTCTGGGGAAGACTTGATAAGATTGTTGAGATGCAAGCCAATACCTGATGGCTTGGAGACAGTTAAGGGAGATTTCCCAGTGTGATGAGGGGGAAACACAGGAGTCACAGGATGGGGCAAACTAGCTAACTGCCTCTTGCCAGAAGTTACATTTAAATCCACATGAGATGGATCCGGGCTCTCTGATTCTACAGGGGTAGTAGGTAATTGAGAACTTGTTACATCATTCGACTTATTTGAAGGATTGCTGCTGCACACAGTAACTTTAAGTTGAGCTTCTTCAAATTGAAGGCAACGCCTACTCATGCCACGCTGGTGTTTACCGGCCTACATGGAACTTTGCAATTATTCTACAGCAAAAGAAAATCCGATAGGATTTGATACCAAGAACAAAGAAAAAATACTCATTAACATTCTTGTGTTACCAAGCAGACAATGCTACCATGACAAAATCGTGAATTCTAGGAACAACAAGCAAATTTCAGGCAAATCATTCAAAGGCAATTAGTGAACACTGATCAAGCTCCATTGTAACTTCTTATTGTAGTAAAAATTGCCATCATTGAAGCAATAGATTATAAATTCCTCCCTAGTCCTTCATTGCTCAATCATCATCTTGTCAATGTTCAAAACCAAGTTTAAGTCATCGTAAAAATTGCCTTTTTTTTAAACACCAGATCCTAAATTTCTTCCCCAGCATGATATTGCTCAACTATTGTCTTATCAATGTTCAATGTTTGAAATTGTGGTACATAGGGCTTTGATAGATTTTCTTTGACTTAGTACTCAAGAGTGAAGATGTCCTAGCATCTACTCAGTGACACGTGGTATAACTCTTGATAAAAAAGAAACATGGCAAAGAAATTACATCAAAAACAGAAAAATTCAGCAGAATCCATGTCAGTAACTAACTCCATGTACCAACATCCGCAAGGATTCAATGCAAGTCAATAATCTCCCCATTAATCACTCATCATCTAGCTGCCTCCAGATTCTGCCTCATTCTACTAGTTTAAGTCTACCTCCCATGACCTTGTTCATACAAAATTTGGGTTCAATGGTCATCTCCTATCAGAGGCATCTCAAAACCTTTTTCCTAAGAAAAGCCTTATTCCAGTTTCAACAGAATAATCATCAGCCTATACATGCTAACACCCCCCCCCCCCCCCCAAAAAAAAAGAAGTTTATTTGAATATTCTCCAATATTTGAGTAATTGAAGACAGAAAATGTCAAAAGATTTGGTAGAGAAGTTATTGTTGAAATTTATTGTCAATTTTTAGTGATAAAATTGTTATTCAAGCTGCTTATCTACACATGCAGCATCCTAATTTCCTAATACAGTTACTCAATCCAGTAACACATGATGCCCAAAGTCTAATAAATTTACATAAGAAAACACACATCATATTCAGTATAAAAAGGGGAAAGAGACAGCAATCAATTTCAAAGGTTGCATCTAGTTTATTACATACCACACATACTGCCATAGTATTGGACAACATTACATACACATTGAAAGTTACAATTATAATAAATCAAGAAAACTAGCTATAAATATAACAATTACAAATTGTCAGATGATTCATACCCCAGGATCATGCGTTGGATTATAATGAGGTCCATACAGGATTGCTCCTGCATTCTCACGAAAATCTTCATATGTCTGAATAGTCTGGAGTGGTTCACGCAGCGATTGAGAAGGACAATCAGATTCATCTCCACGGCCACTCCCTGCACTCTGCAAGTTAAAACAAAAGTCTTCTGAAACTAGTATATCTTTTCTCCTATATATCAAGATGGTCCTATTCTTCATCAAATGTAAGAAAGCTAGAACCTGTAGTTACCTGAGCACTTATATTTTCACTTTGTTGTTTCTCGGAAGCATGGTTGGAACAAGAGTTAGACTCCATCTTTGGATATTCATTTGGCTCAATATCACACGTCAACTTTCCTTGAATGCTTTCTTCAACTTTACCAATCATGGCTACTGCTACATCCACTTTCGACACTGCATCATTTTTGTTGTCAAATTTCAACAAGGCCTTCTTTGAATCAGTTCTACCACTTACTGATGATTGAAGCACATCAAAAGATTGTTTCAAGCTTATATTGACTCCATGCTCAGAGTGCGCACAGTCAACGTCCACAGCATCAGCCCAATATTCATCAACACACCCGGAGGAACCACTGGGTTGGACTTGTACGGAGCTCCGCACATCATTGTCTTTCTGAGAGTTAACAATCAGTCCACTTTGTAATAAGGAATCAGATTTCTCCACATTACCAAGATCTGCAGAAAATTTTCTGACTCCATCATCATTTTCAGACATTTCTGCAGCGGGCAATTGTTGACATGGTGGCCTGGTAAGAAAATTACATGCAATGTGATTAATGCTCCAAACATCAATAATGTATAGTTTTGAAAAAAAAAATAATAAGTACAAAATTAAAGACATCTCCAACCTTTTGCATGAACTCGTTTCTCTGAGTGCATTTATTTGTGGGGACGTGAATACAAGAGGGGAGTTAAGTCCCAAGAACCCTTGTAATTCATGAGGACCGCTGACTGGCTTTATAGGTGATAGGTTGTTCAGGAAGTTAGAGAAAGGGGATTCCTGAGGATAATTTTTATAAAAAAAAAAAAAGAGTCAAATAAATAAATCCAGATTTCATGACAATGCCAATGAAATAGTTAAATAAAGCTCTCCACTTGAGTACGTGCAAAAGACTGCAGGGTTTATATAAACATAGAAAGGAGTATAATTAAAGTAAAACCTTATACTTTCAACAGGTTTAGATACCAGAAACAAGAATCAAGTTAAAGCAATGCATAAAAGTTTAGCCAAACTCCTTATTTGTCAATGTGGAGAGGATGGATTAAAATCTTCACATATATTTCCCTTGTCTTTGTAATTATTGAACCAAACACCATCAATGCAATATATATATATATATATATATAACAAGTATAAATGTACTTAAGACTAAGACTCCAATTGGTCAAGAACACCAAAGTTTGGTAGACTATTAAACCACTGACATCAGTAAATGATCCAGCAAAGCCCCCTTTACGTCCCATTTGGGCAACCAATTTCATAGATGAACAGCCCCCATTACCAACTTAACGCTTCAATTAACTTCAAACTAGTCGTCGGTTACTCAAGCAAACAAAAAATTCAAAGCAATACAGATAAATAATTATGCCCAACAAATCCCAACCCCCATAAAAAATATCAAGCAATTAGAATGATACTAAACCCTAAGCCTCCCTAAAACAAAAACCAACCAAAATTCAGACCCAACAAACAGTCAATTCATAAAAATTTCACGAAAATTAGAAAAAAAAACCCCAAAAAAAAAGAATTAGATCCAAAAAAAAAAACCAAAATGACATTACATATCAGTAAACCTTTAACGCATAACAAAGGAAATGAAGTTACCTGAACTGGAGGAGAACTTGAAGATGAAGCGGTGATGGTGGTGGCGGCGGAGGCGGCAACGGAAGCGGGGGTTTTAACGGCGGCGGTTGTAGGTTCAGGAGAGTCCATGTAGAGAAAAAGCCCTAAAACCAGGGGGCTCTCTCTGCATCTTTCACGCTCTCTCGCTTTCCCCTAGTCCATGAAATTGATTTTTGTCAAATGATGAATCAAATTTTGCAAAATAATGGAAACAAGGATTTTTATTTTTTATTTTTAATTAATTAATTTAGTGAGAGCGTGTGTGAGAGAGACGTACGGCTAGGAGGGCGGGCATTTAAAATCCAAGCGGGAAATTTTTTTTCTTTTTTTCTTTTTTTCCTACGCTGGGTTTAATTGGACATATGGGCCTTTGATTCATTAACATTCAATACCATTGGGCTTACTGGGAAAGACTATTTTAAATACCCCATTTTATTTTATAAAACACCTTCTTTGGACAGAACAAAAGATGGGCCTCTTTCATAAATTAGAATCCGGTATGGTCGGTACGATAAGCAATTATTATTGGGCTCGAATTGGTTTCCATCTTAAATGATGTTGTTGGAGGAGAGCAAAATAAATTTTGGAAGAAGTTTTCAACAACGCCAATTCCAGATTCGTTTCCCAGCCACTAACGCAGTGTATTTGATTATCGAATGAGTAAATACTGACATAATATTTGGGATAGTAGTTGGAAAGTTATAATATGCTCTTTTAGTAATAAAAAGACAACTAAAATCACACTATTACGGTCACAACTCCTTAGTTGAGTAAAAATATATCTTCTCGTCTCATTTTCGAGGTTAAAGATTTGAGTTTTTTTAATATGTATGGGTGTAATATTGTATGCTCTAATATGTAATATATATTAAAAGAAATCACATTATTATGCTGTAGGAGTCATGTAAAATGATTTTTCTTCTCACAAATGAAAGGATTTAAGTCTCATATGTGCATACGTGAATATGTTTTTAGAAAATATGATGTTTCAAAAAAGAAAAATCTAATTTTTTATTCTCATTGTCACACTTTAAGCAAAAATTTTTTGGGTCTTTTATTGTTCATCACAACTCACCAGTCAAATTAAATGTATCTCTTTAAACGTGAACTCCAAAATTTTGTCAATTTATGTTTTATTATAATTTTAAATATGTGTGTAAACATAATTTTGTTGGTCATTCAAATTCAAATCATCAAACAAAATAGCTTACATCAGTGTATTTTAACAGATAATAACAATCATTTACCGTCAGGGTTTGTGTAAGAACTGAAAAAGAAGTGGGAGAATGAGGGGATTTGGGAACTCAACACGATGAGAATAGAAAGATATCGGATGACTAAAAAGTAAAAGAAAAGAGAAAACTTTTATCATTATTGTTGGTGAAGTTGTGCAATTCCCTACAGAAACCTCGCGTGCATGCAACCCAAGCACGCATTCCGTAAACCCGAAAAAGAAAGGAAGGTAAAAAAATAAATTAAATTCAAGCCACACAAATAAATGCATGTATATGTATGGTTTAAGGATAAAGATTCAATGCTGACAAATATATATTACGATAAAAATTTATTTATCAAGTTAATTTTTATTTATATTACGATATAAAGTTTTATCAAGTTAATTTTTATCAAAAGGTTAAAGCATAGTTTGAAACATTTATGGAACAAAACATCGAATCAGTATTATAAGCATCAAAAATAGAAAACAGACTCTGTTTTTCATTTGATAGAGATTGAATTGATGTGGGCCGATATTCTAGATTCATGTGTATATTGATTACTATATAGTATAAAAGCAACATTCATTAATTATGAAATAATAATAATATGATGACAAATATATATAATCGATGCATCTGAATTAAATTGAAAATAATTAAAGCGATACTTCAATTCGTATTAGTATATTAAGGATTATGCACTTACTACGCAAGGAGTATGATCAAAATAATGAATGAAAAACAATTGCATGGAGGGATAATTTTTTTTTTTAAAATAAAGATTACTAATATATAGTAAATATGAGTTTTAAATAATAATTTTGACAAAAATATCAAATTAAGATGTTATAAATTTATCATACAAGTGTAGAATCAAATCATTTAAACTTCCAAACCACAACATTAAATATTTAACAAACATTTTAGTGTTATAATTTTTAAATTATAACTGTCCAATCTCAATAACGATTAAGACATAATTCTTTTATCAAACGATTTTTTAATTAGATGAATATAATCATAACATCAGTAAATTTGTAACCTAACGCGCATACAAAAAATAATGTTGTATAATGGAAGATGAGGTGTCTTGTATGGGAAGAAAAAAAGGGAAAACTAATTAAAGTGGAAAGTGTACACGTATACGTTAGATGTAATGGGGTTGGTCATGCATGGAATAGAAAGCATTTCCCAAAGAGAGAATCGAATCAGTACCCCTTTCCTTTTGCTTTAATTTTCACAGTAATTGCTACAGCCTTCCGATTCTTTACCAATCCCCGAGAAAATTTTGTGGGTAATAATATCTTATGCATGGGTTTTTTAGTTTTTAGTTTTTTTTTTCCTTTTCTTTTCTTTATAATTTCATGCAAGTTCCTTCACTCTAGCTAGATAGAAAGGGGGGGGGGGGGTTAAAAAAATAAAAAATGAAGGAGAAGGAGAAAAAGAAAACTAATGACAGAGAAAAAGCCAACGCAGTGAGTGATCATGGAAGAAAAAGCAAAGGGGAGGGGAGGGGAAAAAAGATGGTCAAAATTTGATGAAACCTCGAAGACTACTTCTCTTATATATTCCATACCATCAGCTTCGACTATCTTTATCGAAACTCACTAACCTACCCATTTCCTTTTAATTTTATTAATTTCTTTGTCTAATTTTGACCTCTATATCTATTAGTTATATTTCTCTTACTCTGAAGAGATCAATTAACATCTTATTGAATCTTTCATCAGAAATAAGAAAAGTCGATATTCGATAAACTGTGTAAAATATTCAAGTAACAAGAAATTAAAACAACGTTCCTTGAAATTGTAGCCATGCAGATGCACCTTTGATTTTGCTTTAGCCTTGCCTACGTCTTTGGCCCAACCTGTACCACATTTACATCTTCCTCTAAATTACCAAACCTGACATGCACGAGTGACCCCGAATATTTAATATATAGTCTCTATGCAACCTGATTATTTTTCTCTCTTAATTTTTCGATGGGTTGGTTCGGGGGCTGAGTCATCTAGAATTGAAAACGTGGAGTCTACAGGTCATAAAGAGTAAACGTTTACAAGTTAACAATTTAAAAAGTGTCAAAACTGTAGATGTCAAATTATATATTTATATACCGAAATTTTAAATTGTAAGAAAGTTTGGGATAACACATAAATCATTTATGCTTAAGGTTTAAGCATCTTAAATCTTATAGTTTAAAAAAAATTTCAAACTTTTCCTTTAAAATCTCATATCAGAAAATTACTGTATGTGTGTGAGTGTGTGTGTAGTGAGGTCATGTAAAAACCAAAAAAAAAAACACACACAGATTTAATACATTAACAAACAAAAAAAAAACATAGTTTTCAATGAATTGAAATTTGTGTTTTTTTTGGTATTTTAATGATATCCTCATTTTATTAAAGTAAGTATATCTTCTCTAAAGAACAATATATGTGTGTGTAGTCCTTCTCAGATCAGGGTATTCTTATTTTGTTAAAATGAGAATATTCGCATTAGAGAATTATTATGTATACATATATTTTTCCCTAATTGCAAGAGAATTGAATACAAATCCTTAGTTTTGACATCATCACGCTATAAAGACCGGTTCAACATAAACAACAATCTAAAAACCTCTTTAGATAGTGTTCCATATGATTGTTATAAATCTAATTGTATTATCTAAGTTATGACGTTTTTTGGTTGACTTTTACTACTCTCATGAGCTTCTATATAAACGTACATTTTGTATCTCAAATAGGTGTGTGCCAGACATGAGAAATATGTAGACACTACAAGAATTATATTCTTTCGCGACCATATTTTCTGTGACGATATAATTTTTATCACAGAATGTCACTTTTTACGACCATAGGCAATTTCGTAGCTAAATGTCTTGTTTTTCTGTAACCAAAATTAATTTCATCACAAAAACTCACTTTTTGTGACCAAACACAATTTTCGTCGCAAAAGCATTTCCCAATTATATTTACTTTTAATTTATTTGCGACCAAAAACATTGTCATCACAAATTTTATACTTTCAGCGACCACTTCAAGATTTCGTCGCAAAAAGAAAGTGATAAAAATAATGTACGACTTCCTTTTTGTGACAAAACTAAATTTTCGTCTCAAAATATCTACGTTTTACGACCCCTTTCAAGTTGTTGCAAAAAATCGAAAGATTTTGGCGGGTAATCTACCGCCAACCAAATAATAAAAAGATATTTATAATACATTTTGCGACAAATCATTATTTGGTCGCTAAAAATGAAATATTTTGGCGGAAATTGAACCGCCTTATACAATTAAACTCAATTTGAACAAGTTTTTGCGACCAAATTTAAACGTGGTCGCAAAAGACAAGCATGTTATATATATTTGTATTATTCTTCTCTCTTTCATTTTTATCTCTAAGTTCTCTCACTCTTATAATTCTCATTCCCTTGTTCTCACTCTATCTTCCTAGCTTATTTTCCTTACAAACTTTTTTTTTGGTTACATAATTTTATTTAATTATCATGTGTAGAACTTAACTAACCTTTGTGCTTTTTTTTTGTAGAAATTAAATATTGAAGATCATATACAAAGAGGTGAAGAAAATCAAGATGCAAGGAGGTGAAGAAAATCAAGAAATTTATGAATAAATATAGTTGTTCCAAATATTACAATGTTATTTGAAGATCATTATGTAATTGTTCCAAGTGTTACAATTATGTAATTGTTCTAAATAATGTAATTTCATTTGCAAAAATTTTTGTGTATTTTTTTTATCAATAATAACTTTTAATTTAATTTTTCTACTTTCATGAAGTTGGTTATAATTGTCTTAATTATTAAAGAAAAATTAAATAAATTATAATTTTATAAAATTATAATTAAAACATAATATTATATTTAAATTTTTTGCAACCAGTTTGAGTATGGTCGTAAAAAATTCTAAATCCGTGACGAAATTATTGGTTGCAAAAAAGTAACGGAGGCAAAGTGAAATTATATTTTGCGACCATTTTTTTCATCGCGAAAAGTTATTTTCTGTGACCAACTTATGAAGTGGTCGTGGATACTTTTCCTCAACATACCTAATGTGACCAACTTGCAACCATAATTTTTTGGTTGCAAATTATTTTTTGTGACGAATTTAATATTTTCTGCGACGAATTTATTGGTCGCAAATGACCATAATTATAGTAGTGAGAACATATTAGAAAATACAAAGAAACCTACTAAAAGTGTGGGTGCGTGAAAATGAGACAAAAGAGCTAGGTAGTGAGTTCTTGCAATGTGATTTGAACGGATTTTCTTTTCATGATTATCCTCCAATGTGATTGAAGGGATTTTCTTTTCATGATATCCTCCCGACCATAAGCCAACAGTTGCATGAGCATTTTCCTTATGAATATATTCTGCCTCTAATCAAAATGACAGTGACATAACTTCATTGTGATCTACTTCTGCATTCAGGGATAAAAAATTATTGTTTTTGGATCTATCATTAATTGTGTGTTAAATATATATACGAATTTCAACAATTTTGGACTTGAATCCTTAGAGTGGTAATAAACGGTACAACAATAATGCGAATCTTAATAGATGTTTGCTTTGAAAATTAGGGTTTCATGAGAAACACTTTTGACTTATGAGTGAATTATCAAGGATTTGAAGTACAAAACGAAGGAATAATCAAATTTGAAAAGTAAGCACCATTTTGCCGATATAATAAGTATTACGAGGTCAGTTTGAATTTGCAAAGTATAAAAATCGAAAGGAGACGTGACACCTCCCTGGTCATTCTAAGATAAGAATAAGGTAAGCGTGGGGTCCTTCTTCACTCTCAAGGTTTTTTGGATTTATGGAATATTCATTTTGTCTTGCAAGAAATAGTGAATTTTGTTCCTCCTCATCTTTTCATGACTCAGAAAGAAAACTTATTCTACCAAGCTAGACCATACTTCTACTTGCATGGATATTAGAAAGATCTTCAATTGCATCCATGCCAATGCTATGGTCAATAAATTAAAATTTTGTGAATATATATGTTTGATCACTGATCAATCACCATAATTATCCATTGATTTCAACTCTTCTAGATTATTTAATGGTTTCATTCGAGCTATTTAATGGTTAGAGGTTACAATCCGCATCCTAGTTAATTTGCTTTTAGTGGGGACAAGAAGATGTTTTGACTAACAAAGTTGAATATCCAACAAGCTTTGAAGCATACAAATGTTTACAACTTAGTATTTATAACGTTTTATGGGTACTGCTAAACAATGAAAGAATTTGGATTATTTGCACATTTGAGCTTAATTACCCTTGCAATTAAGTTAATTAAAGGAAGAATATATCATACTCATACATGGATAGTCACATATTTGTGTCAAAAGATTATTCAAAATTTAAGTGAACTTTGATCAGTAGAAGATATCTAAAGAATTAATATCAGAAAAGTCCATGAAAGAAAGGGGTATTTTTGGAACTTGAACATGAATTTAACCTTTTGGGGATTTGTTTATGCTTTGCCACCTCTAGAACGGGAAGCCCTAATCTAAAAGAAGCTGTCGTACAACTGTAGCTTTATTAAACTTTGATTATTTTTTTCCACTTTGGAATGCCATTTCAAATTTTCTTTTAACTCTCTCTCTTTCTAAATTTAGTTTCTTGTGATGATTCCATTGTTCAAGTGGAGAGAGCCAAAGTGAAGAATAATGTATGAAAAAAGAAAATCTAATTATAAGCCTCCTCTTGCAACAACCTCAATCTGCTCCGATTCTCGAGGCATTGGCTCTAGCTAGCCAGTATATAAACCCTCCCAGCCCCCAACCCAAAATCACAAGTTCCTTACAACAACAATCTCTCTTTACTTCAACTTCAACTTTCCGCTTTCCTAAGGTGAGCCTTACACACCTCATATATATTTTGTTTAATTTATTCAACATGCTTATTTTAAATCTGCCACTCTCTGTGGTACAAGATGTATGTGATGTTGCAAAAAAAAAAAAATAATTTATTGATAGTTGTAACTAATGGCCTTTTTTTTTTTTTTTTGTCGCACGGGAGTCAAGATCATACGAGAAGATGAGCAGGCCAGGAGATTGGAACTGCAGGTCATGCAACCACTTGAACTTCCAAAGAAGGGACTCATGCCAACGCTGCGACGAGCCAAGAGCCGGTGACAGATCAGGCAACTATGGAAGTTTTGGAGGGAGAGGAAGCTCTTCTTTTGGATTCAGCACTGGGCCTGACGTTAGGCCTGGTGACTGGTACTGCAGCGTCGGCAACTGCGGAGCTCACAACTTCGCTAGCCGTTCCAGCTGCTTCAAGTGTGGCGCTACCAAGGATGATTCTGCGGGTGGGTTTGGTGAAGGTGGCGACATGCCTCGAATGAGAGGCTTCAGATTTGGTGGCGGAGGCAGCAGCAGCTCTAGCCGCTCCGGATGGAAATCCGGAGACTGGATTTGCACCAGGTTTTTTTTTTTTTTAATTTATCTATTCATGCATATATATATATATGTGTGTGTGTGTGTGTATTAATTTCAAATATACGTACGATGAAATAACGCCTGAATTTTACAGGCCTGGTTGCAATGAGCACAATTTTGCAAGCCGAACAGAATGTTTTAGATGCAGTGCACCAAGGGATTCTGCAGGCAACAAGTTTTCGTATTAATTCACATGGCTTCAATTATCCGTTCGAGGAGAGAATTATCAAGTCGAGAAATTCGAAGATTACCCTAATATGATATTCTATATATCATTTAATTTTCTTTATTTTAGATATTTAATTATCGGTTTTCCTTGTACTAGGGTTCTTTAAAATGAATCATGGCACAGAATGTTCAAGTAGAGCTAAAATTATTTATCATTTTGTGAGCTTTCAAAAATATATAAGAATACGCTGCATGTAGTTCTGTGCTATTGCGATCTAATACCAGTGTCCTTTAAAAAAAAAAAAATTCAATTCGAGCTTTAAATTAGTTTCTTCATTTTATTTCCTCTCTATCTGCAATATGTTCAATTATTTGCATATATGTATCTATAATTTGCAATTGCTTTTTTCGGATAGGTGTGGTGCAAGGAATATTTGACTTACTGTGAATATCTATATATATATATATAAATAATATCACTGCTAGCTAATTTCTGTAAAGCAATTAAAGGGGTACTTTGTTCATGGACCACACTACGGGATCTTTTGTTCAGACCAATGCAGAATATTGAAAAAAAAAAAAGATACCTGATGATGATATTCAGATAAATTATTGGAGTATTTAACCTTCAAGTAAGAGTATTAATTAATTTTTGAAATAACAAGAATCCTATCCCCAAAAAATCATACTTGAGAATCAGTTTAGTTTTTCTCTTCCAAAATAGAGTTTGGAATTAGAATCGAAATCGTGGAGTTCACCACAATTTGAAAATAAAGAACGGGAGATTCATTCTCAAGGGAGGGGGTGGGAATGAGTCTCTCATTCCCACGATTGACAATTTTGCCTTCCCCAAAATTAAAAATAGTCAACTTTGTCTTCATTTATAGTTAATTAATAAATTATTAAAATTAATTAATGTACTATTATAATAATTTTTAATATAATTGTTATAATTAATTCATATATTATTGTTAATTAATTAAATAATATAATTATTACTATTAATTAATATATTAATATATTCTTACAATAATATACTAATAACTATAATTTTTGAATAAATAATCACTACAATTAAAATATAAAATGATAATTATGATAATAATTTATTAAATACTTTTTAGTAATTTGTTATAATCTAACTTATTTCAATTCCGATTTTGATTATAAGACAAAGTGAACACAATAATGACAATTTAACTTATTCTGATTTCAATTCATACAATTTAGGTAAACAATTTATTCTGATTCTCATTCTTTATTTACATTCTACCCCATTCTGATTGCAGTCCATTTCGATTTTAGTTTAGTAACCACACCATAAGTTTAATATTGTTAATCACAAATTTAGACTTTAAAAGGTTTTGGCATGCATCCCAAACAATCATGATAAAGTGTTCTCCAACACAAAATCTTTGCCAAGTTTAAATCTGTTTACTGTGTTTGGGTTTCAGGCCGCCTTTGAAACTTAATTTATATTGAATATCGATTAAACATAGGCTTATTGAAATTCTTCTTCAAAATAATCAAACTTTATAAACTATTTTCTGCTCCGTTTGGGATTGTTGTGGAGTTTGGTAACTGGCACCGCCAAATTGTGGCAGCTGTATTTTTACAATTTTTGTTTTGTTTCATACATTTATAAGCAAATATTCATATATTAAGTCTTATATAATAATTTAGCAAACACCCATATATTTTTTTCAGATCATAGATTTTGTTTCATAACTATTGCAGTTTAAAAGCCGCAACGCCTCACTATCAAATAGCCATAAATATATCATAAAGGATTAAGGGTGAAAATTAAATTTGCAACTAAAAATAAAATGAATTTTTAGTTCATTTAAATAGTATTAAAAGGGCGCAGTATGCTTCGACTAAGGCGAAAATCCGACCGAGTGAAAATGGTGTTATAGTTAATTTATAAGACCTTAACTTCTCTATACTGATTCAAATATTTTGAAATTTGAATTCTACTAATCATATCATATTTTTAAGGTTGGAATTTGCTCATCCATCTTCATAGTGAAAAAGAATTAATTTACTTAATTTTAGAGTGTGTGTGTGTGTGTTCGTATGTGTAAATCTATGGTGAAGCATAATAAACTATTCTGTCTCTCTTTTTTTTTTACTGAAAGAATGAAAGTTAACACCTAGTCTAAGGATGTTCAATCCTCGTCTCATGCCACTATGAGTTTTCTAAGAAATGACTATCAATTAATATCCAATTTATGATTAACGGATGGGGTTAGCTTTCCACTAATCCAATGAATTTGCACTCGCGAGCTGGTTGAACACATTTAAAAAGTATAATTTACATAGGATTCCAAAACTTTTTAAGCTATCACCTTTCATGGGTTCCCTCATTGACCTGTTGGATTCATCTATATATAACACCAAATAAAATTTTATTGGTCAAAAAGTAACCACACCTTCATTAGTGTCTGCTACTACACTCCATTACTTGGCTTTTAGCTAGATTCTTTGTTCTCTTTAAGCTTAGCTTTATGTTGCTTCATATGCTTGCTTTGTTGATTTTAGTGAAGTCAAGTACATATATCCCATTATATCTTGTCGTCACCATAATGCCCTAGTTTAGGTACCTTTTGTTGCTTTTAATTTATTATTTTCAATGTTAAGGCCATTTTGAGTGCATTATCTATCGCTGCAGCTGCAGATTTTCATTAACAAATCACACATTTATTTATGTTCAAATTGAAATTAAGGGACTAAATAATTATCCATACCCATACGAACTTGCAGAACATTCAAGGAATGAAATAATTAAAAAAGAAGGTATCATGTGCCTCATTTAAAGGAACCTAAACTTACTTAAGACATTCTAAAAAAATAATAATAATAAACCGTAAAAAATGAAAGGATATTTCATTTTTTTTGTTTTTTCTTTCGGGTAATTGACTATAAATTTATCATATCCCAACTGACATTATTTAAAACTTCCAGATGATCTTTTTAATTACATTTTCTCTTGAACCAAATATTAATTTACTTAAGGTGTCTGGGTGCATCACCAATTTAAATATTCAGGAATTTTTATTAGAAATAGGAGAGTAAAATCAATTGATGATAGGTAACGAGTCATCACACACAAACTAAAATTATCCCACCAAAGAGTGACTTTAAATTGTAGCTCTACGTGTCATTAACTTTGTGTTTCAAATTTTTGTATTTTCCAATCCAACATAAATCAGAATACATAGCTAGCATATTTGTTATAAAAATTTGAGATGCAGTTCAATCTAATTACAACAAAGACAAGACATTTGATGGTCTCTTCTTGCTCGAGAAAGAAACAACATGAGCATCTTTAATCATGAATTTAAATTTCTGTTGGGTCCCAAAAACCATTGAATACTTGGCAATTCGCTGAATTAGGTACTTGGAGAGTGAAATTTAGTAACACTGTGACGGTCAATGCTCTATGGCAAAAACAAGAGAACTTTTTATCCAATTCAAGGCACGAAAAAATGACTAATACTTTTTTTAAAGTTTTTTCCTTTCGCAAACTTTATATAAATTTATCAAGCATGTTCAAGATCGTCAAAAGTATTTTCCTTTTCTTTCTTACTAAAACAAACATGCATGCCCTTAATATTTTTTTTTCACTTCTTGTGGTTAGCTTAGAGAATAAGATCAATATTTTATTAAATAACAAATTAATTAAGAGAATCATTCTTATTGAAACTGCCCACAAATCTGGATGGCGTTATTTGGGACTAGAGAGTGATTCAATACTTATTATTTATATATTTCAAAAGACTTTCCCTCCTTCATTGTTGAGAACTCATTGGTTGAACTGTAAGTCGTTATTTTCTCATATGCCATTTAGATTTTCTCACAGTACTTACAGAGAAAATAATTGTGTAGCAAACTTCAGTGTAATACTTTTTCTTAGTTGAGCGATACACCTACTGAGATTTGGAAGTTTCTCTACTAAGATACTAATGGTTTCTCAAAGTAAATATTCAGTTAGACGTTTTATGTAGTTTCTCTATCTATTGTTTTTTGTGACTCTTTTAATAAGATTTTTTGTTATAGTTCTTACAAGGAGAAAAACTCATTGTATTACCCGAATTACTCTATTTTTGTATCATTTTCTTTTTCTTATTAATAAACGCCTCCTCTACGAGGCTTGCTTTTATTAAAAAAAGAAAAAAAAGAAGAAAGAAACCCTTGTGCTTTTCAGCTCGTATGACATGCGTAGTTATAAGATGGTTTTGAAAAATTTACTAAAATAGTCAAAATTTGGGGGCCGTTTACATATTTTACCCGAGTTAGACACAAATTAAAAAAAAAAAACAAAAACAAAAAGTCAAAAACCACCCACTAAAAAAGAAAAAGGAAGAAGAAGAATATTAAAAGGATGGGCTGAGTTTGGGTTCCTTATTCGTAACGCGACTAACCCACTCGTTTTGGCCGAAACCATGATTCGGTGGGTTAAGAAGTAGGAGTCGTCATCACATTCATAGCACAGGTCCAATGAATTTAAAGGGCAGGTTTTACTTCTTGTTAGTGCTATTAATTTCTAAGTTGACGTGCACAGCATTCGTTCGATGTAATGCTGCAAAGAGTTTTGGCTAGCCAATAATGGCGTATAAACTATTGTCCAACTTGTTACATGGTGCTAATTGTTGTAAAACCGAGAGAAATGGAGCCCTGCATTCGAACGGGATGTTATTCCACACCTCTAGAGATTCCCATGAAGAGATTTTGAGTTATGAATGGTATGCGAAGCTGTATCAAAAGATTACAAGACTGACCCATTTGTTAAAAAATGTTGATTTAGTTGATGGGAGGATGGTCAATGTAACAGACGATTCGGTTCTCATTAATGAACGTATGGAACAAAGAATGCGTATTTTCAAATCTTTTGTGAGGGCCTTTATTGGGTGTCCTTCAGTTCAGCATACTATACAGAAGAATGTGGCGGCGTCATCGGGGGATGCAAATTGTGCCCGATTGGTTTGTTTCAGTAAACCATGTGAAAGAGAGCCCATGATCGTGAATTCACTCACCATAGTGAGCAACTTCCTCAAAGTTTCTGCCCAACAAAGGAAATCAGTGCGTCTCACAGTATGCCCTCAGGTTACACAGCACCGAATATGGGTAGGTGCTATTGATGAGATATTAAATGGGTTGAATTTAGAAATTGGTTTGTTGAACGATCAATGCCCGACCAAAGGGACTAAGATGGGTCAGCAGATTGTTTCCAGCTGTCTAAAGTTTTTAGCCAAGACAGAGACTTCCTATGATTGTGACTCCACTTCTTGGATGAGGCTTGCCCCTGCAAAAGTTGTTGATTCTCATATTTCTTGTAAATGGGAAGAGGTTCTTGAGATGTTCAATGATCTGATTAAGTGTTTGGAAAATGAAAGAGGGCTGCTTTATCACGTGTCAAAGCTTGAAGTCATGAAAGAAGGGTTGGCTCAGATCAAGGATGTGTTGGCTGATAAACATATTGGATACAAGGAAGTTCGGCTTCAGGAAAGCTTAGTGCAGAAGAAACTTTCGAAGACATTGGGTCATTCATCAAAGTGCCTGTTCACTCTTTTGTTGTATTACCTGAACGGACAAGTTAGAGACATTGAAGTGGATGTGTGCGGTGGGATATATGCAAATGGCATTGACAACAAATTTACCTTGTTCATGGGAAGAATCCTAACATCAGACGAGGATAAGATGGTTTGGTCTGGGGTTAAGCAGTTGGACAGGGCTCTTGGATTGTTCAAATTCTTGTGGGAAACAGCAGGAATGAAAGGGGTTCTGGATTTACAAGGCCACTTATGGTCTGTAGGGGCATCAGAGAGGTCCCTTACATATAGAGGAAACTCTTTTTTCTTACATGGGGTCAGTCTTTGATCAAAATCTATGTTATAATTTAATCAATACGATGAAGTTAATGCCCTTTTTTTTTTCTTTAATTTTTCCTCTCAAAGTATTCTACTGATGAAATTAGATGTGCAATGGTCAATGGTAAAATTTAGCAATGAAATAAAAAAGACAGGCGAAACACTTGCAATTGAGTTCATACAGAGAGAGAGAGAGAGAAAGATCAAAGGCAAGAATATTAACACTATTTCATCATCTACTTTTTGCTAAAAACATTGGCCTCTTTCTGGCTCCGCCCCTGCGCAAATTGGTCTCTGAACAAATTGGTTTCCTGTTATAACAAGGATTCTTCTTTCCTTGTCTGTCTATACTATATAAATTGTAATTTCAGCCTTTGGCAAATTGCGATCAAATTAATTCTCTTCAGTTAGAGAGCCCTACGGTATCCTCCCTCCTAACAGTCTCTCTCATGGCCAAGAAAAATCCCCCACGAGCCCCCATCCGAAAAACGGCGGAGCAAATCCTCCGCGAAAGCCAGGAGTACTTTGGCGAACAGAAAAGCGTGGACCCCACTGAACTCTACGATTACCGCCTCCACAAACGCAATGATTTCGAAGACTCAATCCGCCGAGTGCCAGAGGACACCGCCGTCTGGATAAATTACGCCAAATGGGAAGGGTTCCAGAATGAATTCGACCGCGAAGGAGCATGTGGGAACTCGCTCTCGAGGAGGATTGCAGGAACCACACCCTTTGGTGCAAGTATGCCGAATTTGAGATGATGAACAAGTTCATAAACCATGCTCGGAACGTCTGGGACCGCGCGGTTGCTGTGTTACCGCATGTAGACCAGCTCTGGTATAAATACATTAGCATGGAAGAGATAGCAGGGAATGTGGCCGCAGCCAGACTGATTTTCGATAGGTGGATGCATTGGACGCCTGATCAACAAGCATGGCTATCTTACATCAAGTTCGAGCTTCGATATGAACAAGTTGAACTTGCTAGACAGGTATTTGAACGTTTGGTTCAGTGCCACCCAAACGTTGTCTCTTCTTGGATTAAGTACGCTAAGTTTGAGATGAGAAGGGGAGAAATTGATCGGGCAAGAAATGTGTATGAACGTGCCCTCGAGAAAAAATTGGCTGATGGTGATGGTGATGATGATGAAGGTGCTGAGCAGTTGTTTATTGCGTTTGCTGAGTTCGAGGAGAGATGCAAAGAGTCAGAGTCTGAGGCACTTAGGAAGGAATTTGGAGACTGGGTACTGATTGAGGATGCGATTGTGGGAAAGGGAAAGTCTCCGAAGGACAAGGTAATATGCGTTGGCAAATCTTAATCTGTTAGTTCAAAGTTGCCCATCCCATTTTAATATAATAGGCATTATGCTATGCAGTAATAGATACAGTTTTAATTGCCAGCCTGATTGTCCTAGAACTGAACCTAGCAACTTGATGCAGTTCCCTGCTTTTTTTCCTTTCTTGTCAATTTCTACTTGAGTTCATTTTTAATTTCAGGCATACATTCATTTTGAGAAATCACAAGGTGAACGTGAAAGAAGAAGAGCACTTTATGAGAGACTCTTAGAACGAACAAAGCACTTGAAAGTGTGGATTAGTTATGCGAAATTTGAGGCTTCTGCCTTGAGCAAGGATGGTAGAAATCCAGACTTGTCAGAAGTGGATCTCCGTGAACGAAAGAAGCAATCCATTCAGCATGCAAGACGTAGGCCATTCTGATTCCAGACCGGATCTTATCCTTGTTAGTTGTTTTTATTTTAATTTAGTCGTCGTAAAATCAATCACCAGTTTGCAAGTAAGTCTCATATCTTCTCCTATCTTCATCAGGGGTTTTTGAGAAAGGAATTAACTATTACAAAACATCGGCGCCTGAAATGATGGAAGAAAGGGCTATGTTGTTAGAAGAGTGGTTAAACATGGAGCGTAGTTTTGGTGAGCTTGGCGATGTTAGCTTAGTCCAGGCTATGCTGCCAAAGAAACTTAAAAAAAGGAGGCAAATTGCAAGTGACAATGGGCTTTCAGCTGGGTACGTACCAGCTAATTGTTGATATACTTTTCTCTTGCTGGGATATTCCTATTTTTTTGTCCGTATGATTTTGCCAAGTTATTGAATCCTTTTGCAACCAGTAGCATTCTTTTTATCTGCATACTTCGCTTTTAGCAGTTTTTCTTAATCCTACTATTGCATTGTATTACACTTAAGTGCAATACAATACAATGTGCTAAACACGTCCTTAGTCTAGATTAGTTGTTTGTCAAATAATCACACAGAACTAGTTAAATCTTGTTGATTATAATGCTAGATTTTAAGTCTCGTTGCACACTCAGTTACAATTATCAAAATTTTGGCTTGACAGGTACGAGGAGTACATCGACTACCTATTCCCCGAAGAGTCCCAAAAAACTAACTTCAAGATACTAGAAGCAGCGTCTAAATGGATAAAGAAGAAGATTGTTTCCAACGACCAGTAGAACAATCTATGTTCTTTTATATGAAAATACAATGAGTTTTATTTTGTTTAAATTTCTGTCCACTGACCATTTGAATTGCCATCATCAAATCTTTCAGAAATGGGATCTGAGAACAAACAATTTACGCATGCTTTTTTTTTTCTCCCCCGGATCAAGACAGCAATGAGTGTTTTACCTTGCCTAAATTATCAATAGAAGCTTTAGAATTTGAAATTTTGACTATTGAGCATAAGTTTTACATGAACTCGAAAAAGAAGAAAGCTGCCTGAGTTATGAAGATTATTTGGAGCAATGGACAATGCCTTTTCATATTTATATATAGACAGAAAAATTTCAAGGAGGAAATATTAAAAAAGAACAGGCAGGGAAGGAATGGTAGTTGTGGAGCTTTTCAGATGTTGAGGCACCAACTTGCTTCAACCACTCGGCAAATTTTCAAATGCATCGACTGATTGAGCCTCTCATTAATACTGGCAAATTTGGATAAGAAATATGTCACAACTTGTTTAATCGAACTTCTAGACGAATATTCTTCGGAAGAACTTCTAGGAGCCAAGAAGAGACTGTCTTGATCCTTGATTTGCTGAGTGAATTTGCTTCTTAATAAACCCAGTCGTTAAATTAATCTTTGGGATCTGCTGGCTTGTTCCAACAAGAATTCTTCGTAATGCTAGTGAAATTGCATTCTCAAGCAATTAAGTCAAGAGCTCAACCTCATACTGGCTACCATAGAACCCATTGATCTCGTGTTCTGCGAGATGCTTATATGGATATTCAAGAAGCAGCCTTTCTATATCTCTCAGATGGTTAATGAAGCTTGCCGAGAACAACTGCAAAGAAGAAAATGAAATCAAGTTTAAGCATTGTAGTTTCCTACAGGAAAACAGGAGGTTCAAAAACAATAAGTGCTTTTGGACACATATTATAATGCAAGCCGATAACAGTTAAATAGGTAAGTCAAAAACCCTCAATTTGGCAGGCTATGTTGAGTATGGTTCAAAATCTGGTTTTGGATTTAATTGAATTAAAGTGATGAAGACGAATGGGATATTTATGTAAATAACGAAACTAAGCTAGGGGGTGCTGTGTGCAAGGTTCTCAGACTTCTGCTCCATAGGCGGAAAGTTTGAGTATAGGAGTTTGACTTCTGTTGAGGCTTAGGTTCCAAGATCGGTACCGAGTGTCGTTAAGCATATGTGGAGTCTATGTGAAGGTAGCTTGTAAAACCATCTAGAATCCTTGGCTGTTTTCTCGTAATAAAGGAGAGCGTGAAGCTCATTTCAGGAGTGTTCATTTTTCTGGGCTTCGTTTGTGGGTTCCATTTTTATCTGTTTGCTTCTAGTTTCTTGATTGTTTGCGGTTGTATTAAATCTGTGACGAAATGGAAAATTTATTGAGTTTTCAGGTAGAAGAAACTAGTTTTTGGAATAATAATAAGCTTTATTGAAAAGTTTAAATGAATAAAAATAGGGTTTTGAGACTTTTTTATAATAAGTCTAAATAACGTGAATTTATTAAAATAGACAAATCTAAAATCTAATATGATAATTAAATTCTTCTAATCAAAATAAGAAAAGGAAAACAAACATCACTCAAATTCGAGTTCTAAAAAAAATAAAAATCCTAAAATAATAAGGAAAATGGGAAGGAATCTTAAAACTAAAAAACGACTAGGAAATAAACGGAATTTTAAATCTGACCACAAGGCAGAACGGCTTAGTGGTTTTTGGTTTTGTTCGTCTCGTCTTAAGTTTTGAAATGATATATTATATGCCGAAAATTGATATTTTTAGCCCAAGTTATGGCATCCGGAAAGTCCACCACTCGCGACACACAACACCTGGGTCCTTCATTGCTCACATAAATATCGCTCTTGGGTGTATCTTGATCCAATTACATTGAATAGCTTTTACAGGCTAATTTTTGCATGTTATCAACTTCCAGCTAGGCCGAAATTGATTGATATTCAAGGTAAATATTGTTCAATTTCAATGGATTAATCTTTACTACAGATTCTTATAAAAAAAAAAAAAATCTATACTACAGATTAAAAACATTTTAGTGATGTACATCATAAGTAACCAATAGGAAGGCGACATAGAAATGCAAGAACTCGCTATCAGAACCAGCTGCTTAACATTTGCAAATTAACACAGGTCAATTATGTGGAAGCTCCAGTGCCTGAAATTCAAAGGAAATGTACTTGTTAGCATTATGAAAAAGGCAAAAACACATAAATCTGTACGTAGAGGAAATAAAGGATAGATTAAATTTTAATTTATCGAACATTTGCTTTTACTCACTTTTATGGAAAACATGGAATGTACATTCATAGTTTCCAACTAAGGTAGATCGCTTGCCAATTGTGTAAGAGCGTAGGTCACCCCATGACTTCGATTTAATTGTGTGAAATTGAGATAAACTTCTGACAGCTTATGGACACATTTGAAGGAGAAGCTTATTGGAGGACAGGTACGTTGGGAAAAGAGATGTCAAGGACTTCTTAGTTCCTAAACAGATCCTCCTACCACTATAAATAAACGTTGGTTGACTAAGAATACACAAAAATAATATTTTGAATTGTTATTTCATGGCCAAAGGTGACCTAAAATCATTAGTTCATTATCTAATGAATTTTTTTCGGTCCAATACTTCATCCGAGAGTTGTTAATACTTATCAAATCTATTTCTATTTGATGGAATGCTTTTGTATCAAATGATAGAGATAACTTTTGTTTGGACGCAGATGAAATGGTTATTGTTATTTTCTCTTTCATCCCAGGTTAACGGATCTACTCAATTGAAAATGCCTTATATGAATAAAACGCAGATTAGGATCCTCTTATGATTTGAGCATTTTTGATTTTTTACAAATTTTGTAATATTTGTCTTTTAGTGTTAGTATATGATTATGATTTAACTGTTTTTTTTTGAATTTATTAATCACCAATCACATTAATAAAATTTGCTCACATCAAAATACGATCATGAGAGGATCCTGATCCATAAAACGCATTCTAATTGACCAAAATTCCTTTTTAACGAACGAAAGATATCCATGGGGTAGTTCACCCTATTCAGATATCAACAATCATATAATTATTTCAAGTCTGAGAGATCAATATCAATACTTTCAACTCCCTTCATAACTGCCCCACTGATCCAGTGATGAATATGAGAAGATAACAAGTGAAAATATATGGATACCCGTGCAACGTTGATGCATTATCTTATCGACTCCTGCAACGTCCTACCCGCGCATTTCTACGTGCCTTGTTTTATTCAAACTGACAATTGTTTCTGATGTTATAAGCTTTGGTCCCAAAGTACATTTATAAAATCCAACCTGAGGTCGGAGTGACAAGTCCAAATGTATCTCCATCTTTTGGATGTAATGCTAGTCCTTACAGCATCTCTCGGCGGTACCGTTAAGAAATAATTGTCGAAATATCTCTTCTGGTAGTTCAGAAAATGGTCTCCTCTCACCATCAATCGAGTCAGGAGCCTTCAACTGTTTTCGACCCATATTTTTCTCCAATACAATCACAAGTAGTCAATGCCCTGAAAAGTAAGAAACAATTGTCAGTTATTTTAACACAATTTGACCTATGCACATAGCAATCTTTAAATCACAGCATCTTATCCCAAAAAAAAAATAAAAAATCCAAGTATCTTACATCTGAAACTCCTTATAAAACATAAAATATGATAGCAATGTCGTGACTCCTCATGCGTATTTCTCACTGTACTCTCTAAATCAGGCATGCACTAAATTCAACAAAAAGTGACAGTTCCCGCCTTCAGCTTGACAAGACTCACGTTACAATCACAAGGGCTCCTCGTCATCAACGAAGATTACCGCACTTTGAAGTAAATGAATTTGAGACAAATATGGGATTATGCACAGCTCTAGCAAGAGGCTTCCCATTAGGCAGATTAGTTATTGCCAACAAATCAACAAGTATCTAGCCACAACCAAAGCCTCAACAGCTAGCTAATCTTCTCTAGCCATGGCTAAGGCATTTATGTAGAAATTAGTTTATTCCATTTATATCTTCATCACTTGTATACAACAAATAGTGTTGTAAAATATTTTAATAAGTTAAGGAAAATAACTTAAAGTTTTCCAGTTCTTGCATCTCATTTTCATTTCAGCTAACTACTGTAATTTTTTATATGGCAGAATAGCATTTGGGTCACTCAATTTTTAACTTGTCAAAATAAGGATATAGTTTATGTTGTGCACAGAATGCGGAAATAAGCGCACCGAATAATTACAGAAAAATAAAAAACATAAGAATTTATGTGGTTCGGCAATATGCCTACGTCTACGGGAGCAAGAGAAAAATAATTGTATTATTAACAATTATTTGTGTACAAATTTGAGTAAAGAAATCTCACTTTCTTAGAACCCAAATACAACCAGTACTTTCACACACATTTTTCAATTGCTCACACTCACAGAACTCTCAAAAGCTTAAAAACTTATAAGCTTAACAAATTTTGAGATGATTTAGAATAAAAAAAAATGGCTTCAATTTATAGGCTTCAAGCATGCACTATTCCACCTAATTCCTCTGCAATTTGTCAATCTCCATCTCTGTCAATTTGACAAATTTTGCTAACTTTTCCATTTTTCTTCATTTGGTGCAGGATTGTCAAATGCCAAATATTTTACAGTTTACAATTTGGTGCCGACTTTGAAAAACAAAAGCAATGCATGTGGCTCACTTTTCTTTTTCAACCAAAACTCTTTGACTTTTTAACAATTCTCTACATCGGTGAAGATTTGTCTAAATCTGAGCCGACTACCAACCAATCATCATCCCCAAAGTGGCTGCATCTTTATGACTACCTACGTACCCAAAATTTAGAATCAAGCCAACCGTAATTCAAAATTCCCGAAGGACATAACTTAACATAATCGAAAGATTTGAATTAGTTTCAAGCAATGTTGAAACTTAACTCCAGAAACTACATTCGTCAACATATCTGATGGATTATCCTTGGTATCGATCTTTCTCAACAACACAACACCGTTCTCGATAATCTCCCTCACATAATGATATTTCACATCTATATGCTTCGTCCTAGCGTGATATGTTTGATTCTTCACAAGCAATATCACACTTTAATTATCACAGAAGACCGTAATGTTCTCATAGATTACTTCCAAATCACCTAGCAAGCCTTTCAACCAGTTAGCTTCTTTTACAGTTTCAGTTGCTGCCATATACTCTGCTTTCGTAGTGGACAAAGCAATTGTCAATTGTAGAATCAACCTCCAGCTAACTGGACCTCCACTCAATGTGAATACGTAGCCCGTAGTTGATCTTTACTTGTCAAGGTCTCCAGCGAAATCAGAATCACAATACCCAACACATTGTTGACCACAATCCTTCTTGAATAATAACTCAACATCAACTGTCTCATACAAATATCGAAGAATCCACTTTACCGCAAGCCATTGATTTTTACCCAGATTGTGCATGTATCTACAAACCATGCTCACTGCTTGAGATATATCGGGTCTTGTGCATACCATACCATACATAAGACTACCCACAATACTAGCATATGGAACCTGAGCCATGTAATCACGCTCCCCTTGAGATCTAGGACATGAAGATGAATTTAATTTGAAATGAGGAGCTAGAGGTGTACATACTGGTTTAGTTTGTCATCCATACCGAATTTTTTTACCATGTTCTTCAAATAAGACTTTTGAGTCAACCATACACTCTCATTCTTCTTATCTCTACGAATCTTCATCCCAAGTATTCTCTGTGCATCACTCAAGTCTTTCATCTCGAACTCAGAAGCCAACTGCTTCTTTAATCTTTCGATCTCATCTCTATTCTTCGAAACTATAAGTATATCGTCGACATAGAGTAACAAATAGATGAAAACTCCATCTGGTAGTCTTCTAAAGTAAACACAATGATCGTGTTCACTTCTTATGAATTTCTGCCCTTGTATAAATTGATCAAATCTTTTGTACCACTGTCTTGGCGATTGCTTCAGTCCGTACAAAGATTTAATCAACCTACACACATGATTCTCCTTTCCAGCAACTCTGAAACCACAATACTGAATCATATAGATTTCATCTTCTAAATCTCCATGTAAGAACGCCGTCTTAATATCCAATTGAGCCAACTCTAACTCATATTCTGCAACTAAGGCAAGTAGGATACGAATTGAAGTATGTTTTACAACTGGAAAGAAAACTTCATTATAGTAAATGCCTTCTTTTTTAGCAAAACCTTTTGCCACGAGCCTTTCCTTATATCGATGAGTTGATTAATTCGGAGATCCTTGTTGTTTGGTGTAGACCCATTTATTGCCAATAGCCCTTTTTTCCTTTGGTAACTTTACAAGTTCCCAAGTCTGGTTTTAATAGAGAGATTTCACCTCTTCCTCCATGACTAACTTCCACTGATCACTTTCATTGCTGCGTAATGCTTCACCGAAAGTGTTGGGAATGTCATCACCAATAACTGGAAGTGCATAGGCTACCACCATATCTTTAGTAAGCCATCCAGGTTTCTTTATCTCTCTTCTTGGCCTCATTGTTGCTATAAAATCATCATTATCTACATCATCAATTGTTTCTTCGTTTTGTGGGACATCAGAAGAAACAATCTCTTCTTCAACTCTAGGTGTCACCTCCATAATTGAACCATTATTTGATGTAGAACTAACTGGTACATATGGAGTTGCATTAAACTCCACCCGCTGTAATACCTCTTCGGTCTTGTTCTCCACCTGTTGAGAACTTGAAGCTTTCATCATTGAAACTTCATCAAATGTGACATCTCTGCTACACACAAATTTTTTGTCTTCGAGATCCCAAAGCTTGAATCTCTTTACTCCACCTTTGAATCCCATAAAGATAGTTTTTCTAGTACGAGGATCTAGTTTACCATCTTTGACATGATAATAAGTTGGACACTTGAATTTACGAAGAGAATCATAGTCTTGTGCATGCCTTCCAGACCACATTTCTATAGGAGTTTTACCTCCAATTGCTGTAGAAGGCAACCGGTTTACCAAGTAATTTATGTAGCTCACAGTTTCAGCCCAAAACTTTTTATCTAAACCAATATTAGATAACATACACCGTACCTTCGTCAGTAAAGTACGATTCATACGCTCAGCACACCGTTCTATTACGGAATGTGTCTCATCGTGAAATGTTTTTTAATACCCTCGTTCTGGCATACTTGCAAGAATAGATCAGAAGTATATTCACCCCCATTATCAGATCGTAATACTTTGATCTTTCTTCTAGTTTGAGTCTCCACCAATTTTTTCCATTTTATGAAAATCTCTAGAATCTGATCCTTTGCTCGCATGGTGTACACCCACACACGTCTAGAGAAATCATCAACAAAAGTAACAAAATAATGGCTTCCACCAATTGATGCAGTCTTGGTTGGTCTCTATACATCATTATGAATATATTCAAGGATCTCATGAGTATCGTGATTGACTGTACCAAACTTGACCCTTGTTTGCTTGCCTACTACACAAGGCTCACAGAAATTTAATTTACAGGTTTTGGTACCTTTTAAGAGTTCGTGCCTCATCAGAGTTTACAAAGACTTCTCGCCAGCATGTCCAAGTCGTACATGTCATAGCTTGGTGGTGTCACTGTGCGCCTCAATAATATTTGCTTCATCAGTTTTGCTTCATCAGTTGTATTTCCCTTTAAATAGTACATATTGTGACGCCGAACCCCTTGCACAATCACCACAGGCCCATGTGTAAACTTCATTGTGACATCTTCAATGGTAACCTTGTAGCCTTTAACTTCCAAAGCACCCACAGAAATTAGATTTTTCTTTAAAGTTGAACAAATCTAACCTCTTTGTGCGACAAAGTTGATCATTCCCTATCATAATTGCATCAGATTCCAAATTACGAAAATCCATAAACCATTCCGTAATAGGACATAAATGATATGTTGCTCTAGTATCAAGTATCCACTCACTTGAACTAGTCACGTATACTGCATGAGTAATACTTAGTGAATAATCAGAATCTTCATCTTTCCGTGTCATGTTTGTTAACATATATGTTTCCATAATATTGATTTTGATGATAACAAACAAGATTAATAATGATTAATGTTTTAAGCTCAAATCATTTAATATTCTTTTTAAATAAATCATTATTTTCATATTATAAATGTTTTATATTTAATGAAAAATGATTTTATGAAATTGGTTGTTTTTCAAAGTTTATGGTTTAATTGAAAGAATTTTGAATACTTTGAAATAAACAAGTATTGCTTGAAATTTTGATAAATGACCTATTTGAAAAGTGTCATAGTGTTTTGGGCTATATCATAATTTCAGAAAGTTTTGGGATTAACAAAGCATTACTTAGAAATTCTGAAATTGGACCTATTTGTAAAGTTTTATAACTGTTTTGGGTCACACTATATTTTTATAAAGTTTTGGGGTCAAAATAAAAATTTAGGAAAAATTTTCACTGTAGCAGGTTACTGTAGCATCCGGCTTACCGGATACAAAATCTGAAAAATCCGAAACTGGGCAGAATGCACCCAAAACGAAAACGGCTTACCGAATTCCAAATCCTGACAAGCCGAATAGGTAAAATTTTGAATTTTTTCTTAACGGTAACAAAAATTCGGCTTACCGGATTCCATAAACGGTAAATCAGATTTCCCAGAATGTGAGTAACGGCTAGTTTTTGAGTTCAAACTATATAAACTCAAAACCAATTCATTTTTGGCGATTTTTTCAAGCAAGCAAGAACAAGTGCACACAACATATATTGAGCTTCAACTTCGTGAATCATCATTCATAAAATCATCTTTGTTCTTCAATTTGTATATCCACTCTTAAAGAGAGATTCATTGTTGTATTTTTTATTTCTCATCAATTTGTGAGTGTACAAGTGTGGAAAACACTTGGGGTGAAGAGATTGGAGATATAATCTCTTGTTGTAAAGGTTCATTGACACCTTGGAAGTCAATTGTAATCGTTTGAAGCCTTGGGAGGTTTGGATAGTGAAATCCTCAAGCCGGGTGAGCTTGGAGGCGTGGACGTAGGCGGGGATAGCCGAACCACGTAAAAATCATTGTGTTCGTTTTTCTCTTCCCTTACTCTTTAATTATTGTGCCTTTATTGAACTTATTATTTTCAATTTTTATTAAGACATTAGATTGCTTGTTGTGTGGATTTGCTAGGGTAATTTTTAAATTTCCAATTCACCCCCCCCCTCTTGGGTTGCACACTTATATTTCAATGTTTGCTGCTGCTGGTTTCTTCACATCTCTCTTTTGAGACTTTGAACAATCTTTTCTCCAATGGCCCTTTTCATGACAAAATGCACACTCGTCTCGAGTTATATTTCTGCTTATCGATTTAGATCGAGAATTCTTTCCACCACGCTTTTTCTTTTTCTCCATTACCCAATCTCTACTCACCAAAGCTTCAGACGATACTCATTCAAAATTTTTATCATTATTCCGAATCTCCAATTTAGTCAATGATGTACAAACATTTTTTAAAACGATCACACTCTTCCCATATATCAAGGTAGTCACAAAATGGTTATATTCCTCTAGTAATGAGTGTAACAAACTCATAGCCTTGACTTCATCCTTAATATCTTCATCAAGATTCTTCAAATCAGCAAGTAACTTTTCAAATCTTGAGACATGATCGTGCATTGACATCCGAGACTTCATTCGAAAGCCATATACTTGGCTCATTGCATGAAGACGATTTTCAGGACTTTTCAGCAGGTACTTCTCCTCTAATGTATGCCACAAAGTCACCGCACACTCCTCATCTTTCACCAAGTATTTCACCTCCTTGGTCAAACAAAATCTGATCTGACTACAAGATTTCTCGTTCATACGATCCTAAATTTCTTCATCATGCAAGTGTCTTTTATTTTTCAGAACAATATCGAGATCAATTTGAATAATGGTATCCATAACTTCGCCCCTCCACATGCCGAAGTTGATTTTCCCATTAAACTTTTCAACATCGAGCTTCTGGCCTCCTATAATAGGTGTTGAATAGCGATTTGACAAATCTCGCCTCCCATCTGAAGTGTCTCTTAAAATAGTCTCGGTAGATCTCTCCCCAATTCTGGAAGTTTCACCTTCTACCATTTTCTTAACAAACTATTTCCACTTGAAAAACAGTCTCTATAATGTAAATTTCGCGTGAATAAATGCATCAGGAAAGTTCACAGGAAACTGGACAGGAACTCGATCCTAATTAAAAATCAGAATCTTTAAACTCTTATCGCCTTTGTCGACAAGACTTTCTTATACATGCAAAAATACACACTACTTACAATAGACTGTCTCTCAAGTACACATGGTCATCTCCACCGTATTCGTGAACAATATCGTATGTGAATAGTACCGTATATGGGAATAGTACCGTATACGTGAACAATATCGTATCCCCCCAAGTACGAACCGTCGGCTCTGATACCACTTGTTGTGCGCGAAATGCGGAAACAAACGCACCGATTAATCACAGAAAAATAAAGGACACAAGAGTTTACATGGTTCGACAATATGCCTACGTCCACGGAAGTAAGAGAAAAATAATTGTATTATTAACAATTATTTAAGTACAAATTAAGTAAAAAAATCTCATTTTCTTAAAATTCAAATACACCCAGTACTCTCATACACACTCTCCAATTACTCATACTCATAGAACTCTCAAAAACTTAGAAACTTATAAGTTTAACAAATTTTGGGATGATTTAAAATGAAGAAATGACTTCAATTTATAGGCTTCAAGCATGCACTCTTCAACCTAATCCCTCTGTAATTTGTCAATTTACATCTCTGTCAATTTGACAAATTTTGTTAACTTTTCTATTTTTCTTCATTTGATGCAGGATTGTCAATTGCCAAATATTTTACAGCTTGAAATTTGGTACCGACTCTGAAAAACAAAAGCAATGCATGTGGCTCACTTTTTTTTTTCAACCAAAACTCTTTGACTTTTCAATAGTTTATCCATTTGAATCAAATAGGACCCTCAGTCAGTGAGTCTTTCTCTTTGGTAGTCAAACTTTTTTGCTGGTTACAATTTTTTTTCTACTATATGTAATAAATTATTTGGAAAAACAATTCAATATTCTTTTATCTATATATCCAATCATTTTAGATAGATTTTTTGTTTAAGCCAACAAACTTTCTTTTCCTTATTTTTTTTTCTTTTTTAATTCTCCAAAGTTTAAGATGCTATGGGAAATCCTGAAATAGTTATTACTTATGTAAAAAGCTCAGTAAATGAAACTGAAACTAATGACTAGGATGAAGGGCTTGTACTGTGAAGTGTAACTGAGGAAGCATAAAGTGAAAGAGCATCCTTATTATTGACTAATGTCTCATGCTTTCCTTTGTCAGCAATCACACAGCATCGTTGAGTGTGGGCAATCAATGAGCAATCACCCTTGTGGTGCGGCCATCTATAACTCAATCAAATGCATCTTGAACCACGAGTTCAGATTCAGCATCAAGCGCACTGGTTGCGTTATCTGGAAGTAATGATTCTGGAGCCTTCAGTACTATTTCTCTTGCTTGCAACCCTTTTCTTCAATGCTTCTGTCCGCAATATAATTGGACCCCTCTCTCACCCGCCATTTTGTCTAGCGGTAGCTATCAGTTAATCTCTCATATGAAATTAATCATATTGAATTGCTTTAAGAAGTGCTTGTTAGCAGAGCAATAAATCAATATGGTTTTAATTCTTTAACCAGCCGTTTTAAGCTGTGCCCAATGAACTTGTTAGCATTCGCCAATTCCGCTGCAGCCAAACTTTCAGCCTCCGTTGCACTTCCTTCCTCACGGTAGAAAGCAATGTTCACACCTCGCATTGTACTGTCATTAGATAGATAACACAGGCTCCAGGCTCACTAGGCCCATGCATTTAAGTATCAGCAGTGATATAACTGTTGATATATTTTCCACTTGCACTATCTTCTCTAACAAGAGCTACTGTCTGATAGAAAGGATTCATTTGGTTAATTTCTGGACTACTACTAACATGCTGAAACTCAATATCTCCCTTTTTGTTCCACACTCTCTATTTTTAATTTCCTATCAAGAATTGCAAACTCCAAACAGAAGTAACAGCACCTTTTTGGTTTCATATCAAGAATTGCAAGCACGAACACGTGATTGAGATTTGAGGAAGCCCAGGTAGCTGCTACTCTGAAGCAAAGAAAACCGGGACAAAATATTCCACTATTTGAAAAGAAACAATTATTTCATCTCATCAAGAAACTGACATACTGATTTACGAACTTACGTGATAAACCTCTTGAGGCCTCAACGAATCAGAGCTCCAGTGTAGACAAAATACAACAAGAGGAAGAAAGATATTCGTCGTACATTTTCTGAATATTTCCCACAGCGTCATTTCCAACTTGACTTTCTTAATTCCTCGTAGTCGTACGTTTTCTGCATGCCATTTCTGAATTATAAACTAGCTTTCTTTTTTTCTTTTTTTTTTTTGGCTAGGATTTATCAATTTCCTCATGAAAAGTGGTCCAGTTCAGAGCGGAAGAAATTTTAGAATATCTCCCGCTATTATGTCAATCATATAATAAAATAAATAATGTTATAATATATGTGTATGTAATTCCTCTTGAGAAGGGGGTCCATCCAACTTACATAATTATTTCTCCCAATTTATCGACTTTTCCGTTCCGGGTAATAAATCATTCATGTTTATAAGGGAACCCTAACAAAGAAAGAAAATAAAAGAAGAATCCTCCCATGGGGTCCAAGAGAGATGCGGATCGGACGCTGGGCTACCCGACTCGCAAGGACACGGAGATGAAACTCCCGCGTCAAAAACAAAACCCCGGCCCCAATCCAAAGCACCGCCGAGCATCTCATCCGCAAGGCTCACGACCGCCAGGTGGCTGGATTCCGTCCTCCCAAACAGAAACTCACTGACTCCACCGAACTCAGGGATTACTGCCACCGCAAACGCGAGGAATACGAAGACTTGATCCGCCGAATGCGATGGAACACCGGCGTCTGGATTAAGTATGCCCAATGGGAAGAGTCCGTGAATGAATTCAACAGCGCAAGGAGAGTGTGGGAACGCGCCCTCGAAGTGGATCACAGGAACCATACTCTTTGGTGCAAGTATGCTGAATTTGAGATGAAGAACAAGTTCATAGACCATGCTCGGAATGCCTGGGACCGTGCGGTTACTTTGTCGCCCCGTGTGGACCAGCTCTAGAAACTAGAATAACTACATTCGCATGGAAGAGAATTTGGGCAATGTGGCTGGAGCCAGACAGATTTTCGAAAGGTGGATGCATTGGATGCCCGATCACGAAGGATGGCTATCTTACATCAAGTTCGAGCTTCGCTATAATGAAGTCCTACGCGCTTGACACATATTTGAACGACTTGTTCAGTGCCACCCATACAATCTCTCAGCTTGGATTAACTGCGCTGACTTTGAGATGAAAATGGGAGAAGTTGATCGCGCACGCAATGTGTATGAACGCACAGTCGAGACATTTTTGGCAGATGATCATGATGAGGCTGAGCAGTTGTTTGTTGCTTTTGCTGAGTTTGAGGAGATGGGGTGTAAAGAGACTGAGCGGGCTAGATGTATCTATAAGTTTGCTTGGGATCGTATACCAAAAGGAAGGCAGAAGACTTGTATAGAAAGGTTTTGGCATTTGAGAAGCAATATGGAGAAAGGGAAGGGATTGAGGATGCAATTGCGGGAAAGATGCGGCTTCAATATGAGGATGGAGTGAGGAAGAATCCGATGAATTCTGATACTTGGTTTGATTACATTAGATTAGAAGAGAGCGTAGGGAATAAGGAAAGAGTTAGGGAGGTTTATGAGCGTGCCATTGCCAATGTGCCACCGGCTGAGGAGAAACGATACTGGCAGAGATATATTTACTTGTGGTAAGTTTTTTAGTTGTTGAAATTCTGAGGTTTATCTGTGTGAAATTTTTTATTTCAAATTTGCTATCCTTTTGCGTTATGTTAGGATTAATTATGCGTTGTACGAGGAGATGGATGCTGGAGATATGGAGCGGACGAGGGATGTTTATCGGTAAGGTTGCACTTTTCTCGATTGCAAATCTTGATTACATATAATATATTTTTGGTTTGTGCTTGTTACTAGTTTTTTCTCATGTAGTTACAGTTACCAAACCAATTAAAGAACATGAGTATTGTTTATTCTATTATTGATTTTTGTTTTTATTTGCGGAAAATATATTACTGTGTGTACTGAGAACTGTTGGTTTATCTAGGCTCTCATGACTTCCTCAGATCAGCCAGATTGCTTCAGCAGCCATCTGCATTCCTGCTCTGTACTCTCATTACCCATGAATGCCATCATCTTGTCTCCCATGCATAGTTTCTGTGCTAACAAATATTTGCCTATACTAATTTAACATTATGCAGCACCCTTTTTATTTTTTATTTTTCTTTCTCACCATGGATGGAAGAAAGAAGGGTTTTGGCATTCACTTGCTATTTTTCCAGCGAGTGTCTGAAGCTGATTCCTCACAAGAAATTCTCATTTGCTAAAATATGGCTCTTAGCTGCTCAGTTTGAAATACGGCAGTTAAATCTCATTGGTGCTCGACAAAATTTAGGCAATGCAATCGGAAAGGCTCCAAAGGATAAGGTAGTTTTCTGATTGATGCTATAAGTTGTGATTAATTTGATGAATTCGATTTGATTAATCCTCACTGATCTTCTGCTGGCAAAAAGATATTTAAAAAGTACATTGAGATGGAGCTGCGTCTTGGTAATATCGATCGATGCCGAAAGCTTTACGAGAAGTATTTGGAATGGTCACCAGAGAACTGCTATGCGTGGAGTAAATACACTGAATGGAGAAATCTTTGGATGAAACTAAACGGGCTAGAGCTAATTTTGAGCTTGCAATTGCACAGCCAGTCTTGGACTTGCCTGAGTTTTTGTGGAAGGTAGCTTGAGTACACAATTTTTCTTTACTATATTTATATTATATGCATATGGGTTTTATTTTGAACTGTGTCCCCAGGTATGATCACCCTGTACTCCTGCAAATCTTGATTCAGTTAATTCCATAACCATTCTTGTTAAAGGTGCTCATCTCTGTTTGGCCGCAAATAGTTTATTAGTCATTTTATTTTTTTGTCATTTATCATAACTCTTTTCTAGTGATGGTCAATTGAGAAAGCTGATGTTTCAGGCTCTCTTTTTTATTTCATATTCCTGTTTTGTTTTTTACTTCTGTATGTTGTACAAATGTAAGTTGCTGTAAACATCTATTGATTTGTATGCTCGTATTTCGTTATAAACTCTACCCTTTGTTTAGCATTCTTTTGTTTTTGCTCCTCAGAAGATGCTTAGTTTTGTGTGGAAACTGTTTAGACTTGCATGCCGAAGAGAATAATCTGCGAAAACATGCAGTAATAGTTACATTTTTTATTTTTTATATTTTGGTTGTTGGCCAACCTAATTATTCTGGAACTGAACCTAGCAACTCGATGCCCTTCCCTGCCTTTTCGTTTTTTGTCATTTTATATTGAACATAGGAACTATATGACATATGTATGTTCATTTAACTTCAGGCATACATTGACTATTGAGATATCACAAGGTGAATATGCAAGAACAAGAGCACTTTATGACAGACTCTTAGATCGAACAAAGCATTTGAATGTGTGGATTAGTTATGTGAAATTTGAGGCTTCTGCCATGAGCGAGGATGGTGGAAAATCCAGACACATCAGAGGATCAAAAGAAGAAATCCATTCAGCGGACGAGAAGTAAGTCATTCTGACTCCAGACCGTGATTTATCCTTACTATCACTCTTTTCTGTTCAATTTGATCATTCTGAGATCTATCACCCGTTTGATTTGTAGCCTCATATTTTTCTCTTTCTTCATCAGGGGTTTTTGAGGAAGCTATTAATTACTACAGAACGTCAGTGCCCGAACTGAAGGAAGAAAGGGCTATGTTGTTAGAAGAGTGGTTGAACATGGAGAGTAATTTTGGTGAGCTTGGCGATGTTAGCTTGGTCCAGACTAAGCTGCCCGAGAAACTTAAAAAGAGGAGGCAAATTGCAAGTTACGATGGGCTGTCAGCTGGGTATGTCCCAGTCAATCTAATGTTGATTGATAATTCTCATTCTAAGACATTCTAATTTACTGAATCCTTTGCAACTAGTGGCAATCTATTTATCTGCGTAATGTACTTTTAGCTGTTTTTGATTCATAATACGGGGGCTGCGGGCAATTGGTGCACCTATATGCCATGAGTCCCACTGAATTACTTTTGACCCCGTAGAGTTAGTCAACTAATTATGTAAAACTAGTAGTTAACTTTTGTTGACTGACATGTTAGATTATAAGCTCTGTTGCCTTCCGGTTACTGACACCAAAACTTTGACCTGGCAGGTACGAGGAGTACGTTGACTACCTATTCCCTGAAGAGTGCAAGACAACTAACATCAAGCTACTTGAAGCTGCTTATAACTGGAAAAAGGAAAAGATTGTATCCCACGAGGAATAGAACAATTTATGTATCTAAATACAGTGGGTATTGTTAGTCTCAGTGTGTGTTTAGTAACAGGGAACATGTTTAACACTTTAACTGCTTCAATTGATGCTACTTAAATGTGCCTGGGAAATCAGACTAGCCTTCCAATGACATTTTGCAAATGAAATGTTAAACTAAAAGATGTTTCAGACAGCAAACCATTTCCTCCAGTGTATGATGGCGTCTACTTAATTCTTTTAATATAAATAAATTCAATATATTTATATGCCATTTTGGTAACAAACAGAAGCGAGAAATTCGATGCCATTTTTAAATTTCAGAAAAAATTAACAATGAATTTGAACAAGCTAATTTCAAAAGATGATTTTGTCAAAACATACAGACTAACTCATCAACTATGACAATTTTAACAAAAATGACAGTTGTTAAATCAGAAGCATTACATTTCAACTCATTTAAGTTTAGATTTAGAGGAGCTTGCTACTGGTTTTGCAATGGGTCGAGCTGGTGCAATTCTCCGAACCTTCTTGACATCATACTTAATAGATGAGAAAGCACATAGCACAGCAATCAACATTGTCGGGTAGACATAGACAGATTGGGAAGGATCTGTGTTCCCTGGCTTTCCCAGAATCCCTTCCTTGATAAGGCCCCAAATTACAAGAAGCGTCCCAAACATACTCATCCTGCTGGGTTTCAGAATACCCACAAGTGCTCCTGCCACAGAGAAATAGCTTCCAGCAAGAACCTAGTACACACAGCAGAAATTAGAGAAGGAACTCAAAATAAAAACAAAAAACTGACATTTCATGGTTTTGGGGACAAAAAACGGAACCTGCAGTTACAAGTCCTCTCTAAAATACTAAACAAGATTATAGCTTTCGATCAATTTGGTATTATCCAATTCAAATTCCAATTTCTTTGATGGGCACCCATATCAGTAATTAAGCAAATTCAATTACCTGGTTATACTAAGCAAATCACTGAAGTATGATATTCTAGAAATAGTTTGTGAATCAGAGAATTCTATGATACTGTTGGGGAAAAGTTGGGAAGTGATTGCTTTTAATCAGACGAGTCAAAAGAAAGAAAAAACACATAGATTCATGTGTCTCTTCCCCAAGTAGAAATGAGAGCCCAGGCTAAATTTATATTTCACAGAGAGGAAGATGAAAGCAGAAACAGAACCTCCAAGCGCTGAAGATCAGTAACTGCAGAGGCTTCCTTCACGCTGGTCAAGTTGTAGATGCTTAATAGGTCGTCCCACCTTGCAACAGTCCTGTTGTTGACAAGCCCATTTACAATAGCTCCAGGGTATAGAAGACCCTTGATTACAGGAACAGGAAAGATTTCACTTGCAATCAACTGGGAAGATGTGACATGGATGGGTGTAGAACACATGCCAGCTCTGCATGGAATCCTGCAAAAAAAAAGTGAAAGTAAGCCATAGCTAAGGCACACACCTCTATGTCTTCCTCACTTGTTTATGTATTCCCCATCCACACAGCAATGGATGATAAGAGATATGTTTGTGTGAACAACAAGATCTCTTTCTCAATTAAGACAGTGTGTACAAAATGGCAGATTATTAATTTAGCATTTAAGAGAAGCCCAAAAATTGGAAAACTAAAGACAGTTCACAGATTTAAATCAAAGGCACGGAATCCCAAGCATTTACTTCAACTATAGGACTTTTCAAAGGTAGAAAACAAAAGTGATGATTTTAGATGTGAGAAAATAAAGGTACATTAACTGAAAGGACTTCAAGATAAGGCAAGATAAATGAATCTGTGCTTCAGTTCCTCATAATCAAATTCACTCATTATTGACTACCTCAATGTAAAAGGAAACCAATGAGTCAATAACCGACTCCATTGACCATGATGACCATCAGAAACACATTCTACGATAGTATGATTCAACTCAGTACTCAACTAGGCGTGCGTAGCTCAGTTCGTAAACAGCTTGCAATTGCTAATCATGAACTCACAGACCCTGCCTATCCATGTTGAAAGAAAACTGTAAAATATCAACTCTAAATTTCAAGTGGTGATCTGGCAGGTTGTACAAATGCTATCACGCTGCAGGCCTCATATCAACTCAAGATCAATATCAACAAATCAACTAAACCTGATAACAGATAACAACACCGAGACTAATCAAATCAAAATGTAATGGATGTCCGAAAGTCAACCTTAAAACAAATTAATAAATATCATGAGTACACAACTACAGACATATCATAAGACCACTATTTCTGGTGAACATTAGCAAGTTTGACTAAACACTTCAAACAAAACAAAAGAAAACCTAGAAACAGATGATACCCAGAAACTAAAACATGAAAAGGAGCAAATTTGAGTGCCACCCAGAGTGAGGAAAGCAACAAATTATTAAAGGAACAAGTGAATTTTGAATAGGAGGGATCAGTTGTACGGTAAATACCTGAAAAGAGGGATCTGAAGAATTATGAGGAAGAAATAAACGCGAGAGGCTATTGATTGAATATTGCTCATCCAACCCCTTCTTGATGATGATGAAGTTGCCATTATTGAAAGAAATCGTTCGGTACTTGAAACGATCTGGTTCTGGTGCTCTACTTACGGTAAGTTGAAGGTGATCGGACCAAGATCATATGTCCTTATTTTTATTTTTTTAATATTGCGCCACCTGTTAACACTTGACACAATGCGATCGACTTTTAGCTCGATTTTTATATTGGATCGAATCGTTAATAAAATTAATTCATTAAAACAAACTCTATGCAGGGGATTTTTAAGAAATTTTTTTTTTATTCAGACTTAAGCCTATTTTTTTCTTAATTTTATCTAAATATAAAAATAATTTATTTCTCAGTATTAAACAAAATAAACATATAAACATATATGAGTAGATTGGAATAATTTATTATTCTATTTAATTGTTAAAAAATAAATAATCTCTTATTTTAATTTAAATTATGCGAAATTAAATGACGTGTTGTTGTTAAGTAAAATAAAGAGAAGTCTTGTTATTCACGCGCTGATCAAGAAATGACACATCGTTTGCAGGTAAAATATAAATTTTAGATCACAAATACTATGTGGTAGAACATATTACTTATTTTATTTTCGGGTTGGATTAGAGGACCCAACAAAATCTCTAAATTTAATTTTTTTTAGAATTTAAACTCATACTTGAATCAGACCCAAATTTATTTTTAGATTTTTCTCGGTCCCATATCTGCCCCAAATTAATCCGGCTCCACTGATATTGCTGCCAACACTAACTCAAATAAACTTAATAAAACAAGATAAATCCTAATAAAAAATTAAATACGAAATTGAATAAAATTTGTAAGCTCTAATATGTTTGATCTCACATGCTTCCTACATCATCACGTGGCATGTCCTAAATACTCATTGTTCAAATTTTGCCACTAACAATAATCGAAACATTTTTTTAAGTACATTATTGCAAAGGAAATCTCCCAAAAAAAAACTCTAATTTCACAAGTAAATTAAAAAAAAAACTCGTACATTTTTAATACATTCCATCCTCTCTTTTTTTTTTTCTTAATTATTTATATCGTGGACCGAATCACACCTTGAGCCCAAGCGCCAAACGGCAAAACGGTGCGCTGGCAGCCCGCGTTCTCTCGCAAATGCGAGAAGACAGTCACAGTGGACAGAGAAATGACGTCCTACTCTGCACGATTTTATTTATTTATTTATTTTGAATTGATTTTTTAAAAAATTTTCTGGTAAAAGTGCAAGTACCACAAAACCAGAACAAGTGAATTGAATTGAAATTCCAAGAGAGTCCAGAGAGGAGCTGCAAATTAATAATTATGGCGTTAACTTTATCAACGAGCATTTGCACTTCCACTTCGAGGGCTGTTCACCGTTTATCACCTTCACAATACCTACGACTTTTCCCGGGCCACCATCGTAAACCGACCAATCTGCTTCTGCCGCGTCACCCTCCGACCCGCTTCACTCTCGCTTTTTCGCGCCGTCGAAATAACAACCCAGTTACCACTTCTTCTTCGAAGAAAAAGAAGGTAAGAAAATGAACCGAACTTGTTGGTTCGGTTCCCGAGATACTAAAAAAGAAAATGGGACTCTCAAGTTTTAATTTTTGTGAGAAATTCTTCTTAAAAATTGGATATTTATTTTTTTTAATACATGAATGAAATTGCAATAATTGGGTTTGTTACTTACTTACATTTACTTACATGGTGGTTAAAGTTTGGACTTTTACCAAGGAAGCTTTCGCAACGTAGTTGCTTTTGTTTTAATCTTTTATTGTTTGTGCTATTTTGTTCTGAACTATGTTTGTAGGATTTGAGGATTAATTTGGAAGTCATTTGGTGCTGTTAAGTAATTCGTGTTAGTTGTTGTGGGATATATAAGTGTTTGTTTTAACGGTGATGTGTTATTGACTCCACAGAAAAGTTTGCCTAGGAAAGATATTAAGGACAATGATGAGGAGGATGATCCATTTGAGGCGCTGTTTAGCCTGCTGGAAGAAGATCTTAAGAATGATGACTCAACTATAGAAGATGGCGATGAGGAGATTGATGAAGAAGATTTGGATAAGCTTGCAACTGAACTAGCTGAGGCACTTGGGGATGTTGATATGGATATGTCTGATACAGCCACAGATGGTACAGAAAGTGATAATAATGAAGCTCACAAAGAAGAAGATGGAGAAGATGAAGAAGAAGAAGAAGAAGAAAGAGAAGTAAAGCTCAAGAACTGGCAACTTCGGAAATTGGCTTATGCTTTGAAGACTGGACGTCGTAAAGTTAGTGTAAGTGTGTTAACTTTTTTTTTTTTAACTATGTGTTATTGAAAGATGTGACATGGTAATCTTGGAGCTAAATGTGGTGATATGTAAACTACCCGTCGGCACCTCAGGCTTCTTTCTTTTTCTAATGTCATATTGTTCGGTAGCTTGATCGTTTCATTGGCAGGAAAACAAATAATGTTATTTAATGTTGTGGTAGAGAGCACCACCTAATAATTTGATTATGGTTTGGGTTATCATTTGCCTTGTAGAGTGTTCCAAGCTAGTTGGACATCAAGTATGTTAAACTGTATCCTTTTCACTTGATAATAGTTTACTAATTTAGGGGAACGATGGGGAAATTGCAAACTTGTTTCGGGTGGATGGGTTTTATCTTAGGCCAAATTGTCATAGTTTGGTTCATTTCTTGTGAAAGATTTGTCCAGCCTTTCCCTTAAAGTAATAAGATAAATGCAATGTCTGAAATATTCCAGTTTCAAATGTTGAAGTGTCAATTGTGGAGGGAAAAGCAAGAACGATTTTATGTTTTCCTCTAGCCCTTTGGTTTATGTAACCAAGATACGTATTTGGCTTGAGAACAAGGCCTATCTCCACTGGTTAGTAGGCAGCCTTACGAAGACTTAGGTCTTGGGTTCAAGTCTCATATAGTGCGTGTGTATTTCATTATATTTAAAAATAAGTAAATAAAGATACATGTTTGGCTTACACAAGCATTACTTGCATCTGAAACCATCAACATGTTAGTTTTGCTCTACTTGACAAACAGAAATGGAAAATCTTTTTTTCATGGTTTGAATGAGCAGATGCTTTATCATGGTCGTGATAATTCAAACACAATGACCTTTTCGGATTCTGAAGCCACTTTCCTCTTGTTGTGTAGGTCAAAAGTCTCGCTGCTGAGCTTTGTCTAGACAGGGCTGTGGTTCTTGAAATGCTTCGTGATCCTCCACCAAATCTTCTTATGTTAAGTGCTACTTTACCCAACAAACCGACACCAACGGTTTTAGTCAATGAAGTCAAACATTCTGAACCTATTGTAGCAGAAACAACCGTACATGCTGTTGAACCTAAGAGTAAGGCGGAAGAGCCAGTACATGACAGGCAGCACAGGTGGTCTGCTCAAAAGCGACTGAAGAAAGTACAAGTTAAAACACTTGAAATGGTTTATAGAAGATCAAAGCGACCCACTGTAAGTAAAGCTTTCTCTACATTGATGTACAGAAGGAAATTTTTATCCATCGCTGAAATGGATTTGCTGAAAGAAGTAGCTTTTGAAGTTATTACTAGTTTAATCATGAAGTTCTTATGCTGGCTATAAATATGATAATTATACATCTTGTGTAACCGTTAGCATATTCTTAGCGGCAATATCAAATGAAGTTTATTTTTAAGAACATTTTGACTTAAAGTAGTAAATCATGTCTTATATAACAACTATGGTCAAATTCACTGATAAGAACTTCATGGATGAAAGATAGAGGTGCCTCAGTTTTAATGAAGTAAAAAAGTTTGATTTCAAGGTTCCAAAAAAGTATATGTTCAAACTTATTTGTGTAATACTATGTTGTTTCCATGTTGAAAAAGGGGAAAAATTGCCGCTAGATATCATTTCATCTAGAAGCCACCGTACTCCCATTTATCTTTAAGGCTGTACCGTTCACCCTTTCCAGAACTCTGTTTCCTTTATCAAGTCCTAATTCTTGTGATTTACTATTAATATTTCTGACTCTAATAAAAGTAAATATTATTTATTATGCTCCCCATGGTCAAAGTGAGTCTATCCCTGTACATTTTATGTTCTTTTGGTGAAAACCTATGCCACCTTCCAAAAAGCAGCTTATCGATTGTGAATTTATGACTTTTCATGTTGAAACATGGTCTTCTCATTTTCTGTTTGTGTTTACAATCGCTGCAGGATGCTATGATAAGCAGCATTGTTCAAGTGACGAACCTGCCCCGTCGAAGAATTGTGAAATGGTTTGAAGACAAACGTGCTGAAGAAGGAGTTCCTGAGTGTCGCAAACCATTCCAACGGTCTGAGCCCAAAACTGTCTTTTCTGGTTGAAGCAATGTGTATACATGCATTATATTTTGTAACAGAGAGCAAATCTAACGCTTCATGCTCTTTTTTGTCTTTCTGCCATTCCAATGCAATCTCCTTGGTAATTTATTTGACCAAAATGTTGGCAAAGGCATTCTCAAAGGAAATGGAATCAACTTAGATCGGCTGGTCAAATGCAAAACTATATTAACAAAAGATGCTCATCACAGAGAAATGACATCTTGAAAAAGACATTTAAAACGTTTGAAGTCAAAACAACCTTGTTTATAACTAAACAAGCACCTCCATCCAGATGCTGTCTTACGGCTCTTCTCTCTTTATATCTTTAATTTATTTTCTTGTTTCTAGTTCTCTCCATCACTTTTGATATTCCTATGTACTACAGGCACAGCACTAGTTAGCTCAAGCAACAAGCCATGGCTACTTTCCAAAGGTCTGAAGTTAGTTTCAGAAGACGAGGCTCATCAGGATTGGTGTGGCAAGATGCATTTATCTCAGGTGATCTAAATCAAATGAGGCGAGAGCAAATGAAGAAGGCAACAAACTCCAGAGAGCTAAGGCATTCACAGAGCGATGGATCAGTAGGGATGATGCAAAATCGCCAATCAAATGGTGGGATTTTACTCAGAACAAGCAAGGTGCTTCCGGATATTGATCCTCCATCGCCTAAGGTCTCTGGATGCTGGTTTTGTTGTCCAGGAAAGTAAACAGAAGTTCGAGAGAGATCAACTTTCATGTTCTCTAATGGCCGGCAGTCATCTTATACCGTCTTCATAAATCAATAATGATTGAAAACAGGATGTTTGAATTTCTCTTTTGTGTATATGTAAAGAGTCATGTTAAATACTTGTAATTAATTATATTTGGGCATCTGGGTATGTAGGTGTGAATGTGAAATATAAAATGAACAAATGAAGAGAAACGAAAGGCATGAACCATTCATCATATGAATATTGAGACGTGCTAGCTTTGGTCACAAAGGAAAAATAATACTTCGTTTATGTAAAAGCGGACAAACAAGTGGACATATATAGACAAAAAGGGGAAATTTCTCTCTTAGTTTCAGAGGATAGAAGGATAAAAAAATGACAAGTGAAAAAAAAATATTAAAAACAATAAAGCATATCCAATTCTGATTTCATCATTGCTCCTTAGAAAATTTCTTATTTTTTAAATATTGCGGCAATGTTTATGATTGTACTAATATTTACCATGAAATACGTCGTAATCCTATAAACTCAACATTAAATATAGAATGTCCACGCTGCCATTTCTTTTGGTATGGTATAAAAGTCGATTTTCTTTTCAAATATTTGGATAAAAATCTTTCTCTAAGTATGCTCATAAAAACACTTTTTCACATTTATGAGAGAGTAATGTTTTTTTTATATACACTAATATATTACAATCAAAGCTCTACTAATATTTACAATCAGAGATCAGTCGAGACTCTCCTGAATAATTTTATTACAGCATAACTCGAATGTCAACTCTCACTTAAAACTAGAGGGAGATCTACATTCACTGTTAATATTAGAGGGAGATCGAGTCTACTCCAATGTGAAAAGACAAATAGACCCCTATTATAGAAGGGAGTCGAGTCCCAGCGTTGTGCTATTTAGAAAAGTAGCATACAAAATGTACATTGTACAATCATTTCTCCTATGATGTTTTATCTAGTGGTAAGTGATAATAATTTTAGATTAACAATAAAATATCAAAACCAAGTTTAGTTAATACATGAGTACGCGACGATCATTTAAATGTGGCACACTTCACTTATGGCTAAATGTTTGTAAGTATAACATTATTGTTCGTAGAAAGAGAGGTTGTTTACCACCTAATTAGTGGACAATTTCAAGTAGCCTAAAAAAATTGTTTTAAATGTTTTAGATTTATAACTTTTACCTGTATGAAAATAAAATAAATTAAAATAAAGATTTTTTTTTTTAATGAATTAGACTTTGTAATTTTACAGATTGTCATTGTACCTCTATATTGACATGGTTTTCAACAAAAGATTTACATAAAATTCTATCTTTTAAAACTTTCAGCCTTAAAATTTTCTATATAGCTGCTTAATCTCGTTCTTAAATATTTTAGTATATACAGGATATTGTAATTTTATTACTTGGAAGATATTTGTACTTATGTGTTTGGTATTCTTTGAATTGGGGCCGGTTAACACTGTCCCCATTTCTAGGAAACTAGTCATGTCGTCAAAAACGTTAACTGGTTACTTTAATGATTTTCTGTTTGTGCTTTGAATTCCAAAATTCATCTCTTCTAGTTCTATCCATTTGTGTTTATGTATGTTCAAATCTGCATGAAACGATAAAACAACAGCTTGTTAGACAAATTGATTGACTGCTTCCGTCAGATGCCATTTTATAACCTTTTTATTTTCCTTTACTGATTCTTTCCTTCAAATTTTCCCCTTCCCACCGCTTATATATATGCCCAGATATGGGACACATTTGTATGCATGACATTTCAGAGAGAGTTGAAATCAATGGCAACTTTTCAAAGATCAGCAGTTTCGTTCAGGAGGCAAGGCTCGTCAGGGATTGTGTGGGATGACAAGTACATTTCAGGAGAAGACGGCAAGATTGAATTGAGAGATCAGCTTAGGCCATGCCAAAGTGTTAGAGAGACTAGTGTTTCAAGTATTCCACAGCCAGCTTCTTGCCCTCGCAGTCTCTCAACACCAGCCATTGGTAAAGTGTTTCCACCTAGTTTCTTGGAGAAACCGCCTGTTGACCAGAAAAGCAAATCGGAAAAAAAGAAACCACGGTCTTTGAATATGAAAAAAGCTTAGATGATGAAATTTGATTGCAAAAATTCTTTGCTCCTTTTTTTTTTTTTGTTTTTTTAAACCCTAAAATCTGTTGCATTGATTTGTTGTTCCCAGTTGTGTAAAAGGATAATCCAACAGACATTTGAACACGGTGAACAAGTTGAGTAATCCATGGAGTTAAGACTTGAGAGAATCATAATGAAGCCTCAAGAGTTCTTATCCAATATTGTGGACATCATATCAACACGATTATACAAGTTATGATACAGAGTTAAATTTATAATTACACAACAATTATACCAGACTTCAAATTTAAAACTTATGGGCGTCCAACGCGCAATAATTATGAGTGGCCACCAACTCTCTCATTGATTCTATTAGTGAAATATGAAGAAATTATCTTACAGGAGAATGTCACCAAATTTTGAATAGGAAAAAAGATAAATACACCCTCAACGTTTCAATAAAAAAATAATAATTTTGAAAAAGATATTTACACCTTTATTTACTAATGAAAATAGTTACTTTTAACGAAAATAATCATTTTAATATATAATTACCGTTATACCCTTCTAACACATACAAAATAATTGTTAATTGTCTCATTTATTCATATATTGTTAATAAAATAATAAATATACCCTTGTTGCCCAATTCTTCTATTTAAAATTTTATCAAATTCTCTCTTCAAGCCAAAGAAATTTAATCAATTATTCAAAAATAAAAATAAATAAAATTAACTATTAATGCCATAAGAATAACAATTATCTACATGTCAATTATTTAAACTTGTATAATCAACAAAATAAAAAAAGGCTGGTTACAATAATAATTACAAAATTCTTATCTTAATTGTATTAACTAACATATCCAATAGGCATAAAAATTGATAATGGATTAAATTTATTTGCCTTGAAGAGATAATTTGAAAAAAAATTGAATAGATGAATTGGGTAATGGGGGTATATTTATAATTTTATTAACAATACATGGACAAATTAGATAATTAAAAAAAATTATGTGCTAGAAGGGTATAACGGTTATTATAAGTTAAAATTATTATTTCCGTTAAAAGTAACTGTTTCCCTTAATAAATAGGGGTGTAAATATTTTTTTCGAAACGTTAGGGGGATTTTTATCAATCTATCTAAACGTTGGAGGTGTGTTTGTCCTTTTCTTTTTTGAATTAAACCAAAAAAAACAAGGAGACTGAGAAATGAATTAATGCGTATGTTTATAGACCTTATCGACGCCTTGAATGTATATGATGAGAGAAAAGTCTCATCTCATTCTCATTGACATCACATTAAATGAAAATTTGAAAGTTGTAGTAAAAATCGAACAAGAAAGCTCATAGTCATTCTATTACTTTAAAAGGAAATGCAAAGAAATTTAATATTGGAAATATGGATGGGAATTAATTTGTACTATATAAGAAAGAAACCATTCTATGGTATATAATTCTTGATGAATTATAATTTTGAAATGGTTTTTTATGGCATAATCTTGGGACCACCACCAAAGATAATAGCAATTTCCATCGAAGCAGCAAGTCTTGAATTTCCCAAAATTGATGCTAACGATGAGTAAATATATAAGAAGATTGTAAGGTAGTTGAGCTCTATTAATTAGTAGCATATCATTATCATGCAAGCTAATCGCTCCCTCTGATAACAAGGCTAAAATCAGTTTCCTCACGCCATTAAAGAGACCATAAATGGGATGTATGATGAGTGAAAGAGGATTGCAATAATTGGAATTTCCTCTCAAAATGCTTTTCAGATTTTTCTCCCTGAATTTTGTCTCTTTATTCTTCATTTTCTTTTTCCCTGCTCGTGTTTTTTTTTTCCTTATTGACAATTAAAATACATTAGTAGTTAGCTACTATCAAAATATTGTCTAAACCAACTCATTGTATCATATTTCATAATTGAGATATGTCTAAAACGGTCTGGATTTGTTTTTTAAATATTTGAAAAAAAAAAACTTATTTTATAACTCAAGAAGTAGGTGTTTTCAATTTACTGTCGTATATTTTTCACTATTAATCCCCAATTTTTTTTTTTCCTCCGATGACATTAGGAGAAATTTTGAGGGTGGCAATGGCAAGTATGAGATAATTTTACCAAACAATATTATATATTATAGATGTCTCTAATTTACATGAGAGATTTTCCTTTTCTCTTCATTTTTAGCATACGAATGAGACAAACTCTAATTTATAAAAACTACTAAGACTTGATGTTTAATTGTAAATTTTTATGTTTTAAATATTGTTGAGGACAAATGTTCAATTTTTTTTTTCAGAAACATACATTATTTTCAAGTAAAATGTCATGAAATGAGTATTTTGTTCAGCAACTTGTACAGTACTTAAATAATTTCTAGTACAAAAGTTGTTGAGTAAGTCTATCGAACTTCTTAAGCTAGTTAAATAAGAATGTTGGTGAGAAAGCGAGAGAGCAGAGAGCAATATGGCCAAACAAAAGAGAATACTATTGAGCTTTATAAAGATGCTTGAGTTGCTTGGTGTGTGGTGTGGTGTTGAGCAAAATGATGGGTGTCATTCCCTATTTATAGAGTGGCTTGCTAGTTTTAGAGTATTCCACGCCACTTGCACAACTTGCCTAAAAATCTCTAAATTCTAGATAAGTCTAATTATACATAAATGTGAAATTGTCTAGATATACACAAGTTGGAGAGAGTTGTAAAGAATTTTAGAACTGGACTGGGCTAGTTCATTTTGGCTTGCGAATTTGGGCTTAATCTTAAGTTGTCTACGACTGAGCGCACTGGGGCTCGTTAATTGTATGAGGCAGCGCATTACTGAGCGCACCTTACTGCTAAACGTATTTCGCTTTTGGGTAGATTTTTACTAAATGAACCCACGTGCACCAATTTAACCTCCCTATTTACAGAAATTTTGAGTGGCCCGTTGCTAAACTCATTAGATCTATTGCTGATGTGCTACGAATGCTATTATGTTCAAGATGGGTTTTAATTCTACTTTTGTTAATCTGATTATGCTTTGTGTATCCACTGTAACCTACAAACTCCCTCGAGATGGGATGGAAATAGGCCCTATTGTCCCTAGTTGTGGTCTTCGGCAATGTGACTATTTATCTTCGTACCTCTTTATTATTTGTGCTGAGGGTCTAAGCTCGCTCATTAACCATTACAAAAGAGCAGGGCTGTTACATGGGGTAAGAATTGCTAGGGGTGCTCCATACCTCACTCATCTTTTCTTTAATGATGACTGCTTCTTATTCTTCAAAGTTAATCCCCAAGAGGATCGTGTAATTAAGACTGTATTATCTTTATATGGGGCTGTCTTGGGTCAGAGGGTTAACTACAATAAATCTTCCATCTCTTTTAGTGCAAATGTTAATCATGAGGTTGCTCACTTGATTTGCAGCCTCATTAGGGTTCAGGGCACCGTCGACCATGGCTCTTATTTGGGTATTCTATCTTATATTGGCAGAAGCAAGTCATCTACCCTCAGTTATATCCGTAATAGAGTGTGGAAGCGCTTGAAAGGCTGGAATTAAAAATTGTTATCAAGAGCAGGTAAAGAAATTTTGCTTAAGACAGTAGCTCAAGCAATGCCTAACTACGCTATGAATATTTACCTCATCCCCTTGGAGCTTTGTAGAGAGCTTGAAAGAATGATGAATTCCTTTTGGTGGGTAAAAAAGGGAATGGCAGTAGGGGTATTATATGGATGAGATGGGATAGACTTTGTAAACCGAAGACTCATGGGGGATCGGCTTTAAAAGATTGCATTTGTTTAATGTTGCAATGCTTGGAAAGCAAGGGTGGCGCCTCCTTACCAATCCCAACACCCTGGTGGCTCGTCTATTTAAGGCAAGATATTATCCGAACACTTCTTTTGCTGAGGCTCAACTGGGGAGTAATCATAGTTATGTTTGGAGATCAATTTTGGCTGCTCAGCCGGCTATTCTTCAATGTAGTCACATTCAAATTGGAGGGGCCAGCAAACTGTTATTGGTAGTGCCCCTTGCTTGCCAGACATGGATAGCGGCTTCATTACTTCTACTCTTCCAACAAGCATCAATTCTGTAACAATTGACAACCTTATGGTCTCTAACCAGCGTCGTTAGGACTTTGCTGCTGTAGATGATATCTTCAACAACAGAGATCGAGATCTCTGTTGTTGTAGCTGCTACAGAATGCTTGATACATTGTATTCTCTCCCTAGCAGTAGTGCTTGGTTTAAATTATGGCATCTTCATGTTCCTGCAAAAGTCAAGAATTTCCTTTGGCGAGCTATGGCAAATGTTCTTCCAACAACCAACAATCTCTTGCAGTGCCGAGTAGAAGTACAAGCTTCCTGCCCAATTTGTCACACTTCATCTGAAACTGTTTTCTATGTCTTGGTTACTTGCCATTTTGCTAGAGCATGCTGGATATCCTCTGTATTGGGCTTTAATGGGAGTTGTGTGAGCTTTGTTCATTGGCTGGAGGACTTGTTTTCTCGTTGGGGTTTATGGTTGAATAAGAATAACAAAGTTTGGAATGATGTTAAAGGGAAGGTCCAAACTGTGGTGAATTCTGCTGGGCAGAATCTATTCCTTTGGCAACAAGCTCGCAAGAGTGTCTTTATCCCCCTAGTTCTGATTCAGCTGCTCATGGCTCTGTTTGCTGGCTTAAACCTAGTGTATGGTGGTTCAAATGCAATGTTGATGCAACCATTGTTAGCTCAAGAGGATTGATTAGTTTCGGGGCTATTATTCGTTCAGCTGAAGGTGACTTTATTGCGACAAAAAATGACATCCTCCCTGGTAGTTTTGAAGCTCGTGAGGCTGAAGCTATTGGTGTAAGGGAATCTCTCAGTTGGCTCAAGAAATTTGCTTTCCATTCTGTTATCTTAGAGATGGACAATCTTCAAGTCTTTAACGCTTTACATGATAAAGATGTTTATCCTAATGGCTTTGGGATCATTATCGCTGATTGTAGAGCTTTGATTCAATCTCTACGAGAAGTGACTTTCTATTTCGTTCGTCGGTCTGCAAAATCCACTGCCCATATTGTTACTCGGGTGAGTGGTTCTATGTCAGATTTAGGTGAGTGGAGTCATGTTCCTCCACCCTGATTAATTGATACTTTATCTCTCTAATGCAATCCATACTTTCTTAAAAAAAAATCATAATACATTTTTTTTTTTCTAAAAAGTGATTTATGTTCTTTCCCAACTACCACGTGACATGCACTTGCGCACGCTGAAAATGTAGGATGCATGGAATTCAAATTCCATAACACTGGGCCAACGGCCTACACTTGCTCCATAAATCAAACGACAACCGGTTTTCCGCCAGCCAATACATCATAAATTCATAATAAGCTGGTCCCAATTCACCTCGTTTCGTCTTCCAACTATAATCCTAACCGTCAGATCAAATCTTCAACGGTTCAAAACTCTCCACGCTTCCTTCCCCCAAACCTTTGATTGCACCGGCTCCTCATGGCTCACATCCCTCCACGATCACACCTTCATCGCCATCCGATCTGCTCCCATCCAACGGTGGATACTACTCTGAACTCTGATTTACTGAAACTATAGCATTAATATCCCGCTCTTTTTTGTCACCCCTTAAAAAATAAAACTTTCTTTCTCGCCATTCTTTAATCTTCTCATTCTGTTGTTATCGAAGAAGAAATAGGAGAAGAAGAAATGCAAGAACAAGCAACGAGTTCAATTGCAGCCAGTTCTTTGCCGTCTAGCAGCGACCGATCTTCAAGCTCTGCTCTTCATCTCGAAGTCAAAGAAGGTGCCTTTTCTTTTCTTCTCTTTCTTTTGGCGAAATATATTTTTTTCAACTTCTAATTATGGCATCCGCGAAAGTTTGTAACTTTTTTTTTTTTTCAACACTGGAGAAATAATTTTTTTTTTAAAAGTTGATTTAGTCTTCTCATCGAAGAACCTCGAGACTTTCCATCTTGTCTTTTGCAAAATGTGATTTTTTTCGTCTGGGTTCTTTCATTTTCATTGATGAAATCCAAGTATCTCGGGATTTCCCACCTGGGTTTTGTTTGACTCTAGAATTCCTTAACTGGGTCGTTCAATTTTCTCGAGAATTTCTTTTCCGAGAGAGTGATCTGAGAATTCCTTTACTCTCTATATACATATATACTTTTTTTTTCTGTAAAGACTATTTCATAGTTATTTGCCGATGGTAGGTATGGAGAGCGATGAAGAGATCAGAAGGGTCCCAGAGATCGGCGGAGAACCCGCCGGAACGTCAGCTTCCGGAAGAGAAATCGTTTCGACGGGCGGTCCTGACCGAGTACAGCAGTTAGGAGAAGGTCAGAGGAAGAGAGGCAGAAGCCCAGCTGACAAAGAAAACAAGAGATTAAAGAGGTAAAAATTAAAAAAAGAAAATTTGATTGGTCAACTTCACCGTTTTGCCCTTCCAAGATTTTCCCAATGCTGTGGCATTTCGATTTGGATTTGTGCACGACGCAGGTTGTTGAGGAACAGAGTGTCAGCTCAGCAAGCAAGAGAGAGGAAAAAGGCGTACTTGAATGAGTTGGAGACGAGAGTTAAAGACTTGGAGAAGAAGAATTCCGAGCTCGAAGAGAGGCTCTCCACGTCGCAAAATGAGAATCAGATGCTGAGACACGTACGTTCCGTTATTTCTATGCAAGGGCTTTTTAGGAATTTCATTTGGTTATTTCTTATTGTTTTTCTTTTAAATTTTTGGTTATCCTTAGAAGTTCGAAACTTTGCATGAAAAAATGAAATATCCCTTGTATTTGGACTATGCTGTGGTAGAGGTTACGTATGGGGGAAAAAAAAAGAATGGAAAGTTGAAAATGAGAGGCCATGAGCTTATCATTAAATGGGGTATATGTGGGGAGCCCACGCGGCGGCCATCACTCTTCAAGTTTCACCCATTACGTTTTATCGATGGATACGGCGGGATTTAGGCGGTGTTTATTTTCGAGACTATGCGACTGTGCCATCTTGTTGTCACCCACTCCATTCGTCCATTGTCGAATATAAATAAAACTCATGCCCTCAACAGTAAAAGGATAAGGCGTGAATTCGAGCCTCCATGAGGGCACATTTCAAATTTCAGTCTCTTTCAAAATATTTTGATTGCTAAAAAAAGGGTAAAAAAAAAGTATGTTAGTTCTCAACTTACACGATTCGTGCCACTTGATAGACAGTGGGCAGTGTTGCTTTCTTGATCATATGCTTGCTTTATTATCACTGATGTTTTAAGCGCATGATAGGCCTGCGGTTGCTTTATGGGCTTGCCTTATCTTGGGGATCATGGCATGTGTTTTATGGATTCCTCTTGGTAATAAAGCTATAGAATTTCTAGGGCCCAAGCAATTGTGCGAAGGTGGTCCTGTGTTTTGGTACTTTAGCGGTAATTGCATTAGCTTTGGTGAATTGTGATCAAGTTTACGTTGCTAAAATTTGTTCATTTTGATTTGCAGATACTGAAGAACACCACGGCGAGCCGAAGAGGAGGAAGCGGCGGTGATACAAATGCTGATGGGTCCTTTTAATAGGATAAGAAAAGAATGAATATTCTTACTGAGAGAGATACTTTTATGAAAAATAGAACCGGCAATTGGCTGGTTGAAATTTACCTCTAACGTGAAAATAGACCTGTAAGCCTTGGCAAGCTTAACCTATAAATTATAGTGTTGTAATGTTTTCTATGGCAGCTGCCTTGCCTCTTTGTTCCATTATTGTAGCAAATGTTAATCATTATGTAACAAGATTAATCGATGACGAAGTTAAAGAATTGTCCATCTTGCGGTAGTAAAGATTAACCGAAGATGAAATTAAAGACTTTGTCTTTCTCGCACTGGTAATTAGCTTTGGTTTCAGTGGCGCAATTGTTTGTCGGTGCGGTTGTTGGCTTGTTTGGTGGCATTTAGCCCCATCGATTATTTTATATTGTAGGATAAGATATCGAGTGTGACAATTTGTGATTAAAAATCCTAATTAAATATCTAATTTTTGGGTAATTTTCAGCGTTTGGTAGCTTGGGTTTTTCATCTCTGAATGACCGATGGAGAGCGATTGCTGTGATCAAATAATCATTGCTAGATTGATTTGCGTTTGGTGTTCCCATAATCAATTTTGCCATGTGTCTACATTTTTTTCAGGGGGACTTTTACCTTTTTAGGGTTGCTTAGAAACTAAAAGTAATTATGCTCCTTTCTTCACTAACAAGTATATGCTTCACCATTACTCGAAAATGTGCACGATCATTTTGGAAATATGATCACATAATCCATGGACGAACATGCGGCTTGATCGCTTCATTCCATTTAGGCATTGCAATCGTACCGATTCAGGTTCCTTTTATATATATATAATTTTAGTCAATTCTTTGCAAGTCCGAACTGTTTGATTATAGATTTTTTTTTAGCCAATTTTAAATATACTGAACTGATTCGGGCTTAATTAAGCTTGTAACTTTCTTTAACGGCCACATTTTTTTTTTTATGAATTACATCATTAAATAAATTAAAGAATTGAATTGTGGGTTAATTTCTATAATCACAAATGGTCCCCATTTTAATGCACGAAATTAATAAATTTGTGATTTTCAGGGAAAAATATATTTTCGGAAATTTGGCACGCATATAACGAGCGCACCGACAGCCGGTGGAGTGGCAAGAGGAAGTTACCGGCAATAACCGGTAGCTTTTGTGTCACAGCTGTGACCAGCAAAAAGAAAATAATATAATAATCAAAAAAATGAGCTAACACACAAAAACTGTCCCCCGCTTGAAAGATGCATTTCAACGGGCAGCTGGAAACGTGTCAGAGAATGATTAGCTCTTACCAAGAGCTAGTCAAACGCGGCCGAGATCTAAAACCCAATCGTCCCGTGACACGTGGTCAATCTGTCATTGAGGAGTGTACAGATCAGTTTTCGGACGGTGATGTCTTAACAGTTGTGGCTTGCCCGGGCTTGACTTTAGCTCCTGCTTAACTACTTAAAAGTTAAAACCACTACTAGTTTAAAGCATTGAAACCTCATGTTTAAAAGTCTTTAAGATAAAGATGTATCTTTTTTAATATAAGATTAAAAATATAAGTATTTAAGGAATTAACAAATTAGTCCTTATAGTTTACTATATACCAAACAAATCTTCATATTTGCTACTTGAATTTCACTTCTTAATGATTTTGTGTTTGGTGCAAAAAATTGAAAGGATCAAATAAGCATAGTGTAATGCTATATACTCAAATTACCATAAAATCTTTAATACTATTCATTCGATCTACCAAAATAAATTTTAGGTAGATTCGTCATTATTCATAGAGCAATGCTATACTTAGTTGGGATACTTAGTTTGTATCTTAATTGATGTGTTACTAATAAAATTTTATCATTTAGATAAGATTTAATAACTAATTATTACCGGAGTCAATTAAACAATATCACATTATTTGCCATATTAATTGGGATACAAATTAAGTAAAATATTATTATTATTTCACAAGTTTATATCATTTTTTTTTCAATTAGAAAGTAGCTACTCAAATACTCTAATTGTTTTTAAAGTTTAGTAAAGAATTCAATAGAATGACATTGATCATAAACTGTTTGTTTTTGACAGTAAGGATGGTAAAATATTTGTTTAGGTCAGAACCTATTCCCACTCAATCAAGTAAAAAATTTTCAGTATTTTTTGTCCTTGAAGATCAATTGAGCTGAGGTTAGACTCTTCACTTTTATTGATTTTTATTTTGGATCAAGCTCAAGAATTGTAATTTTTGGTTATTTTTAAATCCTTGTAATTATGAATGTGATTTCTTACAAAACTGCATAGATTTATCCTATCCAGGTTAAGATTGATTATATTTCTATATCGTAATGTTATTTTAGTAAAAATTAAACTTTTTATTGTTATGGTGATTTATTATTCAAGCCAGCCTTAGGGATGCAATCATTGGCCCATTGCCATCTCTAGGTGAACATACTGAGGGATGATTTGAGACATATGATGAATCCGTAGACCTATTTGTCAATTTAGCAAATAATAGGGACCACTGTGATAATTATCTAAATTTTGTTTTTTTTCTTTCAGCAGTATTACACTATGAACGAGCCGTAGACGAAGCCGACATGAGTGTTAGGTACCAGTGACCGGTTCACCCGGTAATTTAAAAAACAAAGACAGTAAAATAAACCGGAAAACAAAACGATAAAAAAGACAAGCAAAGAGCAAAGCACTAGATAGCTAGCTGTAATGAGTGTAGACAGAGAGATGGCGTATTGAATGGGCGAAGAATTCACTCTGATATCTTCTTCTACTTGCCCACATTTTATTTCATCTGCTTCCCCATTAACACGGCTTCACCGATCTGTTTCACAGAGCACTGAAAACAAAATCATTTTGAGGATTTGAAAGATGGAAGCAAATGCTGGCATGGTCGCCGGCTCTCACCGCAGGAACGAGTTGGTCCGGATTCGACACGATTCCGATAGTGGGGTTTGTGTTTATATTTGACCCTTTTCGTTTCAAGCCTCAAAGTTTACTTTTATTTATGTATGGGTGGGATGAGGATCTGAGTGGTGAATTTTTTGAAAGTGACTTGAATAACTGATTTCTAGGCTTTAGTTTTGAAAGTGATTGCTTTGCATGTTATGCGGATGATTAGATCTGAGTGTTGGTTGTGTGAAAGGTGAGTTATCAGCTTACGAGTTTTACTTTTAGGTAGATTAAAGAAACGGGTGGTTGTTCCGATCTGATCTGGACGTTTCAGTGTGAAAAAAAAAAAGACAAATTTTTGAATGCATTTTGGTGTTTAGAGAGAGTGTTATGTGTGAGATTGAGTTTCTGTACAGATTTGTTGGAATTTAGGTCTGTGTTAGCTGTGATCTTGAATTTTTTATTGTCCATTTGTGTTTCTTTGAATTTTGGAAACGTATTTATGCGAGCTGTGATCTGATATGTGGATTTTAGGATATTTAGTCCACATGCTGATTGCTTGATGGTAATTTTGGGTTGGCAGTATAAATTGAGACCATCGTGGTTAATAGTTTATCTCTGTTGGATTTACTGGTTCTGATCATTTTAGATGTTTAGAACTTTCAAAAACTAAATGTAACTCTGACATTTGGATTTGATTTCTCTTTTATCTCTCTTTCACTCACTCATTTGATATGCAATGTATCTTGAGGTCCTTGCCATTTTTTATTGGCTTTTGTATTGAAGGACATTATGATTGCACACTATATACATCATATGTTTGATTGAAACTTGGCTTTAGAGTTTTGACAAGAATTTCCTAGAATATCTAGTCGTAGAAAAGGTTTCCGTGCCTATTACCTTGAGCTGCCTTTATCAGAAGTTAGAAAGAGTTATGTGAGTTGCAAGAAGTAATTTAATTTCCTTTTCTGAGATCTCAATTACTGATGCATGTATTTTTTGAATTCACTTATACAGTTGAATATGCTATTAACATCATTAGCTGTTAGTTATTCGGCATAGAATTTGAGTGCAATGAGATTGCATCATGGATTCGTTTTCCCTTTTTGGAAGTCTAACAGTGCATTGTCAATGGATAATGCAGCCCAAACCTCTGAAGAATCTGAATGGCCAAACATGCCAGATCTGTGGCGATAATGTAGGACTGACAGCTATGGGTGATATCTTTGTTGCCTGCAATGAGTGTGCCTTCCCTGTTTGCAGGCCTTGTTATGAGTATGAGCGAAAAGATGGAACTCAGTCTTGCCCCCAGTGCAAGACTAGATATAAAAGGCACAAAGGTTTGGTTTCTGTTTGAATTTCTTTTGTTTCTGACTTCATAAATTTGCTCTGCAGTTCTTTTGTTAAGAATGAAGTTACAGAGATCTACATGTTTTAGGGAGCCCACGAGTTGAGGGAGATGATGAAGAAGACGACATTGATGATCTGGAGAATGAGTTCAATTATGCCCAAGGCAATAGCAAAGCAAGACGCCAGTGGCAGGGTGAAGATCTGGAGCTTTCTGCTTCTTCTAGGCATGAATCTCAACAACCGATTCCACTTCTCACCAATGGCCAGTCGGTAAGCATATTAATCATTACCTGGCCCTTTACATTTTGTTTTTTCACCATGATTACTGAATTTGCTGTATGAGCTTCTGGTTCTTTCAGGGGAAAAAAACCACTTGTCTAGTTGAGTATACCTAAGTAATTTGAAGCTTCCTTTGACATCTGTGCAATATCTTCTTTTGCAAACTATCTTGAGAGACCTGGAATTCTATTTGAAAATTTGTTCTTTCAGTTGCTTTGCAGAATATAAATATGAGTAACATGAGATTTCATGTGTCAAGGTAAAATTGATTGTATGCTACAATGTCGATTGAAAAGGATGTGCCATGAGAAGTGAAATGAAAACAGAAGGAACATCTATTGAGTTAGAACATTGAAAGACTGTTTGCCAATATGGATATGACTTATCAAGTTTAGATTTTGCTAGGTTAATAATCTACAACACATTTACATGGTGCATTTCTTATTAGATTTTTCTTTCTATGGCCTGTGGAGTAATTATGTATCTAGGTATATCTTGTGCAACTTTCAGCTTATTGATAATCCTGATATTTTCAGGTTTCCGGTGAAATTCCGTGTGCTACTCCTGACACCCAATCTGTGCGAACTACTTCAGGTCCTCTGGGCCCTTCTGAGAGGAATGTTCACTCTTCTCCATACACTGATCCAAGGCAGCCAGGTATTCAAATAGCTTGAATTTGTTCGTTCAAAAATCCTAAACGAAGCTTCTGCATTGCTAGGGTGGCCTTTGTGAATTGTTAGTTGATCATGTGATTTATGTATACAGTTCCAGTGAGAATTGTGGACCCTTCAAAGGACTTGAATTCTTATGGCCTTGGAAATGTTGACTGGAAAGAAAGGGTTGAAGGCTGGAAGCTCAAACAGGAGAAAAATATGATGCAGGTGACCGGTAAATACAGTGAAGGAAAGGGAGACATAGAAGGCACTGGTTCAAATGGGGAAGAACTCCAAATGTAAGCATCCTTGGAATTCTGCTAGGATTTTTGTTCAACTTTGAAGGTTAAATTTGGATCACCAGTTTAACCCATGTTTATTGCGCACAAGAAGGAAGTTGTCGCATTGTGTTATAATTTTGAAATGCATTTGATCTTGCTCTAACTTTTAAGTGTTCAAATTTTTCTATCTTGTGCACGCAGTTGAGTTTTGTGCCCTTTTAATTTTCAGTTATGCTTATAGTTTTGGTATTACAGGGCTGACGATGCTCGACAACCCTTGAGCCGTGTGGTGCCGATACCTTCATCTCACTTGACCCCTTACCGGGTTGTGATCATTCTCCGTCTTATTATTTTGGGCTTCTTCTTACAGTATCGTGTGACTCATCCAGTGAAAGATGCATACCCACTGTGGCTAACATCTGTTATTTGTGAGATTTGGTTTGCCTTATCCTGGCTTCTGGATCAGTTCCCAAAATGGTATCCTGTCAATCGCGAGACCTATTTAGACCGGCTTGCATTAAGGTCAGTTTGATTTACTAATTTTCTGTGTCAATTGGTTTAATAAGGGGTTTGAATGCTTGGCCCTTGAGCTATGTGGTGCAAATATCTTCATTTTACTTGACACCTTTTCATATTTTTATTTTTGCAGATATGATCGGGAAGGCGAGCTGTCACAGTTGGCTCCTGTAGATATTTTTGTTAGTACTGTGGATCCCCTGAAAGAGCCTCCTCTTGTTACAGCAAACACTGTCTTATCTATACTTGCTGTGGATTACCCTGTCGACAAAGTATCTTGCTATGTATCAGATGATGGTTCAGCAATGTTAACCTTTGAAGCCCTCTCTGAAACTGCAGAATTTGCTAGGAAGTGGGTGCCCTTTTGCAAGAAGCACAATATAGAACCTAGAGCCCCTGAATTTTATTTTGCCCAGAAGATTGACTACTTGAAGGATAAAATACAGCCTTCTTTTGTGAAAGAGCGTCGGGCAATGAAGGTGAGTTTTGAGAAGTGTAGTGGCAATTGAGATGTGCATGTTGCAATATCACAGAGAATAGCGAAACTAAATAGTCATTTAGGGTGTTCAAATGTAAAGATCACTTAACTGTCTTTCTCTGTATATGGCTTGAGTGGATTCAGCACTATTTTCCCTTGTTCATAAAAAATAAATCATGTGGCTATTTTCTTCTTTGCAGAGAGAATATGAGGAGTTCAAGGTGCGTATCAATGCCCTTGTTGCCAAGGCACAAAAGATGCCTGAAGAAGGTTGGACAATGCAGGATGGCACGCCCTGGCCAGGGAATAATCCTAGGGATCATCCTGGAATGATCCAGGTATTGAGAATTTTCCTACTGTGCTGAATTACACTGTTATGTTCCATTTTTTTTTTATTCCTTTATGCAGTAACTTCCATCTTAAATTTAATTTCCTTGCTCTGTGGAAGAGCAGGTGTTCTTAGGCCGCAGCGGAGGGCTTGACACTGATGGAAATGAGTTACCTAGACTTGTTTATGTCTCTCGAGAGAAGCGTCCTGGTTTCCAACATCACAAAAAAGCTGGGGCTATGAATGCATTGGTTTGTCGTCATCAAACTTTATTTTATTTCATTATGTATTTTCCTAAAACTGAGTAGCAGAGTTGGTGATTTTTACCCATGTTGTAGCATATAGTTTATAAAGTTTACTAAGTAAGGTTACCTTGTAATATATTATGCAGATTCGTGTTTCAGCTGTCCTTACAAATGGTGCATATCTGTTGAATGTTGATTGTGATCATTACTTCAATAACAGCAAAGCTCTTAAAGAAGCCATGTGTTTCATGATGGATCCTGCCTATGGAAAGAAGACTTGCTATGTGCAGTTCCCACAACGTTTTGATGGTATTGACTTGCATGATCGATATGCCAATCGTAATATTGTTTTCTTTGATGTAAGTCCGATTTTTTATCTCTCATCATTCTGCATGTATGCATATATTTTTCTTAATGTTATGATTGTTGAGCTTAGGCTTATTAAACGTACCCATGTTGAAATTTTCAGATCAACTTGAAAGGGCTGGATGGCATTCAGGGTCCAGTCTATGTGGGAACTGGTTGTTGTTTCAACAGGCAAGCTCTGTATGGGTATGATCCAGTTTTAACTGAGGAAGATTTGGAACCAAACATTATTGTGAAGGGTTGTTGTGGTCCAAGAAAGAAGGGTAAGGGTTCTAACAAGAAATACATTGACAAGAAGAGGGCAATGAAAAGAACTGAATCTACTGTTCCCATTTTCAATATGGAAGACATTGAGGAGGGCGTTGAAGGTTGGTTCTATGAGCGATTATGTTTGATGGAATCTTTCTTTTAAATAAATGCATAGAGAACTTTCATTGAGTTTTAGTTAATGTTTTGATATGCCAATACTGCTGACTTGATGGTTAGTGTGGTTGAGCGGTAAGGTTTGACAGTTGTTTCAATTTATAATGGGTAAAGATTTTCATTTCTTTCTCCAAATGATATCTTCTTTGAAGTGACAATTTTTAGCATAACATGTGAAAATCTCTAGATTTGGTATATTTTACCTTTGATTTGGACTAAAATTGGTAATGAACTCAGATTATATGTTGTTATGTAATGTTAACTGAATTCCTTGTGTTATGCAGGATATGATGACGAGAGATCACTGCTGATGTCGCAGAAGAGTTTAGAGAAGCGTTTCGGTCAGTCCCCAGTTTTCATTGCAGCTACCTTCATGGAACAGGGAGGCATTCCACCGACAACTAATCCTGCAAGTCTTCTAAAGGAAGCAATCCATGTTATTAGTTGTGGTTATGAGGACAAGACTGAATGGGGCAAAGAGGTCGGTAGTTGTAGTCTCGTGGTGTCTGACTGGACGTATTTAACTAGTATTTTTATATTATTTTTATGTTGACTGATTGGCCGTTACTCTTTTCTACCACCAGATTGGATGGATCTATGGTTCTGTGACTGAAGATATCCTGACTGGGTTCAAGATGCATGCTCGTGGTTGGATATCAATCTATTGCATGCCACCACGCCCAGCATTTAAGGGGTCTGCTCCCATAAATCTTTCTGATCGTTTGAACCAGGTTCTTCGATGGGCCTTGGGGTCAATTGAGATTTTGCTGAGCAGGCATTGCCCTATATGGTATGGCTACAACGGGAGATTGAAGCTTTTGGAGAGACTGGCGTACATTAACACTATTGTCTACCCACTGACCTCCATCCCACTAATTGCTTACTGCACGCTTCCTGCTTTTTGCCTTCTTACTAATAAATTCATCATTCCAGAGGTAAGAGATAGCACATAATCTCAAAACAACTCATCTATGATTTTTTTCAAGTAAATGCCCAGACAAATTTGGTCAGTGGTTAGTATCCAATGGGAAAGTTTGGCTGTTTGTCTGTAATTTAGAATGCCAAGGACTAAATTGTTTCAGACATCACTTGAACTAAAACTCCACTAATAAAGTATTCTACATCTTGAGATATATGACAAACATGTTCTGCCAATCCAAAAATTTTGCCGTGGGTGTCAATTTTTTATCTCAAAGTTGTTAGAAATGCTTTAGCTGTCTTTTTTTTTTCTTCATATTAAGTGCTGTTCTTCCAGTGTTCTATTACACATCACTGACTCCAATAAATTTGTTGCAATGTTTTTTTTTTATTTGGGGCAGATAAGCAACTTTGCTAGCATGTGGTTTATTCTACTTTTCATTTCCATTTTTGCTACTGGAATACTGGAGATTAGATGGAGTGGGGTTGGTATTGAGGACTGGTGGAGGAATGAACAGTTCTGGGTCATTGGTGGAACATCAGCACATCTATTTGCTGTTTTCCAAGGTCTCTTGAAAGTGCTTGCTGGGATTGATACCAACTTTACTGTCACTTCAAAGGCTTCTGATGATGATGGAGATTTTGCAGAGCTTTATGTATTCAAATGGACATCTCTTCTCATCCCTCCAACTACAGTCCTGATTGTGAACTTGGTGGGTATTGTAGCCGGTGTATCATGGGCCATAAACAGTGGTTACCAATCATGGGGTCCACTCTTTGGCAAGCTATTCTTTGCCATATGGGTCATTGCCCATCTGTATCCTTTCCTGAAGGGTCTGTTGGGTCGTCAAAACCGCACACCAACAATTGTCATTGTGTGGTCTATCCTACTTGCTTCCATTTTCTCCTTGCTGTGGGTGCGTGTTGATCCCTTTACCTCTGACAATACCAAAGCCAATTCAAACGGTCAATGCGGCATCAATTGCTAGTGCATGTTGGATGATTATTTGTGGCTTCAAATGCCATCCTTCCTTAAAGCTCTCATCAGTGTATATAAGAAGAAATTAAGGTATTATAAGTCATTGGGAAATGATGGTAAGTTAATTTACTTCTCGTCTGTCTGGAGAAAGGAGTTTGATGATGTGGGATCTTTTCATTTGTCTGGGAGCCTACTAAGGAGGACTTAAGGCTTTAGTGAAACCCTTTTTGTATCTTATTTATTCTTATATCGTTTTGTAACTTCCATTCACATGCTTGATGTTGGTCCCTACTTGTTTAGTTGTGTTGGACCTAAGTTGTGAAGCTCCATTTTCTCAAGTTCAGAGCGCTAAGAAACAATGTAATCCTCTGTTTGTGAACAAAAAAATTGTTACACTCTGCTGTTATGAGATGTTATTAAAATCAAACCATCTCTTGCAATCATTTTATTGTTCTTTAAAGAAGTAATGAGGAAATTTAGTTGTGCTGGGCTTAAGTCTTAAAATTCCTCTATCAGACCATCACTCGTGTAAATATCAACTCTCTTAAATCAACCACGAGATAATTTTGTCATCCATTACATCCACTGTCATCCCTTACATCCACTCTAATAGTGCGGTCTAATGTGAGAAAAAAAGATATTGACATTTTTCTTTAGCTAATGGTAACTTGAAAAATAAGTAAATAAATAAAAAGGCTTTTGGTAAAAAGAATCGGGGATATAAGTTGAAGATCATGAGGTCAAAATGTGAAAACTTTTGGATAAGCCTTTTGACACCTCTCAAAATTCCTCATAAAATTCTCTTTTTAATTAAAATTATCTAAATAACCAAAAATAAATTGATCTATTTCATATTTTGAATGAGAATTCATTTATGAGTGAGGATACTTGAAACTTCTGATTTCCTCTCTACACTCTCTTTCTAATTAAAAATTTATTATCTAAATAATTTTTTTTGAAAGTTACGTAAGTAACTCTTTCTTCTTTTTCTCCTTTTAATTTCACAAATTCTGATTAATTCATTTAAATATATATTTTTTTCACTACAAATGATATTATTAACTAAGAGGAACAAAATCTATCATTTAAAATGAATATTAATAAATTTTTATCAGGAATGAAAGTTATTGAATATCAAGAAATTATTTTTTACTAAATACTAAAATTTTTTCTCAAGATATCTTTCACATTGTTGGGGTCGTTGCGTGGCCTCAAAGAATTGTTCCTTTGGTGTGAAACCAGTTGGTTTCGTAGTTTTACAATTCAGCTGATCCCAAGTACTCCATCTCCATCATTGTATACGAAAATATAGAAAGTAAAAAAGAAGGAAAAAAAAAATGAATGAATATCAAGATAAAAAATGCTAAAATTGAATTAAAAAAAGAGTGAAATTGAGTACTTAATTAGCAGAATGCAAGAGTAGGGAAAGAATATGTAATTGTAAGATGGAGAGAGAAAGTGATTAGTGATGGGTAATTTTGAGATTTTAAAATTTTAGATTTTTTAATAATAAATATATTTTTTAAAATAGGTGTAGAGAGGAATTTGATGGTTCAAATAGCCGCACCCTTCAATTATATACTTAAATAAATTTCTCTTTGAACAAACTTTTTACAATCTCATTTTTATTATTTGTATTTATATTTTAAGTTATAATTAAAAATACGTTTTTGAAAAAATTATAAGAGTTTAAAGTGATAGAGATATAAATTATATGATAAAAAAATATTTTAAGATTTATATGTATTATATTAATGAAATCTTAAAAGAACTATTTTTTTTTTTAGTGAAAATTTTTGGAAGATGGTTAATTTTAATAGAATATGGGTTGTTGTTCACAAATTAAACCAGGGGTATTTTAGGAATAAAATTTAAAGGGGTGCCATAAGAATGTAAGCGGGTGTTAAAAGTTCTTCGCTAACTTTTACGATGAAGCCCAAAATAGAAAGAAAACCCATTAAGAAAAGATTGGGTTTACGAGTCATTACATTATTTATAAAACGACGTCGAGTTTGTGTTCAAAAGGTCCACCACCCATCCATCAAAAACCCCAAATATAAAAGGCAGAGCTCATCAAGGGTTTTGGAGCAAGGTAAAGCTTTTGTTCGTCCAGCTCCAATTTACTTTTTTTGTTATCTTGTGCTTCTTTATTTCTAGACGCTTAACAGAGAGAGAGAGAGAGAGAGAGAGTATTTTCGAATTAGGGTTTTCCTCTCTCTAGAAAAGCAGCAGATTCAATAACAAATAACAATGGAGGTGATTACAGAGGGAGTGAACAACATAAACATCTCGGACGCATCTGCAGCCAGCAAGAAGAACCGAATTCAAGTCTCCAATACCAAGAAGCCCCTCTTCTTTTATGTCAATCTCGCCAAGGTAACTGATGCTATTTGCTCTTTCTTTTTGGTTTCTGAATAATAAATGAAGTAGCTGTTCAGTATATCCTTATCACGGTTTTAGTGGGTAACTAACATCTGTTAGGGAATTAGGGTTTTGTGTGCCAGGTGCGGATGATTGCATTTTTGTTTGCCGTGAACTTTGTTCTCTATATGTTTTTGCTTATTGAGAAAATTAAATGAAATGTAAGAGTTTGAACGTTTTGGATTTTATGGTTTTTTGTATTTAGAAGATTGAAACAACTGCGTCCACGTACTCAATGAAAAGTATTTGTTTTAAAATGATGAAAACTTGATTTGGTAAATGTTTTAGTTTTCTTTTGGTTATGTTTTTGATTTAGTTGCTGCTTATTTGTCTTTGCAGAGGTACATGCAGCAACATAATGAGGTGGAATTATCTGCTCTTGGAATGGGTATCTTTTTTAGCCTCTTTGTTCTTCTCTTGGTTTCTTTCCGTGTGCTACCTATTTGATTGTATGCTCTTAGAATAGTTGCACAGAAACAAACTTAAATGAAAACAAAAAATCAACAGACCAGCACAAAACTGATCATCGTGAGCAAAAATATGCAAGTCAACACAACCCTTAACCTCCTACACTCTCCAAAATAAAAAGGAACCTCAAATAGATGTTTTTATCTTCCCAGTTATAATTGTTACTTCCTGTCTATTACTATAGTCGTTGCTATTTGCACTTGATTGTGCATATATGTCTCATAGTGATCAGTTTCGAGCCAACTCTGGGTTTTCTTTTGATTTTTTGTTCTCGTTTTAAGTTTATTTCAGTGACTTCCTGTCTATTATATTGGTTATAGAGCCAAGAGCTTGTAACGGCTGTAATAGTCTGACACTGAAATTATGCAAAAGTGCTGATAATTCTAATATTTTGTATAGTTTGGTGTTGTGTTGTATGTTTTTCTTTGCTTTAGTTCCTAAAGTGTTGACATTTACCTCACATCCGCAGCTATTGCAACCGTTGTCACTATTGCTGAGATCTTGAAGAACAATGGACTAGCTGTTGAGAAGAGTGAGAATCTGAGACTTATGGTATCCTTTTTCTTTGAAGTTTTAGAATGAGCATTCATTATTGTTGTATACAATTTGTACAGAGATCACGACTTCTACTGTTGATATTAGGGAGGAAACAGGGGGACGACCTGTTCAAAAAGCTAAGGTAAATACTCTGAATATATACTCTGAATATCATTCATTACAAGATTAGATCTAATTATGATGTTGAAATACATGTATGTGGCTCCCGCTAGTATATTCTGGCCTGATAAGATTTTATGCATACTGTACAATCTCAGTGTGACCTCTTCCAAAATAAAGGAAGTTAAGGTATCATTAGCATTTGATTGGTAAATGGGGTGCATGCTCGTTTAGTTAATAAATGTATCCAGTTATTTTGACGTTCGTGACATTTGCTCTATTCATAATGTTGTCTTATATAGTCTTTGGGAATAGCCAGAATCATGGTTAGATTTTGGTCTGTTGCTCAGTCAACTGTTGAGTCCCCTAGAGTTGGCTTTTACTCTTGCAGTCAAAATAATTAGACGGTCCAATTTGGCTGTTTGGCCTCTGTAGTTAGTGTAGATTCATTGTTGGGTTAACCCGTTTGAGGCATACATGTAACTGCAGCTGAAAATGCTGATTGCATTAAAGCCGGCAACTCAGCTTGAGCTTATAGTAGAGCTGTAGGCTGGATCTGGTTTTTTTCTACAATTTAAGTATTCGTTTTGGTATTAGCATTAGCCAATGGAGTCATCTGTATTTATCAAAACTTGCTTTACTCCAGTAATCTTATCTCCATTAGTTTTTTTGTTTTTGGGGGGATAGATTGAAATATTGCTGGGGAAGTCAGTGAAGTTTGATGAGTTGATGGCTGCTGCTGCTGCGGAGGAGGCGATCGATAATGAGGAGCAGAGCTGAGCTTTTGAGATGTTTGCTGGAATTCAGCTTGTTCTTCAGTTATTGTGGACATCTGTAACGGGTTTTTCATAGATGAACTTTCATTTAGTTTACTACTTACTAGTGGTAGTGATGATAGTTGTTCTAGGAATTTTTGTAAAACACTGTGCCCGTCATGGCCTTGTTTCTTAATTCAAATTTGTTCTTAAGTTTTATCTTCCCCGTCAATGATGCACCGCAACATATAAAGGTGTCCTCTGCACCCTTCCTGTATCCGCGAGTTATCTTGTGGATTGGGATGGTAAAAAATTCCGGGCTTAACATGTAGTCTACAATTTTATTATCAGAGTGGAGTTAATGGAGTTATTGGCGTCCTTCTAACATCCTGATAAAGCCTCGATACTAAATGCACCACTTGGATAATTTTTTGTATGCTTCACTTTTCAAGAATCCCAAATTAATTTCAAAATCACCGTTTTTTTTTTTTAAAAAAAAAAATTCTCTTCTCTTCAACCTTTTCTTTTGAAATGTGGCTATGATGTCAACTTTCTCAATCTTATTGCTTCAATGAAGAATAAATAGGTTCATTTCTTTTCTGGTTCTTTTTTGGTAAATTATCTTTAAATTTTTACTAATAATGAGAAGACTATACTCATCTTTCAAAAAAAAAAAAGGCTCTTGATTATACTTAACTGCTGCTGGTGCCTCTTAGTTACTGCTTGATTGTAGCATGAGTTTCTTCTTCTTGATTTAAAGTTGTGTTGCACTTGTAATTCTTAATCTTAATCTCTCTCTCTCTCTCTCTCTCTCTTCTAATTTAAAAAAAAAATCATAATTAAAAATTCAGGCTTATTAACTAGCAGAAGAAATCAATAAAATGAAAGAGATAATATAATTTTTCTTTTGTTAAGATTTCAAACTTCACAAAAAAACCAATTTAAGCAAGAGAGAGTTTCTTCAGAGAAGAAGAAGAAGAAGATAGGGTTAGTTTTGGAATTAAATTGAGCTTCAAAATCACTTTGCATTCATTCATTTAATTTTGGGGATGTAGTTCAAAACAGGTTTTCGAAGGAAATTAGAGGTGCGCGAATAATAACTCCACTCTTATTATTATTATTTTCCTGACCAAATTTTTTGATAACTTTTGGAGTCAACAGAGACATTTAAAATTGCAACCTTGGGTGCGTTTTATTTTGGACATTTGGACCGAACCGGATTTTACAGATGGAATGGACTGCATTGTAATTTGTATCAATAGTGCATTTGTTGGTACATTGAATTCTATTAGAGTATATTATATTATTTAATGGAGAATGTATTACATCAATATTGTATTCTATTTAAAATGTCATACAATGTCCTTACATCAATTATTATTTTCAACTAGTATTATTAATCTTAAAACTAATAAATTCTAGCATTTTCAATAAGCTATTAATATTGTAATAATCGAATTCTATAACTATAATCTCTTTTTTTTTTTTAATTCTGTTAAATATTTATTTAGAATTTATTTTTTTTAACTATGTTATTTATCACTATTGTGTAAAAAGCTTAAAATTAATGCACAATTAATCGAAGAGAGAACGAAAGTTACTTTGATGTGGTAGAAGAAAGAAGAGCGAACAAAATTTGCTTGTGATAATGCGAAGAAAAGTTTTTGTTTTTGAGATGTGGTGAAATGACTAAAAGTTAATTTAATCTTTATATTTTAAGATGAGTGTTTATTTAGTTCTCGTATTTTAAAAAATATTTCAAATATTTTAAGGTAATGATGTTTTGAGGTATTTTTTAAAATATAAAAATTAAATGAATATTAATATTAAAATACAAAAATTAAATAAACTTTTACCAATTCTAATATTACGTAATGAGGTTTACCATACATACCCTTAATTATGTTGTGTCGAAATAGTATTCCCGGATGGCTGTCTGTCTAATGTTGACCACAAGTAAGAGTGGTTAAAAGGTTCGCGTGAAAATTAAGTTCCTCTACATTACGTCCAATAACGGCGGAAAAAAAAGAAAAGCAATTCAAGTTGCTTTTTTATATTATTATTTATTAGTTTTTTACGTTTAGATTACTATTATTAACAATAAATGTTTCGTCTCTCATAAAAAAAAAAACAATAAATGTTTCGTCCTCAATTGTTGACTACCGTTAGTCAACATTGACTGACTGTCGAGGACTCTCTACTTGGTCAGCATTGACTGCAATAAATGTTTCTTTTCTGAAAGAAATCGTAAAAACATCAGGAGGCGGCGGTATAAACCGTTCACTTTTGTACCCCCCCCCCTTACTGCCGTCGTTAGTTAGGTCATACCCAAATGTTTAATCTTTATTTTTCTGGCGACCAAATAGTTGCTCCATAATGACCATTGAATAAAACAGAAATAAACATATTATAATAATAATATAAAAAGCGATACTGAAATTTTATTAAAAATAAAAATATTTGCTGGCAAGTCAAAATTGCTCACAAATAATTTGGTTTGATATAGACCCCATTTTTTCCTGCCTTCTTAATGCATGCAATTGCACCCCAAAAAAAGAAAAAAAAAAAAAAACTTTTGAGTAGTTCTCCTGAAAAATAATCTGTTTCATTCTTTGATTCAAATTAAAACAAAATCATAAAGTACCAACTCGAAAATCACGGCCTTGCACTGAATACTCAGACTTAAAAAAATTAAAAAATTAAAAAAAAAATCACCATGAAACAGATGCAAAATTATTTATCCCGCACGTATAGTAAGTATGGTAGTGTCTTTCAAGCAAAACTAGAACTCAACTTTGTTTGTTTCCTGGGATTAGAACTTCTGTTCTGCACCTCTTCTATGCCTCCTCGTCTTTCTCTACTAGTATTTGTTTGCATGCTTCATAGCACATAAATGAAATCCCGGCAGCAGGCACCAACTTCATGCAGCTTGGACCCAACCCTTTGTATAAACCTGGAAGCCCTTCTTTCTCGAGAATGCTAGCCAGTGCATGAAGCACATTCTTGTACACCTGCCTTCCACTCAGAGCACCTACTTGCATTTGCTTGCGAGCTACCTCAAGTGGGAAAGTTGCACTACTTGATATAGCACCAGCCATTGATCCAATTAAAAGGGTCTCGATGTTGCCTATTTTCTCTTGCTTGAATACTTTCCGATAAGTTTTTCGTAATGTGTCGTAAGCAAAGTAATTGGTAGCAGAATATGGAATTACTCCAATTAGACTGGGGGCAAGACCTCTGAAGAGTTCCGCAGGGCCTTCTTGTCGTATGATTTTTACAAATGCATCAACGATACCGTTGTAAGCATCTCCCTGCAAAATTTACAGAACCTTCTGCAATTAAGTGACAAGTCCATCCATCTATACTCGAGACAAGAACTTAAATTTTAATTTAGATTCATTACCTGTATAGTTAATCGAGTCTTAACCAACTCAAGAGGATATGTGCACAAAGTTGAGCTAACACCAGCACAGGCACCTGCAATTAGTGAGGCAGGAATTGGGACTTTAGACAGTTCCCCAGGTTTCACCGACAAGTGCTTGTTGACTGTATCAAAAGCAAAAAGCTGCAGCAAGAGTAACATCCAGATTCAGATGCAGAGTTGAGATCAGATTAAATCTCCAAAAAGTAGTAAAAAATAATGAAGGTCTTAGGCTCTTAGCACCTAATTTCCTTTTATATATTGAAACAAGATTGCATTTTGTATAAGATGGAAGTTCCTATGCTCAATGAAATAACACCTTGTATCTCCATGTGAATTACACTACATAAAACTACTACTAATACATGGAATCAATAATCAAGAGTTATGCAATGGAGAGATAGGTTCATCCTATAATCTGCAGACCAGTTAAGGTCGCTCAAGAGAATTCTTCTTGTTTTTCAGTTAAGGTAATACTTTCTGTTTTTTATTTCTTAATACAGTGTAAAACCAACTCTACAGTTGTTTAAGCAAAGAGCTCCAATATACAGTGAAGACCAGCCAGATTGAGTTCTGAAACAACATAAAACCAAAAAAAATAAAAATAAAAGAAACATAACTCTGGACACCGACAGGTAAAAGATTTCAATGAACTACAGAGATTTATAACCTAATTTTCAAAGAGGAATTCCACTATCTAGGAAATCATGTTGGAATAGGAATTTAATAAGCCAGATTAGTTTCTAAAGGCTCAAGAAATTTGTTCTTCAGTTAAAATGAGGAATGACAAATGACAAGAACACAAGCTATTACTATGATTCAACACAACAATATTCAACTGAGCCAAGTCCTAGCCCCGTATACCATAAGAGTTAGATTTCGAATGCAGAAAACATGTTCCTTGAGGTAGTTAAATGTAAAGTCTTCAGGGCAACAACTTTAAATAACAGCAATGAAGTGAAGTTAGATTTCTAATTGTTTGAGCAGTACACAGTTGTTGTTGTTAATATCCAAAATTTTTAAGCAGATAACTCACTGAAAGCGAATGAGAAAGTGAAGACTCTGAAAAGCTTGTACAAAGTATATACATGATAATGCAACATATTTCTAATGGACAGAAGTGAGTATATCAATGAAAGCAGATATCAAAGAACCAAAATATAATATATTTCAATGACAAATATGACAGCTTGTTCTTAAAAGGTACCAACAATTTTCACCCACAAAACAAGTTTGCAATCATGATATCTAAAACTAATCTGTTCACCTTTTCATTTTCCTTCCCAATATTACAACCAGAATATGAACAAGCCCTTGACGACAACCATTCAGTTACCCAAGGCAACCAACCAACTAACTACAAACAAACAAAAGGGATGACAACAGGAAGACATAACCACAAGATGCAATACAGTAAAGAAAATCCCTGTGTTAAGAAACTCATTACACAATAGCCAAGTAAAAATCAATCAAGACATGTATTTGCACAATTCCTAAAACATTAATAACCAGTTCAGACTGAAACCAATCTAAATAAATGAAATTTTGTATTCATCACCGAACAAACAATCAGTCATCCAGTGCATTGCATCTCTATCAACACAAAAACCATGAATGCAAAACCTTTACCAAAGCAAATTCATTACCTCAATGGCCTTGCTAGGCGCAACTCGAATCACATTAACCAAATTACCCCTAAACAAGCCCTTCCACCCATCAGTCTGCATTATATTCTGAAACACCTCAGCTGTCGAATGTCCACTACTTCCAACCATCAAATGTGTCCTTATAGTCTCCAGTGGAGCCACAGCTGTCCTTGAAACTGCCCCAGCTATTGCCCCACTAAACAACCGCCGTAGCGATGGATTGGCAATCTTGATTTTCAACTTCAACCCACCCTTCTTCTTCTTCAAAGCCTTCTCACCTTCTGGTAGCTCAACAATGCATGCACTATCCTGTGATGGCACATACTTAACATACAAATCATGGAATGTTGATTTAATGCCGCCGCCGCCACCACCGTTGTTGTCGGGCGAATTCGAGGCGTTCGGTGACACACCAAAATTCATTCCCATTTGCCCCACGCTTGCAAATAAGCCACCTGGTTGATATGGATATTGAAAGTTCTCTCCTTGGATAAAGTTACATTGAGAGGCCAAATCACTGATTGAAAAGAAACCATCTCTTTTATCATCAAATAATTGAATTCCCCCTCTTTTATCCATTGAAAATAAAATAATTCGAAAAGATAATAAAAACAAAAAAAAAACTCTCCTAAAATAATAATCTTTTCTACGATTCAGAAAGTACCCGGATTAGATTTTCATGATTATATTGAAAACAAAAATTTGATTTTGAACAAGAGGGTACCTTAAAAAAAAAAAAAAAAACCCTTTTTTTAACAAATGGGTATGCAAGTGATTGTTAAAAAGAAACGGTTACGGACAAAACGAAGCGTTAAAAATCCGATTTTGATAAATGAGTATGCGAGAAAACTGAAAACTAAAGAAGGGTTTGTTAATGGATATGCTAGGGCAAAGAAAATTTGATGAAAAATCCAATAGCAAAAGGCGGGGAAAACAAGAGAAAGATAAAAAGGGGGAAATTTTGAGAGAGAAAGAGAGATGGTTTGGAGGGTTAGGTGAAGCTTGAAAGTCTCTCTCTCTCTCTTTCTCTCCTTCCTATTCTCTCAATCTATGTTTTGGTTTGGTGCTATAGTTAAATATTGAAAAAAAACTAGAAAAGGGGGCTTTGTAGCTTTGGTGGCTATTGAGGGAGTTGAGGAGTTAGGTTTTGCAACTGGGTCTGTGCGTGTGTTCTTGTTGTCATGGCCAATGGGAGTGAATTTGAAGACTGTGTTTGTGTTTTGAGTTTGGTTGATGTGTCCTTTGTTTTTCAAAATGCTATGCGTTATTAATTAATTATATTAAAGAAGTAAATTATATTTTTGTGATATAATCATGTTTTATCTTTGTTTATTTGATAGTATTCAAATTAAAAATCTTTTTTTTAATTCATAATAATTAGAGGATTATTTTTTTTTAAAAAAAAAAACAAAAATGGTTACACCACTGAAAAAAAAAATTGGTTTTCCCTTTTGTTTTTATTATTTTTGTTTTCTTGGTGATGTACATGGAAAGTAATTGAGAGAGAAAAAGACAGGAATCTAGAGGAGGGGTCAAATTCTTTTCGAACCCACGTTACCTTATATTCTCTCGAAAAGTAAAGAGAAATAGAATAAAAATTGACCAACTGAAAAGGAAAATATTTTAATGAGATATTTGTTATGGGTCTCGGTGCATATTTTGTCATTAAAATTTATTAAATTTCATATATTATTTAATTATATTTTAATTAGAATTTTTATTAATTAAATAAATTAATTTATCTTTACAAGTAAAAACTTATACAAAATACATACATACATACATTTGTTAAAGATTTAATAATAAAAAATTCTACTTAACTAAATTTTGTTTAAAAAAATTAAAAAAAATATTATGAAATAGAGGCTTGTGAGTCGTGACCATATCAATGCCATTACTAAGATTCGCTACAAAGCTTTACTGAGGTGAGGGGCTGTGGCTAAGTTAAAAAAAAAAAAAAAAAAATTTACAGCCACCCTTGGACAGTAAAATGAAAAGTGGGCCCAACTGGGGGCCACAGCCATTTTGTGGGGGTCCTGTAAGGTACCGTAATATTCTCCTTATTGAGGCCCAAATTTGACCTTAGGAAAGCCCATTTCCCATCTATAGCAGCAGCCTGCCACATCCCAGAGTCTTAGAGACAAAGCAATATAAATTATCTTTCTCATGGAATAATTTCTGTTACAAGTTTTTCAATTACGCCTTTGTAAATGCATGCAATCTTAATGTTTAATCACTTGGAAGGAGATAAATATATTGACAGAAAATACATGCAACAATTTGGATGGATTAGAAGTAACAAAACAAATTTCTTGTCTTATTGAAATGAAAATAGGTTTGGTGCCCCGCCGCCGCACATCCCTTGAAATCATGCCACCGCACATGACATCTTGGGATAGTCAACACATGTCATTTACACGTTTAGATAATTTTTATCAGAAGTTGCATTGAAAGCCATAATTGCCACGTGCAGATTTGTAAAACCGATGCTTCAGGCTCACCTCACCTCACCTACCACCCCATGGACTGGCAATGGCATTAGAAAGAAAAATAGCATAAATGCTAAACATGTTTCATACTAAGAGATAACCTGCCGTCGATGGTGGATCGGTGCTCTCACTTCTCAAGTCTCAACAATATTAATGATACCGGATTTGAGCTTCCGTGGCAGCCGTCGTCATATAGAATAGGAATAGATATATCATCTTAATATGGAAGGCCCTAAGTTACGTTGAACATAACTTACAGTCCTCTCACAACAACAGTACTATTGGTGAGATCGGGTACTGTAACTGTGAAAGGTGTTAAGTTACAATAAACGTAACTTAGCGCTAGCCCCTTAATATTTATATTTATGAGAGTAAAATTTTAAATTAATGTCAGTAGATTTTTTTACTATTCTCATAAAAAATGAGAGAAAAGTAAAGACATAAAAAGAAGAGAGTCGTGGTAGGGGCAAAACTATGTGAGTGCTCGAGATGGCCCAAGCAACCCCCACAATTTTAAATTTTTTTTTTACATATTTCAAAATTTTAAAATTATAAATAATTAAAAAAGAAAACACATGGGCCACTCTTTTTTTTTTATACTTTTATTCCTTCTTTATAATTTAAAGTAAATAAAGAAAACTTTTTTGGGTTTTAACAACTACTTTCCTGACCTTTGCAAAGCTGCTCATTAACCTGTTCGTTACTTTGGATACTCTCTGCATTTGCTTGGCGCCGACTGATCATTATATTTTCAATTTAAAGGTATGAAACATCATGATACATAATCATTTTATTTTATTTGTAGAAATTTAAAAGAAGATTAGAGCTTTTGGTTTTTTTTTCTTCTAAAAGATGAGCCTTAGTGTATATTTATTTGTAAGTAAGATATGTTCATTGTTAATTTTCATTGTTGGATTATAATGATTGTTATTTTAATTCTTACACATGAAAAAGCAAACGGTTGATAAATTTTTCAAGAGAAAAAAATCATAAAAGAACTCAAGTAAATACACAATTACCATCGGTATCTAATCATGAACCCCTAATTTCTAAAAATTAGCGAACAAAATCTTCAAGAGTTGAAACTAATTAAGTTGATGTTAATTATTTAGGGCGTGATCCAAGACTACGTCGTCAAATATGGAGCTATCATGTTAATCAATAGAATAAAATTCGACGAGCTTATATTTGAGCAGGTCCATACCAACCCGTACGTTCAAAAAACCCATAATCTGGAGATTATGGTCGTAGTTTTCAAAGTTCATGGCATTCACTCTTTCTCACTTGGTTGGAATATTTAATTACAAATGATACTACTTTTTGTTTACCCTATTTTCTATTTAATAAACCATCTGGGCATAAAGGAGTAAAAGCTTTCACGGTAGATGGTTTTAGAACTTGGGGAATATATAGATTGTAATAAAAGAAAATGAAACTATATGACTGTTAAGGTCAGCTACTGGTGTGTTTGACTGTTTGTGTCCTCAACAAGAAGTTATTAGGAGTAGATTTTCAAAGTCTTTGGACTTCACTGCAAGTATATGTACTTAATACTACTAGTAAGCTTTACACTGTAACATAGGTAAATTTTAACCAATTAAATAAAAAATAAAAATATAGCCTATTAATTCAAAATGAAAGCTCTATTCCAGCAGTACTATAATAATATGAAAAGTATTGTCGTTTCATGTGTGTTATTGTAGTGCCGAGACATGAACAGTGATCTCATTTCTATCTTGGCGGTGTCTTCTTAGTATTTAAATATCAGTGCAGTGCTCTTCTTATAAAATTCATTCGTGCTGAAATTACATTAAATGATATTTATAAATTTGTTTAAACGTTACCATTGTTTCTCTCTCCCTCTCTCACACACACACACCAACTCTTTACAGCCACACCTACGTAATTTACCATCGTTCGTGAAATGTCTCGTTCTAATATAAATATATAATCCCTTTATCATGACTTCTCAGTCGTTAGTAAATAAACTTCAAAAACAATCTCTCTATATTTCTCTCTTTTTTAATATTTTCTTTATAAATTAGTTATTTTTTTGAGGAGTACTTTTAAACTCCAAATTAAGAGTGCGTTTGAGATTAAGGTGCTGTGAAAAAAAAGTTATAATTATGAAATAAAAATTAATAATATATAGTAAATAATAATTTTATCAAAATTATTAAAAATATAATAAATTTTATATTATACAAGTAAAAAATTATATCAACATACCTTAAAAGTTACAGCAGTTAATGTTTACCAAACACTTTAGCGCTATAGCTTTTAACCTACAGCTGCTTAACTTCAATCTCAAACGCACCCTAAAATGTACATTTGATTTGAATCGAAGATGGTAAAATGATCAAAAGTATCGAGACTGTGGGCAAGAGTAGGAGAAACAAGAATCGAACGTGTATTTGGGGTGTTTAAGAGAGGCAATAATGTAGATTAGATCAAGTGAGCAACGGCGGATTTAGAATTAAAGCGGGTGTGAATAGTTATTATGGATTTTCCAATATTATTTAAAGAGGTACACGAATGTTAGGGGTGCCGACTGCCGACTGCCGAAAGCTCCACTCTTTTTAATTAGAGTAAAAGACTGGTCCTTAATGTTTCAATGAGGGCCCAACTTCATTCTACTAATAAGGCCCATTTCCCAACACTAGAGCCACCCAAAAGCTAAGACATAACGGTATTTGATTTCGAGTCATGTATGTAAAAATTATCATATGCATTGCAACCTTTTTTTTTTTTTTTTTGGGGTGGCAATCCTATCGTGTAATTTTTACGTGCATGGAAGGTTATAAAGATACTAAGAGAAAATTAACATAAATTTTATATTTTAGGATTTGTATGTATAATTTTATGTGAAAATAGTTAATTTTAATATATAAATTTGTATTTTATCAATTAAACCAAGGATATTTGAAGAAATAACATTAAAAAGGAGAGGGTGTTATAAGAATTTTAAAGGGGTGTAGGGTGTTAAAGCTCCGCTATAACCAACTACAAGTCATAAGCTCGCTTTGTCTTATTGATTCTACGCTATGTACTGGCTGATGAGCATAATTCAATCAATGAACCAAGGTTGATGAGCTGTTCTGGTCATCAACCAACGTAACTGTGATTGATAAGAAGACAAGAGTAGCGTTGTAATTTTGGTAGACCAAGTGGAGGGAGTGTTTTTTTTCTAATTTTAAGAAACTAACACATTTGTTCACACTCTAAGTCTAAGACACATGTCATCCAAGGAAGCAGCTACGTTTGTAACTGAAGAGGTGCTATTAGAATTGAGTAATGATAGAGCCACAAATTCTTGTACAAACTTATTTTGTACAAACTAACGTGGCATGATATCATTGGTTGAATGAAAATATAAATTAATAAAAACAAATCATGTGGGTCAAGTGATATTTAATTCAACCAATCTTATCATTCCACATCAGTTTGTACAAAATAATTGTACAAGAGTTTGTGGCTCTATCATTACTCATTAGAATTAATTAGTTTGTCGCAATCAACCATTAATTTTGGTTTTAAATGAATTTCCTAAAAGAATAACTAGTTTGTAACTGAAGAGGTGCTATTAGAATTAACTAGTTTGTAACTTATTACATAAAATATAGGTTTAAAAGTAACAAACTTATTTTTGGTGCCTTGCCTGTTTTATTGAAAGAGGATGGTGCCTGCAACTAGGGGGATGATTTAGAAATCTGTTTTATTAATCGCTAGGGAGTGATATAAATTTTAAAATATTGACCATAATATCAAAAAATTGTTTTAAATAATTACCTCCACCCAAACATAATTCTTCCTTCTAAGAATGAATAGGAAATTAAAAGAAAATTATTTTTGAGTGGGTTCAGTTGCCCCCAAACCCTCGAATGCCTCTGGCTACAACACACCATGATGTCATTTCATATATTACTCTGATTGTTTATCATCATTTCACATTGCTATAACTTGTAGGAAAGGAAGGGAAGGGAAAGCGATATCTCTCATAGCTGCTATAGTTAGCAGTTGCCATGCTTTCACATTGTTATATATATACATATAGGAATTTAGGGATTGATGTAAGCATGACAAGCATATATATATATATATATATATATAATAGAGTAAATATCTATAAATGCATATACTCTCAAGACTCAAAAGAGTCTCATGCATATATATGAAACTAATTAATTACTCTGTCGATCGACATACACACACCACATATAATAGCGATGAACAAGAAGTGGTTTGAAATATAATATCAGTAGTGTTACACATTATAAATTTTTTATCTCAAAAAGTTATCTCAAATGATGTGTCATTAATTGAGTGGTTGACAATTCTTTACAGGATCTAAGTGAATTAATTGTATTATCTCATCAACCAATTGATAAATGACATATCATTTAGGATAAAAAATTTGAGATGTGTAGCATGAATCAGGCTACAGTTGCATTTAGTCGTTGGATGCACTTAAATTGATGTGGTCTACTAACATCCAACTACTGGATGCAATTATGACACGATATCACAATTACACCTAAGATTTCACAGCGTAGCATTACTCATGTAATATTACGTCGCAATCAGCATTAATCATTACTTTGTCTTCCCAACTTAATTTTAAGTCGCACGGTTGGATATTTTTCAAGGCTTATTAATGAATGACAGTTGAGGAGGGAACGCAACACCAAACGTATACGCGTTGCCCGCGAAAGCCGTTTGAAGCGTGGTGCCGACACCATGACGCATCATCGCTTCCATTTGATCAATTGCTTCTGCGTATCACCTTGTCGTCATACGTAGACTGTAAATTGATTTCGGGGGTTTACTAAGTAGAGGTGTACAACGGCTGAATGGTTACAAGATTTACGCAAGGTTTCTTTAAATATAAGTAATTTCAATGTTTTCTATTTTTTGCACTCATAAAACACTACATACGTGTTTGTGTTCGGTAGATCATGTTTTAAAACATAAAATTCGTTTTACACTTTTACTCCCAAAAAAAAGAAGGGAAACACTTTTTTTCTTCTTTTTCTTGTTTTTTTATTGTAAGTCCTAAATGAAGAACTTTCTTCTACCATTTTCTCAAAATAATAATAGTAACACCATCATCATCATCAATAATAATAGTAATAGAAATATATTTGTTATTTATGTTTTTGTACATCAATTAAACCAAATATGTATAGTTTATTATTTTTCCTTAAACGAATAAAATTGACAAGATAACCTAATTTATTCTTAAAATAAAAATAATCAAAATAATTAAATAATAAAAATGATTAACTATTACTTCAAACTTAGTTAATGAAAATTACTCTAATAATAATTCTTTAAAATATTCTTACCAAATGTGTTTTACTTTTTCTTACTTTTAGGATTATTTTTAAAAAATGATATTGAACGTATTTTTAAATTTTAAAATAATATTTAAAAATAATTATATTTTCATTCTCATTTTTTTCATAAAAATAATAAATTTGAAAATTATATTGAATAGGCTCTTCAATTTCCACGCGCAAGAGAATTCTGATATATGGTAATTTTTTCACTCAAAAATCTTGATAAATTTATGATAGAAATGAGTATTATGTACTTTTTTTTAGGGCTTATTTCTTTCTAGATTTGAAGCTTCTATAAGTTTTAGGTCTATACAACTATAAACAAGATATCAATCTTTGTAGCATACTTGTTATTGTGCACATCAATTGGTTAGATCTTTTAGGACGACGGATTACTTAAAACAGCTTAAGGATATCCCTACTAAAGGTCTCATAAATTTTTCATTAATAAGTGGATGTATCATTTTTTTTAAATACTAATTACACATCAGACTATTGTATTATGCAGATATTAACAAACAAATATTTACAATCAGATATATAACTGAGACTTATATTATTATATTAATTATATGAAGTACATGCTCAGACATATAACCCTCACAGACGAGGGATGTATCTACTCCACTCGCATTTCGCAAGAGAGAAATACTTTACAAATTAATTTCACACAATTTTTTGCTTAATTGAGGGAAGTTGAGCATATGGAGACTCGAACCACTACCCTTATAACCTTGCTTAACTTTGAGAGCAGTGGTTCACCACTAGACCAAAACCCAAGTGACTAAGTGGATGAATCATTTCAAGACACGCCAATTTACTGATTTTTCTCCTTGTTCATCAATACAATATAATAATAATAATTTGTCCATTGGTTACACATGTTATAAAATTAGCATTATACTTTTATCAGTTGGAAATGAAAAAGAATTGGAAGTTATGTCGTGCGTTTAAGTTTCAATAATAAAGAAAAGTATCCATGCGACCATATCGCTGAATTAAACTATAGGTCTCTCATTTCCGTTAGGTCCCCTCACATGCTTATTGGTATGGATACAAGGCTGCGTACGTTGCAAATTTGCAATTAATAATGCTAAGAAATGTATATAATTATTTTTCCCACGTAGGTTCATTTAAAATAAACTAACATATTATATGAATATGATTGTACAGGTGCGTCATCTATCATTTATTATACATTAATAAAGGAGTAGCTGCTAAATATCAAGAAGAACGAGAGAAATATAAGAAAAACTACAATCCAAACTGTCGTTTTGCCTCCTCTTTCTCTCTCTTCTGTCAGCTTTTTTTCCTCTTTTCCTTCTCTCAGCACATACTTCATTCTCTCGTCTTTTTCTTGTTCTTCTTGATACTTAGTATTTTCCTTAATAAACGCTACAACAGTTCGACTTCTAGCAATACAACTGTAATTTCTATAATCTCTGTTTCTCAAGTTTCTAATTAAAAAATATATATATATCTAGGATGCATCATATTCATATATCACGCTTCTTGATTTATATCATCACCAGCACATTTTGTACTTTCCGAATCTTGAAGAGTCATATCCTGCAGCCACATATAAAATTAAGAGTTAGTTGATAGAATCAACAACAAATTAATAAAAAGCAGTAGCATTGAGATGATCATGAGAAGATGCATACTGGACATATTCAACGTTGATTTTTGCATTAACACGGGAGATTGCTTGAAAAGCATCATTCGAGAGGACGATAGTTGAAGGGCAGGGTGCTGTTCGGCAAAAATCCACAACCTTAACGTCAATGGTGCTGCCCTTGCATGGTTTGTTGTTACCGCTTATGCATCTCATCCGGTAACGCCTTCCACAGGCTGCGCCGTTATCCCACAGGCCTTCACCCACCGCGACAAACAAGTTCCCCGGTGGGAACTGGTCTTGTCTGTTGCCGTTGCATCTCGTTGCTGCATGCGGGAAAAAAAAAAAAAAACATTACTATGAAGGTGCTTCATCACGTGCGTGCAAATTAATTAACAATTAGCTGTATGTATATGTACATGATTCATGTATATATGTATATGATTTTTACTCACGTAGGTATGGTGGATGATAAGCGGTAGCAGTGCCAATATCCGCGAACACGAAGCTTAATTCTGTGCTTAATAAACTTAATATGATTGTAAACACTAAGAGTACTGCCATACAGTAATTAACCAGTGTGCAAAATGAGACACTTAATATTAATTGGCTAGTTTAATATTGCTAGCTGTATGATAAAAGCTAATTGTAAGCTGCCCTATTTATAGATATGGAAGCGCGTCTCTTGAGTATGAACGAATTTATTCAAGTTCGATTTTAGTTATCTTTTCGGCGTTGATTGGCTTTTTCCAAAAGTGAAGAAGGTTCATGTCTTAAGTTTGACAATAATAAAAATCCCAATTAATTTTCTTCTAGAGGAATGGTGTCATGGATTCTTGATGAAGTGGGCCACTTTAATTTGAAAAATAATATTTAACCCCACCTCAATTTCATGAAGACAAATTTTTTGAACATATTTGTCATTATTTCAAAAATTGGGACAGCCTTATTATTATCTCAGTTTTAATTTATTCTTGTCTCGAATGAGATTGTGGCGAACTCTCTATCATAACTCATAGCATTTATCTCTTAAATAAAAGTAATGGTATCACACGAGAATGATGAGCAACCAAACTTTATATTGTAAAAAGAAGAATAAGCTGGCGATCTAGGAATCTGTCACGTGGTTTTGGTAACTTTTTTTCATATAAAATTAAACTGCTATTGGCAGCACAATTTAGAAGTGGAAAAAGTAAACAGACCCATTAACTGCACAAAAACAGTTCCCAATTGGTGGAATTTATTTGTGGTATTTCGGATTGAGTGTTGCTAAGAATGCATAATCTCAAATGGCTGTAAATAAATATTAGGTCGTACTTTTCCTTCAGAAGGTTGGGTTTCTGAGGAAATATTTGACATGTTCATGAACACTTTTACATGGATCCCATTTTCTCAAGGTTAGTATCTATCAATAGAAAAAGCCAATAGAAGATTCATATACGGTCTTACTTCCAGAAAAGTCAATCTATCTGGAGTCTGCGTACAGCTTTCAATATAGATAAATCCAGAAGAGATCAGCTTTCAATCCTGTGTGACACTAGCTTTATAGCTTCCTACGGCGCATATATTAAGCTATTAGTTGTTTGATAATTATTCAACTAATTAAACAAAAACATATGGCTAGTTTTCTTTCAAAGATTTGACTTCTTCAATTTAATTAAGTTGAGGTCTTGAGTGGGATACGCTTAGCCGCGGGATCATGAGGCTGAGACGTGACAATGGTTTGATAAAATGGCATTGCCTTTATGAAGGCACGATTAATAAGATTTATCTCAAGTTAGTGCGTAATCTATGCTATTGGGTTCTAGCACAGGGTTAAATCTATCATCAATTTGGCCGCAATTTTAGCGGATGACAGCCACAGTCAAGGTTTGCTCCAATAGAAGCCGCTCGGACTTTGGCCGCGTCCCCGTATTAAAATATGGAGACTTAATTTCCCTTATAAAATATGAGTGGAGCAAACATTTTTTAAATATTATTAAGAGTAAAAATCTTTGTAAAACTTCATAAATTCAATGTAAGTTAGATCTGATTATAAATATCAACAGTTGTTTGATGTTAAAAATATGAGTTTACTCCAATAGATAATTAAATACAATCACTATTTTAAAAGTAGATATCAAAATCTCTTACCATTGGTGAATTCTACCAATTTAAATGAAAAACGAAGCATTATTGTACATCGATTTTGAGATACATAATAGAATATTGATCACCGTGAGCATTACAATACATTAAAGATCAGTTTGGGAATGTTATAACTTCTAAAATAACTGTTGTTAGCTGTGCTGTAAAAATAATTAGTTATGAAGAGAATCAATTAAGTGTTTGATAAATTTTGTTTTCAAAAGTACTGTGAGTTTTGAAAGTAGTTATGCACGTTTGATAAATTTTACTATTAAACTGCTAAAAGAAAATAAATTACTAAAATATACATAATGTAGGATAAAATTTACTTATACATATAAAAACATGTACATATAATATTTTTAATTGTGTATTATAATAATTTTTACCAAAAATAAAAATTTATAATATATTGATTTTATTTTTTATCTTAAAACAATTGATAATTAAATTTATAATATAGTAAAACAAATTTTAATAATAATTCAACCAACAAATTGATATTAATAAATTTATATTGATGAATTATTATAAAAATTTATTAAAATATTAATTTTGTTTCCAATTTTAATAAGGATAATTTTGGGTTTAGATAATAATTTTAACGATGTTTATGAAATTGTATTAAAGGATAAAATTGATTTTCAAAATTATATCTAAAAGTCACTACCTCTCTGCTTTTCAAAATCAGCTGTAGGAGGGGTTGATTTTAACAAAAGTGATTTTGATGAATTTTTATCAAATACTAAAATTAACTTTTAAATTTTCAAAATTACTTTTAAGCCTCCCAAAAATAATCCCAAATGGGTCCTAAAACCTTACTTTTCTTCATTCAAATAGATGAAATTCATTACCAAAAGGCAGCTCAAATGCACATTTCTAAAATGTTGGGATTCAAGAGCATCTCCAAAAGTCTTTATTAATTTTTTTCTATTAATTTTACTTTCAAATATATATTTGCTTACTTATGTGGCAACAAAAGAGAGTGGAAAAAATATGTTATTTTTCAAAAGGCTCTTCAAATATAAATAAATTAATATTACTTTAATCAAATAAATACTTTTTCAAAGGAAAAATAAATGGTAATTAAAACATTTATCTCTCTCTCCTCTCTCTCTCTCTCTCTCTCCAATAAAAAGTAATAAAATATAAATTGAAGAGGGAGAAAGCAATTTTACAAATTTAAAGAGAGATAATCATTTCTTATTTGAAGAGTTTTAATTGAAGTGTTTTTTGAAACTTTAAATACTGACGTGACTCTTCAAATAAGCAATAAAATCTTATTTGAAGAATTTTTAAGAGATGCTCTAACTACATTATAGTAGGGATGCAATAGGGAAGTGAAGGGAACAGACTGACATCGCCGCATCCATTCCTGATATTCTACATATGTTTTCGTTCTCGTCAAAATTGTTTGAGTTTTGAGGAGAGGGGATGAGGATCCCTAAATAATAACAAGGGATTTTCGAGGGGTCCTGAATTTTCAAATATTTGAGCCTTGAGGAGAGGGGATGAGGATTTGAGGGGTCCTCAATCTACAAATAACTAATATGTTTTTAGTTTTCCAACTTAATATAATCATATTAACCTAAAAATATATAAAATAGAATGAGAATGTTTATGAATGAGTCTTATTTCATTTTTACTCCATCAAACTTTTGATATATATAATATATAAATATTACTTTTCAAAACAAAATTCAAATAATGTGATTTTTTATAAAATACTGACGCAAGTACCGTCCATGAGCAACTTGGCCACCGATTATGGCATGACAAATGCCCCGAGCCTAGCTGTTAATTGACGACACAACGAGCTGAGCTGCTTGGCCACAAACGACGCGCATTGCTATTAGGCTATGATAAAATAAGAATTACCTAAGTACTAGCTGTAGTGTGAATAATTTAGAAAAGATGAGCGAGAATGTAAAAAATTAGCTTAGGATTTGATTTATGGATCATAGGTTTACGGGCTTGGGGTTGTGTTAAGTCTTTGTACAAACGAATATTTATATTATTTCAACAAATATTTTTAAATTGGTTATTTACACTAATATTTAATAGTTTATAATTTAAATTTTTATTATTTATTCACTAATAATTTAAAAAATAAAATAAAAATAAAAATAGGGAAAATGGGAAAATGAAGAGGGAATGAGAATTTCAGTTTATCTCTGCCCCTTCCATGAATAAGAAATTGAATAAAATATTATCGTTGTCCCCTCTTTAAAAAAATAGATATAAAATTATCCCGCATACCCTCCCAAAATAAAAAATCCCCAATGACTCCTATCCTCGTGAGGATTTCTGCCATTCATACATTACAGCACACCTTCGAAGTCTTCCAGCAGCCACAATGTAATCATTGTTGCATCCCACCAGTGCAGCCGCACACGAACGCTTCACTTAATGGCTTTACATATTATTATGCGCTTAGTGACAAATATAGGGATCTTAGAATTGGCCAGGAATCAATCAACTCAAAAAACGACACCTGACATTGTACTATGTGTAAGCGATTAAACAATCAGTTAACTATAAGTAAATCTTATCATATAATTAGTGGCAGAATATTTATCCCAAAGGGTTTTCTGCCGTATAATCGAGGGATCATATTCTTGTGAGAGAGACCCAGATCTGCTTTTATTAGTTGGTTTAGCACTTTAGACCAAAATGTTTAAAAAAAAAGAAGGTAGATTCCCACATTGTAAAGAACTTTCTAAGGGAAAAGAAAAAATCAACTAATATTTTTCAACTGCTTAAATCCAAATTCTAGGCCTGGACGATCACACTGATCTCATCACACTGACCTCATTTGGAAGCCGTAAGCCTCCGAACCTCTTCAGCAAAGATGGTCATGATCTCAGCTCCAACTAAATGTGATTCACACACATGCAAAAAGATCTGTCTGTCACTTGCACACATGATCTTCCAAGAATATTGCATAGTTTAATCTAGAGCGAGTATAAACAAAACTAAAGTGGAGAGATGCTTCATAAGGCAATATAGTCATGTTGGTGGGAAATGAATCAATGCATTTTTATTCGTGTTATCAGATCTCACAAAGACAATTTCAGCATAGATACCCATTAAGAATGTAAAATTGATTTATTTTAATCTCAACATAATCTAATGAATAGAAGATGATAGAAAAAGAATATGCATTCTCATATACCCAATGTTGAAAGAAACCCTGTAGATCAAATGGTTTTGTTTCTCTCAACAAGTTAGATAATCTACATATTCTTGGTGCTGTTCCGGAAATAAGGATGAAGAGAATGAACACCTTCAAGGTATAAAGGTGTCTGCATTTCAATCAAGCGAGAGACCTGCATAGACAGCCTTTCTCTTAGCAGAATACATGTAACTATTAGAGGAACTACTTGATCCAAAAGCTTAAGCTCATAGGCAAGGGTCCAGTATTTAAGACAAGTCTTAACAGTAGCAATTTATTGTCTTATTTAATATCGATTGTGAGCAAAAACCCAGTAAACAAAACAAGAGCAGAGAAAAAATTCCATTTGGTATTGCTGACTAGCAGCTGTGGCTTTTAGTGTTTGGTAGACACTTGCAACTATAGTTAAGGAGTTAAGATGAATGTACAGTTTGATGAAAAACATATACTATCCTTACAATATCTCAAAATTATTAACTGTAAAAGTGTTATTTCCAAACATTATCAACTTTTATTTCATAACTAGAGCTTCTATTTCACACCTGTGGCTACCTTAATACCAAACAGAGCTTATGTCGACGTAGCCATCATTAATATCCACCACTAGTGTAGAGACAGTCACAAACCACTGATCAAGAACAATATTTATTTAAGCTTACTTCAAAAATCACTGGCCAAGCAAGCCACATAACATTCTTCAAGTCATAGAAAGCAAAATCTTCAATATCAGCTTAAATACGGAAACTTTTTTGTTTTTTTTTTCCTTTTATTTATTCATTTATTTTTAATTTAAATATAAAAGAGAAGAAGGGAGAGCCCCGACAATCAATTTGAGTGATCGAAGAAAGAAAAATCCCGCTCACCGCTCGACGGAAGGCAAACAATTCTTCTTGGCCAGATAGCATGGAAACAATACCAGCTGGTGCGCCCCCTGAACTCACTGAGCCTTCTGCTAGAACATCCCGACGAAGTTTCCCACCTTCTATCTCTGTTTCGAATTGAAAACTGGTACAGACAAAGCCCATGTCAGTCATACAAATACAAAGTCAAGATCAAAAGATTGTCAATGATGAAAAATGGGCGGGGCCCCTAGTTAAGCAAATGCTTGATTGAGATGTTCTGAATGCTGTTCTAGAAAAGTGAAAATAAATTTTAAACATTGCTAAACTGTCAGTCAGTCATACAATCGAATTCCTTCATTTTGAGCTCTGAGGTCACATAGAGATTACTAGATTATAGCCAGGGCTATTCTATTGAAGATATAAGTTTATAAAAAAGAAAAAATAAAAAAGAATTCATTTTAAAGCAACTTATGAACAAGGTTTCTTATGATTGCAGCTCCAGGAAAACTTCCACAAAATTGCTTATTCACCTTTTTTTTTTTTTTTTTTTCTCTTTTTGGCAACCACCCAAGGGCTTGAGCCGCAATTACTATATGAAATTAATAATTGGGAGACTGGCTTAGAAATGAAGCCATCAGCAGATTCAAGAACAAGTTTGGAATATTAAGATCTCCTAGTATCAACATTCTCAAGGAATCATAAGTACTTACCTTTCCAAATCAAAAAGTGTACCCTCTTCAGTTCCTTGAAATAAATCATCAATTGAAGAAGATGCTGAGCAGAATAGGCAGCAATGGTGGTTGTATAGCTCATCAATGAGGGTGATAAACCTACGTGCCTGAAAAGTGAAGCAAATTTGAAATGAGTGGGATTAAAAATTCAACAGTAGTGTACCCATAGTCAGTCAGCATTGAAATTTAAAAATAAAGTTATCAGGGCTTAAAAATAGCTGGCTGCTTGTTAAGGAACCAAATGCCAATACCTATACCAATGGTAGCCGCAACCAACTAGTTCTGGAGTATAGTTAAGTATATATTTTATGATGCTCATGAGGTACAGCAGCACATGAAGACTCTTAAAGTAGATGAGTTTCTAAGAGGACTGACATTATCTTGCATAAAGAATGAGTCTTAAGACTTTCTAAGTCTCTTGTTTTTCCCTCAACTCCAATCAACAAAACAATGTTTTTATAGTGCAATCACATCAATTGTGCACATGAGTTCTTCAAGAACAAGAAACTAGTTCAATGAAATTTCAGTTTCCAGCGGCGCCGCCCCCCCCCGGGAAGAATTAGAAATGTAGCAAAATGTACCTTGTCACGAATTCGCATACTCATTACTGGGATGTCAGTGATGAATACAGTGTGATAATTATGTCCTACGGCAATATAGTCAGCTGCACCAACCTGCAGACATTTGAGACAAAGTGACACAGAATGTCCATGTTTCAAAGAAAAGGAGTGCAAGCAACTGCAAGATCCAGAAAACGATCCCAAATTTAATTGAATAGCCATTTTATGAAGTTTATGATGGAAGAGAAAGACGAATTTTGATAACTAAAACAACTCCATAAACAATGGTGAGATTTCATTAGATCATAGTTCATTTAGGTATCCAGACACAATCAAGAGAACCTTGTCAAAATTTCAATTGTCTTTTCTGGAGCCCATCAGGCCAGTCCCAGTTTCGAGGGAATGCTGTATGGCAAGATGCTAGTTTCCCATCAGGAATTCTAACAGATATGGATCAGCATTATCTTTCTCATTCACAAGATCAACCAAACTCACTTTGTCTAGTATCCTTTTATTTTCACCTTTTTTTTTTTTCAACCAGTGATTTATTATTTTTATCTTCAATTTTATTTCTCTAAATTCTTGTCCTTTGCTTATTCTAGTTTGGAGTACTGATACATCAATAACATCTACAAATGACTGGATAAAGAAAGTATGTATAGTAATCATAAGTTTCTTAAAACATGGAGAGAATAAGAACCAGGAGCTTCAGATTTTTTGAAGTGATGCAATAAGGATGCACATTCATGCTCAAAAATGCATAGAAAGAGGCAACAATTAAATTTATAAATATTTTTTTCAAAAAAAGGAAAAGATTGGATAAAAGTGGAATATTCATACAGAAAGGGCAAGTGCAATACCGGACGACCACATAGATACTCAAATGTGAAGCGTGCCACTCCATTACAGCTTTGAGGAACTTCCAGTGTTCTGATTTGGTAAAAAAGTATTCATTTAATTTGCAAATAGAAGACATATTTTATTTGAATGATTAAATTTGGAAATTACCTCCCAAACATTACAGGGATGGTACTGGATATGATTTTCCCACCAAAATGATTTGTCACCTGACACCACATTACCTCAAGCTGCCTCACAGCACGGTCATCCAGGGGCCAGAAATAGTGAACCTGCATGCGCATGCAAATACAATTTCAACCACTACATACATATGCACAAACACATATAGGTTCAAGTGTGATTGATCCAACAATTAAACAAGGAATACATATAATAAAATGATAAGGACAACGGATAGGAGATGTATATGAATATTTGCCACTCAAGAAAAGGTTTTCCAATGAAGTTGGCAGAAATTGCATGAGCAGAATGAAGAAAACAGCTCAGCATAGATGCATTTGTGAAATCTTTAAAGGAATATCAGGTGACAATACAACGGAGAGATAGTGGTTTATTGATAAAAGAAGCAACAAAGCAAAGTAACATGTCACCTGGTCTATAGATCTCTGTGAGATAAGCCGTCGATAATCAATCTCACTTCCAATTGGAATTATCTCACAGTGCTTCTCCAATTTTGCAACAAGCTTTTGAAATATCTCCCGCTGCATGCCATCCTGCATAAGGAACAATAATAAAAACCAAACCATTTTCAATTGATTCGTGGGATGTTCATCTGCAACTATGTAAATAAATTTAGAAATATCTGCAAATAACTAGGTGATTCTACAATACCCTCCAGGGATGTCCCCAAAGATGATAATTGGCCACAGGTGCCACCAGCCCTTACCCAGAAAGATGCAAGTTAGAAGGAAACTAGGAAGGGAGAAAATTAGAAAATTTCACCAAGAAGAAGATATCAACTAAAAAGAACCTGATTTAAATCCCATGGTGCTCGGTTACTGGTGGCCACAAGAACAGTTCCAGTACTCAATAATCTGCTCACAATTCCAGACAAGGCCACAATAGCAAATACATCAACAGTCTGTAACAGAAACCAAAAAACTTTGGTATTACAATAGTTGCAAATTCAATGAGCCAATTTTTGAGCAATGGGGTCTAGCATACGATGAAGAACAATTGTTGTACCACAGAAAGGGAAACTACAGAGATTCAGGGGTAGAGGTGGGGAACATAAAATTAAAACGGAACAAGGTGCAGCAAACTTCTTGGCCCATACACATTTTAGTCTTTCTCTGATTGGTACACATATGATAAAAAATTCATGTCTTCAGTCTGAATACAAGGAAAATAGTGTATAACTTTATGGGATGATATTATTTTCCACTCATTAATCCTTTCCCATTTCCCAATTTTCTAAAACAAGAATTCCCAATGCCTTTTGATTTCCATAACAAAATCATACTATTTTCCAATGGTTTTAGTACTGGATAGAATGAAAAGCTGATTACACAAATTGTAAGAATTTTATTGGACCTCCTTCGAATGCATGCCCAAATCATTTTGATGGTTGAAAAATAAATTGTCAGAATATGATATCCTAGGACTAAACTTATAGTAAAGCAGATGAGCACCAAGATATTTATAGTGAAGTACTATTAGGTCCTTCAACAAGAGTCATCTTACCTGAATCTCATCAAAGCAAAGAATGCTGGCCCCTCTTTGATCTGCATGTTGGTCTACAAGAAACTTATCTGCTACAGCAGGAAGAATGTTTTTCATCTGTACTTCTTGCTTATATTTTTCTTCTGCAGCTACCCATTCCTTAACTTTGGAATCAAAGGGAAGATTTGTGATCCAACCAGATATACTTGACCGCAAAGATTTTTCCTCCACTTGATTTTTCCATAACCTATGCATGTGTTCATTAATTTTCAACATAGCCTGCAAAAACATATATTTCATAAAGTGGAAGCAAGTGCAAAGTAAAAGCACATACAGCAAAAGCTTGAGAGGTACTCAAGTCTCCATAGGAAAGGGAATCATAAACAGGAGTTCGAAGTTCTCTTCCTTGCTCTCTATATATTTGTACGTGTAATTTAAATACACAGATGTGATTGCAAAGAGTTGTCAAGTCATCAGCTTAACACCAAAACAAAAGCTCACCTCATGAAAATGAAACCTCTGTCGATGCTTAACAATTCCTTCAGTGGCACCATAAAACATATCCATAAGCATAGTCTTCCCTATATAAAACAATTCAATAGTTCATTGTATTCTTATGAGTACACATATCCTAAGATACCAACAAAGAAGTTCAAAAGCAATGAAACACCACAACTATGACCTAAGTTACCCAAAAAGTGATAGAAATTCCATGATATGGTAGGATGTAAATGGATGGGGAACCAACTAACTGCTACAGATGGATGAATAATTAAAAGCTTAAAAGATAAGCATAAATTAGATCTAGTAACATACCGCTTCCAACATTGCCATATAAATAAAGTCCTTTTGGAGCTGGAGGTGCAGTGGGACAGCGACCAACAAGTGAATCCAACTTCCTTTCTCGATTAAGGTATGAAACCCATCTACCCACACCTGGTTCTACATTTTCAGGATTTTTCCTGCGTCAAAAGACAACTATTATGATATCCAAGAACAAAGCCATCAACAAAACTGTTCTTATGATAAATTTCTTTGGTGCTGCTATAATCATCACCAGTAAATAATGTGATATGTACCCAAAAATTAGTTAAGTGCTAGGTGAAAAGAACAAAGAAACGCTATAGTTATCATGAATAAATGCAAACACTTAGTCTAAAACATGGTCATATTCAGGATATGGGACAAATATCATGCCTCACCGAAACATCCATCTCTCTAAAAGTGTGTTTCGATGCTTGTTTACTGATGCCCACACGTCCCCTTGCTGCTTTGACTCAGCTTCCCTTATCAATAGACTGCGCCTCTCATTCTCACGATTCTTCTGCCAATTGGCTAAGTTCACCTGCCAAAAAAAGAAAAAAGAAAAAAGAAAAAAGAAAAAAGGAGATGATGCACATGACCAATCACTAGAACACCAACTCAAATTCATACTGCCTAATCAGACTGTACATGATATTCCTCCATATCTTTTTCATACTGTTCCAATCTCCCAAGCACATTTTCTAATGCCAATGCAACCTTTTCCTGGTTAGGATCATGCTGCAACTTCCCTTGCTCAATCAATTTCCTGTACTGCATCAACGGTCCTGAAGGATAGAGATTTTTATGCTTCTACACCATATGTAACACAAAACATAGAATTTTAAAAGACAATCTCATGTTTTCTGTTTGATGAAATTTCCATTGATCAAGAAATTTCATTCAATTCCATCATCAAAGTTCCTCCAATAAAAGCTAAACTACTGACACCTAATCAGTTTCACTCACTTCAAAATCGTAACTCTATCAAGCGTACAAACGCAAAATCTGAATTTTCAATCAATGGTTAACGTAATTATTAGTGAGAGGAGATACCTTACCTGGAGGCTTTGTGGATGAAGGAGGAGAGTAAAAGCGAACCGCATTTACGCAAAACTTGTTACTGTGAATTCCTGTTTGTCTCGTAAACCGTAGATGGAGAAGCGAAGCAATTGAAGTTATTTTTTTCATTTTCATTTCTCTATCTTTTCCCCCCCTAATTTTCTCTGCGAATGTGATTGAATTTTCTCATTCGGGCTGTTGCATAACTTGTGCTTTAATTGCAGGGGGAGAGGAGTCGTACCTCGTAGGTACCTTCGAGTGACGTGGCCGTTTCAGGAACGGGCAGGCGGGAAAGTTAGAGGTATTTGTTGACGTGGATACGCAATTGACTGTTGGATTGGATGACATAAATTCATTTGTTATGATTGACAATATCGGAGTTCCTCAACATTTTATTTTATTAATCTACTGTAAGGTTTTCGTTTCTTCTAACAAGATGACACCTAATAATAAATAAAGGGCATTCCAATTATTTTATTACTGTTAGCATTAGGAATTTGACACAAATGAACAAATTATGTTCTTGAGAAATCATTGATAACTTAAAGAGTGCTGAAGTAATATGTTATTAATATTATTTATTTTATTTTGGTAAAAAAAAATTTTGCTTATGTAATTTCTTTTTTTTTTCTTTTTTTAACAGTAATTTCTTTATTAATATATCTAGAAAAATATGATTGATATTACAATGCATTATTATCATAAATATTTTATAGTTATATTATGTTTTTATGACAAAATTAATTATACCTTTATGCCGATGTTAAAATTATACGACAAAATTATTTTATTATACTAATTCTGTAGATTATACGACTTGTCGATTAGACCTTCATATTAAAGTAAAGATTTTACAATGTGTCGGGTGAGTTTTATTTAAACAACAGGATGGTTTATGTGTTATAAGTGATACATTCGAGTGCCTTTTTATAATTTATAAACCTACAAGGACAAGTTTGATAGTTACCTAGCTATTGATTTCAAAATTAAATAAATAAAAATTGACGTGAAAGAGGTTTAACAACTGAGCGAGCGTGGTCGTTAACTCTTCTCTCGCACGCCAATGCAATAATGACTGATAAGTTGTGAGAGTACTGAGTTTGAACTTACGAGGCTCTAAAACCTGTAAATGAATATCGCTCTGAAAGCAAAATCCAGGCTACAGTGCAAAATCCCAATTCACGAAAGAGCAGCAGAGCAAAGCTGCTTAGCACTCCTCCAATCCTGCAACAGCCTCCCTAAACTCGCCCAAATCCACAGCCGCATTCTCAAATTGGGTCTCCTAAACAACCCACTAGTTCTGACCAAGTTCACTGCTACCTCCTCCGATCTCAATGCTATAGATTATGCTACCTCTGTTATATTTTCACCGGAATCCGATACCCTTCTCTATGATACGTTCCTATTTAATACTATAATAAGAGCTTATGCTCAGACTAATAATTTGAAGACTAATTCTATTGAGTGTTACAATCTGATGCTTAAATATGGAGTTTCGCCCAATAAATTCACTTACCCATTTGTTCTTAAGGCCTGTGCTGGCATTGGTGACTTGAATCTGGCCAAGTCTGTACATGGTGCTGTGTTAAAGTTCCAGTTTGGTGATGATATTCATGTGCAAAACACTTTGGTTCACATGTATGGAAGCAGTGAAGGAGGGATTGAGTTGGGTCGTAAGGTGTTCGATGAAATGTCTGAACGGGACTCTGTTTCATGGAGTGCGATGATTGGTGGGTATGCGCGTTTAGGTCTGTCTACTGATGCTATAGATTTGTTTAGGCAAATGCAGATTTCTGGTGTTTGTCCAGACGAGATTACTATGGTTACGGTTTTGTCTGCTTGCACCGACTTGGGAGCACTTGAGGTTGGCAAGTGGGTTGAGTCTTTTATTGAGAAACAGATGGTTAATAGAAGTGTGGAGCTGTGTAATGCTTTAATTGACATGTTTGCTAAGTGTGGTGATGTTGATAAAGCTTTGAAGCTGTTCAGAAGCATGAATGGGAGAACTATTGTTTCATGGACTTCTGTGATTGCTGGTCTGGCAATGCACGGTCGTGGTTTAGAGGCTGTGGCTTTGTTTGAGGAAATGTTAGAAGCTGGAGTGCCACCTGATAATGTTGCCTTTGTAGGATTGCTCTCTGCTTGTAGTCATTGTGGGTTAGTTGACAAAGGCAGAGAATATTTCGATTCAATGAAAAATGATTTTGGCATTATACCTAAAATTGAACATTATGGATGCATGGTGGACATGTTATGCAGGTCTGGACGGGTGAAAGAGGCACACGAGTTTATTCAAAAGATGCCCATTGAGGCAAACCCAATTATTTGGCGAACACTGATTAGTGCTTGTTGTGCCCGTGGTGAACTCAAGCTTGCAGAGAGCATTACCAAACGGCTAATTGGAAACGAACCTATGCATGAGTCCAACTATGTACTGCTTTCCCACATATATGCGAAATTGTTACGTTGGGAGAAGAAAACCAAGATAAGAGAGGTGATGGATAAAAGAGGGATGAAGAAGATACCAGGGAGCACTCTGATTGAATTAGATAATGAAATCTATGAATTTGTGTCTGGAGATAAGTCACATCATCAATCGAAAGATATATATGAAATGCTTGATGAAATGGGAAGAAAGATGAAGAAGGCTGGATATGTTCCCACTACATCAGAGGTGTTGTTGGACATAAATGAAGAAGATAAGGAAGATGCTTTAAATAAGCATAGCGAAAAGCTGGCAATTGCTTTTGCCCTTTTGAAGACACCCCCTGGAACTCCTATAAGAATTGTGAAGAATTTGCGAGTTTGTAACGACTGTCACTCTGCTACTAAGTTCATCTCTAAGATCTATAATCGAGAAATAGTTGTGAGAGACCGGCACCGCTTTCACCATTTCAAGGACGGGTCATGTTCATGCAGAGATTTCTGGTGACACTAATTTCAAAGTCAGGACTATTGTTATATTTATTGAAGCCACAGTTGTCTGACCTAGGTAGAGAATTGCATGAAAGTTACAGAGGGTTCTCTCATGCCACGATCATTCACCGGAAAACATACCTGGCACAATATTTTGGTTAGGGCAGGAATTTAGACCATTTTGTTTGAATTTTTTCCACCGTTTCCAATTGAGCTACATATTCGAGAAAATATGGTGCACAAGAGATCATCTGAAAATCGTCAAAGATCCAGGCTCAAAATTCTTCATTCTAAAATGGCTTGTTAATTGTTATGGGTAGCGCTAAAAGTCCACCCAAATGGTGCTTTGCGGTTAAGCGAGGTTTAATTGGAAACAGAATGTACACATCATCAGTTATGTTTGACCATTTTTACGAACCAATAAATCTGAAACAATTTTTGATTCACATTTAGTGTATATATGATCCGGAAATAATCATGAAACTGGACAGAGTTCACTACATTTCTGATGTGGACCTAGTCACCTAGAGAACTGGAACTCGTCGAATTTCATTATGTGCAGCAATTTCTATTTTGTATAGGTACAATAAATAGATATCGTTTAACCTTGACTGTAACTTCGCGTAAAGTCTTGCTAGAATCAAAGGTTCATGATTGAAAACACCTGAAAAGGTCCATGATTAATCTGACCGTACGGTAGTTGATCATTATGGCTCTTTTGACATATACCTGCACTGCTTATGAGCTGGCTAGCTAAATACTGTTTAACTCTCTCCAGGTTCTGCAAATGGGCTTTGCGAAAGGGGGTTAAGATTGGTCCTAGTTGAAGGACAAAACTACGTTACAGGTTCTGTAAGGTACAGACTGCAGCATCAGCCGTTGGATGTGGTTGGATGTGGAGTGAGAAACTAAACAAAAGAAAATCGGATGGTGGGATGACGGGAGATGTTTGTTACAGAATCTGTAACATAGACAGGTCCCCTAGTTGAATGTGTATTTAGAATGGAACATTCTGGTGATGTCGATTACCCAAAAACTCTATCCTCACAGTACCGTGCCACGTGCTCGATGTCAAAAGCAAACTACAGGCAAATTAAGCATCTGCAGTTATGTTGACTTGATTAGGTGACAGTTGCCAGCTGGAAAGTTATGCAATTATCGACCACCGTTTTCATACAGCAGCTGCTGATTGGAAAACTCTCCCCCGCATTTACCTGTTAAATCTGAAAGCTTCAACTTGAAGCCCAAGCTTGATCTCAATCACTTTTGCGTTGCAAGTAGCAATGCAGCAACTTGTGCCGATGCATTAGCTGAGTATTAGATTATAGTTTAATGGTCATCATATCTCATAAGTCATAACCTTATCATACCAAATAAACTTTTGCATTATTTACGAACACCGTTACAGGTGAACTAAGATTTCATATCCACCGTTCAGAATATTCTATTGTGCCCACTCTTGTCAACTAGCAGCACCTACCTTGGACAATGACACGAGAGTCTCATCGTAATCTTGTGGGGTATGATTAAGAAAGATGCTGAATCTTAATTGTAGAATTTGCTAATGCTGTGACATTTTAGTGATGAATTATTAAGTTCTATTACTGTTTTGCTTACTTGCTTTTATCATGTAGACCGTCAAGCATTCAACAAGACAATAGTGAGAGCTGATCCCAATTTTGTAGTCAAAGATTACTTTTTTTTTTTTTTTTGAGTGACAATGATTTCTTCTTCTTTAAACTTTTTATACCATGTCCACCAATTACCATTGCTACTACTGTTCTTTTTATAAGTAAAAATAGAGATAAATAATTAGGAGATGTGGCTATATCGTATTAGAGTTGATAATAGATTATGAATACATAATTGAGTTAGGTTATCGTCTGTCAATAACTTTTCAGCAATTGTTTCATTTGGTAAACACTTATAGCTGTCAGTCAAAAACAAAAAACCTCAACGATAGCAAATGACTTTTACTTTAATAGTTTTACCAAATATGCACGAATCTTTTCTCGATAACTAAAGCTTATATTTCATGGTATACGATCGATCAATCAATCAATCACATCTGTTTGTGTATTAAAATCATCTTCAACCTGTAATCTCCTCGAGACACGCATTATCCATACTAAAGGTTTATTTTTAAAGACCTCCCCTGAATTTTAGTATATTGACAATCTGATAAAAAATATTTATATAATTACAAAGACTTCCCCTAACGTTAGTACACGTTTTCGTATATGTTAGTATATAAGGGTAAATTAGTGATTTCATAAATTAAAAAAATAAAAAAACCAAAACGATATTTTCTCTCACATTAAACGAAACCCACAACCATTTTCAAGGTTGAAAAGCTCTGGAGAAGCTTTTGAACTAATCCATCCCGCCCTACGTGAAGGAATCGAAGGCTTTGCTCACGAGAAAGGGGATCAGAATCTCGTTCAGAGTGAGCCAGTAGTAGCAAAGCAGTTGTTAGCCATTCGTAGTGACCCTTGTTAGTTGTTGACAGCTCAGCGGTAGGGATTTGATCTCAACAGAGGAAAATGAGACCCTTTTGAACTAGCTTTGGGTCTAATCGGAGAGTAAAAATTTCTATCACAAACTCGATCACATCTTTTTCATTATCATCTACCGTCCTTTCTTTCCTCCCAGCTATTCACGCATGAAGATCGTCGTATGTATGCTCAACTTCGATTGCTGGTAGGAGTACATTATGGCAGGATCAGTCACCTGGGCTCATTGTTTTTCTTTTTTAATTGTTGTGATGATTAAGAATGAAAATATGTGTTGAAGAAGTTGCTGGATACATTATGTTGAACAAAAAAAATTATTATTTTTTTTGCTATTTTAGTTGATTTCAAATTTAAATGAGTTGAAATCTTTGATTTATTTACTTATTATTTTATATTCAAAAGGTAGGTTTGCTAGTATTTTGGTATGGGGATGATAATTGATTTTTGCTTGTCTTGAAATTGGCATGGCAGGTATCATTACCCAATTGGTCTAGACTTTTGTTGTGGTAGTAGCATTTTCTTACGTTCTAGTCTACCTTCTTCATATGGTTAGTGGCATGAAACTTGGAATATCAAAGGAAGATTCTTTTCTTTTCTTTTCTTCTTTGGCTTCAATTTAAATGGTTAAGGAATATTGGTTGTGTATTTTGAATGCATTGAAGAGTGAACTATGGTTTGTTTATTGTTTTATTGAAGCAGCTTACTAATTATTGAGCTTTTGAGACGTTGAATGATGAAGGAAGAAATTGCGAGATGAAAGTTAAAGAAACAATGGTTGTAATGGTGATTTTAACTTGACAATGACTGTATTTACAACTATTGTTGCTGTAAATATTCACTACATTGATAACTTTGTTGATTTTCTTAATTTATATTTTTCTCTCTTTTTTATTATTATGTAATGTCAATAATTTGTTTTAAATGGTAAGTTTAGGCTTTTTAGTGTTTTAGTGTATCATATGCAAGTAAATATGTTCATGTTGGATATTTGTTTGTTTGCTCACAGGTAGCACTTGGTTGGAGCAGCCCAGCCCAGTAGCCCACCATAATAGGGGCATAGGATCATGCTTTGACGGCTCCTAAGGAATCTTACTGGTTAAAAATAAATTAATCACGTAGTGGGGAGCCTCAAGTCACTTTAAAAGTAAAATATTTTATTGCAATGATTGTGAAGTTGGAATTTAATTAAAATTACTTTATGCATCTGGTGGTGAATATACTGTATCCAGCAGTTTGCAAGAATGATTGTAGGACAATACAGTTTGGCACTAACTTTTCACACCAATTGCCGATCCCTTAGTTTTTGTTTTTAATTTTCAATTTATAATATATTGTGTATTTTATTGTTGGGGTAGGAGTGTCAGTAACAAAAAAAATTTAAAAATTAAATTTACACTAGCATGAAATATTTGTACTAAACTCGTTGCGTTGTAGATGTACCTAATACTTTCCTCCATTTCTTTTTACTCATTTGGAGATCCCAAGTTGTGGCACGTTTCACAAGCTATAATCACACACATAATTAGCACATGAGCTGCAGAATTATGTAACCAAATGGGAAAGTTCTGATGCACCGCAGTTTCAAGAAAACATATTCTTGCAGCGCATTCGCATTAGTGGTTCTGTAGTGGTTGAATTTGCTGTGCTCTTTGAATCAACTCTTCACGTTAGCAAACTGGCCTACCACTTTAAGTTGCTCAAGTCACTAAACTTGTTTATTACGAATATTGCTAGGCCAACAATAATACAAGTTTCTTGGTCTCCCTTAAATTCAGATCCTTTTACGCATGCATGCATATGACATTCTTTATTTATTACTACGCAATCACATGTACAGTGCTTCTTCTTTAGCTACTTAACTCTTCTTAGTGTGAATACACTTTTTGTTCCCTTCTAGAATATTAAACAGTATGCTAATTTCAACATGTATATGTTACAGCAACCCTTCTGCACAAACTGCAGGTAATAGATAAATCATCATCTTCTCTATTCACATCAACTGGTCCACACTGCAAGCTCCACCTAACCTCAGACCTCATGTACCGCCACAAAAGATTTTACCAATTGAACAACAAACAAGCGCAGCCATGAGTAGTTCAAATACTAAACCAACTTTTACGGTACAAATCAAGATAATTTGGGCTCCCAAGCACACTCTTTGTGACCTTCACTATACTTGTACTCTATCCATTTGAGGAGTTAATGATATCCCGACTGCAAAACTTTAATGATATCACAACTGGAAAACTAAGTTTAGCTTCTTCAATCTGACAATCGTGAATGTAAATTACAAGAGTTTAGAACTTGATCAAACTGATACTTTCATTTGAATGTGTAGGACCTTGCATTTGAGTGATCAGCATATGCAGTAATGTTATGGTTGAGATGTCGAAGAAGCCAAAGAACCACTTGCACATAGCATTATATTTTCGGTTAAAATTTGGCTAATTATATGAACCAATCGTTTGTCAAAGAACTTGGACTTATATTGCTGTTTAATAATCTCCACACGGGAATGGGTCACTGTTATGCAATTATGCTCTCTGGAAAATGAAAGTATAAAGCTTTTTGTCTATATAACAGAACAGAACAAGTTACAAAAGAAACGAAGTACCTTTATGCCTTGTGTGGGGTAACAAAAGCTGCAAAGCCACTTAAATAAATGAACGGTATCTGTGGCTAACAGCTCTCACAACCGATTTAATCAAATCCTAACATAATTGGACTTAATGACTATTCGAGATTTTCACTTTATTTTTTTTTATTTTTGATTTTTCTCTTTAGATATTACCTTCCTTTCCAATGATTCTTCATCAACTAAAATAATAGCCTAACTTTCTTTTTGAAATATCTGAAAAAGAGATAAAAAAGTAAAAGAAGTTGATACAAGTGGTTATAAATCCTATGTTACTATGTGATAAACCCAATCCTTATTAATGCCAAACGAGAGGAGGGCTTATCAGAAAATGGTAGCGGAGGTCACTGTTAAGAGGAATCACTTGCATAATTTTGTCTATAAAATCAGAATCTAGCTACTTGGGTCTCAAGACAGCTCAGTTCGCTAAGCTTTCCTCTTAGCTGCGGTTCAAAGCTATTTTCCTACTCAACTTTGGAGATATGGTTTGTCAATTTCTTTAGCTTCTAATACAACTTAATTATTTCATAGCCCTTTGTTGATCATTTGACAAAAGAGAATGTTGCCTTGCAATTCTATGTGTTGATTGCCAGGGTGAGATGGTGAGTTGGACTGTTGCAGATGCAGTAGATTATAAGGGGTTTCCTGCGGATAGGTCCAAAACTGGCGGTTGGGTTCCTGCTGCTCTTAGCTTAGGTACGGCATATTTGCATCTCTTTTGTTATGCCATCTAGCTTTATCTTTTATCAGAAAATTAACTTTAAGTTTCCTGTTGAATGATCTAGATTTCATTTACATTTATTGCGTACAAAGTTGGGATCCCTGAATGGTGCACATAACATAAGATTTATACTTCATTTTGTATTTACACCAGGATAAATATAAACTAAGTTAAGTTACAGTATCGCTGCTATTAACATGCGTCAACTTTTTGTTGATCTCATGGTTATATCATCTTTTTGTTGATCTCATGGTTTTTGTGGCCGTAGTTGTCTATTCCACATGCGCTTAAGTATCTCTCGCGCAACAATATTCATCTCTGACTGCATTAATGACTGCAGCTGCTCCTGCATCATTTTGACAGCATACTTATTTTTATTTATTTATTATTTTTTTGGTTTCTTTGGTCTCGCTTTTCTGGCCTGTGGGTTATGCATGTGAAAAATCATTTTCTGAACTGGTATGAGAAACCGAGTGTCTATATACATATGCAAAATCATTTGCAATTACTAAATCTTGAAAGCTTGTCCAGGAATTGAAATATGCGAGAGGCTCTCAACAATGGGAATTGCAGTGAACCTTGTGACATATTTGGGTGGAACGATGCATCTTCCAAGTGCTACTTCTGCCAATATAGTCACAGACTTCATGGGCACATCCTTTTTGCTATGCTTACTAGGCGGCTTCCTTGCTGACTCATTTCTAGGCCGATATAGAACTATTGCAATATTTGCCACAGTCCAAACTTTTGTAAGTATTAAATAGTTCTGGCTTGCCGTTGATCGAGTAGCTTTTTATTTATTTTTTATTTTTCATTTAATCTTGCTCCTTGCAAATATGGCTGGTTTTTAGGGGACTGGCTTGTTAGCAATATCAACCAAACAGCCCCAGCTGCGCCCGCCTCCTTGCCATGCTACTGATATAACCAAATGCCAACATGCTTCTGGAATTCAAATGGGAGTTCTCTATATTTCCTTGTATCTAATTGCATTGGGGACTGGTGGCCTAAAATCAAGTGTCTCAGGATTTGGAACTGATCAGTTTGATGAGAAGGATGAAAAGGAAAAGACGCAAATGGCCTACTTCTTTAGCAGGTTCTTTTTTGTCATTAGTACCGGGACTTTGATGGCTGTCACAGTGCTCGTTTACATTCAAGATGAAGTTGGTCGAAGCTGGGGTTATGGAATATGTTCCGTCTGCATGTTTACTGCTATCCTGATATTTTTATCAGGAACTCGAAGATACAGATACAAGAAATGCTCGGGCAGTCCCATAGTCCACATTTGCCAAGTTGTTGTGGCCGCCGGAAAGAAAAGGAAGGTTGAATTACCTTCCAGTACTGCCTCCATATACGAGGATTACCCCGAGGAATCCAGAATCCAGCGCACATATCAGTTCCGGTAATATATACGTTGTTATTAGAACTTTGCAGTCATCTTTTGTTTCCTTACTATTGCTAAGTTGTTATCAAGAATATGTTTCTCTTCAGAAGTTTTTCAAGATACAAATCACTTGGCAAATAAAGTAGAATTTTCAACTTTAATTTTTTTTTTTAACATTATATCATTTAACTAAATACATGTCTCATAATTATTTCCCTTTGTGACAATGTTGTAGCTGCTTGGACAAGGCGTCAGTTGTGACAAATACTGATTACAGTGAAGATGGTGCCTTCGTCAGCAATCCTTGGACGCTTTGTCCGGTCACAAGGGTCGAGGAGGTGAAGATGGTGATTAGACTACTTCCTATTTGGGCAACAACAATCCTATTTTGGTCAACATATGCACAGATGATCACATTCTCGGTGGAACAAGCTACCACCATGCAGAGATCCATAGGAAATTTCCAAATTCCAGCTGGTTCCCTCACCGTCTTCTTTGTAGCAGCCATACTGATCACTCTCGGAGCTTATGATCGGTTGATTATTCCACTCTTGAAAAAGAGGAAAGGCAAACCAGGTAAGAGAGCCAGCTCTCCAGCAGCCTCGTAAAAGTTTACACCAATTCATTGCATATACTAATCCATTCATATGTCACAGGATTTAGCAATCTGCAATTGATAGCAATAGGCCTCTTCTTGTCAGCATTAGGAATGGCATCAGCAGCAGTAGTCGAGGTGAAACGTCTGGCAGTCGGGAAAGCTAATGGCACAACAGGAACAACTTTACCCATCTCAGTTTTCTATTTGATCCCACAATTTTTCTTGGTGGGTTCTGGAGAAGGATTTATTTACACTGGGCAGCTAGATTTCTTCATCACTCAGTCACCTAAAGGAATGAAAACAATGAGCACCGGTCTGTTCCTTACAACACTCTCACTTGGGTTCTTTTTCAGCAGCCTTTTAGTTTCCATTGTGAAGGCTGCAACTGGAAGCAATGGTAAACATGGTTGGGTAGGAGAGAATATAAACAAAGGGAGACTTGATTGTTTCTATGGGCTTTTAGCTGCATTGAGCTTCATTAATTTTGGATTGTTTCTGCTTTGTGCTTCATGGTACAAGAGGAAAAAAGCTAAACAGGTTCCAGAAATGGAGATTATAGTCAAAGGTTCTTCAGTTGAAGAGGAGCTCTAGCTTCTGATACTCCATGCACGTCAAATTCAGGTTAAGGAGTGATATATTGGTGTGTTTCTTCTTTTATTGCAATTTTCATAAATAATGTAAAATTAGAAGTGCGGAAAGAAAATTACATAGTACGGTAGTGTAATTTTTATTCATAGCCTACCATCGTATTGTGATATCAATTCTGTTCTTTCTTTTTTTATAATTTATTACTTTGCTCATTGTATTATAGTATGTGCCCAAGGGTTAAAGAAAAAAAGTTCAAAATAAAAAAAGTGCCCAAGGTTTAAAAGAACTGACAGCTACTGATTTTAATGGCCCATCAGAAATATTTCTTACAAATAATCAAATCTTGCATTGAAGGAGAAACGTGAAGCGCCCCACTCGGAAATGCCCAGCCCAACTTGGGCAATTGAACAAGTTCAATCTTGGAGATTTTCATATTACCTAATGCTACATGAAAGTTACAGCAAGACCAATCGGAAAGAACCGAAGTGCATCTCTACGGTCACTATTGTCATTATCACCTCACACTGACCTCGCTATTACAAATGGAAAGCCACATGGACACGGTTCACTCTCCATAGATGAAGTGGCTTCATCAGATGTTTTTTGTGAAATCAATTGGACTACGGCAGTCTTAGTATTTCAACTTCTACATTGCAAGCCTTCATTGTTCCTCTCAACATAGAGACAATTGCAAAAGAATTCGACAACCAAGATTAGATCTGTATAGTTCGATTGCTGAGGGCCCATGTCCCTCTTAAGGGCATCTGCATCATCGCCCAAGGTTCTAACAACACACATCAAAAGCATTTTGAGGATGACAATGAGGCTGGATTAATAGACCACCTACGTAGAAGCATCCTGGTCCAGAGTAGGAAGGACTAAGGACCACTTAAAAATTATTATAGTTTGGCTTCTTAGCTAAAAGTTCTGCATGCTTATATTATCAAAGATAAATAACATTGTTAAAGAGTTTGACAATCAAGAAATTAAATACAAATACAAAGGTATCAGGATTTTGCTGATGGTATGCACCGGAGACGAGACCAGGAGAAGGAATCCCAGGTCTCATAAACAACATTGGCATCCTTTCAATTTCTCTGCCGGCAGGGATTCTTAACTAAATCCTGGATAAATAAGAATAACTTGAAAATGACTACTTGATTACAATTACTGTAAATTAGGGTTTCTCTAGTATCACAACTTGGGAAGAAAATGTTTCTTATTGAAAAAAAAAAATGGGGAAGGAAACACCAGCAGAGTACATTTAGGGCTAAAATCAATTTTAGCTTGGGAGTATATCCTTTATCACTCTGTTTCAACTATCCTAATATAGCTTAGAGATTGGGTTAAAGGAAGATCATAGTACAGATAAGTTAGTGCTAAAAGCAAATCAGCCAGCTGATTAGCCGGGGAGGACAGCTGCACTAAGTGACAGGTTTGCGAGTGTCCTCAATTTAAATCTCCCTAATTCAGTCAGTCTACTGAACCAACAAATGTGAAGAAATCTAAGTGATAGTTCATAATTAGAAGAGCATCTGAATTATACATAAGCTCTGGATCAGCTGGATTTAGGATATTATGGCACAAAGAGAAAGCAAAATAATGGTAAGAAACTAAGGACTGGATGGACTAAACTGAGTGCATGTTTGATTGAACTAAGTTGGCAGCCTGGATCGATCTTCTCCCAGTTTCCTTGCTATGGCAATAGTTATAAAATAAACAATGCAGATGTTCTCAAGGGTAATGGAATCTAGTTGGTGACCCTCTAGACATCTAGGACGCACAACAGCACTAAAAACATACTCTGCATCCGGCATGCATCTTTGTGGTGAAATACAAAGGTTTCAACACAATGTAGGAGATGAATCACTCCAGCATATAAGCCTAATGAGGATTGATTAGAGCAATGAAATTTAGCTTTTAAAACTCATCAAATCATATAAAGATTCACCAACAAAATAAATACGCCTAATTCATAACCATAGAAAAAAATAACAAGAGAGAACAGAAACATATATATGAATAAATAAGCATTAAAACTCCATCAATGAAAGAAGTAGCACCTACAAACACATAAATAGTTAAAATGAAAGAGCAAAAAGACGACAAAAAGATACAGGGTATTTGAAACTCTCACTCAGTAACATACATGGATTGGCACCTTAGCAACAAGACATGAATCTCAAATCCCTATAACTATAAAGCAACGGGAATAATAACTAGCATACGAAATTGAAACTGAAACCTAAGAGCAGCATAACAAACCCAAAAAATGCATCCAATGAGCAGAAAGAAACCAATGCCCTCAGTTTCTCTGCCCAAATTCGAAACCCTTTTCTTCATCATCCACCTCTTGCATACACTCTTATTTTCATCATAATTGATTCTTTTGAATGGATTTCCTAAATTAACCCTTCAAATTAATCCTGAGATTCGTTCCTCTTGGTCGATCCACCTCCTTCACCATCCCTCTCCTCCAACAACTTCCCAGATTCCTCATCAGCCTGTTGAGCCTTCTTCTGCGCCTCCTTAGCCTTCAATGCCTGCAATTTCGAGTGATTGTAATACGCAACGCCCAAAAAGGCGAGACCATATCCAAACAGATTAATGGGGGTGACAGTGTCCTTAATCACGGACCACGAAAAGGCGATCAACAACCAATCCTTAACCACACCAGCCACATTCATAGTCAAAGCAGAGGTCTTCCCAACAAGCAAGAACACGGCAAGATTCAAAGCGAAGGCACAAAGCGAATTAGTTCCGAAGATCACGAAATCAAAATGGAAACTCGACGTCTCCCTCAAAATGGGCAACTCCACAAAGATCCAAGGCACAAGCAAGAAAACCAAACAACAAGGGGCAACATAATACAAAGACGTAATAGGATTCAAAGTGATCCCTTTAGATGTAAGCAAGATTTGAATCATTACCAACCTCGTCGCCTCAAAAGCGACGGCACCCAGTTGCAAGACGACTCCCCAGGAGTCAAATTTGGCCTCCCCGTAAGCGGCAATGGCGACGCCGACGGAGATCGAGACCATGTTACACATAGTGTCACTCTTAAAGGACTCCTTTTTAAACATGACCCCGATAGAGTAGACGGCGACGGGCATAAGGGCTTTGAGCATTTGGATAAAGGAGACGGAGAGGTAAATGTAAGCGGAGTTGGAGAGCCAGAGGCTGAGGGAATACAAAGCGCCGATGGGGACGACGGAGGAGAAGTAGAGATCGCGAGACATGGTGACGGGTTCGACGAATTTGAAGACTTTGATGAGGAGGAAAGCGAGGGTGGCGCAAAAGGACATGTGGATCATCGTTAGAGAGATGGGGAAAGGCCAATTGTACATCTTTTTGTCGAGGATGTATTTGTTGTAAACGATGACGGTGAAGGAGAGGAAGATCCAAATGGCCACGTACGTGTAGGACAGGAGGATCTTTTTGATAACGCCATCGCTGAGTGAGCCACCCTTGCCCATTCCGGTCGGTGGTGGTGGTGGTGGTGGAGGTGGTTACGGCGGAGGATGCGTAGGATAAGCAGGCGCGAGTGTGAAGGATAAGCGAATAAGAAGAGACAGAAAGAGAAAGAGAGGTGGTGGCGCTTGTGTTTTACGGTGAATGAGATTTGAGTTTGAGATGAGATTTGGGGGAGTTTGATGGCGTTTTGGACAAAACCTGTTAAAGAGTTTGGCAGGTTTTTTATTGGCTCCCTCTGCTGTGTAATGAGATGGGCTTCCTCTTGGGCCTTTCTGTTGCCTTGGATATTAACTTCCAGTCCCCCTTTCTTTTAGTGAAACTATAAAATATAGATACTCTTTACATTTTATTCATGCGTATCGCCATTGTCGGGTTAATGATTTTGATCATTATACTTTTTTAAAATTAAAAACTTATACACCTCTAAATAAGTCGATTTCAAGGATCTAATAGTTGAATCATTTGTTTTCCTCTTCCAAAATAATTTTTTGTATGAAATTTGACTACATGAGAGTTGACAAACATCAATTTGAAATGAAATTTATAAACTACATTTTTCATGTGTATTGCCATGTTGATAAATTTAATGATTAGATTGTTATACTTTTAGAAAAATTTGAAACAATTTTATCTTTAAATAGACTAATGAAACTATCAAATGAATGTAATAATTTATTAATTTTTTTTTTCTAACGTGTGTTTTTAGAAGATGTAACATAAAAACACGAGTCTTGATAATTAAGATCTGAAAAGCCCTCGCGTTAAAAGAAATTGTATATTATATTTTTCTTTATGATTTTATTAGATATTAGAGATTTAGATGTTATTACTGCTTTTTTTTTTCTTTATTAGTGTTGACAATTTTGATAAGCTAATTAATAGGTTAGTATGTAATTTTGGGGGAAAAAATCCAAAAATTTTAATATCTACACATTAGATGCAAATTTCTAAATAAATAGCAAAAAGATACGCGAGTTGCGTGGACGTCTTTAGAGTCTATCATCTCATAACGAACTTTGATTCCCATCAGTCATTCATTAAAAGACAAATTCATTTTAATATCTTCTTACACACACATCTTTAGAACAAAAGGAAAAAAAAAAAAAAAGAACGTATTTTTAAAAGTTAATTAAAATTCTCTTAATGGCCGGACAATTAAAGAAAGTTAATATTTTTTTCCTTAAAATGTTAAATTAAGAATCTCTTGAAAATTATTAAAAATATCTTAGCATGTATTTTTTAATAGTAATAAATGAATAAAATTTGATTTTTCTTTTAATTTATCAACCTTCAATAATCCCGATCCGTTACAGTGATGAGAAAAAAGTTACTGTAATGGTGAAGCAAGAAAGGAATATAGAGAGGATTGAAATGCGGACTGATGTCCGGACCCGGTGCTTAGATTCGGGGAAATAAAACGCGCGTTCACAGTTCACGTGGGCCTGCATGCGTTGTTGACCACCAAGCGAAGTGACAGCCGCGGCCTGCAACAGGTGACTCGCTCCCGCTTTATTGTTGCTTCCTCTTTAAATTGGCACACATCATCATTGAGTTTTATTAATATTTTTTTTTGGGTTATTTTCAAATTTTAATATTTTTTAATTTTTTATTTTCAATTAACATCTCTTTTGATTTTGAGGGTGCGTTAATGAATAAAGCAACTTGTGTTTAATAATTAATATACTTACCCAAAGTGTTTTACTTCTATCCTTATTCTGCGGAAAATAATATCTTTATATATAGTAGATTAAGCAATCAAGAAATTTATCAAGAAAAAGATGTCTATGATGCATGATGTCTCATCTAATTGGTATTTCATGATTAACCCCTAAAAACCCCCCAAAATATTGCATTTCACAATTTAAGAAAACCCCATTTATGTTTAATCTCAATTTGGTCCATTAGTTGACTTTTTTTAATTTTGAGGTGGGAATTTTTCTTTTAAGAACAAATATTAAATTATTTGTGAATCGATCTCTCTATGCCCACTATGAACACTACTTGTAATGTGTGATGTTATAGGTTAATGAAATAAAATTATGTTTCTTTGTTAGAAAAATATAAATAAATAAAAAAGTTAAACTAATATATATTTATGATCAGAATTAAATGACAAGTGGGATCCTCCTAAATCAACTATTTAATGGAATAGTTTGAAAGTGGTGCTTAGAATAATTTAAATCTACTTTTAAAATTCACTTTGTGATAACATGGTCTGAATATATATAAATCTAAAACATGTTATATCTACTTTCACTTTAAAAAAAAAAAATTCTAACTTTCGAGGGTTCAACATTTGGATATTCAATTGTTTGTCATATACATCCTTGTTTGAAATAGTCGTAAGCTATATTTATGAAATCACTTTTTCTTTTAAGTAGCTTTCAAGTTTTAAATCCATTATAAATTAATAATGAGAAATTTTAATTGAGATGACAACAAAAGCCCTTAATTTATTGCTAGTTAGACCTTGTATAGATTCAAAGAGAAGTAAAGGAAACGTTTTGCTGCACAATGAGTATGACTATGGAACTTGCTAATTCTTTATGAGACAATCCATGTCCACACTTAACATTTAAATTTTCATATTATATACACCGTTAAGTCCACAACACAAATTAATCAAATTATATTAAATGCAAAAAAAAAATCCCATTTGGTCACTATTTTTTTTTATAGAAATAATTGGTAAAAAGAATTAAGAATGACCAATAATAAATAAGTGCAATTATAATAAGGTCATATTCGGTTTAAATACTATAAATTTAGGACAATGCCTAAGATTTAAGTTTAAGTTAGAATAATGCAAATTGCAATTATGAACATTGTTGAATATATAAAACCAAAAGGACGAAAAAATGCTCCACACATAAAAGTCTCGTGAAGAATTAAAGAAACTTTATGATACTGGCCTATCGACCTTAGTTATTATAGGTGAAAATAACATTCTAATTGAAGAAAGAATCTAATAGAGTGTTCGCATAAAAAAAAAAAGTAATACCACTAACCAAATATTACTACCAACAACAAAATACAATCACTAACAACACAACACAAATACAAAAAGATATCAAAATAAAAAAAAAACTACAAAAAAAAAATCGAATATAAGCACTAAATTAAGGCGATTCTCCGGAAACCCTATTCAATAAATCCTGCTAAGGCCATCAAAACATCAATAAACTATTTTTGAAGCCAACTTCCTATCCCAAAAAAGGCATATCCTCCCAACGCATTTTCTCACTACCATTATAATACACAGGAGTAGATAGTTCATATCAATTATTGCAGGCTTTGACTTGGAAGATGATGATTGGCTGGGCGGCTAATTGGAATATTACTCATGTTAAGCATATAATATATAAAATATTTATCACATTTTATGAGTATAAGTTATTTCTTTTGATTGGTCCTTGCAGGCTTGTTGTTGTGGGGAAACATTATTGAGTACAAAGTTGGCCCAGATTAGGCTGCTTTTGGATCAAAAAACTACAAAGGTTTGGTATGTAAAATATGGATATTCAACTATTCAACTAAAATATACCTAACCCCAAGCTATGGGTTTGATCATGTGATGCACAAAGTCTCCACCTCTAGTGTCAATGGTTTAGAATAATCCATGTTGTAATGTACATTTCACATTGACTATTCTACCAACAATGAGATGGAGACTTTGTGGAAACTTAACAAATCGCATGTCCTTTTGTTCTGTTTGGACAATTTAATCTTGACCAATTCTCCATTGGCTAGAAGCAGCCTATCAGTTTTCTCTCCACATTTTCATCAGCCGCGACCCTTCCGGGTAAAAATGTCTGTGAGGACTGAACTTTCTCCTTGTCCTTTACCAGATACAAGTTGATAATTTTTCGCTAATAAAAACAAAACAATGTACATAATTGTAAGACCAACCAAAAAAAAAATAAATAAAAAATTACATCGGAAGAAAATCTCTCTAAAAGAATCAGCAATTCTCTCTTGAACAGTCACTACACTAACGTGGAGGGATTGTCCAAGTAAATTTTGTCATATAAAGGAGAGAGAAATTATCTTACTATTTAAAAATAAATAAACTCATTCCTCTACAAAAGTTTAGTTCAGCAATCCCATCACATTAGCATAGTATCGTGATTATATAATTTCATTGAGTCTTTCATTATGAACTTTTAAGAATAATTTTGTGAATTCTTACAAGAAGCTCCGATAAGAAAAGAAAAATCTTGATTTTAAAATAAAATACTATAGCCTTCCCTGAATAAATAACAAAAAAAAAAAAGATTAACAAAATCCGATTCCGTATAGATTAACAAATTGATATATTAATTAAAACTAAAGTACACCACCTAAGAAAGTATCTATTCTCTTGTGTATAGGATAGATTCTTTATATGCAATTTACGACATGAAATCCAAAATTTATTTGTAGAATAATTTCAACTAGGCAATTGTTTATTGGTCGGTAGGTTTATACTACTTTTTTTCTTCTCTTTTTCATAAATAGGTTATACTACCAATATTATATGATTAGTCTACAATTATTCTATTTCACAGAGAAAGACTTCAGCAAATTTGCAAAAGCCATTAATCACTGTGTTGACCCAGCACGTCATGTGTCTCAAGTAAAGTAAATGTTTACTTGAGAAAACACGGCCTTCAAAATGTGAATTTTGCAATGGAATTAGGGCAAGTCATTGATCATTGCTTGGCATAAGGGTCTTGATTTATTTCCTTTGCTTGTTGACTTGGGAAACTTTTGCTCTTTTCGCAGCAATTAGCGTTTAGGTCCACATTAAATGGTCATTTCATTTGAGTTAATGAATTTTTGAGTAAAAAAGTCAATATTATAAACTTGCTGGCCGTTGGAAACGAAAAAAAGGTTTGGGCACAAAACTTTGATTAATTAGTTTCACACAGTGTTTCAGTAATTTATTTTATTATTTTTTAAAATTTTTATACCAACACAATATTACAACAAAGAATGACCAGTCAAAAGCTACTACTGGACATATTCAATAAGTTCTATATATTTTTATACGGTAGAATTTTGATAAATTAATAGTTTTGGGAATATGAAAAATGTATTAATTTAGTGAATATTAATATATCAATAAATTAATGATTATTAATTTATAAAGATAATATTGCATTCATAATAGAAAATTTTTTAAGTATAGAGATAGTATAACTAAAGCAGTAATTCTGTTAAGTTGTATGATACATTATGATTTTGAGTGACAATGAAATTATTAAAGTGTAATGGGAAATATTATGATTTTGAGTGACAATGAAATTATTAAAGTGTAATGGGAAATGACAAGAGAAAGAAATTGAAGATGACAACTCTACTATAGAGTTCGTCTTACACTTAGAGCGATAGCTATATTAAATAATTTCTTACTGCAAAGCGATAATACCATACTGGAACTCTTACGAACTTTATATATATATTTATATATATATATAAAAGCCTCATAAACATATCATATGTTTAGTTTAAATTATTAATTATTATATATTAATTGATCCAATAGAAAAATGAGACTTTTAAAAAAAAATTATTATCTAATGAATTTATCACATTACTAATTTATCATGTTAGCCTTAAATCGGGAGCCAAAAAAACTATTATTTATTTGATGGTATCAATTTATTTGAATATTGCTTTTTACGAGGTTTCACTGTATTTTTAAATTAGTGGGTCTTTAAACATTAAAGGAGATTGTTCCACTACACCACGAGACTAACCAAGTATATTTAAATGACAATTTTTAATTGGTTGAGCACATAGCACAACGTCTCATCACCAATAAATTTTTTTTTATGACATTTGATCTACCGATCAACTAAAATTTAAACCCATGCAATAATGAGCATAGTCAAACAAATATATCCCACAAGTAATTACAAATAACCACGTACAAAGTATTAATGACCTAGGTGAGTCCTATGTTTCTCAAGCTGTAACTAGATTTTGGAAATTTTCTTAGATGACCTAACACTTCACAATTTTGTGTTGCCACTTCCACAGTCGGCCCTCCAAAAAAGTTCACTTCTATTGGATCAAGTGGTTAAAAAGTTTCCTTTTGCGATTCACTTTTAATGTTTCACTTTTATCTTTCTCTTCAATCACGCATCAACATCTTTTGTCTCCGAGGTTATAATTAATTAATTTTTTTTGGCCTTCAGATTTCTTTTTGACTTTGAGTTTGTCTGCATTTTCTCTTTACGCCTAGTTATAATTCCACACATAGCATCCACAATTATATCGAGTGATTTAGTTTAATGGTTATCGTATGTAATTATTTGGGTTTAGCCCAAATGACTAGGGTCATTTTTTTACAAGAGATTCGAGTTTCTGTAGACACATTATAGGAGTTTAATTTAAATATTTTTTTTTGGAGTCCATGATCTTAAGTGAAGACAGTTTTTTTCTCATGATGAGAGTTTGACGTCCTTTAAATATTTGAAAGGGTTAAAAAATCTGAGCGGTGCCATATTAACATTAATATCAACAAATCTCAGTATATATATATGATTATACATATCAATTATACTCTCATATAATATAAATTATAATTTAAACAATAGTCTCATGTCATAAAAAAAGAAGTTATCATATGCAAATGTGTTATTATTTAGATAGTAAGATCTTATGGAAGCTGTGCACCAGCCCACTAGCTATTTGCCATTATTGGACTACAACCTTTAATTTTCGTCACACCCCATCAATGGAAGGTTGTACTCTAGGGGTGTGTTTAGACTAGAGTGGGGAGGTGGATACAGCAACATTTAATATTCATTTCTTCACAGTGAGTCAAGTTGAGGGACTTTGGGTTTCCAAGCCCTCATCAAAATTCTATTCAAGTTGAGGAATTTTTGCTTGCGTGCAAATTCATTTACAAGACATGTAACAATTGAACTAACTTACGTTAGTGGGACGACATTTTCTTTATCACATTGAACGTTTGACTTTGACAACACATTTTTTAAAGTTGATTGATAGACTTGGGAGTCTTAGATAACTAATTTTAGAGCTCCAGCTGTAATGTTGTTACAAGTTGCGACAACACTCCATTTTCTCCCACTCCTTGGTTGAAATCAAGATATGTGAAAGCCGAATCGCAGCATTTGACATGTCGGGCCTCCGTTTCCAATTCTCATCCACACAGTCCTTGGACAAAAGCGCCATCTTTAAGAAAATAAGAAAAGAACAAAAGGCTATAAAATCAAGGCCTAATAGCATAAGCCTATAGTTAGTAAAGCCAAAATCAACAGAGTTTCAGGACCCCACGTGTAACATACCTGAAGCATTGAATCTTTGTGGTAACGAGTGAGGTTGGGATCCAAGCATTCTGTCAGCTTGGCCATGAAATCCTCGGTATCATTGAACACTGCCAGCATCTGCATCATTATAGACTGAGCAAAATTTAGTGTCACATTATAGCTAACATTTATTTTCGGTAATGTAATGAACACTTACATAATCAACCAAAGAGCGATGCTCAGTGTATTGATTATTTCCAGGATTCGCATCTCTACTAAGCGCTTGTTGCCCGGTAATTAGTTCCATAAGAACAACCCCAAAAGCATACACATCGCTCTTTGTAGTCACACACCCGTCTCTTACATACCTATTTGTTAAGGAAACAATGGCCGAAATGATTTTTATCTTTAAGAGTGCTTTACCGATTAATGCAGGCGATTCGAAAAAAAAAAAAAAATCAAACTTTTGATGTTAAGATAAGCAAAAACTCACTCGGGGGCAAGGTAACCGAATGTGCCTACTATGCGAGATGCTGCAGCTGCAATTTCAGGAGAATGCTCAAGTAATTTTACCAGTCCAAAATCAGCAATCTGTAATAATGATGTTTAGAGTTCTGTGTACACAGAATAGCAACAAAGGAAAATGTTCATATAGTGAAAGAAAGAGATGAAGAATCACCTTGGCACGAAAATTAGAGTCTAAGAGAATGTTGCTTGTCTTCACATCTCGATGGACATAGTACGGTTTTGTGTACTGGTGTATATACTCTAGACCTTTAGCTGCATCAAGGGCAATTTGAACGCGTGTGGTCCAAGCAAGAGGCTTTTTGCCTGTAGATTATCAAAGCCTCACTCACCAACTTTTCATATTAGCCAAGACTTATTTGAGCATTGATAAGCAATCCAAACCTTTAACGCTGGGCCAGTGCAGATGATCACTCAATGCACCATTTTGGGCATATTCATACACAAGAAACAGAGAGTCTCCACCAGCTGCATATCCAATAAGCTCAATCTGATTGAATTTTACAAGTAAAAAGAATGAAGACAGAATAAGTTTGGGTAACAAATGAGTGAAAGATAGCATTGACATGAAGGTAAATTGACATAAACTAGAAGAAGCAACATTATGCGACTATCGGAAGAGAAGATAATAAAAATTCTTTCAACTCTACCAAGTTTGAATGATGGACTTTGCAAAGAATTTTCAGCTCCGATAAGAACTCTTTTGACTTGGTGTTTTTCATCTGCTTGATTGCCGCATTCTAAATTTGTATACGAAGAGGATATTATTAGCGGATATGTTTTTAGAGTAATCACTCGAGCAAATGCTGTAAGAAAGGAAAATGTTACTCACCTTGCCTCTTAATTTTCCAAGATAAACAGATCCATAAGATCCTTGGCCAATCTTTAAAGATGTACTGAAATTGGAAGTGGCATTGCGAACTTCATTGTAAGAAAACACAGTTGCTTTATCCGAACTGAATGAGGAAACCACACTTTCTTCAGACTCTACAAAGAAACTTCTCGTGAATCAACTGCAGCTAGTTTACAATATGCTTTAAATATCAAGTCCTTTTCTGCTCAAAAGATGAAGAATAAAATTTCAAAATGACTCTCACTCGTGTGCAAAGGGCATGAGTCGAGGTAACAATGCAAACATTTCACTGTTCTTGAATAGATTTTTGTTGATTGAGTACCCTTCATCTTATACCGCCTCCAAAACACAAATGCAACTGTAAATAATGTGATAGTAAATGCAGCTAAAAGGATTCCAACTGTGGTGTGGATTCTTGATTTTGAACTCCTTTTCACAGTGCTCACAACAGGATCTGGAAAGGAGATAATGAACTTAAGAAACACCACATATAACGACTGCAGCTCATGAGATAGCGTTGAATTTTATCCAACGTGTAAACAAAGCTTATACTGGTTGGTGCACAAACAAGTTTAAACATAAGGTTGTAAAAGATAGTTGGTAACTGACCTTTATCTTCAATTTCAACCAAAGTAAGATTTTGAAGGCCTGCTGTCAATACCATCCATAAAAAAGAAAAAAGAAGAATCGAATTAAATATGGTTAGCTGCATAGCTATTTTCTTTTACATAATAACACTGTCACATTGTAACAAAATCGATGAATTGTCACTAAGAAATGAAAATGAAGTCAAGAATATATGTTCTGTTTGAATCCAGCTGTTCTGTATTCTTTGAAACACCCATTATGAGAGACCATATTATCTTAATGCCAAGAAAAGACCAAAACTCTAATTGCTATACAAATGTGAAATCTTCGTAGTGTACAAAATAATCATCAGCAAAAGGCTTTCTACGGCTACATATTGACGAAAAGTTAAGATCTATCTTTGATTGCATGAATCATCAAAACACAAGAAAAAAAAAAAAATCAAGTGAGAGTTATAATTTTCTTGCCTTGCTCCGGGATGAAAATTACATCTCCAGCATGGATAAGATCAGGATTGTCGAGTCCATTCAACTTGCCAGTCATGTCTACATCAGCCTTAAACCTTGAACAGATTGTAAAAAGGGTGTCTCCTGCTTCAACTTTGTATGTCACAAGATCATTACTCGGAACAGCCACATACGAGATCTAATGTCACAACATGTGATGGAATCAATGACTTATCTGGTTTCTCCACAAGAAATGACCCAAATTTGGAAGAAACCTTCTCCCATGTATCCCCATTTTGGACTGTGTAGTCCATATGCCAAGTATACTCATCATGGTCAGGTAAGCAGCTGCAGTTTATTGAAACCAAGAAACCATCAACTGTTCTATTAACTAAATTAGACCTCACATTGAACAAAGAGGCTGTTTCTTCGATGGTTTTCGTGGTCTTTGGGTTGTAATATAATGAGGCCCGACAAGACTGGGGGGAAGAAGATACGTTACATGGAATTGCTTTCAGTTGAAAACTATGACATACACACAAATATGATATTGATATAACAAAAACTATATGAAACACTTTATTTCCACTATCCAAAAAACACATTTTTACCCATTTAAGTCAAAGCAACTGCATGAAATCCAATACAAGTCAAAGCAGAAGAAGTGTACATATAGTGTAAAGCTTAACTAATTGAATCATATCAAGTTCTGAACAATAAAAGCATCACTTTTGTTGCTGATATATGCTTTCATTATTTTCCCAGTAACCAAACAGAGTTAAATACCAATAAATTAACTATTCCATTGAAAATTCAAGACCATATATAGTATCATAATCCCAACAAAAGCAATATCAAAATTCACTGGAAGGGCCAAAATTTGAAAAGGGTCAAAATCAAATGAAGAAAATGAGGCGTCACCGTCAGCTGGTAGGTAACTGGGGACTCAAAATGATGTTGAAAAATCGAAAACAAGACATGTAAGAAAGTCCAAGAAACCGAGTTCCCGTGATTTGGTTTTGATTCTTGAAACAACGCGGTTTCCGTCCTGATTCCGCCACTTGGAGTATACTTTCAAACCAATGGGACAGTGTATGTCGCTGTCGCTTAGTCTTACTTTGTTTTACCACAACGTTACCAGCATCCAAAGAATCAAAACTACGAAGCCGGCTTCCATTGTCCTTTCCTTGTAACTGTGTTATTGTCGACTTGTAACAGAAAAGGAACAATTCAAAAAACCTTGTTTTTTTCACCATAGGAGCGTTTGTAGTCCAACGGTTAGGATAATTGCCTTCCAAGCAATAGACCCGGGTTCGACTCCCGGCAAACGCATAATATGTTTTATTACATAGTTTTTTTAAATTAAAAATTATTCAACATCTCTCAATGAACTCGCTTTCAATCTCTTTACATCATCCTTGAATCAATTCTGTACGAGTGACAATTAGTACAAATTATGTTTTGCGTTTTTTTAATCTATATACAGGAAGAGAATTTCACAAACAACACATAAAAATGTTATAGAAGCCATGATGGTAATAGTACCGCCAGCATCTATATATTGGCACAACCCTTTTTCAAGCTTTGTCATCAGGCGTTCTTGTTTCATCGGCGGTGGCAACACTACTGGAGCCAACATCAGTGGTGGAAGCAGAAGAAACTGATACATAAACTGCATTTGGTCTTGCATGCGGCAAGTCCATTAATGGCTCATTGGGATTCAAGAAAATCTGCACCACTTTTCTTATATTAGGACGAAGCATACAGTCAGGATGCAAGCTTGCAAGCCCCACAGTCAATGTCCTCTTCACTTGTTCTTCATCAAATTCCCCTTCTAATTGTTTATCCACACACTCAAGCAATGCATTTTTGCCATATAAACTCCACACGTAATCAACTAAACTATTTTTCTTCAAAAAACCCCTTTGATCTTCTCCCGCAAGCGACTTCAAGTGCCACCATTCCAAAGCTGTAGACATCAGATTCTGGGGTGGCCTTCCCTGAGAAGCTTACCTCTGGGGCTAAATATCCTGGGGTTCCAGCCATCATTGTAGTGACACATGCGTCGTTTTGGATCAATCTGGCGAGCCCGAAATCGCCTAGACGAGCATTGTATTCGGAGTCTAACATCACATTATTTGGCTTGACGTCACGGTGAACTATGGTTTTGTCACATTCTTCATGGAGATAAAGCAGAGCGGACGCTAATCCTGTTAAGATTTTGTACCTTGTCTTCCAATCAAGAAAGCCCTTGCCAATGAAAAGATCAAGGCTACCATTGGCCATGTATTCATACACTAGAAGAAGATGCTCACGCTCATGGCACCATCCTCGGAGTTGCACCAAATTCTTGTGCCTTAGACGCCCTATTGTGCAAATTTCTGCTAAGTACTCCCTTTCACCTAATTGAATTTGAAGAGCAAAAATGGTGTAAATGATCAAAAGTTATGATAATAGTTATCTCAATTCTTTCTATAGAAATTACATAATTAATACATACAAAATGACTATAACACATTGCTATTTGGTTCAACACTTCCACCTCCACTCTTCATCGAAAAACCTTAAAGGTTTTGAAGTTTTTATTGAATTTTTATTCTTGTCTCCTAATTTATGATATGTTATATGTACTGCTATAAATTTTAATGTGTTAGCAATGAAGAATTTGGGAGAGCAACTAAAAAGTGAAGGATTTTAACGGAAAATGAGAACTGATGCGGTATCAAATAGCACTGCATTGTAGATTGAATTATTTGGATTTATAATTACCTGTCTTTTAGCATGATTCAAAACTGCTTCCAAAAGTTTCTGAAAAGTAAAAGATACCTTGATGTGAAGTTGCTGAAATCTTTTTGACAACTACAATTGTTGTAGGATGCTGTAAGGTGCCTTTGTAAACAGTTCCACATTCCTTGCTGAAATTATGAGTGGCCTTTTGCAGCTGCTTGTAGGAAAAAAGAATAGGGACATTTGCTGCACTTCTTGCTCTGTTCTCTATATCTTCTTTCTTCATCTTCTTCCTTTTCCTCTTCAGAGTTCTTCGAATAAACAAATAAGTGACCACGACAACAATCATTAACACAAGTATAAGAACAACAATAGCCAAAATTATTCTTATACCGTCCACTTTCGACTGCCCGTTTTCATCAAATTCAATTGGAAACAATACAAAAACCCAATCAAGCAGCTGGTGGCTCTCCGGTAACAATCCTGTAGAGGCTGTGAAGCCCACGTAAACAGCATTCGGAACCGTTCTGGACATGATTATAGATTGATTAAGAACGCTTATTAATGGTTGCCCAGCATATGCTATGTAAATGCGAAGCATCTGCTTTGCGCCGTCGTAATCGATTTTGACAATAATGTTTCTTCCACTTTTGAGATCAATGCCAGTGCTGTTGAGACTCTTTGCTGCAACTGGGGTTGCCATGCTTGTTGTGTCGACGCCTATATGGTTTCCATCCGGATCTATGTATTCGTTCATGTATGTGTCCAGCTCCACTGCTAGTTGACGAACAACACCATCTGCAATTTACACAATCGAAACAAGTACCCTTCTGTTAAAGATACAGAAATCATTCAGTTGCACATTTATCAGTGGACAACAGATGACACAATTGTACAACTTTTTGTGAATAGTTTTGTTGATGCCGAAATCCGGATGATTTGATCGAATCTCAGATCCCTGCATCAGCATTGAATTTTTTTGGTGGGAAGCCGCTGATTAGTTAGTACTATGAGCAGATTTTCTATGAGTAGATGTTCTGTGAGCAAATAACCCATAAGCAGATGATCCATGAGCAGACGATCCATGAGCAAAGAACCCATGAGCAGACATGAGCAGACAACCCATGAGCAGACGATCCATGAGTAGAGAACTCATGAGCAGACAACCCATGAGCAGACAATTCATGAGCAGACGATCCATGAGCAGACAATTCATGAGCAGACGATCCATGAGTAGACGATCCATGAGCAGACAGCCCATGAGCAGACGATCCATGAGCAGACGACCCATGAGCAGAAGATCCATGAGCAGACAACCTATGAGCCTGTGAGCACAACCAACAGTCAGGAGGTGCCGGAAGTTTTTCCGGCGAGAACCCTTCGACGCTCAAGTCAGTGATTTGGGTCTTACTTGGAAAAACTCATACCACAATTCATATGGCTTAATTATGATTGCTTTGAACAAAAAGCTTTTAAGTAAATTTAAAGGAAAATAATTGAGAATAATTAATCTTAAAGAAATCATAAGAGAAATAGAAGTTTTCCAGTTGTAGAGAGAGAAAAAGGTCTAATGGGTTTAGTTGCCCAGAGAGAGAGAGAGAGAGAGAGACCTCCCATCCTTTCCTTTTCTAGGGTTTTTATAGAAAACTATAGCGGTTTTCATCCACTAAGAATATGGTCCCTAATATTTCGGAGAAAATATTTTGACTGAATCGTGCTTTCTGGTAACTTCCTGGTCGAGGTGACCATAACATCCTGGTCGAGGTGATCTGCTCGAGGTCACCACATATTATTCTGGTCGAGCTGACCAATAACATCCTGGTCGAGGTGATCTGCTCGAGGTCACCACATATTATTCTGGTCGAGATGACCAATAACATCCTGGTCGAGGTTATCTGCTCGAGGTCACCACATATTATTCTGGTCGAGGTGACCAATAATATCCTGGTCGAGATGATCTGCTCAAGGTCACCACATATTATTCTGGTCGAGGTGACCAATAACATCCTGGTCGAGGTAATGTGCTCGAGGTCACCACATATTATTCTGGTCGAGGTGATCAATAATATCCTGGTCGAGGTGATCTGCTCAACTATTTGCTCACTTTTACTTTGAGGGGAGCACGATAATGTATGAGCAAACACCTTTATCCTAGTCACCATATTTCATTCCCTAAACAAGTTTTAAAACTGCGAGTTAACTAAATAGTTAAAGTTCTGCCAGTGTATATTTACCTTGAGTGGATTTATCCATGATTCCTAGATAGGAGCCATAGCCATTAGGGGGTGGAGGCTTATTATCCTGAGCCATGATAAAGGCCATCCCATCTCCAGAACCCGTTGCATCCGGAAACTTGGAAATCCTGACAGTGAAGATCTGTGAGCAGATCAACTTCAGTTAAGGAGTCAATTTGCAAATACTTTGCTGATGTGGCACAAGTCGTTAAGAAGTCATTAAGATGCTTTCCAGAAAACTACCAGAGACCTACTTAAAGGGGCTGCTGCAAAGCACGTGGTTGGTGTGTGATTTTTATTTCGTTTCTTAAGCAACTTTGTTGATTTCTTGATTCTATGTAATCTGTTTAACGTAATCTGTAAGGTGAGATCAGTTTCGAGTTGGTTTGATTAATAAACATGTTAAGTTTTCCTTCAAACTTTGAAGCTTGATCACTGTTATAGTTTTGATTCTTTGATCTTTCTGATTCTGATCTTTATTTTGCTCCTGATTTAATCTTGTTTTTTTTTCTATCGGGTATTGTGTTCTTTATGTTTTTCTTGAATTGATTAATCTCTGAAACACAAAAAATTTTGAGGAATAAATGGTAAAAGCTAAAAATTTTAGGGAGTAAAAGGGGCGATCTTCCAATATATTTTTTATATGTTCTGAATGCTGCTCAGGAAACTTATACCTGACTACATACATAATGCGTATACTATATATACATTATTCAAATGTAATTAGCTTGACTATCGACATTTTCGTTGGTAAGAGATGTGGGAATTGGGATCTGTAATTCAAAATATGTCAGTTCCGAGAACTCTAGGTTTTGAAACGAATTTAAAAATTCTTTCACTAGTGACGTGGGATATTACAAATTAAGTATTGCACCTCGGAAACATATACAAATTTTATCGTATTCTTATATATAAGCTTGGGAAAAAACATACCAGAAGTCCAAAAGAAGCATATAATAACTGAACCGCAGGTAGTTAAAAATAATCAGAATAAATGGAAAAGAAGCGATATTCTAGAAGCATTCAAAAATCATATCATTATTAGTACTGGTGCAGGAGCTAGAATTAATTATGGTTTAATCAACTTCCGGCTCTTGAGTGAATCAGGAGGCAATGGCATTGTTGTGAAGGTCCAATCAAGCACCTGATGGCTTTATGAGAAGTCTCCAGTAGCGGCTGTGAAAAGACTAAATTATCCCTCTTTATTTAAACGGTAAATAACGGTTTGGTGAATGACATATACATTTTGTCAACTTAAAGTGGACGATTGATACATTCTCAAAGTATTATAGTATTTTTAATAACATAGTATTTATAGGGTATACGAATGATAATTTCTCTATTGTAAATAATCATACAATTTGATATAAATTTCTTCTCCATCTTGTTTCGAAATAGTGTCTTGATAACCCACTAAATCAAGCCATTTGATTTAGCTCCTGAATTTCTTCTTTTCTTTCATGGAAATAACTATCTCTAATCTATGATCTATCAATAATCAATTTAAAAATTTGATTGCTAGAATTCAATGATTTGACCTAACAATAATTTGATGTTACACAACAAAAATTAGAACAATAACTAACTAAAGTCTTTACTGCCTTACAATTAATAAATATACTTACCAACAGAAGACGAATAACTGAAGAAGAAGTTGAGCACGTCAACACTAAGAATCCAAGAAACAAAGAGAGTAGGTTCTAAAAGAGTAAAGTAAGCACTCACTTTTTCTATTTATTCATATGAATGGTGATAATGGCAGAATTTTAAAATAAACTTTTATTATTATCTAACAAAGCTCACCACTCAAGAGGGTTACAAAGAGATACAAAGATTCACCACCCAATGATATCCTACAAGAGATACACGACTTCTTAACTCATCACTCGAAGGAATCCACCCAAGAGATATAGAGTTTAAAGAATGAACTCAAAAAAAGAGAACTCTTCTAGGCTATATTCTAAAACTATTCACTCCTTTTCTAAAAGTTAAAACCTAATACATTTATATAGGTAACTTGGAACATCCCTCCAAGCTTAGGATACGATTTCTATTATCTAGAATTCAAATCAAACTTGAATTAAAAGTCTTAACTGTCATGAGGTGAAAGAGAACAAAACAAATCTCAATTTGACTATTAGGTTGGTTTGATCAGCAAATGTGAGCAATCAACACTCATTTAATTATATCTTTATGTAGAAAACTCCAAATCGAACACCGTAAAATTTATTAAACTCATGCGGGATAGAACTGGATGCATTGATGCTAGTAAATTCAGAACTTGCGGCCTTGTGCAGAACTTTGACAGCTGTAACCTTTCCTGACTAAATCTTGAATTTCTTTAAGAAGAGAAATTCAAATTTGATTTAGTAAAATTCCTTAAAAACTAGACAAAATTATATTTTCAACCATATATTATATATAATTTATCTATTTCTAGAACGGTACAGTTAATTTGAACAAGTGGGCTGTTAATTTTGACCATTGTTTCCCACTTTGACTATCATTTCCAAATGTCCACATTCATCTTCATTGTTAACCTCCAAACATGATAGGTCCTAAACACTCCTGTGTCAAATGTCAAAGTTGTAAATTAATAGAATGATAAAGTTGTATAGAGTAATGACAATTTTTAAACTTTGCACAATGAAATTTTTGTAAATTTTCCAAACTTTTGAACGGACTATAGCCCATCCCAGCCCATAAGTAGCTCCGCCCTTGTATAGAACTAGACCTTCAAATTTTGTAAAAACTATACGTACGAGATTTAACAACGACTAATGACTAATATTCCTGTTTTTTTCCCTCCTTTTTTAAATATTAAACTAACAATAAAGTAATTACTCCTTTCAATTTTTATGTGAATAAGGTTCAAACTTCAAACCATTCCTAGTGGTTTTCAATGAGTTATTTCATTGGGATTGAACGTGAATCTTCTTCGTGATTTTAGAATTACAATAAAAAAATAACAAATTGGTATTTTCAAGAAGATTATTTATAAGTTTTGGACTCTTTATTTGCTTTTTTTCACATTTTTCTTGGCTATAAATGTGGTTCTCTTGTGAGATTATAAAAGTACAGACTCTCAATTATTTCAAATGTGATTTCATTGCTCTTTTTTTTTTCCAATCAAATCAGTTTCAAAATACACTATTTTGTTCATTTTTTTAACGAATAATGTGAAATGCGATTGAAAACTTTTTTCAGCCTAATGAAATTATATATATCTAGTTGAACAATTAATAATTCACAATCGCATGTATTTGACAAGAAGGGAGAGGTGAAAGACAAACTCGGAAGTTAAAAGCTGCACGTAATAAGAAGAAGCTGAGCGTGAATTCAGATTATAAAAGAGAGACATGTTACATCACTAATACTTCTAGAAAATAACAAAAGTAAAATAAACAATACATGTTTCTACTCGACAGAAACAATTTATTCCTCAAGTTATTTCGATCTCCATCAATCATTTCCCTAGATTGGTGATTATTATTAGAGATGACTTTCATAAGCTAATGCTTAACCAAGTTCTGCTTCTTGAGAGAATAAGAAGGCAATGGGAATGTTGTGAATGTCCAATCAAGCAAGTGATGGCTTTCTGATAAGGCTCCTGTAGCTGCTGTAAATCCAACATAGACTGAGCTTGGAACCGTTTCCGACATAATAATCGGTTTTTCGATAAACCTTTGGAGTGGGTACCCGTGATATGCTACAGAAACATAAAGCATTTTTGTCCATCCATCATAATCAATTTGAACCTTGATCGGTCTTCCACTTTTGAGGTCAATGCCAGTGCTATTGAGACTCGCAGCAAAACTTGATAATACGCTCGTTGTGTCAATGCCAATATGGTTACCATCTATGTCAAACCCGTTCTTGTAAGTGTCCAGCTCCACGGCTAATTGCGAAACATTGCCACCTACAAGTTGCTTGATTAATTACAACACACAAACACACACACACACACGCGGGCATGAAAACATGTCTACAATGCAGTACTGTTTGTTACAATACACCCCTCGATTAAAAACTACCAAATTTTCATTGCACTAGGGCCCCAAACCACCAGGTCACAAACAATTCCACAGAAGATAAAGGACCTAATTGAAATTCAATCCATTTATTTAAAGTTGCTATGTTTGCCTCCTAGAGTTTATAGGTTTTTTTATTATGGCTACATCAAATTTGTAATTTCTTAATTTTTTGCACCATTGAACCTATCCTAATTGTACACAAGTTTCTGTCGCTGACAACTCAAGTTTCATAATAGTTTGTAAAATATATAATAATTTGGGTACAGAAACAAAACCTAAGGAGTCAACAACAAAAGCTTCAAAACCTTTTCAACAGAGAAAAAGGGTGTGTGGAGCGCCGTATTATAGTTGTTCTCAAGTCTCAAAGCATATATAAACAAGCACAATTTTTACCTTGTGACTGACTTAAGATTCCAAGGTTTGAGCCGTAGCTATACAGTGGTGAAGGGTTGCTATCAGGTGCAAAAACAAATGTCATGCCGTCTGCAGAATCAGTTGTATTTGGGTAGCGAGATATCCTAATGGTGAATGTGGTACTAATCATAGCTGGCCATGCAATAACAGGCTGTTTGTATAAAACCCGTCCAACTTCATTTAGCGGCAGCGTTGCTGAATAGTATGATGAATTGGATTGGAAAGGCTCTGATGTGAGGCTTAAGTAGCCATTATATGGAGTCACTGCACCCGTGCAAATTAGGCTGCCACTGCTGCAACTTAGTTGGCTGAATGATGAGAATGAGAAGCTGAGAGGTTGATTCACAGGGCTCGAAGAAGCTTGGTGAAGAAAAATTGAGAGCAGCACAAGGAAAATCATTTTGTTGAGACTTGAGGTCGAGAGCCACTACTTGAATCACATCGCTCAGCATCATATGTGCTTATATAGCGGGCTTTACACCAACTGTAGACGTGTCTGGCGATATTCTAAAGGAGCTTTGGGTACTTAAAAATAAAAATCACACTCTTCTTGAAATTACCTTGTGTACAAGGAAATGCAGATTCTTGTCTTATTACGTTGTCTGGGCTGTTAAAAGAAATACAATATAATGTGGCCTTTTACTTTGTACCCACAGCTCATAGCCATGGAACGAGCTAGTTTATGCGATATTTGCTATGTGATCATGGAAAATGAAAACTGTATGTGTTTGATATCAATTGTATAGGGTCAATATGTGTTTTAGGTTAAAATCATAAGTAACATAGTCAACACATTTGCATGTGTTTGATATCGACTGTGACTGATCTTTGACATTTCTTAGCTCAGTTAGGCTCTTGCAGCATACTCAATAGGTAAATGGATCGATTATCTCTCACGCTATCTTGAATGGAGAAATTTTTTAATTTGTGTTTGTCCATGAGGTGTGATAGAAATTAAGGATCCCTCTATTTAGGATAGCTCAAGTGGCCAGTGTGTTATAATCCCGTTCATATGGGCTGGGGCTTGCAAAAATACAAATATAAATACTAGTGCATTCAGCGGGTAAAAACTTGTTTAGTCCCTATATAATGAGGTTAGTGTCCATTTAGTTACTATATTTTTAAAAACACCTCAAAACGTTCTTACTGCTAAATATTGACACTCATACTATTATTTTTTATTTTTTTAACTTGTTTTTACAATATTACACTCTTACAATAATGTTTCTTTTTTGGATATTAATAAAAAATTAGATTATCAAATTAAACTCAAAAATAAAATAAAAAAGGTATATATTAATTTCTGTGGAAGTTCACGTATGTCTAAAAAATTAATATTTTAAAAAATTACATTATCAATTTTTTTAGAAAAATTAATATTTTATCTCAAGAGAGTGTTCCACAAAAATTAATATATATTGGTGTTAAATTGGTAATTTATTTTTTTTCTTTTTAATAATGTTTAAAAAATTATTATAACAGGATAATATTGTAAAAATAAGTTAAAAAGAATAAAAGATAATGGTAAGAGTGTCAATAATTTAATGGCAGAGATGGTTTGGGGTATTTTTAAAAATATAGAGACTAAACAGATACTAACTTCAAAATATATGGATTAAACGAACTTTTACCCAGAATTCAGCTGATAATAAAATGATCTGGACTCTGGAGCTAGAAGTCAAGCTAGCTACCCAACATTATGTGTTTTTATTAGATATGAAAAAATTTGTTTATACGATACATCATCTTATTTTATTGCTTGATAATGCGTGCTTTCGATCAATCATTTATGTATAAACATATATAAATATTATAAGAATCCAGTATATAGAATTTTTTTTCCAATTTTAAGACAATATATAGAATTTTTTTTCCAATTTTAAGGCAATATATACTACATGCTACGATGAAAGACAATGAAAATACTTGGTCGGTTCACAATTGATAAATTGCTATTTATCAGACGTATTATAGGGGAAAACGCGATAAGGAATGTCAATTAGGGTGATGCCTGAGTATTTACCGTAAGTTAATTAATATCATTCGCACTAATCTCAATAATTTGAAGGAGATTAACATTTAAGCCTCTGACATTTCTCACGGTATCTAATTTTTTTCTTTGTAATAATATTTTTTTTATTACTTTGATATTCAAAATTTACATACTTGCGACTTTTTAACTTATAAAAGCCTACATACCTTTTGATAGGAGGAGTGTTGGCTCGGCTCCACCATATGAGTGGCCCAAGCCAAAATCTTTTAATTTATTTGTTTTGGGTACTTAAGAAATTAAATGAAACAAACTGGGGGCAAGTGAACTTTGCCATAAATTCACATTATTCGGATGAAGTTAAAAGAGAACACGTGGAATCTGTGAGTTTGAAAAAGGTTTATGCGGAATACGGGAGAGAAAGAGAAGAGAAGCTGCGAACAAATGGCTGAGAATTTTGAATTGGGAGGCAGGTTTCTTTTATCTTCAATTGAATAGTCATACGTTGATTTAAACTCTGTTTTTTTTCAAAATACAAGTTTCTTTGTCTTGTTTTTATTATATCTTCTCCCTGGTAGTTACTGGTAATGATTTGTTTGAGTCTCTAATATTACCTAGAGAATAATTTATTGCAATCCTACTAATTATTAGTGACAGTTGAAATTGGATTATGTTCCCGTGACTTTATTTTTTTTTAAATATAGATTTTTCATGTAAAAATCAATATCTCATTTTTTATTAGTTGGAGTTATTTATTGCCATGGATTATTATTATTATTTTTAAATATACCTTTGACTAAGCGAGGGAATTCATTAAACAAAAGAGCAAGATTACAAAAATGTTAGAACCCTTTGGAAAACAGAACAAATAAATTAAAATGAATAACAGGACCGAAATTGCGAAAACAATGATCCTTAAACAACATGTAAAGTAAGGGCAAGACAATTCCAAATTTACTAAGGAATCAATAACTTAGTTGCCTTCGCAAAAGATATTGCCTTGGATTATGATTATTTAATTAATTCCCTTCAGTTTAATTATTTGGTGCCATAACTTGTCACCGACGAGATTGAAATCGTTATTTCTTGGCTGAGGTATACAATTCCGTATTAATCACATAAAGAGGAAAAAAAGGCACTTTAGGATCATTATTATTTTATCCCTTGTCGAAAAAGTAACACACACATAGGGATAGCAAAAATCTCCACATGGACGGGTACCCTCGGGGATTTTCCCCATTCGGGGAGAGTATGAAGATAATTTTATTCCCAATTTCTTATTCGGAGAAGGGACGGAGAAATTTTTTTACCCAATTTCTTATTCTGGGAGGGGACGGGAATGAGGTAGAATCCCTATCCCCTACCCATTTCCCCATTTTAATTTTTAATTTAATTTTTATTTTTTAAAATTACTAATAAATAAATAATAAAATTTGAATTATAAAATTATGAGTATTGATAAAAAATAAAAAATATCAAAATATTTATATTATTAAACTTTTAGACCTAATTAACTAATTAAAGTTCTAAATTTTTACTTAGGACATTAAAAAGACCTGGCAGATTCTATTAGCCCAAAACTTTTGTTTTAATTTTAATATTCATTAAATATTTTAAACTTAAATCTATTTTTTATTTATTTTTAGATGTTATAATTGCCCACAACAAATCACAATTTTAATATTTAATCTAATATAATATTTGCTCTTGATTTGCTTCGACTTAACTATTGTGCTGTAAAGGGAATAGTCAACATTTATAAAGTGCCCACGCTACCATTGAAAAGTTAATTTTGAATCTAAATTTGATTTTATTTGTAACAATTTTGTATTAAACTATTAATTTGTTCATGATAATTTGTATCCCTTACATGCTGCGTTATTTACTAATTTAATATATATGACTTTTGTAATTGATATTAATGTAAGATATATTTCGAACTTTACTTTTATTTGAATTTTTTATCTTAATATGATTAACTCAAAATCAAAAACAAAAAAAAAGTATTAGTTATTCGGGGATCAGAGACCATCGGAGATCCCATGTTATTATTCGGGGAGGGGATGGGGATTATCTTAAATAATTCTGACGGAGACGGGGAGGGAACGGGGACATACGCAAAATATCGGGGATAGGTACGAGGAGATTGGTCCCCTCCCCTCCCCTCCCCATTGCCATCCCTACACACAACAATAATCAAGTGAAAATACTAAAATTGAGAAACATTAAGGAGTTAAGTATAATTCTTTCTTAATTAACAGTAAAAGTTTTGGATTAATTAAAAGTATTCTCCTCGGCGTTTGATACTATCGTCTGCCACAGAGTACGCAAATATTATATTTTTATTACGACTCAATAACATAGTAAATTTTACTTGAGAGAAGTTTAAATCAAAGGGGAATATCCTTTTTCATAAAATTATTCCTAAAAAATATATGTAAAATCAAACAAGCGTAACTATTCATGAAATTAAATTTTACTTGTGACACATTAATTAGAATATAAACTAAGTATTTTAACTAAATAAGCATAGCATTGCTGTTTCATGAATTAATAAATATCTAACAGCATTAGAGTCATATCTTGAGGGACAACTTAAAATCTTCAAAGATGATGATAATGAAAGAAAATTGAGTTTTTATATCTTAGTCCCTATAGTTTAAATGTAAAGATTTTATTAATTATGTCATTTAGTTAAGTTGGTAAAACTCTTTGAGTGAAAATAAGAGGTTTGAGATTTAAAGTTCAAAACCTATTGACATAAAAAAGGGTAAGAGTTGGATGGTTATTAAGCTATAATTCAAAAAAAAAAAACAAACTTAAAGATTTTGCTATTACTCTAATTAATGAAGTATGATTCATTAGTTATGACTTAATTATTAAAAGAGGATTGAAATTGAGTACGTTTCGGCACATATTAAAAATTTCAACATTATCAATCTGTAAATCATGTCCACGAACGGGTGATCAGTACTCATTATTGAAAGAGCTTGAGATGGGCCGCAGTTTCATTTTCGGAGAGATGACTGAGACGGCAATGGCTTTGATGTGAACGACCAATCAAGAACCTAATGGCTTTCAGAGAAGGTTCCTCTGTAGCAGCAGTGAATCCGACAGACAGAGTTTGGAACTATATTTGAAATGTAGAATGTTAAAGGGTTGTATTCAATTGAATATGATTTATGTTATGATAATTTATTATGGTATTTGATATATTTGTTATTTGATTAACATTTATAATTTGTAAGATCACAAATGTAAAAATATTAGCTTTTAGATATTTTAAATTTAAAAAATAACTTAATACTTATTTCCTAAGATTTAGATTAAAAAAAAAACATGTCATTACATTTAGACATTTAAATTTATTTAGAATCAGGCTAATTTAGATTTGTTTAGATTTCAGACGAAAAAAAAAAAAACACTTTGTAAGTGTCCTAGTTCTACCTTTTTTCTTTAACAAAGTTGCTTTACTTTGCCAGGTTTGCCCAAAAAAAATAAAATTGGAATGAAATGTTATCATCCTAATAATCATTTCAATTACAAATTCAAGTATACTCATAAGGGCTTCGAATAATTAAAAATGTGTATCCTACTAGTTGTTTGACATATGCATGGGAGTTAGTTATGTCCAAGAGATAAAAATTCTTGCTTAATTATTGCTTGGCTCTCACAAGAAATGCAGACATCTTGCTTAATTATTGCTTGGCTCTCACAAGAAATGCAGACATAAGAAATATATGGTTTGTTATACGCATTTTCTAAAGAGTACAAGCTTGTTGGATATAGCGATAGCGATTGAGGTGGAGATATAGATGATCGAAAGAGCACGAACACTACAGGATTTGTGCTCTTTATGAGGATTTTGCTTCACATGAATGTCAAAGAAACAACATATTGTTACACTTTGTATTTGTGAAGCTGAGTACGTAGCTACTATATCAAGTATTTGTCATGCAATCTTACTAAGAAATTTATTAAAAGAGTTAGGTTTGCCACAAGAATACCTACAAAGATTTTCATCGATAACAAATCAGCAATTGCCTTAGCTAAGAATCTTATCTTCCATGATCGAAGTAAACATATTGATACTTGGTACCATTTCATATGGAAGTGCATTGAAAGAAATGAATTACAAGCAAAGTATGTCAAATCATATGATCAAATTGCTAACATCCTTACCAACCCACTAAAGGAAGAAGAATTCTTCAGGTTGAGAACTTTATTGGGTGTTATAAAACAAGTTTAAAGGAGGGTGTTGGATCATAAAATAGTTTTTTATCCAAATCCAAAAAATACAAAGCCTAGCCCATCTCATAGAACTTTCTAAGATAGGTGAGCTTGAGTGATATGTAAGATTTGTGGTAATAGGTTTGGTAGGTAAATTTGGTGAGGTTGGTGAAATAAGTGAGTGGTAAATTTTGATGACCGGTGACAATTTGTGTAGTAGTTGAATAAATGAATAGTTGTGATTGATTTGTAATATGTATAAACACTCTTTTATGTTTTCGGTTATAAGAGTTGTAGTATTTGAGGAGTGTTGTTGAAGAAATAAAAGAGTGTTTATTTTAATTATTTAATTGTTATAATTCTCCAACAGGTAGAAGATATAGTTAATTAAAATGAAACAAAAAATTACATTACTTACAAATCATGATCTGAATTTTTTTTTTTTTTGTCCAATAACCTTGACGGAACTAGGATTTTTTTTTAAAGGTAGTTAAGAAAGAACATAATCCACAAATAAATAAAAATAGCAAAAAGTTCCTGCCCGGGGGGGGGGGGGGTTGGATTCATGAAGAATAACCTAATAAAGCAAGTACAAGAGCTTGAAATGGTTAACAAAAAGCCAGATTCATTTCCTGAGAGATCAGTGAGACGGCAATGGCTTTGAAGTAAACGTCCAATCAAGAACCTGATGGCTTTCAGAGAAGGCCCCCGTAGCAGCTGTTAATCCGATCTAGACAGAGCTTGGAACTACATTTGAAATGCCAATATGTTGTTTGAAACTTTTCTTTGGTGGGATGACAACGTATTGCAAATAGACATTAAGCAACTTCTTCAGATCAATTATAGTGAACTTCCACTTTTTAGTTCAACTCCAGTACTATTGAGACTCTTAGCTGCAACTGTTTGCGTACACTTGTTGTGCCATAGCAACATGGTTTCCATCCAGATCAAAGTCGTTCTTATAAGTTACAAGTATCCACTTCCACCGTTAAAATATTCTTATCTACAATTAATTTGCACAATCAGAAATTAATAAGTTTTACGAAGGCGGCAATGTAAATACCAGAATGTTTGGAATACCTTCGGTGTAGTAGTCAATCATTTACTGACAGTTTATGCATTGTAACTACAAATTAGTCTAAAAATTTCTTAGTTACTCCCACTGTAGCACACACTTAACATGAATCAAGTTGAGAGGTACAATATAGTACTGAAAGTTATCTAATGACTTTCTCATATTAGTGATAAAAATTTATTGGATTATATTCTAGATGCCGTTGTATATTCTAAATTAAGTTAAGTAACTTTAAGAAAAAAATTAGATAATTTTTGAAAAAAAAAATTCTCAGAATTGGAAGTCGAGTGATAGAAAAAATAAAATAACTATTTGAAAAACCCTAGTCAAGCATTTGGGGCAACATAACTAACTTTGCTAGAGATCAATATGAGGTTTTGATAGATATTTACCAAAAGGTGAGAACTCACCATTCCAAGATTTGAGCCATATATAGCTGCCAAATGGTGAGGGACTGCTAGCGGGCGCAAAAATAAATGCCATCCCATCTCCAGAACCAAATGAATTTCGAGACTTAGATATCCTAAAGGAGAAGGTGGTGCTAAAGGATGCCGGCCAGGCTAACACAGGCTATGGTACAGAACTCGCCCGACCTTGTCTAGGGGCGCAGCTGGTGGAGAGGTCGAATAGCCAGTCAATGGCTCTGATGTAAGGCTTAGGTAACCATTGTATGCAGTCACCACGCCACTGCAAATTAGGCTGCCATTATTGCAACTTTCAGGACTGAATGAGGCTAAATAGAAAGAGACTTTAGTTTGATTGCTAGGGCCTGAAGAAGCTTGGTTAAGAAAGGCAGAGAGCAGTAGGAGCAAAAAGATCCTCATGATGGTTTGAAGTTTAGTGCTTGCTCCCACTTAAGACAAATTCATTTTCATGTCCTTATATAGAGCTTTTAGGGTTAAATTTGATTGATATAAATGGTATAAGCCTATTAATTTGTTTGATTTCCAAAAAAATACTAATAATGATGTATGTATAGTAATTAGTACAACGCCTATAAGAGATAAAAGGAAAAAAAATTGTAAACTTTCTTTTATCATGTAGTGAACTTATTTTTATTTTATAATGATGGTGTATTAACTGTAATACTACCTATAATAAGTATATCATTACTGAAAATTTACATATATATACTACTTGTTTGCAATATGGAAGGAAGCTAGATAGCTATTTGACAACTACCAAGTCGTGGATGATGCCGGCCAATAGGCACAATAAGGCAGTCAGGCTTAATATGTTTTAGCTTTCGGCTGTTTAATTAATTTGGTAAATACTTGTCTAGCTTTTCCGGATCCGGTTTTTGCCATCCCCGGTTCTCATAGTAGATGTCACCAAAAGCTATTCATTCCGGATCCAGATCCGGAATGAATTTTTGGGATCCGGATCCGCAAAAAAATATGTGGATCCGGATGCGGGTAATATTCACACGGATTGCGGGCGGATATTCCGAATATCCGAATCCGCATGATAATAATATTAAATAAAATTCAATTATAATTTAACAATCAACAATTTAACATCAATTCAACATATATAAAAAAAATACAACAATACCATAAATTCACAAACAATAATTTCACAATATAAATCAAACATAAAAAAAAAATCTAAGTTAAACCGATTTATTACAATATTCTCTAATTATTATTGTTATTATTAGTTTTTTTAACATATTTTCATAGTTAATGAAGATTATAGAGTTAATTATTCTTATACATTTAAATAAATAATTTAATTTATATATTTTTCAATTGAAATTTAATTAAATAAATAATTTAATTATAAAATAATACGGATCCGGATATCCAGTTTTCTAGATGCACTTGCATCCGGATCCGTACGGATCTTGACTTTTAAGATCCGGATTCGTATCGTTTAACATGTGGATTTCCGGATCCGGATCTTCCGGATCTTTGCGGATCTAGATTTTATTGCCAACCCTAAATTGAGAACTCAAGCTGAAACTCAAATACTGGGGTCTTTAGCTTTATTGTTGAAGAAATAATGATTCTAACCCATTTAGTTATCACTTAAACCAGAGTAACCCCCATTTTGGTTCTTAATTCTACCACTCCGGCCGGATTGGCAACATAGATTTCTCAATTGTTTAGTTATTTATTTTCTTTTAATTTGATTAGTTATTAGTGACGATCACTAATGTTTAGTTATGCATTTTTTCTTAATTTAATTAGTTATTAAGTCAATCAATAATCAAATTTTCCGTCTTTTAGTTTAGATGAGATAGCATCGGCATTTTCATAGGCAATTTTATATCGTGTGCATTTTACCATTGCAATTTGAGACTCGACGTCTATTTGGCACACACATTAGACAAAGAGAATAACAGAGAGTTTTAAAATGTAATCTCATTAATCATCGTTAAGGACAAGACTCGTTATAGGCATATTCATGACCAAATGGTTCAATAAACATCTGTTAGAATACAGTACCCGTAAGGCAACTGACATGAGGCGAAGTTGAGCTAGAAGTTCCATGTGCATTTTGGCAATAGGCGGTAGTCTCTTTTCCAGGCACAGATGATGTTATGCTAACTTGCTCCATTTTGATCCCAAAGCAACCCTCCTCACTGCAATCGAATGTGATTGCCTTCTCGTCCGCGGAACTTCCTCGCACATCACTGTACGTAACCTCGCTCACATTCACAGCTGATGTCTGCATATTATTTGTTGACGATTAAAAAATTAATATTACATATATATATATATATATATATAACCCTTGGGTTTTGGCTAATTAATAAGTTAGCTATCGTATCTAAAACAAAAACTTAAAAGATATGGTTGTGTTTGTTTTTTTATCTAAAATCTAAGTATGTTTGAATTTAGTTGAATTCTGAATATGTGAATGAAAATATATGAATGACATATTTATTTTTTTCTTTTTCAACATCTGAAGAGAAAAACTTAAAAGTTAATAGTTTAAAATAAATATATTGTTAAGTGGTGCATATATTTGTTCTTCACAATTTATAAATTTCACAGGTTGATTAGTTTGGTAACATTAAAAAAAATACTATCATTGTTGATGTTAATTTAATTTTTTAATAAAAGATGTAATAATCACATCAAATTTTATTATAAAGTCAAAACTATTATTTTATTTCTGATTCATCACAATGGACATAACTTGATTTGTTCAATATTTCAGTTTAGTTAATGTTATCATGTGAATAAGAATTTAAAGCAATTAAAAAACATAATTTCGAATAATACAAAAATATTAGGTTTATACATAATATTAGAAATACATGAATTTTTAAGGGTATTTTTGAGATTTGAAATTAAAATTTTACATTTACACTTCAGACTTCAAATAAAAGTCGACTTCTTTTATTCAGATAAAATTATCTGACAATAAGTGATAAGTTAAAAAGACAAACAATTTAAAATAAACAAATGTTTGAAAAAAAAATTAAATTTAGATTTCAGAATAAAAAACAAACAGCTATTTTTGTTGCTTTTTTCATGATTAATGAATCTAGCATTTTAAAGATAAAAGAATATTAACAAAAACAAATATATACAACAGAGATTTTTTGGATAATCTTTAAAAATATAGAGAAATTAACTGAGTAATTGGTTAATTACCAAGAAGTAAAAAGAACATTACTGTAACTATTTCTATGAAGATAATGATATATATAAAGTTTGAGAAATATACCCCTTTGCAGCCTCCTCCTCCGACACAGTAATGTTGGTCGATTATAATAGGATTTTTTGACGCTATAAGTGTGATGTGCTCAAATGAGATCCTTCTAGCATATCCTGAACCTCCCTGCAGCAAAAATATTACACTTAAAAGAGTTTAAATGCTAGCGAAATATATATATTAAATATTAAACATTACCGTATAATATATATATATATATATATATATAGAAGGATCATATCTTTTGACTTTTTATGATCTTATTACCGGACTTGTTTTGATCCTTGCTCCATTCTGTGTTCCGGTGAAATTACAATTCCGGACGTGCACTTCTTCTACTCTATCATCGGCTCCATCGAGTCCAAGACTTCCCACACTACAAACATTCATACGTACATACAAATAAGCATGAATTAGTTCCAGAAAAAAGCTTGGATTAGGAGAGAATCCTAGTTTAAATTAATTTAAACCTAATTCCATGACCCGGTCCACATGCGACGCCAGTAATGTTGATATTGGAGGATCCGCCGTTGATGGCAACACAGTCATCACCTATATATGTATCACAATTTTACCTGACTTATCAGCTTTATTTATCATAATTTTTTTTTTTTTAAAAAAAAGGAGAGATGAACTTGAAATAAATTTACCACTTTTAATGGAGGAGTCAAGAATGTTAACTTGGGTGGAGGAAGAGATGTCAATTCCATCGGTATTAGGGCTGTCCTCAGGTGAATCTATATGAATATTAGAGACGGATACGCCATTGCAGGTATTTATTGAGATATGACTTTTTGGGCTGTTAACAATAGTTATCCCCTTCACTTGAAGATTATTACAGTTGTGAAAGTATACAGCCTGCAATTGCATATTCACAACAAGAGAATTTTCGTTTCTGAAACACTAGTTCGCTTAATTAATACAGACAATATTCATGTTTCATTTCCTCAAGGAGGCGGTTGCATTAGCTAAGAAGGTTAAAAAGGTAATTCGGTTACCTTCGGTCGATTGCACCCGTCTTCCCCCTTAAATAAATTGTTCAAACTCTTTTATTAGTATAATGATAAACTGAGTAATTAGCTGAAATTATTAAAATTAAAGCAGAATCTACTCAAGAATCAGAACGTATAAATGAAAAAGCAGATAAATATATCACCTGGTTCCACCAGCCATGGCCGTTGCCATCAATTGTTCCTGATCCATCAATACTGAGACCTTGCACATCGTAGAGACAGAGCCAGCATTGGCTCTCACATTGTTTCCAGGATTTTGAGTCAGGTGCCACAATGTTCCCTGAAACCTGCCATGCACCAAATAACAAAAAAATAATAATCAAGGAATTGTACGTAAGTTGACATATACGCGCACACACAACATATTTTACCTGAATATGAACACTATTGGACTTGCAAGGACCACGAAATGTAGTTGACTTTAATAAGAATCTTTTGTTAGCTGGTATTTCCAGTGTTGCTGAGTCTCCAGTAGCTGAGCAGAAATCTGTCCATGCTTTTGAAAAGGCCTTCATTTGATGCATAAACAGACACGATCAACAAGTCAAAATATAAGAAACAATAATAAGAACAACAGCACATAAAACACAAATACAAAGTTGCATTGGCGAATTAAAGATTCATTTAGTTACATCAGAATCATCAGTTTTGCCATCTCCAATCGCACCGAAATCAACAACGTTAAAAGTGTTCCGGCCATCTCCAATGCCTACTAAGCTCGATATAGCAATGCACAAAATTAAAAAGCTGCTGGCAATAAGTAGATCCTGCGTTCGTTCAAAACAGAAATGAAAAATTAGCAATGTCAGCTAGCCTAGGCAACACATTTTAGATATAATTTACATTAAGGTGAAAGATTTATCACCATTTTATATATTCGACAGCTAATTTGCTTTGATAAATTGTGCCCAGCCTGATGCTCACCATATCTATTTATACTAGATAGAGATGGCACCCCTTTTACTCCCCTGCCATGATAGAATTGCTACCCATTTTTTGTCACGTACCATGAATATCATGAAACTTCAGATACTTTGCCGTTAATATATTATTATCGATTAGAGCTGCCTTTATTATTTAATTTATATTTAATAATGGTTTTTGGAGTATAATTGGATGTTTCTAATTAACTTGCAATCTAGGATAATGTCAGTAACATCCTTTTTACCGAGACTTGTCCCTTCCTATCTCTTACTGTTTAGTCAAACACCATTGTGTTATTTTTTTACTTTTTTATGCTGTAGACTTAACTAAAAATAATAACTTCGTTTAAAGACATTAATTTTTCTGAGGAAAAAGTGATTATGCTATGGACACAAAAGAAGAAAAAATGGAAGCGTTATAGAGAGATGGTATAGTTTTTCGATGTACTGACTATGTTTGTATTCAACAGATTCTCAATGTTAACATCTTGCGATATTTCTGTTGCCTCTCCTTAGTTTGATGATCCAAGTTGTCACAATTGTACTGCGTACCAGTACTTGGACAAGAAGATGTAGTTAATACGTTTTGAGGGTTACCATTTACACAACTTCGTTTGCCATATTTAACATGAAACTCTAGATTTGCTTAATTATGGTTATTGAAACTATAGTTCGGCAAGTATAACTTGCATCGAACGACGTAAATTTCCTTTTATTTCTTTTATGCCTAAAATAAAATAAAATAAAACTGACTCTTTTCTATATGGTGCAGCAATCAGCACACTATAAAATTTCCTGAACACTCTTTTACTCAAGTCGCCATGAAAAAATAAATTGATTACTCAGAACACTTAACCTGTTATCTTGATTATTCACCTCCATGAAAACGCTTTTCATTTTAGTTGCTATGTGAATTTCATAGCTAATCGGACAAAAATATACTATTTATCAAATAAATTACACACTCCACAGAATCTATAGTAGGAGATAAGCACGGTTCCATTCGGTTCCTTTTTTTCAGATCTTTGATTATCCGGTTATTCAATTTTCAATTTTATTTTTTATTCATTCAATTTTTCCTCGGGTCGAAACACCAATATGGTTCAATCCGTTTGATTCCTCGATTTTTATACCTGATCTATAGATACAATGATTTGCTTCAAGGTGCAATATTGTTTAAAATATATATATATACTGCGACATGTTTCATTCACTATATGACCAACAAAACTGACATAAATGAGCGGTTGAATTGCAAAATACAAAGTCGAAATAAATCATTGTAAGATGCAATAAAATTCCGCACAGGTCACGCATGACCTCGATAAAAACTTGAGCCAACACGAAGCCAAAGACGAATAATTGCAAACATGGGCATGAATTTAAATCATTAAGACCAAATCCTCCGGATAGCTTTACTACAATCAGTTCATCTAAATGGTTTTGGACTCGATAAATAAATCAAACAGGAGCAGAGAGTTGGAACAAGAAATAAATTATAAAAAGAATGGACTTAACGCGGAAATTATCATCCTAGTATATTCCGCCGCACATGAGCCGCGCTTAACGCAAGATTAAGACCACGCGATACCGGTTGCTCTCCAACAGTAGCTCAATATCTACAGCACAAAATTAGCAACAATCCAATCCGCCAAGAGTCCAAAACGAACTACCAATCCAATGAACTACTATTTTTTAGCACTAAAATAGCCTAACAACATTGGGCACTTAGAAGCCAATTTTGAACAAATAAAAATAAAAACAATGTAGCGACCAGAGTTGGTGTCTAAGAATCTAATCGATTAACAGTGCAATAAAAATTATCTCACAAGGAACTCTAATACAAGCCAAGGTACCAGTTGAATAACATTCCCAATAGCAGCAGTACCCAGAAGGTATTAAAAGGCTACAAATCCCAAAAACAAGAAAAGGCAGCGTAAAACCACAAAATAGAGGGATCCATCTGACAAATCTCCAAGGCAACATATATGAAAGCCATTGGACTTCATCTAAAGAAACAAATACATAAAGGGCCTTCAGCACCCTGCTTCCACATGTGCCTCAAATTTTCCACATCAGTGAACAGATCTCCACTATGATGGCACTGCATGCAACAACAATAGCAGCAGTAAGCAATAGTTTTGCGGGCCATAATGTTGAACATTACAAGAGGGAACCAAGAGATGTTCATATATGAAGAAACATACTGTATGTAGATGTATCAATCTGCTCAGGAAGCTCCTTTATATCTACTTCAAACCTTGCCTGAACCTGTAATCAATTCACCACCAAAATTAAGATTAAAAACTGCCCAAAACCAAACATTGAAAAGAACCATTCAATAAGAACATGAATTTTGAAACCTGATTGAGAATATCGGAGTCTGAAGCAGATGATACAAAAGTAATTGCAAGGCCCTTGGTGCCAAACCTACCAGCTCTACCAACCTGAAAAATCATCCAACTAGTATAAGAAAGAATGATCAAGAACAACCAAGCTGCCATGAACAAAACAAGCATGAACAAAAAGAAACCTACCCTGTGCAGATAAGTATCAGCAGAATCTGGCATGTCATAATTGATGACAATGTTGACACGCTCAATGTCAATTCCCCTACCAACCAAATCTGTGGCCACAAGAATCCTCTTGTTCCCCTCCTTGAAACCTTTGTAACGCGTCAACCTACAAGTGTCAATCAGATCATGAATGTTCACGGTGGAGTACAATAAGAGTAAATTTTGCATTTCCTTTGTAGTGTGACATTCCTAAAAGCACTATCAGTCAGAACATGAAAGTGCACAGCAAAGTAAATAATAAGTACCAATATGCCAATCAAAAATGTACCCAGAAAGGAAAAAAAAAGGACTGAAATAAGTTGATCCTAACTAAAGAATCAAGCCAGAAGTTAATCATTAAACAATAAAAAACAAAACAAAAAAGGCTTATGTACTGAGGAATTATCTAAAATCAACATGCAGAAAATAAAAAACAATAACCAAATATCTCCACTCAATTACTACTTTTTAACAATAGTAAACAATAGTGTTGCACGGAAAAATAAGAGAAGATTATACTACCACAACCCAGAGCTGAAATTAAGAAGTTTTAATCTACCAATTAAAATATCGAAGACCATTAGAAAAGAATCATCCAGATCAAGCAACCTACTAATTCAGACAAAAGGCAAGCATCCACCAAAAAGAATCCAGAAAGAAACTGTACAAGGAAATCTTCACGCTCATAGCTCAGTAAGTGCTTGTTTGATATGGCTTATCTAATAGTCATAAGTGCTTACTTAATTCCATAGGCTCTTTTCAAATTTTTTGTTGTTTGGTTGTTTTTCTAGTAGAACTCTTGAAGATTGAATGAGCTAATTTACCAATCACTAGCAAAAGTTCAAATTTTGAGCTTTTGGGAATATAGATTGGAAAACTTTTTTCAAATATTAAAATCTCTAAATATCCTTTACTATTTGACAATCTTGTTTCATTCCTTTCACAACATAACTTTAAAATATTTGCTTGTTAAAATAGTTTTACAAAAGATCTCATTGACAATCCAAGAACTTTTTTTTGGGGGGGGGGAAGCTCTAGTTAAATGAGTTCTATTTGAAACTATAACAAACAAAGCCTAAGTCTAAAAGCAGAAAGATAATCACCCATCCAACTCAACAAATATAGAAGCAGATAAAAACAATGATACCCAACATATTCTCAATGAACTATTGATTGTACACTGTGTAATAATACTAGACAGAATAACAAACTTTGAGTACAGAAAATGACATTGAGCTATTTGTTACAAGCCCTCCACAGGCTTCACTTCCTCATGAAACATACAGACTGCAGACCAAACTTCCAATACTGATAAAGCAGTTAAAAGGATAAAGATATTTAAAGAGCACAGCAGAAGAGTAGTAAGGTATTACAAAAAGCAGAGGAGTCTTTAATAGATGTAGGAAATGCATAAATACATATAAAGCATAACAAAAGAAAGAGACCCAAAAAAGTAGCAGATAAAAACTGACAAATCAATAATTATGACAACAAAGCACTGACAAAGGTAGATATGCAAACCTTTCTTCTTGGGACATGCCAGAATGGATGCATATAGAAGGAAAATTGCATTCTACAAGTAACTTGTTTAACTCCGCTGCTCGGCTAACACTTTTGACAAAGATAACAACTTGATTAAAGTCCAATGCATCAAGGAGATCATTCAACTTCCGATTTTTCTCCAGCTCACTCAATTTGATGTAGTGCTGTCAAATTTCAAATACAATGGTAAGAATGCAAAATAATAGACCGCAGACTATTAGAGACAACAAAACATTAAATTTCAACAAAATTTACCTGTACAAGACCATGAAGAGTCAACTTGGCCTCGTCATCCACATAAATTTCCATTGGCTGTAAGGAACAAATGTCACAGTAAACTATGTTAGGGACCTTCCTCAAGTTAAAGGAATCCAGTACGAAATGTAGATGGATGCACATCCTCGAATTGAGATTCCATTCATCTGAATTGCCTCCCCGTACATCACTCTTATTTTTTTTTGTCACAGCAAGCTAGAGCCACTGCCGGTCAACATATTAGACTAATGGGTCACTCGGTACAAACCCTGAAAAAACACCAACCTCCCAAACCCAACTACAAAAGAAACAAAAATAAACAATAACAGGAACAGGAAAACAGAACCACCCTTCTCAACATCCCGAAATTCAGATGTAGCCCAACACTAGCCAAAAAAGGCCAACTGAATACAAGCATAAGCCTTAAGCGAACACAAAGGGCAGCATGATGAAGTCATATCCCACCACTCTGAGAAACCCTAGAGGTTGCGACATGAAATATTTTCCCAGTTTCCTGCGAACCTTCAGCAATCTAACAGGATTTGCCACTTTATGATTAAAAAATGCACGGACACAACAGCGATAGCAAGCATAGTAGTCATGGAACCACCGCATTCTAAAAAATTATGGAATTGTCGTAGAAAGTTGGCGCTAATAAAAAAGGACTTCTAAATTCAAGTAGTTCTGGCCATAAGACATTACATCTTGCATAAATTTCTTGCAGACTGGGCGGATTTCCTTGCTGAGTGTTGCTGAAAACATCATTACTTGCTTGTCATGAGGAGTCATCTTGAAAATCTCTTGCACATCTCTTCTCATGTCTACAAAACAGCATACGACCAACACAAGCGGAATAATTAACAAAAACATACAGGCAAACCCAAGCATTCCACAAATGGAAACCAAAATCAAAAGGATCAAAATTTCAGGCATACCAAGAGATTCCAGCATCTTATCACATTCATCAAGGATAAAATGCCTCACATTCTTCAAAGAGAGGTCTTTATCTCTAGCAAGAGCTAGTATCCTTCCAGGAGTCCCGACAACAATTTGGGGACATTCGTTTTTCAGCAAATCTTTGTGAATTTTTATATTAACTCCACCATAAAAGACAGCAACCTTGATATCAGGCAGGTAAGTACTGAACCTCTCAAACTCATGGCAGATCTACAAGAGTGGTGGACAGGAAAAATGAGACATTGCAATGACATAAAAAATAAAGATAGAAAACAAGTGTTTAACTTACCTGATAAGCTAACTCTCTAGTGTGACATAAAACAAGTGCAGTAACTTGGCCTGGATTTGGCTCTGTTTGCTGAAGAGTTGACAGAACAAACACAGCAGTCTTCCCCATCCCTGATTTAGCTTGGCAAATAACATCCATGCCCAGAATCGCTTGAGGTATGCATTCATGTTGCACTGATGAAGAACCAAAGAAAATCGTATCGAAGGAACCGTTCGTAAGTAAAATAAAACCTCCGTGATCCTTTTAATTGAAAGGATTACCAAACCACAACAATACTGCTCCGAAATCAATAATGTGATAGTATATTACCTGAGAAAAAGCAACAAGATGTATTTAGAGGCCGCAGGATAAATGAATACTAAATTTTTTTAATTTATGCTTTCATACTAAGCATACTGAATTTAGTATATGAAAGCAATTCTGCATCTCCATGAAGTGTACATTTAGGAACAAGATAGAAAAAAAAAAAAATCTGATAAGAGAAGGAACAAATGGCAATGATAAAAAAAATAGCATGATCAGTAATGGAACAGAACTTCAGAAAAATTCAGAGAATTTCACATGAATTATGTAATTTCGGAGTGGTCTGAGAGATGGAAAAACTCTCAAAACCAACACAGCAATTCAAGTCACACATCAAAATGACACAGAATCTTCATAAAAATAACCAAAATCATAAAATCAAAAAGAGCTCAACATAGCTTCAAACATGCCATAAAAGACAATTAATAAGCAAAAGAAAATTGGCAACTAGCCTTCTGAAGGATGCTCAAATCCTGAGTCCACAATTGCACGAAGAAGTTCCGGCTTCAAAAGAAAGTCTCTGAATCCTGAACTGTGTATACCAACATAGCCCCTGCTTGGAAAAGAAAAAAAGAAGTTGGTCAATTTGGGGGGAAAAAACGGAACAAAAAATTATTCAGAGTAACTAAGCTACTGACTGCTTCTATGTGAAAATATAAGTGAGAGAAAAAAGTGCATCAAAACAAATAACGCCATCAAGCACCCAGAAAAAGAAAAAAAATGATAACTTCGTAATTAATGATAGAACATACAAAACACAAATATAATTAAAGAGTAAAATAACAGGAACGAAGAGATGGAGAGAGAAAGAGAGAGTACTGACTTCTTGGCGGCTTCGCCGTTTGCTTTGGTAGCGACGGAATCGGGAGCTTGAGCATCTTCTTCCTCGTAGTCGAGAAGCTCATCCTCGTACTCGTTATCTCTTGTCTCTCCCATTCCTACACAACACGAAGTCAAAGGATTAGATTAGATCTTCAAAGAACTAGGGTTTTGAGCATCGAATCAGACAAATTACCAAATAAACCTTCAAAATTGGGGTTTTAATGCGTAAGTAGAGATAGAAAGAACCGGGATTTTGAAAATTTGAAACGTTACCTGCCAGTATTCGACTAAACGGTTGGGGTTTTAGGGTTAGGGTTTGGCGAGAGAGTGCTGCAAATGAAAATAATTAGCCAAAATAAAAGGAGAAAAAGATTTGAAAGTGGAGAGAATTCGAAGAAAGAGAGAGATTGTTAGGGTTACAGGATTGGGGCATCTTATATAAAAGATAATTCTTTTCACGTGTTGCCGAAATTGCCCCTGATGTTTGGTCATTATTGCAGCATTGAAGTGGGCTTGCTGCTGGTTTGGTTTTGGACCAAACAAAGTAGCCCGATAAACTCCTCCTCTCTATTTTCCAAGCAGCATCCCAATATTTAAATTCCGACATTCATCTATTTATTGATAATTAATAATTTTATAAGTTATAAAATCTATCATTTAATACATAAATAACACACGTATCATTAGAACTAAAATATTGAGATCTATAACATTATTATCAAAATAAATATTGATGCATTGGGAGAGTGTATTTAAACTTTAAAAATTATTATCAATACTCCATTATTTTGGATAATCTAATACAAAATTGAAAAAATTAATATTTATTCTGTACATTCTTTCAAATACCAGAAAAAAAACCCTCAATTGTAATACAATCATCTTTATTTTCTCTGCAGAACCTATATAAATACTCAACTCACTTCAAATAAAGACGTTCGATTATTGTTCATTGAATTTCGGAAGCTTCAATGACTTTGAATTGATTCGGAATACTTTTATGTATACTGTAAATGATTTTGAATACAATTAAATTAAAAATAACAAGAGCACACATTGTCTGAGTAGATAGATGCCCCCAGTCCATTAGTACACGAATTCTTGAAAAAAATAATAACGAAAACAAATAAATCACAGCATAAATGTAACGCCAATACTGCATGACAAAGAATTTCTCTTCAACTTCATGGAAAAGAAAATAAAAGAAACTTGTAAAGAATGCATCTGCTATTGAAACTTGGAGGACAATGCTCATGACCTGAACATATGAGCTACTTGAAATATTAATAATAAAATTAGAAGTGTTGCAGTTAAAATCTGTCACACTATTGATTCAATCCCTTGTAAATGTTTGTTCAACTTATAATTGTTAAGATATTAGAAATAAATATTTTAGGGTTTAAATAGGAGAATCGTATGTCGAACGAGTGTGTAAGATTGGTTCAAAATAATTATGTTATATTTACTTATAATAAATTATCCTTGATAATAAATAATATCATATATATTAAATAAGAGTATTCTTAATAACTTTTAAAATACAAATAGATACACCCTTATGTATGTCACCTTGTATTACTTTTTTGTTTTTTTCAAATATGTAAAATATTATTTGAAGAAATAACTTCATAAAACAATGAATTGCAGCTGAAAAATGGTTTGGGCCTGTAAATACTGGTACTGGCCTTCAACTGCATCCATATTGCAAAGCACAGCATTTTTCATGCAACCTAATCCTGTTGTTGCCATCGCCACCCATTACAGAACTAAACAACTTTTGATCAATCTGTTTAGTGATGGCTTCTGCTTCATGTTCAGCAGCTATGCTTCCTTTTGCAGTAACATTAAAACCAAGTATTTTGTTTTTTCTATGTCTAACTTCGAGTTAGTTACAGCTAAAAAGTGCTCAATCAATCTTAACTTATTCTGATGCACAGGGGCACATGTGGATAGTTCTAGCAACTCTAAGGATCATTTGATCAATGATACACCAAAAACTACTAGAGTGAATAGACTTCATTCAATTAGAGTAAAGGTTAGATTTCATCACTCATTTGCTGTGCTGAGTTCTAACATCTTTCTTATATTAATTATGAGTTTTACTACCTATCCCATGCTTTTTGTAGTATCTTTAATTAAAACATTAGACGGGTAATTGGCATTTTGATGTCTATAACAAGTTTTAGTTCATTGCATTGCTCGGTGATAGGCTGCAGCAAATAATGGAAACACAAAGCGTAACAGTGTTGTCTGTGCTGATTGTGATGGAAATGGTGAGTTTGTTTGCAAAATTCCTTTCCGAAAATGAATGGAATTAAGAATATGCTGCTGATTTGTAGATTTGAGTTAATAACAGGTGCTGTCCTCTGCTCACAATGCAAAGGCAGTGGAGTGAATGCTGTTGATTTCTTCGGCGGACAGTTTAAAGCTGGTGATTCGTGTTGGCTTTGCGGGTAATCATCTCAACATTTTGCTTTAATTCACTACCAGCCCCACAGTAGTTGTGTTTATGTTTGAGTGACACGTGTGAATTAGAACATAATGTTTTCTTGCAGAGGCAAAAGGGATATGTTATGCGGGAACTGCAATGGAGCTGGCTTTGTTGGTGGTTTTATGAGTACACAAGATGAGTGAAGTGCTTGTGCTGCTAGATTTTCATGGGGAGTACCAAATTATGCACCTCAAAGGGAGACCTCTGTATGTTATGTGCGTTGCCGTGTTTTTACTTGCGATATATACTAATAGTTAGTATAACTACTGTGTAAATGTTAAGCAGGATTGATTCTATAGAGGCATTTTACTTTGTATAGTTTCCGTATAAGATCAAAGATCATCAATACGTATGAAGGTAATTTCTCGTATTTGCTTTTGAATTACAGCTCTTAAGTTCTGTGCCAAAGCATGTTATGTCTTATGTCATTCAACATTCTATGTTGAAGCATGGCCTCAAAAAGTGATTTTGCTGCAACTCTTCATGCCTCTCTTGTCATTTTCAGCCCTCAAAAGAAGGCTATGAAATAATTTTTTATAATATTATTTGAAATTGAAAATTTTCTTATGGTAATTTCATTTGAGGATAGAGAAGTTAGCATCTTCATATAGTTACTCCACTGATGACAGAGTGTTTAGGTTAATCCACTCACAATAACACCAGAATATCATTTAATTTATGTGATTTGTTCATATGCTGGTCGCATGAACATGTTTGGTAGCAACTAGCAGCCATCTAAAATGCTAATAGCTCTTCATAAACTCGGCCATCTGTTGTTGCAGCAAACGAGTTGCTTGAGATTCAGGGTAAAACACATGATACACGTGCGATTCACCCTTGGCTTCCACAAGTCTCACCTTTTTCACCCCTTTATCCTGCAAAAACTCTGCATACATGATACCCCTTTCCTTCAAGAAATCCAAGCCAGCCACATAAACTACTACTGCTGGAAACAGACTCCATTCTTTCTTAGAAATAACTTGTGTCTCAAAGTTACATCCAAAATAATCACGGTTTGACCCCACTGGTATACTTAATCTCCAGAACATATCATTCATTGCCACGTCCCCTGAAGCCCCATCAGCCATCTCATTTTCAGATCTCTTTTCACTGCCAAAATAAGGATGTATTAGCAACAGCCCTTTGATTTTAACATCAAGTGCTTTGCTCCTCAATGCTCTTATACCAACTTGATGTGCAATGTTCCCTCCAGCACTATCACCAGAGAGGAACACGCGATGAAGATCAGCTTGAGCAAGCCATGGATCGCATTTTACTTGGTAACATAACCATTCAAGTGAAGAGTAACAATCATCATAAGCAATGGGGAGGCGATTCTCCGGTGCCAAGCGATAATCAACTGAAATGACAATGCATTGGGATGCAACAGAGAAGTCTCCAAGGAAATGATGGTAGCCAAGCCATGTAGTTGAGCCAATGCAGAAACCACCACCGTGAAAGTAAACCAGAACAGGCAGCTGGACAGAGGTTGCCAAGGAAGGAGTATCAGGAAGGAATATTCTTCCAGTTATCGGCTTTGATGGGTCAATCTTCACATCCTTGAACTTGTACCCATTTAATGATTCACTTGAGGGATGGACTATTTCAGGAACAAATCGTTTTACAGAACCATCAGCAAAGACTTGGAGGAAGCCTGGTGCTTCTGCCACTATGGACATATCTTTGTTCTTTGGTGTGTGTGGGAGGCTTTGTAAGTTTCATATAAAAGTTTGAAGAGCATGATGGGTTATATACAGGTTCATCGATTATGTTACTAAAGAATCAGTTCCTTTAATGTAAAGTAAAAAGTTGTGAATGTTAGGTCATAGGTGGTTCATGTAAATTGTGTTGGATTTTTCAAGAGTGACATGTTTGAAGAAGTATAAAATCAGGAGCACCAAAAAGTGGTGTGTGTTCTTTGGTTGCCAGACTTGGTGAAAGGTTGATGCTTAATTGAAGGGGAAGTTAGTCGATAGTTGATGAACTAGAAAAATAATAACAATGTTAAGAGAAGTTAGTCGATAGTAGACGAACTAATAACAATGTTAACAAACCACTCGTCTTTATCCGAATAGTTAGAGCTACTCCTTCACAAGTGTGAAGACAATGGTTCAAACCCTCATCTTTCATTTAAATTAATTTAAGCAATAATTTCATATAATAGAAAATAATAATAATGTTAACAAAAATAGTAACAGCAACGGAGTTACATACATATAGGTCCCTAAATCCCGACATACATATAGGTCCCTAAATCCCGACTTTTAGGCATTCAGTGAGGACAAGTTTGTCCTAATCAAATGGGTCTCTAGACCCTAAATTGCAGGGACCTGGATGCAAAATTAAAACGCGCCAGGTAGGGGTCGAACCTACGACTTTCTGCTTAGGAAACAGACGCTCTATCCACTGAGCTACAGGCGCTTGCTAAGGATACAATGGATAAAAGATATAATAAAATATTAATGAATATCTTGGATACATTGGCCAACACGACGTAACAGGGCACCACTAGCAAACGCGATAGAGATGCAGCACTAAAAGTTAAAAAAATAATAATAAGTGAAGCTAAACCAGTCCACATCACGAAATGCAACCGAATATACTAACACTCAGCCGCCAAATTCATCAACTTACATATTAGAGCGAACCCACATTCTTCTAGTAATTAAAATTTTCTACAAGAATGGCCACCAGGCCCACCACACATCGAGGAGCAATAGGATTTAAACATACAACACCCGTGTAGGTATCTATCATTGGTTAGTGTTCTAGAGATAAAAAGAGTGGAGGCAAAAAGGTGATGAAGAGATGAAGTCACAAAACTATTTGGCTGCTTGTTCCAAGACAGGAACTTTCTTCCAGTCATATTCCACAGCAGTACTTTGCAGAGGAGGCAATGAAAACATGCTTACTGTTGAGCTTCCAGATCGGATCTCCTTCAAGACACGCAGTGCAGACAGTGTTAGCTTCACGTACATATTTTCCATGTGCTCAATCTCTGCAAGCTCTTTGGAACCTGGGAGAGGCCTCCCTTTACTCTCAGTAGAAGCTTTGAAGTCAGGGCCTCCTCGCAATTCAGTTCCTTCAGACGAGGCTGATGGTTCATCCATGGAAAACAGTTGATCAAGCCTTACCTCGCACTCCTTCACAAGCTTGTTGAGCACATCAGTAGTATAGAATGGTTGTTGCAATACCTTTTTGATGAAGGGCAAGCGAATAAGAGCACCAGTTCGCTTGTCATATTTCTTTAATATCTTCACTAGTCCTGCATACATAACAAATGAGTATCAAAAAAGAGGAATTTTTCATTCTCTCCGAACATCATGTTGGTTACAACTAGTCCTGAATCTCAAGTATGCAGTCAATATTCCTGCACTAGTAATATACACACACTCCTCCAACTCACTTCAAGAATCCATTGTCCATCTATCATCATAAAAGGCTCAAGCCATACAGAATCTTTTGCTACAACCATCAAGAATACATTGTCCACTCTTGTGCCCCACCCTGCCTTTCCTTTTCTGACTCAATGAAAGCCACCGAACCACAATAATGCACTTTCAGAACCATTCGGGGCCCGGTGCAACTACTTATTTCGATTACCAAGAGTGCCCAGAAATGGATGTAAAATACAGACATATTTCTCAACATATAATCCATTTAATTAGGGGAAAAAGGAAAAGAGAGAGAAAGAGATATTCATTTACATGTCACCAGATGAAGTTTCTTACTAAGTATGGACTTTTTAAAACCTTATTCACAAGAGAAGATGCATACACAAAGCTATTGAAACAATAAATCATTAGTACGAGGATCCGTGCACATTCAAATGGCAAATGATACTCACACACTCCATTTATATGACAGACGAAGATGCCATGAGTACCATAAAACACCGGCAACCAGAATTCTGATTTTGATAGATTTAAAACTAAGTCAATTCCAAGAGAAAGAAATATACCTGTGTAGTTAAGAGCGCTGTAATTCTCTAATAAAACCATCTCCCCATGAAAATCAACTATCTCCCTCCCTACTCTCATCAACTCTTCATTTGAATCATTGGACTTTGCTACCCTATCTTGCAACTCCTGCATTTCAACCAACCAACCACAGGCACAAAAAAAGATGTAACCCACAACCATATTTACACTCCACATATAAGTTAAGAACTGCAAAAGTAACAATCCATATCCATATAGGATTGGATGCAAAATTGACACAATCTACATGCAATCCACCATTTTGTGGATTAAAAAAATTTCTTTCTATCCAATCCACAAAATAATTGAATAAAAAATTTTAATCTTAAAATAATTTTACTACCAATCAAATTCAAATTTAAACAATATCTAACTAAAGTAAAAGTTTAAATGTGTGTTTAGGAATGCTATGTTAATAGGGTGTTTATGCCGTCACCCAGGAACTATTAACTTAATCAACATACGTTTGAAAACAAAAAGAATTTGGAGCTGTATAACCATTTCAGCCTCACTCCATATTCCTTCTTAAATAATGCTATGAAAAAACTAGAGTATGTGGCTTTAGCTTCCGTGTGAGAAATGGTGACATAAAACGACCAATCCAAAAAAACCACTCTTTCATCTATAGATGTTTTTCAGAGTTTCAAACTTTAACACTCCAAAAAGAAAAAATGCTGATGTTTTTAGACCAGTACCTGAAAATTAACTAAAATTTTAGAATTGAAACAATACAGAAATTGAAACTTGAAAGCTTGGATGATTGTCATTAATTTCCACCTCCAACTAAATTTGAACATATGTATTTACTTCTAGTACCATTATAAATTTTAAAAATGTTTAAATTAAAATTTTTTTGAGTATACACCAATTTTTCAAAAACAAATCCATATCCAATCAACTGACTACGGATTTTAAAAATTTTCAATCCAATTTAATCTTGGGCAGATTGGATTGGAATCTGAACACCCCTAACAACAAGCAATGAAAACTCTGTAGCCCTAAATTTAGTTACAAGAGATGACGGTATCTAATTCCGTCCAATTTCACTTCTACACACTAAAATTGCATGAATCACGTGACAACAAGAATAATAACCACCATCTAGTCATCAGCGCATGCGAGACAAAAGAAAACCCAGATCAGATGCATGGATCAGTGAATATAAATAGGACTTAAAGGCAACATACTCAATTCAATAATCCTCTAGCCATAATTCAAGATCAATATATACTAAGAGTTAATTTTTATTCCGCAATTTCTCAAAAAATTTAATTTTTATAAAAAAAAAGATAAATAATATACCTTCCATTTGATAACATATTCCTCTTCTTTTTCAAGAAAAAACGCATTAAACTTATCAATCTCATCCTCCAACAGCTTCACAAAATCATTCACCTCCTTCGCCTCCTCATTATCCTCCTTACTACTGGCACAATCCCCGCCGTCCGTTTCCTCCGGCCCCTCGATTCTAAGGCGTTTATTGATACCACCGTCGCAATTAAGCTGCTGCTTCTCGGGGTAGATCAATTTCAACTGCTTCTTCAAATCCTTGTAGGACAAGAACTTGTCTCTCCATTCAGGTAACGTCTCTTCGATCAATATGCTTAAGCTCTTCCAAAATTTCATTGTGAGTCCTCTTGTTTGGTCGTCGTAAAAAAAAAGTACAGTTATTGGAGGAGGAAAATACCGTTGTTTTTATTTGGGTGTGGAATTTGGAATATTCCTCGGATTGCGCATTTTCGAATAAGAATATCCTCTGAGTCTGAAAAAATACTTTGGGATAATACTGCTTAGGTCCCTTATGTTTTGGATTTTATCTAATAAGTAGGTATCTTCTTATTTTATTTGTTTATTTATTTTTTCGAAAAAATATCTCGTTAGTTTTTATTATTATCCTGAATTATAAATTGAGTAATAATATAAACACAAACTCTTGTACAAACAAATGAGATATGATAAAATTAGTTAAATTAAATATCTCTAGGTCCACATGATTTATATTTATTATTTTATATTTTCATTCAACTAATGAATTAATGTCAAATTATTTTATATAAGATAAGTTTGTACAAGAACTTATAGTTGTATCATCACTCTCATAAATTATAAGAAGACAATTTCACTCCTATCTAATTTTATTAGATTTCTGACATATTTGGTATTGAAATTGGACAACTGTAACTTTCAAGTTACATCACTAAAGTGTTTGATAAATACTAACTATAATAGCTTAGAAGTAACGTTTATATAATTTTTTACTTGTCTGATGAAAAATCTATTATATCTTTAATAGTTTTGTCAAAATTATTATTTAAAAATTATATTTACTAACATTTGTTTTATAGTTATAACTTTTTTCTACATCTATTCCACCTCAATTACAAGAATACAATTTCACCCCTATCTAATTTTTAACCTGTTTGGAATTGAGATTGGACAATTGTAATTTTTAATTTACAGCACTAAAGTATTTGATAAATATTAACTGTTATATCTTAGAAGTAATGTTGATATAATTTTTTATTTATTTGATAAAAATTTTATTATATCTTTAATAATTTTATTAAAATTATTGTTAAAAAATTTTATTTACTAACTTTTATTTTATAATTATAATTTTTTTCTACTTTAGTTATGATTTAAATGTTATCACATCTTAATCTCAAACAGGTCATTCATTGAAAGGAAAATTATGTTCCACCATTGCTGGGATTCAAACCCAACCTTCAGCCGAAAATAATATGCACGTATTAATACATTATCACAACTTGCCATTTGTCTTCTTCAGAAAGCTACATCTTGCCATTATTCTATGTAAAGCATGTTTTGTTATGGTGGTGGGCTCAAAACGCCTTCTCAAAACATAGAAAGCCATGGAGTCAACAAACAGGGACAAAGAATTGTTAAAAGAACACACCTCTTCCCGATAAATGATAATGATATATAAAGTAGAAGTTAGTGGATGGTTTAGGAATGGTGTCCTATCAATTTATAAACTTGGATTTCGTTTTTTGGTATTCGTAATAGATAAGGTCAAAGCATCTTTCTTTTTCAAATTGCATAAAGCAAAAGATGTTCGATTTTGAATTACAAGTGCATTGCACAGAATCTATACGAATACACACTATAAATCATATGAATTATATATATTGCTGTTGAAAATGTTATAATATATGTGCTCTTTTTTATATATTAATTTCTATGTGATCATCTTATATATTTATGTGTGAATACCGAACTATGTATTAATTGTATATGTTTTATCGAGATTTTTTCTCCCCTAAGACTCACTGTCTCAACTATACTTATCGAAATTTATGACCTGAGATGATGAATTGCATATGTATTATCCCAAATATTTGGGCTTTTGACTGAAACAAGGGGGTGAAGCTTCTAACACCCCTTTAAAACTCTTAAGGCATCCTACTTTTCATTTTGATATTTCTTTTCTTTTTTTTATATTACAAAAAAGACATAAGATACAATGGAATTTTAATTAAATTTTATTATTATGGAGAATAAATTAATTAGATTATAAACATATTGTTTTCGTAATAAAATTGTTAGTATTAGGTAATTTACGTCATCACTGTTTCGAAATCATTTTGATTTTACATACAAAATTAAAAATTATATTAATTATATCATATATGAGGATCCATTAAAGAACAGTTAGGGGGTCCATAATTTGTAAATACATTTTAGTTTAATTAAATTCATATTTGTCTTTCTATTTAATTTTTCAAGTAACAATAGAAGTTCAAAATTATTATTGAAAAAAAAATAGGGTGTTGTAAGGATTTTAAAGGGTGTGAAAAGCGTCACTCAAAAAAAAAAATTTAAATGAGCCTACAGATTTTACATAAGAGCTTATATTTTGGGAAGGGCTATATGCACTTTAAAAATTATTCTAAATACTCTATTACTATGCGCGCTCATTTATTAATTTTTAAAAAATAATTAAACTTTGTACGCTCTTTCAACTGCTAAAAAAATCCTCACTCGATCCTCTTTAAATTAATTGTTTTTATTTACTCTCTACACAGTGTACACACTTGTGAAAATACTATACACACTCAAATACTTTCTTTAAATACTCTTTTATTATTAAATTTTAATTATTGATTATATAATAAAGTTCACCAATAAACAAAAAAAATGATAGATAACAAAATAGGAGCAGCTAGCAAAACCCATCAAAATATTTTACCAATGAAAAGATAGTGAGAAATAAACATTACAAACCAAGTAAATAAATCAATTAACCAATATAAACTTGTTTAATATCATTATTATATAACTGAAAAAGAAGTAATTATAGTTATACAAAAATAATTAATCTTCCAAACAAAGATATATCAAAAAACTTATTGAGAATTACTGTCAACATATATTGTTATTTCTTTCGTAGATACATCGCCACCGGTTACTTCCTTGAAATGATGCATGCATGAAATATACATCATCTCCCATCCTTTGACACAAAAAACTATGAAATCTTTGCCAATTGATTGCTATAGGTGGGATAGGATATCACCTCATAATTGATAGATTCAGTATATTTCTTCCAATGACTATAGTATTCAGATTCTAATTTGCTATCGAAGTCTAATTAAGGTAACACATTATAAAATATTTATTCAATATTGAGTTCTAAAATGAAACTCACCTCGCGATTGATAAATTCATTATTATAATCCATTACGCATTCTAAATTAACATTGAAAGTTCGAGTTAAAAGCCGTGTCTTGCAAATAAAAAGTCCAATTAACTATTGAAGCCATGTGCTTATAAACCACTTATGACAATGAGAGCAACGTCATGAACTACTCATTCAAAATAGAGAAATTCGGGAGCGCCGAAGAACACAGAAGATGGTTGGTGATTATCATATCTTTAATCATTAAAGATTCTTTGTGTTGTTAACTAAAAAAATCAAAAGGATCACACATATCTCCTTAAAGTTAAAATCTTCAAACATATTGAGTTTCTTTTGTAAATATTTATTTAAAGTATTTGGAAAAAAATAAAGCTTAAAATGATAAGAAAATTAAATTAATTTTGGTGCCTAAATGAGTAGTTGGAGTAATTCTATTATATATGTTCATAACGAAGTATCCTTAATAGTAATTTTATATCATGGGTATTATTATGATAAAAAATTTAATAAAAATATGAGTATTAAAAGTAATTTTTAGAGTGTATATAACCCCACCCTTATACCTTTTAGTTAAGTAGTTTATCTAATAATATTACCTAAGCGAAAGTGTGAGGCTTCCATTTCTTGTGAAAATTATGTAATTTTGATATAATTTTAGACGGATATTTAGATGTAATCAATTTTAGGACTATTTTAGATGTACTTAATTTTAATTTTGGGAATTGTTGTATGTACTAATATTGTTTTGTTTAATCATCGCACTAAACACTTAGTACCCTGGTTTTCAATTAGTATTTTCTTTCTCTTTCAAAGTTTTTCCCGTGAAAAATAAATAAATAAAAACTTGCTTCAATTGATAAAGATTTTAAGGAGTGATATAAGAAGTCTAGTGTTCAAAATTTGCTTACATATATCGAATTTGAAGCCTTGATGAGTTAAATAAATTTATTTGTGAAAATAAGTACTTACACCTGGCCTTGGGCCGATCAAGCTCAAGCCAACCATATGATTGAAATATAACCGTCTAAAAGTCCGGCCTTTCAGAATTATTGTCGAGCAAATTTAGGCTTTATCAGAGCCTACCCATTTTTTACAAATTGTTTTTAATTTTTTTTAAGAATAAATTCTTAATTCTTTATTGACAAATTTTGTTATTGCTCCATTTTTACTTTGAATTTAAATTCAACGACTGATTGAAAGATACATTTGACAAGAAATTAATTATAAAAAAAACAATGCATGTAAAATACTCAGTTTTTTCATAGATTCTTATTCAGACTTATCTAAAATTAGGCAAAATTCCAACATATTTACGACTTTGAGATTTGGGGAGGGGGGGGGGGGAGGGGGGAATGGGGGAATTTCACGCTAGATGAGTCCAAAAATATTAAAATAGTATAGGTAGTCCAACTTAAGGTTTATTTTTTCGAAGGTTAAAATTAATTAAAATAGAATCGCAATAAAATAATAGCTTTGAAAGACCATAAAAAAATTATTAATTTAGCGAATATTGATATATCGATAAATTAATAATTATTAATTATAAAGAGAATATTGTGTCCGTAATAAGAACTTTTATGAAGTATAGAATACAACTCGAAAGTGATTCTATCAAACTATATAATACGGTTTTAATTTTGAGTAGTGATCAAATTATTGAAATTATAATAAAAAATGATAAAGAAGAATAAATTGAAGATGAAAGTTCCATTCAAAGGTCCTTCTTGTGCAAGGAAGCACTTAATGTGATAGTGACATTGAATAATTTCTTGTTGGAAAGCAACAATACATGTTGAAACTTCTTTCAGCATTACAAAAAAATTAGAAATGAGATTCAAGATAAAATTTATTTCAAGAACAAGTAAGAAACACTAGAAACTTATTTTATAAAAGTGTCATAAACATATTACATGTATTTAGTTTCAAATTAATTAATTGTTGATTTATGTATTAATTGGGTCAATAGAAAATTGAAATTTTTCTAAGATTTTATATTTTAATAAGTTTAATGAATTATTAATTTATCACATCGAACTTGACTTGAAGCTACCACATATCGTGGCTGATGGCACAGCCATGATGACTTCCTTCCTTCTTTAATTTAAAGAAAATGATTCTCAAATTGACGGAGGGAACAAAAACATGTGCTTTTTTTTTTTTTCTTTCTTTTCTCTCCAACAAGAAAAAGAAAAAAGCATGTTCTCTTGAGAGTGAGAACGTTACCATTACATACCAAGACACCAACTCATTTGAGATTTAGATGACTTGGTCATCTAATTTAAAAATTATTTTATTATCAAAAATATTATAAAAATTAAAATTTGTTCGATTTTATATTTATTGTTTATAATATGTATCCATTATTTATTTAAAAGTCAAACTTATTCTTATAAAATGACCACCACTATAATTATTTTGTCATTTTGTAAAGATATAATTTTACAATAGATAAACATTTACAATATTGTCTTCGCTATTGGGAGAGCAACCGTTTGAGTCCCCTCGCGAGGACTCGATCATTTCTCTCCCAATGCCAATAATCAAGTGTAATAAATATCTCTACGACTAATGTGAATAAAGAAAATATTTCTGAATATAAGTGAGTTTAGAACTCTAAACTAAGTTATAATAAATTTGATGCAAGATATATCGATAGTATTTATTATTAGTTCCACTTAACATGATAAATTGGCAAATTTAGTATAGTAATACATACATACATACATACACATACATACATACATACATACATAACACACACGCATATGTATATATGCATGTAAAAATAAAATACTCAAAAAGTCGATCACCAAATAATGCTAACTTCTGAAAGAAGGTGATATGAAAAGTAAAACAAAAAAAAAAAATTTATGTACGTGAGCAGATAGGAGAGAGAGGAAAGTCCAAATAAGAACTCCATACTCTTACTCTGTTTTAGTACTATGTTATTCAGCCAATGGGGGCAAGTGACAAAAACAAATTGAAAATTTGAAAAACCAACTATAGATCTTCCCATTCACATTTATATTGTATTAAGGAATGTGTATGTATTTAGTTTTGGCCAAGAAGTCAAAATTCAGTAAAAGAAAAAAAAAATAAATTCATGTAAGCTGATCGAGCCCACGCTTCTTTCTTATCACATTCATTAATCACCACCATTATATTAATAAATCATCGAATCGCTCGTCAATAGAATTAATATTTTCAAAATTCGCTTAATCAAGTTAATCTTGGCCGTTGAAATTAAGATCTCCGTGTAATCGTCGCGGGAGTGAGGATAAAAAAAAATATTAAAAAAAAAAAAGAGAAAAAAGAAAAAGAAAAACCACCTTGACAAACTTGCTTGAGAAGGAGACACCGTGAAGAAGATACATATAAAAATGGAACCACACTATTTTCATTTATGCTTCTCAGTCTCTTCGAGCAATTAACACCAAACTCACACACTCTCTCTCAGTCCCTCAAGTTGTATCATCGATCGCCATCCTCAAGGAAGGTAACTCCCGTTTCCATTTCTAAACGTCTCACTTTATTTTCCGAGAAAGTGCGGGAAAAAAATAAAAATTGAAATTGTGCATTTTCTTGTGTTTCTCAAATCAAGTACCAAAGCTCCGATCTTTCTACGCGCAGATGATGTAAAATGACCAAACTTGATTTAAATTATATGCAACCACACAATTTTGTTAATCTTTTATCTTATCTGAAGCTACTGGTGTTCAAAGAGGCGAAATGTGACCTCCTTTTTATGTTTTGCTCTTGAACAATTGTTACTGTTGAAGGCTGATTGTGATTTAAACCGATAGAGATATAATTTTGACTTAGGTCAGCATTATCTTCTCATTGATCTAGTGCAGTTTGATATTTGTTGTTGGGCTTGGTTCATCGTAGTTGTAGCGGCTGAGAAACTGTAAGAAAAGTGAGTATAATAGATTTTATGCTTTCTGCGTTTTTAGAGTTATTTAGCTTGCAATGAATGAATAGTAATGGGAGCTGACTTTTTGGTTATACTACATTCTTCTGTTCTTAGCAATAACTTCATTAGCTCTTGTATTGTAGCCTTGTGTTGATGACTAATACCAATTGGACATAATATTAAATCCCCCTGAAGTTTTCTATTGTTATCATCAATTATGCTGTTTTATTCCATTGTCTGCATTAACTCAAGTGTTGAATTGGAATGTAATTGTGAAGATATCATGATAGCAGGTTGTAATTGATGCTTTTAGTTTTTCGCACCAGGTTTTCCTTCGAAGAGTTCGCTTTATATTATATTTTTCAATTGAACCGGTGGATTTTTTGGACTAAATGGAGCCGGAAGGAAGGGAAAAGCTATTGGTGGATGCTCAAGTTAGTTTTGGTGGATTTGACAGAAATGTTAAAGCAGCAGAGCTTGTCAAATACTTGGAAAATGAAGTTGGAGGTGTGTGGCGTTGTAGGTTGAAGACTTCTTGCACGCCTTCAGAGTCGTATCCTGATTTTGCTGTAACAAATACTGCAGAAGTTCGAAAAACAGATGATTATGAGAAAGTGGAGCCCCATGCATTTGTGCATTTTGCCATGCCTACCTATGTAACTCGTGCAGTGGATGCCGCGGGGCGTACGGAGCTCTTTCTGAATGATCGAGCATTGAAGGTCAGTTTGGGCCCTGAAAATCCATTCCGCTTGAATCAGAGAAGAAGGACTTCAACTCCCTTCAAATTGCCTGATGTGTGTGTTGAAATTGGTACATTAGTTAGCCGGGATGAATTTTTTGTTGCATGGAGAGGACCTGCTTCTGGGACTGATTTTCTGGTGGATCCTTTTGATGGTACATGCAAATTTTGCTTTACAAGAGATATTGCATTCGCTCTCAAAAGTTCTTCTGAGCATGCAGTGATTAAATGTGAATTTAAGGTGGAGTTTTTGGTGAGGGAAATCAATTTGGTCAAGCAATATTCTGAATTCCCACGTGTAGCAATTTTGTTGCAGCTGGCTTCTTCACCCCGGGTGTGGTATAGAACTGCCGATGATGATATACTGGTGCTTGTTCCTTTTGATATGTTGGATGATGATGATCCTTGGATCCGAACAACAGATTTCACACCTAGTGGAGCAATTGGTCGATGTAATTCATATCGAATTTCCATCTCTTCTCGTCATCGTGGGAAGTTGAGTAAGGTCATCACTTATCTTAGAGAACGAAGGGTGCAAGTGGATAGCCTGATCCGGCCAATTACAATTAGAGAAGAACCTGATTTTGAGGTGCCCATGAGTGATCCCTTTTTCTGTATTCATTACGAGGAAGGGATATCCTTTGAGATAATGTTTCTGGTGAACGCGGTCATGCATAAAGGGATTATTAATCAACATCAGTTATCGGACAGTTTCTTTGATCTACTGAGGGGTCAATCTAGGGAGGTCAATGTGGCTGCATTGAAGCACATATATTCTTATAAATGGCCTGTGTTTGATGCCTGTAAGAGGTTGAAGCTTGTGCAAGAATGGTTACTAAAAGATCCTGAGCTGTATAAGGGTCCTAAGCAGATAGATGACATTGTTGAAGTCAGAAGGTTGGTTATTACTCCGACTAAAGCATACTGTCTGCCACCAGAAGTTGAACTCTCCAACAGGGTTCTGAGAAAGTATAAAGATCTCGCGGATCGCTTTCTAAGAGTTACCTTTATGGATGAGGGCTTGCAAACAATGAACGCTAATGTTCTCAGCTATTTTATTGCTCCTATTGTTAGAGACATCACGTTGAACTCCTTCTCGCAGAAAACACGAGTGTTCAAAAGGGTGAGGAGTATTCTCTCTGGTGGATTCTATCTATGTGGTCGGAAGTTTTCTTTTCTGGCCTTCTCATCCAGTCAACTGAGAGACTGTTCTGCCTGGTTTTTTTCTGAAGATGGAAAGACTAGTGTACTTGACATCAAGAAATGGATGGGGAGGTTCACTGACAAGAATATTGCCAAGTGTGCTGCTAGGATGGGTCAGTGCTTCTCTTCTACTTATGCAACAGTTGAAGTACCACCAACAGAAGTTGATCCTGAGCTTCCAGATATTAAGAGGAATGGATATGTATTTTCTGATGGTATTGGAAAAATCACTCCTGATCTTGCTATGGAAGTAGCACAGAAATTGAAATTGGATGTGAACCCTCCACCCTGTGCTTATCAGATTAGATATGCTGGTTGCAAAGGGGTTGTGGCGTGTTGGCCTGCAAAAGGTGACGGGATTCGAATGTCTTTAAGGGAAAGTATGAACAAATTCCAGTCCTACCACACCACTTTGGAAATTTGTTCTTGGACTAGGTTTCAGCCTGGTTTCCTTAACAGGCAGATTATTACATTGCTATCAACATTGAATGTTCCAGATGAAATGTTCTGGAGTATGCAGGCTTCTATGCTTTCTAAACTGAATCAAATGCTTGTGGACTCGGATGTGGCATTTGAGGTTCTGACTGCAGCCTGTGCTGAGCAAGGAAACACAGCAGCAATAATGCTGAGTGCTGGTTTTAATCCTCAGACAGAACCTCATCTACGAGGCATGCTAACTTGTATAAGAGCAGCCCAGCTTTGGGGCCTTAGGGAAAAGGCAAGGATCTTTGTACCTGCTGGGAGGTGGTTGATGGGATGTTTAGATGAGCTTGGGGTATTGGAAGGGGGCCAATGCTTTATCCAAGTGTCAGAGCCATTTCTGGGTAACTGCTTTTCCAAACATGGTTCTAGGTTTGCAGAGACAAAGAAATTGCAGGTTATTAAGGGGCTTGTGGTTATAGCTAAGAATCCTTGTCTTCATCCTGGAGATATAAGGATTTTGGAAGCAGTTGATCACCCGGAATTGCATCATTTATATGATTGCCTTGTTTTCCCTCATAAAGGTGATAGGCCCCACACAAATGAAGCTTCTGGAAGTGATCTTGATGGGGACTTGTACTTTGTCACTTGGGATGAAAATCTTATCCCCCCAAGTAAGAAGAGTTGGCCTCCCATGGAATACAATGCCGCTGAAGCCAAAACGTTAACACGCCCTGTTGATCAGCGGGTTAGCTACTTGCCTCTTGGAATGTTATCACTGAACTTCCAACCAATATTTGATTATCTAATTTTTTTTTTCCATTGGTATTAAATAGTACTTCTACCATGAAACAAAATTCCTTTCATCTCCAACAAGGCAATTTACATAGCTCTTGCATTTGCATACACGTTGGTTAAGACAGTATTAAATAGTACTTCTACCATGAAACAAAATTCCTTTCATAAAATTGTCTCCAACAAGGCAATTTACATAGCTCTTGCATTTGCATACACATGTTGGTTAAGACAATGTCAGATACTAATAGTTTCCATATTTATATTCACAAAGCATGAGAACATCAGTGCTAATACCTGTGAAACAAATGAACTTGCATCAAAATATTAATTGTGGACGTGGTGGCTTTTCTGGCACATTATTATATGCATCAGCCCTGCCCAATATCACACTTAAGGTAGCTCAATAATGTTAATGGCACTTTCCAAGTACATGCTGGCATCATGGGGTTCCCAAAATTGATGTCAATAGGCTGCTAAGTTCTGAACTGTTGTCTGAGTCTGACATTGGGATTTCAAGTCAAGAATAAAACAAATTCATACTGATGAATCAGTGAACAAATTCATCAATTAGAAGAGGTGAAATTGGAATTGATGAATTGGAATTTAATTCTTATTGCTGAATTGATGAATTCGAAATTCAATTTATGATGTAGATGATTTGGTGAAATCTAGAATTGTATGTCTAGAAGAACCAGTTGTGAAAGCTGGATTACGGTCATTTCGATATTTCCTATAAAAGCTTTCAGATTTATTATTCAGATTATGATTTATCTTGTTGTTAGTGGACCTGTAGATTACCGACTTTTTATTATCTTTATTTTACAGGACATAATTGAGTTTTTTGCAAAACACATGGTGAATGAGAACCTGGGGACAATCTGCAACGCGCATGTTGTTCATGCTGACCACAGTGAGTATGGAGCTCTTGATGAAAACTGCATCCTTCTAGCGGAGTTAGCTGCCACTGCTGTTGATTTCCCCAAAACTGGGAAGATCGTAACCATGCCTGCACATTTGAAACCCAAACTGTACCCAGATTTTATGGGGAAGGAAGCCTATCAATCATACAAATCAAACAAAATATTGGGAAGGCTCCATAGGCAGATTAAAGATGCTTATGATGAAGACATTTCTGTTTCGTCTGAGGTAGACATTAATCCTGTTGACATCCACTATGATACCGAGCTTGAGGTCCCTGAATCAGTTGATTTCATTGCGGATGCATGGAATCAAAAGTGCTCTTATGATGGCCAGCTGAATGGTCTTCTGGAACAGTACAAAGTGAACAGGGAAGAAGAATTAGTGACCGGGCATATTTGGTCCATGCCAAAATACAACAGCCGGAAGCATGGAGAACTAAAGGAGAGGCTCAAGCATTCTTATAGTGCGTTAAGGAAAGAGTTTAGAAAAGTTTTTGAGAAAATGGACTCTGATTGTGAGCTCCTCTCTGAGGATGAAAAGAATGCATTATTTGAACAAAAGGCATCAGCGTGGTACCAGGTTACTTACCATCCGGAATGGGTAAAGAAGTCACTTGATTTGCAAGAGCAAGATAGTGCCAGGAGTGTAGTGTTATTGAGTTTTGCCTGGATTGCAAATGATTATCTTGCTCGGATCAAAATTAGGTGCCGGGAAATGGCAAATATTGACACCTCTAAACCGGTCAATTATTTAGCCAGGTATGTTGCTGATAGGATCTGACTAGTTTTTGAAGATGCCAACAGCTACTTTTTGTGGCTGTAACAGGCTTTAATAGGCTGCAAGCCACTCTGCCATTGTCAAAGGTTAAGCTGTCATATGTGATTTTACTATGGGAGCACTGGCCTTAAAAAGTGTTATCCAAGCATGATATATGATATATGTATATGTTTATTAATTTTGTAAAATGTTATAGGAACCTTCGTGCTTTGTTTGGAAACATGGATGCTATCTTGTATTGCTCATTTCTCAGGAATTTGATTATTTTATTTGATTGGTGTCAAGTTGCTGGCAGGTCAATTTTTTGTTTTGCCTGTTTTTGCATGCATGGATAGATTCTGTCAGTTTACTAGCATTATAACAAGAAAGTAAGCTTGGTATTTGAATATGAATATATAGGCCAGGAAGACTTGAACCTTTACTTGCATCAGCCCTGAGAATTTTACCTGAAACTTTTGTGAGTACCAACCAATATATGATTTTCTTTTGAACAAGAAAACATCAGAATATTGCACATGCATTTTCCTTTTAATAATTTTTTTTCCCGACGTCTTCTTCTTTCCTCGAGTACTATAACATTACATAAAATTTCTGATTTATTATGGAATCATACCTCAGATTTTGACTCGTTGAAAATTAAAAGTCATTTTCAAATTTTATATCAAACGCCGCATCATTTAAACATTGTGTTTGACTGTTTAAAACTTTCAAACATTTCCACTGCCCACGACGATTAACAGAAAAAATTTACATTCTTTGGGTCTGTATTAATGTAAAACAAAATTCTGTAGCAACAACTTAATAGAAACCGAAGATAATAAATATAAAATGGTTTATAACAAAATTCTCTTAGGATGTTGATTTTCAGAATGAAATCTATATCTCTTATTTCAATCTAAAAAAAATTTTAGAATGTATCAGTTACATTTTTCAAGTGATATTTTAAGAGATTTTTTTCCAAAGTATTCGTGTGATGTTTTTTATTCACGCCATCTAATGGATGATCACATTTGGTGACACGCGGCCAATAAACAAGTATGAGCTTAAGTACTCTTAACTCTTTGGGCTAGCGTATTAATTGATAATTGAATACTGATATTGAACCACTCAATTACCGATCCTTCTGTTCAATTAATCTCCTATATTTTCGAAGTTATCCTCATTTAAAATTAAAAGTACTTATTTTTATAACTTTTTCTTTTCTCTGTCATATGTGCTCTCTCTCTTTCTCTTCTGATCCACACCATGTTAATCTTCTTCACCACCAAACCCATTGAGGAAGTTTTTAATACATCATAGATAATATAATCAATGAATGCATATATGACATGTGTAGGTGAATTTAATATAACCACTATTTGCATATTGATTTTTTAAATATAAATACACACTTGTTATAATATTATTTACTTATTGTATGGCTAAAATGGTACTTTTGATGTATTCTAAAATTTCTTTCATCTCATTAGATGTTAAACAACTTTTATTTTTAGTTATTTTAAAATTCTTTTCCTTGTAATTTTCACTGCAAAATCTGTAAATTGAAGATTATTTTCACTTCCAAATCCATCACTTCAAAATCACCACCATACCCATCTTCATCATCCCTAGAGATGGCCAATGGGCCGGGTGTCACGAGGCACGGCACGTGTCTGTACAGTACGGCACGACATGACACGAGTACGTTTCGGTATGGCACGAGGCACGACACGGCACGCACGTGGGCCATGTTGGGCCTTAAAAATATGGAATGATTAGAGATGGGTTAAAGCATGGCATGCGAAAAAGCACATAATAAGCACGTTTCATTGGTGGGCTAAGCACGCGGCCTGTGGACCACCAACAGTACGTGGACCAAAGTATATCAAAATAAAATTTTTTAATAAAAAATAAATAAAAAATATCATGATTTTATAAAATATCTTGAAATTAAAATTTTTAAATATTTTTTTAGCATAGGCTTTTTAAAATTAATTTAAGTCCTAGTTTAAATAAATATTCTAATTTTTTATGTTTATAATTTATTAAATGGATAAAAAAATATCCTGATTTTATAAATGATAAATAAAAAATTTTTACGACATTAATTTTTATTTATGAAATCATAACTTAGTTAATAGTTAATGGAGATATGTTCCATTTGTGAATGAAATATTTTTCATATTTATGCACAAAAAAAAAATTATGAACAAAATATTTTTATGATAGGTTAAAAATTATATTTTCATTCAATGGAGTTTATGAGCAATTATAATATTGGTAGTTCAAATAAAATTAGATGTAATTGTTATTTTAGATTGTAATTTTATTTTTCATTAATTATTACTATGATCTATGAAATTATTATTATTATTATTAGGTACGTGGACTTGAATAAAGCACGCTAGACACGTGGACTTTTTTAGACATGCTGGACATGTGGACAAAAAAATAAAATTGGTAGACTTTGGGGTGTGCCGGGCCCTTATAAAAAAAAAGTGGGCACGGCACAACATGGCTCACCAAATTGGAGGGCCGTGCCGTGCCTGGCCATCATTAATCATCCCTTGTTGCTGATATTGCAGATTTCAGTATATTTGGAATTACATGTATGATTACATGAATCAGCTTCGCTTCTTGACCGGTTGAATATATCATCCTGATGATAAGCCAAACAACAATAAATTTGAATCCAAGAATGATAAAGTATACCATCAGCCTCGATCCGTAGTGGCAGTGGCAGTGACAGTGGCCGTGGCTGATTCATTAAATTAAATGGATAGTAAATATTTATTCACTCTTTCATTACTATACTGAACAAGATATTTTAATGCAAAGTAAATGTACAAGTCTATTATATCCATTAGATTTTGAAATTGATTGTGATTGTGTAGTGTTATGCTACCGTGCTTCTTTAAGATGGTGAGTTGATTTCTTGGTGTGACAAAAACAATTAAATGAATTAATTTCCAGAAGCTACTTTTTAACCTTTTGAGTGAATAGCGCACTTGATTATGAAAAAAAATGTTTAAAATAATTAAAAATAATATTGTTTTGTTGGTGATGGGCTGGTTTGTCTCCAAGTTTTAACTTTGATGATGTATGATTCTGTGGAGAGACGGCACAGAAAGAGTTGAGTAAAAGAAGGAGAGTTTTGGCCTCAAAAAAGTCATCCCGAACTGCTAATGAGGGCGGACTAGCTTTAGAACAGAATGAGAGCAAGGCTTCTGTTTTGAGTTTAATTGCGAGACCGATTTCCTTGCCAGGAATAAGATGTTTCAATATTTGGTTAATGACACCTTTTTCATTTTGTTCACCTGGTTTCATTTCAATTGGTGCTTTCCAATATTGGTAATTTTTCGTGTCATTCCTTCTTTGTGATCACGCTTCATACATTTTTTTTGAAACCTTGTGGCCTTTGCTTTGGCGAGCAAGCTTCGTTGGTTGAGGATATTTCCCTGCTGGGTTCTGGGGTCTTTCCTGTTGGTCCTGAGTCTTTGGAGGCGAAGGTTAATGTATTTTATCCGATTGTATTGTTTTTGGTGGCTCTTTTGTTTCTCTAATTGATGCTGAAGAGTTTTGTGCTGTCTACATCTTCACAGCCCTCAAACGGGTACTTAATTTTAGACTAATTTAATCCCTTTCTTCATGGATAATGCACTTGTATTTATAGACTAAAAAGATTTAGGCCTTACAATACAAAATATCCTTGTTTTTTGATACTATATTTATGCCACGTTGCCTACATTTCGGAAGTCACTATTAACTGTTTGATCTGGATGCAGGTTTGGTCCGTATTGCAGGACTTCTATCTCTTAAAGTAGGGGGCGCAAGTTCTTCATTGGATCCGTTAAAGCGTGTCGGATCAGAATTGGCAATGCAACGAGCTGCTCAAAAGCCATATTCTTGACATAGGAACTTGTTTCTGCTGATGCATTAAAGAATAACGTGAAATTCTTAATTCTTAGGTATTTGGAAGTCCATTGGCGATTCTGCCTATATTGAACATAGGAGTTTCTTTAGTAATGTCAACCATCCATTTGTTTTCTAGATCTCCATCCCTTACTAAGCCTGTATGCCATCTTGATCTAAGTTCACCCTAAGGACGTAATTATGGATGAAGTAATAATGTAATATATAGCATCGACTATGGTTCTCTTTGACTGCTTCAATGGTAATTTTGGGTGTAGTGAACATCAAAAGAAAGATTATATGCTACTAATTGCAAGACAATCAAGGAGATGCACCAATTAAACGAGCATAGCTATCATGAGATACTGATATGGATAATGGCAAGTTAGTAGGTAGGATTTCTTCTTTTATTTAATAGATAGAAATTAATTTTTACCGGCTAGATTTGCGATAAACTGAGGAGAGAATGAGGAAATCGCTTTCTTTGAATCCCATGAAAGGATGTGGATAGTTGTATGAGGAAGCCATTTATGGCTGTTGCTTATCCAACAAAGATTGATAATATCAACTTAGAATGATATCAGATTGGGAAAATGGAAAATATTGATTCAACAGATGTTATTGACTTAAAAGGTGGTAGATGGACTGAAAAATGTGTATGGTATTGCTTTCGTGTAATGGTTTATTGTAGTCATGTAAGCTTCTTCTTCGCAACGTGTATATTCTTCTTTACCATATATAATCAAATTACTTGCTAAGCAAATTCATTTTGTGCTCTAAAATGTTAAATTTGGGACTTATCTATATTTGTCAGGCAGAGAGTACAGGGAAGTCTCAAATGGCAATGGAAAAGATGGTGGAAGGTCGTTTGCATAAACACTATGAAGATGATGTTCTTATGGAAAATTTATCATAAACGATACTTTGACTATTAAGGTATTATAAAGGTATGTGGTGGGCATATTGTTTTATTGTAGACTCCGTTGCTAAAAGTGCTGGTCATCTTGTTTTATTTGAGGCTCAATTGTCCAATCTTAGTTGTCTATTATTTGGTATTTCAAAGTGAAAGTAGCAACATGCCGAGGGTCTAATCTTTCAATTAGCATAACCCACTTCGAACTATGTTTTTTTTGGGGTGATCTGCAGTTTTTCTTTTAACCCTTGGGCTATAGTGTCAGGTGCTATAATGCATACTCATGTTGTATGCAAGTACGCCTGCAAGGATCCAGACAATGTTGGTTATTCATGAAAATTAGCAGTTGATTGCAGTTGTTGATTAATATTTTACTCTATGCTCTGTACACACTTTTGAATAAATAAAATCTATGCAAGGAAGTGGGTTCAGCTGTAAAGATTGGGAGCTGGAATTTGGAGAAGGAATCCAGAGCAGAGTTATCTTTTTGTTCCCTTTTTTTCCCTCTTCCTTTATCAGAAGTTGTCTGGTATGTAAATTTTCTGGCAGTAAGAAGGTTCAAAACAGTGGCTTGCTCTCCCTGCACCCTTGAACTGGTCATACCATGTTTATTTTTGTAAGTTGTTTTTTTACCTTTTTTTCTTCTGTCATTTTCACTTTTGATCCTCCTTGAGTATTGTAGATCCATCAATATTTTTTTAAGAACTTTTTGGGTATTTATGGTTTTTTACCTTTAGTCAACCCTGTTAAATCTCACATCTTCAATACATTTTGCTTGATTACAGAAGCTGGATAAGGAATTCATAGGTGAAATTGACCTATCCTGAATGTTTCTATTTACAACACAACACAGAGCAAAAAGGTCAAAGCCCTTACCATATTTTGCTCTCTTGTCAATTTACTCGCTCCTCAAAAGCCTTGGTGAGGATGGGAATCGATTCTATGACATATTTAGAACGACTGTTCCAGACGTTTCTATCAAGCTTCCTGGCTTTTGATCCACCTCTGTTCTAGTATATTTGGATTCATCAGTTTAGTTCTTATAATCCTAGAATGCCTTATTGCAAGTGAGATCTGGTACCAAATTCATTTAATTTTATAATTTATCCTCTTTAAGCTAGGGTTTGTTTACTTTCAACTTTTTAATGCAACACCCATCTTACATTTGTTCGGCGTCGCCCATAATTTGCAGGCTTGAAGCATCAAGTGCTAATGCACCAGTAACTCTAGCTGCCTGTAATTAATTGTTGGCTCTTTGTATGGCAAACATATGAAGTTAGAGTTTAGCCCTAAAAGGTTTTGTTTCGGGGAGATCTAACTGAAGCTTTTATGTAATTTAATTATTCAATATTGTATTATGGTTATGAAACGTTTTTGTTTTTCCTTTGGTTAATGAAATTGCATGTCTGCTTGTAATAACACTTGAAAATTTGTTCTGTTTCCTCTTTTGTGGACGCAATAAAAGATGATTTACGGGGCAATTTGCAGAATTACAAGATTTGGCAAAGCGTTTAGTTAACCTGAGAGTAGAGAAATTAATAACTAAGAACCTGTTTTTGAGGGGATTAACATGTCCTTTCTTATGTTTTACAATCACTTTTCCAATAGATTTTAAAATTAATTTTTTAAACTACTTACCATTAAAATCATTAAACACTCTCGTCAATGGATTTTATGACTTGGGCACTATAGCTCTGCCCATGGACTAATCTATTGGCAGAACAGTAAATCCAGAATGGGATAATAAATATTGTAACATAAGTCAAAGAAAAGATAAAAGAATTCGATAGACATCTACGTTGTAAAATATGATACTATATAAGTGTAGCAAAAAAAAAAAGAAATAATAATAATAAAAGAATTTGATGGGCAAATAAGTTGCAGCAAAACTTGTTAAATACTTAGGAGATAAACAGGGGCAGAGCTCGGAGTAAGTCTCTGGGAGGCCAAGTTCAAACGTTAAGTACTAATAGGGATTAATTTTAGATGGTTTTTTCATCTATAGCTATGATGTAGTCGCTGGGAATTTGGGAATTTTGCTTCTGACTGCAGCAATTGTCGACTTTGATTGATAATTAAGGCCAATGGTGATGCCACATTGGTACTAGCAGAGGCTTTATCCCATTTTTAATTACCATAAAAGCTCTTGTAAAAATATAAAAATAATTGAAATATCAGATATTTGTTTTTACATCTCCAATCCACAAAGAAATATTTTTATTTTGAAATCCCTAAGGCCCAATCTCTCGTCGCACAGAAAAAAAAAATAGAACTCTTCATTTTACTGAGTTTTATCTAATTAATTTTTTTTTAATGAATTTTATGGTACTTGAAATTCAACTTAATGTTTACATTATGGATGTGGGTCATGATAACAAATTTTCAAGGCTGAAAGGGGATTGGTAAGCCAAAAAAAAAGTTAATGCTAAGAATGACAAATTGCATTCATTAACTTATCTATTAATGACATTAGTATTGATTTTACTAGTTGTCCCAACTATAGTAGAAATGACATTTTCAACTATAAATTTTGTGAGTCGTCTTTGAAATCGAATGGGAGAAACTAATTGTATACATAAAAAAAAATATTTTAGTCTTGATGATGGGGTTGCTCTTCAATCTTTTTAACATATGAAAATACGTCGAGAACAGTTATAAATGTATTAAATTGAATATATTAATGAATTTTTATTTAATTTGTTGATCATTTTTAAATTATTTTATTGTTTGAATTTAGCCCCTGAAATTCAACTTAATGTTTACATTATGGATGTGGGTCATGATAACAAATTTTCAAGATTGAAAGGGGATTGGTAAGCCAAAAAAATAGTTAATGCTAAGAAAGGCAAATTGCATTCATTAACTTATCTATTAGTGACATTAGTATTGATTTTACTAATTGCCCCAACTATAGTACAAATGACATTTTCAACTATAAATTTTGTGAGTCGTCTTTGAAATCGAATGGGAGAAACTAATTGTATACATAAAAAAATATATTTTAGTCTTGATGATGGGGTTGCTCTTCAATCTTTTCAACATATGAAAATACGTCAATAACAGTTATAAATGTATTAAATTGAATATATTAATGAATTTTTATTTAATTTGTTGATCATTTTTAAATTATTTTATTGTTTGAATTTAGCCCCTGCTAGCTTGAATTCCTGGCATTGCCACTAACTAAGGCTATTGTTACGAACAAAAAATAAAATGAAAAAGCAATTAACAAAATAAAAATCAAATAATTGGGCCACTTTATTTCACAAAATATAAAGTTACATTTTCACCCTATATATAAAATTTACAAATTAATTGTGTAGGGGTCAAGTCGATATTTTTATACTTAATTTTTAATATTTTTTTTAGAAACTTCAATTTTTTTTCAAAGCCTGAAGGTGCTGCGCCCCTCTCTAGTCGTAAAGAGCCTCCACCCCTATAAATAAAACTAAAGCTGCTTGGTATCATAAATTGAAGACTTCTTCAAGACTTTATCCCTTTCAAAATCAAAATCATGATGGTGGCAAAAAGGAATTCGGGACTTCAACCTTTTTTTTTTTAGAGATGTTACTGACATTACATTAGATATTACAATTAATATTTACAATCATATTATATAACTGAGACCACCACCATACATTGACACACTGAAGCACTTGTCCATATATTTTAAACACTCTCTAATATTCGAGGAGTGTCTACTCCACTCACATTTCGTAAGGGAGAGACTATCTCCACTCAATTATGTTGATAATTGAGAAAATAAGCTCTTATGGAGGCTCGAACCTTTGCACTCAACATTGTAAGTGTAAGACTTCTCTCATTAGACCAAATGCGGGACTTTAACCCTTGAAAGTGATGAAGGGTGTCCCAAAAGAATTTGATGCATTAGGCAAAAAGTGAGGGCATGAAACTTTCGCCTTTTGAAATTTATTTATAAATTATTGAATTTAATTAATTTCCTCCAATAGCTTAATTGATATCCTCCCTTGATATGTTAAGTAAATATTTCGTAACATTTTCAAATTTCAATAAGATGATTTTTCATTAAGTACAATAAGTAGATATAAATATTAAAAATTTGTGTGATTATAGGGCATTATATAAATCCTATGTAAGTCACTGCTAACCTATCACACAATTTTAGTTTTTTATTTTCTAAGAAAATCACAAAATATCAACTCATCGCAAATAATTCACCAAAACTTACTGAATTTTGTATTTAATATTAATTCTAAATTCTAAATAATTACTAATGAAGTTCAGCAATTTATAAATTAGGAGCCCGAGTTGACAATTAATAATTAACTTTGGACCTTCGTGCGGGACAGGATTTTTCTGTAACAAATACTGCAGAATTCCAAGGTGGAGCCGCATGTATTTGTGCATTTTGCCATGCCTACCTATGTGCATGCGGGACGTACAATTCTCTGTCTAGTGCATCCTTTTGATGGTGCGTCCAAATTTTGTTTTACTAGAGATGCTGTAACAATTAATATCAAACAATATTCTGAATGGCCCTACGCTTGTAGCCATTTTTTTTCGCAGCTGGCTTGATGATGATATAAAGGCCGTCTTTCCTGTAAATAGATCTGTTGGATGATGACCACATTCAACAACAGATCTTACACATAGTGGACCAATCAGTCGCTGTAATTCCTATCGAATTTTCATCTCTTCTCCTCATCGTGGGAAGCTGATCCAGTAAAGTCATCATGATCAATTATCTTATTATTGAACATAGGGTGCAAGAGGATTGCTTTGGGCAACCATTCCCAGTTACGATCAGGGGAAAGAACCTGATTTTGAGTTTGCCCATGGCAGATAACTTTTCTGTATTCATTACAAAAGCGGAATAGTCTTTAGATAATGCATGTTTCTGGTGTATGCTGTCATACTCAAAGGACTAATATTTAATCAACTCCAGCTACTACACAACCTCTATGATTTACTCTTGGGGAGCCAACTTAGCTAGGGAGGTCAGTGTGGCTGCATTAAGGCACATCTATTCTTACAAACGGCCTCCTTTTGATGCCAATTCAGAAGAGTCCAACATGGCATGTGTAGACAAATCATGAAAATGACATGCCAACTTATTCAATCACACTCCAAAGGGCCCAATGGTCATGTAAGTAAAAGGACAGAAATATCCTTGCCAAGGCAACAAATAACACTAATAAAAATGTGCCAAATGGCATGGCGGCTAGGACCCTAGGGCACTCCATATAAAGATACTCAAATTATTTTTTTAATCAATTAAAAAACACAATCACACAACACAAGGCTTAGGCTTTTTTCAATCTCTAGTCATCTCTATTGTTAAGAACTTGCAAGCTCTTACCATCCAAAAATAGCCTCAAACTAATTTGAACGCTAGAGTGTAGTTACGGGTCATCGTCGGCTCTACCTCTAATCTTTTTTCTCCATTTTGTAGGTTAAATAAAGTTCTAGAAGCTAGTTTTTCATATCTAAGCCTCTCATAGTGACCTTGCCTCTTCCATTCTTTCTCAAGTCCCATGGAAGGTCGAAAGCAAACAACATATCTCAATGAAATGGGCCACCCCTTTATTTTAATTGTTTGTAGTTAGGTTTTTGCCCCTTTTTCCTTCAGCTTAAAATCTAGGTAAAACAAGAAGTATTGGAAGGGCATATTGAAAATAAACAAGTTTATTTATTATTGTTATTGGACTAGTTAGATGAAGCAAAATAAATTTCATAATAGTTTGTTTTGAGAGTTTACATGGCAAAGATAGTGCGAAATGTAGTGAGATGAAAGGCATAGTGGAAGACTCTTTTCATGGGTTTTATGAAGCATTTAGTGCAAGACACTCAAACCCAAAAACTAGTGCTAATGTAAATTAAGTGCAAGCCATGTTGGTGGTATTGGCTTAATGGGTTTAGTAGTGGGCTCACTTTTCTTGATTTAGGTGATGCTAATGATAATTATGATGATCCTTTCTCTAAATACACTGAGATGGTTACTGAGACTAAAGATAATGTAGAATTGTTAAATGAGTTAGACCTTTACTTGATGGAGTGAATTCCAAATTACTTATACATTGGATATTCAAATTGATATTTTGGCATGGTGGAACTTTAATAGTTTGAATTATCCAATTTTATTGCAAATAGCAAGAGATGACCTTACCATTCCAGTATTTATTGTTGCATATGAGTTTGTCTTTAGTACAAGAGGTTGTATTGTAAATGAATAAAGGAATTCTATGACTCCTGATGTGGTGCAACCACTCGTACTAACATAAATTTGGCTACGATCTTTGCTTTTCGTAGAAGTGACAACAAAATCTTCAAGCGTTGGTTGGGGAAAATGAATTTGTGAATGCACTTACAAAAGGTATAATATTTAATTATTTATGATTATGTCATAAAGATTTTTTAATTAATTACTTTATAAGTTATTTACTTTAAGGCCTTATGTTTCATGAAAAGCTTTGTAAATCACCACAAGTGGATCATCCAAGTGTTTCAAGATGAAAAAATTTGGTTTCTTACTTGTTTGCTTCATCTAGACTCCAAGCAATTAGGTAACTTTTTATTTTGTACAGCGGCTAGGATTGATAAATTATTAATCTTCATTGAAAATGCATCTTTACAAATATGAGCTATTTGCAATTGAGGCTTATAATTTATAGTAATTTTTGGTTGAAATAAGAATAAATTAGGCTTATAGTTTGTTATAATAGTTGGTTGAAAATGAATAAATTATATGGTTCAATGGTGTTATGGTGTTTTAGTAAGCAACAATTGGGTAAAAAGAATGAATTTGTAATAATAATAATAATTCTCTAGTAAGAAAACTCTTATTTTAACAAAATAAGGATGCCACTAAAAAACAAAAGAACATAGTTTCTAATATATTGAAATATATATATATATATATTTTATATTTCAGTGTGTTAAAGTAAGGATGCCCCTTAAGTGCCAGAGCCCTCATTTAATGTATTGAAATATGTATTTTTTATTTGTTAGTGGCATCATTATTGTAATGAATTGAGTATGTCTTCACTAAAAAATGATTATATATATAATCATTTTCAGGTATGGGCGCCCTCATTTTTTTTAATGCAAATACGCTCTTAAACTATGGGTTTTAATGAGCTTATTTTTTAATAAATCATAAAATCATGCGGTTTAATTTTCAAGCTAGGATGATCAATCGACCTGTCTTGGGGTAAGGGCTTCCTCCACTTTGACTTTTGTTTACTTATCCGTAACGCTTGTACATAGGAAATGAGACTTAATCCACGTTTACTGCGAATTTCGAAGGTGTTTTCTTTCACTCATATATAACTATCTAATTTCTTTTATTAACCTAAAGAGTCAATAAATGAATAAAAAAATGAGGATTTCTATTCAAGTTCTTTTTTTTCTAGAACGAAAAGCTTAGGTTAACAGGGAATCAAAAATCCCAAGAATATTTATACAAATAAAGTAAGCAACCCCTTCTTTTTTTATTCTTCGCATCCAGGATTACGCCCAGGATCATTAGGCAGGAATCTGAAGATGAAGAGCAAAACAAAGAATAACACTACATCGTAAACAAAGAGTTTGAGAGTAAGCATTACACAATCTCCAAATCAGGTTTTTGGGGAAAGGTAAAAAGAGAATAGACTCTCTATTTTTATACTACATATCCAATTTTGACATAAAAAAAAGTTCTTTTTAGAATTTAATTCTTTAAACAAAAAATTGTTTTATTTTTTTAATGACGTATAAAATCATGCGGTTTAATAATATTAAAAACTGATTTTATTAAACTGCACAGTTTAAAAGCATATCCACATAAAAAAAAAAAAATAGAGTTCTACACTAGAGAATGACTATATATGTATACTCATTCTCAGGTGCGGACGTCCTTTTTTTTTTTTAATGCAGACATGCTCTTAAGCCGTAGGATTTAATAGGCTTATTTTTGAATAAATTATAAAGTCTTGCAATTTTATAGCAGTAAAAACTAACTCTCTCAAATCGCATGACTTAAAAGTATATCAGCATGAAAAGAAAATAAAAAGAAAAAAGAAAACACCCACAGCATATACACACACATACATGAATGCATTTTTTATGCTTTGGTTCAGTCATTACTTTAGATTGTACATGTCTGATGTAACTATTGATACTTCTTTAGTGGAGGTTAATTAATGCTAATGGACTAATTCCCTTTTCTTTTTGCAAATTCATCATTTTTCTATTTGTTGATGGAGAAATAGAGATGATTTTATTTTATTCAATAATTTATTTTTGTTGATGATTTTATTTTATTCAATAATTTACCTTTGTTCTTATTTACTTGGATTAACTTCGTTAGTTTGAAGTTGTTTTCTTTATTGTTGTACTTTGTAGTTGAATATTTTGAATTTGTTGTTTTAGTATCCTGAATAGTTTTCATTATTTGTTGTGAGTGCGTGTGTTTTTTTAATAATAGTTGCTGTAACTCAACTCGAATTAGTAACTTAAACTGTATTTGAACTAGAATTAACAATCCGATATCAAATCGAATTACGAATCCAAACTGGACCAAACTAAATTTAAAACCAAACCGAACTGAAATAAATTTTCAACTTGTTTGGGTTGAAAGTTTAAGCCCAAACGGATTATAAACCGTAAAAAGCCGAACCGAAAACCAATATGTCTGCCGCTAGATGCGGAATTTGCTTACTCTATTCGTTAAGTTCTCTATGAAATTAATGCCCTTCTTCTTTGGCAGACTGTGTTGTTGCCGAAAAAGTTATACTCTTTAAGGTAGAGAATCGTCCTACACCAGCAGAAGTTATGAAGATGATCACCAATGTATATCTAAACTATATTTGATTAAATCGCATAAGTAATGGAATGGATGTTTACCGCTTCTCATAAAATAATAAAAAATTTCTTGCCTTACATTTTATTTAAAAAAGAATAATAACAATAATAATAATAACAATAACAAGATGTTTTGATTATTTTCAGAAAGATCTGAGGAGATCGCTCCTCAAAACTGGAGCTTAACCTTAGCCTCTTGAATTTGATACCTAATCCTATGACTAATTGAGATGGAGCTAGTTTGGATCAAATAATTCTAAGCATTTGTAAACCCTACAGAATACTTATCTCATAAACATTAAAGGAATTCACCTAACCTTCATGGCTCATGCAACCCCTTTATAGTCTGCTTTCAGACTGAAAGCAACACAAATAGCTTTCTCATTAATACGTGAGACATGTATTATTTAATCATCCAACTACTTCGTCCTGTTTCTCCATCACTACATCTTCAAACAATGTTTTGGAGCATCGCGGTTCATTATCTTAGTCGCGATTTGGCCATTTGGGCCTATAGTCGAGTAGTATGATTATCCTGAATATACTTTGAGGATAAAATTTAAAATATATCAGAGATATCATGTCAGCAATAAAATAAATAAATGATGATATGATATGTGTGCATTTATTTTAAAAAATCATCACGCAAGTGGTAATTTTATTAAATTTGATTACACATGTCATCAATGCATCAACTAGTTGCAGTACATCAAATGTATTCTAAAACTTCTATATATTAAGGGAATGTGTTCGAATTTAATATTTGGTACGTCTCTAGATTGTATTAAATAAATATTTTGCATCTAAAATTTACTTATTTTAAATTGTATATATTTGTAGAGTGTAACAATTTATTTCTTTTAAAAAAAAAAAAAAAGAGAACTTAATCGATTCTCACACTCTAAAACCATAAGTTTTTATGCCGATGTTTTCCATAGTTTACAATGGGAAAATATGCAGTAATAGCTAGCTCACAAAGCGTTGCATCTCAATTAATTTCTTTGTTACATATCAAAATGCAGCAGTTTGTGAAATGTCTTAAAGCTTTAAAAGACGTAGAAACTGTAACCCTTAGCCAAGAATTTTGGTTCATGAGGGGAAGTTTAAGACATAATATATTTTTAGAAACTTTTAGTAGTAATATATAACATCACAACTGTAGTACTCACAAGCGGCAGTTTGAAAAATTTAAAATTATAAGGGATAGTGTGAGAAAATTTTAAAATTACAAGGGGCATTTGAAAATTTCAAAAATTATAAAGGGACAGTTTTACGGACGAAGTGTTTCCCAAGTCCCAGCAGTTAAAAATAGACCAAGGTGTGTGACAGCTAAATTTCTTCAATGAAATTGAGGTGTTTGACAGCTCGATATTTTGTGCAAAGTGTACGGAACTTCAGTCATTGTTTCACATTCATTACGATAATGAAGAGGCAGAAAATTGGGGGGTTGTGGGTGGACCACGTCCACATGGCCCAATATAAACCCAAAGACAAGCTTCTTTTACGGTACTGAAATTTTGATAATGCGGGGACGCAATTGGAAAATGACTTGACTGTCGTTCACATCATCTTCCAGAATATGGAAACAAAACACAGCACAGAATTCTACTTGGAATTATTAATCCCAATTGCATACATATGAAGCAAGAAAAATAAATCACTTCAGACGTATTTTCTACTTCTAACTTTGCTTATTGAATGTAAAAACTACTTTAAAAGCTGGGTCATAGAAACTGTAAATATGTACACGATAATGCTATATAATATATACCCAAGGATTATTAGAACACTAAAGTATGTTTTTATAATTTAATCTTGGATATATTTAGTATATAACGTTATTGGGAGAGTTGATCACATGGGCAGCGTCGCTTTTTGTTGCCCATGCAATCAATACCCACGTTATTTGGTATATCGTTCTCACATTTTGTTTTTTCCCTTTCCGAAAACTTGTAATTTTTTAGTAAATTATCTTCGGTAAGGGTGAGAACTTTATACCAAACAGTGTTATATTGTAGTAGTTCTATTAGATCTCACTGGAGGGAGAAGAAATGGGGCAATTCCAATTTAGTAGCTCTTCAATCATCTGCATTGCAATCCTATCTTCATCATCTCTTCCATTTCCGGCTTCAACTTCATCATCAACCAACGTCGGGGACGACCTTGACGACGGAAATGGCGATCCATTCTCCAAATTCTGTGCCTTTTGGTTCTTTCCCAGCTCAACTCTCATGACCCAACTGGATCCTGAACGAGATCCTGCTCGCTTCTGCCAGACCCCGATATGAGAATTATCGTTGTCGAGCCTCAAGCAAGTAAGCGAAGGCGATAAATCTTTGCAACACTTCCTAAGCTTCGAGTTCAGGAGTTCCGAAAACCCCTTCTCAGGAATATTGTAACTACTACCCTTGGTGCCTTCAGCTTCAGGATTATTGGGCTTCAGGATTGGAAAATTAGTCTTGGCATTTTGGCCATTCATCAAGACGGCTGCTTGATCATAAGCTCTTGCCGCTGCCTCAGCTGTCTCAAATGTTCCAAGCCACACCCTCCTCTTCCTGTACAAATTATAAAAACAAAACAGAACAGAAGCAGAGTTATAGGATGTAAGAAAATTAAATAAATGTGATAGGGAGAAGTAAATGCTGTAATAATGAGAGTGAGTGAATTTACAGTAATGGGTGGCGAATTTCGGACACCCAAGAGCCCCACTGGCGTTGCCTGACGCCTCTGAACTTCTTTGATTGTACCATGTTGGTGGAATTAGATAACTGGGCTATTGTTATTGCACTCGCAGGGGATCATAAATATGACTGATTAGGGACGATGAGAAATGAAGCATGATGTATGCTCATGTATATATTGTGGTACAAAATGTTGTCGGTGAATGGCTCCAAAGTCAACTAGTAAAATAGTCTTTGCCGCAATTAAGATTTCACCTGCACACCCTCATTATTTCATTCATGATAAAACGAAACCCCATAGCTGAGCTGCTTAACCACAAGAATAAATGCGTAACGTGCCACAGCCTTTTGGCTGTGCTTGCCCACACACATAAAGAACCAAGGACGACTTAGTCTTTAGTCTTTAGCCACATATATACAATTATTAGAAAAAAAGAAAATTTAATAAACCAAAAGAAGAAACATTATCCTCGTTATGATCACTTCAGTGCATGTGAAGTGTACATGCTTTAGGTATCTTCCAACTTATTAGAAGAAAATAATTCTCTGAAAAATAAATGCTTGGAAGAAAATAATAAAAGGCAATTGCTGAAATCAATTTCCGATGAAAGGGTCCGTAACATTTTTTAATTAAAAGCTTCGAGGTATTGTTTTCTGCAATATTATTATTATTATTATTATTATTATTGTTAAGACTAGGACGTTCATCTAATTTTAGTGTTTAACCGTGGGTAAAATCTGGATTTTTAAGAAAACTAACTTAAGAACTGATTGGTTTCAGAAATTTATAAACTGGTTCATAGGAGAGGAATAGAATAGATTCAATCAAATCAATTTGGTCTCCGAGTTTTTGGTCGCTTTTTTTCCTTTTTTTTATTTTATATAATTTTCGATTCCTTTTGATTTTACAATGAACGAACAATTGAACTTAACGTATTGAATTTGAAAAATAGAATTGAGACAAACCTATCACTTTAAAAAATGGCACAAAACTGATCTCAATTTAGTTGCTAAAAACTTTTACACTTAGCGATGTCACGTGTTAAGAGAACTTTCAAAAATTAGGTAAGCTCATGCTACGGGTGGATTATGATTTCTGTACTGATTTACCTAACCGAAACAAAGAACAAATTAAAGCAATGGAGACTTTCTGCCACCCGGCAAAGACAACAAAATAGCGTAAGTCTTATTAGTCTAGTTGGGGGTTGAATGCGTGTGGTTCCCATAGTTGACAACTTGGTAAATTCTTTCTACAAACTTCTTCAATTACAGACTCATGAAAGTCTGTCTCTTCAATAATTGTAGGGATGAAGTCTTGATTTTTGAGCGGCAATGTCAGCCCTTTGGGTCGGCATGTCTGTTGATGTTCACTGATACAGTTGATTGTCGGACCGACCTTGCTTCTTGTAGCCGTTAAACAGAAGTCACAACGCGGCAACGCCTTTGTCTTTCCACATTTGTGTGTTAATTAATCCATCTCATCGATGGTTTTTCATAATAGTTTTTGTTTTTTTAATATTATATATATGCTCCAAAACAAGAATCTATTTTATCATCACATGTATCTTTTTGTGTGTTTTTTTTTTAATTGGTTGTTGTTTGCTAAAAATTCAAATAGACCATTAGTTTAGACAATCAATCAATTAAATTACTTCTAATAGTTATTTTATTATTTAAGTCATTAGCACCCATTTGGGATCATTTTTGGAAGGCTTAAAAGTAATTTTGAAAAGTTAAAAGATAATTTTAGTGTTTGGTAATTTCTTTTCTTTTAGAAAGTAAAATTCACAAATTCGTTTCATCATACAGCAAATCAAAAAGCAGGAAATGATTAGTTTTTTAAAATCAAATTTTGGAAATTATTTTTATATTTAATACAATTTGATATAGATCCTCATATACATTATAAAAATCCAAAGTTACCCTTATTAATTAAGAATAAGATCATTAAATTTAAAGATGTTATTTTTTATTACCAATTATATTGAAATTAAAAAAATTAATAGTATAAAATATTTATTTTGTTTATCAATTTTTATATATACATATAAATAAATTTTGTTCAACGTTATATCTAATTCAATCAGTCATATTCTTACAACAGTTAAATAGTGAGAATTACCAAACACATAAGATTGTTTTTAAAACTCCTACCTTTAAAAATAATTTTATCAAACATTTAATTGATTATCTAAAAGTTGATTATTTGTACAACACAACTAACAATAATTATTTTAAATTCAAACTATTAAGATTATCTCAACAAAATATTGATTTGATTATTTCTTTTCTTTTCTTTTTTCTTTCTTTTCTTTTTCAAGGAAATTTGACAAGATCTAATTGGCTCATCGTGAAATTATTGGTTTGTTTGAGTTTTAGGCAAATGACTCACACCCCTGGACTGTAAATCACCACATCAATGACACAGAATATGGGCCTTGCATATTATTGGCTAGTCCTTTGTTCATGAAACTGGACCAAATATTGGCCGGCCCAATTCGCTCATGAAATCAATTATAAAATAAAAAATGTTCGAAGCGGGATAACTTCCTTAACTGTCCAAAGCTTGGAACAAATGCATGGACAAAATAATTGGCGCCTTTGAAGCAAAGGTGGGATCGATCTGTCTTTCTTCTTACTTCACCACAAGAAACCTCTCATGAAAAGGTTTTCTTTTCAATTTCCATCTCCATATATAAATGAAAACTAATACACGTCGCACGGTTTCTCAGAAAAAAACTCTTTCGTTTCGAGCCACTTCAATACAGCGTTAGCGGTTAGCTTATTTATGCAACATTTATTAATTGAACTTGTGATTTTTATCTTCTTCTTATTTATGTATCTGTTCTGTTTTATTAATTTGTTTGAGTGATTCCTGGAACTACAGGAGAGAAATGGCGCCACGTTTGCTCCACGGAATACTTCTTGTGAGAATTTATGGGATTGATAAGCTACACACTGGATGCGGATTTGGTTCATGCGAACAGGTACGTACGTCTACACAGTGTATAATTAACATCCACTTTTATATTGATAGCTAATGTTATCAATCAGCTATTCATTTAGACTCGACAGACTACTAGCAATTTCATTTCACTACAACTATGAAATGCCAAACGCACCTTTAATTAATCACACTAATGTAATAGGGTAGTTGTTTCTTTAAGTCATAATTCTTTGCTTGGTTGCTCAATTAAAATTTGCCAAAGGAGAAGAGAACCACAGGTGGTGACTTGCAAGATGAAATGGTAATCAGCTTAGCCCCAGGCATTTAAGATGTATATGGAGAACTTTTTTATAAGAGAAAATAACTCGGTAGTGTACAAAAGCTCCCCTTAAAAACAGTGATTTTGGCTGGTGCAATAGAAATTTCGTGACATTTTGCTAGTAATAATTTGTTACCAACACCATTTCTGTTCAAGTATCTTTCTTCTTTGCAACGATTGAAGTGTCTATAGAACCTTTTTTTTGTGTTAGTGATCACAGTTTGTAATTAATTTGGGTGTGGGACAAGAACCCTGTCCATATTATGTTGTCCAAGCACTACAAGGAGCTTCTCTGCATTTTTTATGAAGTTATGTTTCTTCTAAATGAATTAAATTTCGCAGAGATTGATAACTTTTTACCAGCTGGCCGTCACTTTTACTCTAATCTTTTTTACTTTAGCAGTGTAATCCAATTAGCCGAATGTTAATTTTGAACAGACGAAGTTAAAACATTTCTTTTGTTTTGTTATTATGCTGAATTCATTCTTTTAATTGAATTCTGTTCACCCTTGTGATTCTGGACCACTGAATTGAAGTGGGGGAAAAATTTTCTCGGCAAAGTCAAGAGGACGTTGTGCAGTTCTGAGGTACTGTATTCTTTCTATCAATTATGAACCATCCACAAGAGTACTTGTGAATTAGATTTTTCATGCGTTATATTTTACCTTGTGTCTCTTACATGACATGTAATGATTCTCTTCTGATTTTTTTTGCAAATATTATGAAGATTGTCGGTACCGCACTTTATGCAACAGTTGATCTAGACAAGGCTAGAATGGCAAGAACCAGAATGATAACAGAACGAACCTCAAGACCACATTGGAATCAGTCTTTCCGCATATACTGTGCCCATAGGGTCTCACATGTAGTTTTCACCATAAAAAATGACAATCCTGTTGGGGCAATACTAATTGGAAGAGCCTATGTGCCGGTTGAAGATGTTGCAAAAGAGTTTGTAATAGACAGATCGTTTGATATAAGAGATGAAGAATACAAGAATATTCCAGGAGGTTCAAAAATCCATGTTATGCTGCAATTTGTCCATGTTGTTAATGATAATAGTTGGTCTCGGGGAATTAGAAGTCGCCCTTATGACTATGAGGGAGTTCCTTACACATACTTTGGCCAACGACAGGGCTGCAAGGTTACCCTTTACCAAGATGCCCATGTCCTGGATGATTTTGATCCTAAAATCCCTCTGTCCAATGGAGAATATTATGAATCTCATAGATGCTGGGAGGACATCTTTGATGCAATTGCGAGCGCTGAACACTTCATTTACATGACTGGGTGGTCTATGTATGCTCCAATAACCTTGCTAAGGGACCCCAGGAGGATAAAACCAAAAGGTAACATCACAGCTGAGGAAATGTTAAAGACCACTCTTGGGGATCTGCTGAAGAAAAAGGCCGATGAAGGTGTTGAAGTTCTTCTGCTTATATGGGATGATAGAACGTCCGTTGATATTCTAAAGGAGGATGGTTTGATGGGGACCCACGATGAAGAGACGGCTGATTACTTCCGCAAAACAAAAGTACGTTGTGTTCTGTGCCCCCGCACTAGTGAGATTTTTACAAATATTCGGGGTTATCAGACTTCTTCCATCTTTACTCACCATCAGAAAACAGTAGTTGTTGACAGTGAAGTACCTGGTGGAGGAACTCAAAAACGAAGGGTTGTAAGCTTTGTTGGCGGCATTGATCTTTGCGATGGAAGGTATGATACACAAGAACATTCCCTTTTCAGGACTTTGAAGACAATCCATCGTGATGATTTCCATCAGCCTAACTTTCCAGGCTCTTCCATTGAGAAAGGTGGTCCAAGGGAGCCCTGGCATGATATTCACTGCAAACTAGAAGGTCCTGTTGCATGGGATGTCTTGTACAATTTCGAGCAGAGGTGGACGAAGCAAGCTGATAAAAAGGATTTAATTCCTCCAGAGTCGATTCATCAAAACTTGATCCATCCATTGTTAGATACTTCAAAGGACCTCGAATCATGGAATGTTCAAATATTTCGATCCATAGATGGTACTGCTGCTGCCGATTTTCCTACTGATCCGTTTGAAGCAGCAAGAGTTGGGCTTATCACCGGGAAAGATAATGTCTTTGATCGAAGCATTCAAGATGCTTATATCAATGCCATTCGACGAGCAAAGAATTTTATCTATATTGAAAACCAATATTTCATTGGAAGCTCCTACGGTTGGCTTTCAAAAGATATCAGAGTTGAGGATATAAATGCTTTACAGCTCATACCAAAGGAACTCTCACTAAAGATTGTTAGCAAGATTGAAGCAGGGGAGGATTTTAGGGTCTACATTGTGATTCCAATGTGGCCAGAAGGTGTCCCTGAGAGCGCTCCTGTTCAGGCAATATTAGGTTGGCAGAGGAGAACATTTGAAATGATGTACGCTGATGTTGCACAAGCCATCCAAAAGAAGGGACTTGATGATGCACATCCCAGGGATTATTTGACATTCTTCTGCCTTGGAAACCGTGAGAATATTGAAGAATATAACCCCGAGCAGTCACCGGAGAGTAATTCCGACTACTATAAGGCTCAGAAGGCTCGGCGCTTCATGATCTACGTCCATTCAAAGATGATGATAGGTAAACAAAAGTAGCACTGATAACACTATGCATTGAACTTTATTTAGTTTCTGTAATCTTGTTTTATTTAGTTTCTTAATCTTATTTGATAATTAACTTAATTGGTCTATCAGTTGATGACGAATACATAATCATTGGATCTGCCAACATCAACCAGAGATCAATGGATGGTGCCAGGGACACAGAAATTGCAATGGGGGCATTTCAACCTCGTCATTTAAATACAACGGAGCCAGCCAGGGGTCAGATATATGGTTTCCGAATAGCATTATGGTATGAGCATCTTGGGATTCTTGAGACATCCTTCAACAATCCTGAAAGTCCAGAATGTGTTCGGTTGGTGAATCATATTGCTGATCAGCATTGGCAAATGTACACAGCCACGCAACCTATTAGAGATCTTCCAGGTTTTTTGCTTCGGTACCCCATTGAAGTCACCAGAGATGGAGTTGTTAAAAATCTCGAGGGCACCGAGTTCTTTCCTGACACTCAGGCTCCTGTTTTCGGCACCAAATCTGAAAGCGCTCTTCTTTTAGGTGCCAAATCTTTTTTAGGTTTTCCAGAAGTCACAACATAGAGATGTTAATTGGAGTACACAAGTTATTTTTTAAACAATTAGGGGGCCAAAAAAAGAGCATATCTACTTAAATATCATATGCTTTTCGATGAACCATTGTATACTTCTGCTAACATTCCATCAAAATAACAATTATTGGTTCAGCTCAATAATTGTCAATGGCGGCCCAAATCTTTTTTTTTTTTCTTCCCTGTTGCTTGCTAAAATGCCAACCAAGCCATAGGCCGGGTGGTAAAACTGTTCTTCATATTGTTCATGGAAGAACTGAGTTTGAGAGCCCTGTGAAGAATCATTTCATCCTCATTTGCACAAATTTATTTTTAAGAGCGGGTTAATCGGATACAAGTACAAATTTCCTGGCCATTTTCGGTAAACCTCGTGTTACCCTAAAATTGTACAGATTTAAAATAAGTAACTTACTATTATAATCACTAGATCAGGGTCAATCAAATCAATCTATGTAATGTAGAGACAAAAAATTGGGGTCCTCGACTTCGTTTTCTCAAATCTCAAGTTCAAATCTTCAACAGTTGTTAAAAATTTAATTAAGAGAAACATAAAATTCTTCAACCGCATTGGTCTCAATTGATTTAACACAATACAAGCATATAAATGGAAATTGAGACATGGTCTATCCATGCCTTAACCAGCAGACCCGCTGGCCACATGCTCAACGAAATGAATTTTTGCTCTACCTACTATTCTATAAAGGAAGCTTTTCAGGTTGCTCTTGAGATCAATTTTGTTATTAATATTTTATTCTACATTAATTTAACAAGGGTGTGTGTATTTAACCAAGATTTTCTTTACTACACCCTCTTTTTAGTTAATGTTTTTATTATTGAGAAAATATTGGATGAAATTACCTAAGTAGTCCTATTTTCTATTTCTCTAACCCACCCATTTTCTCTTTCTCCCATTTCTTCAGTTTCTTACTTTTTTTTTTTTTTGTGATAAATGAACATGACTAATATTGTTGTACACTATCAACTTTCAGGAATAAAAAGGAACAAAACCTACCATGAAAAATAAAAAATTGTTATCATCTAAATTTTCATTCAGAAAAACCAACAGTACCACCTAATTTCCACCTAAAGTTAATAATGCAAACTAACAAATATCTCCAGTTGAATAGCCACAAAGATGATGCTTTAGATTTTGACAAGATGCTTTTATAATCAGTAAATTATCCAATTAAAACAATAATTTAGGTTGAATACTATTTTTAAATAAGTTGTTATAAGAGATCCTCAATTAAGAAGAAGAAAAATATTTGATGGTTTACTCATACAGAAAAAAGAATTACTGGCTACTAGCAAGATGATGAGAGAGTCCAGTTTACAAGCAAGTCTAGTTTACAAACAACCATGATATGCAGAGATTTTTGTTACAATGAAGTTGAAGAAGAAAAAGATTAGTGAGGGTTAACTTCAAAATTTATTATAATATATTTTTTTAAATGAGTTTAAGAGAAAATTAGTAGATTCAAATATCTTCACCCCTATAATAATCATATTAAACCATATAAATAGCTGAAAATAAATTATATTCAAATTTAAGTGCTAAAAATAACTATTATCTCATTTGTTATGTATCATAATGAGTAAGGTTGAAAACTTGGAGGGTAAATTTCATTCTTTTTAGAATTACTTATTACTTTCCATTTGACTAACCTCATTTATTGGATAATGGTTGAAAACTTGAAATAACAGTTGAGCAGCGTAGAACTATTTTAAAAACAAACAACTCCTAAATTTGGAGGTGGAAATGTGTAAAAAAAAAAAGTATAAATCATTTTATTTTAAGCAAATAACCTTTGCTTTTTTTTTTTTTTAATATGTAATAAAAGTATGTTACACTTTGTAACTAGTATCTAAATTGTTATACAATATTGATACATTGGATGGTATAACTAATTAATTTCGTTATCTAATTGATAAGTGTCACATATCATTTAGACCAAATATTGTATTAATAGTTAAGAACTTTAGTATTACTCATAAAATATCATTAAAGGTATTATGGGAGGATATTATCGACTATGCAAGGTTTGCGGGCAGAATTAATTTTAGGCTAAACCTTTATTTTAGAGCTGAAAATCTCCCACCATTGCAAACAATAGGAGTCTAAATTATGGATTAGGATAGATTAATTTTTCTAAATGTTAATAGTAATTGATTTATCTTTCTATTTGTAAAATAGGAGTCTCATCTCTAATTAGCTTGGATTTATAAGATATGCTTTAGGTAGTGGCCAATTGGTGGAGTAATTTCACTGTAACTAGATCATTTTTTAAAATATATTATAGATATACATATCTAGATTCCTTGAAGGCACATTACTGATTTACTGGAGGAAAAAAAAAGGGTAACTTACTACTAAAATCACTGTATTAATGTCAATCAAATCAATCAATGTAGAGACCAAAAGTGGGGCCCTAGATTTCAAATTTCTATTATTGCTTCGTCTTCTCAAGTTCAATTCTTCAACAGCTATTAAAAATTTATTCACCACAGAGAGAGGCAGAGAGAGATTCAATTCTTCAACCGTAATGGTCTCAATTGATTCAATACAATACAAGCATTTAAGAGGAAATTGAGGCATGGTCTATTCATGCCTCAACCAGCAGACCAGCTGGCCCCACGCTCAATGAAAAGAAATGTTTACCATTTCTACTGGTCATGTAAGGGGCGTTGCCCTTGAGATTATTATTTTGCTTAAAACTTATTCTGGATTTAACATAACAATCGTGTCAAAACAGATCAACTCAACTTCTAAAGATTACTATATTACTACACTTTCTTAGTTTTATCTCAATTACTATCACAGTAAGAGATTAAGAGTTGTTTAAAATTGAGGTGATGTATTTTTTAAATTATAATTGTGGAAAAAAAATTATAATTATAAAATAAAAATTAATAGTATATACTGAATATAATTTTGTAATAATAATTTAATCAATAATTTTAATAAAATTATTTAAAATATAATAAAATTTTCACCATATAAATAAAAAATTATATCAAAATAGTTTTTAAATTACAACAGTTAGTGTCTATTTGGTATGGCTTATTTAAGAGTCATAAGTGCTTATTTAATTGTATAAACACTTTTTAAAAAAATTTATAGTGTTTGGTTATTTTTTTAGTAGAGCTTTTTTTAGTTTAAATAAACTAATTTACTTCTATTAGCAAAAGCGCAAAATTTAAACTTTTGTGAATAGAGGTTAGAGAGTTTTTCTAAAAATATATAATACAACAAATATTACACAGTTTAATGATTCAAAAGTACTTTTTTTATTGACAACCAAACACCCAATGACTTTTTGTCCAAAAACTCTATTGGTATAAGTACTACTACTATAAGTTCTACTGTTATAAACTCTATTTAATAAACTGTACCAAACGAAACCTTAATGTTTATCAAACACTTTATATCTCAAACCAAAACGCACCTTAAATGAGGTTACTCATTCACTGAATGGTAAATTTTCTCATTCTACGACCTTAATTAATTAATGTCATCGTCTAAAAAATGAGTGCGACATAATACTTGCAACTCAAAATGTTAAGATAATTGATATAAACTTTTAGTATTGCTGATGAACAACTTACCCTCTGTGGTTAAAAGTTATTGCGGGAGAACGTTATAGAATAATCAGACCTGCGGAGAGAATTGACTTTATACTAATTAATTAATTTCAGTGCTAACCCTCTGTTTTTAGCACTGAAAATTTCCCACTAGTGGCTTTGAATTGGAAGTCCGCAACTAATTAATTAGTTCTTAACCAATGCAATTTTAAGATTAAAAAATAAAAACCTGGAGCTTCGTAACCAAGAATAAATGCATAACGTGCTCCGCCCTTTGCTTTGCCCACCGAGAAGAACCACTTCAGCTACAATACACTATTATTTGTTGATTGTAATAATTTACAAAGCAAAAAAAAAATTTACTCTTCATAAAAAAATAATAATAATAAAACTGTGCGATTTTCACCTAACTAAATAATTGCCAACGGGGACCCAATTCTTTTCAGATTTCGTAATTTACTTCTTGTTTTGTTGAATCAAGTTCAATTTTGCAAGCTGGTTCAGTAAAAATAATAATAATAAAAAAATTGTGGATTTTTTTTAAAAAAAAATAATATTGTGGCTCTCAGATCCCCAAATAACGTATAATTTTACAAGTTTAAAACTCTCATCAGACTCTCGGTTAGAGTGACTGTAATTGTTGGCACGAAACGATGCTCAATTTGTATCCAAACATTTATTCATGGCACGGGGATGTGGGCTGTTCATATGCTTTATAGAAGCAGGCCCACTAGCCCAGGAAATTGGGCCATTTGGTCCAAACATGTCTGGTTATAACCTTATCTTTTAAGAGCAACAAAACAAGAGATAAATATCAAGGCAGTGCCTCCCATCGCGAGCTTTTCCCTTAAATTGTTTAAAATTTATTGAAAATTTATCCATATATAAAAATGATACCGATCCTGTAGACCCCACGCCAATCCTTAAAATGACAGCATTGCGTCAGTTACCAATTTACCAATACAAACAGCAACGGTTGTACCTAACTTTCAAATGTGTTTGTATCCTTTTTTTTTTTTTTCATTTCCATTATTTTCAAAAATAAATTATAAATTATCTATTAATTTCTGTGTTTGAAAAAAAAAAACTTTTATATAATTAAAAAAAAAAGATATATAAAACTTACTGCATCGAGACGTACACAAAAAAAAAAAACAACAGAAAGCGCAAGGGGAGAGCCCTTTGGTTGAATTGAACCAAAGGGGCGAGGGCGAGTCAATCTTTTGCAGGAAGAAGACACTGTCCCTGTGTGTGTGTTTTTTTTTTTTTTTTTTGACTTGAAAAAATTCCATTTCAACGATGAAATTTTTGAGGTAAATGAGTCTGAATCTTTACCAATTCATTATCTGTTAATTTAATGACTGCTTCTTTGGTATTATTTTTGATTTCTCAGTTGGCTTATGGACGATTTTGCAGGATTGTTAGGAATCTCCTTCTTGCAACAAGAGCTTCGGTTGAACGATTTGTGGTTTAATGCAATTCTATAGATACCTTCCATCTTGGATTCGTCGTCTTTTTTCCTGCATGGGGTCAGTCATTCCATTTCCATACGTGTGTACAAACCTATTTATTTAATCTGATGAGTCATTATTTTTAAATACTTATATGTATGTGGTGGCTGCTGCCTTGCTGGGAACCATAACATAAGAAACAAAAAACGGAAAATAGGATTTTGTCAAATTGTTGATGCTACTTGAGGGGAAAAAGCATAGTTTCAGTCTTTGATTAATTGTTATTCAACTTTCAGCTGTTTGGTTTCTAAGAATCGTTGACTAGAACGGCAAAGAGGTAAAGAATTGATTCCTAGAATTTGGTTTCCGGCGCACAGCATAATAAAAGTATTAACTTTTTGCTATTTTTGGTAGAAATTAGATCAGTTGAAATATAGGAGTTAATAGTTTTCAGTCTATTTTACTTTCTTGGTTATGATATGGAGGGTTTGTAAGAGTGTATTTCTGTGGGTTTAGTTTCCTTTACTTAATTAATTTGGAATCTTTTGTGTTTGTGTTTGCTTGTTCTCTAAGGGAGGGACATCCTGAAACTTCTTCAATTTGCCATTCTTTTCTTGAAGTATTGGCTGTTTGTTATGCTTCACCATATTTGGTTTTTGCTTTTGGGTTAGCACTATTATAAGATATGTATTTTAGATACTGGTTGTTTCCTCAAACAGAGAGATGTTTTATAAACATACCTCGCTGTTCGTGTATAGTGTTTTCTGGAGCTTATTTTCGCTCGCTTATACTCTGGGCAATGAAATCACTTAAGGAAAAATGCAAGCTCTTTTTGGTGTGAGGGAAAATCTTTATTCGCTTTATTAGTTCTTTTCTTACAGCCTTTACTAATTTTCTTTGAAAAATAGGATGATATTTTGCTTGATGACTTGCTTTGCTTTACTCATATTTATTTCGCTCTCGTGTAAATTAATTTTGGCCTTGTAGCTTTAATTGAAATGTGTATTTGATGGTGTGGATCTTTGTACAGATATTTGTGGTTTATATGGTGAATATGATCATAGGCTTCAATTATATAAGTTGCTCAGAATTTTCATAGTCTGGATGCTTGATTGAGATGAGTAGTTGATGACTGGTGCTAATCGAATCTTGTGGTATAACCTGATTTGTAACAGAGCAGAGGCTGTTTTGGTTGCTGTAATAAACCCACACTGGTTACTGCAGTGGATGAGCCATCAAAGGGATTGAGAATTCAAGGCCGAACAGTGAAGAAACCTAGCATATCAGAGGATTTCTGGAGCTCAAGTACTTGTGAGATGGACAATAATGTTGTGCAATCCAGAAGCCTTTCATCAATCAGCATATCAAACCAACCCTTTGATCCCTCAAGTGGCACTAGCAGCACAAACAACCCTCAAGAATTTGTGAATCATGGCATGTTCTAGCGCATTAACTTTTTCTTCTATTTCTCCAAACCAACTTAGGATATGTTTGGGACTGTGCTTCAGCTTTGCCTTGAAAGCACAACAATTAAAGTGATTGGTAAAAGCTCACTTTTACTTAGTTGCAAATGTTTGGCAATCACCCACACACTTAGATAGCTAGTGACTCCATCCCATGGCAGTTGTGGATTAAAAGTTACAGCACCTCAATCCCAAGCATATACTTAGCTCAGACTATAGTTTGCCTATTGGATCTCCCTTATATGTTGTTCTGACTATCGATTTGCATGTGCTTGTTATTTTGAAGCTATCAGTAGTTTGCCGGTTTAGCTTGTCCCTTTCAAAATATTGCTCAACTCCTGCAGATACCAGAGGTTGATTGAGCACTCGAGTTGCTCTCTGGTGTTTTGAGTGCAACTGTTGTGAGAATGGAACCAGTCATTTTAAACAATACTCAGAGATATAACTGGAAATTACTAGCTTGAAATAGGTTACGCACCATATTGCTGGGTTTTCAAATAAATAACTGCTATCTATTTATTCTAGTTTCTGAAGGAAAAGAAGAGAAAAAATAACATGATATATTCTCACGAAAACAGTGTTGGCTTTTTTTTCGTAACTTGATACATGTAGCTGGTTATTGTGTTGAAATGGCAACGTGATTTCTCTTGTTTGCTTCAACAGCACGGGTGCACTTATAGGACCCTCTTTTGAAAAGTTTGTGGCTTAATCTTCATCCAGATTCATACCTGCTTTTGTGTCTGCTCTTTCTGTTACCTTTAGTTTATTTGTTTTCTCTACCATATTTATTATATTTCTCAAATGAAAGCCCTTAATCATGGAAGTGTTACAAGGTGCAGGTCTTCTTCTCTGGAACCAGACCCGGCAACAATGGCTAGCAAATAAAAAGCCTCAGAATAGACCACAAGTTCGAGAACCTACTATTAGGTGCTTAACTTTCAGTGTTTCATATACTGAACACATTAATATTTCTGCACAACCTTTTTTATTTTGCGCATTCCTCTAGTTGTTGACATATTAGTTTCAACCATGGGTGAAAATTCAGTAGAGTAGATAATTTAATTCCCCTGGTCAGGTGTGTTGAGGGTCGAGAAGTCTCTAGAACTTGTAAACTTCCAAGCAATTTAGAATCCCCATGTGACCTGCTCTGAAAATGGCTATATGTGCTATCAAACAAACCTTCTATGGTTCAAGATTTTGTTTGGAATCTAATCTTCTTTTGAAACATATTGTTTATATACAACCCAATCCTATGTTTTGCAGTTTGAATGCGAGTTATGAGAGTTTGCTTGGGACTAACAAGCCGTTCCCCCAGAGAGTCCCTCTTGCTGTAAGTTGGCTTTTGTTTCTGATTAGCTTTCTACTGTTATTGATGATGCCAGCATAGTTGGAGAGTCCTGACCGCTTATCCGTTACTATATGACAGGAAATGGTGGATTTTCTAGTTGATGTTTGGGAACAAGAAGGCTTGTATGATTGAGGTCGCGTAACTTGGATTCTCTGAAAACTTTATCTAGTTTTTATATTCTCTCACTTATTCTTATATCTTACTCAAAACTCTGGAGCTAAATGATTCATAAGTTTTTTTATATAGGCCATTGTATTGTCCTTGAGCTATTAATTTTCTTTAGCCTTTTTTCTAAATTAGGGGAATAATATTTCGATGCAAGAAGCTCTGGGTTTCATTTTACTGATCAGATGTATTGATCGGTTTCTATGCCGGAAGCTCGAGTCCTTATTGACCCCTCAATACTAAATAGGATCTTGTCTAACCTCAATTTTGATGAAATATATAGCTCCTTAATTTTAATGTCAAATAAAACTTTAACATTATCGTTATGAATTAAAATGACACGTAAGAAAACAATACTTGAATGGTATACAATAGTCATCTTTTAGTCGGGCAAAGTTATAGTATCACAGTTGTACCATACCACAGCTTGAATCAGTTATTGAATTCAACCCACAATGATCACCAGAACTAAATTTAATGACTAAATACAGTTATAATATAGTACCATTGTGGTACCATAGTTGGACCCCTTTTAATCTCTATCCTTCTGTTAATCAACCAAATTTGATGCAGCCACACGGTAGTCTCTTATTAAGACACGAGTAAAAATGTTGATATACATAATTTAGAGGCATGTGAAATGAGTTGAGCCTCCAAATTGGACTTTGTATCAAATGCCCCCACTCCCCCGTATGATATGACCATACCAATATTGCGGTTCCTGAATGTGAATTATATTGTATAAAAAAAGATGGATTGGACGTCACGAATGCGTTGTGTTTACCATTTACTTAAATCATTTGAAAAGAATTTTGAGTTCCGCTGGAAACCGTGTCTTCTTTCCATCTTCGCTTTATTTGGTCTGGTTCCAAAATTAATATTAAATAATTTTGATGTCCTTCTCCCACTTTCTCATCACTTTATTTCTTAATTAATTAAACGTCATATTTGACAAAAATTGCATTGCTTAACTCTCCATTTACTGATTCAAGTGGCCGTGGGTCAGAGCTATTGAAAACTAAAATTTAATTAATTGACAAGATGAGGCAACCCCACTCTATCGTCACTCAATGTTACACTAATCACAACATAAACAACAAGTAAAACAACTTACAATTATTCCATGCATGTAGATGTTCTATACTTGCTAAAATACAAATTTAGAAAAAAGTTTAGAATAAGCCCTTCTAAGCGATTTTTATTGGTGTACCCGTTAATCAATTATGGGATAGGAAATAAACATATGATAATAATTCAACTGATAAATAGTATATAATAAAAAATACTAATTTCAAACTTTCTCAATTTTTATATATGATTTCAAAATAACATTTTATAGAGATTAAATTATATAATTATAGCATTGTGAAAAAGTAGACTGATCTTTACTCAAACATAAAGATTCAATTGACATAAAATAAACTTTCATATTGACATAAAAGACTAACCGATACTTCTAAGATGGTAGAAAATGTTTAACCAACATGACTTATTTCATCTTTACGCTACGTAGAGAATCAACCAATAAGTCAGTTAAAATTTTTATATCGACATAGAGATTTAACTAATTTATTGTTCAACCGCATTAACATAAATGGAGGAAAAAAAAAATATTTTCTGCACATGATAGAGTACGTTTTTTATGTACGAAGAAAGAAAAAAAGAAAAAAGAAAAGACATAGAAAGTGGATATGGATTCTGGCTCAAAAACACAACAGAAAATCAACAAAAAAAAAAAAAAACATGTCACAAAACCCTAATGATATTAATCAGAAAATATCACTCTTTACGATAAGCCAAGGCACATACGCAAACGAAACCAACTAGTATTGATGCGATGGTACCAAATATTGATGTGGGACCACAAAATCGTTCGATTAATATCTTAATTAATAACCTATCAAAGAATTAACGTAATGAATGATGTTAGATCATGAGTTTGTTATTATTTTTTTATGGAAGGTCCCAAATCAGCAATTTGCATAAATCAAGTAATATATCGATCCCCTACACCTTCCAAAAAGATCCGTTAACTAATATAATTAACACACCATATGCTAACGCTTTGTTTTGGTTTAATTAAATATAATTTGAGGGCCGCTCCATGATGAAGCCATTTGCTTTGGCACTTTCTTCATTAAAACAACTATACAAATTCTTCATCCAAGTTGGTTTTAATAAGTTAACTAATCAATATTCATTGATGGAGGATTGGTTGGGCTAAAGATAAAGACATTCAACTTATAATCAATTTCCAGAAAAAAAAAAAAAAAAAAGATGCCTAGCAGCAGAATCTCATTAGTTGATGAGAAAGAGAATAGTCAAATGGAGCAGATACAAAAGCACATCCGAAACGTATCTAATAAAATTTTATATTTACCCTCATGGATATCATGGGAAATGGATGCTTCAAGGAAAAGCCAAAACGACATGGGATCTATGAGTGTACACGTTATGTATTTAATTATAAATTAACGAAAATAATCTAAGTGCAAATTGCTTTTGGGGAAACGCAACTTTTGGTCAAAAAAGTGGAACAATTTAATAAAACCCTAGTTCAATCCAATCCAATGAACCTGTGAAGAAGAATTCATAGTAATTCTTCTTTTCTTCTCAGCGAAGATGAAGATGGGATGCCCATGTTTTCTTTGTTATACTAAGAAATATTTTTAAAATGCACTTTACATTTTGGATCGACGTATGAGCCAGATTGGCTCTGTAGCACTCACACATGCAATTCTCTTTGGCTCTTGCAAGTTGGTATTTTTAAAACAATTCTTAGAACATGGGCCGTACGTTTCTCTGGCCAGCCATTCATTCATCAGATGAATTGGCTTCGACGATAATGCTTTCACGTCCACCTCACCGCACGGTGTCACCTTTCGTGTTCATTTTCTTGGAATTAATTTTGTAGGGACCTCATGAGACTTTGGAGGAAAAATAATGAGAAAAAGGGAAAGAAAATAAAAAATGAAAGGTCGTAATTGATCAAACAAAAACTCATCTAAATATTAGTGGACTCAAGTACCTAACCTGAAAGTACAATTTTTTTTTTAATTTTTTTTTTGTTTTTGAGAAGGAAAGTACATATTTTTAGAAGAACGGTTTCAATGTAAACTGAGGTAACATCTAGAGAACTTTGTTAGTAATGGTATTACCCACATGGTATCTCTCGCATACACACGAAGATCTTGAACTCGTCCGTCCCTCCGAGTATGGAAATAAAAGTGGCTTATTACCAAACTAATGGGTGGTTAAATAAAGCCTTATGAGTCACAAATCAACTATTTTGTCGTTAATGTGTTGATACGACAACTCGTTAATGTGTTATATAGCAAATATCACAACAGTTTAAATACAAACTACATATGTAGATCCTAACTATGTAAATGTCATATTAATCTTTTAGATAGAGAAGGATGTTACTTTTTGAGTTTCTGTTAAGAAAATTATTAGGGTTATATTTTTAATTAATTAGCGTAATCTAATGGAACCGGCCCATTTGGGTTGCGGCACTTTGCGTAATGATGGTTTCAAATTGTGATATTTTAAACCAAATTACGTGGGGATCTATGTCATGGGACATTGATGTGCTCATAAACAACTGGATTATCGGTGGAGGCTCTTTATAAATCTCAAGTTGGGTTTGTTGAGTTTCTAATTATATCATTTGGTACATTGCAATTAGCTTATAATTAAATCATATGAATAGCTTAATTGGATCTGTTTCACGTGCAAGGTGCAACCTACGAACCGCATGAGTTGGAATACATTTGACTATTACCAATTAAGTCTAGGAAAAAAAATAATTAATAGGGAAAACAAACTTAATTTTTACTCTGTAATTGACCTTAAAGAATCAAATATTATATTGGTTGAAACTTAATTTTTGTTTGTTCAAAACAAGTGTGCATAGCATAATTAAGGTATCAATGTGAGTGAGAAAATGGCTAGACGTACGGAGAGTGGAATGCCCCACATGGCCACATCTGTTCGTTCTTTTAGGGCTATAAGCCCTGGTATTCTGAAGGGCACTGCCTTGACATGCCCTACACTAACTGTGAATGCTTTGAATTTGTGCTGATGGCAATGTAACAAATGTTGGTGGCAGCTCCGGCAAATTCATCTTGTGGTAGGTGAGGTCTATATTACTTATCGCACTGCCTGCGGACCCAATCCCATTATCAATTTTGGTTAATTATTAGAACCACCGAGTTAAAGTAATTGATGTTACAATCAGTAACTAAATGTCTATTGATTAATTAGGTTCAATGAATTTTCTTGGGACATAATATCGCAATTGTTGGTTACAAAGCTTCGTAATAATTCCATGTCAAATCAAAATTAATTTCAATACTTTCAACATGATTAACAACAAATTAGACTTTAATTGTCAGAATAATAATACCAAGTTTAGACTTAAAAATAAGATAAGTGATGCATATTGCATTGCTTGATCTTGAATCTAAGGTCCTATCATCTCACAAAAGAAAAGATCTCGAAGTAGAAACAAGATAATTTAGTTGGATTTTTTTGTAAATATCTTTTTTTTTTTTTGTGTCTTAATAATGGTTAATGTAACTCGTCTTTAGTAAGCATAGATATCCCAACAAATCTCTAGTATTAAGTGTGTGTGTGTGTGTGTGTAATGGTCATTGTACTTACACGTACACCTCCCATTTCTATCTCTCTAGAATTTGGCGACTACTAGAGTCATGCTCCGGTTTAATACTTGTGATAAACATTTATTTCCCCTTTGACAATGACAAAAAAAAATCCCATTATTTTCTAGAGAATTGTAAGAGCATCACCAAAACATTCTTCAAATAAGATTTTATTACTTATTTAAAGAGCCACATCAATATTTAAAGCTCCAAAAGACACTCCAATTAAGATTATTCAAATAAGAATTGATTCTCTCTCTTCAAATTTGGAGAGTTAATTTCTTACTCTTCAATTTATATTTTATTACTTTTCATTGAAGAAAGAGAAAGAAGTGCTTTAATTGCTATTGACTTTTCCTTTGAAAAAATAATTATTTGATTAAAATAATATTAACTTATTTCTATTTGAAGAGTCTTTTGGAGAATATCATATTTTTTCACTCTTTTATTTGCCACATAGGTAAGCAAATAAGTATTTGAAGAGTAAAATTTATAGAGGCTTTTAGAGATGCTCTAAGTTTCGTTTTATTAATAAGAAATTGAATTTAAAAAAAAAATCACCACTACTTATCTGTGACAAAACAGAAATTTAAAAAAAAAAAATCGGAAGTTTATTGGGTCTGCAAGAATTGCTAAAAACTTGATCTCGGTAAATTAACCTTTTCTAATTATTCCGGGTTACAGATATTTGAGTAGCCAAACATACGGATTGTTACCGTAGAAAACAAACAACTCCAATTCTAACCCAGCGTCCAAACACCCCCAAGTTACGAACTCAAAACACGAAAGGAAAACCAAAACCGGCATCCGGTTTCTGGTATTCATTTGGTGGGAGGGAGAATATAACAAGGAAACCCCACTAGTGCGAGCAAATACATTGCATGTGGGTTTCTCTTGTGTGTATTGTCGCGTACCGAAACTAGAGTCCACCCAAATTAAAAATTAAAACCCCCTTCTTTTTTCATCACTATGAGCATTCCATCGTCATTTCTTTTGCGCCTCGCTTTCTCTCTCTTCCTTCCCTCTTTCTCTCTTTTTGCCCTATGTGATAGGGTTTCCACTTACCTCAAAGCTGAAATCTTTCTCATGCATTCGTGTCTTGCCGATCTGAACGACGTCGTGTTAGCTCCTATCTTCGTCTGCGCTCTCTTTTTTGCTCTCTTTGGAGGGTTTTTGGGTCAGGATCTCTTCAGATTTAACTTCCCGGGGTTTTTTGAGCTCTATTCATGGCAAAGCTCTTCGCTTTATCTGGTAAGCTTTCGATCTCTTGCTTCATTTTGTTTTATTTTGCTGAATTTGTGATTTTTAGGGATCGGATCCGTGAAGTTTGATTTTTTTTTTTGGTAATTTTGTTACAACTGATTATAATTTATTGCTTGGATTAATTGATTAATTAACTAGATGGGCTAGATTAAATTAAATTCGATTTTTATGGGTCTTGCTAAATTTGACTCAATTTTTGAGTTGATGCTAGGGTGCTACGAAGATAGCTAGGTAGGTAGATATATGCATGAAAGGGAAATACGTTATTGGTATTATGGAATTTTGCTATGGTCTACGAAACAATTAGGGAATAGTTTGATCTGCCTTATGATTGTATTAGGCATCTGCTTCTCTAGTTTAGAACTTTAAGGTGAAAAGTCTTAACATATAAGCAGCTAACTTTGCCTCAAGATAAGTAATTAAGATCTTATGTGATTTAATGGGGGAAAAAAACTTGATTCTAAATCATGGATAATAGATCAGTTTTATGGATAAGTATCTTTAATGGTTGATGGTGATCCAGGTTGAAATTTTTTTATTTTTTCTTTTAAGATGCTACTTTGTGTTGAGTTGTTTGAGAGTTGGCTGAATTTGTCATATTCATCGAAGATATTGGTTTATGGTTTGCAGGTTCTGATGATTTTTGCCCTGGGGGCCCAATATACCCAAACCCCAAGGAGTCAGGTCTCTTACTGCCCCTTGGTCCTAATGTGGATGTATATTTTCGTGCTCGCAAGAGGTCTCGCATCAGTGCTCCATTTGTTTACAGTGAAGAGAGATTTGAGCAGAAGCAGGTCTCTATTGAAGTCCTGCCAGACGAATGTCTCTTTGAGATCTTCAGACGATTGGATGGAGGTGAGGAGAGGAGTGCCTGTGCTTGTGTTTCCAAGCGCTGGCTTACTCTTTTAAGCAATATCCACAGGGACGAAATCCGATCTTTGAAACCTGAGGCTGAAAAGAAGGTTGAATTAGTTTCTGATGCTGAAGATCCGGATGTTGAGCGTGACGGATACCTTTCCAGGAGCTTGGATGGAAAGAAGGCAACAGATATTAGACTTGCTGCCATTGCTGTTGGTACTGCCAGCCGTGGAGGACTGGGCAAGCTTTCCATCCGTGGAAACAATTCTACTCGTGGGGTGACAAGCGTTGGCCTTAGGGCTATTGCCCGTGGCTGCCCATCTTTAAGGGTTCTTTCCCTCTGGAATACATCTTCTGTAGGGGATGAAGGCCTTTGTGAGATTGCTAATGGATGTCATCAGCTAGAGAAGCTTGACCTTTGCCAGTGTCCTGCTATTACTGACCGGGCTTTGATCGCAATTGCAAAGAACTGCCCTAAATTGATTGATCTGACAATAGAGTCTTGCTCAAGCATCGGAAATGAAGGTTTGCAGGCTGTTGGGAGATGCTGCCCCAATCTGAAGTCCATTTCAATCAAGGACTGCCGCCTTGTTGGGGATCAAGGGATTGCTAGTTTGTTGTCTTCAGCCACTTATTCTCTGGTGAAAGTGAAGCTGCAAAGGTTGAACATTACTGATGTTACTCTTGCTGTTATTGGACACTATGGCAAGGCGGTTACTGAACTCTTCCTTACTGGCCTTCCACATGTGAGTGAGAGAGGCTTCTGGGTTATGGGCAGCGGTCATGCTTTGCAAAAATTGAAGTCCTTGACACTTACATCATGCATGGGAGTAACGGATTTGGGCCTTGAAGCTGTGGGCAAGGGGTGCCCAAATTTGAAGCAGTTCTGCCTCCGAAAATGTGCCTTTTTATCCGACAATGGACTGATCTCTTTTGCTAAAGTTGCTTTCTCACTTGAAAGTCTTCAGTTAGAGGAGTGCCACAGGATCACCCAACTTGGGTTTTTTGGTTCCCTTTTAAACTGTGGTGAAAAGTTGAAGGCTTTATCATTGGTGAGCTGCTTGGGGATTAAGGATCAAAATCTGGGTGTCCGTTCAGTGTCTCCCTGCAAATCCTTGCGATCATTATCCATCCGTAACTGTCCTGGATTTGGTGATGCAAGCCTGGCTGTGTTGGGGAAATTGTGTCCTCAGTTGCAGAATGTTGATTTGAGTGGGCTTCAGGGTGTAACAGATGCTGGGTTTTTACCACTGCTTGAAAGTTGTGAGGCTGGTCTTGCAAAGGTTAATCTCAGTGGTTGTGTGAATTTGACTGACAAAGTTGTTTCAACAATGGCTGAATTGCATGGTTGGACTCTTGAAATGTTGAATCTCGATGGTTGTAGGATGATCAGTGATGCAAGCTTGATGGCAATTGCAGACAACTGCCCTTTGCTGTGTGATCTTGATGTCTCTAAGTGTGCTGTCACTGATTTTGGTATTGCATCCCTAGCTCGTGCAAGCGATCTCAATCTGCAGATTCTTTCGCTGTCAGGTTGCTCAATGGTTTCAGACAAGAGCTTGGGTGCCCTAAGAAAGTTGGGTCAGACCCTTCTGGGTTTGAACCTCCAGCACTGCAATGCAATCAGCACCAACTCTGTTGACATGCTTGTGGAGCAGTTGTGGAGGTGTGATGTCCTCTCATAAGCTGCAAAGCATTCGACAAAACCCCATTCGATAATATGTAGCACTGATACAAAGGATGGGGATGAACATATCAGGAAGCCTCAGAATTTTCTAGTCAGCATCTGTGAGTAGCAGCAGCAGTTTGTTTAGTTTTTGGGTCCATCTGCTATGGGTCTTCAGTCTTCAAGTGCTCAGTTTCTTTTTCCAGGGTGAATATGGCCTCTACCTTTTTTGCAGGTTTCCGAATGAAAGAAAATCTGCTACAGCTTTTTGATGCCCAATTACGGGTGTCACTTTAAGGCCATATTTTCCTGAGAATACAGCTACTGGGTTATGTTTCTAGGGTATTCACTCCGCTGTTAATGGTTTTGTGCTACTGGGTGTCCGTACCTAGTGTTTTAGCTATAGTCTATGGTGAGACTAAGCTTTTGTCTTGCAAATTTCGAGTCTGTTTACCAAGTGTTCCACGTTTTTTGATGCCACATGTTGGGTCTCTGTTTTTCTCAAAGGGTGGATTAAAAAGTCCTGAGAGTCACTTTGTTGTCGTTGCTTTTAACGGTTCAGAATTTTTGATGCCTTGTGTCGACGGGGTCTTGGCCTTGGCAGCAAGTTATATGGTCTGCCTTGACAACCCGAGGGTTGTTTTTTATTCACCAGGCCCTGGTTTTACAGGCTTCATTTATTCATGGACTGTACTCTTTGCAATGACTTTATTGTGTAATGAAAATTTATTCGCCCTTTGTGATGTAATATTATTATCTTGTAATGCTTTTTATAATGAATAAAGATTATTCTTGTCCGCTTAATGTATTTATAGAATGATATGTGAAAACTTTTATAGTTTTTGGTCAGATACATTGTTACTTCTTTAAATCAAATCAATGTTCAAAGTTTCAAAAGAAAAGAGGTCGTTGCGTTGAAAGTAAAACATGGCTGGCTATTGTTAACTGTGGACTAAATGATCGAAAATCTACGGAATCTCCGGCTGTTCGAGGAAGCATCCGACAAAGTTGAAACGTGTCTTGTTTGTCGACCTACTTTGGCAATTACAGACTTGGGGATTTCATCAATTCATTTCCGGAAAGCAATTTTTTAATCGTAAGCATCATCTCCAAGGCCATCGTGGAGAATCTCTCAGGTCTCCGATCCTCGTGAATTTAAAAGCAAAATATACTCTTCCTTTTCAAATTCTTGGTAAACGAATCCTCTTTTTTTCGGTTTGTCAGATACGATCACATGGGCCTGCGTTTGGTGCTTGGCTTGGTTGAAGTAAGAACAGTGATAAACACTGTAGCTCCCCAGGAGATGGCTATGCAAATAGAAAATTCACATAGCAGTAAGCATCATGTACTTATGATTGGGGTCCCAAGCTTCTGCTGACGAGCTGGTCAAGCTATTTTGTAATTTTTTTCACTGATGGCCAAACTCTTGAGTGGGCTTTCACTGTCGACAGAAGACTTTATTCACATTAACAGTTTCAAATGAAATTGTCTAATTAATTTATAACTTCATCATGACCTATGAGATACTATTACACAATCACGTCTTCTGTACGGTTGAAGTTCCGTATCATTTCTCCTTAGACAATAGTATAAATTTATACAAAATTGAGCCAAGACAAATGAGACAAAGGAATTTGATTGCCGGGTGTCACGTGCAAGACTCCAAACACTACTACAAGTGCGCCTGCTAAGGCTGATCCTTTTGCTCAGACTGACTGGTGCATGGCATCATACCCTGTACCAGACAGCTGCTCTGCTTCTTTTCCACTACCAGACAAGTTTTTCATCCAGGTTAAAATCCTCGCGTCTCCCTGGTAACTCCTCTGTTTTTATCTTCCTTTTTAGTTTTTTCGGTACAGACAGAAATAACTTTCAGTTTACTTGGCCAAAGCAATTCAATTTCCTGTGACCAAAACTGAATTGCCATTGCTTTTCTATTCATAATGAACAATAACTCCTGTAACTTAGACAGTTAAGTATTATTATCAAAATGAAAATCCCAGTGTACCAAATTCATGCTGCAAAATTCGAAGCACAAAGTTAAAAACATCGCTTTGATATATCATTGACTTGCATTTTTTTTGGGTGGCGTTTAATTTCTAAAAAGTAGCTATCGTACTTGTAATGCATTTAATTACTGACCAGAATGTCACCAGAGACACGTCTCTTTTCTTTCGCTAGCAACAACCCATCAGCTCGCGCTTGCAAACAATTATATAATATACATAACATCCCAAATGTTTATTTCACTTCATCCTTTTACAAGTCCTCAAAATTTCATTGTTTCATTGATGGCTGTGGTTAAAGTTGCTGTGATTCTAGTATTTTTGCTCACATCTCTCACTTCTAAACCTGGTATGCAAATAACCGATAGCACCATGCATGTCGCCATATGTGATCTTGTTATTCAACTAAACTAATAATATGTAGTGTATTGTTTTGGCAGTCTACGGAGTGACGGGAAGAGAGAAGTTGATAGGTTCAAGGCCTCCAGGGTGTGTGAACAAGTGCTTGAGCTGCAAGCCATGCACGGCTACTCTGGTTATTCAGCATCGTCATCATCATGAACAATGGACATCATCATCACATCATGATCGTGATGAAGAAGGTCTAGGTGAAGGTGATGGATATTATCTTCAGTCATGGAAATGTAAATGTGGTAACAAGCTTTACCAGCCTTGAAGCCATTAGTGTATACATGTAATTCACCATGAATGATGATCATATATTATTGTATGTATGGTTAGGCTTATTTAGAGTTGCAGTAAGTTTTTGTATCTCCGCTCTGGCTTGATTATGTATGTGTGCATGTGTATTGGCATCCAAAGAGGTTTTTTTCATCTGATGTATCACTACTGTAAGCACATATTATTTGGCTTGATTAGGCACAAATAAAGAAATGCAACTTCAACTTAATGCCAATTTGGCCAACAGGGCCTCATCCTGGCTCGCTGATTATTGACTTCTTTGTCTAATAAAGTGATGTAACATCAAGCATGTGGAGACAGCAGCATAGAAATATATGATGAAGTATGGGATGGTGCACCAAAATTTGAAAACTTTCGGATCAACAAATTAGGTGTAATGTTTGGAAATTCTTACAATCTACTGATATTATACGACTTGGGATCTTCTAGTTATCAAAATTCGTACAGTACTTATTGTACAGCTTGTAAATTTACTAAGTATAACTCGAAAATTTACGGCAACAGTAAAGATCTCTATCATTACGTTTGTTTTAGAGAAACATATCTATTTTTACTAATATTTATCGTGTGATATATATATTTTCCTACTCACATTTCTGAGAGGGGATTTTTGAGGAGTCGCCCCATGAGAGGATTCCAAGGCATCAGCCACATGGCCCACTACCAGGCCCAGTATATGTGAGGTAAGATCACCGAGTTCCTCATGGACACTCAAAACTCATTGCCTCCGTAGACCATAATAGGAGAGAGAGTTTTTACCATTTGGCCGGCTGTTTGAGTGCCTAAAACGATTAAAGTGCTGCTGGTTATTTGAGAGTCGATAAGGTAATCTTACTAGATATTATTATCTTATGCTTTAGTTGATCCGGAAACCCTTCTGAATGAACAAACAAAAGCGTTCGCAAATTGTCAATTAATTAACATCGTACACATACAGCAACTATTCCACCAATCAGTTCATGCAAGCTGTACTCTATTTTTAAAACATAATTTTGTTGCTACTTGCTAGTAGGGTTGGCAATGGGACAAGATGGTATGAGATTTATCAATCCCAACCTTATCTTATATATGTAAATTAGTTGAAAAAATGTTTCAGTCTCGTCATTTTATTTTTTTGGAACAAAAATATGTCTTAATTTCGTCCCAAAAGAGTTGAGATTTTGTAGGATCTCATCTCAATTGATAAAATTTTTATTTTTAATTAGTAATGAAACAGGATGAGACGAAATTTGTCAATCTCACTTCCATCCTGCATATATAATTGGGATAAAAAAACATCACTCTTATCTCTAAATTTTTTTATAAAATAAAAAATATATCTCAACCCTGTGTCAAATGATCGAAAAAAATTGTCATCCTACTTGCTAGCTGGAACCCTTTTTTTTTTTCCTGCTTTTGTAGCTATCGATCATTAGTGCTAATTCTTTCAACAAGAAGGATAAAATAGACGAGAAAGGAAAAGAAAAGATAACGGCATTTTGGACTTTTGATCACAATTTTTGACCAAAATAATAAAACGATAAAGACACAAATAGTGTTTTGTATAAGCAGCCGCATCGAGCAGTGAACGCCGCAATGAGGCTGGCTTCGCTCTCGCTGAGGTGCGACTTGCGAATTTCCTAAAAAGATAAGAGGACAGCCGGGTGGCTGCTTTGGGTCTGATTTTGATTGCGTAATATGTTTAAACATTTGTTTGTTTTATCCTAAAATTCTGTGGGCTTTTTACAGTGGACGAGAGTGAGCTCATTGTTACGCATGCTATCCCGTACAGTCATAACTTTAACAATCTTAAATAAGTTTTTTTAGAGATTATTGTTCATGATATTTACAATCATATATTTATTGAGATCAATTTACATTAAATTTTATATAAATTTTAACCTTTTCAAATATTTGTGAAACGTCAAATTTCACTCTTAAAAAAAAAAATTGTCTTTATTCAAGTTTTGAGGAAGAAAATTTAAATTAAACTCTTACAATACTTCTGTATGAGTTCGAACCTACTTTTCTCACATTTGTAAATGAGTAGCTCTAGCCACTTGATCAAATTCTAGTGATTTTTAAAATTATGTTATGTGAATAAAATTGATTACCCATTTATATTGATAAAATAAACGACGCAGTGATTTGAACAGATGTATTACCGCAAAAACAAAGAAATTGGTCGAGCTTGGGTAAGCGTTTACTTAATTTAAGAAAATATTTTTCATTTTGACTCAAGAATCACGTTATTTTCCTCATTTATATAACTCTGATCTTTGAATTTCGTGGATGCATCACGATTTACGTGAAGCTTAAGGATAACTATCAGAAGCGAGGTGGTCATAATTCTAGATGGTCGTAATTGTCATGTGCACATGCATGCTTGTATTTCCTTAAAATGCAAACAATCAACACAACTCTTTAAAATGATTATTAGAAGCAACAACGTGATAGTTCAACTTTTTCATAAATTTGTATGGATCGACATAATTAGAGATTTTTATGTACAGACATTCGCATTTTTCTTAATATACGAACAAACAATTAACTCTATAGATTTTTATGGGTACATTCAAAGATCAGATAAGTCTCTAGTCATGTTCAATCTATGGGTACATTCAAGATCAGATAGTCTCTAGCTCTTTATACAAACAATCACTGGTTTGCATCTTAAAAATGTTTGGACATGTCATTTTCATGATTGGTTTGGTTGAAATGTACAACTGGATCTAAATCTATTATTTACATATTTATAAATGTGTATATAAAATATTTTTTGATGTGTAATATAATAGCTATGATTAAAATAAATATTTTATATTATTAATTTTCAAAATATTTATTTTTAAAATTATTTCTATAAAAAAAAGTGAGTTGTGATTTTTTTTTTTTTGAAACAATGAAATTACTGATATATTAGTTCAAAAGAAATCAAATACATAAATAGGAACAAATAAATGTTAAAACAGTTTGGGGCCAATTTGGTAATATTGTTACTTTTAAAATAGTTGTTAATTATACTATATAAATAATTAGTTCTAAAGATAATCAATTATTATTTGATAATTTTTTTAAAGTGCTATAAGTTTTAAAAACTGTCATATATATTTAGTAAATTTTATTGTTAAACTACTACAAAAATGTAAATGATTGAATTTAACATAATATTGAATAAAATTTATTTATACATATATAAAAAAAAGGTACATATATAAAATAACTTTTTTATTGTGTAATATAATTACTGATAACTAAAATAAATATTTTTAATTTATTTTAATTTTTTGCTCAATATAATTGCTAATAATAATAATTTCTTTAAGATTAATAATTTTATTTCCTCTTTAATTTTGAATTTTATAATACATACAAAGATACATAAATGAACTTATTTAAGTATAAAATTGACCCTCAAAATTAAATTTAAAAAAATTATTTTATTACTTTTTAAAATCTACTGTAATGTAAGATGGTTTTACTAAAAATAACTTCTTAAAAATTAACAATTATCAAAATTAATTTTTAAATATGCTTTTTAATCGCAAAAAAAAAATAATATGAAATGCACCCTTAGTCCCATGGGTTAAGAAATATCAAGGTGATTTCATTTTAGTTGCTGGATGTCCAATTAAAATAAAAGTCAACTCATGCCAGAGTTTACAAAAAGGGGCCCCACACAAAGTCGCGTTACAATAATAAATCAATCACGTGCAAGGACTGTACCCTTGGAGTCCACCGCACGATTTCAATCAAACGGCTGACCTCACATCTGCCCTTTTAACTTTATATCCATCCGAATACATCAAGCCTGAAAAGCCTTCCTTCCTTACAGCATCAGCAATTCAGCTCAACATGCAGTTTCTATATTTCTATCTCAATCACTGAAAGCGCTTTTTGATCTTTCCAGACCAAAGCAGATAAAATAAAAGGAAAAATGCTTTTAAGAAGCGCTTCTTCACCTATCTTGAGATCATGCAGCTTCCGGTCATCGCGGGAACCCGATCTGGGCATGCGGATCCATACACCCAGGTCGATATCCATGTCATTTTCATCATCATCCATCAAGAGAGTCCCACGAACGTTATCAGATGGCGATCTTCAGCAGCTTCACATAACAAAGACCAAAACTTTATTCAACAATCCGTTGATTTCACGTGATTTGCTTGTAGAAGAAGAAGAAGGAGGAGGAGAAGATGAGGGAGAAGGAGAATTTTCTACTTATAACGAAACGACACCGCGTTTGTCTGGTGGGTTGCTGTTGGATGATGGCTGTGGCGGTGGCGCCAGCGGAAATGGCGGATTCCTCGGCGGTGGCGGTGATGGAGATTCTGGTAAAGAAAGCGAGAGCATGGATGTATATTATCAGGAAATGATCAAAGCCTATCCTGAAGATGCTCTCGTTCTTGCCAATTATGCCAAGTTCTTGAAAGAGGTATTGGAATTTGCAAACTACAGACTTTTGCGGACCATATTACAAAAACTGTAAAACTCATGGGGCCCAACATATATTTACATACACAGTGAACTAAATTTCAATTAACGCCCTTATTTTTGTTGAATTTATATTTTGATTTTGGTCTTTGAGTTCAGATACGAGGAGATTTTGTGAAAGCTGAAGAGTATTGTGGGAGAGCAATTTTGGCAAAGCCGGGTGATGGGAATGTGCTGTCCTTGTACGGGGATTTGATTTGGATTAATCATAAGGATGCTCCACGTGCCAAGACTTATTTTGATCAAGCAGTTCACTCTGCTCCTGATGACTGGTAATATTTGGATCATTTAGTTCATTTTTGTTTTATATTTTTCCCCCTCAAAATGGATTTGTTATCTACTTATCTTGTGTTTACAGCTATGTTCTTGCTTCGTATGCTCGATTTCTTTGGGATGCTGGAGAAGAAGAAGATGGTGATGATCAAGAAACATGCGCATCACAGCCCAATATTTTGCCTCCACTGACAGCAGCTTATTGAATGAAGCTCACTTTTCTGATTGCGGCATCTTATTATTACACCTTTCTAGCAGCCTCTGATTTCGTTGTGAATAGTTTGACAAGTAGTAACTTTGACGATGGCTAAGTAAAGGAAAATATCTAGCGAGTGGAACCTGGGAAAAAATAGAATAATCTACGCCCTGTTCGTACTATATGCTTGTCTTGTTTTTCTTGGTGATGTCTTTTACACTATTCTCTTGCCTTTTCTTTTCATATGGTCCCACCCCCAATGAATAATTTAGCTCTCATTCTGCATTTCGCTGTTGTAGATATTCTTGACTTCCAATCTCATCTAGACATCTATTGTCTATGTCGTATGCATGGATAGAGAGTTTCAATAAGAGTTTGTATCTTCGACGGTAATCGAACGTCAATGACATCTAAAATCCTTGGAAATCGAATATGCAAAGTGACTCGAAACAAAGACCACAACACAAAATCAGCCTTAATTGACAATTACACTTGTTCAAACAGAATCGCCTTTAAGCAGACAATACTTTTCGATCATCCGGACTTAACCCAAAATTTTTGAAAATATTCTAAAAAGAAGCCAGTAACTACAGCATGCTTAAGCAACATAAATTACGATAACTTGCCAAATTATAACATACAGGGCTCCAAATAGGAATGCGGAATCCTAGTGATAATACCAGCAAGCTGGGAAAGCAAGCAAGCAAACAAACAACCAATGCTGCTGACTATGGACAAAGACTTGATCACAACCCAGTATGCAGAATCTTTCACGCCTTCATCATCAAATAATTTCTGTCTCAAACCTTTCTTATTTACGAAGAAAGAAGCCGACAGCTTTGTATATGCATCCAATTCCAAATTTCCAACTGCTTCTTAACTTAATTCTCCAACGCTATGGGTTCTTGTACAAGGATAGGCTGAGCTTGCTCTTCAGCCACCAGCCCCTCATCCCTGTGAGGCTGGGTTTCTTCTGGCTCAGCTGTAGGAATCTGCTCCTGCTCTTCTGTAGGAGATGCAACTTCCTTTGTTGGATTCGATGAGGTGGCATTTTCCTCATTAGGTGCTTTTGATGAAGTGGTATTTTCCTCATTAGCTGCTTTTGAAAAAGTGATCTTTTCCTCCTTCATGGAATTCAATATGGTAGCCTTTTCAGAAGGCAGTTTAGGAAGGGACTTCCGCTGTGGTTTCTTTGGGTGAACAGGAGAAATTCCTCTGGCAGAGTTACTCGGAGGACCTTTTGCATCCAGACTCAGCCTACCTGGTCGACAGCTGGTACTGTCTTCTACAGAGTCTGCAGGAGTAGAGCTCTTCCTTCTACCAAGCTTAGGAGATTTGGCTCTTGTTGTGGGAATCTACACCAAAATAATATAGATAGGAAAAAGCATCACGGTTGTGTAATCTTATTGGATACACTACCACATTACCAGTTCAGTAACAGATCAATGCTGCCTTGCAGACTAAAAAAGTCAAAAGGATAACTGGAAGGAAAAAGCAATAACAATTAACTCATTTGCACTGTAATTACTAGATACAAACAATCAAGGACCCATAAAAATGTAACTACAAATTGAAAATTAAACCAAATGAATGAACCTAAGTAAACTTCATTTATGAGGTTGAAAACAATTAGAGATAGTTGAAGCACACAGAGTTCATCAGCATGTGAAGAGATCTCAACTTGAAGATATCAAAGTACCTGAGGGTGGAAAGTCTTTGACATATGAGCCAATTTGCAGGGAAGAAAATAATTTTTGATTTGATGGAAATTGTGACAGAAAAATCAACTTACTTTCTTTAGTTCCACCTTAGGAGGTGAAGGCTCTTGATAGAAGGTCGGCATTGGAGTCGCTTTAAAGTTTAAACTCTTCCTGAGCATTTTAATCTCTGCTTCTTGAGTTTCCTACAAGAGCATGCAGATACTTGTCATTATCAATGATTTGGGAGAAGGTAGTCACTTAACCAAGCAGGATTTAATCCATGGTCTCCCCTCTCACCCACTTTATAGGAAAGAGAGATTTCAACAAGTACAAATTACAGAAGCTCACTGATATAAAATACCACCTTAGATTTGGCTTGCAAGGTACTTTTTTCTACCTCCTTGGCATGAATCTTTTCTTCAAGTTTAGAGTAAAACTGCATATATTGAAGTAAACAATGACATTGATTACAAATGGAGGAGTGGACAATGTTTAAGCTCCACAAGGTGCAAGTACAAAACTAACCTCTCTTCTTTTCTCAGCACGTTCATCACACCGAAAACTGAAGCCATAATTTGGAAGTGCACCGACCCTGCGAGGTTTGGCATCGTCTGATTTGTAACTATTAAAAACTTAAGGAAAAACATACAAGTGTCAATTAACAAACAGAAACAAAGGACAAAATGAACTTAATAAAACCATAATAACACCCCGTTTCGACCCCATAAGGAAGAGAACAAGAAATTATTCAAAACAGAAAAGGATACTCTAAATCCTTTCCAGCTTTTTCAGGGGGTCCTTTCTTCAAAGGTTTTGATTTAGTCTTCTCCCTGAAGACACAAAATAAAAGTTCACAAATAGCTGGAGGTAAATGATGTCATCAACACCCCTTATTTTAAGGCAAAAAAAAAAAAAACAAAGAAATCATTAATCAAATTCAAAGGGCAACAATAAAGATTTTTATATCAGTACCCTTGCAAATTCAATGAAATGTATTGCAGTTGTAAGAATTGTATACAGACATACAGCGGCATGGCGAAGAAATAGAAAGTGCAATTAAATGAAAATACAAACTGAGTGCATGAAGTACATACACAAGGCCTTCAGATGATGGTGTATCAGACTTTCCAGATTGCTGTATCAAACACAGAAACACAAACAATGATCAGGAAACACAGATGCAATCAAAAGCTGAAAAAATGAGCTGTAGTATCCTAGAGTCATCATATTCCATGCAAAAGCAGTGCAAAAAGGTTGAATCAAACTTCACCTTAGAGAACTGGGCCTGTCTCTCATTGAAAGCCATGCTTTTAAAAGACTGTTTGGAATGTGAATTCAAACCAACGGAACCATTTGAAATAGTCGACGTTCCGTCGTCATTTTTACCATCTTTGCTTTTCTTCACACCGGTTGATGAAACGTTTTTGGGGTTTAAGGGCTTCTCGCTCTTGCTCTTGCCATGACCCTTTAGTGGTATGGATTGCTTTGAAGTATCAGCAGCCTTGCCTTTCCCAGTCTATGAGGGGCACACAACAACAAGATCACAGATAAAACAAAAGTTTCGATTCAAAGAAATTAAAAAGCTTGAAAAGCTTATACCTTAGCCACAACCAAGCCATTGCTTTCCACATTATCACTTTCTCCCTCCATGACCTCCCCGGTGGTTCCACTCTCATCCAACTTATCAACAGTTTCTGAATCTCCATTTGGCCTTGCAGTCTCAGTAATTGTCTGGTTCACATCATCTGCAATAATCCCATCTTCTCCAGAGGCAACAAGTTGTTTATGGGCACCATTTTGAAGGGCCACCTCATCTCCCTCGGCCACTTTAAGATCATCAGAATCCATCACACACTGCAAACAAGAAGAAAATTCAGACGCAATGATAGTTACGTATCCTAGGCAAAAACAAAACTCATTAAAAATTCGAGCAAACAAGATAGCATAACATTAACGCAGAAAACATTTATCTAATTTGTCTATCTCCACAGCTATGTAATAACATATAATCTCAAAGAACAAATATGAGAATCAAACTGATTTGCAGAACACATTTTCTCAGTTAAATTTAATAATTAAAAAAAAAGAAATGGGAGATGGAAAATGTTTAATCACTGAAACAATTGGCCATTTTAAATAAAAACCTAATCCCCGAACACCATTAATAAACAAGCCACCATTTTTTTTTTCCTTTTTCATTTGCAGTCTCTATACTTTCAAAGTCATAAACGAAGCATTCATAACCTTTTTTTTGAAGGGGAAAAAAAAAAGAATTTTCTTATAATAAATCAGTCGCAGCAAGTTAAATTTTAAAAACTAAAACAAATAGAACCAAATCAGAGCGATGTATAAACAAAAGGAACAAGTTGAAACACAAATTGAATACCAAAACAAAGAAATAATCAGAGAATGAAAAGATCTCAATATCAATCAAAACGAACACAAACTCAGTCGTTTCACATTGATCTACCCAAACCGGAACAAACATGCAACCCAATTCCTAACAAAAGACCCAAAACGACTCCGTTCTGTGTCTTATTTTTCCCTCAACTCTCACAGCAACCAAACGAGAGTTTCAAAGCTTTACCTCGAAAACCGTGCAGCAGCAATCAAAGCTCCATTATCTCTGCTAAAACAACAATAACAATGAAAAATAACAAAAATGAGGCAAATTTGTTAAAAAGATCTACAGGATGAAAAAATGAAACAAGATTTCACAAATCGGCGGATCCGAACCGATCTTCTTCGGATTCAAAATTCGGATTTTAAATTTTTTTCTGTTTTTGGTTAAAATGGCTACAGAATAATAAATAGAGTAGTAGCTTGAAGGCTCTGTTTTATACCAGCGGCTTTCAAATCCAATTCTACAGGTCACTCTCGCGCAGAAAAAGACATGCACACACACACAGAGGGAAAATATACGGTCGTGGGGTGTGTAATGTATAATTAATCGATATGTTATACGGTTATACGGTTTTAGTGGAAATATCAGGTATTTACGGACGGTTAAGTAACTAACACGAGGCCCCTTTTTTTTCTTTTCATTTTCCCTTTTAAATGGATTTTCAAAAATTTACCCCTTAATTATTTTTGGGATAATAACATCGGGATCCCTACTTATTTACATTTTCATGAAGAATGATATAATTCCTCTATTTGTATCAGTAACATCCTTCATCACTTTGTTATTACCCAATCTTTTGGGAACCGCTGGTTTTTCTTGACATTTTTTGTATGAATATTTTCAAAACTTTTTTATTTTTGTCCAAAAAGATACTTTCACAAATTTATTCTTGGATTTTGTTTCAATAAATGAAACCCAAGGAACAAGGTAAATATATATATATATATTTTTTTAAAAAAAAAGAAAGGTTACCTTTTCCCAAACATTCGTTGCATAATATTTTTATTTCTCCTTTTCATCCCCGTCATAAGGGAGCTCTCCAAGTTCTTCTTCTAATGGCACTGCACCTTAAGATCTTCTCTTTCTATTTTCTCTTTTTATTTCCTTTCACTTCATGTGTAAAGGTAGATCTCCTTTTATTCCATGGGTGGAAGTAGTTCTTTCCATAGCTGTAGATCCATGGCTTCTACTCTGTCCAAACACTGATTTACAGTGGTTTTTTTTTTTTTATTTCTTTTGCTGCTATTATCCATCAAAATGTATTTTTCTAGTAGATTTAAAGTTTTTCAACTCTAAATCTAAAAAAATAAAAAAATACAATGTGTAATTCAGTTTATACGAGAGATATGTTATTGTATTAGTTAGTGATTAAGCTAAAAGAAATTGATATTTTAAAAAGAGCTGAAGAATATATGTATATACTGATCTAATTTTTAAGAAATTATTATATAATGTCATCAACCTAATTAATGAATGTTATATCATTTGAGTATTTTTTTTAGATAAAAAAAATTTAAAATAAATAACACTACTCTTAAAACAATTACCGGAACCATTATCTAGCTAGGTCAGTAGCAGATTAGCGTGCGGCACATCACACCATGTCTAAATTCAATGCCAACACGAGGTCTCCTTCATATCATTTAATATGCCAATTAAAATTAGCCACTCGGCCTTTGGCCGAGTGGTGAGAACTGCAGTTCGAACCCCCACAATGTATTGTAGGGGTGTTTCCTTCCTCAAATAAAATTGAGTGAATGCAGTCTGCTTCCTTACCCCAGTGCGAAGAGTAGACATCCCTCGAATATTTGAGAGGGTTAAAATCTGGGCAGCGCTTCATTAGCATTGATGTATGTTGGTCCCAGTTCTAGTCTGATTTGTAAATATCAGTTATATTCTCATGTAATATGAGTTGTAATCTGAGCAATAGTCTCATGTAATAAAAAAAAAATATGCCAATTAAAATTCAAAATTTTAGGTCAAAATTAATTGTGGTTTTCTTTTGTTTTGTTTGTTTTCAAACAAAAAAAAAAGTGAAATAAAAATACTGATACATTTACAATGGAAAATTTTATTAAAATCTCTTAAATTAATTTGGTAATGGTGTGGTTTAAATATCTAAATCTGTAACAAGTCGATTTTACATATGAAGAAGTTTAAACCACTTCTTGTATGTGAGTGAAGAGTAAAATGATTTATTGTTGGAGAATTAAAGAGATTCGAATTCGGTGTAACACTGTTTAGTGCAAACCATTAAAAGTAACTGACTTAAGTTGAATAATAAAATCGGGGTGATGAACTTAAATTGGTAGCAGATGTTTTTAAAATTTAAGGCAAAAATTACACATTAGTTATATTATAAAATTTACCAATTTAAAATCAATTATTCTAATTTTCTAAGATGTAGAATTATTAATAAAATTTTCTATTTTAATATTGCTAATATGTGTTTCAAACTAGATAATAGAATTTTCACGAATTGTTTCATATAATCTTCTAGTTCAATTGTAATATTTCCACTTACTGTTTCTTCTCTTAAATCACAACTTTCTTACTACTTTTTAGATTCAAATAACTTTTCTATTCTTCTATTTCTTCTTTTTTATATACAGTTTTTTTTTTCTTTTCTATTGAAATAGGTAAAACTAGCACATCAAAAAATAATAGCTGAGCAGTGACCAATAATCATGGAAAATAGAGAAAACTGCTAGATTTTTTTCCCCTCGAACATAAAGTAGAGGAAGCATTTTTTTTTTTTTCTCTTAAGTACCAAGAGCATATCATATCTCTCGTTTGTTGGAGAAGAAATTTTGGGACTTTTATGGAGGTTTAAAAGGAATATATAACTTTTTAATTATAACATAAAAATCCTTAATCGTAATGATAAAATAGAGTTTGATTGTGTAGGAATTAAAACTATTAAGTATTACATTAAACATAATTTTACTTAAAGAATTTGATAGTTTATTTAAAAAAAGATAATTACAGAGTAATAATACACAAAATAAAGAATTTTTTTTAGATTGAATGTATTAATTTTAACGGTTGTATATGAATTAAAACTATTAAGTATTACATTAAATATACTTTTGTTTAGGAATTTGAGATAGTTTATCTAGGAAAAGATAGTTAAAAAAAATAAAAAATTAATAGTTTAACATAAATGTAAGGCTTTCTTATATAGCAGGATCCTAAGGAACTACCTAAGTTGCCTAGGGTCCAGCTACTCCCTATTGTTTTTTTTTTTTATTTTTAAATAAGCGATGGGTGCAAAATGTGGTGACTAATTAATTAATAATGTTTTTCTTTTGGCTTATGCTTAAAATATTTAATGTTAATTAAGAAACACTAACGTGTTAAATTATGAGAATCAACTATAATTTATGCATGCATTGCATGAGGCCGGGTGAAGACAAACTGACCGGATGAGGCTGAGTTGTCGAGTGCGCCAGGAAGTGTTTGAATCAAAACCATGATTTTCCGGCCACCGTTTGATTTTGAACCCGCACTCTCTTAACCGTTAGAAAACACTACACCATTCAAACGTTTTTTATTATTTCCAAGCGCGGATGTAGTGTGGGACTAGTGGGGGTTTGAGGCCTCATTGAAAAAAAAAAATCTTTTTTATTTAAAAGAAAAATTAATAAAATTTTAAATAATTTCTATCAAACTATCAAAAAGTTCCGTTCTTTCAGTTTCTATAATCACAATAGATAGAACATATTCAGCAATGAAATTTGTGAAGAATGAACTTTAGAATCGGATGAGAGATAAACGGATGAATAATAATTTTATTATTTATGTAAAAAAAATATGTGTTTAATAATGTTGATAATAAGTCTTTTGCACAACGTTGTCAAAATATGAAATTGCATAGAGAACAATTGTAAATGTATTATAAAAATTTTATATATCTAAATTTCAATTTTTACATTTTGTTATTATTTAATTTAGTTCCCGGTAAATTATTTTTTTAGATCCGCCACTGATTATTTTGTAATTGTTATTCAAACGTTTTTTATTATTTCGTAATTGTTATTCAAATTGTATAAGGATATGTTCTGAATAAATGAGAAGGCTAATTTCATTCCACACCCATTATTATTGACAATCATTAACGCAATCATAATATTATTATAAGCATCAACACAAGTCCGACCGCCATTTTCTGTTTGTTAATTTAAACAATTGACCAGAATTGACCAATGTAAAGACATTTTTCCTCTAAATTGTAAATTAACAAAATAAAATAACAGTTGGGGGGTGCGTTGATGATTATCAATAATAACTGGGTGGAGCTAAATTAATCCTAAAGATTTCTTTTCCCCTCTTAAATTTTTTGGGAGCGCGTCAATTTGCTTCATTTTTTATTTTTAGAGCTCAAATAACAATAGTATATGTCGATTGCCGATGTAATATAATAAGAAATAAGTGTTCCAATGTTCTGAAAAAAGTAGATCATGAATGGAATCAAAGCATAAATTAAAGTTATAATTATGGTTTTAAATATTAATGGGGGCGAGAACCACCCTTTGATCTGATTGATTCACTTTTTATATATATCAACTTTTTGAGAGCGGGTGTTGTCTCTTTTTAATTGTATTTTGGGATAGATTTTTTTTTTCCTTTGAAAGCTGAAAAAGCAACAATCATGAGTGGAATATCAGCAAATTGGTAGAATTTAAAATATCTATAAAAAAAAAAAACAGGTTAATGGGGCAGTGAGAAAATCAAATCAGCAAAAATGAAGATGGTAACTTAGCTACTTATTTACAAGGGCAATTAAAAATAATTTCGGGCATGTTATGTATTGTCAAACAATGAATTGCTAATTCCAATTTGAGATGATATAGCATTTAGCTATTGGTGCTTTTCTTTGTAGACTTATAATACACTCTCATCAATCATGATTGTAACAAAGATTAGGTTAAATATATTTTTAAGGTCAAGCAAACCCATTATTGCTTTGCTTAATAGACTTGTGTTACCAACAAGATAAGACACAAAATCCTTTCAAGCCAAGATGCGGCCAGCACAAAGCCACGAACACAAGGTGATAAGATTATTTTTTTTTTCCTTTTTTAAATTACACGAGACTATTATTAAATTATAACTCATTATGAGATTAATACTAGAACTAATTTATAAATCTTATATAGCACATCCCAGATTTTTACCCTCTTTAATATTCGAGAAACGTCCACTTCACTCACATTTTAAAAGAGAGAAAATTGTCATCACCCAAATTGTGAGGTATGGGTTCTAACCACAAGGCTGGTAGCTGGTAAGATTAATTTCTAATTGAAATAATTAATGAATTTTAATTTTCGTCAAACCTCGTACATCTATAGTCAATGATATCACACCATTTTCAAGTGTTTTATTTGTGTTTCAACTTTCAAATCAGTGAAAGCACTGGCGACTTACTGCTGAAAGCTAACATGCAACAGATTTCAGGTGGGTGGAAAAGTTGGTGGTGAAAACTTAGGTGTGTATCTTATTCCTAGGCAACATTATCATAATTACAAAGTTAGATGAAGAGGTAATACAAGTGATTTAGTGGACTATGATACTTTGTTGCGTTGAGTGACATCTCTTAAGTGGAGTTGTTTTGACACTCTTTGTAAAGAGTTATAGAATCACATTGTGTCATAGACGCTTACTAAATAATCATTTCAAGCATCTTACGGTATACATAAGCTTATCATTCAAAGTTATAAGCTTATAGTGTGCATTTATTAAATTATATATCTAAATGCATAAGCTTAAAATTATTTGACAGAGAAATTAACAGTGTAAAAAAAAATTAATTGTGTTATGTGACTGTAAATTTTGGAGAAAGAAAAAACAAAAGAAAATTAGTGAAATGTAAATTGGAGTTTATACGCGACATGTAGAGTGAGTGACTTCATTTTTTTTTTTTTTTTGTATACAAATATAGATACACAAATACAATTGAATACAATATTTACGTGGGATATATTTAAGTGAACAAGTCAAATTAAAAAAAAAAAAAGCTGACTAAAAGCACACCGAGTAATTCCAAAATGCGCCCACACGGCACGTGAAATGAAGCAAAAGAGCCAAGAGAGATGACAAGTGCATGTTCCCTTTCCCTTCTGATTTCTGCTCTTCACTCACTCTAACGTCTCTTCTCTTCAAAGAACATTATTTATCTTCACTCATTCTAACGTCTCTTCCACACGTGTCGTGTTTATTTTTAGGTCAAGCGTAAAATTGTATTAATTAGCACAGCTCCTTTACTTACATGCTCCATGCCTCATCTCATTTCTATTTATATTTGAATTTTGCAGACAATAAAATGAGTGTTTTTGTAATTTCGTTGCTCATTTTCTTGGGAAATTGATTGAAGGAGACGGTCGAATGGAACAAATTTTCCTAGAAAGTAATGGAGAGAAGAAAATCTTTTTGCCAAATATAGAAGCAATAAAAACCAGGTCAAATAGCCAATTGAGCAACTTTCAGGTGATAATGGTGTGGCCCAACATTTCTCTTTTGTGCAATAATAAACGGAATTTATTCTTCTTTTTATGGCCAATTCAAGGACCCACGTTAAAAGGAAATTATAAATAGGAAGAACAGACATGATTTTTTTTTTCTTCAAATTATTATAAACTCATCTACTTGTTGAAGCTCCAATTCAGAATTTAAAATTTTATTATTTTTCACCCTTCTTTTGAGCCTTTAGTTTAAGCATGAATAAAAGGTTAAGGTCAAATAATATAAATATCAAATCTGTAGAGTTCTTACTATTTGTCTCTTCCTTACTGTTCTTTTCTCTGCATTCTAACTTCACGGACTCTGGGCCTCCCTTCTCTCTTTTTCCAGTCCTCTTCCTCCATCCTTTTCTCTTTCAGTCTTTTACTGAATAGTTATCACTATTGTTCTCTTCGCATGACTTTACACCATATTTTTTCAACTCACTGAGGGTGCCTTTGGAGTTGGTTAATTTTATCTTAAAAGTTACAGCAGTAAAATATTTGGTAAACACTAATTATTGTAGTTTAGAAGTTATATTGATATGATTTTTCACTTATATGATAAAAAATTTATTATATTTTTAATAATTTCATCAAAATTATTATTTAAAATTTATATTTACTATATTTTATTAACTTTTTTTTATCCACAGCAGCATTATCTCAATCCGAAACAAAACCTTAATTACATAAGTTGATAAAGAATTCTCGACATACAAATATTTTTTCTTGTAATCAATGCATTATAAGCTCTTTAATCCATTTAATCTTGACCATTTATTTCTCCTTAATCTAACGGAAGTGTAAAAAAATAGAGTAGTTTTATTGGACTGTTGATCCACTCCTAGTATATTAATGTTTTGACTAACAAAATGAAATTATAAAACTTAAGTAGGGTAAAATGATGAGTTCGAGAAATAAAAACTTGATTCTCAACTGTATGTGGGAATCAAGTTTCCATTCTATAATTTAAAAAATATGTGGATCCACATGTTTTATTCGTATTATTCTTATTTTTTAACAAATAAACACTATCAATTATTTGTATTCCAGATTCTGATTCTCCAATCACATAAATAAAGATATCATAAATTCATTCTCATATCATATCTTCAGATTATTCAAGAAAAGGGACAACAGTTCAGTTGAGGTGGGCAATTTCTCCAAATTAAACCTTAAAGCGGTTCGATATTTGGCTTTAGAATCAACTTCAATTGACAATTTTCTGAATCAACCTAATTTAATTTTCAGTTTCACATTTCTCTTAATTGATCAGGTTTATTCCAATTTAATTTCAAATTCATGCTTTTAAACCCGCAGACTTCCGTAGTATAAATATCTTTCTAATTGTGAGTTCATTTTTTACAGTTGTACATCAAATATTTCAGAAGGAAACAATCAAATAGGTTCACAAGAATTTATAAAGAACCTGTGATGCAATATTAAAATATCAGTGAAGAGTGACTATATAATATATATAGTCATGTGTACATAAATTTGAAAATAGGATTCCTTGAAGGAATCGTATGGAAGTCACAATCAAAGAGACATCAATTGAACTGGGGACCCCTTAACACAGTCTAATATGTTGTTAGTCAGTTTGCGTAAATATCGAGATAATATATAATACATGAATAATTATCATCTCTTTTTAATTTTCCCTGTGTCTCTATTAAGAATATTTTTTTAGGATACTGTTAATATTTCGTTGAACATTATTTGCGTAGCCATTTCTTGCCGTTTCGATGATTCTCACATGCAGAGACATCGACTACTTGGCCACTTATATATGGACCCTCATTCTCCATAAAATTAAGGTCTTGAGCCGATTACTTGAAATCTTGAAAAGCCCTACTCCCACCGCATGCAGAGTTAACTTTCTCAAACTTGGACACACATGACCGTGACCAGACCAAAACACACGAATATCTCTCAATGAATATATTCATTGTCATAATCTCGAGGCTGCTGTCAACTTCTGAAGAACCAACCTGTGAAGCACGGAGCAAATTTAACACGTTTAAATGTTTTTCAACAACAGGTTGTTCTGATTCTGATCCTCCTTGATCCAACAGTAAAAAAAATTTACAACATTCAAGTCTCCTGGTGTAGTGATGGAGCCATAATGATCACCAATTTCCTAGATAGGGAATGAAGCCCCGTATCTGATTCCATCTCCTTGACAAAACACTTGTTCGAGCTGCCTGTTTTGCCGAGAGGAACGGCGTCACATGATGAATGATAGAACTAGGCAGTTCTGACAGTCTATCCATGGCATCAACTGTCTTATCCATACTCTGCAACTTACAAGGAAAGATCGAAAAGAATGAACGATAATCAATAAATTCTCAACAAATTAATTAAAAGAACCCTAAGGCTTATTTGGTATTGTGGTTAAACAGCTCTAGCTTAAACATTAGTTATTATAGATTGGAAGCCAAGTTAATTTTATCTAGTACTTGTAATTAAGAAAAACAATTAATGCAGCAACATATAATTAAGAAACATAACAGAGAATCAATAAGTTCTAGATCTAACAAATTAAAAGAACCCTAAAACATTTAGTAAATTTTCCAGAATAATTCTTCTAATTTAGCCCCAAAATTAATTTCTGACAAAATAGAATATGCCTAACCGGCCCGTTTTCAGAAGATAAATGTAACATATATAAAAATTTGCACAATGGCTGGTTAAAAAAAAAAATTCAAACATAAAACAATATAAAAATATCTTGTCAATAAATTAATCCGACGAGAAGTTCACTTGCATGTGTTTTAACAAGAAGATGGGAGAGAGATGGAACTGCACAGAGGCTTAAATAAATAAATACGTACTTGGTCATATAAATAGGTAGAATTTTTTTTTTGAAAAAAAAAAAAACAGGGCTAGGGTTTGGTGGTGGCTCAGGGGTTTAGGGTTGGAATAAACAGTGGTGATACCGCTTAGTCAATTTCTTAAATTATGTTAGGATTAACTAAAGAATTTTTTTAATTAATTATTAGCTTAATGCGTGAGTGGAACTCTTTTTTTTTTTTTTTTCAAATTTGATGATTAAATGGAAACAGCTCGTAATTAAGATTTCTTCATCCTTAAAAATCAATAATAAAAATAAATCTACTACTAAGATAATCACATGAATAATTAATTATCTCATTTTCTCTACTAAGAATAATTATCATTTTTAATTAAAAAAGAACAATTATCCTTTTTAAGATATTATTTTATATTTTGTTCAAATTGTTTGCTTGCCCTTTTTCTTACTGTTTCATACTTTCACGATCACGATTCTCACGTAGAAACATTGATTATTGTCTACTTACGGACCCTCAACCATGACTATTAAGATAAGAAATGTAAAAAATATGTAAATTAATTAATCAAATAAATTTGTAAAGTTGGAAACTTAGGACAAACCCTTGAATTTTATAATTTTTGTCATCATTTTTAACCTTTTTTCCCCTTTTTTCTTTTTCTTGGTAGATTTCCGGGCGAGACCCACTAGCTGCTGTCAACAGATTTGTCTTTGGACACATTGTTCATTTTTAGAAACTTAAATTATTATTTATTATTATTATTTTTTCGTAGTAGGGCCTCATGCTGATGTACCCTCTTATTTTAATGAAACTTTTGTTGAATTATTTGTGGTTTTTGTTTATGAACGTATGGAATCAAAAGGTTAGCAGATGAACTTATCAGGACCAAAGGTGTTGGAACTACGGCAGAAATAATGGGTCAGATGAAATTAATCCCATGGAGTACTTGCACATAATTTTCAAAGAGAGGTTGTTTTCTTTTCTCCATCAAAAGGGTTCCTTTCTTATCTTTTCTTATATTTTCACAAGCACAATAATTTGATTTTGAAGGTCAGGTCAGGCCAAGAAAATGCTAAATTTGACATCCACAAGTTGTTTATCCATACAATTGTTTCTTAGGAATTAGGGAGCTTCTTGCATCAGACGCAGTTTTTAAGCCCCACTATTGCTTGTAGCGTTTCTTTCTAACCCCTTAATGCCTATGGGTCACTCCCTTCTTTTGTCTAAATAATTATTATCCTGGAAAGTGAACCGTCATTTTCATTTGTTTTCACAACTTAGGCCGTTGGCTAAGCATAGGGACCCATTCCTGATTCCTCGCCTTTAAAATTTCGAGCTAAGTGATTCATAGCCTCTGGAGTTATGCAATATTCAATGCATTTAAATTTTTGATAGGTCCTGGAGATAATTTAAGAAAAGAACAAGTTTATTTTCGTTTTACAGCAAACATAACCATGTACTGATCTCTTGAAATCTTATACATTTCTGTCACCGTTTATGGATATTCAATCAAGTTCCTCACGTTCAAATAATATGAAACAACAATTTAAAGATTAAAAAAACTGGGGGGAAAATTAGAAATGTACAATACCGAGCATCTACAAACATGGACACTCTATTCGGTAAAGAAAACTAGAAGCTAACTAACCAAGAAAAGGCTCCCAGTTGGTCTTTGGAGACCAAAAAAGCAAAAAAAGAAAATGTCACAAGCTTCTCCACCTTGCTCCGGAGTTCACTAGTTTAACGTAAGCACTCTTGAAGTCTTCAAAGAACATATTCTGATTGTCGGCATACATCTTGATCCATCTGCGCATTAGTTTAAGCATCAAAGATAAGAAAATTTTGTATGTAATTGTTGATTATTAACAAATTTTTTGTTGTTTTCAGTTCCCAACATCTCATTTCTAAAAGTATCTCCTAATTAATGACCACTTAAGAGTCATTTAAAAGAACTTAGGTGGAACATCAGAAGTTGATAGAATTCAGGTAAGTTTTAAGAGGTTCTTTGAAGATGACAAACCTCAAACATTCATCATCCTCAACAAGTGCACGATCTGAAGGAAGTCCAATCATGCTTGACATACCAGCTACAAGCAAAAGCAAAGAAAAGAATCAATTGATGAGAAAAGAAAAACTAATCAAGAAACAATAACTGGGTCATCTAGACTTTCTTTTTGCAAGGGTTGCACCAAAAAGTTACTATCCAAATTCGGAAATTCGAACAAACATAAGATTCTTTATTAAATGCACAGGAGAGAACATAATGAGTGCTGTGTGAGAGGCTATTCACCTGAAGACTGCCATGGCTTCTCTAAAAGAATTTTATAGTACGAATTGTCGAAAACTATTGGATTTCCAAAACCTTTGGTTCCAAGAGTATGGGCTCCAGATAAAGCAACTAGCTCTTGTGCTCTGAAAATAAAAATAAAATAAATAAAAGCCATGGTTTTCCTCAATCCAGATGTTCCTGAATTGGAATTACTGTATGTTAATGCTTTTCCAACAACATGAATGTAGTACCAACTAGATTGTGGCTAAATGCCTTATAAGCATGCATATTACTGACTTTCATAATTTAAAAAAAATGATAAAAATGGCCAGCTAGATTTTAGTTTTATAAGGAATTCACTCAACAGATTACTGAATTTAATTAGAGAAGAAAATATGGATAAAAAAAATGTCTGCTGGTATAAACTCACGAGAAGCCTTTTCTTTGAAAGCATTGCTTCAAACCAGAAGCATCCAAAGTTTCTTGCGGAAGTTTTCCTTCAGGATCAGGCTCCCTATGAAGAAAAATCCCTTATTAAAAGCAAAAACAGTGAAGACTAGGATAGTTATTGCATGAAATGATATGATATTGATCAATTTTCCAAATGAATCAGCACCGAAGCACATAGGATTTAATATCAATGAAATTGCACATTTGAGGATCCCTCTGGTGAAGTATCTTTGTTTGCCTAATTGATTTGATTTAAAGTTATAAATCTCAGTGGAAAGCTAGCTACTTACATTGAATCAAGTCTGCCCATAGGAACTGGGATGTTTGGACCTCCGCAAGCTGAAACTGCTACAGCTCCACCCAAAGCAATCATATCCGCCCATGACACTAACAATGCAAAATTCACACATCTTAGCACCATAGTATAAGTAGCTATCAAAGATTCAACAGCAGAATTTCAGATGAACAAACCTGGCCGTATTGCATTCACTTCACCCTTTGCTTTCTCTAGAATCTAAACAACAATGGATCCAGTAAAGGGTTAGCTGGTAGAGCAACATGAGAGTTAATTTGTTTGGACCTATGTTCAAGGAATCTAAGGGATGGATAATTAGAAAACAAAATTCATATATCAAAACAATAACAAAACAAGGGAAACAGAGCATGCCTTCAAAGGCTTTTTCAGGCCTGCATTTTCAGGTCTTTCCAGCTCATAAACTATAGAACCATTCATACCACCTGCACTAATGACAAGAAGACATGATAAATTTTATAGGAAACTGAGGAAGACCAATCATAATATCCTAAAACTTACCCGAATTATCATCCATTTCAAAGGTCCCTGCATCATGAAATGCAAGACGAAGTACACTAGCAGCCTTGCCCTTTGAAACTACCTTAGTCACTTCTTCTTTCATAAGCAGATAGTCACTCATACCTGACCTGTGGTGTCAGTAAAGGAAATTGAAAAATAATCAGAAAAAACGAAAAAAAAAATTGCAGGATCTAGTCAAGCAACACAGAGAAAGTATTAACACTTGGCCAGTTACCTCAGAACTCAAATGGGGATATGTTTGTAACTACTGGCCTCCAAAAGCCACTAAACTTTTACTTGGAAGATAATGTTTAGCAACCCACACTCTCTGTATTATATTTGTTAACTAGTAATTCTGTTTAGCAAAATATGTAGATTAAACCTTTTATCCAAGCTTTAGGACACGGGCACTATTGAAGGCTCGTATGTGAGTAATGCTACACTTACAAAGTTGGCATACAAATATAGTATCTCAAATGATTTCACATACATATGGCCATCAAAATCAAACAATTCACCATGTATCGGTGAGATGGTAAGATAAAATGATCACATAAGACCAGGCAAATTGTAACAACTAACAATGTCATGTCATACGCGACATTGGGTGAGGAAAAAGAAAAAAGTGTGCGCCAACTTTTGAAGCATGGCAATATCGTATATGAAAACAAAGCTCATGTATGAAACATGACAATATTGGAGAGACGTATGCTATTCAATTATATCCAATTAGATGATTTAATTACAATCTTAAATGAACAAAATGAAAGTTGCATCCACAATCAGACAATTACAGCTTTTGGAAAAAAGAAAAAAGAAAAATCAACTTACTCAGCTTTTGCGCCCAGGTCTTGCACAAATTCGTGGAGAGGAAGAAGAAATGGAAGTGTAGCCGTAAGCAACAGTCCTCTCCTCCTCCTATTCGAATTGCAAGATCCATCTTTCCCTGTAAATTTAAACATATGTAGAGAGTTAAAATACATAAATTAAGAATTAATCACAAGAATCAGTTTTATGGTCAGTCACTGGAACCTCGGTGGTTGACTAAGGAGGAAGAAATTGCGAGGGGATTGGCGCGAAATTCGACCGTTGAGAGAGAGGACCGTTGTGATTTGGCGGGAAACTTGAATTTAAATTTGGGAGCGAGGAGAGGGGAAGAGTAGTAAGCGGTGGAGCAGCCGCAGAGGCTGGAGGCAGTTGATGAACTCATCCTCAACGGACGGCTGGCAAAGCGCGTCCTCGCGGGATTTCATTTTTACGATGATAAGTCTTAGTTCCCTGCGGTTGGGATCCAGAATGTCGTGGTAGCTGATTGGTTGGCCTTTTCAATATTCAAGAACCAAATAGTTTGACTTTCGCCGATAAGCAATTGGATACTGCCACGCGGGAATCATCGGAAACTAACTCTGGGACCCCGAAGTTCTCTAATGGCAATAGATAGATATCCTACCACTCTAGAAATGGACATATGTACATTTGTTTCATCTCAGATAAATATCATATTTACTTCTTATATTTCTATTTTTTTAATACAATTCTTATTAAATTTTTAATTACATATTTCATGTCTTCCATAAAGTCATTAAGAAATAACATATAAAGTTAATCATTTTTTTATTTATTTACTATTTTACTCCTCTTTAGAGGATTTTGTGAAATTTATGAATAGTTCAGTGTCAAAATTAAGAAGAAGATTAAAGAATTAGTTACACGTAATTACTAAAGAGCCCTTTCATTTTTTTTTAATTCCAGTAATTTCTGTCATGTTTAATTTAAATTTTAAAATACCATACTTTAAATGATTGTTTTACATTATTTTCACAATTAGTCCTATTATCTCTTAGCATGAGAGATGAAACGGGTAATTAAAGATTTATTAGGAATATAAATAATAAATATGAGAAAAATAAAACATACATTCTCCAGTTTATATAATGGTACATTAGAACATCAATCCCCTTAGTTTTTCATCTAATTAATTAAAATTCACTAACATTAGCGATTTGGTTATGGATGTTTGTTTCTTAATCGCTGAGGAACTGAGGATGAAACTATTTATTGTGGACAAACCATGAAGACTTGGGTTTTTTTTTTATCCCTTTTTTGTTTTTTTTTTTTTTTTTTTTGTCTCTTACTTTCCGCTCTCTGGGGTAATAGATTACCCTTCTGTGAAGAAGCATCAGTTAATGCAACACCCAACTCCCAACTATAATACTGCATAATTTATTTGCTTTTTATTTAGGTTTCTCTAATTTGAATTTAGAATTTAAAATGTGTTGCCATAATAGATTAATAGCCCTCTGAAAAAATGATATTGAATTGCAGGGTTTCTGGGTAAATAATCTATTTATTTCGCATTTCATGATAAGCTCTTGGTTGGTATACATACAGCAAAGGCAAGAAAGAGTACAAAGTGATGGAGCTGTACTAATAGTTGGTACTACAAAATTTGAAGGCTCTAACAAATATACAATGTAATTAATATATTATATGTTAGGTATACGTGAAAATAGCAAACACATGAAAGTAAGAATTGTCCAGCAACTGCTATCTTGGGCCAGAAAGTCTCACAGCTGAAAGATAAGCATCACTGTTGCAATCAGAAGGACCTGAGGAAGTGCCCTCTTCACTGATAGATTTAAAGAAACTTGAATAGAGCCTGGCACCCAGTGGAGAACAAGTTGGTGGCTGAGGAACTGGGCAAATACCTTCAAGCATTTGCACTACTTTGGTCATTGATGGCCTTAGAGACATGTCTTCTTGTACACACCACAATGCAACTTTGACAGCTGTATACACTCTGTCACTTTGCTCATCTATGTTTAGCGTTGAATCAAGTATGTTTCTCAGTTTCCCTTCTTCCATCATCTTGAACGCATAGGATGGGAAATGGACTTTGTCTGAAGTTTCATTTGGGTCGAAGTTTTTTCTGCCTCCAATGATCTCTAGCAACACCATACCGTAGCTGTAAACATCACTCTTCTCCGATATAGCATAGTTTGTGATCCATTCTGGTGCAAGGTACCCTCTAGTTCCCCTTAGAGTTGTGAAAACATGGCTTTGCTCCCGAGTCATTAGCTTTGCCAGGCCAAAATCTGAGACTTTCGCATGGTAATTGTCATCAAGGAGCACATTTTCGGGTTTTATGTCACAGTGAATAATTCTTTGATCGCAATCTTCGTGGAGGTAAGCTAGGCCTTTTGCCGTACCCAAAGCTATATTGAATCTGGTTTCCCAATCTAGAAGGAACTCTTGGTTTTTCTTGAAGATCCATTTATCCAAAGATCCATTTGCCATGAACTCATAAGCAAGAAGCCGGTGGGTTCCTTCAGCACAGAAGCCTCTGAGCTTGACCAAGTGAAGATGATGGATACTACCAATAATGCTAACCTCAGCTCTAAATTCCTTTTTGCCCTGACCTATGCCTTCCAACTTCTTCACAGCCAGTCGAGTCCCGTCTGGGAGAACCCCTTGGTAAACGGAGCCAAACCCTCCTTGCCCGAGTTTCACAGAGAAGTTGTTAGTTGCAGTCTGAAGATCTCTGTAAGTGAAACGGACAGGCATTCCAGATAAATTCTCCAAAAAGTTATCTTCTTCTGATGTCTCCGGAGGAGATTCTGGCGCTTTTCTCTTCTTCCTAACGTACCTAATTGCCACATAAAGAAGACCGAGTATGACAACTGATGTTGACAGAACGATGATAACAACAACTGGGAAGTGCTTTTTGTTACTTCCAGACCCTCCATTGTTTGTGTCACTGCCTCCATTACTCAGTATCTTAATGTATGATACAAAACCAGAGCCCTGATTAGAGCTTTGGAGGCTACCTATCCTGTCAAACAAGAAACAGTTCCCGGAACTATTTTGGAAGAACATAGCAAGACACGAGCAGTTACCAAGGCAAGCTTTCTTGCAACCATTCAAATCAGCTTTTGAAGAGGGAGGAACAAACCCAAGTGCAAAATAATTAAGCCCATCTCCAGCACTGACAAGCTCTGTAGAACCCTTCGAGTGATCACAGGGAGAGGCAATCCCCGTCTTGCAATTTTGGCTACTGAGAACTGAAGGGCACTGGCACTTGTTAATACCAGAACAAATATAATATGCATCACAAGGTTCTGGTGTGCTGCAAGGACTATTCGGAATTTTTGTATTTGAAGCAGTACTCGACCCTCCATCTTGGAGATTGTAGAAAGAGATAAATCCATCATTCGCCAGAACAGCAATCCAAGTGGCATTTCCATCAGTATTATCTGAGAATATAAATTGCCACAGAAAGATTTTATTATTATCATAGAATCTCCATGAATTAGCACTAAGTGATGCCGAAGTGACCTCCCCCCCACCCTTGTTAATGGTTTTCCGCTCTTCCTTCCCCATGGACCAATAAGGTTGTGGAGTTGGGAAACCTGCAGAAAGGACCACATCTCCGGACTTGATTTCCAGAACGTAGCTCAAGTTATTGGCACTAGGAGCACTTACAAGTTTCATACCTTGAGTAAAATCCTGGTTCGAAATAAGGGTATCTGTGGGATGGCTAAAGCTCTGCCAAAGGACCTTATTATCATTCCCTAGCAAAACCAGATTCCCCGAGTCCCGCAATTCCATTGCAGAAACTGATACTCCACTCGGATTCACTGACCAAACAACACTCCCCCCTTTTTGTAGAGACACTTCACCATCTTTTTTAAAAACAAAATTGTCAGAATTTGCAACAGGTGACCCTCTATTTGCAGTCCAGATAATTTTGGAACTGGCCTTGTGCATGATAACAAGCAGAAACAATGTGACATCATTTTCAGTAGTTCGGAAGCCAAAAGCAAAATCTGAGTTGTTTGATAACAGAAACAAGCCATTCTTATCAATAAAAGTCATTTGAGCTCCTTGAAACCCTGGAAGTATCTTGCCTATGCTTTGAATACTAGCCATACAAGTTTTAGAAATAAGGATAAGGGATACCAAAAAGAAGCCGATGAGATGAATCAAATTCCCAGTTCCCATGACTACACACACAAGAAATCAACAGACCGAATATAAAGAAAGAAACTTCAACACTAACCAAAAAAGATTTTTTTTTTTTTAAAAAAGAGGGCCTTTTCAAGCTTTATACACCAAATTGACAAATGACAATCAGAAACTCTATATTCAGCAATTGAATCAACCAATTCCCCTAAGAACTCCTATACAGCCATACTTAGGCAAACATGAGGAATACAAAAATGAAAAAAGACCGAGAGAGAGAGAGAGAGAGAGAGTATTTGACAACTGCAAGTGACCAAATATGAATAGATATGAAAAATCTATAAAGACTATCTATTAAACTTAGAACATGAAAGCTAGAAAAAACCAAAATTGTAAAACAAGGGGGGGGGGGAAAAAAACAAAAGAAGAAGAAGAAGAAGAAGAAGATAAATTTGTTCACTAAAGCATTGGTGCCGACGCCGAAACAGACTCTGAAGAACGTGGGGGAAGAAACTACAAAAAAACAAATGTGAACACAGCCCACAGCTACAAGTTGACACGTTGATGGCAACGCTTCCTTACGAACGCAAGTCAACAAAACATTAGACAGCAAATGGGTAGTCTTCACTTGGCCGCAAAAGTGAAGGCGAGTTAAGTGAAAAAGGAACCCGATTCGAAAGGGAAACACTTATTAAACGAATGGATAGCTCTCACCTCATTCGGAGTCAGAGGTTACAGAAACAAGTGAATTTGCAGACATGGGATGGTCTCCGGCTTTTTCCTACATCTGTTTCTGCTTTTGGCACCAAGTTTGGAGAGATCTGCGCTGCCTTGTGTTGCGTGTTTTTGTGTGTGTGTGTGTGTGTGTTTTTTTTTTATAATTTAGTTATTATCCTTTGAAAGTTTGAAGCTCGTTTTTGTTTGTTTGTTTATTTTGGTATATTTGGATTTGTTAACGGTGGTGTGGTTTTGGGGATGGTGGTTGGCGGATTTAAGGTAGAAAAAGGAACACTGTCAAAACTCAGAAGTCTAGTTGTACGCGGTGGGACTGACAGATCCAGTGATAGTTTATTTCTACGATGAATGACGTACCAATTCAGTCAACCATCCTATATCACCCGTCAATTTTAATTACACCCAGTCGTTGGATTTATTTAGATGGCTGAGGTTCATTAAAACTCAACGGTCGCGCTACAGTTGAACTACAATTTTTTCATTATTACTAATACATCAAAAAATCATCTGATAATTCTCTCCCATTCACTTTTTATAAAAAAAAATTACCAACTTTAAATAATATACATACATAGATAATAAATAATAAATAAATGTTAAAATAATGTTTTCAGGTCATTAAAAACTTTTAGCCAATCAAAATTAAATTGAACTTAATGAATAGTAGATAATATTGGATTTAATGGACCGTGAGTGGAAGAAATTTTAATATTTTACCATACATATAAAATAATAAATGATGTTAAGACATGTGAATATTTATTGAAAATAATTATTATATAAATAATAATAATAATACATATTGATATATATATATATAAAAGTTAATTATATTATCCCTCACGCCCCTAAATTTTTTTTGATGAATAGAGGCAGATAAATGGGTACTTAATAAGGCGGGGGCAGTTCAGGTTAGTCAGTTGGACGGGTAATCAAGCAATAAATTAAATACAAATGTCTGACGATTTTTATTTTTTTAGGCTGAGGGTTAGTCAGGCTTTCCGCATCAAATTCAAATTTATACCCCCCGGTTCACGTTGTTTAAAGTTTAATCAACTTGTACCCGTGGGTCCCTTTTTTTCTCTTCCACTTTTACCCTTGTTCTTTACCTCATTTACCTCTCGTGCCACGTCATGCTCATGCATCTGTCAAACCAACTTGGTCATTAACTAAACAACGGAAATTTTAGGATAAGATGGGCCGCGGGTCCGTTATATTGACAGCCACTGGTTTTTATTTATTTAATTTATTATTATTTAACAAAATTCAGAATCGTTAGTGCAATTCTTATATTGTCATTTAGGAAGAATCATTTTTTTTGTATTTTGAATGTATAATTTTATGTATTTTAATGAAATAAACGAGAAAAGATTGACAATATTTGAATAGAAGGAAAAAAAAATTATTTCATTAATAATAAACGAGAAAAATCATTCAAGAAACCATTGCAAAACGTTGAAAGAGAGTTCACCAAAAAGCCGTACGAGGAAAAACACTATTAGAAAGGAGACACACACACACACACAAATAAGTGGACAGGCATTATCCTCATTTACTATGATTATTGTTATTTTTGGTTTGTCACTTTTGAGTTGAAATGATTTTCCAAATTTAATTTGGCAATGGATACAGCATGCTCATAGCACTCTTTGATATTAATTTGGCAGCCACGTTCTCTTGACCCTTGAGGCACCGTTTATGATTTTTATCACATCTCTCCCATCACATGTCCCGATTGCTACCTGCTAGACAACTATATAAATCTATGCCTGTTGGTTTCTATCATACCATTTATAATACCAAAAAAAAAAAAAACCTAACAACGTGCCGCTGTTGTTTGGTGAAATAAATCATTTTTCCGAATCAGTTTTTTTAAAAAAAAAATTATTACCCCAAAAAAAAAGTGAATTGCCATATTCTCAAAATAAATCGCCCTACGTTATGTTAATCGTAACGTACGACACACACAATAATAATAACAAATTCCATCTATTATTGTTGTTGTGTGAGTCGTATGTTACGTAATAAGCACTGGCCTCTCAAAATATATCAGATTGTTTAACAATGAAACGTCTGGAAAATTCTATTGCATTTTTGTGCGTGAGAAAAATAATTAATTTTAATAAATCGGAGGTTGAATTTTGATATAAACTTTCCCATGCGTATGCGTAAGGTTCGTGTCAGTCTAGATTCTTATTTGGTCCCTTTCATTTGTTTTTTACTGGACAGCTAATGAAACAGAGCGACTTTCTACTTTGAATGATTGAGACTTGAAAGTGATGGTAATTTATTATTTTCTTTATATTTCAAAAGAGCAAATAAAGGACTTTGTTGCATATGGTATGGACCACTATATATAGTTTTATTCACAAAACTCGCAACTAATCAATTGATAAGATCTAAAAATTTAGTGGACCTCCCAAATGGATTATTTTAACATCAAAGTTGAATTCATTATAAAATCATTTATACAAAAAAGAAAGTATATATTTTCATTAATTTATTGTACTTTTACTATTAAGTACCTGACTAATTCTAGCGGATGATCTAAAAACTTTTTAAAGAGAATTTTTATACTTAATAATATGTATTTTAAAATTTTATCTCAAGTTATATTTTAAATAATATGACATATGATGTATTGTTCATTGAGTGATTAATTATGAATAATTGTTAATTAAATTATAATTTCTGTAACTTACAACTAACCTAAGATTAGTCTCTCATAACTTTTTGAATTATTAGACAATTGATAATTAATTCATATTTTTTTAAAAAATGAAAAAAACTGAATTTAGATTGATGTAAGTTATGTAACTTAGCAACACCTGAAAATTTATAATATCGAAGCATAAAAAGGGGGGGAAATGTTCTTGAAAACTCATTAGAATTCAATCGAGGCTGCATATTATTATTATTAGCTAGCGGCGCTGCTGAAGGGCAAAAGCAGCTAATTATTCTCGGATCTCTCTTTAAACTGTTGTGGAATCAATAAATTAAGAGCAGTAAATTAAAAATAAATAATTGTCGTCTTCTTACATAAAATGCATCAAGCTAGCTAGCTGTTAATTTGGTCTGGTCTGCAAAACCAAATACACGAGACACTTTTTCGGGGTTCCTTCACGTGCAGGGGATTCTCATATCATCCAGTGTTTTAATATTTGTCAATGGAAGAACAGTTAACCTAATTATTATGTAATAATATGAATATCCGCTTTTGAAATAGTAATGGGTTCTTCAATTGTATTAATATTTATTATATATTTATATTTACACTCATAAATCTACTGAAAAAACTTTCTTATGACGCACTGAAATTTTTAAACCCATATTAGGTTGGATGTCCCCCCTAAATGTTTTGAGTAATAATAATCATAATAATTCTCTCCACATATACAAGAGGGGTCTTCAAATTCACTACCTACCTATATATATAGTTCTTAACTATTTTATTATTTAATTATTTCTATAGCTCTTCCCTTCTCCATCATTAGAATCAAATGGGTCATTTGTGGAAATTTTCTTGAGATCCATGACACCCTTTAAATTTTGATGCTGATCAGCTAAGATTTGTGTAAATGGGTTCATGATGATTAAGTTGTTACAACAACTGCATGTGAATGGCTATAATCAAAACTTGACACGTTCAATAGCCATATCCTATACATGATCTTGCGGGGACTCATAGTTGCAGCATCTTCCCATCATAATATGTGCAATTATATTTCAATTACTTTCTAGCTTTTAGTAATTAATGATTGAATAAACATGGTACCGTTTCTTTATAATTTCCCCCAAAAAATAAAAATTCACTTTAATATAGGCACAAATCGACAAGCTAATCTTCATGCAACAACTACTTCTCCATGTCTGACTCATTACAATTTTACAATTCAAAGTTTCCGAGATTTGAGATGTGAACATGGGACCTAATATTTCTTTACTATAATTAAATTCTTCTAGAATTATAGTATTGCTCACCAACTTTGCATCTTTAATGAATTGTATATTATTATAATAATTCCATAATGCAATGGAAAATGCAAATGGAACCCTGCTGATATGCAGTTGACCGAAAGATCTTTCAGTCATAGAATAAATAATTAACGAAAATATAATATCTTGTATCGGATACCGTATTCCCAATATCTTTGTGTAATTGCTGTTGACTTAAGAACCACAAAAATTCCTTACCTTCGCCCACTAAGCAGGGTTAATTAATGAACAAATTATACCGACTATAATCTCAATCGCGTCAAAATGATACCAAAAGTCTAAGGTTTAGGACATGAGGAACCAATATATTTGAGTTTTGAATCCAAAAAGTTAACAAATGGATATGAAGTAAAGCACTAAAATGCACTAACTTACTTGTTTAATTAGACATATAAGACTAAGAAAAAGGTACCCTGATATATTAAACAATGAGAGAGAGCAAGAGTTGGTTGGTTTCTTCTTTTTCTTCTTTGTTTTCTTGGTTAATTCTCATCTGATTCGAAAAATAATTAATTGGCTTAAATTTTGCTTTCTCAACACTCTTTTGGAGAGTGGAGAGAGTTTGAAATTGAAGCAGATTCACATCAACTTTTACTTAAAATATAAATGTATTAGGTAATCATAATAACTTACAAGTTTCAACAAATAAATTAAGATCAAATTTAGTTCACTGCGCGCGCACACGCACATATATAAACACTCCTAATTAAAAGCTATTCTTAAGATGAGTTTTCGAATGTGTTTGGTGTACGGTGTTGTATTTGATTGAATTTTAATATATTATTTTAAAGGTTGATAAATTTAATGCATAACTATATGTGTTGTGTGCTCTATGTACTACTATATCACACATATTAATATTTTATATTGTAATTTATATTAAAATAATATAAATTTGATTTATTAATTAAAAAATAAAAAGGTTCACCGATAATAATCAACACTAACCACCGTTAGTAATTTGTCGATGTCATTCATTGATATCACAACTAGTACCGTTGAAATACTCATTACGGGCTCTACACAGCAATATAAAGATTCTCCGTTCTTATGAAAAATCTATTTTGCTGTGTAGAGACTGCGACGTGAATTCTAATGAATACCAATTTTAATATCAAAAGCTATCGACACCTGCGGCGGTCGATAATAAACAATTGCTGATGATGGCTGTTGACGGTGAAGTGCAAGTGTCAGTGACGTCGGGTTTGCCATTGTTGAGTACTATTTTTATTAAAGAATAAATAATTAAATTATAAAATCTAATTAAAACGATCATAATAATAAAACAATATATTAAACAAAAAATAACTAGGCTCAAATAAACCCAAGGGTGGGTGCGGATCTGGGTGGTCAAAAACGACCGGCCAGGCTGGTTTGGCAGCTTCCCAAACGCTGAGCTGCACTTTCAATCATGCCAAACGTGCCCTTTAATTCACCCATGTCATGTATTGTAAGGCGATTACTCGTTATGCCTGTTTTTTGTGCCATTTTCTTCTGGTTTCGGTAGTTTAAACGATACGAAACCTGAGTAGAACAAACGTAGATCTGGAAGCCTGTCAATTCCAAAAGCAAATAGAAATATCAGCCCAAAGACTTAATGAGCCCATAATTAACTAAGTGAAGGTCCAAGATTTGTGCACCCACCAAAGCTGCCTCTCTCTTCTTCTCTCTATATCTCCACAAAATTCTATCAATTAGAAACTCTGCCTTTCATAAAAAATGAAATTATATCTGCAATCAGATAACTGTTTAATTCTTATTGCATGCACACACGCGTTGTTTGTTTCTTGTAGCTTCCGTACAAGAAAACGAATTCAAAGTTTCAAACCCGGCTCCATCAATATTTACTTTATAATATTTCAACGAGTATATTCGCACAATTACAAAATACAAATTTCAAACTATCTAGCACCATCTAACTATAATTTAGTAGTAAGTTTTGACTAAACTGAATCCACATTTTTTATTTTATAAACGTGAATAAACTAAATTCACATTTTTTTGTATGCACATAATAACTAAGAACTAACTGCCTTCTCTATTTTATGTTAATAAGATTTAATCTTGAACCTCTTATTAAAAATTAATTTACAACCACAGTTTAAAACGTGTAATTATTGCATTAAAAAAAAAAGACTCCGGGTATTCTTATTTGTTCAAATCTTTTGTTACCTGGTTAAAAGTAATCATAGATCTATAAATTCTTGTGCAAAAAGAAAAAAAGTGACATAATAAATTAATTGAATTAAATATCTATTCACCTATATTTTATTTATTTATTTTGAATTCAACAAATAAGTTACCTCAATTTATACAAAATTTTGTAACTTTACCTTTACAGATTGTTAATCTATTTGTACAAGTCCATGCCTTTTGATTTCAAACTTCCCTTACAACGCTGCTATTTCCCCTAAGTCAAAATCCGAGTCAAGCCCCGAAAGTCCCACAAAAACGATGTTGTTTCGTTTTGATCTTAAATTTTTTTAATTTCAGCACCATTACATTGTCGATCAATCTGTTTTAATCCAAACGACGTCTTTCTCTTTCAGTTCTTCTTAAAGCACACGACGTCGTTCTCCTTCAATCTGTTTCAAGCAAACTAGTGCAAGTATATGCTTTGTCCTTCGATTTCCTTTCAACTACAACACTCCAATTATGAAACTCTAAATATATAACTCATAAATTGCAAAACTTCCAACTGGTTCTTCAAAGTTAGTTTTAATTTGTACATGAGTTTTGGCATAAGATAGCGTATTGGTTCTTTAACATTTACTTTATTTGAATCTTGAGTTGGTTTGTGATATGTGGCTCATGTGATGGCTATAAGTTGTGAGCGATGGTGATTGTAAGTAGTGGCTGGAGACCTCTCACAATTATGGTTGGAGAATTCGAGGAGTTTGAGATTGCAGATTTGCAATTGTAGCTGTGAATTGAATGAAAATAGTGAGTTTTAGCTTCATTCAAAATGGTGCATTTTTATTTTAATCAAAACGGTTCAATTCGGGACTTGAATTGGGGCGCGAGTCAGGGGAAGTAGCTTTTTCCTTAAACATTACTGAATTAGATGGAAAAAAATAAAGAGAAAAAAAAGTTCTAGAAAACGCAAGTACAGCAGTATTAGCCAAAAAAACATGTTAAATGTCCCAATCTCCGACCAGCAGATATCGAGGGCATTTAGGCACGTGCACGTGTTAAATTTATTGAAATCACGTAAACGAGGCAATTCTCAAGCCAAGTCAGATTAAAAACCGAATCCTTCAAGTTTGTGTTGTCCCGGCACCTTAACTTACGCGCATCCACATGTCACTTCGTCAAAACCTTTGGTGACGTTAACATCGCACACCATCCCGCAGTTTGAGAGTCATCAGCCCAATAACCAATCGCCACGTAAGCCAAAGACAATAACTCACGTCGAAGTCACGTGTGGTTTTTCATGTTTTTGAAGCTTCAGTAGTTCAGTTGGCTGATCACACGGAGAAACACGGCCTGGCCTGGCTGTCACCTCCTTTCGCTGTCACTTCCCACATTTAGAAAAAAGTCTTTTATTACCAACACTTTTTTTTTTTTTTAAAAGAATCAAATAAAATTTCTCCAATACAGCATATACTCTCTCGCTCTCTGTTACATTTTTGAGAAGAAATTAGAGATCGAAAGATCATGAGGAAGTATTGGTCACAAAGGCCGCCAGCTGTGGGAACAAAGAGGTTCCACGTGAAGGTAAAGCCATTGAAGCTCGAAGGATTTTGCAAAGACGATGATGAAATTGAAAAGTCAATGATTGTGCAAATGAAATGGAACGGACCCAAGTCTTCATTTGTTCCGTTTTATCGATCGAAGCAGATTAGAAACTCTACCAGTCAAAGAATTTTTAAAAACGGCGACGTATCAGTCGAATGGGACGATGAATTTGAGAGCATTTGTGACTTCTCGGTCGTGTCCAAAGACGGTTCCCTTTGTCCATGGCACGTTTCATTTTCTGTCCTATACGTAAGTTTTTTTTTTAAAAAAAAAATTTCTGATTCATAATAACTAAAGATATTACTTTATTTTGATTAGTTAATTAATGTACAGAGAGAAAGAGCTGAATCAAAGACTAATAAAATGGCGATCTGGGGAAAAGCTTCGTTAAATTTAGCAGAAGTGGCTGCGAACATGGAATCGGAGGTCGAAAGAAAGCTTCCTGTCACTTCAAAAGTGGCCGGCGCGGCACCTGCCGATGCCACACTTCTGGTAATATTCAAATTCTCATTTAATTAATCTTTCTTTAATTGGTAATTAATTTGTTAATTAATTTTGGTGGGACCTACATTGTTGTGTGTTACTCAGATAAGCGTGAGGTTTGCGGAGGCGAGGAATTTTAATGAATTATCATCACCACCACCAGGACCTGTTCAAAACACGGCCGTTGTTGAGTCGGAGAGAAGTGACGCGTTCTTTAGAAAGGTAATGGGGTTCACGGGCTACAAGAAGAAAAAGAAGAAAACTAAAAGCGACCAGCCAGCGAGTTCTTGTGAGTCGGACGAGTTAGCGGCAGCTGACTCAGATGGCTCGCCTGGCATTACAATTGACAATGGCCATGTAGAGGTGAGTTCGGGGACCGACTTGGGTTCGTCTTCTGGGTCGGAGACTCAGGCTGACCCGGTCAGAAAGGACGGGTTACTTTCCTGGAAGAGAAGGCGTTTGAGTTTCAGGCAGTCAAAGAAGAAAGGAGAGCCGTTGATTAAAAAAAGCAGTGATAAACAGGTCAATGATGACGTGGAGGCTGATGTTGATCGCCAACTCAACATCTCCTCCACCGCTGACTCTATCATATCCGGCGCCTTACAAGTACGTGTGCTCTTGTGTATTCTTCTCTTTTAATAATAATAGGGATAGGGAAATTTACGAAAATGACTCAAATTTAGCTAGATTCGCTTTATTAGAATTACTTAGGTTGCGTTTGTTTTTTAATTTAATAATTTAAAATAATTTAATTTAATTACTTAAATTAATTAGAGGTGTTTATTTTTATAATTTAATGAGACTTTTTATATAATTTTGATTTAATAAAATAAGTCAATTTTTTTGACTTTTTATTTAATGGAGAAATCTGGATTAAGTCAATTACTTGTTAATATCAAAAATATCATTATTTTATAATTTATTTTTCATGTCTATCTCAAACTCACCCATAGACATTTAACTCATATAAAAATATCTATTTTTTAAATTATATACGATAAAATTTAAAATTTATGATATTTTATATATTAAAATTTTAAAATAATTATATATTCACTTGAATATAGTTTTACTTATAAATATTAAAATATTGTGGTATTTAATATATTATTTATTTGACATTCAAATTTAATAAGGATACAAATGTAAAAGTACATATTTTTAACTTTTTAAGTTAAAAAAACAACTTAATACTTATTTTCTGAGATTCAGACGAAAAAATAAATATATTATTTAGATTCATACATTCAGATCTATTCAGAATTCATACTAATTTAGGTTTATTCAGATTTCAGACAAAAAAACAAACGCCACCTTATACTTTATTAGGGATAAAAAAAAAAGAGAGAGAGAGTATTTTGAAAGATAATGAAAAATAAAAGCTAGCTTATTTAGGGGTTTTATTGTTAAAATGTCTTTTTTTTTGTGGCTAAAACAAGAAAAGTTATCTGGATCATTTTAGAATTGGTCCTAAATAAGTAATTTTTTGGTTGTTTCCGAAAATTATCAATTTATCCCTTTAGTTTTAGTTTATGAAAGATACAGAATAGTTGTAGTTGAAAGATTGATCCCTTGTTTCGAATTAGTCCCTGACCCTTCCAGAATCATTAGCCTATGCTGAATACAAATATTGGAACATCAATTAGTGAAGAACAATATTCATTTTTGGATATTGCAGGATACAGAGGCCACAGAAACTTCTTCGGACAATGATTGTGGTAAATGGGAAATGAAAGAACTAATCAGCAGAGATGGGCAAACAAAGCTGAAAGCTAACGTCTTCTTAGCTTCGATTGATCAACGGAGCGAGAAGGCGGCCGGTGAGAGTGCCTGCACAGCCCTGGTTGCGGTCGTTGCTCACTGGCTTCATTCAAACCAAGACTTCATGCCAACGAAACAAGAGTACGATAAACTCATAGCACAAGGTTCCTCCGACTGGCGAATGCTTTGTAACAACGAAGCATACACCAATTTCTTCCCTGATAGGCATTTTGATCTTGAAACTGTTCTAGAAGCTGGCATTCACCCTATAACTGTCTTGCCGGATAAGTCTTTTACTGGATTTTTTAGCCCGGAAAAGTTTGAATCTTTGAAGGGAGCCATGTCTTTCGATGAGATATGGAATGAAATCAACAACCATTCTAGAGATTGCCAGCAACCAGCTGCTGGGGTTTATATAGTGAGTTGGAATGATCATTTTTTTGTGCTGAAGGTTGAGGCAAATGCGTGCTACATTATTGACTCATTAGGTGAAAGGCTATTTGAGGGATGCAATCAGGCATACATATTGAAATTTGATGATTCAAGTATGATGTATGGGAAACTTCCGAAAGAAGAGGCTGGTTCTGAGGAATCAGCCGAGGCTGAGGAAGAGAAAGCTGCTAGCTGCAAAGAGGTGGAAAGTGAAGAGACGATTTGCACTGGGAAAGTTCCGAAAGAAGATGCTGGTTCCAAGGATGAGGAAGGGAAGGCTGCTAGCTGCAAAGAGGTGGAAAGTGAAGAGTTGATCAGCGGTGGGAAAGTTCTGAAAGAAGAGACTGGTTCCAAGGAATCCGCCAAGGCTGAGGAAGAGAAGGCTGCTAGCTGCAAAGAGGTGGGAAGTGAAGAATTGATTTGCAATGGGAAGGAGTGTTGTAAAGAGTACATTAAAAGATTTCTCGCTGCCATACCACTTGGGGAACTCGAGGTTGAAGAGAAAAAAGGTAACGTTTCGACTATTTGTCTTCACAAGAGATTACAAATTGATTTCCATTATAGCTCTTGTTCTTCATCTGGTACAACATCATCGTTTTCTTCTCCTGCAATTTCTTCAAATTTCTCCCTCTTCTCCAGTGAAGAATCAAACTGACTTCTGTAGATTAGTTGTATATATAAATTGTGTACATGTTGTTTATGTCTTAACTATTAACACGAACAAAGATTTGTAGTATGTAAAAGATTCAAATTTCTTGAAAGGAAGTGAAAAACGATCTACACATTCAAAAGATCTGATCAATAGTCTTTGCTTCGCACAAATATTCCTCCAGTTCAGCACAATACGTTTTTGGTGCTTTGTCTTCCTTAGGGTCCCGCGATCCCAAGTGACATGGCAAAACAATTAAAAAGGAACTTGCTGAAACTCTTTTGAGTGCTTTTGAATCTTATCCATCCGTATTTTTTTCTCCATCCCTCTTTCACACCCTTTATGCCAAATCTACTTGGTATAAAAACAAAGATGGTCCATATTTTGCAACCGGAAACAGATTGAAACCAAGAAAGATCAGAATCTGACCCCACAATCCGCTGATAATTTAGCGAAACAAGTACGCAGTCATCAGCGACATTAAACAAACAAAAAGCCCGGCCATCCATTAATCACTTTTCTTCCTTCCTAATCAGACCCAGTAGAAAAAGGTCCACCCAACGTGGCCCCCCTCAAGCATATCGACTTGAGATAATGTAAGATTTTGGTGAGGAATAACCACCTCATTGTCCCCCACTAACATATACAAAGACTATCCAGTTTTTCATTAATCGTCTTTCTCCACTTGTTAATGTGATCCGGGATCTGCGGACCCCAGGTAAAATGACTCGTGATGGTTATTCTTTTTCCTTCTAATGGCAATATTTGAGGTTTGGTTAAGAGACAATCTTGGCATTACTTTCTGCAGTCCCTAAACTTTTGAAATATCCCAAGCCTAACTGTTTTCCAATAAACTCAGCCTTTAGGAATATCCTCATGCAAAGTGTTTGCTTGCTAAACTAAGAGCCATCATAGCGCTACAAACATGATGAGTTCTACAAGCAGCAATACGCAAGACACAACATATCTCTATACATTCAGATCATAAATTTCTTCAGTTACTTCCACATAACTTACATTGCCTAGTTCAAACTCGGTTAATATTTACATCAGATATTGTTCAAACAGAAACAAGAAACTCAAGCATACATAACCAGTAAGTACAACAAGATCCAATGAGCTTCAGTAATGCATCTTCAACAAGTGATGTCAGGAATTTGAATCAACATACTGCAGCAAAAGTCAGTCTACGAACCGGCACTTTTCATACTTTTCATTCGGCCAGTTAACCGGCTACCTGGAAGCTTTGGCTGCCAACCAAAATGCTCATCTTCCAAAGATTGAGCAGAAACTACCTTTCGCTTTCTCATATTTGTATCTACATCGCCCTCAACACTCCACTGACCCGAACACAAGTCTAAAGGGTAATTATCATTGGTTTTAGAAACAAAGAGTAATTGTTTATTCAATTGAGGGACCAAATCACCGATCTTGTTCACCTCTTGAGAACGAGAACCCACCTCTTTAACCTGTTCTTGCTGATTATGTTCAAAACCTGGGCAGGGAACTGAGAAAGGACCCAGCCGAAGTGACAGATCACAGCCAATGTCTTGTGGGTTATCGGGAGTATCCTTGATATATCTTTGAGTATTTTTAGAAGTTGGGTTGGGAAAATTTTCAAGCCCAGGAGGGATTTCTTCAAATTTGAAGCAAGTTCCATAATATAAAGGGTAAGCAGAAGGTGCAGCAGGATAATTTTCCTGAGAAAAGCATTGTTTGTTACCAGATGGAGGGACATTCTGAGATGCAAAGGGAAGTTTGTTAGCACAACCATTGATGTTCTGGACAACAAGGTTTTGAGTTGCACTCATTGTTTGTTTCATAAATGAACAATAAGGAGCCATGCCCTGTGACTGAACCAAGTGATTTCCTTGAGGAACATTCTCTACATTGCTGGGCTCTTGAATGCCAGTGTTAAGGTAACACCTTGGATTATTATTTCGCTGGCTCCGCGATGTTCTTCTTGGCATACAACCCAAATTGAGAGCAGCTAACAAATGACAAATATCATAAAAGAAGGATCACACACGTAGTATTCACATTTCAGAAGAGTACTATTTGCGACACAACAAAGATTTATATCACATACAAAAACTAAGCCTGTAATTGACAGAAACCGACCAAACTTAAGCCAAGAATATCATTACAAAGTACAAATAAAAAACGTGGAGATACTCAGAGCAGAAATTTAGACCCCCCCCCCCCCCCCCACCCCCCAAAAAAAAATGGGTACCTTCAATACAAGGAGGAAGTAGCTCTCCAGTTTCAGTACTCTCATCAAGTCGAATAATCGTGTTAATGGCATCGTTTGTTCGGTCCAAAAGTGTTTTAAGGTCCATATATTCAGCCTATTACAGAATAAAAATGCAATATATGAGCTTGAGAAATTAACAGAACCAAATCCAAGAACATTTCATAAATCCTCTGCTTGTTGAAAGAAAAATAAAACAAACTTTTGCATCTAAAATACATCAAAATGTTGCCTTTCTCGTTTTTTTCCTCCAAAATATCATTAAATAAATCAAGGGAAAGCAGTCAAATTTTGATTTACAGATGCTAAAGGGAAATACAAACCTCAGAGTTGGCTTTGGAGTACATAATTTCTTCTGATTTCAAGACAACAACAGGAAGCTTCTCTTGCCATTCCTTGTTCTTCTTGGTAGCTTCGCTATGTATCTCATTCACAACTCTTAATCAAACAAAAGGGGAAAAAATTAGTGACAAAATGCATAACAAAAATACACCCATTTGAAAAAAAATCAAAATCAAAATTAGCAAATAAATAAATGGTGACCTGAAAATTTCTTGGATGAGAGAACCTCTCATGGGCTGGTGCCTTTCACTATGCCATGCTCTTCTTACACATTCGTAAGGTCTTGGCCCTGGTCTAGGCATCTTCAAGATTTCAAAGAGCAAGAAACAGACTCTGTTTCTTAAAAGAGAAAACAAAGTTGAAGAAAAGAAGACACCGTGGTGCCCTCTGTCTTCTGCTTTTGGCTTTCCTTTTAACCTGCTTGTGAAGCTGTGACCTCTCACTGTAAGAGCAGAGCATACAGTACTTCTAGTAAAAAGCCAAAGAAAAAATAAATAAAATAATAATAATAATGTTAGCTCTAGGGTCTAGGGTCTTTGCTTCTTTGCTTTTTCTATTTTTTCTTTTCTTTTATTCTCAGTCACAAGCTCAATAATTTCAGAGTTTGGTGTGTCCCCCACTCATCCACATGCCCTCTTCCCCTAGCCCTAGGAGTCTCTCTCTCTTCACTCTTTTTTTTTTTCCCCCCTTTTTAACATTTGCTTTTGGCTCTTCCTTTTTATATTTTTATAACTTTACTCCCGGCCATACATAGATGTTGTGGTTAAGGGGAAAAGAATTGATAATGTTGTCACTGTCGGTGGATCTAAGCAAACCCCAACCTCTACTCAATGCTCTCACTGTTTCACAAATTTATGGCACAAAGATTTAAACAAAAGTGAAGGCACAACAGAAGCAGCAGAGATGGTGGGAAAGAGTTAAGACATCAACATCTTTACATCTTTTTTTGGATAAAAAACATATTTTATATTTACATATATAAATATTCAGGCAGCGTTCATCTGAGTGATTGATTTATAGTTGTAATGTTAAGTCTTTGCCTGAGAGCGAAGGTGAATGTTGAAAAAGTCTACTGGGTTTGAAAAAAGTTGTTTCATTTGATGAATAATGTGGTAGTGGTCTGCAACATCACATCATTGCATAAAGATAAGAAATTTGTGTGTGTGTGTGTGTGAAAAACGCATGGTGATAAGATTGATTTGAGTTCCTGTGTAGTGTGTACCATGCGATGACTCAATGATGCATTATTGGGAGGAAACGGGTGTCGATCTTGGCTTTTATGCCCACTTGCTACCAGGGATTAAGCCGGATGGTTTCCCAATTGCCCTTGCTCGTGGGTCATCACCTTCGAATTTCAGGTGAATATGAGGTTTGAAAAAAAACTAAATATTAAACTCAGTATTAATAATAATAATAATAATAATAATAAAAATGTCTTTAGTAATACCATACACATGTGACAAATATAATTCAAATTTGATTCAAATTTATAGCACAGCTATACAATGTTAAGCTGAGGGTTATATAAATCTTGATTTGATGACAACAAACTATATATTAACGATAAAATAGAAAATATATTGTTTCAATCTCTCTAACTTTTGAAGGACAAATATTGTCTATGTGAGATCAAGTTCAAACTATTTACAAATAAATATCATCAAGTTAAGGACAAGTATAGAAAATACTATCGTAGGTAATATTTCTTACGACATTTCTTGTAAAACTACCATAATCAAATTTGTGCATTATTGAGCATTAAAAACATCAAGTTATTTTCATGATCATAGCATTTACATCTATCTTTGTTTTCATATTGTAAAGTTTTTATACTTGAAAAAAAAAGAAATTAATTGTTTTTATCAAAATGATTACTTTTCATGTAGACGGACTAATTTGAAGAGTTTTGAAAATCTTGAAATTATATAAGTATTGTTGAAATTTTAGAAAAGGACTTATTTTAAAGATTTTATAACATCTCAAACTAATATATAATTTTTGATAGATTTGGTGCAAAAATATAAAATTTCAAAAATTGTTAAATTAGCCAAGCAGACTTCCGCCTCCGAATTAGCAGACATTCCACTGGTGTTGGTTTTGAAATAATAATCCACTTATTTTTAACGGTGATCTGTTCTGAGCTTAAATTTTCAAATATCTTTCCACAACAACATGCCACATCAACAAATGGTTCTTCGCTTCATAATTATTGATGATCTATTTGTGTACTGAATGTCTTATTTTGAAAAAAGTAACAGCTAATTTCTTGATCCGTCAATAAAAAGCCAACTTTAACCATTTCACAATTATTGTTGAGCTTAAACTTGATCGTTCTAAGCATTGTTGATCCTTTATCTGCTTATTTATGTATATGAAAATTCATTGTTGAGTTATAATTTGCTTATATGCTCTTGTGAGGAGTTTAATCTTGCACGAATCATTTCTATCTTTAAAAACGAAAGGCTGTAAGTGTGGCAAACATTTAGATAAAAAGAAGTGAGATTGTCTCAAGATTATAAAGATTTATTGATACTTTTGAAATCAATTGTACTCATTTTAAAGCCTTGATATATAAGGTTTAGTTAGTGAAATGCTCAAACTTAAATCACTCGAAGACATATATATACTCTCTATGTGCTTGTGCTAGTGGGTGGGTGGGTTTACTAAACCACAGAAAACTCATTATGTTTGTTTTTTCTACCCTAATCTCTTTATATTAATTGTTATAGTCATTATTATTATTATTATTATTTCTTGACAAGCTTATAGTTATTATTGTTGAATTTGGTGCCTAGAGTTTTGGATTGTGATTATTATTGGAGAAACTTTTATCCCAATTCACCTCTCCTCTTCTCTTAGTTGTTTGACTATAACTGTACGTCATAAAATAAACAAAGCTGATATGCAATAATTTGTTGTCGCAAACTTGTGATTAAACATAGAAACCTTAATAGAGTTTAGTGAGGTAGAGAACATGCACTTGAAAATCCTCGACGATGGTCAAATAGAGCACCGTCCGAGAAATCTATTAAGCACCACATCACCAATTTATTTATTTTTAATTGATATAGTAACTAAATCGTAGAGATCAATTTTCATAATTGGATTTTCTAGATGTTAAACCTAAAAAGCTTCGAATTTAAGAAAATAATTCTATAAAAAGAACCCCATATAAGAAGATTTTAGACATTTGCATGTAATGAAATGATAAAAATATTTCAAAACAAAAAAAGGTTGTCGAGGACAGAGCTCCCTTAGTTTCAAGAGAAAGAGCCAAAAAGGAAAGTTGGTTTATAGGCAAAGCTGAGAGTTTTTTGGACGAAAAGACTGTAGAAAATTTGGTGTTTATCTTAGGATCAATCAAGTCATCCTGGGGGGTCTGGTTAGGCAAATGTAGAAAAAGTACTTTAAGATCTATCAAGTGTCTAAAGCCTTTTGTTTCATTTTGTTTTGTTTTGTTTTGGTTTTTTTTGTTTTTTGTTCTTAAAAAGAAATAGTTTGAGAAGGTACAATCGTGTGAGATGCCAAGTATTTATCATCATCAAGTTTGTAAAAAAAAAACTATTTTTTTCTTAGCAACTATATTATGTACGTAAGAGCATAAAACTTATATAACATTTAAAATAATTGTTGGTGAGCCATACTAAAAAAATAACCAACTATAACAAAAAAATCAGTTTAGTGTTTAATAAATTTTATTTTTTAAAAATATTGTGAATTTTAAAAGCAGTTATATATGTTTAGTAATTCTTATTGTCAAATATCTACAAGAATGAAGATGATTAAGATAGATATAATGTTGACCACACACACACACACACAACTAGCAACGAAAAAAAAATTATTTTTTATCTCAAAATGATTGATAATAACAACTATATAAATTCTTCATAAATTTACTAATTTTATTTCTTAATTGAGTATGGATAATTTTGGTTTTCTATGTTACATGTGAGGGTGTATGTGGAATTGTATCAATGATCGGGTGACTTTGAAAAAAAAAACCAAAATATTAAAATTAACTTTTAATTTTTCAAAATCACTTTTGAACTTTCCAACAATAATCCTAAATGATAAATTAATTTATACTTACATCCTTTTGTGTTATGAAAATATTATATTACTCCCTCAGAAGAATTTATAAATCAGCAGCATTACTTCCTCAAAAAGCCCTTAGTTTAGACTTGCAAATTGTATATTGTAATATTGTATTGATATAAACGGTAACTTAATTAAGTCACAGGGGGGCAAATGTTCCAAACTTTTTTTTTTTTAATTATAGTACAACCAAATTCAAGTTATTTTTAAATTAATCCAAAAGCACTTTAAAATTTGAATTTCACTCGAACTTTCTTTAATAGCCTACGATTCAAAAAGTAAACTTGTGAAGTAAAAAAAATAAATAAAAATTAGTGACTGATGAATCATTATGGCTAATTTCTAACTATTATTTCACATTGTCTTATCAATAAATATCATTCTCAGATTTATATTTTGAGAATATGTGAAGGAACCACTGCAGTTTAGTAAGGTTGACCTTATAAATAGCTCTGTAATATTCATCAGATGAAATTGTGTTGAGAGTAAAAAATTGTAGGATAAAATCATAAATAAAAAGCATATACTCTAACTAATCTTCAATTTGGATTAATTGACCACTTTTAGTTTAAAAATCCACCAAATTTTCTCCCATTATTTGGTCATAAGATTTTCATGGAGCGAATAATATGATGGTTATTATCGATGGAAACAAGTTGAATTTGGCTTGCTTTAGGCAGGTCTAATTATTAATTTGGCCGTACTTTTTGTTTGATAAAAAAGTTATGGGCGCTGATGGAAGGTTCTTCGTATTGAAATTTATTAGGGATTTTTAATCCCACCCAAGATCTTGTAAATAAAAAGATCTGATAAATAATAAACTAAAAATATAGATGAAAAATGAAGTCAATCATACAACACAATAATTTATATTAGAGATTCTTACACCGTAGAAAAATTACGACTGCCAAAGATGATTAGAAAAAAGATCTACTTTGTAAAAAAATAATTACAATAATTCTAATATCTTTCTCATACCTAAAATGTCAATAACACTCAATTTCTCAATGGATCTACCACTTCTCTCACACTAAAAGTTGTCTACTCATAATGAAAACTGAACTCTTTATTAATAAGTGAACCTAACATTCTTATATATAGTTATCATTTCTTGTAAGGGAAGTATTTGTTTCCTTATATAAATTGTATTCCTTATTCAATAACCTAAATAGTATAAGAAAATTACTTATTCTTTAAATAAGAATCTTCCTGAATTAAAAAATATCATAGGAAATCTCCTAACAATTAGGATACTAATACTTATTAAAAAATGAGATATATTTTCTAATAATCTCTACCTCGGTGAGTTTTTAAATTAGGTGATAAAATATGATCCATCATATATCTAAATAATCATTTCATGTCCACCAAAACCACACTCACATAAGACTTATGAAAATCACTATACTATGGTTAAAATCTTATCCTCTATATAGCAACTATAATTCTCTACACCAAGAATCCTTATCCAGAGTACACATATTTGGTACATATAAATCACATTACGTAATATGTTACAAATCGTGTTTGGCTTCCCTAAGAGTCTTCAACCATCAACATAAAAATTCCACCATACACTTTGCATAGATATTAAAACATGTCTTGTATGCAAATCTTGTAGACTTATTAGTAGCAACGTATCCTTTTGTGTTGTTAGCCGACACTATCAACATCTCCATTTAGTGATTTAGAGCTACTTGTTGACTTGCTCCATTCTGACAATTTTCTTTAAGGTGGTTTGGTTGTCCACCACCTTCAGGATTTTCCATTAGTTGACACTCTCAATATCACCCTTTCTTTCCTTGTTTAACATGGATTGGATCAACATATAACATAAATGTATAGCTCTAGCTGATCGCATATTAGAATATATTTGTAGATTATAACCATTATAAAAAAAAAAGAGCTCTAACTTAATTATTCCTACTTTCATGCATTCTCATTTAGGGAGGGTAAGAGAATCCATAAACCAAAAAATGTGGATCCGAAAGTACAAATTAAGGATCCTCACAAATTTGGATGCACTTTCGTCGAGAAAATTAGATATCTAGATCCGCACATTTTTTTAAATAAAAAATAGAATATATATAAGACAACACAAACCCTAAACTAAAAATACATTGCGACAAGCGTTATAATACACTCAAGTACCCATAAGCATTATTTTAGATTTGTTCAGTATTTTATATTTTTTTAGATTTTTCATTTGTGGTTTTATTAACTGAGAATGTTATTAGTAATAATTTTAGATTTGTTTAGTATTGGATGATTTTTTTAAAATCTTTTAAATAAGTAATATGTTGTAAATTTATAAATAAATATTTTAATTGTGCGGATCCACATACTTAGAATATCCATAATTCGTATAGATATCACCCGCATCTAGATCCTAAAACCATAATACAGATGTATATATTATTAACATCCGAATTCGAATCCAAATTCAGATTTCGCCATCCCTATTCTCATTCACATATTCACATTTGCAAAAAGTCGCATGCATAATTGGATTCGTTGAGGACGGGAAGGGCGTTTGGATTTATGAGTACTGCTGTTGCCGCTAGCAAACAGAACCGTGTAATAGGTGTACAATACAATCTGATCATTTCGGACACTATTGTTACTGTAAGATGTTATAAGACAATGTGAAAATATAGTTAGAAATTAGAGATGACACATAATTGTTTAGAATAATAATACAATAATATTAATAACTATGCTTAAAAGAACATCATTTAACCTAAAATTCACATTTTAAAACACGCAACGTGATTAGCAAATACATGGTGGCAAGAAAAACATATATTCTTCAGATAAGTATCGTTGAGTTTACATGTACATGAAAGTACATGTGAGCCCTTCACATTGTAAATCCTAAAACTCATAACAAAAGAGTATAAAGTGCTAATTCTCTAAAGCCCTGCTGTTTGCATGCATTACACTTGTAACACTTTATATCTATCCCACAAAAGCGGCCTCTTTTTAATTATCTCAATTACACTCAGACCATCAAGCCTCAATCCAACGGCTGTGGTTCATCTCTATCTCAAAACCTTACGATATTAGTATATTACTAAGTGACAACTCTCATGCCTGTACATTATTTCTATAATTAATTCTATCTCTGTCTCTCTCTCTCTATATATATAGAGTAACATTTTAAATTTGTAAATCAAAATTCTATAACACAAAACGGAAACCAAAATCACCAAATCCCACTTGCTTTCTCTCTTTGTAAATCAATAAAATTCATATCTTAGATTCTATCTCTTGCACTTTCTCACCGTACTCAACCGATAAAATTTTAAAAAGAAAAAAGAAAATGCTGTCACCATCCCCGCTCTCTTTGTTTTGTGCTTTACTTCTTTGCTTACCTTTCGCCATTATCTTCACAATTAACAGTCCCGCCGCCACCACCGCTAAGACCACCACTCGCGCCGCCGGTGAAACCCTTTTATCTCGGAAACCGAAACCCCCACCGCCGATACGAATTCCGAAGGACGATGGGTCATTGCTTCCACTCGCAGCAGCGCGTACGAAGAATACCCCCATGGGGACTAAGAAAGTGGCATTCTTGTTCCTTACCACTACCCCTCTTCCTTTGGCGCCACTTTGGCAGCTTTACTTCAACGGAAGTAATACGAATCTTTACAACATTTACGTCCATGCGGACCCCACTTTCCAATACGACCCGCCGTTTTCAGGCGTGTTTTCCCGCCGCGTCATTCCCTCTAAGCCAACCCTCCGTTTCACCCCGACTCTCAGTTCCGCCGCGCGTCGGCTTCTCGCCCACGCTCTCCTCCACGACCCCGGTAATTACATGTTTGCCCTGCTATCTCCGTCTTGCATCCCCATTCATCCGTTCGACTTCACGTACAGAACGCTGGTAAATTCGGCGAAGAGTTTCATTGAGATTCTCAAGGACGAGCCTGGACAGTTCGACAGATGGGCAGCGCGTGGGGACAACGCCATGTTACCGGAAGTGAAGTTGGAGGATTTTAGGATTGGGTCCCAGTTCTGGGTCTTGACACGTAAGCACGCGAGGCTTGTCGTTAGCGACAGGAGGATTTGGGACAAGTTCGATAAACCGTGCGAGTACGAGCGCAGGGGCAGTTGTTACCCGGAGGAGAATTACTTTCCTACCCTTCTGCACATGCGAGACCCCAGAGGGTGTGTGCCCGCCACGCTCACCCACGTGGACTGGAGTGTGAACACAGACGGTCACCCGCGCGAGTACCAGGAGTCCGAGGTGGGGCCGGAGTTGATAAAGAGGCTGAGGAATGGCAGGCCAAGGTACGGTGATGATGGAACCAACGGCTCGGATTCGACCTTGAGGGAGCGGCATCACCCATTTTTGTTTGCCAGGAAGTTTTCTATGGGTTCGATTCAACCGTTGTTGAGTATAGCAAATGATTTTATTTTCAAGGATCAGGGTGAGGGTTCAAGGATGGCATTGTTGTAAATTTATCTTCTTTTAAGGGAAAGTTAAATGAAAGTGCTGGGATACAAAACCCAGTGGCTTTTGTCGTATCTCATTCTGTTCATTGTTGAAAGGGGATTATCGTTGAAGTCCCTGTATTTTTTATATTTTTCTCAGGAAGTGATATAGTTTTTTTTAAATTAAATTATTAAAGAGGTTATTAACCCATAATAGTGAATATAAAATTATTGAATACCTCCCATCTTTATTTTGGAGTCGAGGATTTAAGTTTTTCTTGACGTGTGGCGGTGTGGGAGTAGTTATTATTTTTTTCATTTCTTTTGAAGTGAATTTTTAGATTTGGCTTTAACTTTAACAAATCAAGACTAGGAGAGGAATAGAGAAATGAAGGGGATGATGTATTGAAGGATTGAAAATGACTGGGATTCGAAAGAGCGACCACTCATCAAAGTCAGAGCCAGCCCAGTTTTATTGCTGCATTGTGTGGTATCCATCACACGTCGCATCAAATTATGATCCATTTATTGACGTCCACGTGTGCACATAGGTTACCTGATCGACGATCGATCATAATAAGGGGGTTCGTGACTGAAACCGAACAAACCTGGGAATTCTATTGAAGCCACCGGTGGGTATCAATCAATCAAACATAGTTAGTGGGGTTTTACGGGGGGACAAGTGTGTTTGCTTACAATAAGCCGGAGGGTGTGCTTCGTTTTTTTTTATTTATTTATTATTTGTCGGATTACACACACATCACATATTTGTTTGTATATTCAATATCACTGTCAATTTTACATCAGTAAAAAGCCACATGCACGGAGCTGGAGGTTCGCTTGAGTTTGACTTCGACTTCGACTTCTCATATTTGAAAAACTGTACATTTTAAATTATCATCGCATGCGCTTTACAATAATACATCACCAGACTTGACTTTTACGAATTATCAAATATTAATTAAATCAAGGCATGGTCAAACTGAAAAGGTCAAAACACCAATTGACGAGTCTGATTTCAAATTTTAATATCAGTTCAGTTCTGTTGTCCGAGTAAAGGTGTTCATTGCTGATTTGGTCTGGTCAGTTGACTACCGACCGGTGACTCGTGACTCGTGAGTAGTGAGCCAGTCCGAGACAGCAATATCTAGTATCTACCCTCCTATCAATTCCATTAATTATATAAAAAGTGGGAGAATACTAAAATTCGAATCACGTAATATTTTTGCTGGTCAGAGTAGGTGGTGGTTATAGCCTTTTTAGCAAAGAGTCTTGAATTTTCTCATTTAATAATTGGCCAAGTTGGTCCTGCTTTAATCATCCATGTCCTTTTTTTTTTTTTTTTTTAATATTTTTTCCCCCACATCTTTTCTCTTCTTATCATTTAAAAGCTCTGATTCTATTATACATAGATGGAGACCCCGACGGGTTAAAATATTCATGCATCACGGGCCGCGTAAATATGGGCTACAATACATTTGATTATTAAGTAGGCCCAAGTATTGTTATGGGTTGCATATTCATTGATCTCGTAAATTGTAATCCGCTAAGCGATCTTCTGAAGTTGTGGGTCAATTTGCTGCGATTTGTTTACTTACATAATTGCATGCGGCTTGAACAATCAAAGGCAATTCGGCTTTTGCCAAAAAGTTTTTCTATTTGTTCAACAACATTTGACATTACAAGGAGTTAATTTTCTTCAAATGATATCAATGTAGTCACGTAGATCTGGCTCGTTTTGGATCTTGATGTCAGGACTGAATTTTAGTAGATTCATCGGATGCCAATCTGATAATTTAGTCATATTTTAGGGGTGATTGTTATAAAATAAAAAAATTAAAAAAAAAAAAGTCCCTGAGCGTGGCTACAGAAAACTTCCGTTTACTTTCGCGAAGAAAAGCCCAAGTATTAAACAGCTTGCGTGCAAAATTGGACCCCATCTATACAATTTTGATTTTGGGCCTCCGAGTAAAATGACAACAATTTGAAAGTTTGATTGAAAACGAGTTGCCAACTGCACGAGGATTGGTGCGACAGGTGACCTGCCCTCGGCCCCCCACGATATCAAGTTGACCTCTCAAATGAGTTCGACTGACATTTATTATGATTAATTTACATTTAATTCCCCTAGTTCTCAACCATTGGCTTGCTGCAGGTCTTTATTAATGTTTCTTCAGTTGAAAGCATACATTAGAATCATGTGATTCAGAGTTTTCACCTAAGCACCCGCTTCCCCCCCGCATACACGTGAGAAGAAGTTCAAATATCCTTTATGTGCACTCGTGTAAATAGTGTAAAAAGTAATATTTCTTATTGGTCCTAAGAAGCAAAGTTTTTGGGGTCTAAATATATCGACCGTGACATTACCAAATGGCAAAGGTGATGTGATAATTAAAATATTGACCAATTTACAACACGGGAGGGAGAAGCGTCGGTGGCCCGTAATAAAATTAAAATATACATTACCAGGCTGGTATTTTGCATTATACAGTTCACAAACAAGCAAACTTTATATATATATATATATATAAACACCACTCAGATTCCCAGAAGTTTCATTATCCAAATAATTGAGACAGCCTCAGATTCCGTTGAAAAGGTAAACGAATGTATGCTGAGTGGCAATGAAATGATTCAACATAATGAGACCATTAAAGTAAAAGGCAAAAATGGAAAAAAAAAAAAAAAAACAAATGGCCACTGAATGGTGATGCCTTTATTTTCGAATGTGACCAGAGAATAGCATATGTTTCCGCTTTCTAAATTCTCCGAGAAGAAATCTTGTAGGCCCGTGGGGAATTTGCCATCAGCTCCAGTCCCAATATTCAACAAGAAAAAACTTGCGAGCCGCGTATGTTTTTAGAGCCGATGCAAGGAGGAAGCTTGTGCTTGTCCCTATTGGATGGAGCCGATTTACGACTGAAAATGCTCTGATGGGGTTGACCGACATCACGTGGACCTTGTTCTATGGATGGTTGCTTTCAACCGTCACCAAAACATGACAACAAATTTCTTTTCATCCGAGCTGAAAACAGCTGGATCATATAATTGATTCATTGCCAATCATGAAACTTGAGCTGATCAAGACCACTAATTTTTTCCACATCAAATAAAATACTCTTACGTATTTTCATTTTCAGTGATAAATAAGAGCAGCAAATTATATGAAGAATCAAAAGTACAGTAGACCTGTAGAGGTCACAGTAATAATAAACGGCCACCATGAGAACACCGTGGCAACAGAAAGCATCTCAGTGGTGTCTTTTTGTCGTTGCTTCTTTTTTTTAAAAAAAAAAAAAAAATTAATAATCGACCCAAGGTGTCTCCAATTCCATGATAAATTACTCTGAATAAAAAGAGGCATCTACTGCCCACTTTCAGGAAAACAACTTGCAGTCACTTCAGAGTTTGTTCTTCTTGTTCTCGAGTGGCTAATCCTGAAGTTTTGGCTAAAAGTTCTTGTCTTTATATTAATATATTCAGCTGGGATCCACAAACTAAGACTTCTAATTTGGATTTTGGTTTAATTAGGATACATAATCCAATGATTATAAGAGATATAAAGTCATTTTCGGTCATTTCTCCTGTTCATTTGGAGTTTTGTATCTAAATTAGAATAAATTTCTACTTATTTTTGGCGTTGGCATTAATTGATAATTAAGATTTAAGTCATCCAACTCAAGAAGACTCTTTATATCATCAATTAAAATATTTTGTCTTCGTTGTCTTGTGGTTTTAACTACCCAGATCTGTTTTTCCACTCTAATGTCAAATTATCTCCTACACAAAAGACTATTTTCAGTTTTCTATCCAAATTTGGATTAAAATGGATTAGTAGCGCACATAGTCGGACACAATTTTTCACGAGTCCAACAAATCCATCGTGTGCCAGGTCAAGCCCGTCACCGAAATCAATAGATTATTGGTTCATCGTGGGTGTGTGCGCGCGCGTATATATAAAACAACCTAATAAAAGATACAACCATTGACCATAATTTACAATATTAGAAGGATTACTCTTTTTCTAGAAGCAATGGGACATGACAAGAAACAGCAAAAATCAAACTTTAAAGGCAGGCAATGTTGCAGAAGCCATCGCCGGCGATGGTGCAAAATGAATACCACTGAAGAAAATATGAAACCGCATCCTCATCAATGCTACGGAATTGGTGTTAATATCAAAATTCAAGCTAGCTTTTCCCGTTTTAAAACAATAATCAGATAAATGTAGAGAAGTCCCAAACCAAAAAAAAAAAATCTAATATTACAAAGCACAAGAGACATCACAAGTGGATTACAAATCTCCCAGAATCAAAATCCCCAGTCATTAATCTCATGAGCAGACTCCCCTTCTCTCTTACCCCCATTTTCATGAATCATGCACAAATTGCAAGTTAAACGTCATATCATATAATAAAAGAAATCATTAACTCAAAATACAAAGATAAACAAAGAGAAAAATCAGTAGGGAGTGTAGTGATACCCTGCCGGTGGTCCCATCCCATTGACTGGTGGCATTCCATATGGCATCATGGGCATAGGACCTGCATTGTAGTATCCAGTGCCAGTGATCTTGGCCAAACTAGCTTGGCCTTGCATTCCTTCTCTAGAGTATTGATGCCATACTTGCTGTTCCTGCACTAGCAAAACCTGTTTCTTCTCCATTTCAGCCATTTGCACATACGAAGGAGGTGGAATGCTCAACGATGCTGCAAATGGGTCCTGATTCACTGCCTGGACTGTCCCATCTGGAGCCGGGAGAGCCAAAACCGGTGTTTTCCCTGTCCCCGGCAGTGCAACACTACTTGCACTTCCACCGCTCAATTGGGTAGTGCTCACATGTTGCCTCACCATTCCCTGTTCGTACATGCCAGTCAACAGCAAAGGATCAAGGCCGCCGCCCAATGCTGCTTTCTGTTGTGACAAATGACTGGTTGTCTCAACCAATGCCAATTCCCAATCTTCCTTACCAGGCTCGGCGGCCGGGTTCTGCCAGGCTGAAGTCACCTGAGGCTCCCCATTTGATGGGAATGCTTCCCATGATCCATTGCCATTATTAGCTGCGGGGCCATTAAACAAAGCCAAGGCAAACTTGTTCCCTTGATCATCTGCTGTAATCCCATCATCCCTCAAGTTCACCAAATCTTCAGTCACTTGCGGCTTCTGAGGCTCAGGCTCAGGCTCAGGTTCTGGTGGAGGGGGAGGAGTGTGATCCTCTGGAGGAGGCAATGCCTTTATCTCACTCATATCTTGTACCGGCTCCTGAACAGGAGGGGCCTCAATTTCTTTCCTCTCCGGACTCTTGGGCCTCTTGGCTCTATCCCTCACAAACTCCTCCAAAGTCTCTAATAACTTGCTTGTAATCCTCTGAACATCAGGATACTCAGAGGATCTCATCACACCAGTATCCTTACACCAATTATAAAATGCAATCAGCTCATCAATTTGCTTCGCAGAACTCGTATATGCATCAAAGGCCTTAACACAATCCGTATACTCCATATCAAAAAATTTATCAAGTAAGAGAGCCAAAACCTCACAAATATCAGCATAAATCTGAAAACTCTCCTTAACCATCGGATACAGCGCGATCAACACAATCCTATTATTCTTAGCCAAACCAGTAGGTCTACACGACAAGAACCGATCCAAGAGTCTCTGCAAATGCCCCATTTTCCCAAATATCCTCTCCGGCTTCATTTCCCTCAACGGAGTCACCACTCTTTTCTCCTCCCGCCCACCTGCAGCCTCACTCACATCACCATAAGATCTAGATCTCCTCGTCATCCCATAATTCCCGTAACCAGTATCAATTCTAGAGTCCCCATAATTATACTCAGAAGGTCTAGGTGGCGGTGATCGAAAATCATCCCTATCTCTAGATCCAAATCCATTATTATGACTAGAACCAGACTTAGAGCCACTCTTTTTATCAAACAAAATCAATTCAAGTCTCTGATCTAAATACATAGCATAAGTTCTTACAAAAGCCGAGTGGTCCCACGAGCTCGAGTGAGCCTCGTCTCTGAAATCGGACATGTTCAAAAGCCGCGTTCCTCTCCTCGTCGCGTACAAGATCTCCTCTTGAAACACCGGATCGCCGTCGTTCAGGAGCCGGTGAATCAGCATGAGCGTCTTGATAGCCACGAGCCAGTCGCGCGTCTTCCCCAGACGCTTCGACACAGCCGTCATGCATGCGTGCACGTAGCCGCGAGAATACGAGGTCAAGCTCAAGATCTCGCGAATGTATTTCTCGTCAGCCGGATCGTCGTCGTGGCTCGTGGCTTTGACTATCGCGACTTCCAGCTCCGGCGCCAGGTTGCTCGCCACTTTCGCTAAGCCTATGCTCGTCTGGTCCTTAACGGCCCCGATCGCTTTTCGAATAGTGCTCGTCGACATCTCTACCGTTGATTCTTTGAAACTTGAACAAGTTCTTTTTTCAACTGAGTAAAGATCAAAACGGTTACGGTTTGGTTCGTTTAAACAGCTGAGATTGAGTGATTAATTAAGCACAAGGGTGCTTAATTAGCATTAACTGGGTGGTGGCTAGAACTGAGAAGCTTTAGAATATACCGATTAGATCTGTGGAGAAGAGAGACACTACGGTGAGTTAGCCGGCGTTGGGTTACAGAGATTGAAACCGGCGTCGTTTTGACTCAAAGCTGAGGTGAGTTTAGGCTTCTAGATTCTTTCGTTTTAGTGTGGAGGACAGAAAGAGGTCAGAGAGAAGGTGGGCGTGGGTGGGCGTTGGGATTTATTTTTTAAACAAAAAAGGGATGGTGGATTTAAATACCGGGGATTGGGTACCTATTGACGTGGAAAGATCTGGAGCGTTGATGGGACTTGCGATTTGGTAAGGGGCAGCTATTTTACCGAAAGTGTCGGGGGGTGCTGAGTTTTCGTGCTTTCCTTGCTTGTCTGAAACTTTAGATAAGAAGACAATTAAGGCAGCGAGTTGTGAGTTTTCATGGGGCGCGCGCGTGCGCTGGTGTGCGAGCTCTATTTTGTACAATAGCATCAGTGCTGTGCGTACGGTTTACGGTGATAGTTATGCGCCGCGGAGGAGTTTCATTCAGCCGTTGATCCGGTTGTCAAGAGATGGGTCCCATGTTGGGTACGGTATCGGCAGGGCGGTTAATATTTTAACCCCATATTAGGAAGTCAAAGGCCTCCGTTAAATATTACAGGCGATAACCAAATGCATATAAAAGTATGGTATAATTGACCAGGTGTACCCCCGAAGTAACATGTTTGGTACATAATGCATGTCACTTTTAAATGAATTTTTTTTTTTTTTAGGTTTTTACAATACTTTGATCTTTTATTTTGACTGTACATAATTTTTTTTATTGTACAATTCATAATATATAATAAGTTGAGAGAGAGAGAGAGAGTCATACGCAAAAAAATTACAAAGTTAGAAGTTAATTAATTTTAAAAAATAAAAAATTTCAACTAAAAGTGATGGCGGTCGGTAAACCGAACAATAATGTATTCTAATTTCTTATTAATAAGATAACAAAAGAAGTAATGCAAAATCCTCATCGTCAAAAAAAGTAATAAAAAATAATGTTATCCCATTTAAGAATTCACAAGGCGTTAAATATGATAATGCCATGCTTCCCAAGCGATTATTAAACTATCAGATGCTTTGGTCTGTGATCAAAATGATGAATTTATGGGAAATAAAGAAATTTGCCACCGACACGGCCACAGCTGATCGCGTGGCCTAATGGATAAGGCGCTCGCCTCCGGAGCGGGAGATTGTGGGTTCGAGTCCCATCGTGATCGGAGAAGGCAGATGCTGCGTGCGCATATATTGTTATATTGCTATTTCATTTTACGTGTCGGCATTCTCGTGAATCAAGTCTGCATTCTTCCCAAACAAAGAAACTTAAGAAGGAATAAACTTAAAATCAGAAATCTTGCATGAAAGCAGTGCTTCGTGATGAAGAAAGGTGCGTTTGTTAATTATTCACAAAGATGAAACCACTTCCACGTACAATAATGCACTTTCACTTTTCTTGCTTTTTTTAAAAAAAAAAATAAAACAAACGTGATTAGAAATTTAGAATCTAAAGCTCGAATAGTAGTATTTAATAAAACCCCTCAAGTAATCCCATATTCTCCATATGCTGCTTAATTAACCCATATGCCAAAAAACGTTAAAATCAACACTCTCCAATCCTGCCTTTCGAGATTAACTAGTGATGGTGAGATTAGTTTTTCACAAAGGTGTAATATCAGATCTCCGCACCCAGCTGCAATGACTGTGGCGCCCTAAATTAAAAAAAAGAAAAAGAAAAAAGCGTATGAAGTGTCTCCCTATTCTCGAATTATTGAGTTTATTATGGGCGTCCTTTCCTTGGAAAAAATAATAATAATAATAATAACCAACAACAACAAAAGAAAAAAAACAAGAACAAAAACGACACTCACGTTTGGTTGCATGGTAAAATATGAAAGTTTTTTCTCTCTGCCGACAAATTTTGAACTTTGAGTAGTGAGATTCTCTTAAGCAGTAAGCAGTGATCATGGTAAAAGGAACTGATAGTCTTCTGCAAACGTTCAGAAGCAATGCCCCCACCACATATGTATCAAAAAAAAAAGCGAATGCTAGAAACAAAGAACAATACGACCAGGACCACTAAAATACCAAATTCATGATTAATACACAATTATTATTATTATTATTATTATTAAGCACACAATATAAAACTTACAAGCCAAGAAGGCCAAGGCCAACTTCATATTCCCATCAATTGATATTACCAAGACCCACATCAACGTAAGGCCAAGAAGGAGAGGATCCCAACTATCACATTGCGTTGGTGGAAAGCAAACAAGAGAAACGATTTAAATTAAAGCATTCGCTACTACGCATGAAGCCTTTTTTTTTATTTTCCTTTTGTTACAGATATTCAGATGTGGGCTGGGGATTTATTTATCTTACCAAATTCTGCTTTGGCGAGTCTGTGAAAATTCTAATGTGGCTAGAAGAATCCTTTGTCCACCATAAGTAGAACACAGAGGAGATTATTACGAGCGCGGCTGCACATCCAACTGTGATTCCAACAATCTTTCCTACGTGTTTCTTGTCGCCTTTTGAAGAGCCATTGCCAGTGGAAACTAATAAGGAGTGTTAAAGAAATCAGGAATAAGAAACGGTATTTATATATATATATATATATATACATTTGGTGGATAAAGAAGGTAATGAAAACAAATGAGTAAGTTTAATTAATTTATAAACCTTGAGAAGCATGGATTGCTGATACTAAAGGTCCATATGTGCCTTGGAATGGGATGCAACAGGTTCCTTTGCCAGCCCAGAAAAAATGTATTTCAATGATTGTGTTTGTCACGTTTGCCTCAAATGTTTTCACTAAGGCTCTTTTGGATCCACCGGCTTCCTTTTGAATGTTAAAGTCTCGTAGAACTCTCTCACCCTTAAGCCAATCAAATTATGAGACGACTAAAAAGGCAAGTAAAAAGAAAAAATTGACCAATCATTTTTTTTTTATCATATATACCTGAATGTAAACATCGAATACACGCCTTCCTAGACCTTTCCAGGACAGTGAGTCCTCCATTGTTATCTCTGCAAAGTGAAGATCAATCCTGTATTTCCCATTCTTTAAACCGAGGCCATAGTACCTCAGTGAGCTCGGAGAGATCCTTGCTGTCTTGTACAGCTCAGAATCTAATGTCCCTGTGATTTGAGAATCTGTTTGTGCTATATATAGGGGTCCATTTGGGTTTGAGATGAAATTCCCCGTGTTGCTTACTGCCCATTGGTTACCAGAGCTCGTGTCAAATGAGGCAGCTTCCAGAGTTTTTGAGTCGTCATCAAATTCAATGCCAGATGCTGATGCTATTTGTGTGCCTCCGCACTTGATAGAAAATGAAGCTACAATGGAAACATATATGGATAACTTACACGGCTAATGATCTCAACGAATTAAATTGGGAACATCAATTATTGTAAAAATGCAGAAAATTAGATAGCTGTACTTACAGGATGAAACTTTATTGCTGCACTTGGTATTGCTGTGGAGACACTGCATCATTTCTAAAGCCTTCCTGAAAACATCAATATCGATGTGGTGGGAAAATATAGTTTAAATAAGGATTATGATTCTCTCCTTATCTGAGCACTCTTGATCTTTTACAGATCTTGTGCCACCTGTATTTTAGTGTTAATAGATGATTAAGATTTAACTATTTTTTTTTTAAATTTATTAACTCATATTAACAGAATTTATTCAGATGAAGATGGATCTTGACCCTTTAAATAACCAAGAAGTCAAATAAGAGTAACAAGTTCCAAAGATTAAGAATTATATATATCCGATTTAGATACACAGGACCAAAAGGACTGATAATACTAAGGTTGAACTTTGAAGCATGCCCGGTAATCGGAAATAAAGAATGAGAAGACATCATAAGAACTAGTAATTCCATATCCTTACCCATCCTGCAAATTATTTGCATTGATAGAACTTCCGATAACATTCCTGAATAGAAAGGGAAAAAGTCATTTCTTGCTCAAAAGGGAGGCAATTAAATGTTTCCGAGTCTGCAGATCATCAGTAGATAGAGTTATCACAGCTATGTTTGACTTACATTGATAATCCTCCTTTGGCAAAATTACGAGGCAAATTTCCAGATAGGGGATTGTATGAGACGTCTCTGAAATACAATAAATGAGGCAAATTTCTTGAATAACAACTGTCCCCAAAAGAAGGCAACATATAGAACTCCAAATACAAGGTAGCACTCACAATGCAATGAGATTTGGAGCTATGATATTCACCGGCAACTCTCCAGACAAGTTGTTGTTTCCAAGATACCTGAGATATATGTTCAGCATGTCCGTTAAGCAAATCAGATGGTGAGCACATGCTCAAAGCTCAAAAGGTTTCAGCTAATACAAGAAGGGTTCATCAGGGATTAGGAAAATATGAAACTGAGAGGTGTTTACTCAGTGTGAGTAAATATGTTCTGATTGGGCTCTGCCTGATTGGGCTCTAAAGTCTTGTATTCCCAATTAGTTTTAGAAATCCAATTTTGGCATAGTGACAGTAGAAGTGAAGAGATAAAATAATATTACTTACAAATATTGTAACATAGAAAGATCTTGCAATGAGGTTGGTATTTGGCCAGTCAACTTGTTGAAGCTCAAGTCTCTGTCACAAAGATTATATACAAATGAATAAAATAGATGTTGCTGAAAGATCTGAAAATATACATGCTAGTTTGCAGTGATCTTGTGTTCAAGATGACTTACAATAGCTGTAACTTAGCAAAAGTGCCAAGTTGATCTGGAATTTTTCCTGACACTCGACAGTTCCTCAAAGATCTGCAAAGAAATATGGGTATGCCTTCATAACAAAAATGAAACCAGCATGAAACAGAAGAAAAAAAAGAGTCTGAATAGACTAAGAAGATATCCAAAAGCTTACAATATGGACAAACTTTTTTGGCTTTCTAGGAAATCAAGAGTAGAATCCTCAGCACTGAGATCACCGATCCTCCTATTAAAAATAAATAAATAAATAAACAAATTCCCTGAATGAGAACTTGGAATACCCATCACTGTAAATTAATGATCTTACAGGTCCTCCAGTTTATTAAGGGCACGAAAACTTCTTGGAATTGGACCTTCAAGCAACGTTCCTTGAAGTCGCCTGTGAATTACACAGGATACTAGTCATACGCAGAGAAGAATTACATTGCATAACTGCTTGAATCATCCAGGTTAAAAATATAGATTTATAACTTACAGATCAGCAAGTTCTGTAAGAGTTCCAAAAAATTCTGGAATCTTGCCAGTGAAGAGATTATCTGATGCCCAGCTGAAATTAGAAATAAAGAACCCAATAGTTAGTTTGCCATTTAACTTATAACATCAAAAAATATGCGTTCCGGAAATATTGTTCTAAAATCTCTACAGAATTACAGAATTCGTAGGGATTTCAGATTTGCAAATTCTTGGGGAATAGATCCTGTCACTCCACTGCTATCGATATACCTGAAAGAAGAATCCAATATCTGATCAGATTTTAAGGATTTCCTAGAGTAGTTTCCAGGAAAATTAAGGAAACCCAATTTTGATTTCGGATGACACAACTTACAGCTGCTGTAAGGATGTTAACTTTCCAAGCTCCTTGGGCAATGGTCCAAAGAAATTGTTTGAGCTAAAGCTTCTGTAACACAGAGGAAGCTAAATAAAATTAGTATTTGTTACAAAAAACGAAGTTCACGACTTTATGAACAGAAGTACATCAAAAACTTGAAGATATGGACTTAACAGGCTAATCAACTTGGTTAGATTTCCGAGTACTGTAGGCACTTGACCAGTGAAATTGTTTATGCCCAGGCTACTGTTCAATTGCTCAAATATAGAGAAGAAAAAAAAAATTATTGTGAATAACTCAACATGGAAAAAATTTTAAATGCATTAATTCAAGAATTTGAAATCTCTATAATCAAAGCATCGTGCAAGTTTGTTGGCATTACAGATATTGCATATTTGATAGCTGCCCAATTTCAGCTGGAATGCTTCCATTTAGTACATTTTGACCCAGATTCCTGCATCGCAATTCATGATCGTCAATCAAAATTAAAAAACAAAGGAAACTAGAATTAAAGGAAAAGAATTAGACAATTCAATCTCTTACAAGTCCATTAGCTTCCTTAGCATAAAAAGCTCGCTTGGCAACTCGCCCACGATGTCCAAAGCATAAATCTTTCTGAACCATGTGTAAATATAAAATTAGACCAGCACAGGCACCAAGTTACTCCAAAGTAAGAAATGAAAAACACGTCGATGATGAACTAACAAGTGAGTGATGTGGCAGGAATTGCCGGTGCAGTCACAAGCAACACGAGGATTCGCATTTTCGGATGCCCATGAGGCAGTCCGTGTACAAGGGTCAATTGTAGTAAGATTGATTTTGCTTCTTAAGTTCCAGTAATCTATAAGCTTGTTGAGGGCATCCACTGAAAAATTAAAAGTTCATAAGAATTAGGAAACAAATAGGATTCAGAATACTATTAGCAGAACAAATATGACATAAAGAGAAACCTTCAGCTGGGTCAGTGCTTGTTTGTGCAGAAACAAGCTGAAGCAGAGATAGTGATACAGTTAGCAGCAAAGAGGGCCTTAAGAGTTCCATTGTTGTGCATGCGGCATCAAAAGACAATTGATCAGACACGAGTAAGAGGGAAGAAATAGGCGGGCTAAAATATTTAGAATAATAAGATTAAACCCAAATATAAAGATTCTTGGCTAATGTAAGAACAAGAAGAAAACAAATCCATAAGATAAAATTTTCGCCGATAAAAACATCAATTTCCTTTAGGTCTTTCTTGGCTCTGATCTTCAAAATAATATCTAAAATTGAAAGCGATGAGTGAGTCCAATCTAATAATGACAAAATAGAGCCATGCCAACGACTTTTCGTTTGTTGACCGTTCCATTGCGCGCCAAAAACCAATCATGCTATCTTAGCCGTTTACATTTTTATTTGCTCTCCGGAAAAAAAAAAAAATTATTCGTAATAGTCTCGTACCCATGACGTTTTCCCTAATTCACTTTTGTTCCTCAAAGTTTTACAAATGGACACATAGGTCCCATACATTTGCATTTTTCGTTTATTCAAGGACGGTAAACCTTCTGTGAATACTTAAACTATTGTGCTGAGATCGGTTTTTCAGAATAAGCAAAATACGCAGCATTGACTGCATCAATCGCAACTGCAAGGGTATGTGTGTTTATTTTTAGAAGGTTGGAGGTCCACTAGCATAATAGAGCAAACATTGAGGTCACCGGCTCAAAATAACGACGTTTTGTCCCATCTGGTTATCTCTCACCCACATACGGCCATCAGAGAAAGAGATCCAGTTGAATCAGGTTGACCCATCTAAAGCATCTATAATCCTTCAACAGTTGATTAAACTATGCTTACTTGGTCATACATTACCTGGATGGCTGACAAACATATACGTCAAAATTCAAGCCAATTTGATCTAGATCTTCAAAAAGATTCTAGTTGCAACCCCATATACGATCGTTTCCTTTTATTTTTTGGATTCAGTAAATTATTATTATTTCTCTGGACCAATTCAATACTAACTATAAATATTGCTAGAAAATGAGACAAAGATACCCACCCGAACGATAAAATAGAAATCCAGGCGATTACTAGTACTGACTACTGACTACCCCAACTGAACTTCAAATTAACAGTAGTACTGGCTCTGCAATAAGACCAAATCAATTGTGGTTAAAATTTTACCATTACTCTTCTTCAGTTAATCAGTTTATGACAATATGAAAATAGACAATGGAAATCACCCAAGCCAGAGTCATATCAAATGCTTGCTAGTTGCCTGAAACTGACGTTTTGTGTACAAATACCTCTACAATTTGCAATTTGTCCATCAACCTGTTAGTTCAATGCTCTAGGTAGAAATCCCAATAAAACATCGACATAGCCCATAAAGCAAAGAGAAAAGGGATGAGGAACTGAGGAAACAGAGAGACGGGATCCATTAACAAACAGTTCAGCTCCCCCAAAACAGAAAATGAATTGCATAACATGTAAAATTGATATAGGGCAAATAACATCATAGTGAAAGAAGCAGAAGACACTTGCATGCTATACTTATACAACACCAGTTTGCTTTTTGAGTTGAAACAATTTTTCAATTCAATGGACCCCCTATCCCAAAAAATGAAAGTTCCCATCCTTTCCTTTGCGCGACATTGAATGATCTATAACCAAACAACAAAAATAAGATGATGTATACCCCCAGTAGAAGACAGCATGGCTCTTAATAGGTTTGCCAAAAAATCAATAAGATTTCAGTGGCTCCAGCCCACCAGATTCTATACTTGTATCTCTAAAGTCCACAAATTCCTATGCAGAAAGATCAGTTTATAAGGCTATGCAAGCAGTCAACTGCAACAAAAACCTGGTATTACAGATATTCAAGAGCAGTGGAACCAAAAGTAGTACTAAACTCCCTGCTATCTGTGAAAGGTAGTTTTCCCCATTCTACTTCAGATTCTAGGGGCTCAATAACATGGACTCTCCCATTAGTAAGCCCTAACGCTATTCGATTGGGTTCCAATGGATGAGCAGCAATGACAAGAGGATAGAGCTCCAAACTGTGCAAAAGATTCAGTAATCAACACGTGAAAGCAATGGAGAAAATAATATCAATCTGTTATAAGATTATTCACCTGATAGTTCCAGGTTGTGCATAGGCAGTGAGATTAATCTGACACCTTAGCTCGAGTGTTAAAGTATCAAAAACTTTTACGTGTCCGCTTTTGCAGCTAACATATAAACACTTACCATCGCAAGAATATGTGGCGTATGTGATTGGAAGATCCATTTTGTCAGGCACCAACTGTAACATAAAAAAACTTAAAACTGTGAAACTTCACAACTATTTGTAAAAACATAATGTGAGATATTAATAGCACCTGGGAAATGTGATTTAGTGTGGGTGCTTCATACACATCTATCTGTCCTTCGTGGATTGAAAGTAGGTGAATCTGATCTGGATGAAACTGAATGTGATTCACAACAGTGATTTCTGGCACCAAACCAGTCTGAAAACTATGCAAAAACTTACTGCATAGTTTCTTCCATCCAACTGCATCCCATACACACAGCTGAAAGACAATAAACTTGCCATGAAACTCACTTATAAATAAACACAGATAATTGTAAGATTGCTAAAACGAAATTAAGTTCAGAATCAATGAGAATTGCAATGGAAGGACATTTGAAGCATCTTCTATTGGCCTGAAATTAGGGCTACAACATTTTCTAACATGAGTTTCAAAAAAGACCATCACAGATCTTGTATGGTGAAAACCTTCCAAGTACTTGATCAAATTTTTTGACAGCCATGCAAAAATTAGCTTCAAGTAAATTGATTTAAAAGAAAAAAAATCTCAAATATTTAAGTTTCTTTTCAGATATCAAGATGAATATATATAATATCCACCAGCTGAAACGCCTATTGAAGCCTAATAAAAATTTGCTTCACATAGTGCCTTTTAACAGCTTCAATTGATACACATGTACATACTAATATGCATTAGTTACCTGGGCATCAGCTCCGGAGGATACAAGCACATTCAAACTGAGAGAATATGCTAGGCATGTTATTCGATTTTGATGGCCCTTGAGCTTGGCTTTTGTCTTTGGACACACGAAGCATAGCAATGACCTCAATCTCAAATTGATGGAATCCCCCTTTTACACCCCTATGTCACCACATAGGAGGGACCTGGGGGCGTAAAAAGGAAAGTGGTTGGTTTCTTAAATCTAAAAATCTAAACTTTGGTACAGGTAAATAACAACCTTTTTGGTGCAGGGACAATGAACTAGGATTGAAGAGTCATCAAAGCCAAAAGCAAACAAATCTTGGGGAAGTAAGATGAAATATGTAGCTATGGGTGGTGGGTTGGCGAATGTTGCCAATGTCTGCATCAAAACAAAGCAAAAGACATAAGAGATAGTGCCACATGAATTTTGCACAGTTAAGGGCAGACATACATGTTTTATTTTTCATTTACCTGAAATGTCTCCAGACTGAATACGGAGATTTTCCCTCCTGATGCTGAGATTAGATGAGAACCTCTCAATGCAAAGCATGAAATAGAATCTTTGGGATCTGCAGCTATATCATTGGTCATTACTAATTTGCTTGAAGGTTGATATAACTGCGGTTCCATGTTAGCATTCTCCTGCCAAATGAACAAGCTTTCGAGGAAATATTCATAGAAACTAAAATGAAGAACTTTCGTTTAGCAAGCCAAACCTCCTCCAGAGACTGTTTATTACTCTGCCATTTCCAGAGTTTGTGTGTAGCAGTTTGTGTTAATGCCACCAAGAAATCCCCAGAATGTGAATAGATCAACCGGACAACCTAAATTGATACAATGAAGTACTTATAGTCTAAAAAGTAAAAGCATTAACCATATCCATACAAGTACCTAACATGCATCAGGAAACAAATAAATGAAAGATAGATCATCATAGGAATTGTGAGTTCAATTGTTCTGAAGGATAATTTCTATGTTAGGCGATACCAAGTTTCAGAACCATTTCTGTTATGTAATATATTTAAAATGAACTTAAAAAGTGGGATCGTCATATCCAAGTGGTTCAAGCCCATTTACCTTTCATTAAAATTAAATCAATCAGCCTAAGAGAATTTGTTATATGAAGAAAGATGCAAAAGTGCTGCATGAATTGGACAAATGAATCTAACTGTTCTAAAAGTGATATTTTCTTTTCTATAATAAATGGAGCTTCATCATATCAGATGGAAGAGAAGGAGGCCATGAAAAATAAAAATAGCATATTGTTCCCCTCAGAGAAATAGAAAGACTCAACACAACAAAAGTGAAAAATACTAACTGCAATGAGATGGCCAGGGAATCAAAGAATGTGTAATTAACTGCATGCATGTTGTCACTCACTAGATTTAAGAGACACAAGACATAAAATGGGCAAAAAAGAAAAAAAGAAAAAAAAATAGCAACTAAATTAAGGGACACAGTGAAAAGCGACAGAGTAGACAACCATACCCTTCCCCCAAAAGAATTATCAGGAAGCAACAATGTTCGGCATTCAGATGGTTCATTGATCAGTTGCAGCTTCAAATTAACAGATTTTTCCAACGATTTTGCACAAACTGCAGAATCTGCATCAGGCAAGCTAGTGCTCTCTCTAGACTGAAAAGAAAAAGAAGAGAAATCACTCATTAAGCAACTCTTCCGCAAATCTTATTCAGCTTTGGTTTACATAATAGCGATCCTTGTGAGTGAAACAAGTTCTGCAACACTTACCTGGTTATTGTCATTGAAGCAGCTGCTATCATTAGACTGGAAAAATAATTGAAATATAAAATAAGGATTTATTAACAAAGAAAATTATTACGTGAATTCAGGTTCATGCAAGGATATGCACTTACATCATCACCACTAGATGCGTCCAAGGGCCTGCCTTCTTGACTGGGTTTATCAGTAATAATTGATGAAGCATATCTAAGGTTTGATACCGTGGGAAAATCTTTCAGTGAGATGGTCTCATTATTTGCATTAGGCATCACATTGATGCAATAAGGAACCCACCAATCCATACTGTTGGCACAAAGAGCAGAGCAATTGATCAAATATCCAAGCTCACCGTTAGCATTAACAGATAAGAAAATTGCTTGACTCACATCTGCTTAATTAAGCTCAAGAGTCTTGATTTATCCATACTGGGAAATTTGAGTTTGTCTTGCAACATAGGATTTCTCTCCACTAGCACTTTAAAATCATCAAACAAATGAGCCCTTTCAGCAAAATCAGATGGAAGCTTCTGTTGCCTATAGGTAAAACTTTATTAGAATCTAGGTAATTCAGAAAATACCATATAATTGAAAAAGAGACTGCCAGATATTTGTTCATGTCTAAAGTTCTTCAAAGCAAAAACCTAAGCTGATTCTTTGAAAATCTAAACATCAAAGGCCAAGAAGACCTTCAAAAGATCCTTCCAAGAACTGTTTAGATGTTCAACACAGTCATTCCCTCAGCTATGCCGCCCCAGACACGATCTTACATTATAAATCTTTATTGGTACCAAATGAAGTATAATTAAAGAAAAAAGAAAGAAAAGGAAAGAAATATATCATCTCAATTTTGTAGTGGCTGTGGCAAACAAATTCTCCACAATCAGCATCTTTAATTAACTGTACAAGGCTAGCTAAATTAGGGATGTTTTTCTCAGGGAGGAAAATATTATTCCCTCTAATGAACATGAACTTGGAATAGAAACCTACCTTAAAATTTTTGGAGAAAACAAGGGAAATGAAAAAAATCTCTCTCAGCAATTCAGTGAAACAGGAAGCTTCATTATTTAAGTCTTGTTAGTGAACCACTTGACCCAACAGCTTAAGGCTTAAGCTGATAGGGAGAGGCCCAACAATTGTATTAAACACGTCTTAACAAGTTTAAAGCCTACCTGTCTACAGCTTCAAGATACTTCTGCCTTTGAATCTGGGAAAACATTTTTGCAGAGTACGTATTATCGTTCATGTTGGTGAATGCTGAGAGGTATTTCTCTGCATTATCCCATTCTCCACTAGTTATATACTCCCCAAAATAATTTATGTCGAAGAAGACCCTAGTTTCTTGCTCCAATCTTCACCAAGAGAAGCTAAAATTAATTGAAGAATGATTGAAGAGACCAAAAAAATCAAAGAATCGGATAGCAAAATGTACTTATGAAGGGTCTCCTTGAATTCTTCTTCATTAAGAAACTGATGTATCAAGTAAATTAGTTCTTCCTGCAAATAAACCTTTGTATATCAGATACTTCAAAATTAAGTACAAGAGAAAGACATGGATGGAACACATTTTGGGAACAATGAAATCAAACTAAAGCAGAACAGAAGAAAATGAATGGAGCAATATCCATTTACCTTTGTTTCCTTTTCAAAACTAGGGCAAATGAGTTTGATGAGTGAAGAGAGAGCTGAATTATTTACACAGGGAAAGATGAGTTTATCTTGCAATATTCGATTTTCCTTGACCAATAATTTGAGACTATCAATCAATTTGGCCCTTGAAGATGTGGCATTTGTATACCAGGATAATTGTTCATTTTCCCTGCGCATGTAGTTTCCTTAAAGTTTGAGAAATTGAAATATGTGTTTCATATGTAACAATTTCCAAGAATCTTTAGCCATGCCTTAAATCCTTTAATGCCAAAAGCTCAGCTAATTCACAATCGATTCTATTTTGAGAAACAGAGAACACTTTCAGATCCTTCCTGAAGATGTTATCAGCCTCTGTACGGTCATGCCTGCAAACACAATACAGAAACAAAAACAAAACACCATGGCTAGGCTGCTCTAACAGCATAGGAAATACACTTTGGAATCTCATTTTCTGTATTTTCTGTTAGTTCTCATTACAATGCGTTGATGATGACGCTGGATAAACATTCAAATCCTCACTGCACTGATAATTTCAATATTAAGGCAGGAGAATATTAAAATAAGATTGCATTCAATCATCTTTTCTTCTTCTTTGTCACCACACAGACCCTGTCTAGATCTGAAACTACCTAATTTATGGCTCTGTTTGTTCGGCAGCAAACTGATTATGTCTCACAACTGTTTACAGGAAATAATCTCTAGATATGATAATGAATAACTTTTAACTAAAAACTAGTTATGTTTATCAAATACCCATTATCATCTTCCTACATATAAGAATTCTCATGCGCAAACAACTGCATGTTCTGAAAATGCTAACCAACAATTCTTGATGTAAAATATTGCTAAAAGACAAAAAGATCATGAACTCCAAGGATTATCGCTGAAACTATTTATGTCAAGAATTGAATACATTTTTGTCTTTTAGAAACTCTTTTATTAGGGTTATCCCACATTGGTTGTGGAAGTGACTAATAATGAGTTTATGAGTGTGAGGAAAAGCCTCATCCCTTGAGCTAACTTTTGAAGTTGAGAGAAGCCATGACCACTTAACACAGGTAGAACCGGTGTTTACTTTTAGTCCATGTTTGGTTGGAAGAAATGGTAGGAGAGGAATAAGAGGAATAAGGAAAAAGAAGGCAGCTAACTTTTAGCCCATGTTTGGTTAGAAAAAATAGTAGGAGAGGAGAGGGATAGAAAATAAAGAAAAGAAGAGAAAATCAATGAAAAAGAGGGTCATGACCCAAGGCGGCTAACTTTTAACTCATATTTAGTTGGAAAAAATAATAAGAGAGGAGAGGAATGAAAAAAAAAAAAGAAGGCACCTAACTTATAGTCCGCGTTTAGTTGGAAAAATAGTGGGAGATGAGAGGAATGGAAACACAAAAAAATGAGGGAAAAAATTGAATAAAAAAGAGAATTAATCTCATTTTTATTATTTGATTGAACACAAAATTTCTCCTTTTTCCTTCATTTCTTTCTCTTTTTCTCTCCTCTCATTCCTTGAAACCAAACATGCTATAGGATTGAGAACAGCCCATGACCATAACACTCATTTACACAAAAGTTTGACGGTATGAATTTTAAGAAAATGCGAACGCTCACATCACATAATGACTGTAGGTAAATCTTAAACCACCATTTTTAAAGCTTATACCTGCATAAAGCTTCACTGTACTTATGCTTGCGCAGCTCGAAGAACATTTTCTTTGAATGATTACTATCATCCAGTTTCGTAAATGCTGAAAGATACTTCTCCGCCTTTTCCCATTCACCATTCATAACAATTTCCCCAAAATGATGCATGTTGAAGAAAATCTTCGACTCTTGCTCCAATCTACATCAAAAACTTCAATCAATAAACCACACAACAGAACAATTTCTACAAATAGGAATTCGAAAAATATAAAGAACCAAAATTGAAACGTCACCGTACGCTTGGAGACTTTCTTTGAAATTTTCTTCTTCAAGAAACTTCATTATCAGGATTATGAGATGCGTGTACGTATCCTTGTCAATGCACATTTTGGAACCATACATTAACTGGACCTCAATATTTTAGGGTTTAGAATTGGAGCTTACAAATGGAGTGGTTGTTTTGGAAAACAAAGAGAGGGAAAATGAAAATTGAGAATTGAGAAATAGGAAACGGATAATTGAGTCGAATATGACGATTTCAATGATTCCTAAAAGCGATGAAAACGGAAGGAAGGAAGAGAAGAAAACGAATGGCGATGAGTTGTTCGCAAGTCTCCGCGCGGTTGACTGTAGGAAATCAGTGACTTTGAAGGTACGCAATCAGTTTTCAACTGTTGGTGATAAGTACCCTGAGCTATCATAAATACGAGGACTTATATTAGCGAGATATCTCCTCAGCATGCCGTCAGGCGTCAGCTGTACCAACGGTATTACATATTTTACCGGTATTTGCGGTTAACTGTCAATAAAACCGATGAGTAATTACAGTCGGAATACGAGGAAATGACGTGTCGTCTACAAAACATTTTAAATGCTTTACAAACTGTGTATAAAAAAGTAAAAAAAAAACTTTGTACTGTTATTTTGCCTGCAATTCGACGCTTGTCACGTATCTTGGGAGGGGCCACGGGCCAGTCTGCCTCAGACCGAAAGTATCGGTTTGGCTTAGTATTAAATTCCTAAGAATCGTATTTGGAAGGAACTAAACCGAAATCGAAATGTTCGGTTCAATTCGGCTCTTCACGTATTTACAATTTTTTTTTTAATTTTCTCACAAATTTTATTTTTTTATGTCCTCTAAAATCATGCAATATAAAAAATATTGACCTTTTTTTTTTTTAAATTATGATTCTGAAAATTTAAACTGAGAACTGAACCAAAATTTCCAATTCGGTTTTGAATTTATTTTATAGTTTTACAGGGAAAAATATCAAATTAGAACTGAAAAACCGAATCAAACCGATTTTTTTTAGAATTGCTTCAATTCTGACCACTACTACGCATCTCTATTGTACTGATAAAAATTTCATGTAAAATAAAATTATGTCATGTGTAGTTTTGAATACTTTTTAGTAGATAATTTTTCATTTGTTGGATGTGTATAACTTAGCTAATTATGTAAAAGTAAATGCACAAAACAAAATTTTAATCAATGAGAAAGTATACAATGGAATTGTACCGTAAATTTATGCTACTTCTAAATATGTCCACATTTTCTTTCAAAACAGTGACTATTTGATGAGGATTCAAAATGAAGCAAAGTGATAGACACATAATTGCTATTTAGGCAAAAAATCTATTTTCATCCTTGCGATTTGATACAATAGCACATTTCGCTCTTACTTTTAACAATAATTTATTTCATCCTTATTATTCAAATAATAGTCCAAAATGTTTTTCCATTAATTTATAATTAGTTTACTTTATAATTTATTGAGCGCATAATAAGTTTTTCAATTAAATAAATGTAAATCATTTTTAAAATTAAAAATCTAAAAAATAATTAAATAATATATGACTTTCTACATAAATTTAAAATTTAAGAATAACTTAATAAAACAAAAACAACACCAAAGAATAATACACGCGCGTATGTAAATTCATTAAAATTTTTAATGAAGTCAACTAAATTTGTGAATATGTAATGATAATAATAATAATAATTTTTCAAAATCACTTAACATATAAGGCTGAAGGATAAGCTAAAAGATTTTTTAAAAAATGCACTCTAACGTTGTGTATTTTATCGTGTATTATTTTTAAATATGTATTTCCATGTCTTTAGCATGTATTTTTTTTAGTGAATGGAGGAGTTTGTGTTTTACTTTTAGTAGAATAACAGTACGGATTGATTATTTAATTATTTGTCTTTAATATATTAAAGTCAAGAATAAGGTAAAAGATTAAGAAAAAATTCTAGTACCTGTGAAATCTATTTTTTATTTTATTTTGTCTTAAATACATATATTTTACATATTATTTAGTGTTATTATTATTTATTTATTAAGTTATTTATAGATTTTAAATTCATGCAGAAAGATAGATGTTTTTAATTGTGTTCGAGAGTTTATTTTAAAATAATTTGTATATTATTATTTGAAAATCTTATTTTGCCCTTAATGAATTATACAATATATAACAGTAAATTAATAAAAGGGCATTTTAACTTATTGTTTAAGAAATATGGATGAAATAAGTTATTATTTAAATAATAAAGATGAGATAGGCTATTATATCAAGCCTTAAGAGTGAAATGATATTTTTCCTTTGCGCTTAGAGCATCTCCAAAATGCTTTATAACTTTTACTCTTCAAATATCTATTTGCTTACCTATGTGGCAAATAGAAGAGTAAAAAAATATAATATTCTCCAAAAGACTCTTCAAATATAAATAAATTAATATTATTTTAATCAAATAATTATTTTTTTTAAAAAAAGTCAATAGCAATTAAATCATTTCTCTCTCTTTCTTTAATAAAAAAGTAATAAAATACAAATTGAAGAGAGAGAAATTAACTCTCCAAATTTGAAGAGAGAGAATCAATTCTTATTTGAAGAATTTTAATTGGAGTGTCTTTTGGAGCTTTAAATATTAATATGACTCTTCAAATAAGTAATAAAATCTTATTTGAAGAGCCTTTTGGTGATGCTCTTATATTTTGATTGACAACATATATAATTTGAGAAGTTGATATCTCTCTTAGTATTGACAAAGAAGACGTTACCAATATAAACATTAGTCTAATAATAATAATTTGCATCAATTAGTTCCATTCTTTTTTCCATTTTTTGTTTAAAGAAAAACGATTAGTTCCATCTTTAATTGCAAAGATGTATGTTCTCATCATTCTATTGATGTCTTGTAGATTGTAATAATACATTTGAAGCATAGATAGAATTTAACGAGCAAATTAATTAAAAAGTTGCGTAAAGTTTAATCACTTAAGAAATACATTCAATATTATAGAAGGAAGAATTTAACGAGCAAATTATTTAGAATATCGTGTTCTCCTTTCTGGCTATAGGCTAGGCTATGCTGCTCGATACAAGTAACTACTAATTCAAGCAGATTCACAATTCAGTAAGCCAAAGCTAATTGGGATTGCAAAGGAAGCCAATTATCTTCAAGGTCTCGATTCAACCACACCGCACCTTAGTATCTCCAGTCGCTGAACAGACTCAATAAAAGTCCTGAAAATCAATTGCACCATCTCCAAATTAATCCTAATTAAGTCCGGGGAATTGCATAATATACATCATAATCTATTGTAGAGACAAATCTAAATTAAAAACCAAAAAAAAAAAAGTGAGAAACAGGATACGTACTGCCATGGAACATCTCCGGCAATCAACCAATCTCCTTCTTTGTCCTGATAAGTCAGCGTATATCTTACACCTCGTTTCTCACTTTTCTGGTCTGTTCAGTGGTTCAGACAGAAATTAAAACCAGTACTAAGACATGAATCGTACACCATGGACCATTTTGCGAGAAAATTAAACTTGAATATATGCACTTACATGTATCGAACATGTGGATCAAGGAGTTTGCTAGTGTCTCAAAGGAGTTGTAAAGGCTGAGATTAATTTTCCTTGCAATCCCCACTCCTTCCATTTTAACTTTCACAAACTTGGAGACCCTCCTGCCCACTTGGCCCTGCTGCGGGTGCTGGCCGTGCAACAATAACTTCTTTCTCCAAGACTGAATTGGCGGCCACCCCACAACAAGTTCTTCTCCTTCTTCTTCATTTCTGAAATAATTAGTTGAAAACATTTCAGTTTCATGCGTACTTTAAACTTTAGATGCAGAACATTAAATAATTAATTAGCTCACTTGTTAATGCTGTTGCATGAATTTCTCTTCTTTTGTCCCTTCCGATCATCATCTTCCTCATCAGGCGGGCCACTCCAGAGAAGCAAAGGCATCATTTGCAGTTCATCTCTGATCTTATAATTACCAAAGGCCTCTTGGAAACTACGTTTGTTAGCAGCATCTTTCCTAGACTTGAAACCTACGCCATTACCAGCACTAGGGTTATTGTGGTTTGGAAGAGCAAGTCCTAGCTGAAGCTCCATACACAGATCGACCAAGCAATGATAAATTTTGATATGTATGTGCTTGAAGCTAATTATAAAGTGAACGGAGTTTGTGTTAATGTGGCATTGTAAAGAATCTTTATATATATATATATAATAGATGAGTTACGTTGTCCTTGTTAAGTGTCGAATTAAAGCGAGATATTTCGAGACAACATGGAAACTGGGTCGGGAAAAAGGGTAGCAGTGACACGGACAGGCAAGAAAAGAATGAACCAACGTGTGCCAGCAGGACCGCTTAGCCTCGGAGTCATGTATGTTCGAGTTCCTTAATTAATTAAATGCCTGGCCTCTTGTTTTTGTTTGTCTTTATGTCTGTCCACTCTCACCAACCCTTACTTGCCAAACTCACTAAACCGTCTCAATCAAATTGACTGTTAGTTTAGTACGCAATTTGATTGTATGAAGAAACCGAGTTCTGAAGGCTTGGTTTAATCATGGGTAATCATTTCCTCTTTGGAAATACAAGGAAACTACAATCATCACAGTTTTTACTATGTGTCATTTGCGTGTAAACGCATTATTCGAAATCCAAGTTCCCAACGCAACAATTTCATTTATTATATATATATATTTGCAATGCGGTAGCTAATAAATGTTGGACATGATCTTCTAAGTAGGTAGAGTTTGGCAAAATTCATGAGGTTTGAAGCTAGTGAGGAGATGAGCTATCGAAAGAGTTATGCTGTGTTGTCATGTCGCTCGGATTACTTTCATATATTTATTAATTATTTTTAAACACGTTAGAAGTTTCTTTTAAACATGGTTCCCTTGGCCTGATGCCTGCATATTTTGATGATGATAAAAAAAAAAAAAATGAATTTTAAAGCGTGAGTCAGAAATCTTTAAAATGGGTTTATGAAAACATGTTTTTAGAACTATTTTTTAAATATATAAGCCTTGGAAAACCGGTTTTAATTTGTCCAAAATTTATTCTCACTTTCAATTTGATCCTACCCGTCACTCTTTTCTCATTATTATCTTTGATATTTTAGGACCTCTAAAGGCCGTTTAAAGTGGAATGTTGGTTTTAAGTGTCCTTTTTATTTTATTTTAATGTCTGTCATGAGTTTATTACCTAATTGCAGATAATTTGAGTATGTCTATCTTAATAAATTCAGGTTATTTATATAAAATAAAAGGAGTAGCCTAAATATGATTGTATTAATTTCATCATTATTAATCAAATGTCTTTTCGAGAATGTGTGTTGTTTAATCTTTTATCTTTTGCTTTCGCATTAGAAGATAAGTTATTTAATAATTATATCTTTACCAGAAGCAGTTCGTTCAACTTCAACATAATAACAGTTAAGTAGGGCGCATGAGTTCATTTCTAAAAAGTCTTCAGTATGTCGGCAAACGCTTGTCAAATATCTTATGATGCATGACCTCAACCATTCAAGCAGCTCCATAATTGTTGGTACTAGAGCATTCTCTTGATCTTCTTTGGTTATCATAACGAATTGACACTGAAACTAAACACTTTGGCTAAACTTCTGTATTAAAATAATAGAGATTCTTTTGGTCGGAGTTTAGTTCTACTACTGATTGAAATCAATAATGGGGGAGAAAGACCAACATAAATATCATAAGTTTGGTAAGTGTTTAATTTTCTCTTTAATTTTCTCCCCTTTTTTGAAAAAAAAAAATGAAAAAGGGGCTAAAATTAAGCTCAATTACAAAAATAATCTTCAACTTAAAATTTTTCGCTTTTGTGGCAAAAAATCATTTCAAACAATAATCTTCCTAAGGAGCCGGTGAGATATACGTTGTCTCAATTCTTCAACTTCAACTTCAACTCGAGACTTGATGTGTCAGGAAGAGATTTGGAGTAATCATATATAATACATTTATGAAAAGGGTTGGTAGTCAAATTATTAGTGCAAGTTAAGGAAAGTTTAATTGCAACCTTTAACCTAACTTTTTAAATGAGGTCATTGGTAGTCAAACGGTTATTCTAATTCTTAATTATTTTTCTATTTTTTTCTTTGACTAAAAAATAAATAGGGAATTTTTTACAAATTTTAATATTTGTAATTTTCTTTTTTCTCTTTTCTTTTTTCTTTTTTCTAAGTATCATTTCCTTTAGAATTTTAGAAGAGTGGTAGGGTTTCAATATTATTCTTGTTTTGGAACATTGGAAGAGGAATCCTTGTGAATTTCACGTGATGAGCAGCGTGAAGCACCCCGGGCGGCCGGCTATGGCGTATCTACTTGGTTCGACACAAATTCAAACCAGCAACAGCATAATGGAATTATCTTCGTGCATGACCAGTCCCATTAATCAGCTCGTGTGGTGGAACCCAGCAACCAAGTAGGCTAAATGATCAGATTGTGCACATAATTCACTGTCTCTTTATAAGTATTGTTTAGAAATTTACTGAAACTAATTCAAAAACCTACTCCAACTAAAGTTTCAATATGAAAAACTTTCCTTCGGCAGCCCATATATTTTTTCCTGAACAAAAAAATAGTCAAATTAATAATTAGACCTGCATAAAACTAGCAAAATTTAACTTGTTTTTATCGATCGATATCAACCAGAGAAAAGTTTTTAATCAAATAATGGAAGAAAATATGGTGTATTTAAACAAAAAGTAGTCAATTAAACCTGCTTAGACACGCCAAATGAATCATTACATTGGAGTTTATTAACTGGGTAAACCCACTATCCTATATCGAACGAATCAAAGTTTTGACGGATTTAAATATTTGAATATGAACCAAACGAAAAAAAAAAAGGCATAATAATGAATTAACCAAAACCTAAGCTATTAATTAATTACCATAAAGAATTAATGTGGAGGTCCCACGCGTTTAATCTTAATAGCAAGTGGGTGGTTTTGTACCGGAAAAACATTCATTTGTGTTCTTCTTTATCTTCTTGAGGTCCCCCTTCAAAGGGATCAAAGCATCCCAAGCAATAATAGAGCTCTTTAGAGAAAGGAAAGGCTTTAATTTAATTTCACTTGGCTTTCAGGATAAGCAACTCTTTCAAAGATTGAGACCCATGCATGCATTTATACTCTTATATATATATATATATATATATATTACATTCATTCAAAGTACTTGGTAAATTCAGAAGTGGCACCGTCAGAAACACAACCATCTCTCTATCATTACTTGTGTGTCGACGACATTGATGTTAAATGTTCCCTAAAATCTCATAACCTGGTCTGGGACTCTGGGTTCATATATCTCCATGCCACACGTGGGAAGGAGGGCAGAAGGCTGCTTTGGACCCTAACTAAATGCTATATACAAATCTGTCGAATAATTAACGTAAATCTTCAGCTTGTTAGAGAAACCACTGACCTCAAAATTAGCTTAAGTTGATATACAAGGGTCCAATAACACAAGTGTAGGCTTCATTTGTTAAAAAGTTTTGGTTTATTTAAAGCCATAACTGTAAAGTGTTTTGTAGGCTTCATTTGGTGCTCTAGTGAGACTTGGGAGTACTGGTTTAAAGCCATAACCATGGAGAGTTCAGTAAATGCTTGCAAGCTCTGATTCAAAGCTAACATGATTTTTTTCCACGATCTTTTCGGTAAAAATTATTATTTAAAAATCACATTTGTTAATATATGGTAAAGAACGTTTATTGAGAAATCTAGATAATTACAAACAACTTGCAATAAAATAAATTACATTTTTCTCTCTTTGTATTATATAAATGAATCCTTGAATGATGCATTAATTCCGACACACAAATTCGAGAGAAGAATGGATCAGAATGAATATGTTCTTGTAACTTGATTTAGCAATGAGCCAAGAAAATTAACAGGAGAAACAGAAAGAACAAATAATTCTAAAACCTGACCTAATTAGAAAGAAATCTCTATATATAAAACCCGGAAACCTAATTGTTTCATTGCTGAGAAATGATCCAAATGTAAAAATGAAAACACCAAGAAATTAATCAACAATTAGATACTGGCTGGCCATCCTGCAAGAGATTGATCTTTTTTCCAAGGTTAATTTATCCTCTTTAGCGCTACCAAGAGAATCGAGAGATTCATATATAGGAATTCTAATGCATTTAGATACAAATGGTATAAGAATTTTTAAGAGCATTTCAACATTTCATTTATGAGCAAAAGAGCCATTTTCAAGTAGTATTTGATCAATTACATATTAACCAATATTCGATTGATTGGTCTCTCATTCTTCTCCAGTAATTTTCCTTGTCTTGTTTAATAAAAAAATCTTTACCATTTGTAATGTTCATTTAGATATATTTTCGTTTCAGAAATATGAAACAGAGAAGGGTTTTAGAGAAAATTATGAAAACAAATGTTTTGGTGGATTTAGTTATCAAGATTTAGTTGCATATTCAGTTAAAAGGGAATCTTACGAGGCTTGATTTTTTAGTAACTAGTGAGAGGAATATTATTTATTTTTCAATTAAAATTTACATATTTCTAATATACGACATTTCAATACATCACTTATTTGATAAAAATTTAACAATTTATATGGACTAAAATTGTTATGAGGTGCAACTAGGGATGACAAATTTTTTTTCAATTATTCATATTAATTTTCTTTCCAATTTGAAGCTACCAAATTAAACATTAATATCTCATTTTTTAAAAAAATTAACGCGGTCCAGTCTCCAGTGTAACTAGCTTTCACCTTTTATAATTTTTTATGCAGAAAAAAAATCCGAAACAAAATTGTAACTTCGTAGGTAAGCACGCGAAACGCTGCGTTTAGGTGCTTTACAGAAACAAAATTGTAAATGGCGCGTTGACTGAGCTTTTGTTGGGCTTTGAATCTAAAGCGTTGACCGATCCATTCTGAATAATGAAATGTTGAATCCATCGCCCGCCTCGCCTCCAGTTCAGGTCAGCGGGTCGCTGATTAATTAAATAAATAAATTTACAATTCTCCGAAGCAGAGGCGGAGGCAGATGGCGTCTAATTCATCGAAAAGTCCGATACTCCCCGTGTCGGAACCTGCAAGAGGCGATGAAGGAGAGAAAGAACGACTCCTCAAAGGCGACGAGAAACTCTTCAGAGGATCCGCCATGACCAGGCGTGGCGCCAATGCCGCTATCTCTTACATGGCCTGTGCTGGTATTAATTTCATTTCATTTTTTATTATTCAATTTCTTTCTCTATTACTGTTTCGATTTTGAAATTATGCATCTTGGATTTTATTTGCTGAACTTAGGTTTAACTGAAGAAAATTTTTAATTTGGCAGCCTGTAAATTTCCTAAACTTTAGGTTGAATTGAACTGTTTATGTAACTAAGTTGAGAACTTTTGTCTCCATTAATATTAGTCATAATTTATAGTATATATCGCACTCGTCAAATGCCCGGTCTCCAATTTTTAGTTATTGTAGTAACAAGATACTAGTACAAGAGCAGAACTTAGTTTGTATTATTTGTAGCTGAATCATGTTTCTTAGTATGCCTTTTTTGGAGCTAGGCGTTTGATGTTTCTTTGTTTCTCCAATGATGTGTTCAATTGATTAGGTGTTTTCTGTCTATTTTTGCAGTGCTTCTCGTGATGTTCAATAAGGCAGCTCTTTCTTCTTATAATTTTCCGTGTGCAAATGTTATAACACTTCTTCAGGTGGATACTTCCCCAATTCCTCATTTATCATTTTATCTTTATGTTCTCTTTTATTAATGTTTTTTGTAAACTTACTCTTTCATTACTAAGTAATATTGATGTGTGAAAGCATTATAGACCACGTACTTGTTGCAGAAGTAAATATCTAGCATGTTTGTTCTCCATTTGAAATAAATGAACTTAGATACAATGAAAAGGATGAAAGGATAGTCCTATTGGTTATCAGATATTTGGACCTAATACCTCTCTCTATCATAAGCTTTGGCAGAACTTTCCCTACAATCCATAGCAAGCTTAGACTTAGAAAAGCTTAAAATATCTTGAGCTTGTTCGATAGGTCAGGATCAAACTACCCTCAGTCACAAGTATCTGGTCTACCAGTTAATCTTGTCTTGATGTGACAATTTACAGATCTTTCTTCCTAATCCGATGTTACAGTCCAAAGTTAAAAAAATCTCATGTTCCAATCCCACGTTAAAAAAACACCTAATTTAATTGGTGCTTATGTGCCTTTTACACTACTTTTCCTGCTTCTGGATATTATCCATGTCTTTCACTCTGTAGCATAACTGTCAGCAGAATTATATTCAGATGCATTACAATCTCTTCATAATTTTATATCTATGTTTACGTTTTTTTTTTTTCCCTGCAGATGATAAGTTCTTGTTCTTTTCTCTATTTCTTGAGGCGCTGGAAGATTATTAATTTCACCATGGGTGATTCTTTAATGACATCTGATAGCAGCTCTACCTTTGTACCCTTAAAGACATTGATGCATACCCTTCCTCTGGCAGTGGCCTATTTGCTTTACATGGTTTGTCTTGATAATGTTCATTATGTAATATTTAACAACTTTGGTGCAACCTGTTTAGTATCAACTTGTAACTAATATGCAACCACTCCTCTTCTTCTTGAAAGGTGGTCAGTGTGGAGTCTGTCCGCGGAGTAAATGTTCCCATGTACACCACCCTTAGGCGTACCACAGTGGCATTTACTATGATTATGGAGTATTTTCTGGCTGGGCAAAAGTATACGCCTCCTGTTGTAGGAAGGTAAATGATCCTATTTGCATTACAACTATTTTGGTCCTGTGGCAGTATAAGTGTCTCGTTCTGTGTGTTTGACTACATTGTGATTCAGAATATGGATAAAGGAATAATTTTTATAACTGGAAAAGTTGTGAGGTCCTTTCTTTGAGTTGCCATGTTTCTGATTCCTTAGCTCGACTGAAAAATTTTAAGGTTTTATCAGTGTTGGGTTGATAGTTCTTGGTGCATTTGTTGCTGGAGCTCGGGATTTGTCATTTGACTTCTTTGGATATGCCGTTGTTTTCTTAGCCAACATCACCACAGCAATATATCTTGCAACCATAGCTCGTATTGGTAGTGCTCGTACTAATTTTATTATTGAGAAATCTTTTAATCTCTTTTCCACTTCACTAGCTTAGCATCATTCTTATGTATTCTGATACTTTTATTCACTTTTTCTCAGGGAAGTCCAGTGGCCTTAATAGCTTTGGCCTTATGTGGTGCAATGGTAATCTAACAGATCCTAATTTGAAGCATGCCTTAGGATGCTCCTAAAGTTTTTCCCCACAAGTTCATATCCTGAGTTCAAGATCTGACATGACGATCTATTTGTTTCCGTATTAGGTGTTATATGTGGACCAATTTTGCTGCTTTGGACATTTCTTCGTGGTGACTTGGAGACAACCATCAACTTTCCATACCTGCTTTCACCTGGCTTCTTGGTACTTCCAGCTCACCAATGGAAATTAGTTTCTTCAATATAGACAATAACTTTGCGCTTTGACAGTTTGTGGCCTCTGTTAAATATGCAGAGTTTGTTGACGTTGTTCTTGAAAACAGCTGGCATAAGGTGATTTGACTGACACAATTTGTTGTTTTATCATCCTTGGGCAGGTTGTGCTGTGTTTTTCCTGTATACTGGCCTTCTTCTTGAATTACAGTATATTCCTGAATACAACTCTTAATTCAGCAGTAACACAGACAATTTGTGGTAATCTGAAGGTTTGTTTTCCAACTTCTCTTCATACAGTGATTGCCAATTCTGGTTTGCACAGGTATTGTCTATTAGAGCTGAAACCTAGGGTTGGCCGGGGGGTGGTGGGGATGGGGGTGTAGGGGTGTCATATGGCATAGCATGTTTTCAAATAACATAATATAGAGTCTTTGTTTGAATTTGCTGCTTGCACTTTCATGATGTTCATCAAACACTAATATATCTCCCAAAGCAATTTCTGGAACATCCTCTTTATACTTGCTTTTACATTTTCTAGTATTATGCATTGTAGGATCTTTTTACCATTGGACTCGGCTGGATACTATTTGGTGGGCTTCCGTTTGATTTTGTAAGTGGCTGAATCTTACTGCTTTCAATCTAGATAGTATGTTTGTTGCTAGTATTTCCTCTCTAGTTTTTACTCCCACTTTGTAATAGTCTTGATATTTTTTGGCTTGCAGCTGAATGTTTTTGGGCAATTGCTTGGTTTTCTTGGCTCTGGTTTGTATGCCTACTATAAACTTGTAGGGAAGTGACTGCACAAGCTTGAGACAGTTGGTACTTATTGAAGGTTATGAGTAGCTTCCATTCTTTCCGCTGCCCCCTAGCCTGGTTAGTGTTGGATCATTATAGAAATACGATTTCTGAATAGGATATTCTCGCAAAGTGAGAAGGGAATTCCAAATTTCTCGAGAGAATCAAAAACTGGTTGGCCTTTGGGCAAATTTGCAGCAACCGCCCTGATATATCGATGCATTTGTAAATGATGTCGCTTTATCATCCCTCTTAATCTACTTTCTTTAACAACAAATGTGCAGAAATTTTTGAAGACAGACTACATCAGTTGAAGCAACTTCTAATGATCATATATTTGTTCAGTTTATCATATTTTGTTGTTGGAGATGGTTTCAGATTCTGTCCCCATTTTTAGATAATAATTAATACTTACTGATAATAAAAGCCTCTGTGCTTCAGTTTCAAGGAAGCCTTAGGGATGAGGTTTATTTTTTTCTCTCTCACTGAATACGACCATGTATTACAATAGAAATTTTGAATAATTGAAAGAAAATCGTTCCCGCAATAATAATAATACACACTGAGATTTGAATTAAGGGACGCGCATAATGAAATGGCATCAACGTGCTTATTTTCTCTATAGTTTTTGACCCAACATCAAATAAAAGCTGCGGATGGGTGCGGAGCAGAGGGAACTAAATAAATAAATTGAGCGTTGAAAAGAGTCTTTGGCTAAAACAAAACTAAACCGTCAATTTCTTACTAAATTAGAATTAATTTCAAAAATTTTAAAACAAAAAATGACGTAAATAGAATCCAAGAAAAAACAACTCATATTTCATTTACATTAACAATAATAGTAAGTTTGATAATACGTAGGGCATTGATATGAGGTGTTTACGGAAACTAATTTCCAAACCAACCCTCTCAACTCTCTTAGTCAATTTAAAAATTTAATTAAATTTGAACTTAATAAATAGTTTTGCTTAACCGTCCAAAAAAGAAACCAAATTTCAGTAGTCAAAATAATAAAAATTAAATTAAATTAAAAAAACCAACTCGTTTCTCTTTTTTTTTTTTTTTTAATAATTTGGCTGTAACAAAATTATATTTAGTTCAGACAGTTGGAAAGCGCGCGTAACATATATAAGATCCCAACCGTTAATCGCCCGCAAAACTCACAAGTCACCAACCGAAGAAACACCTACCGGTTCTTTCAATTCAAAATTTCAATTCCTTTTCTTCACAGAACACAAGAATCTCCACCGACACAAGGAAAATCTAAAGCAAGACGTAACCCTAATTAATTATTTCTTCACTTTAAACGATTCCAAGCGTGATCCTTCCCTCCGAATTTCTTTTTCTTTTTCTCTTTTAAATTCATTTTTGTTCCGTTCATATGCCGCGGTGAAACGATTGAAAGGATTAATGATCCATGAGATAGAGTGAAGATTAATACATAATAATAAAAAAGTTCAAAAAATGTTAAGGATTGCAATGGAAGAATTTTCTCCACGGATATCGGTTGATTCGCCGCGTCATTCTGGTGCATTGTCGTTGATGATCGGCGGATTTTCTCGGAAAAATTTTTCGTACAATAAGCTGCCTGAACAACCCCTCAAGCTCTCAGTTCGTAAATTAGACGGCTCGTGTTTTGGTAATTTTTTTTTCTTTTCCCTTTCAATAGAGGGTAAATGGAATTTCATTAATGAAACAAACAATCATATAATTTAACAGACATTGAAGTTATGAAGACGGCTACAATTGCGGAATTGAGACTAGCAGTAGAGGCTGCATTTAGTCACATGCCAAAGACGGGACCTGGCAAGATTTCATGGTATGTTGCTTCCTTATTTGATTGATTATTAATTCAACTATTTAGAATGTGATGACTGAGGAAGATGAGTTACCTGCTGTGTCTGCATCTGTATGCATTGTTTTCTCAATGAAATTGCTAATGTATATCTGACATTTAATTTTCTTTGCTTGTAGGCCTCATGTCTGGGGGCATTTCTGCTTATGTTATAATGGGCAGAAGTTAATTTGTGAAAACGACAATATCAAATATTATGGCATCAGGGATGGTGATCAGGTGTGTATCCACCCTTCTTAGGAAATCATTTCAGCTTCTTGAATTGTTCATTGACAAACGATTCGTGTTGGATTTCACGTTCACAATTTAATTGCTTGTACGTTGGATTGAATCTCTCATTCCTTTTGGCCTGTGTTCAGAAGATGATGTTTCATTGCTTAATTGGGATCCTGGTGAAGTGGTTCTTTTGTTGTATGCTTTAATGTGAACCACTTTTCGGATGAGTAGTAATATCAGAACAATCCCATTGATGGTATCTTCATTTCTTTGTACTTAAGCACATAATAGAGGAAATAAGATTTTGAACACCGACACGCTATGTTTAAATTCTATAAAATCACTCTCTCACCCATCCACATACACTAAGGGCATGTGTATGCAGAGAACTACATTTGTAATAGAGTTTATGAAGACATGGTTTAACCTCTGACGTAATTGCAATTTGTTTTAAGCATCCATGACCAAATTTGTGTTCTTTGTTATAATGAGGAAGCTGTGCCCATTATCATTGCACCATTGCCTTGAACTTCTTCCATTAAGTTAATTCTTTGTGTTTTGGACCGTGCAGCTTGAATTTATCCGGCATCAATCAATCAACTACATGATAACCGAGAAGGAAACTAAGAAACAAGAAGCTGCAAAAGAACACCATATGTAAGGCTCTCCACATGACCTTAATCTCCTCTGTCGTATGCAATATCATGTTAAAACACACAATAGCACGCAAACCTGTGCAATAGTTTACATAGACAAAACCAACATTGCCTGGGAAGCCACATTGCATTGATATCGCCATATTGCTTGTTTCTTTAATTAACTTTGGACATTTGTAGGTTAATCAAATTCTAAATGTAGATAGCATGTATTAACAATTCCAAAGGTGGCTATGTGCCAAGTTCTGAATGCAAATGGAGTTAACAGGCTGTTCCTCTTTCTGCCATTGCAGTTATTATTTGATTACCTACTGAAACTGAAGATGATCTATTGGATGTCTGATAGGTCGTCATCTCAATCAAATATCTGGAATGAGCAATATCAAGAGCTGAGCAGCGAGGAAGACTGTGATTGTGATGATGTGGAGAGTGGACGGTGCCAGGGCTACGTCGATAAGTACGAGAGAATCGATGACCAAAATGACTCCAATTTTGTTCCTTTCCTGAGAGGGTGGTTCTCATATTCCAGACTGGTGTCTGTGAGAAGAACAAAAAGCAAAGTCAAAACTGATCCGTCAAGAACCTGTGATTTCTTGGGCGGTTTTAGAAACATTTTACAACTTTATGGGAGTAAGAATTACTACCGAAGAAATTCATACTGTAGAGAGGATTAGAGGTGTGATAAAATTGCGTCCTCGTTGCTTCCATAAAGCACTGCTCCCCAAGCTTATACACATGGAGATGATTAGTGATGGCTAGACAGCATAATCTTCGTATGTAGGTGCGAAGGATTTCCGTTACACCCAAGGGGAAATACAATAGCTCAGAATACTTGCTGCACTACAAGCTGTGCCAGCGTAAAGACCTTGATTACAGATCAGAATTAGTTGGTAGCCCAGGTTCAAGGAGGCTACAATGGGGTGATCAATTGATTTTCCAATGCTTCATCCCTGCAATGCCTGCTGGTTTTACAGTTTCATACTGCTCACTTTTTTATCCGAGTTTAGGATTCAATTTTTCTCTCTTGTAAGAATAATGTTACCCGTCCAAAAATGTTTAGCTCAAATAAGTCCTTACACGATGTTTGTATTCATTGAAGGGACAATAAAGTTTTGCAATTGTCAAAAATAGTTTTGACAAATGCTGCTTTGTCCAAATGAAGTAAGCGACTGAAATTTCCGAAAAATGATAAAGACTCGGATATCTCGTGTGTTTTTTAATTACAAGTAAATTAATTAAATAAGTGGAGTTGAGATTTCACTTGATTACTCTCTGTTTGAAAATTATTTGGGCTCTCAGGATTCCGGAACTGGCCCAATGTAAGAAATATCACACGCTTCACACGTGCGAAACACTAACACTTGCGCTCAGACTGTTCCTCTCCTTCTATGATCCGTCCATCTCAGCCTCATCATTTTGTGTGGCAAAGAATGAGATGAGAAGATAAATCCTCTTCTTCACAAAAAATCTCCTCCTTCCCCATTTCACCCAAAAACAAAAGCATTTTCATCAAACGCAAACGCAAAGCTAGTAAAATTTCAATCTGCCATGGCTAACATGATCGTGGCATCCTCCAATGCCAAGCCACTCTCTCCACTACCCATTCCTTCTCAATCACCAAAACCCAGAATCCAAATCCCCCAAATCAAAACCCCATCTTCTGAAAAAATCCCACAAAAGTTGCTTAAACTATCATCCTCCGCTCTCAAATCACTCTCCGCCGTCGCCGTCACGTCGCTAGCATTTTCCCCTCCGTCTCTGGCAGCCGAAATCGAAAAGGCAGCACTCTTCGATTTCAACCTAACCTTGCCCATTATCATGGTTGAGTTCTTGGTTCTGATGTTCGCGTTGGACAAGATTTACTACTCTCCCCTGGGGAAATTCATGGACGACAGGGACATTGCTATCAAGGAAAAGCTCAACAGCGTCAAGGACACTTCCGAGGAAGTGAAGCAGCTGGAAGATCAAGCTGCTGCCGTCATGAGGGCTGCCAGAGCGGAGATATCGGCGGCCTTGACTAAGATGAAGAAGGAGACTCAGTTGGAAGTTGAGCAGAAGCTTTCTGAGGGGAGGAAGAAAATTGAGGCTGAGCTTCAGGAAGCTTTGGCTAATTTGGAGAAGCAAAAGGAGGATACCATTAAGTCTCTTGACTCTCAGATTGCTGCTCTCAGTGAAGAGATTGTCAGGAAGGTCCTTCCTGTTCAATAACTTTTTTTTTTTTTTTAAATTGTGTTGTTGATTTTGTGTTTATGAAATGACAGAATGTAATTGTAATACCTCCTTCACTTATATATTTTTGTGACCTAATTTAAAATTGTGAAATTGAATATGGGTCTTTGCAAAACATTAGCTCCTTTGCATTTTGATTTTGTTGTGTGCTTTTACAATTAAGTAGAATCACAACAGTTACAATCATTCTGGATGAGAATACTTACTATGTATTTTTAGTGCTGGGATTATCTTGCCCTAATTCACAATTGATATAGAATGGAAGCACTAACTATCTAGTGTTAGTGGATTGGTGCCTGCTTAATATTAGCTGCTTGCTTTAGACTTTTCAAAATTAAGTAGAATCACAACATATATGCGTGAAGATTTTGTGGCTGAAGTTGTATCTATGGGTCCTGAGGAATGGGGGATGTTTCTTCATTGAATCTGCAGGAGAGAGGAGTGTTAACTGAATATGTAAATGCATATCAGTTGAATCTGAGCTTGAAATCAATTATGACCTTAAACTACTCCAGTCCTTATTATGTGCAATGTTGATTGGTTTCCTGAACAAAAAATGATAAAATTGTTGTCTTGGAAAATAAGACAGAAAGAAGCAAGTGGACTAATAGTGAGAGTGCTAGTGGTTCTAATCAAATGTTTTGTAATTTTGTTTCCTAAGTTATCTATTAATCTATATTCATTGCAACTTGCATGTGAGAATTGCCCTTGTGAAGTTGTGAGGGCTCGAATTCTATCTCGTCCTTGTGAAAGCAGGTTCGGCCATTCGAGTAATCCTTCTTCATCCTTCAAATCAAAGTTTAATGATGATACTGATTGCCATGAGATGAAGTTTTTAATTGGTTGCTTGAATGATCATTTTTATAAAAGAAGTTAATCGGTTTTTATCTAGTTTTTTTCATAACCAATCAATTAAATTCATGGGCTAACATACAAGAACATATTATGTATTCATGTGGATGGAGATTTGGTGCAACTTTCACCAAAGTAACGACGCAGGACACAGATCAATAACTTGATGTGCTTTCAAGCAATTCAATTTTCACTTGCAGTCGCCACTCGCCGGTAAATCACGCAATGTGATAATTTAGCTCATGATTGGCTGCTGTCAGCCCAAAATAATGTTGTATTAGGAAGCCAAAACTTGGCTGCAACAATGGATTGTGTTCTGAACTGTAAGTCCACATAATAACATTTCTCAAAGGTATTAGGTCATAATTATGGACCAAATATTATTGCTTTCATTCTTTTATGAATCAATAATAATAATAATTAGGGTTTCAATAGTTGAATCCTAATATTATGTGTTACTCATTTATTGGGTGATAAATTTTGTAACTTATAAAATTGTTTAACCATCATTCAATGGGTAAATGTTATGTCACTTGAAACTCAAATTGAGATTCAAATATTGAGACATTCGTGTTTTTCTCATATAATTGAGTAAGAGTAAAAAATACACCACAGTAATCCATCAAATACATTCATGTTTTGCTCATATAATTGTATAAGAGTAAATGCATGAATTCATCAAATAGAAATTATGTATATATATTATACATAGTGGTCTCAAACTATTAAATATAAATAAAAGTTTTCCGCTCCAGCCAGCTACTAGCTCCCAACTTAATAAAAATTGACTCTATTCATTAATTCCTTTTCTTAACCTTTACATGTTATTTAGTGACCATGAGTAATAAGTGGCAACTTACAAAATTATTAACGGGCCTACTAAGCCCATGGCCCAGATGGTAAATTCTGTGCAGCCCATTTAGGACTTTCAAACCCCGCCGTACAGAAAATAAAAATAATCACCCTCTCCCAGTCACACTCATTCTTCGTTTGAAATTTCCGTGTAATTTGTAATGTGGAAAGCGTCTCGCTGTCTCGTGTCATTTCATTTTCTTCAAACCAATTATAAAATAAAAATACTTTGTTTCTGATTCTGATCATTTTCTGTTTTCGCAGGCGCTCATGAACTTCAAAGCTTTTTAGTTCTTATATAGTTCACTCTGGATTCTGATTTCTGTATATGCTCTCTTCGTGTCTATTGATTCACTCTCAATTTTAGTATGTGTTTTCTTTCTCTCTCACGTTCTTGTTTATTTATTTGTTATTTGTGAAAAATAGAAACGAAATTCGACGATGATTGATGATGTTGAATTTGTTCGGGAAAAAACTGTAGGGCAGCCCCACTTCAGCTTGTTTTAATTAATTTATTGTTATAATGCGATCGCGAAGAGAATTGGAATATTCAGATTCTTTTTTCTGTTTTTTTTTCTTTTCCTATATGTTATCTTCAAGAATTGAACTATTTACGGGTCTTTGTTACTGTTTTTTTTTTTTTTTAACTATTCTATGTTATTTGGTTACTAAGATTTATGATTTTGAATCTTTGATTATGAGATATGAGTTGGTGCTTCATGTTTAATTCTTGTCGTCGTGCAAATACGAAGAGATCAGATAGTTTGATTGTGGATATATTAGATTCTTGAAAATTGAGTTTTAGACTTAGAGAGAATGAGAAACCGAGCCTAGTTTTCCTCTAAAACTGAAGAACAGAAACGTATTGGAAACTCGGGTGCTAGTTGGTTCAACTAGTAAAACCTCTTATGCCTTTGAGGATCAAATTTCGCTTGTCTGTGATCAGTGGTTTACTTTTATCTAATAATTAAATAGTAATGATATAGCCACAAATTTTTGTACAAGATAAGTTTATACAAGAGTTTGTGGTTGTATCATCACTCATAATTAAAAGAACAGTACATGGCAAGAGCTCTGAGTCAAAACACTATTCTCTTTTTGGATTCTTTGATGGTATAGTTTACAAGCTTTGTCTAAGATTAGTATTACAGTTTTTTAATCAAGAAGAGCTATGGTCTTTGCCGCTCAATGGTGTTTGTTTGCTTTTAGTAATTTATGATGTTGGGTTTGTTAGAAATGACCTCTACTGCTAGACTTATCTATTTTGTTATTGGTTTTTTTTGTTTCACTTATCTCTGAAGGAATGGCTGGAAAAGTTGCTGCTGGGCAACCTGCTGATTTTGAGTATGAGGTTTTTGATGATTCTGATCACCTTAGGACTGCTGTTGCCACGTCAAATGATACTAATGCATGGATTAACCCGTCAGCACTGAAACTTAGACACAGAATAGGGAAGGGCCCCTTTGGTGAAGTTTGGTTAGCTACCCATTATCTGTCAACTGAGGATTGTGGTGAGTATCACGAAGTGGCTGTCAAGATATTGCATCCCGTTAAAGAGGATCGCATGAGGGTTCTGTTGGAAAGGTTGAATGATTTATTTTTGAAGTGTCAAGGAGTAGAAGGTATTTGCTGGCTGCAGGGGATTTCAGTTATCAATGGAAAAGTTAGTGATTTTTATTTATTTGATTTAGTACAAGGTTTGCTCATCTGACCTTTACGTTGCTGAGGTACACTTTTTGTTATCTTGCAGATATGCATCATTATGAAATTCTATGAGGGATCAGTTGGTGATAGAATGGCCCAACTTAAAGGAGGGAAGCTCTCTCTGTCAAACGTTTTCAGGTTCTCTGATTCTGAATTTGGACGAGATGTTCTTTTGTTTCTATAACACAGCAAATAGAATTTGGTTTTGAGTGTGTTTTAATGTTTACAGGTATGCAATCGATTTGGCTCAGGGAATTTTGCAGCTGCACTCAAAAGGAATTCTAGTTCTAAACCTTAAGCCTTTTAACTTTATTCTCAATGAAGCAGACCAAGCAGTTCTGGGAGATGTTGGCATTCCTCATTTATTGCTTGGAATTCCATTGCCAAGCTCAGATTTGCCTCGTAGGCTTGGAACACCTAATTACATGGCCCCAGAACAGTGGCAACCAGAAGTCAGAGGTCCAATTTCTTTTGAAACTGATTCGTGGGGATTTGCATGCAGCATTATTGAGATGCTGACTGGTGTTCAGCCTTGGTGTGGTAGGTCGGTTGATGAAATTTATGATGCAGTTGTTAGAAGACAAGAAATACCACCTATTCCAAGTGGCCTTCCTCCTGCGGTTGAGAATGTTCTTCTTGGTTGCTTTGAATATGACTTAAGGAGTCGCCCTTTAATGACTGACATACTTCGTGTCTTTAAGAGGTAGATGATAAGAACATTTTTTCATAGATAACACAACATATTTATTCTTAAAATAGTTATACCTTTAACTGCTTGTTATTTATTTCAGTTTGTGGACTAGAAGGTTTTATGTTCTTTACTCATCTTTCTTTTGTCATTTATTCCAAAACACTCTTGCAGCTCACAGAATTCTGTTCACAGTGATGGAGGCTGGACAGGTCATGGGAGCAGAATCCTGCCTGACAAATCTTGCAGTGGTTATACGGAATGGTTCCTTTCAAAGGAGGACTTGAAAGTTGATGACGTGGTACGTTCCAGAAAGCCACCTAACTCTTTCAAACCTGAAAATATGGATGTCCCAGAAGGAAAGGTGGTGGGTGTAGAACACAATACAGAAGGAGAAAGTTTTGTTTTGGTGAGGGTTCATGGTATCCATGACCCCTTGAGAGTACATGTTTCAGCACTGGAGCGTGTCACATTTGGCTTAGCAGCTGGGGATTGGGTACGCTTAAAGGAGGAAGACAGAAGGCATTCACCTGTGGGTATTCTTCATTCCATTCAGCGTGATGGAAGTGTGGCTGTTGGATTCTTAGGTTTGGAGACCCTCTGGAAGGGACATTTTTCAGAGCTACAGATGGCTGAATCTTACTGTGTTGGCCAGCTCGTGAGGCTGAAAGCTAATGTTGTTAGCCCTCGATTTGAATGGCCTCGTAAAAGGGAAGGGGTTTGGGCTACTGGGAGGATTTGCATGGTCGTGCCAAATGGATGCCTCATTGTCAGGTTTCCAGGAAGACTGACTTTTGGAGAGCAATGCAGCAGTTTCTTGGCTGACCCAGCTGAAGTGGAAGTGGTTAATTTTAATACTTGTCCAGGCATGGTGAAAAAATATCAACATCTTGAGGATCTTCATTGGGCTGTGAGACCACTTTTCATTGCATTGGGTCTTTTCACGGCCATGCAAATGGGTTTTTTTGTCGGAAGGAAATTGAGGGGAGCAAAGGCGAAGAAGCAACAGAGCAGGGTAATTCAAAAGGATGGTCAACATGTTGATGGCGAGGTTGCTGGCAACCCCGCATGGCTTCCTCCATCTGTGGCAAATATGCTTTCCAAAGGCGCTAGTGCCGCTGCTGGTCGGTAGATTTAGACTATGTTCATCTGCACAAAACTAGTTCAAGTTTGCTGAAATATGTACATATTAACTCTTGGCAATTTTGTGCTTGCATAGGTGCAGAAATTTATCAAAATGAATCTGCCTGCATTTATACTAAAGCACACAGAGAGAACAGCAGAGAGCGTTGCCGTAATTTCAAGAGATAGAACCATTGCACCATGATGATTGATTTCAAAACAAAAATGATCTTTAGCTTACTGCAAACAGCAATATCCATTATTAAGTAATGAATTTCTTAATAATAAATTTCCTCATCAAGTTAAAGCAAACATCTAGTAAAAAAAAATTATTTTTATACCACCTCTGTTTTCTCATAAATTCATCCAACTACCATAAAATTTAAAATATTTTTTTCCGTTATTTTTTTTTAATTAATTTATTTATATCAATTAATCACTTTTATATTAATATCGTTAAAAATTTACTAATTAACATCAAAGGGTAAGATTATCATTTTAAAAGGCATTGTCTATTGACCAAAAAAATTTGACAAATTAAAACAGTGATTTTAATGGAGAATAAAATAAGCATGTATCAGTGAAGTGGTCTACATATGACAGTAGCTGTTAATGCCTGATTGGGGTCAAATCTAGTGCAACAAGTGGAGGTAAATTGCACACACAGTAGTAACAAATGAAGAAAAGGTGAAATGGGATCGGAAATGGTGATTTCCGGCCTTCCCACTCTGATGCTTAAGTGTAGCACTACATGCAGCCAGCTGCATGCTTCACTTTCTTCCTTCAAGCGGTGTATTTATATATATTTAAAATTTGAGGGCTGCTGGCTTGGATTCAGTGATTATTCGATGGCTATATAAAATGCAAAATTTTGATAGCTGCTTCATTTATCAATTGGAGGACTAAAGAGCAAACAAAGGAAAATGGAAGAAAAATAGGAAAGTGGAGGAGAAAAGGGAAGAGAAAGAAAAAGAAGAAAATAAAATAAAATAAAAGAGGGAAGCCGAGAGTGAGGAAAAGGAGAAAAAGAAAATAAAAAAGCTGAGAGTGAAAAAGAAGTTGAAAAGAATAATTGAGGGGAATATTACAGAAAATAAATTTGGGAAGTTATATCTATATTCAGTTAGTTAATAGGTAATAGATTAATGAAGTTATTATTTAATTTATATTGCATGTATAAATTTTTCTATCAGTTCTGATAGTTAATTTTTGAACCATGTATTTTAGGAGAAATTTGAGAATTCAAAAATCTGTAAGAGCCCCAACGAATCCCAAATAAAATAAGATCCATGAATGGATACTATTATTATTATATGTATTATGTGAAGCATTTTTGTTTAATAGTGTGATTTAATATCATGTTATAATTATATGTTTAATTAAGTCATGAGTTATGATTGTCAGTTATCATATGTGTACACTTTCCTCTAAGCTCTGCACATGCTAATTGAGAGTTAGTAACTCTACCCGTGTGATGTAGTTAAATTATGTTGGGTATTAAGAGGTTTTCCCCCACTTTGCTCGTGCGATTATGATCTCGGTGAGTATTGAGAGTTATTTCTCCTTAATACTATTTGGTGCAATTTTATCATGTATATCTATATGATTTTCCATGTTTGCTGATGTATTATATTTAGTGCGGAGTTATATTGCATAATTATTTATAAGCACTAGTGCATTAGTTTATTATATTTTTATATGTATATTTATATTTATTCACTGAGCTCCAAGCTCATAATTTTTCTTTTTATCTCATTTCTCTTAGGTTTCCGCACGATTTCATGCAGATCAATTTCTAATTAATTGAGGTTGGTCCACAAGACGCATTACTACATGACTTGCATTTCGAGCATATTTATGTTCCTTATGTTTTTATGTATATATTTGTAGTGTAAGTATGTATAATAAGACATAAACCGTGCAACTTTTGAGTATATTTTTGAACACGGCATATCTGTTATTACATGATTATGTTAGAGGACTAAGGGCAGTTCTATTATTCATGAATTTCAGTTTATGTCATGAGTTTCTAGATATTAGAATGATTACGTGATTCGTCTCAGACCAACATATAGGTCGAGATAGTCGTGTCATTAAGTCAGTACAATGCTTTTTGGAGTTGAATTCAAAGAGTTTTTAATTCACTCAAGTGTCCTATCTTGTTTTTTTTTTTTTTTTTTTTTACTTTCTTCTTGAAAAATACTTTCATAGAAATAAAATGGGGCATGATCCATGGAATGGGTGTCATTTTCTTATTCTTGGGTCATGTAGTGGCCTGGTTGCTAACTTTCTTACCCATTTTCATTGTGCTCCAGTGATTCTTTTTTGGTGATAAGCATTATCCCGATATTTCAACTTTCTTGGCATAGCATTTATTGACTTATTAAAGACTTAGATCGAGATCCCCTTATTTCCCATCTTGAGTGTTCCTGACTTCTCACCTGACAACCTTCATCCTTGTCTTCGAGGGATTCTACTTTTTCCATTTGGAGACTCTAAGGCCCATCGAGGTGGTACTAGTCATTAAATTCCATATCAACAGTAGCCATTAAACAAATCCTTCATGCACCCGCCTTTGCAGTTCTCCCTAACGCACCTTCAACCTACTGTTTTGTACCGAATAATCTATCATTTTTCCTATTGTCAAGAAGCATTTTATGCAAACAAGTTATGACTTTTGAATGATTTTTTACATTAAAAATGTTGTTTATTTGATCTATGTTATAGAATGCTTTGTTTGCTTTAATAGAATATGAAATATGTTGGAATAACTTTATTTGTTTTATTATATTTAAAGATATTTTTGTAATTATAAATTTTTATTTTTTAAAATTTTATAAAATAAAAATATCTTTTAATTCATTTAAAAATAAAATTATTATTTTATTTAAATTTTTTAACAGCATTAGTGCCGAATAATTGATTGAGACAAATAAAAAAAAAAAAATATTAGAATTTTGTAGTAGTTGCATGATCATGTGGCAAAACAAAGGCATTATAGTGTTCATTTCCTTATAGTAAAACACATGCAACAAAGAACATTTGGTGTCGGATGCCAGTATAGTTTGAACGACAACAATCGGCTGATTTAGTAAACAACTCAGTCAGATATAAGTATATACAAAATCTATTGACTAACTAGTCTGACCATCAACAATCCCAGCCTCTCTAACCAGCTGTTCTGTCAGAACTGAAAGCCGTGCAACTTCCGATCCCACTTCTGTCAAGCATTCATTGTTATCAATCACGCTTATCCTAGGATCAAATATGCTTTCTGGGAAGATAGTGTTATCGGTATCAGTCTCAATACTCAGGCTAGCTTTATTCAGAAGTTCTCCACTCATTTCAGTGAGTTTCTGGAGAGCACTAGTGGCAGCTTCAACTTCTAGTTGAGCTGCCTCAAGTTGTAGCCGTTCAATGGCCAAGTCTCCAACACTTTTCTCCCCAATTCTCTCTTGTGCTAAAGCATAGAGCTTCCTCAAATCATTAGCATCTTCAACCGTTTCCTCCTTCAATTTTTTTAGTTCTTTCTCCTTGGCATCTAATCTACCAAGAACAGTTTTGAGCTCCTCATCTTTGACTGTGAGGGCTCTCTTCGCAGCTAGAACCTCCATTTCTTTCATTCTTAAATTTTCCCTGGCAAACTTGAACTCTATTTCAAGCTGTTTTGTTTGCAGCCTAAAATTATCATTTCCTTTATCCAATCCCTGCTGCATTAATTCAAGGCCCATGTCATCAGTTGGCATTGATGTACTAGACTCATCATTCTTACCGGAGACCAGTTTGTGCGTGAGATCAACAATTTGTTCAACTACAGTTTCAGCTTCAGAGACTTTTAGTTTTGTGCCATCCAACTCATTTTGTAATATTAAGACATGTTCATCTTTCTCCTGCAGCATATCCATAGCTTGAACAAGCTGTTCTTCTCTACTGCTCATGATCATCTTTAACTCTCTAACCTCATTGTTTAGTTCCTCTAACATCTGCCTTGCATTTGAAAGTTCTAAATCTTTTTCTTCCAAGATAAGCTGAAGAGAAGCTTGCTTGGATTTCAAATTTTGGATTTCTAGCTTAGCCTCCACCAAATCAGACTCTTTGACCCTAAGAAGATTCTCTGTTTCTCCAAATTCGGTATTCTTCCTCTCCAGCTCCTCTTGGAGTGAAGACACTTCATCAATTGCTTGCTGCAGAGAATATTTTTCTTTGTTCAGCTTATTCTGTAACTCTTCCACCAGCTCCTTCTCCATGGACAAGTCCCGTTCAAGCTCCTTGTTTCGAGCTTCTGTAACTCTTAGCTTCACTTTCTCACTCTCAACTTCCACTTGAGCATCTTTCAGACTAGTCATGTAAGATGTCAGACTTTTCTTCTGCTCTTCTAGTTCCACAAGTTGCTTCCCTAACAAGTGCTCTTGTTCTTCCATTTGCTTTCTGGATGCTGCCAGAGACTTCTGAGAAGAAACCAGCTCGGACCTTACATCAGCAAGAAGCTTCTTCACTCTTCTAAAATCTTCCAAGGTATCATTAGTTTCCTCCTTGCGTCTAGACGCTTCCTCTGCCAATTTCTTCAGTGCATCCTGAGACAATAACCACTCCATAGTCCTCTTTTCCAAATTGGCCTCTACAACCTTAAGCTTCTCTTCTTCAGCTTTCCTCAAAGCCACAGAAGCTTCTAGCTCTTCTTCTTTCTCTTGATTGACTTTCCGGAGACTTTGAATCTCAGTTTCCTGTTTCTTAACAACTTCATTAGCTTCATTGAGCATCCGAGCTTTAGATTTGAGTGCAGAATCAATTTTGGCAGCTTCCTTACTCTTCTTCAACAATTCACTTCTCATTTTCTCAAGTTCAAGTTCTTTCAAAGACAGCGCAGACTGCATAGCAGCAATCTCCTGATCTCTCCCCTTGAGCCGAAGTTTCAAATCTTCTATGTGCCTGGCTTGAGAAACTAACTTGAGATTAGACTGACCTAGCTCCTCTTCTAGCTTTTCATGCCTAGAACAAGCAACATCAATTTCTCTCTCTCGCTGGAGCAACTCCTCCTTCGCACGGTTCAATTCACTATGCTCCAAACAGACCCTCCTTTCCACATCTTCTAAATCCTCTTCCTTCTTCTTCAAGGCAGCCAGCACCGCCAGAAGATCAGATTCCAAAATCTCGAGATTTAACCCAAACTGAACATCTTTACCCACGCCAGAATCTCTGCTCATTCGTTCTTCCAACTTCTGCGTCTGTGCAAACAATCTCTCAAGAAGAATCCTCGCAGGTTCACTCAACCCATAGCCATTAACACTCGATTTCTTCCCATCGGGCAACACTGCTCTAACAAGCCCCAAAGACCGTACTCTTCTTTTTCCACTTATCACGTAACGCCCCGGTAGTTTCTGCTTCCAATGGACCTTCACCGAGCACAATTGCTCCAAACGTTATCTCAATAACAAGACTGATTTAAAAAAAAAAAAAAACACTAATTTTATGCCACCAAATCCAATCATCAATCATTCATCAAATATTTCAAGAACCAACATCATGCTCGTAAACTGTAATACACATGTAAATTAATTTGAGTACCAAAATAAAACCAAAAAAAAAAAAGTTCCCAATTCAAAAAAAAAAAATCATTTCTATATATCAATTGCATCAATTGAGACCAAACCCCAAATTTTTTTTTATCAGCAAATAAAAAAATTAAATAGGAAGATAATTGAAATTGCAAACCTTAGGGTTAGGGTTGAGATGAAGATGATTGGAGGAAAAAAGGGCCGAAAATGCCATGCTTTATACCAGGATCGCATTCCAGCTCTCAATAGTCATTGATCAATCCCTTATTTGTTAACTTACTAATCACGTTTCAACTTTCTATGCTTCTGATTCCACGATGGCAGCTTTGGTGTCTTTCGCAGAGAACGAGCAACCAGAAGGGAATCATCGGAATGGAGGGAAAAAGGAAGGCTAACGTGCGCCTCGTACCTGTCATTTCTTTGGCGATTTGATGTTTACACTTCGGATAGACTTAAAATCTCCAAGGACTAAGCATTGGGTATCAGGATTATAGATGATCTGCTACTTTTGATAACACTACAGGGAAATTTTCTGACAAATGGAATTGCGCCACCTGTCCTGGAACCGAATTTGAGGATTTACTGGTTAGGTGTACGTTCATACAGTGGAGTCACGGACACGGGAATGTAGTCCGTAGATACAGATTGCTTGACCCGGTGACACGATCGTTTTGTTTTAAAGGCTATTGATTGAAATGTCGTCGATGAGTACTAGTGGTGGCCTGACACGTGTAGTTGTTGCACCGCGGATAATGTTTGGATAAGAAAATGCCCCCAAATTGCCATTGTTGATAATTCAGACATGGGGGTATAAATGAAATTTCAATCAAGTGCGCCCCAACGTGGATGGTATGTTGTGTAATAATATGTGAGTTGAGTCATTATTAGTGGAATTATGTTGTGGGCTCATGGTTCTGCCCATCAAAATTCACCACGTGGATCGTCTTACACCAGCAGGACGCATTAGATCAGGTATTTAAATATCTAATTTTTTAACTGTTTATTTTAAGAAAAATAATATTTAAAAAAGTATAAATGCTTAAATTGAGCAAATGAGATGGGAATGAATATAGGATGACATGATAGGCCCTTCATTTTTTTTCCATATATCTTTTAACCCGAGCTCAATATGACAATTCGGACCTCATAGATAGAAGAATTTTTCGCACGACTTGTTTCATTTAGGTTAAGAGCGAGATTATTTAATATACCTCGACAGATCTATTAGATAATGAGTGATTTTTCAATAAGGGATTTCTGATTTTAATAAAGTCATAAATTAGTTAAAAGACAAAAAAAAAATTCAATACACTATAAGGTAAAATACAATGTATTAGAGAATGTATTGATTTTATTTTTTAACTTATCCATGATTTTATTAAAGTTAGAGATAACTGATTGGAAAACTATTCTTAGATAATATTAAAAAAATTTCACTTTTGTAATATAATTTTAAGAATTCGATATGTTTTAACCCGTTGTCATTCTAAGCATGTTCAAACATAAATGTTTGTAATAAGAAATCAAATGAAATATAAAAAAACAAATGATAAATGGAGTTAATTTCAAGAGATTCGGGCCTTCAAAATAAATACTAGTTACTCAAAAATTTAATACAACTTACAAGTTGCCAAATTAATAATACTCGTGACCTTTTTGATTGAATAACATTAGACTTTAAATATAACTAATCTTAGGATTACGAATTAAAAAAATAGCAAACACTAAATGCAGTTCATACATCATGCTCTATATCTTAACACCATGACTCCCAAAAGTAAGATTTCACTATCTTTGACTAATTAAACAAAAATTAGAACTTAAAATAAAATTACCATTATAACCTCGAAAAATTTAAAGAGTTTGATTGCGAATTAATAGAACCAGCATTTGATTAGACTTATCTAGTGGGTGACAGTTACGTCCGCTATGAAGATTGATAAAGAAAAAGAAGTGTGTCCATGGCATATCTCATCCATTCATATCTTTTGAATGATGATTTTATCACCCTTTTTTCCTCATTACGCGACTTTCTACAACTGCAAAATAATGTAACTCACTTTTTCCTCTTTTTACTTTTTAGGATGGTAAAGTGACTATCAAACTTCTCTCCGTCTCACAAGAAGTCACAACTCACATGCATAGTTTGCTAGCGGCAAAGCCTAATGATGGGGAAAAAAAATTAAAAAAAAATCAAGTAGGCATGTTGATATGGATCTATCATAGAGGCCCACTCTATTATGAACAAATTACGAAAGCCCATCACAATGGGGCCTCTCCTTTTACAAAACCCCAAATCAAAATGTTCAATCAATCCATCAAGACTCATTTTGATTAGCCATCAATGTGTAGAGCATTATTTACTTGACTGCTCAATGACATAATTAGACCATAGCTCCTGAAAAAAAAAGAAAGAAAATGACCTCTTATCTCTTTCTCTTAGCTACCAGCTTTATATAAATGGCCTAATAAAGCTACTAAAAATGGAAACAAAAAATTGTAGACGCTATTTCTTTAAAGTGCAATGGGCGTGCACTTTTAGCTCATGCTCTTCCAAAAAACTCGGCATCTAATTTATCCGACAGCACACAGGAAAGTCCAAGTTGGATTCGCCAAACGCCCAAATCCGAACACAATAAAATATTCCACAAAATCTTTGTTGAAAAGGGTGTCTTTAAACGAAAGAAAGTCAGAAAATTTCTTAAGCTAGTAGGATACGTTTACTTACCTAATAAGTTAGTTTTTCAGTTAAATATTTCTTAAACTCAACAATAATGGTACAGAATAAATTCCTTGTAACTAAAAAACATAATGACAGTAAAATTCTGGTGTGTTGGACAAAAGAGTGGGGTTCTTCAATGTTATTATTTAGAGAGAGTGTTTTCGTCTAAAAAATAGGAGATTGTTGAGTTATGTAACTCACGTCTTTTATTAATTAATAAAAGAAAGTCGCGTAGACTTATATAAATAAAATAAATCTTTTATGATTGATGTTCTCTTATTTCACTTTTTATAAAATATATTGATGCAATCATCCAAGATTCACACAATTAATCTCTCAAAAAAAAAAAGTGCATTCACATTGCCCCACATGATTTTTTAATCATCAAAAGGCGGACTAAACAACATATCACTCGGTCTTCTATGTACATATGAAACCACAAAAAAACAATTTAAAAAGTATACACAATCTTATAGGCTAAGCCCACTTAAATCATTAATGAATCGATAATAATATTCAATGGATAAAACTGATAGAATTAGTGAAAATAACAGGCGAAGTATCTGTGCAATGGTTAGTATGATTAGTGAAGTTTTTAGATAAAGATTTAGTTGAGCTGTTGAGGTTAGGTACGACTGAAATAAGCCTAGCTCATCATAACTTGGATCGTATGTAGGGGAGTCATTTGGTATTTGGCCCATCTAACAATAAATAACAACAAATCACGCTCTTCTTGCGGTGGGGTCCCGTTGCATTGCGTGATGCGCTGGAGCACATATGATCACAACTCTTGAAAACATGCCTTTGACTTTGATTGCCCAATAAAAGTAAAGATCACGCATGATCTTGTGATGATCACATTAGAGCGGGCGGTCGAGATTCAACGCTGGTGTACGGGTACTGATCTGGGCCGTCGACCGCCCCGTACGAAACTTAAAAAGGATGGGACATGGGATATATTGTAATCTCTTAGATGTGAGAGGTGGTCTATCTAAGTCTTAATGATCATGTTATAATGTTTATCAGAGGACACACGCGTGCGCATGAACAGTGATCGCGTACGTCCATCTTTATTTTTGTGGGGCCCCGTATGAAAAGTGCGGCTCCACGTGCTAAAACTGCGCGTCGAACACACATTTTTCGTCGATTTTCATTTTAACGCAAAGCCGCCCTCAACCTCAACCTCAAAGGGTTTTTTTTTTTTTTTTTTTTCTTTTTTCGGGCTAAGTTAATAATTACATCATAATTTAAAAGTCAGATATTTGTTAGCCAAATGAGAATTTATGATTATTGGTGGTGATTTTGCGTAAGATATTGTATTAAGAAGATCTTGGATTTATTTATAAATAGACACGAATATGGTTTCTAAACAAAGAGAAGGAGGAGAATGGTCCCAACGCCGGTGGTTGAGAAGGAGGAAAGCATCGATTGGCTTTATATAATGACGTAAGCGTATCCACGTCGGGGTCCACAACAATAAAGAAATAATATATAGTTTATGCAGTAAAAGACAAATGAACAGATCACCAATGAATGCACGTGGCAGCGTAATAGCGCAGTTGATGGATGTCGTTTTCTGGAGACCCACACCAAAGCCTCCGGTTTTTTAAAGCCGGCCGTCGATCGTGCCACACGATCAAGATAAGCTTTTTAAGTTTGATCAGATTCCGTTTGGGTTTTGAAAAATAAAATAAAAAAACCGGAAGGTCGCCTGCTTGTAGTGATGTTGGATTGGACCACACTAAATCCTTGGGACCACCAACAAAATCTTAAAATCTTCTGCTAACATGATTCTCTGCCAATCAGCAGCCGTCAATTTAATGTGAACGGACGAAGTTACCCTCCAGGTCTCGCCTCGGGTTCGACAAAAGAGTAAAGTAACAGTCGGTAAAGGCCACAGGATTACGGAAATGGGAACCAGCTGTTGGATCAGAGCCGTTCGATCTGCATTGATTACCGTTTTGTGTGTTAAGTTTTGTTTAATGAGGGGGGAAAACAAAAAATAAAACTGCTGCTTTTAATACGGACGATGGGGTTCTGCAACATAGAATCTTCCTTTATAGATTGTGGAAACGTAGGTTTCACAGGCTAGATACACTTCACAGAGCGAAGCTGCGTGATTGTCCTACTCTCACTCCTTTGGCGCGTGCACTTGGAGTTGACCCAGTTTTTAGTAACCATAGATTGTCATTTCCTTCTGTGGAGTGTGGACTGGGATCGTACATGTATTAATGATGTGTTACGATTAAATCCTATTTCTGCTGCAGCCACTGATGATTTGGGATGAGAATGGAAAAAAAGTATTCTTCCAAGGTTTTTCTTCTGTCAAATGCACGTGGATGACTGATAATTTGTATATAAGAATACAAAAACCAGTCAAACATTATTTGTACATTATTACTAACGAAACCAAATAGTTATAAATTGATGTTACATTATATAAATTATCCAATAATTGTATGTATCCTATATGAAATAGCCATTCATGGGTCGTAGCATGGATTTATGGATTTCATAACTAAGATAATTTATTTACGTTTATATTTATTACACTTATAGAGTTATAATATTTTAACTGATGTGTCGTATATAATTAATGGTCACTTGTTAGAAGTTAGTTGACATTTTTATCGATTATATATGTGTTAATAGTGCAATCTATATATATATATATATAAATGACATGTCATGTCAATCAATTAGTTAATTATTTAAGTTTAGTGGTAAAGTTCTCAAGTTGATTACTCCATCCACACCATAATTGAGACTTGAGTATTGTTCTTATTATGTTTATGAATACACCCTAACATCATTTTAACAAACTAAAAATATCGTTGTCATGTGAATAATATTCTATTGTAAAATCAACATCAATACATTTAACACAACCCTATTGTTAAGGTATGTTGAAATTTTGTATGCTAGTCATAATAATGATAATTAAACGACGACTAAAATGTCATGATCATGGTGATAAGGATTTGGATTGGAAAGATACAACCTTTGTTCCTAGATGAAAGTAATTAAACAATAGCACTCTTAAGAAGGCTTGGTGAGGATAAGGACTGAGTTGTAAGAATAGGTTGAGCGCACGCGCCCGAAGAACAAGTGAGGGAAAACATTGTCACTCTCACAAGCATTGCTTTGGCTGGGGGCCAACATAAATGGACAAAATATTGGGTATTTAATACGCTCACCTTCTCCCATTGCATTCAGAAAAGAACAGAGAGAACGGATATGTTATGATCTTTTAGTATGATTTAGGAGGGAAAGAACAGAATTTGGAAAGCAAATGTTAAGAGAGACACAAACCCAGTTAAAGAAATAGAGAAATAGATAGGTAGATCAATCAAAGTGTTTTGGAGAAACGAAATATGTTTGCAGCAGAGAATGGACTCAAAGGAGACCCGAGGCTACAGGGCATTTCTAAAGCAATCCGTGTGGTGCCCGACTTCCCAATACCAGGTTTCCTTTTTCTTTTCTTTTTTTTTCTGTTTTGTGTTTTGTGTTTTCATCATGGTCATTTTTCTTTTTTCATATTTGGTGGGCTGCAGGGATAATGTTTCAAGATATAACGACGTTGCTGTTGGATCACAAGGCGTTTAAAGACACCGTGGACATATTTGTCGATCGCTACAGAGACATGGGCATTTCTGTTGTTGCTGGTACTCTTTAATATTATTATTTTTTAAAATTTTTATTTTTTCCCCCACATTTTTATTTGTTTCATCTCTCTCTCTCTCTCTCTCTTTATTTTTTAACTCAAAGTTTGAGAAGCATTTCTTTTGTCTTGTTTCATCTGTTGTAGTAGATAAAGAAGAATGAATAAATCAGAGGAATTACTAGCAGGATAAATATCTATATATGTATAAAAGGACAGTTTTTGGTCTTATTTACCTTTTCTCATTCTGTGCTTTCATCTTGTCAATCACTTTTGTTTTTTGGGATTTTTTTTCCACTTTTGCTTGAAAACTATATATTGGCGTTTTTAAAAATTTACCTTTTTTTAATTCCTAAAAATTTCTGTTTCTTGCTCGTTTTAGAAAGAATGACAATTTTTCCCTTTTTTTTTTGTCTTCAATAACATACAAATCATGCATGTGTCAGCGTTATTGTTGTTCATGTATGATCATATCAAAACGTGACCAGGCCTTCCTCTTGACAATCTAAAAATGAAAGAAATAAAAGAAAATATGACATGCATCATGCATGTGAGTGTTGCTTTTCATGGTTTCATATATACTTGTATTTGAAATAAAATTAATGGGTATTGTTCGTACGAGTCTCAATGTACTGGGCGATGTAAGTACCAGCGTACCATTGCAACAAAACACAATCTGGTTAACTGGTCCTTCTAAAAAAAATTGCACCTTATGTCCAGTTGTGTTGTTAGCTAGATCATTTATGTTGTTTGAATATCACCGTTGTATCTTATCTAAGCAAACGTGAATGTAGGAATTGAAGCTAGAGGATTCGTTTTTGGTCCATCAATTGCATTGGCAATTGGTGCAAAGTTTGTGCCTTTACGAAAACCCAACAAGTTACCAGGTACATTTTTCTTATCCAGAACACCAAAGAACTTTCCCCATCCCTCTGCACGCTTGAGGATTATAAACTAAGAAAAGAACTTGTATTGAATCAATGTGTAGGTGAAGTAATTTCGGAAGCCTATGTGCTGGAGTACGGAACTGATCGTTTGGAGATGCATGTTGGTGCTGTTGAGCCAGGGGAACGGGCTTTGGTGATTGATGATTTGGTGGCTACGGGTGGCACTCTCTCCGCAGCTGTGAGACTTTTGGGTCGGTCTGAATGAATCCATTTCTCTTATTCGTCATCAATAATGTTCCCTTCTTTGCTCTGTTGAAACAACTTGATTCTTTTTTTTTATTTTTTTTTTTTAACCTTGAAATTTCTGTTTTAATTCAGAGCGCATGGGGGCAGAAGTTGTTGAATGCGCTTGTGTTGTCGGATTGCCTGAGGTGAGGGTAAGGCTCGTAGTTGCGTCCTCTCTATTACATCTATGCAAAATGGCTTTTAGGTTTAAGACAGCTGCTGCTACTTGATAAAGAGTTCACACAATTTCACATCACAGGGACAACGCAGACTTGATGGAAAGCCTCTTTACATTCTTGTGGAGCCGCGTCTATCAGTCAACTATTGATAAGGTATTACTGTACAAATATATAGTTTTGATTGATAAAATTACGCTTATGCTATTATGTTGTTGTTAATCAAACTTAGCAACTACGAAACTCCTGCAGATTTTCCTGTGACTTGGAGCAAATGATGATGCTTGAGCGTTTGATGAATCACTACCAAGCAATGGGTCACTTTATTTATCAAGCGCAAGCCTGGTTTTCTGTAATTATATTTCTTGTGAAATCCGTGTCTTATTTTAGGCCGTGTCAAGTACCCCGTTAACGGATTTAATCAAAACTTCAACGAAAAAGTAAAAAAAAATTGCATTTAACAATATTTGCAATATCCGGCCAAGGACCATCTGTTGTATGGCGTACAACCTCAACCCCATTGGTATCCATTATCAAATTCGTGTGTTATAAATTAAGAGAATGACACTATTCTCATTACAGTACGTAAAATTACCAAGGAACAAAAGTGTCACTATTCTTTAAAACAAGTGTGCCACGGAAAAAACCAATACAAACTAACCTATATGTAACCCCCAACAAAATTAAAAGAAAATAAAAATTAGAAAAGGTCAGATGTGTGGACATTTTCACGATTTTTTTTCTTTTTCTCATCTTTTGACTGATTATTCATTAAAGTTTATGAACATAAGAATACAACATTAGAGTAGAAGAAAGCAAACCCTTTTTCTCTGAGAACTTTTATGGAACCACAAAATTCCAAGTGTAAGGACAGTAGATGACGGATGTTATGTGCTAGAGGGGACAGCATCATATCATATCCCGAGATAAAAAAGGATACAACTATTAATTCCATTTCATCTTTCTGATGAATCATCGAGCAAATTATCACTTGAAGGCGGAGGAGTCTCATTGTTCCTAAATAGGAGAGCTCGGCGTAAAACAGAATTCACCTGTTTTCTCAATTTTGCATTATCAACTAAGATATCTGCTATTGCTTCCCTCAACTCATTGTCCGTTCTTGTACAAATGCCATTATCATGAGCTTTTTCAACATCAGCGGAAGCAGCAGCTTTACTATCTTCAGCTAATAGTTGTGCCTGATCAATTTTTCGGAAAAATAAATTTAATGTGAAACAAGTAATGGAAAACATGAGCAGTTGCAATACTCATTGAGGCTTGCAAAAGCCTGGAGTTCTCAAACTTGGACAGTATTAATACAGTGGAAAACATGAGCAGCTGCAATATTCATTGAGGCTTGCAAAAGCCTGGAACTCTCAAACTTGGACAGAATTAATGCAATGACAACTTCAATAAGTTATGAGTATGCTATATCTACTAAGGGATTAAGCATTACTTTAATCAAATCCTTTATAGCCTTGTGATTGCATATCTCTAATTTGCACCAAATGTGAACAAACCTAATTTTTCTTGTCCTTTCCATTTTTATCTTATCCCATGATCAACCATGAACATAGGCTTCACCCCAGTTTACACTTTTGGAAGGTATGTTCAAACAAAGATGTTGGAGAGTATGAAGCCTAGTATTCATAAGATCCATATGCCTAGACATGCTGAGACAGCTGCCATTTCTGACTCTTAATTGCCTTATCTCCTATGAGGCTGTACAAGCCTCCAAACAGAGGGAGAAAAAGGGACTCAACCGAGTGTTGATATTGAGAAAACCAAACAAGTTTAAAAGGTTGCAAACAGTGAACCGATGGAAAATTGTACTAAGTACCTCGGTTATAAGAAGAGAAATTTGGTCATCTGATGAAGTCAGCAAAGCTAGAGCATCAGCTACTGAGGAAGAATCCAATATAACATTATCCCCTTCTTCAGCATACAAATTAGCATTGCACGCTTGGAACCGGTTCAGAAGAATCCTGCATTCATGTAGCAGCTTTTCTCTAACTGTTTTCATGTGGTTATGCATTTGTCTTTCTTGTTGAAGAAGTTCCTGAACAAATGTACCACATTTCAGAATCTTAATGTAATTTCTCTTATTCTCAATCTACTAATTTGATACAAAATTAAAATGAAACCATAAAATAACATTTAGAGAATTGCAATAGGGTACTACATTCAGACAACAATCAAGAGTTTTATGTAATTTTAGGATAAAAATGGTCCCCAAAAACATGGCAGCTAGCAAATACCTTAACTTAAAACAAAAACTTAAAAATGCCTCAAGCCGGTAATCTATTTTAACAGAAGTAAAATGCTTAAGGATATAGGTTCTCATGGCAAGCATAATACTTCTTAAAGACAGAAACCTGACATAAAACAAACGAGCTAGCAGAGTAGCAAATTACCTCAGTCTTGGATTTCTCATTCAGCATTTGACTAAGCTCCTGTTTCAGTCCTATTTGTGAACTTCTGAGAGATTTAACCTCTTTAACAAGAACTTTGATATCTGCTTTAGACTTTGCCTCTAGCTCTTCATATCGCTTTGACAAATTCTCAAGTTGCTCTTTGGTAGCATCCAACTCCTGCAACACATTTTTATCCTTGACAGTGGATTCTTCCATTGACTCTGCATGTGGGTTTCCATCCTGTAGCAGTTTCGTACATCATTATTTAAATTTCAATTCTTTATGATAAAGACATCCATTCAGTTTTTACTTCCTTTTAAAATAAAATTAATGGGAGAATCAAGAGCATTACTAAGTTAGTTACATGTGTTTCTGCCAACAAACAAATGAAACTGTCATGCAACTAATTTTATTTGCAAATGGTAACACAGAACAGTTTATGGAATAAAAATTGAGATCCAAGATAAAGGAATATGTAACCTTGAAAAACATTAAAACGGATGATATCAGAGTAGCACAAAGTAGCATGACCACTGCATGAAATTCTCATGTTTCTGTTTGACAATGTTGAGAAATAAAATGCATCTCATATGCACAAAACTAAAAATTTCATGTTCTCCTTTGGATATTTCTTTCATAAATGAATGGAATTTAAGGGGTGCCTGAAGATTCAAGTAATGTCTCTCTCATCTCCCTGTCTCTCATTCTTTGCTAGAAAACATCCTCCATCAGTACAATTTTCAGAAGAAAAAGGCTAGAGGCAGTTATAGAGAAAAGGAAAAACTAGACAAATAATTGGTAAATAAATTACCTGTTTTGACTTCAACTTCCATTCCATTTCCAAGGATTTCTGCCGAAGTTCCTCCATGTCCCATTGCATTTGTGTAAGCCTTTCCCTCTCGCTCAAAATAGCTTGCTGTAAGGTTTCTTTACTTTTTTGTTTAGTAGTTTCAAGTTCCACTTCCAAATCCTTAACCTGAAGAGATACAATCAGTTATATCCACACCAACCAGTTATATCATCAGTAGGCTGTTGTATCAATAAAAATATGTCAAATCCTGGACCTTTGTAAGAGCAAAAGCAATTTTACCTTTACATGAAGAAAAGTTCAATTAACATACAATGCATAATTTATTTATTTATTTTTGACAAGAAACTCAAAAATATATTAATGAAGAAAATTTAAAACAGATAGTGGACCAGCTATCCACTGAGAAAACCAAAACTAGGACTATTTGTGATTTACAGAAGTATACCCAGTCACCTCTATCTAAGGCTAGAATCAGCTTTAACTCCCTATCTCAAACCAAGCCACAAAAGCAGTTATGCAAGTATCCAGTGGAAAAAGAAAAGGGTTATCTGAATCTTTGTGTGGTAAATTAGTGTGAGGGAGAGCAATTGAGTTTGCAAATTTCTTTGTGTGGTATCCAGTATCCAGTTATGCAAGTATCCAGTGGAAAAAGAAAAGGGTTATCTGAATCTGTGTGGTAAATTAGTGTGAGGGAGAGCAATTGAGTTTGCAAATTTCTTCTGAAAGGCTGATTTCATCATTTGGGGCGCAAAAATGCAGATGAGGAATTTATAAGGCCACAGAACTGATAGTTTTGCTTATATACATTAACAACAGGTATATAATCAGGATAGAAGCAAATTGTACAATATCTATATAATCAGGATAGAAGCAGAACGTGCAATATCTATATAATATCTATATAATCAGGATAGAAGCAAAACATGCAATATCTATATAATCAGGATAGAAGCAAAACGTGCAATATCTATATAATCAGGATAGAAGCAAAACGTACATCTACTCAAACGATCACAGTCAATCAACAAAACCCAGCATTAATAACTAGAAAGCATATTGTTTTATACCTTTGTCATTAGATAATCTTTCACTGTCATTTCTTGATTTAATCTTGTTATAAGATCCTCCATGTCTGTTTTTGCAGTCACTAGTCTCCGCTCCATTGTTAAAAGAACCCTACTCAATTTATGGCGCTGATCCAATGGAATAACTAGTTCTGCATCTCCTGAAAACTGCAAGTCTGAGTTGCCAAGAATTTCCCTGCTACTTGAAACCTCAGCACATCTATGAAGGTCAGGAGAGCCATCAGCAGATGAATTTGGAATGCCAAAGTTTGAAATTTCGCTACCTCTTATGGAACTTGCATCGCTTCTAACACTATCAGCTGATAGCTTTCGTGCATGACCAATTACCTTACCAGGCTCTGGCTCAGAGAAAAGGTCCATCCCATTGCCAGAAAGGAATAAAGCTTTAGAAACATTTCCATTGTTCACATTCTTCCCTGTAGCATTGTTGGGATGTTGTTGGGCATGTGCTTTATGCCTAGGAAAACCTTCAAGTTGCTCCAATATAGTCTGTCCCATGAACAATCCTTCATCAATGTTGGACATTCCATACTTTACGAGATTTTCTATAGGGCTTGTCAAATCTTCATCCAGCGTCAGATCCTCCACACCAATTTCAGAACCGTTATCCCGTCCTAATTTTGGGGTTCCAAGTTCAGACGTCTCATAAGCTGTATCACTACCATAATCAGAAGTGACTGAGGAACTGCCAATAAGAGTGAAGCCTGAGTCGGAAGGCATTTGAAGTGAAGAAATAGTGCTATTGCTAGAAGGATTTGCTTCTGATGCGTTCTGGTTTACATCTTGAAATGCTGATGAGAAATATATAAATGTCAAAACTCCAAAATAATGATACAGACAATTTCATCATTCAGGAGAAAAAAATAGTATATATGCACAAAGATTACAATAAATCAATTACAAATCCGCTTTCAAACATTAGGAAAAACATTCGTGGCACAAAACAAATTTCTCAAACACTTAATGCATTAAAATGGCACATACACGACCTCGCAGCAGCTTCCAATTCAAGAAAGGATGCCACAGAGACGCTTCTAGATAAGTCAATGTCAGAGAGTAGCTTTGTCATCCACTCCTCCAAGGAGCACCTTCTCTGCAACAGAATGAAGCCTTTTGAGAATATTTGCCATAATATAGAAGAAGGTAAGTCTCTGACAACGTATTTCTGAGTGAATGTGAAGAAAAGAAAAAAAAAACCTGTTTTATGTATCTCGATGAAGACAACACATACACCAAAAAGAAACAAGGAAAAGGAAAAGGAGAATAGATACCTCAGTGGACTATACAACAGCTATGGTTAGCAGACATGAACACAAGTGTCATATTCTTACACAAACATAAAAAATGTTATTCGTTTCCCTCATAAATGTGTTAAATGACTATGAATCTACAAGTTTCTTAGCCATAAATAATGCAAGGTACCCTCATCCCTATATATTTTTTACAGGTTACATGGATGTCACCTCCGTAATTGTATATACAAGTACTAGGAATGGATGGCACGCCTACCGTGTTCTCAAGAATCTGACACCTACTTTTCAATAGAAAAAATTGCTGTATAGAGTCATGGCACCAAAGTATGTAAACCAAAAAAGAGTATGCAACAAATTTCCTACCTCTTCCAACAGTGCCCTGCTTTTCATACGCAACAATCCCTTGGGTGGAGCTGGGGGAATATTTTTTTTGGGAAATGCCTTTTTAAGCTGCAAGAAAGAGAATAACAATAAGAGTGATGACCTTAAAAGGAGTGCATTTTAATGTGTAAACAAGATAAATTTCAATAAAATAATTAAACACACAAGTAGTTACATTCTGATAAAAGCAGATGTCCTAGATTTCCAAAAGCGAAAAAATTTGCAAGACTTACATCAGTAAATAACTTCAGAAAATTATTAAATCTTCTCAACACTCCTCGTGTAGTTGTGATCCCTTCTGGTGATTGTAAACCAACCTGAACCCTGTAAAACTGCCCCTTAAGAATGTTAAAATGTGCAATGCTGGGAAGGTGTCATAAAAAAGTTACGAGCATCTGCATAACAGTCAAAAAAAAAAATATGATGATGCATAACATATGTTATCTCCACAAAATATATTTACAGAAGATAAGCAGAAAAACAAATCACGGGAAAATATGTAGAGAAACAGATCTAGGCGAGTGTGATTTTAACAGCATTATACTAAATTTTAAATAAAGTTTCTACCACGCGAAGTTTGGGTGTAGATATTAAATGGTAATTTATTTGATTCCCTATTTATGCTATAGAAAGTTTCAGATCTTGCACAAGCCAATAAGAAAAATAAATTCGACCATACGAAATCAAAATCAGAATACATCATTCAACCACAAAAGATAAATAAAAAACAATATCTAACACTCAGTAATCAGTGTGGACAAAAACAGAAGTCGTTAAATTTGATTACCACTACAGGATCTGAATCTCTAGATTTTGGTAAGACAACCCAGGAAGGTATTGTGACACAGTAACTCCATCCTGTGCGAGGATCATGCGGCCAAACAGTGTCCCGCCCATTCTGCATAAAGAAACAAATTTATTAAGGATCCCAGGACATTTTTATCCTTCCTGTTTATAAATAAATAAATCATTGTGATGATATTATATCGATCAAGAATACTGCTATTGTGTGAGATACCATAGAAAGCATATAAAGCATGCTAGCAAAGTGAATGTCAAACTATTACCACTGATTACGGCATTACATTTCATGTTGCATTTATGAAAAGAAAACCCCTTAGCTTCAATAACAAATGTTCTATAATCCTAAATCTCGTCTCTTTCCAAATCAAATTTGATTTGGAGAAGAATTTACACATTTTGCCAATTAAACTCAACTGGAGATTCGCACTTGATCGATCATGATTACGAAAATAACCAACGCAGCGATAATTAAACACCCATAAACAATCGCCAAAAGCTCCAAATTATTGATCAATCGTTAATCGCAAAAGAAGAAAAATTATCACATTTCATTAAATTCTCACTATCACCAAAATGGAAAAAAAAAAAATGCCAGGTCAAAAGTCAAAAGAACAAACTGAAATTAATTAAAAAAAATGAGAAGTAAACGAAAAAATTAGAGAAAACTCACCCATTTACGAGGCGCAGGGCTCCAATCCATCCCCAAAGGAAGCGGCGAAGTGCCGTCGTGTCTGTGCTTCGGTGGACTCCGTCTCTGATTCATCGCCGTCTCTGTTCTAGACTGTCACTGTCACTTCAATTTTTTTTTTTTTGTTTTGGCTAACCAGCTCAATTTAATCCCTAAAACTATTGATTAGGGATCTTGTAATCGGATCGGACGAGCTAACACTACAGAGGTCTGAATTTTCAATTCATTTAGTTTCATTTCTGAGACAAGTCAGAGAAGTCGGTGCTGCCAATTGCTTAAAGGACACCGCGGCACCTGATTCTTGAACAACGGAATTTTAACTAAACGTGTGGCGAGATGGAGCCCCCTGTGAGACGATGACGTCACCACCCGCTTTGCGTCGCTTTTGTCCCTTTGATCTCCTCTTTCACGTTTTCTTCGTTCCACTCTTTGTTCAGAGAAATCGAGACGGGCCAAAAATCAATTAATTCCCACCTTTTTCCAATTTTAATTTAGCTTCTTTTGCGTATTGCCCGGCCGGAATTAAAATCTAAATAAATAAATAAAAATAAGCTTTTTACCAAACTGTCTTCTTCAGGAATTTGCAATTTTGCCTTGAAGTTCCCGGCATGAGAAGGGAGAGTAATTTGGACCCTTTCTGTTTTGTCTTTTGCAAAAGGCTTCCAAATGGGCCTTCGGTAATGGGCTACATGTAGTCAGTTCTTAAATATATCCTCTTTCTACGTTATAATCGGAATGACGTGGGGTGCATTTAGAGTATCCCTTACGAGCAATAGGTTGAATTTCACAAAGGATTAAGTGAACCCAATCAATTCAATCAATAGGATTCGCGATACACCAAAATTTTGAGATCATGAGTTCTCCCGAGTAAAATTTAGTTAATTGATTAATGGTTAATAAATTAAAAATTAAAAATAATTGAATCCTAATCCTAATCATATATTAACGCTAAAGGAAAGGTAGTATTAAATTTTTAAAAATTCAAGATAACTCAGATAAAGAATAGGTTCTAAATAATATGACATGCATTCTTTCATAATCTGATGTGATGAGTCATTAAATATTGAGTAATAACATCTTTACAAAATTAAGATAAAAACTCTGCATCCAAAATGACATGTTACTAAACAACAACTGTCATAATAAAATAATTTTAAAGAACTATTGAATGAATGACACGGTAAGCGTCACTCTTAAACTTTATCACTTCTCATTCAAATGGTGAATTTATATTGATATCCCAAATAAAATTTGGTCGGATACGTACTTTTGTGTTCTTTTAAATATATTTTTTAGATTACTACCTTTTTTAAATTTGTTGTTCATATACTTTGTAGAAATCATAACAAAAAGATCTTTAATTTATACACGAGTAGTGGAGGAACCAAAATATTTTCTGAAGCGTAATTGCGTTGAGACTGGAAAAAGTTTTGTATCCAGTGAGTTAAATAATTAGGTTGCATTTCCATTTCAAAGTAGAACATTGTTCAAATTTCAACTATACATAAATATAAACACACGAAAGCACAAGTAGCTAGTTTGGTAATTCCAGTAAAAGATGCATGATTGACTCAAAAGCCAAAATCAAACTGCATATGTTATTCCGAGTTGGCTAATTTGGCTAGCTGATAAATTAATGTGAGCCTCTACTGTTGATAATTGAGGCAACAATATCATGAAGTAAGGTTATATATACAAAGAGAGAGAGAGAGAGAGTTTTTTTTCTGTTAATGTATTGAAATTTATATTTTTTTTATATATTATTAAAAAGATGATGTCTTTTTTTAGTGCGGATACCCTTATTTTTTTCATGTAGACACAATCTAAAGTACGGAGTTTAGGATTATATTTTAATGTTATTTAACCATATAATTTTATAGTGTATTATAACAGTGTGTCCGCATTTAAAAAAAAATGAGGATACCTACACCTGAAAAACGTGTGTGTGTTATTGTTAGATGTCCACGTACTTATATATCTTGTCGTCCCACTAGCCAACATCAACCAAGACATAATCTTCCTTTTCTCCAACTTGCTTTTATTTTTCAAAAAATAAACATAACGACAGTTCAAGAAATTATCTTTTATTATATGACAAGAAATATTGCTCCGAAAACTAAAAACTAGAGGGAGGCAAGAACAGCAGAGGAGCCATCTTATAGTTTTAACGAGACAAAACCTTGTTGTCTCCCAAATTTGTGCCGAAAGGACTTCGATCCTTAATTTTACCGCTCACTTGTCTCTCCCATCCCAGATTGGTGTTTTCTTTTTGACATGCTTACAAATCTATTGTTATTTGCAATTAGAAATTTAACCATACCAGTACTGTTATATACGATGCAAATTGATATTTGAGCAGGGTCTATTTTTAATTTTTCTAAGAATTTTTTTTTTCCTTTAATCCACGTTCAAGAGTTGAAGACTTGAACCGTGTCTCACCCCAAATTAATTATATGAGAAGTGTATTTAATGCTTAATTTTAGAGTAATGATAGACATATTAAATTGTGTATCAGTCCCAAATCTCATCTTAAATGATGTGATAAGTGATGTGTCATTCATTAAGTAAATAAACAGATAGTATAACAAAAATTCACTAATAAGTCTTACGAATTTTATAATTTATCTGGTGAATGACACTTACAATAATCCACATAATTTGAGATGAGATTTTGATGTTTGCTACTACTCACACTGTTGGTTATTATGTTTAGATGCGTTTTAAATTAAAAAGAAATGAGATTAATACTTTCCATGCGAATAACTTGATTGGTTAAGGTGATGATAAACTTACGAGCATTATGTTCCCGGATCAGGATCTTCCCTATCTTATCTGCTCATAAATAAAATTCATTCATTTGAATGGTGGTTAATAAAAAAAAAATAAAAATAAAAGCTGCTAAATTCTGATTAAGTACTAATACTAAAAGATAAGTGGTAGAAAATCTTTGAAAACTCCAAATAGCTCAAATCAAGAAAGGATGCTAATCTGATATTTCCACAATAAAAATAGACACAATTGAATAAAATGCAAATGCAATTTCCACATTTTTGCATCATTAGTATATTGTTAATTATACAAGCATCATTTTAAGAATCAGCTAAATTTCTTTCCTTTCCGAATTAACATAGGCTCTCTGCTAATAATTTTTCTTTGCACGAGCCAAACAAAAACTATTTGTTTGATTTGCTGGCTGTAAGAAGATAAAAGATAAAAACAACAGGATTGTGTTAGCATTCCTGGATCGACGCATATGATCGATCTCTGCTACAAGCAAAACCAAATTAACGGATCAAAGATACGAGATTAATGAATACAAAATATCAATGTGTAACAAATGACAAATCCCTCTTGAAAAGAAGCCATAAAAATCTTGAAGCCTCGCTTAAATTATAAATTAAATTAAAAAGAATAAGCAGCAAATTAATGAGAGGAAGAAGAAATTATCTGTGAATTATAAGCTAGCTTCTCGTCGATCTCTATCAAAAGAGAGATTGATGATCAAATCCCCTTAGTAGTTTTCCACAGCTTTCTTGAATTGTGTTGGGAATTAATCATGCAGCGGTATCGATCGGAAAATTCAAGACAGTTCAAGAAAGCTGTGGAAGATCACAAAGAGGACCTTCGATTCAAACCCATACGTGCAGAGTTCACTATCTCAAAAACCCTAATTCCATTCTTTTGATCTTTGTTTACGTTTTGGATAGACACTATAGACAAACACAACAAAAGGGAAAGAAATGAGTAAGGGAAATTAGATATGTTGATGATGAAATGAAGTTGCATTATTAATGCGAAAAGTCCACAAACCAACTGGTAAATTGTCGATGTCCAATAAAACAATCGTACGTCCTCCACCACGTAATTGTCAGGATAAGTGGAGAATTGTCCCATTAGCTAATGACTTTTTACCTTCCATTGTAAAATATTCTCTTTTGATTGATAGAGTCTTGTACGTGTACAACCATCTTGTAATTTTATGAAATGATTGTACATACATTCAATGCAGAAAAATAAACTTTCACGTACGTACGCTTGATTCTATCTGTAGGAAATTTCGTCCACTATAAATAATTTCAATCCAATTTTATATTATTTCGAAAGTTGATAAAATTAAAAATTAGGTACATAATAAAATTAACTTAGAACTTTGCAACCAAATGTATGCTGTACTCACACTCACGCATGGGAGTGTAATTAAGTGATATATATACGGGCATGCAATTAACGTATTCAAAATAACATATGGAGTCATATCAAATCCATCTGATTGCGAAATAAAGAAGAATGATTTTTAATTATTAATTATTAAGTCACAACATTAATGCGTACACACATCACAACTAGAAATAGGCAAACAGTCTTGCCTAGTTATTAGCAAATACAAACAATGAACGTACAAGGTACTAGAAATAGACCCAACAAAAAAAAAAATTAATCACTTCCTAGTTAATTGGAGCATGAATTTACTAGAAATATGCATTGCAGCTTCTTATGCACATTTGAAGCCTGCAGGAATTGGCCTGTTGCAAAGACTAAGGATGAGCCCAATATTAGTTGGCCAGCTCAATTCAATCCCAAGAACATTGGCTTTTATAGCAAGGCAAAGACACAACGCAGCTTCCTCTTCACCCAAGCCGCCAAGTATAGCACAGCACTGGCTGTAAGGTGGGCTTCCTACAGCAACATTAGCTCCAAGAACTCCTGCACAAGCTCCAAGCTTCAACGTGTTCGTGGGGCAATATGCCGTAGCGGGCGGTGGCCTGTGTGGTGAAGGGTTGCACGAGCCACAAGCACTGGACATTGTTGTGGATAAAAGTACAGAGAGCACAAAAATGGCAGCAGCAAGGTTGTTGTTGGAAGCCATTGCCTACGTGTTGTGTTGTGTGGCTTGCCCCTGTGAAGGGTGCCCCTATTTAGAGGAGAATTCTGTGGTGGATGTTGGGAGTTTGATTGAGTGGAAGAGAGTGAAGAATTGTGATAATGTACTTGCTTGGATAATTTTGTTTGCTTCTTATTAGAGCTTTGTCGGCTGCTCTCTTTTCTTTTCTGCTAAGAAATTTCTACAAATAAGCGTTCATGCACGTGCGCATGCAAGCTGAAGTGCGATCCAGGTGGATTTACATCCACAGAACATTTATGGGTTTAGTAATTCAGTAATTTCATTCCTGTAAAGTGATTAATATTTATTAATTCTATTGAATCTTGTTTTAAATGCTAATGTTAGGCACAACATGATATCAGAGATAAGGATCAGGATCATATCCTGACCAAATAACTCAATTACGGATTGGTTGTTAATAAATAAAAAAATAAAAAAAATTAAATTTTACTCATATATTACTATTAAAAGACATGTGACAAAAGATTCTTAAAAGCTCAGTAGTGCTTAAATCAAGAGAGGATCTTGTTCCCAGAGATAATGTCGTGTGTTCAAACACCCGTGTACTCGTTTGTATTAATTAATTCTGATTACGGATCATTTTGGCTTTAAAAAGTCTAACATGAGATTTTATTTACTCCTTAATTGCCATTTTGAATTTTGAAATGAGCTTTTGGGTGAGTTTGTCAAGTTAATCATTTTTATCTAAACGTTACACAAAAATGTCTAAATTAGTATGAAGACGATGATACCAGAAATATTATTTGGTCAGCAAAATTATTATTCATTTTAGTATAACTTACCAGAGTTTACAAATGGATTCTTCCAACTCTTAGAATTGGGACAACTATGTGAAACCTTGTATAGGGACTCCTTTGTCTTGTATTATGTCCATTATTCATTCACAGGTTAATTGTATGAACAATTGAAAGCGATTTTCAAAATCACATGCCATGGCTTTTGATCACAATTTTTTTTTTAAATATCATGGTGCTCTTACCATTTTAGACATTGATTGGTCAATTTGATGAAAGAGAAACCAAGCTGCAAGTCCATGCTTCGGATGTATTATTTAATGGTCCCGAAAGGTGGGGGCTTGTTAATATTGATCAGGGAAAATACATTCACTGAGCAAAGAATACTGGTTCTATAATTTCGGATCAGGCTATGTTTCAAGATGCACTCACCCATGATGAGATTGATAAATTAATCAACTATATGTACATAAAATTAAATTGCCATGTGAGAAAATGTGGACATGGAATTTTTTATTGTCTACATTAACTAATATTTTATAAAATACAGATATTATTTTACTTTTTTTTAAATTGCACGGTCTAAGAACGTATCTAAATTAAAAAAAAATGCGAGTGTACACACTTAAGATATATAAATACATACATACGTGCATACGTGTATGTAAATGTATATACATATTTGGTGAAGTTGCCATGTGTCCAGCTAATTGATTAGAAGTATAAACATTTAAAAAAAAAAAAAACAACTTTATCAATAAAATAAACTGGAAATGGTACCAGAGAAGTTATGACAACTAAAACGACATGTCACCTTCTAAAAAGTACTGGATAGAAAGATGGAATAGAGAATTGAGCAACTCTTTCTTTTCTCATTTAGCTCTGGTGTCACACAACTGACGAATCAGAGGGCTCTAGCGTCGCATATGAAATAATTGGGCCAGGGTCATTGAACTTGGGCTTGGCCCACTATAAAACAACTCTTAAAATATTTCAACTCTGAGAGAGAGGAGGTGAAAGAGTTTCAATTTTCAAAATTTGCGTCGAGAGACATGAGCTGACACTAGTCGTACCAATCACCTTTTTTAACGGAAATTACTCGTTACCATTATAATTATTTTTAAAGTTTGAAATGATCAAACACATGACACATCCTGAGTTGAGATAATATTATTTGCCTCCTAACAAAAAATAAACAGTAATAATAATAATTATCGAAACAAGGAGAAGAAAACAAATAATAATTATAATAAAACTCGAGATTTTTCTGTTCGTCGACGAATAATTAAAAGAAAAACAAACAAACAAACAAAAAAACGTAGACACGTGGCTACGTGCGGCGCGTCTCTTTAGATAATTCAAATCCGCTTCGAAACACGCACACACACAAACAAACAGGAAACAGCCCCTCTTTGCTGGTCTGAATAATTTATAACCGGCCTTTCCGCCAAAAAAACCGAGTCTTTTTTCATTTATTTACAATATCAGCCACGCCTCTGATCGCCGAAACAAAAAAAAAAGGAAAGAGAATTAGCGCGGATCTAGGTCAATTAATTACTAATCAATTAGAGGAAGTATTGTACCTAATTGGTCGGCGATTAAGTAATTAATCGCATAGAGAGAAAGAGAGATGGCGATACTTTTCTCTTTAGTGGCTCGAGGATCGGTGGTGCTGGCGGAGTGCAGCGCCACGGCCACCAACGCCAGCGCCATCGCCAGACAAATACTGGATAAGATTCCGGGGAATAATGACAGCCACGTGTCGTATTCTCAAGATCGTTATATCTTCCACGTCAAGCGCACCGATGGCCTCACCGTTCTCTGCATGGCAGATGATACCGCCGGAAGTATGCCCCTATTCTTCGATCGCTTCTTTTTTTTTTAATTTGATTGACACTTCTTCATTTTTTTTTCCTTTTTTGAGATTGTTCGTTGATTGCTCTGTTTAATTTTTGTGATTTGATTTTCGTTTTCAAGGTTTAGTTTTTAATATGAGAGTCAGCTATCCGTCTGTTATTACACTAATTAAATGCAATCAGCTTTGAAGGTCTTAGCTGTGTGAATGCGTCGACATAAAAATATTTTCTAAGCCCTGTGAATCTAATATTGTAATTTAAAAAGTGAACGGCATTTTTTTAACTTCTCTGTGTAGATAAGTTGGAGGAAGAAGTGTTGTAGATATTTTTGAATGGCGTAAAGGTTATGTTTGGTTTGCAACATTAGCTGCCCAGTGAAAAGTGTGCGTTTAGCTGATGTGCTTTCAGAGTTGCAAAATATTCCCTTAGTCAAGTTGTCTACGAATGTTCTCAGAATTTTATGGCATTAAAAGAATTCTTTATCCTACTGCTGCTTCATTTTAGCATTTCGTCTGTTTTTGTGAACAATGTTTTTGTGTGTTATGTCCAGGGCGAATTCCTTTTGCATTTCTGGAAGACATTCATCAGAGATTTGTGAAGACTTACGGCCGTGCAGTTCTTTCAGCCCAAGCTTATGGCATGAATGATGAATTTTCAAGGGTCTTGAGCCAGCAAATGGAGTATTATTCAAATGACCCGAATGCTGATAGGATAAATAGAATTAAAGGTGAAATGAGCCAGGTAGGTTTTACTGCTTTATCTTTACTTGTAAAGCCCGTTCTGACATTCCATGGCTGCTAGCCTCCTTTGTGGTTAATTGAAACTTTGTGATCAATTGACAGAAATTCTTTGCTTGATGTTGAATTTTAATTTACCTATGCCCTTCTCATATATGGAAGATAAATTACCCATGCACATATAAACAGCTTGTAGAGCGTAAAATTTATTTTGCCTTCAAAGTTGTTTAGCAAATTTGGAACTGTTGTTGTTCCGCTTGAATCTTTTATTTTTGCTTGTGCTAATGATTCATATATGTCAATAATGTCCTTTGATAGGTAAGAAATGTCATGATAGAGAACATTGACAAAGTTTTAGAAAGAGGTGACCGCTTGGAACTGTTGGTTGATAAAACTGCTAATATGCAAGGAAACACGTTCCGCTTCAGAAAGCAGGCTAGGCGTTTCAGAAGCACAGTATGGTGGAGAAACGTCAAGCTCACGTATGTTCTCTTAGCTGATACTTGATTGCTCACGTATGTTCTCTTAGCTGATACTTGATTATATTTATGACTATTTGGATTGGAAGCATTTAAGCATACTAGGCATGCATGGGGATGTTTCCTTGAGCTGTCCTGTGGAACATATGATACATATCCATGTCCATGTAAAATTAGATCACTTAATTGAGACTGAAAGAGAGATGAGAAGATCATTGACACTGGTGCCTACTAACTTACTTTCCTTTTGCAGGGTTGCGCTGATTATCCTCATCCTCGTGATTGTTTATGTTGTCCTGGCTTTTGTTTGCCATGGGCTTACTCTACCTACCTGCCTGCAGTGAGGGCTAAAGTGGAGTGGGATCTAAATTGTGTTCTTTTTCTTAGTTTGTTTCCCCCTTCTTTATGGGTATGTGGGATTTTGCAGTCTCAGCTTTCTCTGCTGCTGCAATGAGAATTGAGAAGCAATCTTTGTGTGCATGCTTGTGTTAATGTCTCGCATGGAGATACAAACTAGTTCATATTGTATGACTTGGTGAGTTTAAATTCATGAAAGACTAATTTTTTGGTGTAAAATCTTAAACCCCGATGTCTCCATTAATATTTCCCCAAGGTTAATTGCGGTCTTCTTATTATATATAATCACGTCTTATGATGATGGAAAGCTATTCAAAAGGCTGAATAAAGAATCAGAATTGATCCCCATTCGCTTTCGATAATTTGGCTGTAATTTAATTTGAGATAATCAAGTATGGGAAGAGATTACGATGATCAACTAGGGAAAGTAGTATGGAACCTTGAGATCAAGATGATAATCACATGCCGAACGTGGACTTAGAAAAAAATTTATCATGATGAATAACAAAGCTTAATGAGAGAAACTTAATGATGAAAGGGAAAAGCCTTCAAAATTTGATGTGCCAAATTTATATTAAGGTGATTGCTTTATCAGTCATGCATATTTCCCAATCGGTAATGTTTAGCGTTTACATCAGCAATTTGCAGACGCAATTTCGAACAGCATAGTTGCTTCTAAGTGCCCACAAAAATTCCCGCAGGTCCCAATTTTATCGAATTTGAATAGCGAGGAGATTTATTCACTAGATACAAAGATTGAACAAATTATCTTATTTGTTCTTTTTATTCTTCAGCATGTCATTACCTATTATAAGCAGTTTAATGTCGCACCATAATCCCAGAAATTCTCGTTCCAGTAAGGCACCATAATGATTGAATTTGCAAACTTCACAATGAATTTGTAAACTTCACAATCTGATCTATATTAACCTAACGAGCTATATCGCTTTAGCTATTTTCTTGAGAAGTTGGAACACAGGTCATACACATATTCAGAGGCTTCTTCTATGTATATTCTCTTTATCCAGCGTCTATAAAAGAGAGGATATGTACATCAAATCTACAAAGGAAGAAAGCATGTGACTTTAACTTGCCTGTTAAAACATTGGAACATCTTTAAATCTTTCTTACACTATGTTCTCCTCTACAAGATTTAATCTATTGAACAATTCCTCCAATTCATGCACTGCAACCTCATAATGATCTTGAGATTGGGCCCCTTCTTCCAAAACGGGAATGGCACGCTTATATAGATGATGGTACCAGTAAAGAGGGTTATACATGTCAACATCATTGAAGCCATGATCAACAAGACCCCTGTGCTTAAAATCCTTACTCCAGCGTGCGAGAATGTAGTGCGATGGAATTTCTTCAATGCCATTATAATTAAGTACATTTAAAGCATGCCTGCACAAATAACCTTTGTAATTGAACAAACTGCAAATGCATCGGATATCAACCTGACTTGTCTCGTACAGAACCTCGTAGTTCTTTACCTCCTTCTCGTTCCCCTCTACTTCAATTCGTTCTTTTACAATGTAAGTTGTTATCGGCCCATTAGCAGTGACCTGTCTTGTATTAAAACAAGAGTACATTCCCTCAACTTCAGATTGAAACCTCCTAAAAATTTCTTTCGTATATACATTTGAGAGCTGCACCTCGAAACTACATCTTGTTTTCAATTCAAAACATGAATTTCTTGACTCCAGATCAGCCACGGCTTCTTTTGTATGCTTCCTGTGTAGAGCTAGATCGTATTTGTCAACGAATTCCTTAAAAGACGTATGTTTATGTACGTAGCCATCAAAAAATGCATTGAAGCTCTCATTTTCTTGGACAGGGATCATCCCTGCAAAAAATGTGTCTTTCAAGTAAACTGGAACCCATCGTCGCCTATCTTCATAAAGTGTTTGAAGCCATCTATTGTCCCCAAGTCCATGCCGATTTATCATATCAGCCCAGGCAGTTTCAAACTCAACTATCTTCAAAGAATTGTAGACAGCTTTGTTCAATTGCCTTTTGATTGCTTCATATCCCTTCAATCCTCCCAACTTCTCTGGCACTCTTTGCGTTATATACCACAAGCCATAGCAATGACGAGCTTTTGGGAAAACCTCGCAGACAGCACTTTGCAAGGGTTTACTCTGGTCAGTGATAATAACTTCAGGAGGCCGGCCTAAAATGCAATTAAGCCACGCCCTGAGGATCCAAACATAATACTCTACTGAATCAAGTCCAAGGAAGGCACAGCCTAACAATACCTGTTGTCCATGGTGGTTCACACCAATGAATGAAATCAGTGGGATGTCATATTTGTTAGTAAGACATGTTGTGTCAATTGCAACAGTGTCATTAAAAAGGCCGCATGCAGCCCTAGACCTGGCATCAGCCCAAAACACATTTCTCAAGCAGCTATCATCATCAATGTCCATCAAGTAAAAGAAGTTGGGATTTGTCAACTTCATTCGACAAAAATAGTTATATACTGCTTGCGTATCTCCTTCTTTAAGTTCCAAATGTTTAGAGTGATCAACAGGAATCAAAACCTCTCTTTCATCAACATTTGTGAATCCATTACACACAGCAGTCTGATACAACCTAATGGTATGCACTTCAGTAACAGGCTCTGGTGGCGGTTGTGCTCTTCTTGCTGCAAGAATCATTTTTTTATGGGACTTATAAAACCGTTTGATTTGCGGACTCACAGCATGGTTGTGTTCAAGCTCAACTTCAACTATTCTCCACCTTTTAGAGTCCATAAGTCTAATGACTATCATGGCAGGACAACCAGTCCTGGTCTCGGGTCTTGGATTGTTTGCTTCACTCTTTTTCTTGAAACCTGCACTGCTGCAGCTAAGTTTTGCTCTGTACCGCTCTTTTCGTTTTGATCTAAACCAGGAATTGCTTACTCTGATGCCAAAACCTCGTTCCTTTCCATAAGCATTATAAAAATCGTAAGCTTCATCAAAAGAATCAAATTCCAAACCCACAGTAGGTTGAGGGGGATCCTTCTTTAAATGAGTTTCACCAGCTCCATGACCACGTTCCTCTTGACAGTCTCCATCACCCTCATATTCATCGCCTTCATCAAACACTGGCTCACTATTGAGACAAACTTCTTCCATCTGAAACACAGAATGGAAAAAAAAAAAAAAATCAAATTGCAAGATATAAGTAGATAATTTCTCTGTAAACACTTACTATTATGCCAAAAATTAAGACGAATTAAGGTTGACAAGACAAAGACAAATTCTTACATTTTCATTGTAGATAACAGAATACATCAGCTGCAAAAACCAAAAAGAAGTTCATTGACTAAAACTATAATTTTTTTTTTAAATCAGACTGCACATGCTCTAAAGCTCTGACATGAAATTGTAGCACGTGTATAGCAATGAGTGTGTGAGTAACAATTTTGCTAACAACTTGATGACACTTAACGAAAATCTGAAAGTTGGCAACTTAATCTAACAAAACTAAACACATCCAAATCAGTAAATTCTGCAAGCACGTCCAGTGACCCTACATTATCATTGATCATATTCCACGTGCTTTTTGCTTCATATTTTGGTGCCATATGCAAGTATTGCATGAGAAAGTTGTAGCACTCTTTGATGGTTATTGTTCAACTAGAATTCGCTATTCCCCAATCATTATCTCAATTCACACGACTTCAGTTTCAAATATAAGACAACATTAACCTTGGCAACAAATGTCATGATACAACTAAGCTTATAAAATGCCTTTTCATGTTTCCAGCATTGCACTCAATAAAACTAACAATTCAGAGACTAATCAAGCGTCATAAATGTAATTAACAATGGTACCTTCACATCAAACTCGATCACCACCGTTGATCATATTGAACAAATTCACATAGCTAGCTTCCTCATCAGGTTAAACACTTGGCAAGTCATTTCAACCACACTAACGCTAAAAACCTACTCCAGAAAGCAAAGCCAAAATCATTAAGGCATTCATGTTGTTCATCACCGTAAAATAAGAAACAAAATTCAAAACTCATTTCCAAAGTTATTGCTAATAATTGAATTTAATTTAGAGGCTTTTAATAATGGAAACCCTAAGATGAAATTAAATTAGCAAATTTTGAAATTTGACAGTAATGAAAGTCAAAATTTTTCAAGGATCTTACAGCGATTTACTGAGCCGATGGTAGGAATCGGAGGTGAGATAAAAATTGAGAGGAAGTGAGTCTGAGTCTCACTCTGAGACTGAGTCAGTGCTCCGAGTCGTCCTTGGAGGAGGAAAGTGCGAGTCACACCGGGGATTACGATTTACGAATGTTTTTTTAGAGTTTTCGGCTTGACGTGTTGACACGTGTGGTTTGTGTGAGTAACATGAGAGTCCTGTGCTTTCTATTGGTTTGTTTCCCTATTACATGCAATTATTAAAAATAAGAGATTGTTATATTATATAATCATGAAATATACATAATTATATAACAGCTGTTTGATTTCATTTAATAGTTGTGAAAATAATATAATTTTTTTATCTTATATTTTTACAATTGCTGGATGAAATTTAACTACTGTTATATAATCATGTAACATAACAAAAACTTTAAAAAAATGATTGTTTTACTACTTCAATAATTATATAAAATATTAAATTATTATAAGAATTATTGTTAGTATAACTTTATAAAAAAAATTATTTATTATTTTTTAGTTAAAACTATTAACTGACCAGTTGATTGACTAATAAAATATTTATTTATTTTTATAATAAATATATACTAAATAGTAGTAAAAAATTATATTACACCCTTAATTGTTAAATAATCATTTAAATGATAGAATTATAAGCGACCTGAATTTATTATAGATTGAGATTATTTGGACCCACTAATTTTCTCTTCACACCTTTTTTAATTAAGAATTTTATTATTCGAATAATTTTTTTTAAATTATTTAATTAACCATTTCTTCTCCTTTTTCTTCTCAACTTAACAAATTCTCATCAATTTTCATTCATATATTTTCTTTTAACTACAAATAATTGATATAACAAACAAAGAAATAAAACTCACTATTTAAAAAAGAACATCAAAATTTTTTAGTCATGAGAGTTAATGAATATTAAGAAATTATTTTTTATCAAACAAAAAAGCTAATATGAAGAAAACAATTATAACATATAGAAAGCATGAAATATAAATTAGAAATGTTAAGAAAGGCAAAAAAAAAAAATTGAATTCAAAGAGAGTGAATTTGAGCATTACGTTTGCAGAAAATGAGAGTAGAGAGGAAATATACAATCTTAAGATGATAAAGTAGAAGATTAGTGAAAGATAATTTTAAGATTTTTTAAAATTTTAATAATTTATTTTATTTTTTAAAACAAGTGTGGAGAAGAATTTGGTTGGTTCAAAAGCGCCACCTTTATTATAACTATAAAATAGTACATTACAAAAATACCCATAGATATTTTTATTTAAAAAACCAAAATTTTATTTAAAAAAAATCTCCTAAAGCTTATTTACAAAATCAACACTTTAGAATAGATTGTGTATTTTTCAACAAAAATATCCAGTGATACTTTTGTCAATTCACTATTTTTATAGTTGTAACAAATTAAGGGTTATTCACAAATTTATGGCTAAAGCGATTAATTAACAATTGAAGGGCATACTAATAATTTTATGTTTATTATTTGACACCTCTATTTGTGTATTTTATCATAAAGAGTAAAATTAGTATTTTACTAATCAACTAACAATCCTAGTAGAAAAGAAGTAAAATGTTTTGTAAATTTGTAGTATAAACATAATAAGAAACAATACTTCATATACACATTTAATATTTTATAATTTTTGAAGTAGTAAAATGATAATAATCTTTTAAAAAAAAAGATATTTTATGTTTTAACTACTAAAGTTTTATGTTTTTTGAAGAAGGAGATAATTTATTGATTTTTTTTAAAGTTTTTGACTTGACATGTTGACACATGTGGTTTGTGTGAGTAATATGAGAGTCTTGTGTTTTCTATTGGTTTATTTGCCTATTCTGATGCAATTATTATTTTTAATTATTTCATTACTTCAATAATTATAAAATATTAAATGACTTCAAGAAATATTATTTTTTATTATTGTAACATTATAACTTTGTAAAATCTTTTCTTTATTATTTTATGTTAAAATCGTTAATTGACCAGTTAGTTGACTGATAAAATATTAATTTTATCATTTATAGTAAAATACATAAATAAAAGTATCAAATAATAGACAAAAAAATATGTTATGTCCTTAAATTGTTAAATAATAGGTTTAACCATAAATTTATGAATAATTCTAAATTATTATAACTATAAAACTAACAAATTACAAAAATACCCCAAGATATTTTTGTTAAAAAAGTGCACATTCTATTAAAAAAAAATCTAAAGCTTATCCATCGAATCAGTACTTTCATATTTTTAGAATAAATTGTGCATTTTTTAACAAAATATCCCCAAGTATTTTTGGTAATTCACTATTTTTATAGTTATAATAAATTCAAGTTTATTCATAAATTTATAGTTAGGATTATTAATTAATAATTGAAGGGCATAACAATAGTTTTATGTCTATTATTTAACATTTTATTTATGTATTTGACCAGAAAGAGTGAATTTAATACTATACTAGCCAATTAACTCATAAACTAATTGTCCTAATAGAAAAATAGTAAATGAAAATTTTTGAAAATTTATAGTAGTAAAATGATAGAAATAAGACTTCTTCTAAACATTTGATATTTTATAATTTTTGAAGTGGTTAGATGATAATAACATTTAAAAATTAAAAAGAAAAGATTTTCTGTTTTAGCTTCTAAAGTTTTATATTTATCGAAATAAGGACATAATTTGTTTACCTGTAGTTAATAGGTCCATAAGGGTGTGAAAGTTTAATAATGGTTTGACTGCAGCACTAATAATTTATTTGAACCAAAACCAACTATAATAATAAGATTATGATTGTGTTGGGTCATCTTACATTCTTAATTAATTTGAATTTAATTTGCATGAAAAAAATTTTCTATTATCATATGGAGCGTACGGGATCAAGTTGGATTAGATTTATTTTTTTATGTGTGCAGCTGGATTAAAATTTGAGGATTGGTTTGAAGAAATTGTAATCTTAAAAATTAAAAAAATCTCCATACGATAAGAATAACTTGATGGATTTAAAAGAAGTATCATTATTTGAATAAATATAAAAGATAGGGACCTAAATGATAATATGCCCTACATAATCAAATTACAAAATGATATTTTGCCCATGAAGTTTGTAAACCCACCTCACTTCAAAAAAAAAAATTGTAAAAGATTCATATAAATTTTAACAATTTCAAAATAAATAAGAAATTTGAACCATTGACCAATTAAATCTTCATTCATTTTTTAAACTTATAGCACAAAAGCACATTATCTGAACAATTTAGTTATTTTATATTATAAAGTAAAATATTTATGTTATAAACGTAAATAATCAAACTACATTATGTTAAAACTACATCAGTGGTCAATAATGGTCAAGAGAGTTATGGAAACAAAAGTGTATAATTGATTAATTGTTTGAAACTTTTTCTTTACTTCAAATTTTAAAAAATAATGTGAGTTTTTAAAATATTATTTTCCAAATTGGATGGATACACATGAATTGTGGAGTAAAAATATCCTCACCCATAACAAAATAGCTGATGGTTATGAATTATTATAAAAATTAGAAAGGAGAACCAAAATGTGTTGGTGACAAGTGTTTTTAACTTTTAATGGAAATTTGTGTACTAAAATATCTATATAAATTTATTAATATAAAATGACATGACATGATTAATAATTATCATGTTATCGATAATTTTTTTTCTCTTATTATTAATTTTGAGCTCATCACGTGAAGATATGTTAGGACAATGAAATGAATGATAAGCTCAAATTTATACAATAATTTGTAATTTTATCTTATTTTCTCTCACAATATGAGTTACGGAAAGAAAAGTGTGTATAATGTTAAATTTGGATCTTTAACCATTCAATAATACTCTTGCTACAAATTTCCTTCGAACAAAAATAATGGACTAATACAGTGGTGCCATTATCTTAACATTTGGCTTAAATTGAATAAAAGTAATATGTCACATTCGGAAGAAGAAACAAATAAATGAATGATGGGATAAAACTAGCAACTAATTGATTTCGCCACTTCATATAGAAACTTTGTGAAGATAAACCATCAAAGGACAACAAATCTTTCCAATTATATTTATTCATAAGTAATTATCATATTGGGTTTTGTGCTAAGAGATGTAGATCTAGACTTTATCATCATATAGATGATATAAGAGATTTCTACAGATTTTTAATTAGAAATATTATTAGATTGTAATGGAGATAAAAAAGAAAATTAATTTGTTATAAATGATAATTATATTCTTTATGCTTGCTTCATTAGTTGATTGAAGTATTACAAGAAACGTTTGATTGAAGTATTTTTTGAAGTCTGACTTAATAGCTCTCTCTCTCTCTCTCTCTTTGTGCGCGCGTGTGAAGACATTCATACTTTATTAAAATAATGATGTCATTAACATATAAAAGAATACACATTTCAATATACAAACAGATAAAAAAAAATACAATTATTGTTGTATTGAAATTTATATTTTTTGTATTTTAATGACATCCTCACTTTATATATATAATGGAAAAAGTTTGAATTTTTTTTAAAATTACGAGGTTTTAAAAATTTAAAACTTGACGGTTTAAGCGTTTTTTCTCGACGTCCCGCACTTAAACTTCCAGATAAACCGATTTATTATTGTCATATGATTAAGACAAATATTACATTAGGAATCTCAATAGATATCTAGTGGAAAATACTGGTGTGATATTATGGAAGTCGAGGAGAGGAAAATAATGAAGAAAAATGAGGTAAGTTTTTTTCATGATTTATTAATTTGACATGAACATCCAACACAAATACACAAGTGTTTAGGTTAATCAAATTAATACAACTATTAAATAAATAGGACTCGAATTATTTGATTAATAATCATGCTGGATTTAAAGTTCAATAAACTGTTTATAACAACTATTTAATTAATTATATTATATTGAATTATTTTTTTATTAAAAAAAGGTATTGTTATTCTTTTGAATCTTTTAGTTAAATTTAAAAAAAAAAATTGGATAAACATATTACAATTATGCTGTATCGAATTGGTTTATATTTGAACGACACGCCAACTTAAATGGCCACCTCTCGAGGAGTATCTGGTCACAGAAACTCCGACACGTGCAAATGTAACCAGGCCCCATGCATTGCGGGCCCAACGCACGTGCAAGGTATCAATTCAAGTATTCAACAAACAACGCGTAAACTAATGAACTTCCAGCGTTGTGTAACAAAATCATACCTCACCCGTACTGTATGAGAGAACCTTCAGCTCCCCCCCTAACGCAGAGAGAGAGAGAGGCAACTCAGGTCTCAGGGAAAGGCTAATAACATCTGGACCTGTAATATTTAGTGAAATTACAAATAATGATATATCATTTAGGTTTTTCAAGACGATCCCCAAGTGTTAAGTACTTAAGTGGGCATCCGGATGCAGGTCCCATTAATTTGACATTAGAAATAATAGAAAATTCGTTAGAATTTATTTAAGACGACACAACTATTTACTATATTCAATCGTACAAGTTCTCGGCATGCTAATACGATTTCTATTTAAACAAGCAAATCATTTTTTTTTTATCGGATAGAAAGTAATTTTTTTTAAACAAAATATACTTAGTTATATTTAAACCATAATTAATTGAGTTGCAGTACTATAGATATTTCAAAAATAATGTGATAGTGATCTACTAAAGTGTCAAGTTAATATTTAAGATTTTCACACAATTAAGAATAATCATATCCATAAATATGATGATATAATATTTTTATACAACTTATTTAGCATAAAGATGTTAATTCAGAGCAATGTCCACCCTACAATCGTTATGGAGATATTTTGCTAATGGTTACTAGAATTAAAGGGTAAAATATGACTTTAAAAAAAATTGTACATACAATAATGCTAATAAATTCTAATTATAAATTCATCACGGATCTGATTATATTGAACTACTTCACGGTAGAGCACTATTAATAACCGTACGATTATACATATAATATTAAATCTACACTACTATTATGATCTGAAGGTCAATATCAATATTTTATGGTGAAGATGCTCCACCATAACCATTCCCATTCATCGTTTTATGTCTCAACTTATGTAACAATTATCTATAATTGCCAATCATATAGTTATTAATATTTATTAATTTTTTATGAATTATAATTTCATCACTCTAAGATAAAATATTAAAAATTTATTGAGGAAATTACATATAAAATCCTACATTAATTGAAACTCAAATGATGATTGAGATCTCTATCATCAGTTGAGACTTAAATAATTGTGTTTTGATGTAGTTTTTCAAGTATAACTTATTTAAATAGAACTTATGGTAGTAGAGATTTTATCTAAAAAATTTCATTTGTTTGATTGTCGATGAAATTTTTTGTTAAAAATAATAAAATTACTTTAGAAGGTATTTTTTAAAAGTTATGTTATTAAAAAATTAAAATATTAATTTTTTAAAGTTATATTATTAAAAAATTAAAAAAATATTGTCAAATAAATAAACAATATTGTAGATATTTTAATATTTTAAAAAAGTTTTTTCAACCCCTACTCCTAAAAATTTAAAATAATAATATTTAAACTTATATTAGTAGAGACAAAATAATTTATTTAATCCTCAAAAACTCTACTAAAACAACAATGAAACAACAATAAAAATTTTGATAGGAATTTATAAGATTAAGTGCCTGTTTGTTATGGCTTATTTAAAAGACATAAGTACTTATTTAATCGTATAAGCACTTTTTAAAAATTTTTATGGTGTTTGGTTATTTTTTTAGTAGAGTTTTTTTAACTTAAATAAGCTAATTTACCTCTACTAGTAAAAGTCCAAATTTTGAGGTTTTGGGAGTAGAGGTTAGAGAGCTTTTCTAAAAATATATAATAAAAAAATTACACAGTTTAATGATTCAAAAGTACTTTTTTATTAATAACCAAACACCCAATGACTTTTTGTCCAAAAGCTCTATTGGTATAAACTCTACTCTACTGCTATAACTCTACTGTTATAAGCTCTATTTAATAAACTGTACCAAACGGAGCCTAAATAAATACTTATTACTATTAGATAAATCATATCAAACACACGCTTAATTATAAGTGGTAAGAATATATGTAAAGATGAATTAAGATGTCTTTATCTGTAGATATTATAGAAAGGAGGGACTCTGATGTTATTATTGAGATGGCTGCGCAAGTTAACTAACATGCGCACCTCATTGTCCAAGCCTCCTCTAACCCTCTCACCCATATAACATCACCCTTTCTTATTTTCTCTCTCTAGAGAGCTCTCTTCTTGTTTCTCTCTCTTTAATTTAATTTTATTTTTTTATAAAAAAGAAACCAGAAATAAACCAGAGAGCAAACACGAAACTAAACCCTAATACAAAAGAAATTAAAAAAAATACAGAAATGAAGAGTTCGTCTGATGCAGTCTCATCATCTTCAACGGCAACATCAACAATAACAACAACAACAGGAGCATCATCAACCTCACCAGCATCTTTATCCGACCAATCACAGCCCGTCACCTCATCCGAAAAACCTCAATCATCATCATTTCGGCTGCCGCTACTGGCGGAGTCGAGGACTTATCTTTGGGCACTAGAGACGGCAGCGGCGGGGCCCAAGAAACTGTAGCCGTCGATCGGCGCGGAGAGCACTCCGCCGTATGCCGGTGGACGGTCCATAATTTTCCGCGAATCAGAGCTAGGGCACTATGGAGCAAGTACTTCGAGGTAGGCGGTTACGATTGCCGGTTATTAGTATATCCCAAAGGAGACTCACAAGCTTTGCCAGGATACATCTCCATTTATTTGCAAATCATGGACCCTCGCGGCACGTCTTCTTCTAAATGGGACTGTTTCGCGAGTTATCGTTTAGCTATCGTCAATTTATCGGACGAGTCGAAAACGATACATCGTGATTCTTGGCACCGGTTCTCTAGCAAAAAGAAATCACACGGCTGGTGCGATTTCACACCTTCCTCTACTGTTTTTGATTCCAAATTAGGTTATTTGTTCAATAACGATGCCGTTTTAATAACTGCCGATATTTTAATTCTAAATGAATCTGTTAGTTTTATGCGTGATAATAATGAGTTACAATCACCGTCAATGGTGTCGTCTTCGGTGGTTGCGGGACCGGTATCTGATGTATTGAGTGGGAAATTTACGTGGAAAGTGCATAATTTTAGTTTGTTTAAGGAAATGATTAAGACACAGAAGATAATGAGCCCGGTTTTTCCGGCTGGAGAGTGTAATTTGAGGATTAGTGTTTACCAAAGCTCAGTTAATGGGCAGGAGTATTTGTCAATGTGTTTGGAGAGAGGATATGGAGAAGACGGTGGTGTCAGATAGAAGTTGTTGGTGTTTGTTTAGAATGTCGGTTTTGAATCAAAAGCCAGGGTCTAATCATATGCATAGGGACTCATATGGAAGGTTTGCAGCAGATAATAAGAGTGGGGACAATACGAGTTTGGGGTGGAATGATTATATGAAGATGGCAGATTTTGTTGGGCACGATTCAGGGTTTTTGGTGGACGACACTGCTGTGTTTAGCACGTCATTTCATGTGATCAAGGAGATCAGTAGCTTCTCCAAGAATGGTGGGTTAATTGGATGGAGGAGTGGGAATGGGGCTAGGAAGTCTGATGGGCATATGGGGAAGTTTACTTGGAGGATTGAGAATTTCACAAGGTTGAAGGATCTGTTGAAAAAGAGGAAGATTACGGGGCTTTGCATCAAGAGCAGGAGGTTTCAGATTGGGAATCGGGATTGTCGTCTTATTGTATATCCCAGAGGTATGAAAGGACTATATTCATAGTTTATTGGTTGTTATTGTTAATATTACTCTTGCTGTGTTGTTTAAGAGTTGCAATTGGCTAGAATGATGGATTTATTCTATGTTTCGTGGCATATTTTAATATGTGGAGTGGATAAATGAGGAGCGGACGTTCCTGCTTTATTTTTATTGACAAAGGATGACCCTTTCTCTTTAACTTTTCTGAGCCAGGTTCATAGCTGCTTAGGATAGTGGTTGGGTGAACTTTTTTCTTATGATTCATGGTGTTGGAGCAGTGTAACATGCATTTGGCTCATCATTAGTTCTCTGATTTATGCGCTTTGAAATTATTTGAGCTTGGATGAATCTTGCTTACGTTGTTCCTATCAAAGTGTAAGTGATGCCTTTATTAGTGTGCTAAAATAGTATCTGACCATTTGGGTCTTACCAGTACTGAATCTTCATGGCTTTTAAATTAATTAAATTTGTTGCTTAGGTTCTCCAGAGGGAGTGATATAGCTACAATGAAATCTGGGTTTTCATTGACACTTGGATTGTTCAACTTGATATTGTATGAATTTTCCTAATTTGAGCTTGCAAGACCGAACTGATGTAAGTTTCCCTCATAATTGATGGTATCAGGGCAGTCTCAGCCACCATGTCACCTTTCGGTGTTTCTTGAAGTTATGGATTCACGAAATACTTCTAGTGATTGGAGCTGTTTTGTGAGTCATCGGTTGTCAGTTGTGAACCAAAAAATGGAGGAGAAATCTGTCACAAAGGAATCTCAAAATCGCTATTCTAAAGCTGCAAAGGATTGGGGTTGGCGAGAATTTGTGACTCTTACCAGCCTATTTGATCAAGATTCTGGGTTTCTTGTCCAAGACACGGTCGTGTTCTCGGCAGAGGTTCTCATCTTGAAAGAGACATCAATTATGCAGGATTTTACGGATCAGGACACTGAGTCAACCAATGCAGGTTCCCAAATGGACAAGATTGGGAAAAGAAGTTCGTTTACTTGGAAGGTGGAGAACTTCTTGTCCTTCAAAGAAATAATGGAAACACGAAAAATTTTTAGCAAATTCTTTCAGGCTGGTGGATGTGAGCTTCGTATTGGTGAGTGCTTGCCTCATGACTTCTGTTCAATCAAAATGCAGTTTTAGTTGTTTTCTTTTATTTGTCTGACAAATGACTGCTTAATTATGCAGGTGTGTATGAATCCTTTGACACAATCTGTATATATTTAGAGAGTGATCAATCAGTCGGTAGTGATCTGGATAAAAATTTTTGGGTCAGATACAGAATGGCTGTGGTGAATCAAAAGAACCCGACCAAGACTGTGTGGAAGGAGTCTTCCATATGTACAAAGACATGGAATAATTCTGTCTTACAATTCATGAAGGTGTCTGATATGTTGGAAGCAGATGCAGGATTTCTCATGCGTGATACTGTTGTTTTTGTTTGTGAGATATTGGATTGCTGCCCTTGGTTTGAGTTTTCAGACCTAGAGGTTAGTATTTCTCATCAGTCTAATTGTTATCTGCAGTTATTATGTCCACTTGGTGTATTAGAAGCTATCAGTAGGTTCTTCATTGGATATTTGAAATAACTACTCATTCTAGAAGCTGGTGCAATGGACTAGAGATGGGCGTAACAATTTTCAGCACACAACTTTTAACTTTTCCATATTCCCTCCATCTGCAATGGACTTGAATGTGTGCCAAAAGGAATTGAAAGGGTCCAAATTATGATCATGTCGTCAATAATTTCAATTGTATGCCAATAAGCTTAATTCTTTGTTGTGGAAGATGGCAATAGTAGAGTTTTTCTGGAGCACTTTCTGGGTCTGCCCTGTAGCTTGGATTAGTGGTTTCACTACCGTCAAACTTTAGCATATTGCTTGTTTTTCCATATTGGGTTTACTTAGTTGTTTAACCAGTCTGCTGCTATATGTTGTTCTGTCTGCCTGTGGTTTCAATATTTAAACGAATACATACGGCTTTGTGGCCAGGGCAAAGTAACCCACTTATGAAATTCAATGACCTTGTTTGTATCACTGGAATTGGCTAGTACGTGTTCAATTTTGCTAGAGTGAAGCCTTTATCATAGGGCTTAGATTCTTTTGAGTTTCTATTGCAGATGTACATGGGTGTGAAACTGGAAACATATTCTTCCTATATAATCCTTGTCATCATGGCTTATGCTCCTCAACAGATCTTTATGCCCATTGGATGTGGTTTTTGATCTTGTCTTTTCTTTTTATGTCAAGGTTACATATGACAATGATCATCTGTGGTTTTCCTTCTATCAGGTTTTGGCTTCTGAGGATGATCAGGATGCTTTGATAACAGATCCTGATGAACTCATTGATTCTGACGACAGTGAAGGAATAAGTGGAGATGAAGAAGACATCGTCAGAAATCTTCTTTCGAGAGCTGGGTTTCACCTCACATATGGAGATAATCCTTCACAGCCACAGGTCACTCTAAGAGAAAAGCTTCTGATGGATGCTGGTGCAATTGCTGGTTTTCTAACAGGACTTCGTGTTTATCTTGACGACCCAGCTAAAGCAAAGCGCTTGCTTCTACCAACAAAGCTCTCCGGTAGTGACGGAAAGAAGGTTGCAAAGACTGATGAATCCTCCCCCAGTGTCATGAATTTGTTAATGGGAGTTAAAGTTTGCAACAGGCAATCATTGATCTACTTTTGGATATAATGGTTGAATGCTGCCAGCCTTCCGATGGAAATTATTATGGTGATTCTTCTGATGCAAATTCAAAAGCTCCTCTTGATGCCAATGGAGGTGCCAGACCATTAGAAGCTGACAGGGAAAATGGAGCATCAGAGTCTGCTCAATTTCCTCTGTTTGAGAGATTGGATTCTGGTGCAGATGATAATAGCACTACATCTGCTGTACAGAGTTCTGATTTGAGTGGAATTGATATAGCTGAAAAAGCTCTTCCAGGGCAGCCTATTTTTCCACCAGAAACATCAGCTGGAGGTTCTTTGGAAAGTGCTTCCTTTCGCTCTAAGGTATGGGTTTGGGTTGCAGAAATGATAATCTTCTCTGGCTTTCTCCATGTGTTTTAACTTCTTGATCAAAATAATTTTCAGACTAAGTGGCCGGAGCAATCTGAGGAGCTTTTGGGATTGATTGTTAACTCACTGAGAGCTCTAGACGGAGCTGTTCCACAAGGCTGTCCTGAACCAAGACGACGCCCACAGTCTGCACAAAAGATTTCTCTTGTACTGGATAAAGCTCCTAAGCATCTGCAACCGGACCTCGTTGCTTTGGTACCCAAATTGGTGGAACATTCAGAGCACCCACTGGCTGCGGATGCGCTTATTGAACGACTTCAAAAGTCAGATGCTGAACCTGCTTTACGGATGCCTGTAAGATAGTTTTGAAGGGATCTTCATTCTTTTCATTTTGGTAGGATTGATTGGGCATTTTTAGGTGCTATAGACACAGAATAGCTGGAACATTTATGTCTGCTTTGAATGGACTCTAGTTTGAGATTCTTTTTTCTTTTTTTTTTTGGGGGGGGGGAGGGGGAGTGGGAATTTGTCAGGGAATTCTGTTTTTTTCAATTCCATTGCTTAACTATGATACTTTTATCTTGCAGGTTTTTGTTGCTCTTAGTCAACTGGACTTTGGCAGTGAAGTGTGGGAACGTGTTTTATTAAAATCCTTGGAGCTTTTGACGGACTCAAATGATGAACCATTGGCAGTAACCATAGATTTCATATTTAAAGCTGCATCTCAGTGTCAACATCTTCCTGAAGCAGTACGCGTCTTTCAAATCATAATTATCATGATAGTTTCTCTCTTTTTCCTTTTTTTTTCTTTTTTGTTTCCCTTGAACACATTTAACCACGTTTTCCTCATCTGCAGGTCAGATCAGTTCGTGTTAGGCTTAAAAATTTGGGTGCAGAAGTGTCTCCTTGTGTCCTTGATTTCTTAAGTAAAACTGTAAACAGTTGGGGAGATGTTGCTGAAACTATACTTAGAGATATTGATTGCGATGATGATTTTGGTGACAATTGTTCAACGATGCCTAGTGGGCTCTTCTTGTTTGGTGAGAATGGGCCTACTTCGGATTCGTTGCATGTGATGGATGAGCAGGCTTTTTGTGCCACTCATCACTTTTCTGATATTTACATCCTGATTGAGATGTTATCTATACCTTGTATTGCTGTTGAAGCTGCTCAAACCTTCGAGAGAGCTGTAGCTCGAGGAACCATTGTAGCTCAATCTATAGCCTTGGTCTTGGAAAGGCGCCTTGCTCAAAGGCTGAACTTTAATCCTGGATTTGTTGCAGAAAATTTTCAGCACACAGATGTTGTGGTAGAGGGGGAGCAGCTAATAGTTCAACGTGATGACTTTACTTGTGTCCTTGGTCTTGCCGAGACATTGGCCCTATCTAGAGACATTCGCGTGAGGGAATTTGTGAAGATACTGTACACAATATTATTGAAATGGTATCCTGATGAGTCCTATCGAGGTAGGATGCTGAAGAGATTGGTTGACCGTGCTACCAGCACTACCGAAAGTAGCCGTGGAGTAGATTTAGACTTGGAAATTTTGGTCATTCTGGTATGTGAGGAGCAAGAAATCATTAGACCTGTTCTGAGCATGCTGCGGGAGGTTGCTGAGCTTGCAAATGTTGATCGGGCAGCTCTTTGGCACCAATTATGTGCTAGTGAAGATGAAATTATTCGTATCCGTGATGAGAGGAAGGCTGAAATTTCAAATATGGTTAGAGAAAAAGCTGTTATCTCGCAAAAATTGGCGGAATCTGAGGCTGCTGGCAATCGTCTCAAGGTACTCATATAATTGATGGATGATAACATCTGGAGAGTCACTATTATATCTTAATTATCTGGGATTGCTTGAATTGACATCATCTATAATTTGACAGTCTGAAATGAGGGCTGAGATGGATCGCTTTGCTCGGGAAAAGAAGGAGCTTTCTGAACAAATGCGAGAAGTTGAAAGTCAGCTTGAGTGGCTTCGTTCAGAGCGAGATGATGAAATTGCAAAACTCACGACTGAGAAAAAAGTTCTTCAGGATCGTCTTCATGATGCAGAGACACAACTCTCCCAGTTGAAATCCCGGAAACGCGATGAATTGAAGGTAGTGCATTACTTCATTTTGATTTCTTCAGCTTGCCCCCTGCTTTTCTAAAAAGCACGGAGTGTTACTTGTTAAACTTATCTGATTCTTCTCTTTACCGGTAAAAACAATTGTTGTTCTATTTTCCATCTATTTGACAATGATGATTGTATTTTCACTTTTCTATTTTCTCTGAAGAAATGAAAAGGATAGGTGGTATTCATCTATTGATAAACTAGCTTTGGTCTGTTATGTCTTGAAAATAGGCATAGCTGATTTGTTGCTTTTTCCTGACTAAAAATTTTCCTGTCTTGAATTCAACAGAGAGTAGTGAAGGAGAAAAATGCTCTTGCTGAAAGATTAAAGAGTGCCGAAGCTGCCAGGAAACGATTTGATGAAGAACTGAAACGGTATGCGACAGAGAATGTGACTCGGGAAGAAATTTGTCAGTCACTTCAAGATGAAGTTCGAAGATTGACGCAAACTGTTGGGCAAACTGAAGGAGAAAAGAAGGGAGAAGGAAGAGCAGGTTGCTCGATGTGAAGCATATATTGATGGCATGGAATCAAAATTGCAGGCCTGCCAGGTTTGTGCCGCTACATAGCTTATGCCTTTTTTGCTACATAGCTTATGCCTTTTTTCATGTCTATCGTCTTCATTTTACATTTCTGCAATAAGAAACTAGGAAATAATCCCATCATCTTCTGTACTTTTATCTTTCTTCATTGTTCACACTGATTTTTTAGCGATTTTGTGTTTTCTTCCCCCTTTTTGTCATTTGCAGCAATATATTCACACACTTGAGGCTCAACTTCAAGAAGAAATGTCTCGTCATGCCCCACTATATGGTGCTGGATTGGAAGCTCTATCGATGAAGGAGTTGGAGACATTGGCACGTATTCACGAGGAAGGTCTTAGGCAAATCCACTCTCCAACAGTGTAAAGGTAGTCCTGCTGCTAGTCCTCTTGTGAGCCCTCACACTCTTCCACATAATCACGGGCTATACCCAACTGCACCTCCCCCATTGGCTGTGGGATTACCCCAGTCACTCGTCCCAAACGGCGTAGGGATCCATGGTAATGGACATGTAAATGGTGGTGTTGGACCCTGGTTCAATCATACTTAAATTGGCAAAGTATTGGTCCTCGTAATTGAGCAGAGTTGCATCTCGATAAAAAGGGATGTGCTTTATATTACACGGCATTTTTGACTGGTAGGACTGCTGGTGCACGATGCTGGGAAATGCATAATAATAGATGTCTGGGATGGCAACATTCTATTAATTGAAAATGTGGAAATGTGTCCAATGGAACTAACAGTCACAAAATGCCGTAATTGCTTATTTCGTTCATAAAGTTAATTATAGGTCTTTCAAAGTTTTGTTTTCCTTTTTATCCTCTTTCTGATTATGGGCGGTCATTTTCTCCCGTTATTTCTTTCAACTTTTCTTGTTCTTTTTGGGCACGTTATCGCTGTATGTAAATCTTTGATGTAGTTGGGAGCAGGATGTCTTGCCACGAGCTTAATCATTTGATTGACTAAAATTTTCATCGCCTAAACTTTTAAAGGGTTCATGTCAATTTAAATGTAAATGTGGCGGCGGCGTGATATGGTGGATTATTTTGAAGATAACTTTCTCATTCATTTTAATATTAAAAATTGAAGATAACTCACATTTGCACGAATCATGATGATAACGCAGCATATTAAGTTGCAATTGCAAAAGAAAAGACTCTTCTGAACATTGTGCAGCCCCTAATATTGTTTTCGTTGTATATAAACAACTGCCGAAAATCTCGAAACCTTGGCATTGCTGGGAAGTTGCTTAAATATACAGACAGCGAACTTTTGGGGGGGGAAACACACTAAAAAGTTAATTATTTTGTCCATTTATTTTGTTTGACATCATAATTCATACGTGCATGAGTTTAATTTCCATTCACTATATAAAGGAAGCCAAAAACTAGGAAGAAGTGACTGAAAAAAGAAAAAGAAATGGAAAAAATCAAGTACAAGTCGTGCCCGTAAGTATTATTTGACATTCGATATGTATGCACCCATGCATGCGTCCGTTACTTCGATGACTTTCTTGTAAATAATTAAACTCCACCACACGTTTTGTAACGTCTATTTATAAGCTAATCGCACTCCTTATCGCAAATCTTAAAATAGTTATTACTAATTACTGATTTTGCTCTCTTTTTCTCTCCTCCACTTATATATTGAGAGGAAAAAAAAAAAAAAAAGCGACTCATCCCTTTTGATCATCATCATCATCATCTTCTTCTTCTTCTTCTTCTTTGATCACGCTCTCTCTTCTGCTCAAATTTTGGCACTACAGATCGCTCGTTCGGTTATGTGCTGGGCTTGTCCCACTACACATCTGTGTAACCCTAGCTCATTTCTTTTTACAAATTTGCGTAAGCCTCATCATGCTTTTTAATCTTCTTTTTCCATTTCATATTTCCGCACATTGAGTGGCAATTTCAGAATACTTAAAAATCGTACGCCCAGCCCCCACACTAAAAGAAACTAAAAATTTGAGAGGCCAAGTGAAAACTAAAACTCTAAAATGGGCAAAACGTAAACTTAATCAATAATTGAACTCCATTGTTTTCTTGTTTTCCATTTTCGCCGCCACTATTAGGTTGTTTCGACAATGCATGCCCATTATTCATACGATATATAT